>WARS01000017.1:10892377-12350819 GCA_008933995.1 Datnioides undecimradiatus | reverse complement strand
GGTATTGAAAATAGACTTCTGCTCAGTCACCTGGTACATTTAAAGTTTGAGTCCAACTGAGCGTTTAAAACAAGACAAGCGTGCTAAATTAGACGTAAGTGCTGCCTGCAATCGCCGTTTCTCAACTTTTATATATGTATATCTATATAAAACCTTTATTTAATGTCCCTGATCAAATGCTTGATGTTGTGAGATGTAGCACGTCTGGTTTGAAGGAAAGGAAGGTCAGCAGTTTAAAGGTCTGAAAACACATTTTGGCTAATAATAATAATAATAATAATAATAATAATAGGATGATGAGGAAAGGGAATGTTAATGTAAAACAAGGATAGATTCAGCTGTTTGATATGGACGATGATGATATGGACGTCAGGGAGAACAGTTTCTTTCTTTGCAGTTTTGCGACTAACAGCACCAACAACAGCAACAAGAGGAAGCAACCAGAGGCACCTGATAACTACTTTTCTATTTGCATTTTCCAGAGATCTCAGACTCTCACATCCTCCTGCCCTCAGTTAGAAACCACCAACCAGACTCGGACGTTAGGGCGCAAAACGGAAGTGAGCGGGCTGTCTCAAACAGATCACACAGAGACATGGCGTGTTTGCTAGCGAGCAACACTGTAGGCTCGGCAATGTTTTCTTGCACACGGCAAACAAAACTCGTCTTATGGATATGCTGTTTACTTACGGTGATGTGTTTAACGTCGTCGCAAGTTTCGGCAAAGCCGGACAACCTCAGAGAAGTGACCGACGGAAACTGGGAGGAGATCCTGACAGGAGAATGGATGATTGAATTGTCAGTGCCCTGCTAACGTTCACTGCTAACAGCTAACCGGCTAGCTAGCCTCTCAGTTAACTTTTGGTTATAGAGCTGCCTTAAGCTCTTGGAAACTGGGCAGGAGTTTCCATGTCCTGTCAGATTTAAGCCGCATTGCTCTGTCCTATCTAACTATTATCCTGTCTGCATCTATTTAGGCCTGATAAGTTACTACTATGCTAACAGCTGCCATCATCCTTAGCCAGCTAACTGTTAACCAGCTTACCACTGAGTTGTATGCTAGTCTGATCGTCAAGCAACAAGCTAATAAAGTACACGAACAGCTAATCAGGTCATTAGTGTTTGTTCGCAGTGTGTATCTCTACGTTTATTAAAGTGATTGTGCAGTTTATCTGAGGCCTTACCTGTGAAACTCGATATCTTTTAGCTACGCTCCCTGGTGCCCGGCATGCCAGCAGCTACAGCCGGTGTGGAAGGAGTTTGCGGACTGGGGGGAGGACATGGGGGTCAACGTGGCCAAGGTGGACGTGACAGACCAACCCGGTAGGCCTGAAGGACTTTTTCCCAGCTGGCAGCTACTTCGTGACTCCTACATGCACAGCAAAACAAATCTGTCAAGTCAGTGCAGGACGCCCATTCAGCAGTAAACATCAGTTTGCTGATCCTTACAATGTCAGATTCTGCTGAAACTCTCTAAGTCGCCAACATTCATTGTGGCAAATTCATTTGTGCGAAGTGAATGCCTGACTTTGCCTAAATGCCAAGTTCTCCATCAGTTGAATGCCACAATCATATAAAACTCCAATTATTGCTGTAAAATTAAAATAGTTCATTGATTTTTGCTACTGTGTCAATGAGGATAAAAAATGGCTAAAAAATATCAAAGGGAAAGATAACACAGACCACATCGTAAAGCAAAATCTCAGTTCACATTCATATAATCTGACAGTATAAAAAGTCAGACTGTAGACCAGCACTTGTGCTAGTAACAGAAATGGCTTAGGTGTCACACTGTTTTTCTATTTAAGGTAACTTATTGATGCACAAACATAGATTGTATGTCATTCTATGTCATTCTTTCTAATGGCCGTCAGGGTGTGGCAAGGCTGACTAGAAGTGTAAGAGAAAATGACTTTTTTTTATTCTTTTCAACCATTTCCTCCCACTGTTCGGAGTCAGACTCTGGGTCATAGCTATAGCGTACAGCTGTGGGCTGTTCATCGGGAGCACTAACCATGTTGGATACCGGTCCTGCACCACTTTGCACCCAGCCAATCAGCGTAGTGCCACATTATCGTAGCCTCCCCGCCCACTCAGAACTCCTCATAGATAATGAAGGTAGAGAATGGGAGACTGCAGACCCTCCTCAGAGGCTGAAGTTCAGATTTAAAAAAAAAAAAAAAAAATTCAAAAGCTTGTTTTTAAGACATCCAGGAAGTGTTTAAAACAGCTTTCACTTGCCATAATATGTCCCCTTTAAGTCTTCTTCAGAACAGCATAATGTTCATTTTGTAAGTTTTATACAGTTTACAGGCATGAAGTTGCCAGATAGTTGGCTTGTGGATGTATTAGTTCTAATCACTGCAGAATATTCTAAGTGGGCATGATAAATTGTTTAAAAAATGCTTGTTGAAGGAAGCTTTGTAAAAAAAACAAAAAAACAAACAAACACTGGTCACATGCAGCCTCTTAAAATACTGATTGTGGTTAACAACACGACAAACTATAGCCTGATAAGTGTCTCTTCCCTAAAGTCAAGAAAGATCTAGGTGAGTTTTAACAAAGTGGCAGTCACATTTAACTGCATTGTGTATTGATTATTTTTTCCGTCCCTGTATAAAATGTCATTATTAAAGGTAGCCTGCGGTGCAGTGTAGATGCTAGAGGACATTAATTCAGCCTATCTGAAAGTCCCTTCAGTTTAGTTATGAGTCACACTGTTCTTTCCTGCACACTGACAATACTCCTCTCCTCCTCCTATAAGGTCTGAGTGGGCGATTCATCATCACCTCACTTCCTACTATTTACCAGTAAGTTCTTGACTATTTTGTGGCTTTTATTGCTTCCGCTTTTCTGTGGCACTGCACTCTTTTGTCAAGCCTTGCCTTATGTCACATAAAGATTAACGGGACTCTGTGATGTTGATTGCATGATTTGTTTGTGCATAATCATCAGTAAAACTTTGTGACATATGATGCATTTAGACTTGACGTTACAGAATCAGTCAAACAGCGCAACTTACGTTTATTGATTATTTATTCTGAAAATCCATTCAATCTGTAACATGAAATGAATTGAAAATATTTTAAAACCTAATTTTCAAAGCTACCATCATGCATTGCTTTAGTCCTCATTGCAAACCAGAAACAGTTTTACTAAATTTAACACCACTGATTATCATTAGCAGATTCCCCCCACACACAGTTTTGTTCAAATTGTGGCTAAATACTTTGCAAGGTGCAAAGTTTGACATCTTGGTATTAATCCCACAAGCCTTTACATTCTTATTCTCTGCTATTACTCAACATTGTATGACACTGTTACATCGCACTTTCGCTCAGAGCGATGGAGTTCAGCTGAATCTCGTGTATGTGTTTGTCTTCCAGCTGTAAGGATGGTGTCTTCCGGAAGTACCAGGGCGCTCGCACTAAAGATGACTTCCTCAGTTTTGTGGATGAGCAGAAATGGAAAGCAGTGGAGCCAGTTTCCTCGTGGCTGGGGCCATCTTCGTTTCTGTGAGTTTATAGTTTTATGCAATGACGGTGATGAATGTTTGGTAATGTGGTGCCAAAGGGCAGATTTTGGTTGTTCCTGCAAACATTGATACCTTATACATCAATACCAAAAGAAGCTCATCAGGTTATTGTAAAATGTATGTAATATGATATTGCCCAGTTCAAAGCATACAGTCTTTTAACTTTTTCAGCTTTCCACAGTGATATTAAAAACTAATATTCTTATCATAGTGACAGTGCAATGGTTTTACCTCTCTCTGAAATAACAGGAAATAACATACCTCCCTGTTTGCTCTATTCTTAGTATCTTTCTGTTGGTTTAAAATCAGAACCACAAACACCCCGTCCTTTCTTATTGTTTGTGTTGACACTTTGTTGTGATGTTACAGTTTGACAAATCCATGTTTAAGTACGAGCTGTCATTTCTTTCTCTTCTGGCAGAATGAATTCCATGTCTGCTTTGTTCAAGCTCTCCATGTTTATCCGGGTAAGTGAGGATTTCACTGTCGGTAGTGGTGAATTTGAACATTGACATAATTTGGAAGTGTCGTGTTGAGCAAACATTACTCAAAGGGGGGGAAATAATACAACTGTTGGGACTATTTTCAATTGATCCAATTGATGTATTTTATTACAACAATGGATAAATGGCATTTATTTGTATTTATTTGTAATTTTTTAACTCATCTGACCTAATGTGAACCACTGCTGGGTTTCTGACCGTTATATACATTTAATGCAACACTTTAATGTGCAGGCTATGACAGAATAACACAGGAAACAGGCTGTGCTTAAATTAGCTCATGTCACTTGACTGATGCAGGTCTGCAGTGTTACACTGATTTGTCTAATGTCTAGAAATGTTTTTAGAATGGTGAAAATAAACTTTAATTGTTAAACTCCAACTTCTGCCTCCTCCCATTAATGCCAAACATTTGCCCCAAGGCATGAGAGAGAGGTAAAATGAAATGGCAACACTGTCTAATTATCAGGCTACTTTGAAATGTACTTCATGCCATGCCTAGTATTGGTATGACCACTGGATTTTCATATTCATCACAGTCAGTGTGTAAAAATGATCCTTTTGTACTAAATCCCTGATGCTTTTGACAGTCTGTTTACAGCCTGAAGTAAAACAGTTGTTGTGTTTTCCAGCGTTGTCATAACTACATGACAGAGCAGCTGGGGATTCCTGTGTGGGGCTCTTATGTTATCTTTGGCTTGGCCACTCTCTTCTCTGGCCTTGCATTGGGACTGGTGAGTACTTGTTGGGCACTTATACATGATTGTTTTAAAAACAGTGACACCTTGGTGAATTCCCCTGCAGTGTTGAGTAAGTAATAAAACATGCAAGTGAGTTAATGGTCTCTGTTGTTGTTGCAGTTGCTGGTGTTCATCGCAGATTTTGTCTTCCCTTCGCGGCGATTTTCTTCTCCAGATTACTACCAGAGTGAGTGTGATGACAACTACTGCTTTACTGTCGCTTCATTTATCCTCTACATAAAAAATGACAGATATGTTTAGTCAGGGTTTGTTTGTAACTGGTTTATCAACAGTCCCTGATCAATCTACATGTTATCCTGCAGAAAAACAGACACAGATGCAGCAGGCGAGGTTGATCCAACGACAAGAGGACGAACATGAGGCTGACGGCGAGGAAGATGACGACGAAGAGGAAGAAGAGCAGGATGATGTCTGGAGGAGGAGGAGAGGGTCCCCAGAGGGCCGCCCAGAGCCTAAGGGTCAGGGTTTCTCTGATGAAACTCTGAGGAAGAGGGTTGTGGGAAACCGTGAGGAGGAAGAGGAAGAGGAGGAGGACACCTAGGGGGTCACGTGACCCCTACTCCTTCCTGAGATGAGCGCCATGGAGTGGGCAGAGTTGGAGGAGCATTGGTCCTGAGCAGCAGTGTTTACAGCAGGGAGCCCTAAAACTCCCCCCTAACCTCCCCTTCTCCTCATCCTCTTGTGGCCTCCAGAAACACCTCGTTTCTTTTCTTCTCCTTCCTTGTTTTTAACAGGAGCGCTTTGAGACTCTCTCCACGGCTCTTTTTGCCTGAGCAGCAGGTTCCACCTGGAAAAAGCAGAAGTACTCCTGACACCTGTTTCCACTTTTGGGAGCAAATCGCCTGGCTGAGGTTTCGGTAAGAGGTGAAGTACAGATGGATTCTGCAATGTTGTTTATGCTATGCATTGTGTGTTATTATATGTTCATCTCTGATTCATGACCAGGCTTGGGATTATGGTTTATTTTGTTAAATGTTAGTATTCAGCTAATGTATACATAGTTATTTTATGTTGTATGAATTGCACATGCTCTGACAGTTCAAGCCAACCTAACAATGCATATGCAGAACAGAAAAAAGAGTGGGAAGAAATGTTCTCAATATGTTACAGCTGTAATCATTAAGATTCACTCCTCGTTTATTTGGCAACACCTTGGTTACAGCGATCAACAGCAAACGCATCGGCAGAAATACGGCAGGAGAGCAACGGATGTATCTGATTACAAGTGCAGCCAAATAAACTTGCGCTGATTTAATAAAGAAGATAACTGTAATCATGATTTGATTTGATGCTGCAGTAGGAAGAGTTGGGTGTGAATTAGCAGCAACTTGATTCTCACTCTGCAACAGAAGAGCGAACAGTAAACACACATTAAGTGAAAAACAAAAACTCTTGATTAGCTGCATCACTCGTGCATGTGGAGGCAATTTAAATCCAGTGCGGGAATGGCGGACTCCGCCACCAGTGAGGAGAACTACTACATCTTCACTGGATGGATATAGCAGGGGAAAAAACCAGACTAAAATAATTGAAAAAAGTTTGATGTCATGAAAATCACTAAGATTATAACTGTAACATGGGACATAGAGGTTTAAATCTTAATTTCGTCAATCGCTTTATCTTCCTCAGTCCATGTAGCATGTGCATCATCTCTGCATAAGTACGTATGGGGCAGGAACCCCTCTTAGAGCTTATGTGCTTTGCTCAGTAATCACACGAAAACATTGACTGCACTCTTGGCAGTTGCAGAAACTAGTTCACACCAGGTAGATTAATAGACAATATTAATTTCAGATAAATAGCCTGGTGAATATTCTGTCCATACCACATTTTCCCCCATAATGTATGATACAATCAATCAACAGGTTTTATTTTGTTTTTTTGTTGCTAATGTTTACTTGTGATTCTCTAATTATTAAAGGCTGTTTACTCAAAGAAGCCAGATGTGTTGGCGACCTGTCTGTAGGTATACAGTACAGTATATGTAAAAGCTGCAATACAGTTAAAGAGGGGAGCAACCTAGGGACTCAAGCTCCTCTTTATAAAGTGTTGTGTCGAGCGAGGTCTGGTGTATCCGTCCTAATGCTGCTCTGCTTTGTGGAGCAGTAAGGACTTGAATGAGGGAGACATAATTCATCCTACTTTAATCTGGTTTTAGCCACTTTTAATTAGAAATTTTATCGACTCAAAATGTCAATTCTGCCTCATTTAATTTATCTAAATGAGTGCCATTCTGTGTACATTGGCTTCTCATTGATGAATCTTTTTGAAATATTAATGCTACTTTAAGCTCAGCCTGTATCCATTTCAGACTTGGAAAGCAAAATGAAGTGTGAGTGTGCGTGCGTGTATGTGTGGCAGGTGTTATTAATACACTTTTCACTCTATTTGATGACGCTTTTGAAGACTGGCATTTATTTTTATTCTGCTTTCTATTCCAAAAAAAAATCGAATTCATTTCAGTGACGTTTGAAACAGATTGTGATTTTTTTTTTTTTTTTTACCCGACCACTATAATGGCTTGTAGCATTCTCTGAGCCGGCTGTGCTCCTTTATTGTTTGAACATTTCTTTGAATAAAGGGTTAACTCTGAAAGCAGTCTCACTTTTGCTTCCAATAGTTAACTGACACAAATATGAACCTCCAGTATTTATATTCATGCGTAATGCACAAGGGAAACAGAAGATTTGCTCACAGCTGGAAAAGATTTGAAATTTACATGAGGCAGAGAAACCTCCAGGAACATCCTGAGAGACAAATCAAATGTTTGACGAAAGTGTTGCCAAATTTGTTCCCTCTGAAGGTTAGAATAGATTAAGCACTGGTGAAAGAAGTACAGATGCTTTACTTACTGAAAGCACTTATATAACAATTTAAAAAATACTTAAGTAAAGATCCTATCTACTTAAAAGCAGCTTAAAAAAGTATTATAAGAAAAATGTACTTAAAAAGTAGAAGTATTGCCTGCAAAAAAATATATATATACTACATAATTTGATAATACTGATGCATCAATGTGTAAGCACCTACATACAGGTGAAGTATTTTTTTCCCCATTGAGCGTCACTGACCAATAAAATGAGGTCTGGTGTATCCGTCCTAATGAAAAACATGCAGCTTTGTTCTTATTAAACATGGGAAATTTGGGCCTGATTAGACACAAGAAAGTTCACACACAAGAAACTTCCAAACCACTTCCTGTTTCACTCAAAAATATCTAAATTTGCATTCCTGCTGTCACCATGTTGTTCAATGAAAATTCAATAGCTTTGCAATTTAGCATCATTCAGATCTGAGCTGAAAAAAAGTTTCTAGGAGTACACACCAGAACGACCCCTGAGAATACTAAAAATACAAAAAAAAGTTTTTAATTTTTAATTTTGCAATTGTTTTCCTTGCCAGCATGCACAATACAGCATAGTCTGATCACTGACAAAGAAATGATTAATAAAAAATAAATAGATAAAATCAAATAATGTATATTATAATGAGCTTCATTTGTGACCACCAGATGTCACAGTTGTACTCATTTTGGGTTTCATTCAAAAAAACAAGGCAGTTCGAATTGCCTTATGGACTGTGGTACATTAAAGGCGCGAAGACAGGCAGCACAAGAGAATATAAAAACAGTGAAATAGGATTTAAGGGTGATAAGTTATATAAAGGATATATAAAGAAGGGTGAGTGATATAAAGTATAAATAAAGTGAAACAGCAGAAAAAAAGTCACAGCACAGTGTGAGAGAGGGACGATAGCAGACAGGAACGTTCGCCTGGAGGTGCATGAGTACATCACTACTTTAGGTAAGAGGTGACAGGAAATGTACACAGGAACCTAATGTACCAAATATAAAGCTACAGTTCACATTTCCTTTCATGCGCTCTCCTGGGTGCTTCACATTTCCGAGGTGGAAATTCCTCCACTCCCCTGAGTGGTGTTACTGCCCCAGGATTAAGAAGGGAGCTGCTGTCCACAGTGGATCTCTAATCAGTGCTGTCATTTTCAGCATGAGTAGCCTTCTGCACGTGCTTTCCCAGGCTGGTGGAGGCGGAAGGTGTTGGAAGGGACTCCTCTGTGTGCTGCAGGCCCTTCTCCTCCTTCACTGCAGAGAGGCTGTAGTGTGTGCACATGCAAAACATTAAACAGATGTTTGATAAAGAGCTGCCTGCACACTCAACTAAAGCCGCATTACTGGCTTTCTTTATCGGGCACATACAGATTTCTCTGCCCTGGACGGGCACTGGGCTGTTTTATTATTCTGCAGTGGAAATTGAGCACAGATGGCACAGAACTGCTGCTGTAGTGGTTTCCATTCTTGTTCATTTAGCGTGCTCTGATCTTTATGGTTTTCTCTTATCCTTGTTTTCACTTTTGCAGGAATTCTGGAATTCAGTATAACAGCACAATCAGCACAATCAAGCTACACGATGAAGGAGTTTTACTGTCCTTGTTAGCCAAGCTAATAGCATTTCTTTATGGATGGCAACGTTGGTCAATAATATTCATGTTCACACTTGCTCTAGTGAACCTCTGAGCACCACCATGAGTTTGACACCGGAGGTTCAGAGTGAAATATCTGACTTGGATAAATTGACTTGGAAAAGTGAAGGTTTCTACAGATATTCGAGGTCTGTATGGGATGAATTCAAAAGTCTTGAGTGTTGAGATATACTTGAGTTATACTGCTGGGAGCATGTTAGCATGTTAGCATGTTAACATTAGCATTAATCTCTACTCAGCACAGTGTCAATAGTATGGGTGTAGATTCCCACACAGCAAGATGTTGAAAAGACCACACTGGCTGATAACTGCTATGACCTAAATACAACCTGTATTAAATTCATGTCTAACTTAAAAAATAATGAACATTTATAAGTGTTTATAAGCAAATGTTAAAAAAAATCAATCCATTCATACAGTTCCTGTTAAAGCTTTATCACTACCGCTGCTGCTCCATAAACTGGGCTGTTTATATGAACTGTAAATCTGTTGCTGCTGCAGGTCCCTCTCAAGCCAACTGGCACACGATGTTGCTGGGCGGAGTGTTGGATTTCATTATGTACCTTCACTCACCTTCCTGTCTGTGTCCACATCAATCATCTGCTGGTGTTCTGACACTCACAATGGAAAAATGTGGCTCCAAGCCGACAATTTACTATCTACAATCAGCCCCTTTGTTGCGACCAGGGGTCGTGTGATTGATGACACTTGTTTTGCAGAGCATGTCGTCCAGATGCACGCTATTCTTGAAACAACTGTTTTTAACTGTCAGTACAAACTCCTGCTGTGTCGACAAATATTGTTCCAACCAACTCAACTTCATGTTGGTTATTTAATTTTACAACTGAGTTTCAAGAAGATACAGAATAGATTAGATGCTATCACAAAAAGTGAAGGAATAACAACTTTTATGATACATATGAAGAAACTAAAGGGCAAAACTGAATGTCAAGCAGGTGGGTGTGAAGCCACAGTGGTGCTGAGTTGAGTGTAGACAAAGGCGTCTAAGTGAGACAAAGAGAGTAGGAGTCTGTCTGAGAGATGACATGGAGGTATTTCACACCAAGATGAAGAACAATCCCACTACAGTGGTGTCCTTAGAGGAGCTGGATGAGTGTATCAGTTTTAAGTTAAATGGTCAGTAGTCCAAGCCCACATCCTAGGAATCCTGGGACTTCAATCTGTCATAAAGTTTCAGAGACTGATTAGATGTTTTTGTATGTCAAATCAAGGTAACTAGTAACAAGTCAGGTTAATTTTACAACAACATCTATGGAAACTAAAACTGTTCTAAAGTACAGTATTTGAATAAATGCACTGAGAAGTAATTAGATCCTACATCAGAGTTAAAGTAGTGATATTGCACTGTAGGAATACTATGCTACATACAAGGGCCCTGCATGTTCTGAATTAAAATGTTTAAGTTCAATAGTATTGGCACCATGAAGTATCAAATGAAAAACTGGTCACTGGGCAGCAGAATCAAAATATTCTATACTGTGTGCTTAGTATTTTGTTTAGATTACAAATATATTACAGATTACCATTAAAGTTGTAACTGGTTAATGTGGAGCTGATCATGTCTGCCAAATGTACTTTATTTATGTTACTGTAGTTCATCCCTTAACATATAATTTTAGAATCTTGTTTCAGGTGTGAATATTAAACTGAAGAGTAACTAGTAACTTAAGTTGTCAGATGAGCTTGTGCAGTAAAAACAATATCTGCTGCTGAGATATTGTGGAGAAGAAATAGAAAGTAGTTTACGTTAAATACAAGTTCATCAACAAGTACTTATGTGTACTACTTGGGTAGATGTACTAGCTGCTGTCCACCTATGTCTGTGCTAGAGAAATGATCTTATTTTGTCTATCAACTGTAATGGTGGGAGGACATCCACGGCCTGAACCTGAGTCACTGTTTCCACCTCAGTGGTGAGCAGCCGACCACAAATACAAACAGAAACCTTAAAACTCAGCTTTCCCACACTCCTCTCATCTGCATCCACACACAGAATCCATCTGATTCTCAGTATGAATCAATTCGATTTACATTTTGGCTACTGCCTTTTTTGTTAAATCTTATAATGACAATGGGAGTGTGTTCCAACAAATGATGAATTATATCAACTTGACTGGCAGGGAGCCTTTTTCTGTCTTGAAAGTTTCATTATATGAGAACGGAGCTCCTCTTCAGTATGCAGGACGGGGCTGAAGCCTTTTTGGATTGAGGTCTTTTTTTGAATATAAATCCCCGGGCCAGTGGCCAGAAGGGTTTTTTTGCTCAAACCACAAAAATCCATGAGAAAAACAAGGCAGTGTTATATGACCCCGCCTCGCTCGCTGAGCTGCTGGACGCCACCGAGGTGCGAGTGTGAGCGTTCAACAAGGCAGCACTTGTTCTCTGAGCTGCTGTGTCCCCTCAGTGTCCTCCATGTGGTTAGACCATTAAAACCTATAAAGAAGATGAAGAGATGGAGATTCCTCTGTTTGAGCTTGTAATTATGATTTATTCATTAATCTGAAATACTGTGGAGGATGATCAGGACACTGGTGGGACAATGGGACTGCTATTGTTTTTTTCTACTTTTCCTCCCTTCTTTCTAAAACTGTCTTCCCATGTAAGAAAACCTTCAGCAGACCAGTCCAGTCCAAACAATCCATCCATAATCATGAGTGTAGTTCTCCTGATCAGCAGTTTTCAGACAAAATGAAGATTTTCATACAAATAAATAGTAAACAAACAAAATCACCTTATGTGTTTGACTAATTCTAATTCGACTCTTTAATAGTTTGGTAATGATTTGTCAGAAATATCATACATTAACTTAAACCTTGACAAATAATCCCCTACATAGTTTAAAAAGAAAAAAGCCCATTGCAAGCAAAAAGTATACATCTATATGCTGTTTCTTCATTTTTACATGGTTCACGTAAACACACATATGTGGACTCTGTTAAGCAATTTTATTTTTTAATGCAACATTTTGCCAGTTGTTTAAATAAATGCCAGTTGTTTAAGTTTATGTTTCAGCAAGCCTGATTTTTTAAATGTTTTTTTTTTTTTGCCAAATGAATCGGCTATTAACTAATTTATCAAACATTCCCTTTGGAAACAGAAAAACAAAGTAGTTAATTGACATTTAAATTGATGAAGAAAAAACTAAACAAACAAGTTTAAATTTTAAGATGTACATTTAAAAAATCCTCCACGTGACCACGATTTTCTTTTTCTGGACTAATTATAAACCTTTGAACTCACCTTTCTTATGCCTTATGACTAATTTGCTGGTCTGGAGCTAGGGCGCCATAGTTCAGCTATAATACTTCCTTTGTTCAGCCCTCATGTGTCCATTGCACCGTTACACATCCATCAAAAGACTGTTTAGTGACTAATTGCTCCTCCACTATGATTACAGCTCACCATAATGATTTTTTCTATAACAAACTCAGCCCTGGGCCCACCCACATTTACATCTATGAGTTGTGTGTCACTTCCTGCCAGGCCAGATAATTACATGGTGGCTCAAACAGAAATAAGACATGAACACAAAGGTTTGTTGTTGTGTCTCCCCTTCAGTCTACAGCAGGTACATTTTCAGGAAACCACTGTGGTCATGCCACAGACAAAAGGCTGCCCCTCGTCTCTGCCTGGATGCAAAGCTCTTTCTTTCACTGTATGCTAGATACTAAAATAGCAGCACGCGCTCACTGCAGTATAAACACAGGAAAATATACTGGCTGGCTTTGCAATGTGCCGGCCAGTTCAGGATAAGGGTTGAAGCAGAGAAAGGATTCTAGGCAAAAAAGAAAAAACACACATTGAGGACCATTTGAAGAAATAATAAATGTAACTGACTCACGGACTTTCCACTCATGCAAAGAACAAAACTAAACGTCTGTTCCTAAAGAATTTTCCTGTATATAATAAACTCTCTGTTCCAACCAATGGTGGAAAGTAACATTTACTTATAACAATGTTAAGATGCTCACATTCACGTACCTCTAAATTATGCTACTTTGTTAGTTATACTCTACTACATTGCAAAGGAAATTAGTGTATTTTACTTAACTACATTTATTTTGATTTTGATTGTTCTGGGAAAACAAATGTAAAAACAAAATCTTGTTTAAAAACAATAAACAATAACTTGGATTTACAAATTAATATCTTATTGGTATAAGATTATAAAAAGTCATATTTTGAAGGCTCCATAAATTTACTCTCTGAAATGGGCTGTTTCGTGTAATAAGTACTTTTAGCTTTGACTCTTTAAGTACATCATCTGGTACTACTTGTACTCAAATAGAAATTTAATACTTGTAACAGACTGTTTTTACAGTATTGGTTAAAACATGCTACTTTCATCAACTTTGAATGGGAAATGAATAAATGATAACTGCATATACAAGCTGTAAAAGCTTTCACAGCTTGCTTATTCATGATTACAAACATTAGAGTTACATCACATTTGTTAAACTTATGTAAAAGATGTCATTTGGTGGAATTTCACTGTTTATGTAAGTACCGAGGTGTTGATGCATGCCTTTATGTGTCTTGTGGTTGGCGTTGGTGTGAGGACAGAAATCCTCTGGTCAGGAGGAGGCTGATGTTTACTTGAATGTGAAAACTTTAAACTAAACTCTGAGCAGTGCAGCAGTTTCCATGGATCCGACGGTTTGTTTTGGAGCATGTCACCTGATGCGAAACTAACATCTGGTCCTCTTGGTTCGTCCAAAAAATCCCTAAACTAACACACGAAACACCCCACCCTCAGTTTTAACATTATCATAGGTTGGCAGAAAGAGCGAAATCTGGCCGTTTGGAAGTGTGTTTAGACATCTGCATTCCTGACTCACACGTCCACGTGAGAGGAACAGCAAAGTTTGGTACATCTTTTCACAGAGACAAAGAGAAGAGGAAGAGATGGGATGTCGGGTTTCTATTTTCCTGAGAGATTTCCTAAAATGTGATGAGTAACTTAATGCTGCTGGTTAATCCTTGTGTACATCCTTAGTTTGTCTGCCATGCTGAGCCCCAATAGTGGAAGACTGACTTAGATAATTTACTCAAGTTAAAGTATCAATACAATATTTGTATATTTGTATTTGTATTTGTGTTTCCTTACATAAAAGTTCTGCATTCTCAATTTGTTAAATTGCTGATTCAGATACAGTTTGCTGTTAATTTGACATGAATAAATGTGAGGTGTTGTTAGATAACTGATCAGAAAGGAAGTAGGAAAAGAGAAAAGTTCTTTTGTTCTTCAGTTCATTTTTCTTTTTTAAACAATTATCTATGCTTTTGTTTGCGTTTGTTGGGAAATTGTGATTAATAACTAGTTACTATTAGTAATGGAGTAAAGTAAGAAATGGCTTAAAATAGTCATTTTTAAATAAAGTATACTCGAGATACTACTTACGTTAATGAACTTAATTGCCTTCTGACACTGGTGTCTTAAGACTTGATTTTGAGACTGACACTGTGTCATTTTACAGTTGAGCACTTTGATACAAGCTGCATGTCATGAACAAGCCTGTCATGTTTCTGTGAAGGTTAGGTCTCAGCTGAAGGTCAGGGTTTGCATGTTTTTCCTCTCAGGTTTGAGTTTATATGCATTAGCCTGTGTAAACCAGGTCTGCTGCCATTATCTGACGCTCAAAACAAGCTTTGTTGACTTCACTGCCACAGAAACAAAATGTCAAAGTATGGGTATTTGTTTGATCTATGAGCGGCAGTGAGACCGAAAACCTTTAGTGACTGGTGAAGCATACCTTCTCAGCAGCGCTCCACATTCGCACTTTATACTGCTGTTACATAATCAGGGGGAATGACGCTGGCGATGCCCCACAGTGCTTTGTGTAATCGGCAGGCATGGTATTATGGGCGTACAGTCAGATGTGGCATCAAAGCATTTTTCTCTAACCAGTGGTGACAGGCTGTTTTGGCATTTAGCCGCTAACATTAGATTTACCTGCATGTTGGAGGGCATCTGTGAAGCAGCATGCTCACCGGAAACAAGAGAGCTATCTGAAAAGTTAAACTTTTAAAACCTTTAAGAGGGAAAAACAATAAAGAAGTTATGAATGATGCCAAGAAACTCAAAACAGATTTGAACTGATTCCTCAACAACACACCTGTGTTCCAGAAAAGTGTAAATGTACATGATGACTGATCACATCATCCCCATACCACTTAAATATTAAAATATTACCTACATTAATGTAAGACACAGTCCTTAGCACAGTGTATTCACATTGACTTCTGTAACCATTTACATTTATATTAATCTATGTGAAATTTATAAAATTCCCATTTGATGCCAGGATGTTTCAGGGCTTCCAAACTGGCGACCTTCCCGGCATAAAACCTCCTCCTTAACTTGCTTCTGCTCCAAATATCAATCAGGCAGCTGCCGAGACCATTTTCCTGTATCAGTTTACTTTTTCTCATAATCCTTGTCTCTTTAGAAGATAAGTGATATTCAAAGAATGTAGGACGGCCAGTCCTCTGATACCAACCACGTCAAGGTGGCCTCGACACTTCCTCTACCCTTCACAACATACTTCCTGGTACAAGTTTCTGCCGTACAGCTCCTACTTCCTGTTTGCATTTGAAACAAAGTGTCAGGAAAAGGGTCTGCAGTGCCTCAGTGCAGGATTCTGCCTCCAGGGTTTTTCTCTGGAGAGCTGCAGCTGCTGGGGAGGAGGAGGACGAGACAGAGAGACAGACTATTTCTGTGCAGTCCTGACAGCCTCGCAGAGAGAAGATGCCTCCATGAGGTAATTATAAGGTTTATATGACAGAGGAACAATTACTGAAGTTCGTCAGCACAGTGACTGTATCTCAGAAGCAGAGGCCTTTTAATTGCAGGGCTCTGGTGTTTGTCAACATGTATTTTTAGGGGAAGGCTCAGGAATAATAGAGGGGTTCATGTGTGTCTGTATCTAAAATCCATAACTGGCTGAACCTTTATGGATCAGAAGATACTGTTTGTGTCCTTCTCTGTCACTTAAATTGTTAGGGATGATTTAGCAGATCGTCAGCAGATCTGAGGTCAGATAATGTAATTAACTGCTTAGGTGCTCATGAACAAAGTCTGTGAAACCTGAGACACTTGACGCAGGGTCACTTGACAGCAACATGAATTGCTGTTGTCAGACTGGTCGACAGGTCTAAATTGGAATAACTGCAATGAGACAGACTGCACACCCTCAGACATGTTCAGTGCGTGGTAGTCAGACTTGTTTCTTGAGATAACTGCTTGAACGTAGCATATTATGGTCTTCTGTCCCATCAGGGAGGGAAAACCCGACGAGACACAGGTGAAACTGATGAACAAATGAGACACAATCAGGCAGGAAAAGGACAGGAAGCAAGTAAACAAAGATAGATACAAAATAACCAAACAGACACTGAAAACCATGGGATGGGCATATATAAAACCCCTGCACCCATTTTTATCATAATAACCAAACATGTTACTCAGTGATGTGTATCTGGGGCAACATTGTCAGTCTTATTCACAGACGAATAATCAATATCAGCCTTGTCACTAAGAATTCATTGTTGTTTTTCATGAGATTAGTTGATAATAAGAAAAAATAAGGATTATTACCAGCACCACCAGTTCCTTTTCTTATATTTCCTGTTTAATTTATACAAATGCCTTTTGTTTTTTCATGAATTAATTGGAGCCATTTAATTTCTTTGTTTTATGATTTCATATGACCTTTAAGCTTATTTATTTTCTAAGTGTAATATATGGTGTTTTCTTTTTGTATTGTGAAAAAGCAAAATCCCTGTCCTGATGAAGACCATGAGATTCAGGTGAAAGATCTGGGAGAAGCTGGTGAAGCATGATAATTCATGAGCCAACATCACTTTGTCAAAAATGAACTTTGGTGCAAACTTAACTCAACAGGTTGATCAGCAGAAACAGGGCTGACATGCTGAGTGAACAGGAAACAGCTGCACAGGAGTCACTGTGACTCTGAACAGTGGACCGAGAGCTAGTTAGACTCTGCATGATACAATAAGACTATTATCATGATGAAATGTCTGCTGGTCTGCACAAGCAGACCAGCAGACTGTCTGACTTTGCTGGAAGGTTGGAGTCTACAAAAGAAGAAAAAGGACAACAGGACTCATCTCTTCCTGTCCCTGACCATGAGGGAGGACAGATTTTATGACCTGCTAATTAGAATTCAGAGGACGAAGATGGGCTTTAATTCACCACTCTAATGAACTTATCGGAGGCTGCGCTCATGTTTCATGTCGTCTGAACTGCACTGCCTCCTGTACTGAGAGCGATCTGTGGTCAGCTGATGAATATTAAAATGAACTCATTCAATCGTTTGGCATGTTCATTACTCTTCACCCATCAAGCATGGATTGAACACAAATATATAACACCGGTGTTTTAAATCTTTCAGGTCATGTTTTCCCCTGAAGGACGCTGTGTCTCTCAGCTAAAAAGTCCGTAAACCAGCTCGTGCTGCGGAGCCTCAATGTCCTCTGAAGGATATTAATATTTGGGTGGTTAGTTAGCGAGATATTGCATGATATTCACAAAGTTATGACAAGTGAATGTGCAGCTCCAGAAAGAAACTTCAGCCATACGTTATGAATTATATAACACTGTAGGGTACTGCGCAGTCTGCGGAGGGACACGGTGTGCCTGCAGGAGAGACAGGCGAAAAATAAGTCTAGAATATGAAGAGGCCACACAAACCTTCAGTGCTCATATGACTCTCAGTAGAGTCCACAGTAAAAAACCTTCCCAGTTGTTTGTCTTTGCCTGTGTCTTGTGGTCAACTCCTTCAGCATGATTTGTCTTAAGTAGAGGCTTGTTACATGATTTATGATGTGAAGTTACACGGCCTCCAAACACTCATGCTCCCTCTGCTGCTTTCATCTCCCGCCACAGCTGCTGTTATTTTCTCCATTTATGTTTATCGCTGCCACATTTTCTGGTTTCCTTACATTACATTTTCCTCTGTAATCTTTGTAGAGTTACGCTGGTGTGAAGTGCAAATAAACACAGAAACCGCTACTGCTGCACCCATATTTGGTCAAGGTGAGATGTCTAACATTTGTGACTTTTTGTAGACAATTCTCAACTTCTCTGGTGCGAATTTCACTTGATTTGAACCCGCACTATTTGATTGTCTTGGCTTTTGGGGGGGGGGGGCATGCTGCTAACACTATTATATTATCATCCTTAGTTAATGAGGTGAATACAATAGCTAATGACAGCTTCTCTTCAGCTCTTTTCTGTCCTCACCAACTCCTGAGGGAACTATTTGAGTGCTTTATCTGCTGTTTTCCTTCTGCTGAAAACATCTTCCTGCAGCATCAGAAAACAAGACTGATGTGAGTTTTGATAATGAACCAAAGTGAAAAAATCAAAGGCCCTAAAATCAAAATAATGAGCTGAACGGAAATTATGCTTAAAGTGTACATAAGGCTGAGAGGAACTGAGGAGTGAGTAGTGGCAATGCTATGTGGCTTTGTTATTATGTGCGAGTCATTGTTAATATACACTGTTGCCCATAAAGTTGGAATAAAATATTTTTTTATTCTTCTCATGAAATGATTGTGACAATGTGATTTATTCTTGATAGATAAAGTGTAGATCTTCTCAAAACTCATCATTGCACCTGGTTAAAAGTGATTGCTGATGTGTATAAATAGGAATAAAAAAGAGGAATGTGTCTGAAAACAAAATTATTACAACTTTGTGGGCAACAGTGTAGAAACTTTAACACAAGACACAAGGAGTATTTACCTGCAGATACAAAGGTCTAAAGTTAAATTTGGTGTAAAATGCAAATAAACGCACAGCTGAGGGGTACACAAATTTGTAAGGAGCCGCATTGGACAACATTTGTTCTGCATTTTTATTCATGCAGTTATTAAGCCTCTGCGTTTATTGAATACGTCACTCAATAAATTAATTTTGCCAAGTAAAGGAATAACAAAGCATATTATGTGTGTTTGAGCACTTTCAACAGATTCTGGAGAGACTTTTTCTTTCTCTGTTGTCATGCATGAACTGCAGCCATGTTGCTTCAAAGGTTTCACACACACAGATTATGAAATGTGACACCAGCACGTTGTCTGAGCTGCAGGCACAGTTGACACTGATTCAACTGTGCAGTACATCAAAAGAGTCCAGTTTTGTCATCCTGTGAAGTTCACAGACTCTCCTCTTTATATTCCAGCCATTGCCAGTGAGAGGATGATAAAACTCTGTTAGCAATCCTCAGTAAGAATGATGTCTGCTGTAATTTGTGTCTTAAGCCTTCATTCATTTACGCTCACTTACATTTTTATTTATGGACACACAGAAAGGCTAAACTATAGGGAAAAATGTTCCACTGTAGCTTAAAATAAATATTATTAGAATACATAAAAATTATTTTAATGTTAATGTTAGCATTACTAGCAACATGGCACTTGGATGACAGTGTTTGTGGGTTAATCCACCACTTTAATCCAGACTAACATATGTGAACAGCTTTATGTATTGTCATGAGAATCTGTACAGACATTCATGATCTCCAGTGAATTAATCCTTCTAACTTTAGTAATTGCTTTTCTTTACATCTAGCACTAGCAGGACATTAACACTGTGTTTTTTAAAGTGAAATGTGGCAATAACTATTAAATGGATTACAATTAAATTTGAAGCAGATGGTCATGCTCCCCTCAAGATGAACTCTAATAAATTTTATGACTAAATTCTTGCAGAACTTGTATCATTCCCATCAGCCTCAGCTGTTCTCAGTGTTAACTCTATTTCAAAAGCATTAATCTCTTTCTGAGTGACATTTATTTCCAATCTCACTCAGGTCTAATCTTTCTGTTCAATGAGACTAATTCACATCACATTTTGAACTTCAATAAAATAAAACTTTTCCTAACAGCTGTTGTACACCAAACAATTGTGAAAATCCTTATTGCAGGTGATGATTATAATATAAAGACTCAGAGAGGGCTGTGGCCGGCATGAAAGACAGATGAAGCATCTTCACATTCTCCAGTCGTCACGCCTGCAGATGCGCTTAAAGACTAAAGGGAATTTCACAGGTGCCCGAATTCCTTAACTCCCAGGGGGAAACTCCGGACCGCCTGGACCATGACATTCCTCCTGCAGCATGTGGAAGATTCATTTCTCCTGACTAAACAGGCTCGCCTCCAGCACTGTGATACCACAATCAACTCCACAGCAGCAGGCGAGGGTCAGTGAGGAGGTGACAGGTCGAGTCTCAGGCAGCTTAGGTCAGGAGGGCTCGCGCCATGATGACTGCTGTTCGTCTCCTCCAAGAAATCCCTTCGTCTGTGATGAAAGAGCAGCTCAGAGACTTCTACACAGATGATTATCTGTGCACATTATAAACTGATGCTGCAAGCTTACACTTAATAATGTTTGTAAGTGTTTATAGTATAGTTTCTATGGTCTTTTAAAGTTTACTATTATATATTAAAAGTGGCAATACATATACTTATACTGATTTTGGGAATGAAAACTGTCTATCTATGCTTATTATATTACCTCCAGGATATCAGGGATACTTTAAAAAAATGGAAAAAGTGTTTAAAATGTGTAACATGTAAGTATACTTTACGTTATCTCTGTCTATATTAACACATCAACAATTCAAATTAATACTTTCAAAGTCAAAACATAGGCTTCCTGCAGTCAATGAGAAACCTCAGCTGCTAGTCAAGTGCAGACAAGCAAATATTCATTTTATACACATATAAAATTTGTTCTTGTATTTCAGCGTTTTTCTGTATAAGGTACCTTTACTTTATCTTGTATTGAGGCTACTTTTGATTGTTTATGTTTTCTGAATGAAATGTGAATTTTATCTCTTTCTGTAGTTTCTGTATGTCTTTGCAGTATTTGCTGCAGTGAAGTTTCAGGTCAGTCTCTCTTCAGAATAATGTAAGCTTATGATCACATGATTTGAATGCACATGATGCACCTCGACTTCTGCTTGCAGAAAATGTTTTACATTTTAAGTTGGTCCAGAGCTGAGTCTTTTTGAAAATGAATTCCCATATAACACCCCACATGCAGTATTTATATAGTGAAACACTAGGGATATAAAATAGTGACTAGCATCATAATGTGTGCCTGTAAAGCTGTGAAACCTTCAGAGGAATCTTTGATATTTTATCTGCATGTTAATTTAAATAGGAAATCACCACAGGAAAACAACTAGTATGTAAATTGAACTCTCTGAAACATAATGTGAAGACATCAAACTTTAAGGAATCCCAGCCTGAATATGAGAAACATTTGTTCACATTCTCACACTGCTGTCTTCTTTATTATTGAGCATAAAGCATACCTGGAATTCAACGACCACTATTACAATATGACTTAAAACTTCACGCCAGAAAGATCAAGAGTTTTTTCCATCTTTTGGTCATTTTTGAGCATACAGAGCAGATTGCATTGCACCGATTTCACGGTCTATATGGAGACACATTCCTGCATGTCAGTTTAATCCAGCCCTCTAAAAGCAGGACAGGCCTTAACTTGTTCACAGCTCTCCTGACATCCCACTCTCTCCCTCACACAGCATGGTAACCCAATCACTCACCCATGCTCTCTTTTTTACACTGGTCACATTAAACAGGCCACGTTCCACAAAAAACAAACAAACAAACAAAAAAAAAACGCTAAAATGTTTTTATCTTTACTGGTTCGACAGCATGCCACTGGGCTTTTTTCTTCTTTTATACTTTTAAAAAAAGCGACTGTAAACACTGGGAGTATTTGCAGGCACTTTACTTGAACAAAATCCAAGCTCAAGAGCACACAAGCAGGGAAACAACACAGAAACAAACCTCAGACTACTCTGTGGGTCTATCAGAGCATCTCAGTTTGAGGAGGTGGCTCCTTTAGTAAACGTCACCTGCAAGTCCGGACATGTCCAACCAATAGAGGATAAATAGAGCGTTGCGTATGAAAGATGCACTGTGAGTGTTTATATGACGATTATCAGTCATATTTAATGTGTGTGTAGTAGTGGAATGTATTTAAGTAGATTTACACAGCTACTGCACTCAGTACAAATTTGAGGCACTTGTACTTGAGTCTGATAACATGATCAATCCATAATAGAATTATAATAATTAGTTCCACGAGAAAATTCAAATATAGCTCCACCTCAACCTGCTGCAACAGTGAATTTCTGCTTTTACATTAATGCATGGGTATCACTTCCTTCATCACTGTATGTCACTGAATATTTGCTTTATTTAAAGTGCAGTGCAAACAATCTGACCCTAAATCTGCCTTTTGTGATCTCTTAACCTAAATTTGTTTTTACCAGTGCCATATGTTTATGTGCTGATTTCCTCCTTTCCCACATTAAATGAGAAGTGGGAAAACTCCACTTCAGTTTAAACACATCATCTACTTTAACAGCCCGCTATTTTGAGAAAAGGAATCTGGTTCTCTCTGTGGGCGATCCAGAAACTATCAAAGCCTCAGCACACACGACAGATGCATGAGATGTTTGGGTGCCAAATGACTTGTGTTATTTTTGTTGTTCTGTGGTCTGTGCCAGTGTGGTGGAATGATAATAGAGGGTTATTTGAAGATTTCTGCGCCAACTAGTTTGGGCTTTTGCTGAACGCCGAGCTTCATCAAAGTGTAAGCTGTTCAAGGCTAATTATTTGGCATCCCATTTGCATTTTGGCCACTTTGCTCACGGCTGTTGACAGACATACTGGCTGTGGTGGGGAACAAACTTCTGACCCCTCTTGATGTGGGAGAACGTACAGTATCAGCCCTGCCGCAGCTATATGAATTAACTTGAGCGTTGTTATTGGTGGTCTGTCTCTAACGATGAGGGGAGAACATGACGAGGACAAATGGAGGACAAAGAGGAAACTGAGGGAGGCTCACATTCCTTTACTGCACTTCCAGACTGGCTTATAAGAGACACCATTTGATACAAGATACACCATCAAAAGCTTATTTCCCACAGTAACCATAACCACACTTTTTCCATCCCTTTCATTTATATGGTGTCAAACTTCTAACAAATTTCTTTAAAAGCTGTTGAATTATCATATGTCATCCAGAAGCATATGTATGGAAATGTCTGTATATTATAAACAAGTTCAGCAGTTTAAGCCTGTTCATTTCTGGGTCTGTTTAGTGAAAACAAGCCGCAGTACTTTTGCTGAACAGCAGCCAATGTGGCTATAAATGGTAATTACTAATGACACAGTAAATATTCTTTCCCTCTAGCCAGTTACTTCAAGGGTAGAATCTGAGATTTTACTACAATAAATGCCAGTTAAACCTGTGGTAAAACAACTGCAAGCAATATTGACAATGTGTGAATAAAATTCAATATTTTGTCAATACCTGTTCACATAATGGTGGACTTTTTAGTTATTTACTTAGCACTTGTTGCTTTCTCCTACCCAAGTCTTGGTTTGTGTTGTCCTTACTCTACATGTCCGTCACTTTGGATAAATACCAGATGAAACTGTAAAACTGTAGTTGTCGAATTAACACTGATACACTCAATGCAGCAATATAAAACAAACTAGCTGTATAGCATACATATTTTGTTTCTATTGTGTTTAACTTTTCCATCCATTCATCAATATAGCTTACATACACAACTTAAAAAAAACATTAAGTACACCTCAGTCTTCAAGAGAGCACGGAATAGCTTGTGTAAGTGATTGCTGCTCAGATACATGTAGCCTGTGAGTGTGTGTAATAAGTACCAGCTATACTGTATGAGTCACAAAGTTTGGCCTTTAATGCAAGCTGATTCTCCACCATCTTCTGTACCATGACAAAGCTAAAGGATTTTTTTTTTACTGTAACACAAGTGGAATTCTGTACCACAAATGAACAGCTTCATTTTGAGTCTAATAGATAGTCTGTGGGTTTGGAGGCTGGGGTTTGACCCGCGGAAAGTGCTGTGTATGTAGTTAACATCAGCATGTGAGAATGCTGCTCTCCAACCCACCAGTTGTGTAACAGTGGACTTGGAGCTCTGGCTCTAAGTCTCTATTTGGAAGGAATAGAAGCGGTTTCCTCCCAAAGAACGAGGGTGGATCCACTCAAGTCCCTGTACGAACTGGATCCCACTTTATTTCAAAATTTCATCCTGGGAACAGAAAAAGTAAAACCAGATTCCACCCAAGATGAAAATATTTGCATCATCTAATAAGGCGAGTCTGAAACCATAATGTTTGTCAGATGAATAAATGATGCTGCGGAATGTGAAAATCTGTTGTTTTCAGTGAAAATATACATGGGCCAGGGAGACTAATCCCACAAAGTTGTTGCCTCTCCAAACTTCCCCAGCCCAAGTTTTGAGTTACAACAAAAGCATGTTTCCTCTGCCAAGACAGCCATTAGGGTTTTCATCTCAAAATTTATGGACTGTCATTAGTGCCTCAGGTTCACGGTCTTACGAAATATCAAGGGCCTTGTTGTCTCCTTTCGAAAATTGAAATTTCCAGCTTCTACCAACTCTGTCCCCAAGAAAAATTTATATACTACTAAATAACTTTACCAAGTATTTCACTTTTACTGCCTGGATTATGATCACTGGCAAGTTAGAGAGTGTAATCATCCACCACTTAGAACTTAAAGAGTAAAAGCAGGTGGTTAAGCTCTGCATTGAAAAAGGGAATTTCCTCATTCGGCCAAACAGTCAAGACCACTAGTGGATAACACTACCATTTGAAAGGAGTCTTTTGTTTTGTTAGTAGCATAAATTTAATTTTCATGCGATAGGGTTGCTTCTATGGCCAATTTCCAGCTTGGGCTCAAGAGAGAGAAAAGAAACCATGGTCTCGTCTCTTCTCTTCCATCAAGTTTTTTTTATAACCATGGCGTTAATGTGGCTCTAAGAACGGCAATGTCCGTCTGCTAGCTGGTCACCCACTTTGGTCCAAACTGAAATATCTATTTGGATGACATGCCATTGACAGATTGTACAGACATTATGTGTCTGCAGACAATTCGTTTCTTTTCTTTCTGTGGCACATTGAGTTTGGCATTGTGTCTTTCTCTACAACTATTGGATGGATTGCAACAACATTCAGTGCAGGCATTCAAGTTTTCAGTTTTTCCAGTACTTTGGTTTATGACTAAATATCAGCAAAACTAATGGCATTCTAGTCATCCTCAGTGCCAGTTAGCAAATGTTTGCATGCTAACACACCAAACTAAGATGGTGACTGTTGGTTGTAGATATCACACGCATGATGTTAGCATCTAGCTCAATGTGTGGCTGTGCCTACTTACAGCCTCACACGGGCACAGTAAAGCTCTTAACTCTTAGTCCTGTTTTTTTAATGCATGCTTGCACATTGTAATCTCAGTTTGTCATCCAGCAAATATGCAGGTTCAAGTCAAGAAATATTGACTGACTCAGGCCATGTCAAGGCTAAAGCAGGCCTGGTTACGTACTTCTACGTCAGTAACAGACCTCAAAGTCACTGGTTCACTTCAAAGACATCACTTCAGTTGCTCAAAGCACTAATATTCTCTAAACTAAATGCACACATAGCAGAACAAAGGGCTTCAGAATCGAAACAGTTGCTCCTGTGAGGCACAGGAAGAGACCTGTTTTGCTAAGGCCTAAAGCTGGAGCTGGTTTGCCTTGGTGACGCTGGGGATCAGCCCAACCCAGAGCAGGATCACAGCGCTCTCCAGTTCATAGCTGGAAGAACATCTGGTTCTGTTTAGGTACAGTGTTTATTCCACACGTCGTTCCAGGGGCTGTTTGTAATGCGTTCCTGTGTCTGTAGAGTCAGAGAGGTCCCAACGATGGGAGTTCAGCCATGAGATAGCAAAGATAATGCTCTCCCTCATCTTCAGGATTGTCCTTGAGCATAGGCTGAAATGGGTTTAATCTTACCTATCCTTAACCAATGGATAAGCTTGTGCCCCTTCTACCATCTGCAGTTTCTTTTTATGGTTTTGTGGCTGTGTTTAGCGTAAAGGCAGGTGGTTTAGTTCTGTATTTAGACAGGGAAATTCCTCATTCAGCTAAGCAATTGGGACCACTAGTGGATAACACTACCATTTAAAAGTAGGCCTTTGTTTGAGGACGAGAAAATTACACCGCTAAAACCCTGAAATAGAAAGTGGAGAGCATGACACATACTCATTTCCGTTGCTCAAAACCTATTTTGTCTTACAAAACAAAACAAATAAAGTTAGAGCTTTGTCATCCTCGAACTTGTAAATTTTATTTTTAAGAGACGTGTGACTGAAATGTGGGCAGAGAAACCAGTATCACCACCCATCATATAACCCTTCCCAGTGTTGATACCACCATCGCCACTGCCATGATCATTTCCAAACCCAACCTCCAGAACTAACCATATTCCCAGTCCCCATTGCCCCCAACTCCAGCCAACACTTCCAGCCTCCCAGTTTCCTGGCCTAGTTTATCACAGCCACCACACTGATCTCCCTGACAATTAGCAGGAAGTGGATGACCTCAGCCAGCTTCAGATCAGGCATTGTGACCTAAGGGCCAATTATCAGGAACAGCAGGGATACAATGTGCTATGTGGGGAGGAGAAGCTGTAAACATATCTACAGGAGAGGATTGTTTACAGAACCCTGTGGCCTCCAGATTTGGTGCCAGACTGGCTGCTGAAAAATACAGGCAGACCTAGTGTTGACTGAAGCAAACAAACAATACTTTTCACTACATAATGGTGCAGTGATTGACGGGAATGATCACAGGCATTAAGAACAGAATAAATATAAAAAAAACAACTGGATTACTCAATGGCAATTATAGATTCCTAAAATTCAAACATTTTTTTCATTAATTTCCATTTCTTTTAGTTCTTTAACTAATCTGAAATCATGAAAATCCCTAAACTATCAAATTGGAGTGACCAAATAAAGAAACTACACACACCTTTTTTATGTATACTTTGACACTTAAGTACATTTTATTCCTCAAATGTATTTATTTTTAAGTTATAATATGAATGCATGACTATCTTAGAAACTCTTTAATGAGGTGTTAGAGTAAAAGCTCCTGGAAGCTCATCGTTTAGGTTAGGTTTTTTTTTCAGACATCAAAGGCTTTTATTAATACTCACACTGCAAACTGGTTGAAAAAAAGAGTCTGGCAGCCAGTAAGAATCAGCTTTCAGTGGGGACAGACAGACTAATGTGGTTGGATGGAGGGAGGAGTTGGACTACAGGTGCTTTGAAGCCAACTGGCCGGCTGTTGGGGGGTTCAGGGTTTGATCACTGAAGTATTATATTGATGGTGGGAGGGGAGGGCCGGGCTAAACGCACAGCACGAGATCACACAGTGAGAGCCGGAGGTGAAGTGGCTCCCAGAGAGGAAACAAGGCACCAGTTAATCATTGCCTAATGTGTTTAAAGAGAAGAAACTACGCTTGGATTGTGTGTGTGTGTGTGTGTGTGTGTGTGTGTGTGTGTGTGTGTGTGTGTGTGTGTGTGTGTGTTTCCAGAAATAAAGATGATGATTCACAGGTAAATATCGTGGGGTCCTCTCACCTAATGACAGGGAGCTTTGTGAGTTCCCTCAGGTCTTTAGATTCACTGTGCCCTTTGGTTAAATTCAACAAAGAAAAGTAGAATATTAGTGCTTAAAACAACATTATTTTTGTATTGTCCTGTCATAAGTAATGACAAGACAAGAATAAATGTAAAACTCAAGGTTAACCAGCAGAGTGGGCAATGCGCTTACAGAGACAGTGCTACCATGATAATGTTAGCAGGTAATAACTTTACCATATTTGCCACTGTACAGTAGTTCAGCCAGTGACAGTCTGCAGTGACAGTCTTCCTGCAGCTGCTGCCTTTGAACATCCTAATATAGACAATAGGTATGGTTCACAGTAGTGAACACACAAGGTGGGTGGCGCTCCCACGGGTAACTGTTCTCCTTAATTAGCCCATTACTAGATGACAGAGAAACAGACCGACCTGCAGGGGATTAATGGCTCACAAAATTCCCTTTGTTGATCTCTGTATCCCACCAACAACCCTCCTGCCAGATACTGTAAAGAACATTTATGATGGAGGGCAAAGCTGTAAAAAATAAGCCTTTATAAACAAATAAACAGTTACCAGGACTGTAATTACAGCCTGTCACACATTTAAACTGGGGTCTGTAGTGTATGACAGCAGTTTAGTTGGTTAAATATGAGGTGTGATCGATCAGCTAGCAAGCACAAGCAAGAACAAGGCAGGTAAACATCCTTATGGAGGCTGACCTTATCACTCTGTAATGCTTAATCATAAACGTTGTCTCCTCTTGTCTCGTCATGTTGATGTCAGTCAGAGGAAGGACACTCAAAGCTGCGTCACTGGGACTAAAAACACAGAGAGCCAATCAAAAGCCAGGAACACCTACTCGGTGCTAAACACCTGACAGGCCTGCAGGGCTGACTCAACACCAGGATGCTGTTTAATCATGTACAGGGAATGTACCTTCAGGTGTGTTTTTCTATTTTGAAACAGGGACCTTCCTGTAATGTTTTGCTTCATCGCAACTCAATCGTGTGCCCAGGTTGTCTACAATTTTAAGCTTCAATTCTCAGCTCCATACTGGGGACTTCTAGAACGTCTCCAGCTGTGTATAAACTCACAGGACTTTAGTTTGAAGTTTCCGTCATCTGTAAAGTGACCAACTATGTCACATATCACAGGAAAATGTGTAACCAAATTACATTTACAATTTGTTGAAGCCACAAAAAAAACTTGAATGAAAATCTCGTGGGTTGGGCTGACTCCCCATTGCATGCATGCTTCATTTTTTGTAATTTAGGTATGTAAATATTGCAGCCTTTTCTTTCAACAGGCTAAAAGGCCAACTCTTGCCCTGTGAAAGTTGGAGCAAATCTGCAGGATGACAGTACGACCTCCTGATAGAGTTAAAAACATAAGCATGCTGATATACAGCGTGTTATGGATGTTGTTTAGACAGAGTGACAAGCAGATGCTGTGCTGGGCGAGCCTCCTGCTGGCTCCGCTCAGAGAGGCAGAGCACAGCATGAGTCACACAACGCTCATTTCATTCAGTCAGAGAATCATAATTCTTCACTTTGCTCATTATGTCTGACGAGCAGCCAGGAAACTTCCACTCATGACTTTGCTAATCGCACTCTGTTGTCATGTACGGCTCCTCTCGCGTCTTCTGAAGCCTGTTGCTCATTTGTATGAAACACAGAATATCTTAGATCAAGTCGATCAATTTGAAAGTCCTCAGATGAGACGTGACATTGACTTTCTTTCAAATGGGCCTTAAGGGAAATTTGAGTAAACGGGGTAAGAATGAGGGTAAGATCTCATGCAATGGCATGGAAAATGAAGTCCAGTCAAAGACAGATTTATTTCTGAGGCACTTTAAACAAACATCAAAAAGCATTTTGCAGAGCACAAAGACTGCAAGTAAAGATCAAAACCAACGATAAAGCCACAAGACAGAACAGGCACATCACGAACTCTGGAGTATGAAGACCATGAGTGTGTGGGTGTGTGTCTGAATTAATGAAAAGCCAATCTTTTCCACTCATTACCTCTAGATTTTTTGTACTAATAGAGTCACCCAGTGATGGAAATGCAGATTAAACAGGGATTTCTATTTGCGAGGGTAATGACAGGTGAAATTACTGACAGCAACATTATCCCACATAGAAAAACAGTCCATCTGGAGCAAAGGAAAGGGTGCTGTTCCCCTTCCTGTGTCTCCTTGATGTCTTCTCCATTTTGTTTTTCCAAAAGACTAAAGAGGTTTCTGAAAGCACACTATGAATAATTTAAAAAGAGATTTCCTGTAATTTCATTGTTTGATGACATTTACTACATATGGACACGATTATCTGCCTACTCTGAACCATATAACGCAAATTAAACTACCAAAAGGCCATGATAAACGCTTTTATTTAACAGCCTCTGCTCAAAAATGTCAAGCCGACAAACAGAGAATCATTGTGGAAGGAAATTTAAAAAAAGTTATGCAGAGGAAGAAGTTGAAGTAAGAGCCAGAAAATATGAATGCAGCTGAAACAGACGAGGCTGTTGAACTGCTCGGAGCAGAATAACTTAACTCTGCAATCTCACAATTAGCAAGTGCAGTGTTTGGCAGCCATGAACAGTGGATTGTTTCTAATCTGAGCCCCATTCTCACTCGCTGCATAGAAAGTGCCTGTTTATGCTTCATTCTGTCCCAACAAAAATCCCCTGGTCACTGTTTAGTCTGATGATATGAGCATTAGCTGTTGTGACAATAGCAGGAAAGCCATTAGTTTCTCTAATTAAAATAAAAAATCATTATGTCCAGAGTGGGACAAACACTGGGGTACAGACTCATCTCGCGTGTATACAATTCCATTCACGGATTCATTTTTAGACCGCTGGGGAAACAAACAGCATGTCATGTTTTTAAACAATAAGGCTGCTTGCTATATTTTTCTTTTGATCAACAAATGCCATGATGAGACAAAAAAAAGCATGAGTTTGTTAGTCTTTCAATACTTTCTGACTTCCTACTCAGACAGGGGCACTCAGCCCCAAACCAATTTATTGCTGCTGGAGATGCAAATCTATTATACAAATATACACAAAAATGTAGTTTTGCATTAAAAAGAGTTAAAAAAAGCAGCATCCTAAAATAGCTCAGCCCTGTGGTTCTTAGAAAGGCTTACTCAAACATTAATACATTAAAAAAATTAAACTATAGTACTGTTTCAGTTGTCTTTGTTTAATAGGTTTTACTTTGAAACAATTTTATTTCTGTGAAGGTCTTATACCGAATAAATTTGTCACCCAAGGCACCAGTTCAGTGTTGTCCAGACTACTACTACGACACTGAACTAAGATGCTGAATATGTTTAACATTATATATGATCTATAACATCAGAATGTTAACACTGATATTCATAAACCTTTTAAAGTTAACAAGCTTAAATAAAAAACAGCACAGTTGACGATGATGTTAGTCATGATCAGACGACCAGTGAATTGCAATTGTGAAACTCTTGGTTTGAACTTACATAATGTCCTATTTAAGCATGAGAGACCTTACCTGAGGGGATTTTAAAAAAAAGGCTAGAAACTATGTGAGAGAGATGATCGAAGCTCAACTTCTTTGGCCACTCCTGTATCGTAATCATTTTACTGCATCTGTCAATCTTGAGATTACTGTCTATTTTCAAGGCGGGGCAGCCAGCCACACAGCAAATTAAGGTTCTAACTTTGACTAAACTTTGCAGAGGAGGAGATACAGGGGGACAGAGAGACAACAACAGAAAGAGGGACAGAGAGAGAAGGCAACTGAGGGTGAGGTCTATGTCTTTTCACAATAGCTCAGTAGTTTAACAGCATCTTGGGCTGTGGTATGGGCATGCCACTGCAGAGGGCCAATCATGAGGAGACACTGGGGTGCCTCACCACTCCCAGTGGGAGATGATGTAATCAGATGGTGATGTAATTGACGGGCAGCAGGGGGACCCGCAGTGTAAACGTAAACCCCCGAACACTCCCTGATGTCAGATATGACCAGGTCTCCCTACAATTACTGGCTGTCACAAACCATCAAGCCTTTACCTCACTGAGGGTTTAGTGTACTCAGCGTGGAGTCAGCCGGATGAGCTGGTGAAACTGGTGAAGCTGGTCTGAAACGAGCAGCAGCTATCTCTGACATGTGTGCTCGGGTAAGACAATGAACACAACTTATATATTCACTCAGCCTCACTAACTCCAGATAACTCTGCCTATGAAGGAAAAGTACAGATGTGACTGATCACATTAACAGTGAACTTACATTTTAGTAGCATCTATGGACAATTCAAGCACCTGGAGCTGGTGAAGCTAAGTGGAGTGAAGCTTTCATTGAACTGTATTAATGTTACATGTGCTTTTTCCCATACACTTGCTGTTAAAACATATACAATTATATGTTTAATACATTTCTTGACTTGAGACAGATCATGTTTATTACATTAGTGTAAACTGGCATATTAGTGTCCAAAATAAGTCTTAATAATAATACAATAATCATATCATATCATCATAATAATACAATTGTATCATATCACTGTCTGTCTATTAATGCTATTATCTATAGTTGTTAAGTTTTGTGCATGTATAAATGACCACCTAGTTACAGGCAGGACAAACTTGCTTAAATATAGTGGTACTGGTTATGGGCAATTGTAAATAAAGTCCCTTTAAAAAAATAATCATTAACTACATAAATAATAAAATAACAATCATACTGTAAGCTCTCCATGTTTACGCTGATTAACCCACAATCAGAACATCACTGCCAACAATTTTCCAAAGTATATCATAAGCTTTTATAAAGTATATCAAAATTGCGTACATAATTTCTAACAGACAATATATGCTATTAAGCATATATTATCTCTTAATATTATTATATTAAAAAATAAGAAATTTTGGCTTAAGGCACGCTGATAAGGTAACTAAGGTAGTTTAGATATCTTTACATTTGAGTTAGTTATTTTTTTACGAAAATGTTTTCTCTAGCCTGACAAATTGAGCTGATGTGAGCACACCAAGAGGAAGTCTCTGCTCATAATTGCGTTAGTGCAACAAAAACATAAGTAGAGTAGAATAATGCTTACTCTAATAACCTCACTTAATGAAGTTTCAAAATAATTTCATGTCATTGACAGGAAGTAATGGTGGTATGAAAGGAAGAAAATTAATTCAAAAATGCAATCAGTGGGGGCTAAAGTGTGGAGAACCAGCTGGATGATTTGTTAGTTGTACTCATTCACCTCCATAGAAAACCTGTTCTTTTTGTTATTTGCCCTTTTTTATGTCCCACACAGCATTCCTTACATTATTGCTGCTGCATGGAAAAAAATAGTACAAACCTTTAAACCTTACACAGCGAGTGCACAGCAGGACCAATGTGCCTCTCTCGCACAACCCCAAGGGCCTTGAAACATTTCATCCAGAGTGCTATTTTTAGCTTCTTGACAATGTGGGACACATTTAGAGAGATGCATAAGATGCAAACATTGAGCCTTTGTGTGAGCACATGATGCTCTGCCTGCTCCAGAGAGCAGGCAGTACAGGATGGTCCCTTCACTCAATATGTCCCTCGTAGACTAAAAGAGCCTGACCTCTCAGCTCCAGTCCACCCAGTGCTAAATCAATGTCTCGATAGAGCACAGTATGTTTTGTTCCTTTGCTTTTTTCCACAGGGGAAAGAGACATTTATTTAATTTGTGAACACTCTACACATGGCACAGGGCATGAACATTGGTCATTACCTGATGTTATTCTGATGTATCAACTCAGGCAGGATCACATTCAGTGACCATTTGCAAAACCCCAACATTACCACTAGTGTCCATCACATCAAAGTTTGGTTACTTTGCAGATAAATAAAGTTTAAAACTCTTGTTGCCCTGGTTATACCTCTTTTATAGCTTCTTTGCAGCTCAATTGCATTGCACCATGATGTGACTTCATCAGCTCATCTCACTAGAGCAGCTGGCTAATTTCAACCAGAAGTATCAAGTCATTACCCTCTGTTACAGTCAACTAAACTTGGTGGAGTGGGCGTATTATAACTTATTTAAAGTCCATCAGCATCCGCTCCTCCCTCCCACCAAATCAGCTGAAACTAATTGGTGGCATTAGTGCAACAACACTACTGGCTGGATATGTATCATGCAACATTTCATTGCAGACTGTACACACACTGCACATTTTCACTTAGGTGTCATATAAACATGAGAAGCAGAGCTGTTATATAAATATAGCCTGGTGGTATTATGTATGGCAGTCTTTTATCAGTAATTGCACTGATTCATTGTCTAATCCTCAAAAACTTCACACACCCTCCCACCAATCCTGTCTCAGTAAATTTAATCCAGCGTCCTCCTTGCTTCCCTCTCATGACTGGCACTGGTGCTATCTCTGCCTGTGGAGACACAACATGCAGGCAGTTGGACATGTGGGAGGACAGTAAGTTCATCTATATTGGTGTGTGTAGTATTTCTGACAGGGTTAGGTAGGAAAGCTTTCCCAGCCTTGACGACATGCGTCAACAGGATTTATAATCCTGTGTGCAGACACTCAGGACATCGTATCGCTCTTCATTCTAGCAACAAAAATGACACGCATGTAGGAATCCAAGGTCAGACAACACCTGTGGGGTCAGGCTGCTGAAATGGGATTTATGTTTGCACTTGCTGGAATTGTTTCGGTTTCGACTGGCAGAGAGATTTTGTGAAAGTGAGAAGAAGTGCTTAGGGACAGTTTTAGTTTCTGGACTTTGGACGAAGTGCCCGAAACCCAAACACCTCTGTGGCGAGGATAAATATTTGCTTTTGCCCTTTTCCTTTTTCTACACAACACAGCATTCTTTCAATAGCCCCCTTGTCTATTTAACAGAGCAACATGCACTGTTTTTATCCTGTTTTGTCCTGTAGCCTAGATTGTGTTGTTATATACAATATAATCAAGGGCACTGATTCTGAGCCTCTGCACAGATAATAAAAGAAAGGTGGCTCTAGGATGTTGCGCCCCAGCAGACACTTGACATCTTTGTCATTGTGCCCCTGCCTTAACCCTGGGCTCCTGACATATGTGAGCTATAATATGAAGACAAGATGACAGTGTTTAAGCTTCTCTTTTGATATTGTGGATCATGTCAGCTTTGCCTGATCATCACTGTGGAAAATGGGAGGGAACAGATGCAAGCAAGAGAAGACAGATTCACACCAAAGCTAGAAGTGTCAGATCTGATCCGATGGTTGTAGTGCAATGTGAACAGAAAAAGCACACAGTCTGTCAAGTTCTCAACTTTGACCTGACCACATTTGCATGTGCCTCAGATCACTGTCATCTTAACTGTATTTTGATAGGGAAAACATATAGAAGGCTTTGAATGAATAGAAACCACTAAAAGTAATTTAGTATTGGTTTAAATCTGAGTGAATTAAGCGTCTGATTTAGGAGCACTCTGAAGCATCTTATAGTGTCTTCTTGCAAAAACAGAGCCTAAAAAACATCATATAACTTGCCCTGAATTGATCAGGTGGCCATAAAAACATGTCTAAATGAATGCTGATGTTGCTAATCCAGTGTCAGATAGTTTCAGCCTAAATCTTTTGAGTTGTTACTACAGCTCTTGCATCTAGTTTGGGGCTTTGGATTAGAAAGTCACCCGTGACATAGTTTTGGTCTTCAGTACCCTCCCCACTCAAACCCTGACTCACAAATTCGGAGAATGTTTTTATTGCAGTAATGGGGGAGGCAACAGTAACCCGGACGGAGGGAGGTGGTGGCACTCTTCAGTATCCTTCTAATACCCGTGTTCAGGATGCAAGCAGTGTTTTTCCAAACATTAGTCTGCATGCTTATTTATACTTTGGGATGATACATTAGTTAGGTGAACATTTGTGGTGCAGATACTGAGAGTTAACAATTGGGACAAGAGCAAAGATACATGCACATTCCATGCAGTGGGTGAGGGGTAGGAGCTGAGGAATGGGGGTTGTTTGTTTTGTTGCCCCTGAGCCTCCAGCCTTTCCATTGCCTCGGGCTCTGTGACCTCTACAGCCAGGAAGGATCAGTGATTACAATCAACACTAATCCCTGATACACACCAACAACAGATATTCTAATCCCCGCTGTGACAATCCTCCATAAACCTGATGCGAAATGTTGGACAAGGTTAGCCCAGGTGATTTATGACTCAGGAACAGCCAGTGACCTGCGCTGGGACAGACAATAACCCGCTGACTGAGAGCTGCTGTTAAGATTTCACCAAAAGGTAAACATCTTAATTCATGTTAATGGACTTCGGATGTGCTTGGGAAGTAACAATAAACTCTCTTTTCGAGTGCAGCTAATCACCCGTAACTTGGGTATCGGTAGCTGATGGACTTGGGGGGGGGGTTCAAGGTGTCCTGTGTTTATGCACACAACATCAGTCACAAGGCGACTGCTTGCTCAGGAGCTTTTCACTGACATACTTTAACCTTGACTGCCAGACAACAAGAAATATTAATATATGGTAGTTATTAATAGCACAAGTCACAGCCCTCATACCAGCCCCAGGTGGGGAGATTGCATAGTTCACTTGTGTGCTATTTACAATAAGTACATGCTGCAAGGACTCACATGGACGGAAATGTATTGTCAACCCAAGCAGAAGACAAATCTGGTTGTGACGGTAAAGGACAACAGCTCTGTTGAACTCAGCTTGAATTTGGGCCTGAGGACAGCCAACCATCCGTGCGTTCCTCCTTACTAACCTTGCTCAAAGGCACAAAGACCAGCTGTGACTGACCAGCATGGATGCATACCCTGAGTCCTTGATCTCTGGCTCTGGCCTATCACAGCAGAGTTGAACCAGCACTGACAGAAAGAGAAAATCAATAATTGTTTACGATTGTTGTAAAAAGGTCCATTAGCGATCTATCTCAATAGTCTGGTCAATACACTCCTGACCTGATCTTTTAGTGGTCAGAGAGGCCACACATGAGCAAAGCACATATCAATTTTGCATCACACAATACTCAACATTGCATTCAGTACCTGCAGTTAATAATTTAGCACTTATTATATGCCTGTCAGTGAAAAGTGAGGCCCAGAGCAAAAGCCAGGTCCATTATGTTAAATTATGTGAGAACTATGACACCTATTCTATATTATAAAGAAAAAACTAAATTAACTAGTATAAAAAAGGAAAATCGTACAAAATGTTGTCAAATGTAGAGTAGTTAAGTTAGCAGCTTAGGCGCTTAGTTGACAAACTTCCAGCTACAAAGTAGATCTGCACTTCAGCAACATTGGATGAATAATCTGAAATGGGAAATGTATCAATATAGTTGTAATTTATAGACAAATCGAGCAGCAGCAGTAGCGCTATGGAGCACTGCTTTCTAGAGAGCACGAGGATGACACAAAAGACATTTCTGCTGCTGATTTCTTCCATCATCTCTTGGTGATTGCAACACTGAAACAAGCTCAGCAATGTACCTGCAAACTCAAGACTGCTAGGTAGAAGAGACCTCCACAATACACAGAGTACGAAACAGTATCCTGTGCAGTCTTTATCACTTTTGCTGACGCATTGTTGTGTTTTATGTGACGCCACTGTTATAACCGGTGTGCATGTGCATGTAAATATGCATATGCTTGTGTACATGACAAACATAATTGGGATTCACTCATACAGATTTGCTCTATAGTGCTTCCAGAGGTTAAAATCTCCATGTGGTAACTTTAAATAACAAAATTGCTGACTTTACTTGCTACATCCACACATTCCCTTATGCACAAGAAGTGGTAAATGTTACCTTTACAAGAACTGGAGTAGCTACTCTGAGAAACAGATGCAAGGCGCCAAACAAAGAGCAAAATAAGTTATTTCCACAATAACTTCATAAAAAAATCAAAAATCAAAAATATTATTTGACACCAAAGCCGCCTGTCTCTTAATATGCTTATTGTTTTACCTGCTATTGATCTTTTCTAAATAGATCTGACTATATGAAGAATATGGCGTCAAGAGCACACAGTAGAGTTGACAAAGTGCCAGGTGGCTGTGTGAACACATGGGGACAAGGCCAGGTATGACAGCTGGTGCTTTGAGCTGGCCCGTATTGACTCACAGCTACTAGCACGACCTCATGTTGCTACATTAGCCACGTGGATGCCATATCAAAACAAAACAACATCCCTGTGAACCCAAAACACAAGAGGACATACTGTATACTGTATCCTGGCTCATATTTCTGCTCAGAGAAAACTGATCATGCTGCTGATGTTATTGAACAGAGGCTAGCTAAAAGAAGCTCACTCTCTGCTGTATTTCTTACTGCTTTTGGCCAGTGTCAGTACTGCATTTGTGTTTTGCTTTTTTCCCCAAATTATATTTAGGGAAGTAGGTGACACAAATGCAAACAAAAACCCATCCTCCAAATCAACCTAATTATTTTTTGACCACTTTATTTTTACCAAGTTGCCATTGTCCGTTGCCTCCAAATAAATTAATATGATATGGATAAACTCTCCTAAACATCTTCTCCGAACACGTGACTGTTTAAGTTTCTTTACCAGTCAGACACTGTTTTAGAGTTGCTGTCATGTTCACACTATCTTAGCAACCACTTCAGCAGGCACTATAGTATCACTCCCAAATTACAATAAACCATAATAATAAAAAAAAGATTAAAAAAATTATTATTCCATCATCTGCCAGATATATGCAGTAGAAATATGACTATTTGTACTGTATTGGTACTGAAATATACCAACATATTGTATCTGCAATAAAATACTATGTCTACTATATCATTGTCATCGTAAAGTTTGTCAGACAATGTCCCAAACCAGGGACGTGTAATGCTACATTCTGCATTTGAACGACCTATGCTAGTGCGGTACAGGCTTACATAAGTGCTTTGAATGAAGCCAGTGTTGTGTTACCATTGTGTATTCTTTTCACTGTACCATCTGGTGACTCGCACTTCTCCACCCCCCTCCACTTTCTCTCTTTGTTTATATTTTCCTCTATGCCTCTGTCCTGCACTGTCCGTCCTGAGAAGTGCATTGAGAAATGAGCTTGTGACTGTGCAGATGTGAGTATGACTTGAATGTTTCAGTGGCAAACGCTTGGCCTTTTGTGTCCAGCATCACAGCAGCAATTGTCTCTGCTAAACAATGGCAGGGGGCGAGTAAGTGCCGTTTGTGAATCACATTTTATTTACAAAGAGAACAAACAATGTTTAAATCCAGGGGGAAATAGGGAAAATTCAGAAGGGATTGCTGGCATTGGATATCAAAAGCTGCACCCCAACACTTTTATGTGTATTAATAATTAGACAATATAACAAGCTGTCTAATCTCTGCTCTATTATTTCTGCTTACGGTGCCATTACTGGTGCCACAGAGAAATGAATGGATTCTCAGACAGCATCTGAAGAGTGCTTTGGCACAATAACTTAGATCAATGCCCTCATCTATTTGCCTACAGGGATCCCGTCCTCTTCCTACAGTACTGTTCGTCAGCTAACTTTATAGTGCACCGCGGCTTCAGAATTACGACCGCGCTTTTCTTACAAAATGTGGAAGTTCATTCTTAAAACTTTCAAGAGATCTGTTTCAATATTGCTCTCCAATAGAATTACTGTACTCTGGAGTGCACCTCATAGCCTTCCTTCCCCATATCACTTTGTAATTTATCCTCGAAGCAGATACCCTTCCCCTATTTCCCTGATATTTCCCTGAGGGGTGAGAATATTGAATCAAGTATCTCATGCAACTGACCAGCCATCTGCCTCATTGCCTGAGAATGGATCAACATTCAAGAACTTTTTAAAAAAGCGCATAAAATAAACAAGACTTGAAATATGCAGATAGTATTGTTTAATCTGGCCCTCAAATCTAAAAACTTCTATATTTTTTTGACACAACATTGTTCAGTAAGGTTGGTATGTATTTTTACATAACAGCTGCCAAATGACCACAATTAGACAACATCTGCTGCGCTTTGATTGAATGCATGGCTTCTTGAATTTCATGTCCAAGCTCCAAAGAGTTTGAAGAACACATGTTTGTTGTCAGATTTAAACTGCAGCAATTTAAAAGCATTCTTTTGAAGGCAGGGGTGTAAAAATAATAAAAGGGCCATCAAGTTCAGTTTTCAAGTATGCATAATTGTTGTAGTGTGCAGATGAATTAAAATCTCCAGTACATTTGTGGAATGCATGGACATCTGACAACACCATGGTACCTTCCAAATGGAGTAATTGTGACCATGTTACAAGTATGTGCACTAAATAGATGGTAACAGGATGGTTGCTCATAATAGCTAAAAGCAGAAGGTTGCAGTTATGGGCAAGTTATGTGTCAACATGCAGTCCAACAACACGTTGCACATACTAGTTCTGTACTGCTATAGCTTATGATGATATTTTAAACAAATGAGCATGAAAATGTCATGATTTGTATCTTTTCCCTTGCTTCAGGGGCTAGAGTAGCTGCATGTGTCACATTAAGCCAAGGAAATTGCTAATGGCAAGGACTCTCCATGATGACAGAAGTCCAGTGGGAGTGGGACTACTCATCTTTACCCTGGGGAGACAGAAACACAGAGGGGAGTTATTTCAATTAGTCAGAGACTGCCACGGCAAAAAGCTCAACCTGCTCATTGCTGCACCTCCAGCCTGGCCAGAGACAGCTAATCAAATCAAGACAGGCTGGATGCAAACAAAGACTGGAAGTACTCTGTGGTTTGAGAGGGAGTTAGAGGGGGTGGGGATAAAAGCTATATGTCTTGGTACATGTCAGTTGGGTCACATTTTGAATGGCAACCATTACAGTGGTTTTGGACGGTGTTTATTAATGTATTTTTTGTGTTTTAGGGGACAAAGACACTTTATATGAGAAGTCCACACTGACTTGGTGGGCAGAGTTAGACAAAGCAAGGAAAACTGCTCAGGTAACTAAAATTATTAATGAAACTGTTCTGAATATGTTACATATCTCAGTTGGTTGTAAAAGGCACTGCCAGCATTCAGTGACATTGATGGGGCATCACATGACAACATATACCAAACCCTGTCATTGACCAAATGACAGTAATATTCACATTTTGACTCTTTTCTCAGCTTCAAACATGACAGTAACCTGATCAGTCTGGTGCGTGATCCAGGGGTCGGAGATTTGTGGTCTAGGGTTTTTTCAACATAATGGTCTCTGGGTAGCTTTGTTGTTCACAGGTCCTTTTCTGATGTCACTTCAAAGCTGTGTGCAATCTGGGCCGGAGGGAGTTTAGCCTGGCTTGACCAGGCACTGTTCTGTGCCCCTTTTCTTGTTTGGCACTCCATTTCTCTCTCTGACAAGCAGTAGCAACAGAGTGTGGGCCCCCAAGCACTAATTACAGGTCACCATGTCAACTGAGAGGGGCTCTCCCCACTTTTAAATCTTTGACTGGCATCATGGATGCGGTAAATAGGTCTTTAAGAGGAACATGAGGATCCTGTATACAAGAAATCCATCTTAATAAACATGGAAATGAAGCATGTGTGCATTTATTATCATGGCGCAGCTGATGTCCACTAACAACTGACACCTACTTTTGTAAGGCTGGCACTGCTTCAATATCATTGCACCTTCTTGGTTTCCCACATTTGTAGTTTCCCTACAAGGTCTTGCTTGACTCAGGTTTGAAGTTAGAAGCACAAGCACGTGCAAAATGTCTTTTCTATTTTAGACCATCAGAAATGTAGTAATTAATCTTCTCGTAAGCTGCAAGTAAACCAGTCCAATAATAAAATGCTGGGCATATTATTGCTAATTTTATTTTCTCAACTAACCCGATTTCATATAATTTGACCTTTGATTTACAGTGACGTACTTGATCAAATGGACTCTCAACAAAAATACCTCTGTTAATATTCATGCAGGCTATAGACAGACTCAGATTTGACTTTGTATGAAATTCAAATCATGTTATGGAAGGAAGCATTATGGTATATGTTTGTCCTATATAATTACATAATCGGGTGTTTACTATTTTGGCATTCTTCGTTTATTTCTGTGAAAAGGTTTATTACAGGGTTACGACATTTTTCATAACCGTCCCGGTCAAAACAGGCATATAAAAGAAAGCCAGCTGCACAGTGTTGGTGATCCGGATGTAAAAATAAACTGCCCTACATCGCAAAACTTTTTTTCTGCTCACGCTTTTAATACATGCGGACGACGCCGTTACTATTTCTCTCCGCCGACTTCCAAAATTAATGCGGCACAGCTCCGGTCCAGCACAGTCGGGAGGAATGGAATGAGAGGCAGCCGTGGGCGATACCAACTTTGGCTTCAAATAGGGGGTGCACTGAAGCACCGCGGCAAATCAGGAGATTAAAATGCATTATCACGCAGACACTAATCAGATTAAGCACATTACCGAAAACATTATATTCAGTTATACGACATGTGTTACGTATATTATATTGCTCGCGTTGGTTACTCAAGTTACTACAAAATCTTTATCTTCATGCATGCCCCCGCCCCTTTCTACGCTTCCACCCACCGCACATGTATTCCTATCTACTTGTTACAGCTCCAGCAGGGACAGAATGTGGCTCTCGTCTAAGGCGGCAGACTGACGATACTTCCCAGAAACTTATTGAAGTCTTCCTCAAGCTGTGGATTTTCTTTCTGTTTTGTTTTTGTAAGAGCGCAGGTACATCTTTTTTTTGGATTAACACCGTTGAAAGGGAATACCCTGTTTTTCTCGTGAAAAGGTGAGTTTTGTTGGAGATGCTTTGAGCTCCTTTATCCGTTTCTATTCCTGCATGCTGGGAATCTTAACGGTTAACTTTTAGCGCTTTAACGTTAGCTAGCAGTAACCACGGCGTCATTTCAACAACTAGAAACCATTTAATGCTCAAAAAAAGAAGCATTCCCTTATTCACGTATTTGTCCATGTGAGCATATTGTAGTGTTTAAAGCTGTTTTGCCCCAGTTTAGTTGTGTTGGCTCCTGATAACCGACGGTGATGCTGCCAGGGTATTTTACAAGGAATGTTGCCACGAAATCCGAGTCGCTAACCGAGACGATTTAAAAAAAAATAGTTTATGCGTTTTGTCTTAACTAGATATAATGCATACTCGTTTACTTTAAAATAAGATTCTTGGGTTATAGCTTTGAACGTTTGTTCACAACTTTTTGATTTTTTTTTTTACCATGTAACGTCATTAACTTCACGTAACTTCAACTTCACGTAATCTTACCCTTCTCGTATTAAGCCAGTCTGGTGCTCTCATGGAAAAGCAAAGATGTCTTGGAAAGTTACTATCTCAATCCACCGTGTGGTAACAAAAAAGGAAACCTTTCTTCGGAAGGCGTTGCACACATTCCTGCGTTATTATTCTTGAGTAATCATGCCAATAATGTACCTTACATCCACCGACGTTACCTCCAACAGTAATAATGCAAAGCAGTGTAGATAGGTCGCTTGAATGGCACAATCTGGTGAGTAACAAATGCTAATCAGTCCTGTTTGAAATTTCAAATTGCCATTTTTTTTTAAACTGCGAAGTTGTTTTCTTAGTTCTCAGGAACGCAAATAATTTCCCTTCAGTTTAATATTACACCAGATCAGGGGGAAAAGAGTCCTCACGTTTTCCTGCAGAGTTTTGGATGACTTTATAGGCTTTGAACATTGTTTGAGTCCACTACTTTCCATTGATTGGGTGACCCATGTTGCCCGCCAAGGTAGTTTGACTGTCTGTTACAGTCAGATGTTGAACACTGGAGCTTTTGGGTACTTAATGTTTTGCTCAAGGGTAGTTTAGAAAAGAGAACACTTTGCTTTCTGAACTTGTAGCCTGTGGTTTGTTGTTTCAACTACCTTGGTGCTCTTATGTCATATTGGCAATTCATAGGAAGGTTGTTAATGTAATAAATGTTGTAGTATTTCTCAAAGTTACACAAATGAAATCAAACTATTGGCTTGCTCTGCAGGCACTAGCAGGATCAGTCAGGGTATCCCCCTGTAAGGACTGTTAACACTTGAAACTCATCCAGTACACATGGTAGGTTAATCAGCTGCCTTGTGCAGCCCATTCCCCAGCATACAGTTTGTGACATGCCATCCAAGTCTTTGCTCCAGCTGCAAGGGAAAACGGTAGAAAAGCAGCCCATGTTGTTATGATCGTGACACTGTCTTGGCTCAGTGGTGCGTCACAGAAAAGAGAATGGGAAAGAGCGATGGTGCAGGTGCTGTCTGGACAGGAAGAGCACTGCTTGAGTAGGAAACAAAAAGGAAACGTGTGAACAAAGCTGGTTGGTGACTCATTCAGATGAATTTTTTTTGGAATGTGTGATCGGATGTCCCATAATTGCACAAGGCAACCCCCTTCCAATGTATAACTTCATGTGAGTAATAGATCGCTCTCTAGCTCTGGAACTTTTAACCTTTGGTATGGTGTCATGAAACCAAATACAAGATTACTTGTTACATACACACTTCAGTGAGTGTCCTGGATCAGTTGTTTTTCTGAATTCATCAGCAATATCCTCAGAATTAAACTCAGCATCAAAAGCTCCACTAAATCCTTCGCCTCTGGGCAGGCTTTCTCTGATGCTGAAACTCTACATTGAATACAAAAACTGTTAGACACGGTACCTGGGCTGAAGAAGAAAGCGTTTGTGATACTATACATAGGTAACTGGAGATAACCTTTTATACGCATTTTACATAATCGTCTCCTTGCAATGCAAATTACACCCAGGGAAGCCTGATACATGTTAGGAGGGGATTTTCATACCGTCGTGGTAGCTTGTTTATAAAATGCTCCCTCAAGTAGTTATCACTCAATCTGCCTTTAGCCTTTTTTCTAAGATAAGGTTTAAGAGGAACCATATTTTGAGTGTCTGAACAATATAACTAAGGAATGAGGGTGGCAGTGGCCTATGAGAAAGGATGCGTTTACTGTTGATATATATATAAGAAAAAGAAACTTTATCTTTTACTGTCCAATACCGTATCTCCACTGTGTCTACAGTATGTGGACATGTGTATGCAGTCAAATGTCCTTCTCTGTGTAGGTTATACAGGTGTCATGGCTCCCTACTTGGATCATTCTGCACTATCTAGTAACTACTTTTGGATGTAAGCTTCGTAGCTCAGGAAAGCTTCTGTTGAGTTGAGAAAAACAACCAGATTTCCGGAGAGTCCACCATATGGTTTTAAAGATGAACCTTGTGTTTTGACTGGATTTATTGCCCTAAGATTTATGAAAATGCCTCACAGGAGACTGCATTAACCCTGATTTTAAATGGAAAAAATGAAAAGCGAAATGTCACATTTGTGCCAAACGATTAGTTTTGCACACCTTTTCTGGAACTGCAGGGATGTTGCATGATTCCACGCACTCATGTCTCAAGTGCACCAAAGGGGACAGAAGAAAAAAAATAGGTCAGGTCTTCCTGCATTTGTCTTGTTTTCTCTCTTTTCCTTGGATTGTGTTTTTTCCTTTGCTCACTTGGCCTTGTTAGTGAAGCTTGAGACCTTTCAAGGAAGTGGACCTAAGAGATTTAACCTGCCAATGTCCCCTGGGGATATTATCAGCTTATCTCACACGCTTCTCACTGCAGCTCTCAGTGTTTCCTGTAGGATATGAATTTTGTAGGATTTGGTAGCAGGTAGATGTGTTACAGACACCCAGGTTCTGCCCTGGGTCAGTAACATCAGATGCCAGTTTTTGGCTCTTAAATAGCTTTCAGCTGCATATTTATATCCAAGTAGCACAGTTGTAATTCCAGTTGTAAGTGTTGTTTGGGTTTGCATGTAAGGTGAACAATCACGCTTAATTATGGACTTACATCATCTTTACTTTGTCTTTCAATGGAAGTAATCTTCAGGCTACAGAGTGTTTTACAGCTACAGGAAATGCTGGCATGCTAACAAGTGAAGCCGTGGGTTGTTTTAGCACTCTAACACATTTTACACACAATGTTTACGGTTTGTTTTTATATTTAATAAATGGTGCCGTTAACTGTTTACACACACTGTTTTTCCTGACAAAAAAATGCCCAAGTTACAATCTTGTGACTCCTCAGGTGTGACACTGTAAGCAATAGCAGACAATCCTATTACAAAAGCTGCACGCAGGAAACAGATCAGATCACCTGCAATCCTTTTCATTCTGTCAAAACGGAAGATCTTTGCCTGAAACAAAACAACAGGGTTTGGTTTGGGTTTGTTATAATTGCAGCTCATTTTTTTAACCCTCTGCTTTAAGGCTGCTTGCACTATTTCAAGAAAACGAAATGGGCGGGTTGATGTCTCCGTGGTGTGTTGCACTGCGATTGCTAGTTTTGTGGGGTTACTCATGCACAGTCCAAGCCTGAATACTGGGCGGGGAGGGAAGGGAGCGACTGCTGACTCTGTTCTAACATGTCTGTCAGTGCCGGCAGTTTTAGATGTGTGTGTGTGTGTGTGTGTGTGTGTGTGTGTGTGTGTGTGTTTGTGCTCTTACTCCTTGCTTAAAGCCACATGGAAGCCAGATGTTATGAATGCTGAAGTGGTTTCTTAAAGGTAACTGAGCTTAATTGTCCTTTGGAGGGAACTCTCCTGTTCAGCTGTTAGAGGTCACATCTACAAGGGAGTAGGAAAAGGCTGAATCACATAACAATATTGGTTCTTCAATATAAAATAACTCAGTCTAAACTCAGTTTTGTTTCAAAAGACTTCATACTGCTGTGTTACAATTGATTTACTTGATACTAGAACTGCAGCATTGAATCAACTTTGAATCCTGAGATACCCATATCTAATTTGAACCTTTATCTGTCCATAAAGCCTCGATAGCTGATGATGGCAAAGAAAAACACCTCAGCTCTGACAGCTGAGAAGCTGATATGTCGCTAATTTGAAGGTTGTCTCTAAAGGCACACACTAAGGCTTTCACTGTCACTTTCATGGCTATATTTTAATCAAGAAGGAAGGCATTCTATATTCCTAATCCAGAGCATCCAAGGTTGTGCGGATGCTTGAAAGTCAAAAGTCAAATGATGTGAAAAGTCTTAAGAATTCCTCTCCAGTGAATTCAGTTAATATATGCTTAATACTGCAGCTGCATTTTCTGTGTTGGCAGTAGTTTAGCCTGAGGCCACCCACCATCCAATTCCTGGACTTTTCTTTGTGAATTATATAATAGCATTATAATACCATGCTGTGTACAGGCCTGACCTTCAGTGGTTAAGGAGCATGACATTTGATAAAGAAGGACTTCCAGGCTTGTACGTCTCCGACTTTGAATTTGTATGAGCAAACATATAGATTATACTTGGCATGGGGGAATATGATATTTAGTGGGTTGGTCTGTGTTGTGGATAATTACCATAATTCAAATCTTACATTTCATCAACTCGAGATAAGTCGTTAAAATCTGGTTTAGGTTCTCAGACTTTTTGTTTGACTCTGAGCCAGAAACAGATTTTTTTATCCTCTCTGCTAGCTCAGCAGAAATAGAAATACAAATATCTGCTACATGATCTTATGGGCAAGGGATCATGGGAATCAAGGTCTCAAATTGTGCAGTGTGTATTCCCCCTGTTTCTGAGATTAGGCTTAAAGGCTAAAAACACACACTGAGCATCCAGGTATTTATGGTTGAGCAGCTAAACATGCCTCCAGGCTCTATTAATATCAGTAAGTGTCACGGTTATTTGTTTACACTGTCCATACTCTGCTGACAGGAGAGAAAGTCAAATATAAGACAACATATATTTAAGGCAACTTTAGCAGAGTCAGAATAGCTTTATTTGCCAAGTATAATACTCATAAGAGCATGTTTCCGGTACATAATGACAACCATTTCCCGACATCATGACAAGCCAGCCAGAATCCAAAATAGATGTTTAGACAATCCAGAATTAGGGGTTTGGGTGGTCAAGCGTGTCGCCCACTAGCGTGCTTTTTCCTGTTTATTTTTTGACACTCAGCTTCTTCTTTTAGTGTATCACTGGGTTAAACAGAGGAGGAGGGGAGTCTCAACTATGAAGGCTAATGCCATCTTGTGAGCAATGTGATTTAGAGCTACTCCTCAGCTCAGCAACATTGCTCATCAGCTGAATAAACAGATCTCTTGGCAGGGAACTTAGGGAAAAAAATGACCAGTTCCCACTCCGATCCAGTCGTTGGCACTATTTGTAAAAGTCATGCCCTTTGAAAGGGAGCCTTTTAAATATTTCAGTGAGAGCAGTTTGTGTCAGCATGTGTAGCCCATGAAACAGGCTTCCTCCCATATGACTGGTTTCATAAAACTGGAATTTGCTTGGTCTTTTTGTAAACCCAACCCATTGTAGCGTCTTTAAATTGAAAGAAAAAAATTAAAGGGTTTTCAGGATATTTTAGCTGTCATTAATGGGCCTTAAGTCCTTTCCATTAATATGATTATCTCTATACATAGCACAGATGAAACAAAATACTATAAAGTGTAGAGAAAGGTATAAATATTACTATTAAAAATAGTCTGAGAGAAAGACAACAAACGACACATAGCTTCAGAGGAAACGCATAACAGGTTCAAATAGATACACTTAGAAGTCATTTAGTAAAATTAACTACTCCTATTGGGCTCGCCATTAAAAGAGAAATGGTAGGTCTGCAACTGTTGTTTTGTTTATCAATCAGTCTGCCAAATATTTTCTCATTCAGTCATTTGGTCTAGAAAATGTGAGAAAATACTGAAAAGTGCTGTCTTGTTTTGTCTGGCTAACAGTCAGATATCCAGTTCACTGTTACATAAGGCAAAGAAGAGCACCAGCTACTCACAATAGAGAAGCCCTAACTATGTTCTGTTAAAAAGGGGCTGAAACAAATAATCAATTATCAAAATAGTTGCTAATTATTTATCAGTTAATTGCCCAATTGATCACCACTTGAAGTGCAGAACAAACACAGTCACTTAAACTAAATGAGAGCACACAAACAAACAGTGTTTTGCTCCAGATCAAGAAGCTCAGTGCAGGTTTGAGGATGCTGTCAGCGGATGCAGTTTGTGTGCACATGGAGACGGTGGCGGTGCTGCTCGTTGTGTGCATCAGGAATCAAAAGCCGCCATTGTTGGAATGAGAAGCAGATGTTGGTGAGGAATTCTCCTGACTGCAGCAGTTTTTTTCTTTTTTCATGCCTAAGCTTCGAATGCTGCCTCACTCCATCTCCCTCCCTTCTGCTCTTTCTCTCTCTCTCCCATTGCTTTATATATCCACCCTGTACTTTTGTCTTTTTCTGTCTTTTTTTTAACGTTGACATGCATTGTACCTGAAGATATTCTTAAATCACTGTGGTGACAGCCTCCTTCAGCTGACTTGTTCGTTCTTCTACAAGCAGAGGAAGTTTTTCTTTGGCCCCACCATCCAACAGTTGGACATAGAGACTCTCCACCCCTCTGATGTCAATGGAAAAGGGAAAGAATGAGAAAGAGAGAGGTGTAGTTGTGACAGAGGCCCTTTCTCTGTAACCCAGTGTGGGATTTGGTGTCATTCCTGACTCTGAGGTTTGCCACGTTGACAGAATCCGTGTTTGAGGCTGAAAGGCAGGAGGAAGCTCAGTTGGCTGCTCTTTGTGCGTGCGCTGCTTTAGATGGACTTTAGTGTTGCATCACACTTTGCACGGCAGTGAAAGGGGGATGGAAAGCAGCAGTAATTTCATTATCCAGCACTCTCTTCCCTCACACAGCGCTCATGGTACAGAGTGTGTAAGAGAATCCACCCTTTTATTTCACAGTGGACAGTCCCTCTGTGGTGATGTCTCATGTGGAGACCAGACATGACACAATAGACCCTTAAACCCATCAATAATAACCATACTGAGTTTCCCCTGCCTCTTTAAGAGACCAACATAGGCATCCTCTTTCACCCTTAGCATTCAGCAATGTAATAAATGAGTTGTAAGTGGGATGGGAAGTCAGGAATAGTATTCATAAAAATGCAAAATGGTATGAGTTCAGCAGAGCCCACTTCAAGGGCCATTAAGAGATTAAGTTGTTGTGTAAACTGTGTAAACTGTTCAGCTTTGTACACAGATTTTCAGACTCTCGTTTAAAAAAACACCACCACTCAAGACAGAGTTTGTGAAATGCTTCTTAAGCCATTTAAAGTCATGTTGAGTTGTAGTTGAGTGGCATTTACTTAAAGTCAAACAGACACAGTAGCATCAGCTGATATTTTTAACCAAAAAATGCTTAAAACATTTCAATGGCTTGCAAGGCTATCTGAATAAGAACATTTTTGGGGTTCAGCCATTGTGAAATTATTAAGTCTGGATTTGTAAGAAGAGCTTGGTATGTTGGGAACATCTACTGGCTTTCTTGTCAATGGGTAAATTAGAGGATTCATTTGTGTCTAAACACTAGATATTCGGCCAAAACTAGCATTCAGTTGGCTTAGTACAAAGACTTGAATAGGACAGAAACAACTGGCCTGACTCTTTCCAAATGTGAGACAATTCACTCACTAAGCATCATTGTTATGGCTTCCTTGTTTATTCCTAGAAAAATACAGGTTGCAGTTTTTAGGGGTTTATGTGCAGGATTGTGTCCTAGAAAAAGTAGACTACTGCCAGTCTGGTGCCACAGTCTGGCAGTAGTCTACTTTTCAGCAATGAGACATTGCAAGCCTTCCCACAGTTGCCTTGTAAAGTTAAGTGAATTCAAGAATGTAAACACTCTTACGGTGGGGAATAAACTGTATAATTTAAGCAAGATTCGGCCTTGTTACAAACAATACAGACGTCCAGTGTTGTTGTCCTATCAACAGGCGAAATCCTATGCTAAACTATACTGTTAACCAAAGTATACACTTCGGGTGTCGTGGTGTTGTTAAACAGTTAAGTATATATCCAGCTTCAGTTGGACATGTTCTAGGTTTTCAGGTGTTCATAATTGTTTTGCTTTTTTTTGTGCAAAACAAGGCTAGCTAGTTCAAAACCTAGCTTTTTTCCCTGTAAATATTGTATCTGTCATAGCTCACTGGCATCACTCTCTTTCTCAGAGGGGCAACAAGTGAATAAGGGGAGGGATCCAGTTAGATGGATCTCACTTCTAATTAACCTTGCTGCCATTACACAGCTCAGCTGTTCTGTAGTAGCACCTGACATATGGTGGTGGCAAGAGAACAGGAATATACCCATTGTGTGTTAGTATGTGTGTATGTGGTGTGTGTGTGTGTGTGTGTGTGTGTGTGTGTGTGTAGATGGAGATATTTGTGGTTGCATTAGATGCACATATGTTGTTTGTGTGTGTGCAGTGCAGTACTGATGTGTTTTAGTCAAGGTCAGCAGCAGCACAGTGAGCTATCCCAGTCATGGCTCATCAGCAGACTTTGCTGAGTGGCTGCTTGCCCGCCACACTGCACATCCAATGACCAGCTCTAATGAGAACTGATGCTGTATGTCAACAGTATGTGTATTTATGGCTGCGCTGCCCACAATGGTCCCTGTCTCTGCAGCAACATAGCAGTGCTGTATGTTGACAGCAGGCGTATTGAATGGATACTTAACTTGAAGGCACTTTCTGACTGTACCGCACACGTTCAAGCCCACAGTTAAAGCTTCAGTTTGTTGTCAGGTCATGTCGGTAATTCTGGTGTTTACACTGCTGCTTGCTTTGTTGAAGTAACAATTTAGTGAAATTAAGGCAGGTTTTTCATTTTTATATATATCCCCATTTTTATGTCTTTGAATAGCTGCACGCCACTGCAGTGAATCCTGAATTTTAGCACTTGTAGGTACATATGATGGTTTAAAAGTGACTTGTTTGTGGTGAAAAAACCTTTAATTTTCTGATGGCGTCTTTTCAAATGCTAATTGGTTTTCACTCTGAAATGTGATCCTATTCAGTATTTGTCTGTCTGTTTTTAATGACAATATGGCTTCAAGGTGGGTGACATTCAACAGGAAGAAGTGATAATCTAGACTGATTGTTCTTTCACATTCTTTTGTCTTGTCTGAAACTTTTCACACCCTCTGCAGGTCTCACACGTCCTCAGGCACGGTTCATGCTGTGAGCGACTTGTCGCTCTCAGGACAACTGTTAATGTTGGAGGTGTGGGTGTGCTCTTTTTATATTGTGTGTGAGAGGTGTATACTTGGTAGAGAACAAGGAAACACAATACTTTGATAAAATATAGGCAAAGGGGTGGATACTGAACCTGACTTGGGCTCAGGTGCAGCATAAAGTCCAAATTCCCCAAAACATCCCTGTAACACTTCTTTTGATTATCTGTGTTTCTGTTTAGTGAAAAAGTAAGCATTCATTTCAAAACAATACCCAAGCAAAAGATAGAAAGCATTTATTTAGAGTCTTTCAAGTACTCGTGCATGTTGATTCCAGCAGACAGTGAAAAATCCCACCAATCCAAACAGCCCGAAAGCATGTCAACAAAACTGAATGAGTTGACGAAAGTGATGCCAGGGGGAAAATGTGGAGCTGTTTGGCTTACAGAGCCAACAAAGTCAGACACCCAGTTGACATATAAAGCTCAGTGCACAAGTTCCTTAACAGCTGTTCAAGTCAAGCACGGTAATGCTTCTTTACTGCAGTGTTGTATTTAGTTGTATTTTAGTTTAGTTTGTTAAAATGCTGTAGGGTCAAATTTCAGGTTTTGTTGTGTTTTAAGTTAGAAAGTGTTTTGAGGATGAGTCACTCAGTCTCTGTGTTTCCTTAACGCCATCATTACATTTCACCAGTTTCTTTCCAGACAGATGTTCACATGTTCCTCAGGAGTCACTGACATTCCCCTGAAATGATGTCACATATTCATGGACACAAGCAGGAATGCTGCCCTCCTTTTCTGTCTGTCTGTCTGTCTATCTTCTTTTTCCTATAACCCGTCACTAGATTTGCTCTTTTTAAATGCTAATTTGGATCTTCAAACAAATTCAACATTTTCATGTTAACCATGCAGGCATTTGTCATATTGCAAAACATGTAAAATAATAAGTTACTGCACTAACATAAAATCCTTCATCTCCTCTTATCTCTCTCCACAGTGTATTGTTTGCAACTCGGGTCCCCATGCTCTGCCTAGTGGGTGTTGCTTGGCCTGCTGAGCCCATAGGTGCTGGTGTGTCTGTACTGGGCTGCAGCTGAAGCAGGGATACAACTGGTGGTGTTGTAGCTACCTGTGGGGGTGGAGGTGGGTCGTCACAGGGCCCAGAGCCCCAGAAGCAGGCGGAGGGGCCTGTCCATATCCCAGCCACACAAAGATGAACAAACTGAACTTCCACAACAACAAAACCATGCAGGACCGCCGCTGTGTCTGTGTCTTTTTGCCCAATGATGACACACTTAATGTCATAGTTAATGTAAGTACAGATATAAACAAGATGTATTTTTTATTTATTTATTGGAACGTTGCTGTCGATGTAGAAAAGAATCATAATAATAATTTACTGTCAAGGGTGCTTCTATTTTCATTATGAAAGAAGTTTTAATTTCCAGATATGAAAAGAAAAAACAATTTCCCTGTGTTTGTAAGGTTGAACAGTTCAAGGAAAATTCTTACTTTTAGAGAAATGTGCTTATTTGTTTGAGACGGTTAGGTTAACCTAGCATGAAGACTGGAAACATCTAATCTGGCTCAGTCTGAAGGTACCAGCATATAACCAACCTTTAATCAAATAAGATCAAACATGGTATTACTAAGCTTTTGAAGTGTTTGGTTAATTTTGTTACCTTTGGATGGAGCCAGACTTGTGGTTTCCTTCTGTTTCTGGGCAACCAGCAACTAGTTGGAACTTCATAAGTATTATACAGATGTGGAAACAATCTAATCATCTAAGTCAGGGTAGGAAATGAAATAGCTTGTCAAATATTAATTTAAGAGCATACAGTGATGTGTCTTAGTGTCATAACAAGTTGTATTTCTTGGCAGCTGTCAGCTACTACTGCTACATACAAAACACGTTTTTGATGCAGAAACCTCAGGAATTTAATGGTTGTTTAATTTACTTTCATCGCTGGTGTTTTTTGTGCAATTTTTAGCCATTGGTGACCAAAACAAGGTTCCTACTTGAACAAAAATTACATAAGACTTGCACAACAATACACAGCAAATGGAAAACAGAAAACTAAAAGAGGACTTCCCCATCTTCCTCAGGTGAAGACCCTGTGCCAGGAACTGTTGGTCCAGGTGTGTGACCTCCTGAGGCTGAAGGACTGTCACCTGTTTGGACTCAGCGTTATTCAGAGTAAGACATGTAAAGTCAGGGATGTTTTGTGGAAGAAACACGTGCCTTTCTCTGTTTGGCAGTTCTTTTTGTTGTTTGGTGCTAAACTCTGCTGTACACAGTTTATTTAGCATCACCTTAAAAGAACAGCCTTTGTTTTCTTTTACAGTCATACACATCTTCTTTCTGGCAAGAGGAAATTGACTATTCAGTCGCACAGACATTCCTCTCTTAAATATTTGCATTACATGGTCAAATCATGCAAATGGTGGCGTAAGTGGAGTCACAAAGAGTACCAGAGCCACATAAAAACAGTGTAACCAGGCAGTTGCTTTCCTCAGACCAATATCTTGGCTGAGAAACGGAAGTCTGCCCTAAAAGTAGCATCTCTCACGTGTATGTCATGGCGGTGTCCCAGGAACCAGGGCCTCCTCGTCCTGACTGGCTCCCATTGTGCAGCGAGCCTAAAGTTGTTTTTATGGTGATGGTACTGTGAGGGTCATACATCTGGAATGAGTCACTTTGTCTGTGCTATGGCGAGGCAGACAGTGGGTGACAAGTTGTAGGCAACTGCAAAGGGAGAGTAAATTGCTAAAGCACTGTTTTCAGACAGCTGGCCTCCAGATGAGCCAATGGCAGCCCAGCAGGTCAGTTGAGCAGGAGCCAATGGGTCTGATTGTGGGACATTCCTGAAGTGCTTGTCTGAACAGCGTGAAATCCCCAAGGCAAACAGAGGCCACCCACTCCCTGTGTGTCACTTGTTGTCCCCTTGACCAGAGCTTCCACAGCTGAGTTGTCACACCAGCCACCATGTCAAATATGTCTTTGCTTTTAGAGGATCTGCCTTACAAACAAACAGTATATCCAGCACTAATAAGTGCAGGAAAGTGTTGGGAAGATTGTTAAGTTCACTGTTTCACAGTTAAGATATATAAAAGTGAACTTGCTAGAAGGTATTAATGAACCAATGTTGTTTAGTTGACTTTAGTTGATTTGTGGACCAACAGCAAATGAATGCAGCTGTTTTAAAATAATAGTCTATTAACAGAAGACACATCACACAAAATAACTTTCCTTAAAACCTAAAAAAAACCCGCCCTGGTCTGCTTACATTTCTGGCCATGTACTTGTAATTTTTGAATTAAGCTTTTCACGGACGAGAAGACATTGTTCCTTGGAAACCAACTTTGCAGTTGAGTTTTTCAAATGTAATATTTGGATTGTTTAACCACCGCAAACCAAATATCATTGACCTTAATTGTATTTGATGGCAGCAGGAATTTCTGTGGTAGAGATCTCAAATTATCCCTAAATAAAACCAAAAATCTTAATGGAAATACCACAAAGGCCTGTGGGATTTTTTAAATTAACACTGAAAACAAGCCATAACATACATCAGAATATTTAGGGCATCATGGTAATGTGTTTCTACTCAGAATTCAAGCAGGAGAGCTAAAATTCATCATAGAAACACATAGAAAACATATAGTTGTCAGATCAGCAGACCTGCAACTCATGAAAGGCGTCACTTGAGGAGCAGATTAAGACATGATGGAGTGAGGTGAAGAAATGATGTGGAACACCAGAGGCTTTGAGTACAAAGGGCAGTGCAGAGGCTGTCTGAAGTGATAACTCTGAGGCAGTCTTTGAACAGGGTGCATTCAGGGGGGATTTCTCAATGCATACACAAGCATGAAGGCACCTACACATCCACATGTACACACACACTGACGACACAGAGAACGAGCTAAACCTCTCATCCTCCTCCCACAGATAATGAACACATTTATATGGAGCTGGATCAGAAGCTATCCAAATACTGTCCCAAAGAATGGAAGAGAGAAGCCAGCAAGGTAAGGATGTTTAATAGTAAGCACACAACATTAACTCTCCATTTTAGAGCTACACTAAGCAAGATTCAGTTCATAAAAATCCTCATAACTTTCCAGCCTAAGTCACAAAACTGGATTTAATAGATCCTCTACCTGGGATTCACAAGATGTACTCAAATAAAATTCAGCATCAGGTAAATGTTTTTTGCCCACAGGAAGTAACCTGTGTCCTCCATTTTCAACAATACAAACTGCATCAGTCTGCAACTGCAGGATTTGACTCTTTTGGATTGTTAAATAATTCAGTACTGTGAGAAAATGTGCTGATACAATAAAAGAGATGCCACAGGCCAGTAGAAGTCACTCAGTTTTGCTGCTGGGCACAGGTTTTAGTTGTACGGGCATGACAGGACACACCTGAAACTTCCTGAAAATCAGTAATGTTTTACATTTGCATTTGTAAACTGGTCTGACAAAAAATATGTTAACCAGTCATCTTTAGGTGTTTGAAATGCATATATTTGAACTTTAGAGAGGTTTTCAACTGCTTTAAAGTAGCCAGGCTAGCTGTTTTCATCTGTGTTTTGCTAAGCTAGGCTAATTGCCTCAGGGCTCCAGCTACATACTTACACACAATACATAAACATAGGATTTGTAACAGTCTTCCAAACTCTCAGAAAAGAAGCAAACAAGCCCATATCCCAAAATGTTAGACTATTATTTTATTGCTACATGTGGGGATTGTGGGGAGTTTTGTTGTGTTTATAAGCGTTACTGATGTAAATAAACACTAAACTACATCAGCCATATGACACATTTATGCGTGTTGTAAGAAATATATAAGGATTTTGTTTTGTTTGTTTTTCAGGGCATAGACCAGTTCGGTCCACCAATGATCATTCACTTCAGAGCTCAGTATTATGTTGAGAATGGGAGATTGATCAGGCAAGTAAAGACCCTGAACTGACAAAAGACATTAAATACCTGTACAAACTGCTGTAACAGCACTCAGTTTAACAACAGTTAACCTATAATCTGGTCAATTTTGTCTTTTGTCTGTCCTGTAGTGACCGGGTCGCCAGGTACTACTACTACTGGCACTTGAGGAAACAGGTGCTACTCTCACAGTGTATCCAAAGGGAGGAGGCCTACTTCCTCCTGGCAGCCTTTGCCCTGCAGGCTGACCTCGGCAACTTCAAACGCAACAAGCACTTTGGAAAGTACTTTGAACCTGAAGCCTACTTCCCCCCATGGGTGAGTATGTCCAACAAGGACTGAATGCGGGCTGAACCAGCGCATGTCAAATATATCAGAAAAGAAAAGATTTAAGATGACTGACCATGATTGTGCACTTTTCCTTCCTGTTCACACCAAAACACACCTGGCTCTTACCTTTTCTTGTGCACCTGCTCTTGATCACATCTTGTATACATGTGATAAACATTACATTACATGTTAGCTATATTCATTCATGCTTAATATAAGTTTGTAAATCAAAATATCAGATACTGAATAGTATAGAAACAGGGAGGAAATATGGGGAAATGTGGGGGAAGGGGGCACGTTATGCTATGTGGTCCCTTGACAGAATCGAACCAGGTATGGAACAGTTATGATGTATGTACCTTAACCGTTCAGCTACTGGGCCCCCTCTAATTCCTATATATATTTTTATTTCCTTCTGTGTGGCTGCGGCATACACTAGATGCTTAAAAGTAGTGTTAAATGTGACTAATACAGCAAACACATTACTGTATTAGACTGGTAAATCCTTCTGCGGTAAGCCTGTCTGATACTGCAGTGAGTCATGGTGAGCATCCTTGTAAAACATCCATGACTTAAACAGGTCTCGGCTGAAAAAGACCCCAAAGAAATTAGTGTATGTGACTGAGAAGCTGCAACATACAGTATAGGTGTGTTTTAGGCTGCCAGGCGGTCTTCAGTGTCCTGACCTGCACTGTGTGTACAGTTTGTGGGTCCTTAGCCACCTTCCATTAATCACCCTGACCAAACACTTAGCGACAGCTCCACATCTGAGCATGTGGGATAATGAGAACTGGGGCACTAAGTTTATTTTTGTCCCTGGAAGTGGCACATACGCTGTTGTTCTTTTTAGATCTCATGAAATTCTCCATCTGACAAGGCTATTCTGACCACACTGGCACTCTCCACCCCCCCACCACCATCCTCTACCTCTCAGGCTATGACAGCCACACCCGTCTGATTGCACTTCACTTCCTGTAATTAGCCTCCTGCCTGCTTATCGCCACTTGAGACCAGCAGTGACGGGAAATTGTTTGATGATGAGCGTTACCCTACAGTAAATCTCCCACAGATTTAGGTGCTTAAAACGCTTACTTACTAAATTTTCAGAAGCCACATGCGAAGCTTAGCGAGTGCATTTCCGGTTGGTGCCTCTGGCTCTTTTTCAGTCGCTCCAGGTTGACATCTGTGTGCCTGGCGGCAGGGAGCTTCATTACCCTCATTGGCATCCTGCGCTGCCAATCTGTTATAAGGAGTCTGTACAACCTCAGTGGAGCTGAGCCTGCCGTTTCCTTCTTTCTCTCTCTGCTCAGGTGATAGCCAAGCGCGGCCGTGAGTACATCCTGAGGCATATACCGAACATGCACAAGGACCAGTTTGCTCTTACGGCTTCAGAGGCACACCTCAAATACATTAAGGAGTGTGCCCAGCTTGATGATGTCACTGTCCACTACTACAGACTCTACAAGGTGAGAGAGCTGTGTTGAGTTGTGTTTCATGGCACTGAAGCTCCAATGGCAGATACCAATATTAGCATACAAGTTCATTTGTATTGCTATTTTTTTCTAGTTATGGGAACATTGGATGCATTGGAAACTCATAGAATATCATTTTATTCTACTAATGTCAACAGGACAAGAAGGAAGTAGAGGCATCTCTTACATTGGGACTGACTTTACGCGGCATTCAAATATTTCAGGTATTCCATGTTTCTTTTATTTAGACTACTGTTTTGACGTTTGTTTCCTGCTTTATGCCTTTTTCAAAAATAAGAGCAAAGAAAACATCTTTTATCATAACATACACTTTGTGTCTATTTTGTTGAGGTTATTTGTATTTATTATTCTTTCAGTATCTTATAAGAATCTCTGTGTCACTGTACTTGTAGTTACTAACTGTGTGTGTGCTGCAGAATGTCGGGTCAGTGAGGCAACTGTTGTACGACTTCCCCTGGACCAACGTGGGAAAACTGGTATTCGTGGTGAGTCAGATGCACCATCACACCTCTTGTCAACACATAGCCCAGAGAAACGTTTTTCATTGGTTCCATATTTTGTTTAGTTAAGTTTAGGGTTTTTTTGACACTCATTCCAACGATGACGAAACCCAAGCATCCCCTGGCTTATGCCGATGTTTGTGAAAGCCTAGCTCCTGCTCAGCGTCGTGGAAATTTTTACGCAAGGCTACTTTTCTCCACACTGCTGTTTTATCTTAGCCCCTGCAAGTCCTCTGGAACTAATCAGGGATTTAGAATGACTTTCCACACACACACACACACACACACACGTATACTGATTTCATGCAATCAGCAGCAATGTTTTCCAATATTATATTCTATTTGTCTCTTGATTTATTCATTTTTATCAATAATCACTGTGCCCTTAAAGGAAGTCCTGTTAAATCTTCTCCACTGTGTGAGTCAGCCTGTCGTTAAGCTGAGCACAGCAGTCAGTTAATGTGCTTCCATAGGGTTTCTGTTATCGCAGGAAGGCCGAGAAGCTTACTATATATCTGTTTCACTGGGACGGCTTCACGGTTTCTGCCAGTTGGCTGGTAATCACTAGTGGGAGAGGTCACCATAGCTGCTTATCACCCCTTGTTCACAAAACAAAGGCTACTTCTTTAATTTTATACAATTAAAGGGACATTATATGCGGGTTTCATGACTGTGAGGCTCCTGTGAAGCTTTCTTTGTTGCCGCAGAAGATTTTGATCCAAGTGTGGTGGGTTTTGCTCTGGACTAATTTTGGTGCAAACAAGGGTTGCATCCGCCACAGAGTTCACGGTAAAGACATCCTGTTTTCCTCATTCTTGTTTTTTCGGCGGTTTCCTCGCGTCTGCTGTCTGCCGCATCGTGAGAGCGAGCCCGTCAGTGGCGTGGCTGTGGTTTCTCTGTGGACCTGAAGGGCCTCTCGTGGCCCAGTCCCACCCTTCTCCTGAATAACAGGCTTTCTCCTCCACCCCACCCACGACTCACGTCATCCAGCACCGCTGCCACCACGGCTGCAGCAACGACCGAACGAGCCAAAGTGTGCAGCAGGGCGGAGGGAAGTGTGGGTCAATAAACACCAGATGTTGCAATGGTTTTGGGGGCTTTTGTTTTCCTTTTTCTGCATATAGGCGAGGATCACTTCAGCTCATCTTTTTATTAAGGTTTAAAGAAGGAGGGGCATGTGGAAATCACTGTTTCTTGCTCTGAGTCTGCATGAGTTTGATCTACTCCCCCTTAAAGTTGAAATGAAGTCATCACCCACGTGTCCTGTGGTGTTGGATCTGAGACTCTGCCTTGACCTCGCTAGTACTCTGGTTAATGCTGTGCTCGCTGAGGGATGGTTGGATAAAAATGGCCCCTGGGTGATGCTGGGAATTTTCAATGTGTGTGGCCCGTTAGGGAAGAATTGCCGAAAGGGGGAGAAGGTTGTCCAGCTGTCCTAACCAGAGAGTTTCAATGGACTGTCCACATGTTCAGCATGAAACAAGAAGCTTTTCAAAGCAGCATCTTAACACCCTATAACAGCCTGCCATTTGACACCAAGTCAATCAGACAATAGTGGTGGCAAAATCAACCCTTTCACACCTAACGTGTTTGGTCCTCATCCAGCTAAAATTACAGGTGTAAAATCATCTGCAGACCACAGTCCAGACCAATCCAAACGAACCTCAGCTTGACAAAAATAGGTGGTCTCCGTCCAGTTCAAGTTGAACTGTGGTTCAGTTCTTTTTTTTTAAACATTCTCATTTCATTTTTTAACAATAAGTCAGGAGAAAAGTAGATACTTCCCAGTTATTTTCCTGGAGGATGAGAGAAAGAACTGACAACACGCCAATGTGATCTACATTTTGATGCAGGGCAGTTGGAGGTTAAATACAAATACTCAACATGAGGGACGGAAAAGAGTTTCTTCATTTTCCCACCTAGAGTTTCCTGCTCCAGTTCATGTCCAGGGATTTGAACATGAAGTCTCTGAGCCTCACATCTGCCCAGAGAAAATGATCTTTTATGGGGAAGCCACTTTCAATGAATGTCAGTTTTTATGACCTCATACCCCTGTAGTACAAAGCCAAATGTATATAACGTGCTTCCCTACCTATGGACAGGTTATAAATATACTTGGATTAGGATGGTTTCTTCAAAAATGCCTGGATAAATAAAGTGAAAACTCGGTGCTGTGGTCAGAAATGTGCCACTCTTTGCATTTTCCAGGGCTTTAAACCCACCCATCGCCTTTGAAAGTCCAAACCCTTGCAGAAATGTTTATAGGTCTGTATTGAAAACAACCCCGCCGACACTAAAGACAGCTGTTATTGGGTCGAGCCTCTGCCAAAAGGCGCGAGAGAAAGCACAAACCCACCATTTTAGTTTTTCCGTGCATTCAGCCAACATGTCCTCTTCCTGGAAAATCGTCAAAACTGCTGAAAAATGCTTTGTTTCAATGTCTTTATGAAGAAATGAGGAACAGATACATGGGCTGATTGTTGCTTTGTGTTTTGCTACAGAATAGTTTTCAAGAACACACTTTGTTTCGTCTCTTCTGTGTTTTGCCTTTGCGCCTTTATGACATTTAATCATAATTTGAGATTCACGTTCTTAATCATGTATTACTAACTGCTATAAATGGTGCATTTGACATTCATGTGCTGTGTGTTTTCTCTTATCGCTCTCTCAGGGGAAGAAGTTTGAAATCCTTCCTGACGGTTTGCCTTCGGCCCGTAAACTCATCTACTACACAGGTTGTCCCGTGCGCTCTCGCCACCTCCTGCAGCTGCTCAGCAACAGCCACCGACTCTACATGAACCTGCAGCCTGTTCTCAAACAAGTCCGTCGGTTGGAGGAAAATGAAGGTGTTTTACAGAAGCTTTTATTGTTCTTTCATTTCTTATCCTGTTTTACATTGCGTGCCAAAAGACTAAAAGTAAACACTTCTTGAAGTTGCCCGGCAACTGCTCAGATACAAGAAATGGTTTGACACATACCCCTTTGTAAAATTGCAAAGTGTCAAACAAACACATGTAACTTGTTAATAAGAGAGCTACAGAGCCAGGCTTGCAGCTTCCACTTTGTGCTGGGTGGTGGCTGTAGCATACATTTCACAGAACAATGTCAGAGCTTTCTTAAACCCGAAAATCTTTAACAGTTGCTTTAAGGTGTGTCATTTAAGACAGTGCTCTGTTATAAACATTAAAATGTGTCTGTTTTTGCTGTTTTCAGAGAAGAAGCAGTACAGGGAGTCTTACATCAGCGATGCCCTCGAACTGGACATGGATCACCTGGACAAACGTTCCCGGGCCAGCGGTAGTAGCGCAGGGAGCATGTCTCATCACAAACGCCTGTCTCGCCACTCCACAACTAGCCATGGCAGCTCACACACCTCTGGCATTGAGACGGACAGCTTTAGGGCCCCGGGTCAGGCCCCGCACAGGCCCCTACGAACCTGCAGCTCGTCCACAACCAGCCACGGGAGCTCACACACCTCTGGCATTGAGAGCAGCGGCAAGGAGCGTATATTAGATGATGAGGGTAAGAGTGGCACTGACAGTGCTACAAAAATAGGAGTATGTAAACTTGCAGCTTAGCAGTTGAAAGTTATCGTATGGATTTTGTTGTAAGTTGCTCTAATTCAGACAACTGTTCCCTCAGAGATTGAGATGCTGGTGGACGACCCCAAAGACTACGAGGAGCTTCATGAGATGGCTCTGGACCAGGAGCTGTGTATCCACATCACTGAGGACATGTTGACCATGTCGCCTGATCAGAGCAACGGATACTCAGGTACAGATGCTTTTAATTAAGACTCCCCAAACTGTGAACTTTGGTGAAACCAAGGCTAGAAAACAATAATAATTAATTCTCATAATTGGGGATTGGACTTCATGAAATACAGAGTGAATAGAGTCATTATGCTACCTGAACCATATAGCAGTACCACTGCTTCATTTGTGAGTTCTTAATGGCCTCCACCAAACAAGTCCACACTGAGGTGAGGGAGGCTGATGAAGAGTTTCGTGCTCAAGCTTATAGTTACCATCTGTCCTCCAGGACTGATAGTGAAAGACGTCAGCTCCTCCACCTCCAGCTCCTCTGAGACTGTCGTCAAGATGAGAGGACAGAGCATCGAGTCTCTGCCACAGGTAACTCAGACTGAATTCACTGCACTATGTGACATCCCAAGACACCAAGTAATGTTTGAAGAGATGCATTTTAAAAAGTCTGTCCTGAAATGCATTAACCATGGTAAAATATGTCGTTTTTGACCCAGTGTTGGTGAACAGTTGTTTAATTGTCTCCCTCACACTGATACATTGATAACTGGTAAAATGTAAATTACGTAGATATCTGATTTATAGTTCAGCTTCAGATTTGATCTGCTGACACTAAAGACTTTATTCACTTAGTGATAAGCAGCCAGTAGGAATGCCCACCACTGAGAAATCTATTTTGTTTAGTATGGTATAGTACAGAAATAACAGTTGTTGCCACTAGGACCCAGTGTTTAGGTGACTGCAGCACCAAAGTGACTCCTGTCATCGGTGACTGATGATAATCAAGCAGTGCAAACGTTTTTGAGACTTGATGGCCTGCAGCTTTTTTCACAATGTTTGATTATTTACTCTCCACCTGCAGACATCTGCATGCAGGAAGCCTCAATCTTCAACCGACCGCCACAGCCAGTCTCTTGATGATGTCCGGCTCTACCAGAAGGACTGCCTGCAGTGGGCAGAGCTCTGCCAGGACACGGCCCATAGCTACACATTTGGCTGCGCCCAGGAGCTTAGCGATAGTGGCGGCTACCAGAGCCTCGCAGATCAGCGTGGTGGCATGCTTGGCGAGCAGCACCCATTTCCCATCAAGAGAACCAACAAGTACTTCTCCTTGGACCTGACCAGTGAAGAAGTCCCAGAGTTTGTGGTGTGACAGAGGCGGAAACAAGGCGACCTCAGGGTGACCTATTTCACTCCTCCGTGTCAGATATGGAGATGTTTCAGCTCTCAGGGAAGGAGACGAGACGAGAGAGCGCTGGAGCGGTGGCTTCTACTCTTGGCAGCGATGAGTAAACTTGCAGTCGGCTGTCCCTTCACTTACCACTTAAGACAAAAAACAAATCATAAAGGAACAAACATGGAGGGTTCTGGCTGAAATGGGAACTTAAAGAACAAACACTATGTTCAAGAGACCCTGTGTCTATTAACAGAAACCCAAGCTGCTCCCCTGTGTGAAAGGAAACAAAAGGGATCGTGTCTTCTTCTTTTAAAAAAACATTTTAATTCAAATCTGTCTCCTCCAGACTGGTTTCAAGACCCACATGCTGTGTTTCCCTGCTTTCTAAAGTCATAAGAAGACTTTGTGTACACACATGTGGGCTTACAGTAGACAGAAACTCATGCACAGACACGAAAAGCATATTAAAGATTTTCTCTGGTGGACACAAAGGTCAAATCACTCTTAGCTACGAACCAAAGACAAGAAAATGGAAATAAACTGAAACAAAATCTCCAACATTTATTATGTGTACAGCCATGACAAAGCATTTCAAAGTCATGATGATAACCCATAATCCTTTGGGAGAAGGTAGCCATGCTTTCTTCCCCTGGTCTTTTTCTATGCCACTTCATTTGACCTCAACAGGAAGTGCAGTGTGCCAACCTCCCCAACTCAGACCGGACTCTTTATTAGGGATGGGAATTGATCAAATTGGCTTGACACCAGTGCCGCTATCGATTCTGCCGATTCTTCAACAGTTCCCTCACTGATTCCTGATCAGTTTACTGTGAGGAAAAAAGATCAAGTGTTTTATTATCTCTGATTCTGAACGCTGGGGATGAGTAAAGCTGTGGATAAAATGAGAGAATGTCTGTGTGGCATTTGTTTTCGTGTAGGTTTTTTTAGTCAAGGAAAAAAATGTGATAGGCTGCCTGTATTGCAATAATGTTATTATAACAGCATATTTACCATCCTCAACAGATGTGCTGCTTGTTTGGGATGCAGTGGCACTTGTACGTAAAGTGTCAAATACGTGGGATTCCTGGAATTTAAGCCGATGTTGCATAGAACGTCTCAGTGTATTGCTGGAGTTTCCACCCTCACGCTGAAGGCTCATTTTACAGACATTGCAACTAGCATTGTTGTCATTGTTTCTGATGACATGATGAAGTGATGTTTTGGACTCTTTTCATTCTCTCCGCAATATCAACTAGTTGCATGTTTCCAGCATTTGACATCATTGTTTTGCAACGCGCAACTGTCAAAAAAACACGCCAGCATCGATCTTGATCAATTCCAATGAATCGGACAATTTGGAACATGTCCTCGATTCCCATCCCTAATCTTAATCATGTGAACACACACCCGACGTGCCTTCATCACTCTATGCAGGTGTCAAACCGTCGCCTTGACAATCACACACCCTCACCTTATTCATTTTTAAAGATCAAAGCCATTAGAATTCAAAGCTCTACACAAGCAGATCAAGCCAGTTTTTCAGCATCTTAAATGTCAAAAAGACTCAGTTTCAGACTGTTTCATGTCCTGTGAAATCCCAGGAGGAATGAGGTCGAGTAACTTCTTACATGTCTTGACATGCGTTGACTTTGTGGCCACAAAAGCTTCCCTGTAATCTGGGCTTAAAATGGAGCCCAGGATGGCTAACAGCCAAAACAAACTGTACATTTTGATGCAAACATGTATGTCTTCCTTTCTGCTCCGTTTTATTTCATTCTGGTTGTTTTCTGCTTCAGTTCATCATTCGAAACTGGAATTTGTTACATTTTCTCTATTTTGATTCCTCACGTATTACCTGAAATGTCTCTTTATGTTTATTTCTGTATGAACTGTCCAGACTTGTGTTTGTTGAACAGTTATTCTGCGTGCAGTCGATTTCAGTCAGTATTACAAGCAAATGCATGTGACAGTATTAAGGTCCTGTGATATTTGTGGCTCTAAACAAGAAATACTGTTTTTTCATTTTAGCTGTGGTAACTGACAGGATGTGTTAAAAGCTGTTCTCACAAATCAACTGGTATAAATGGAAACAGGAGATTGTTTAAGGTTAAAACAACAAAAAAAGTTTTACTATAAATCAGGCAACTAAAATCCAAAGTGCCAGAGTTACAGCTTTTAAATCAACACTGTCATTTTTTTGAGATAAAGCCATCATATCTGTACCTTCTCTGTGTGGAAACACACTCATGTTCTCTTGTTTGAACTGGGTGGAAAACACTGCAACACAACTTTGATAGTGACAGCAGATCATTAAGAACGTTCAGCTTTCTAAGTGGGTGAAATGATCCTTTAAGTTACAAAAACACTAAATGCAGAAGACTGGAATCTGCTATTGATGATAATAGTTTATCATTTTTGGAAATTTACTTATTCTTCATTCTTTCTGAAAGTTAGATCAGAATTTGACACTGCTCTCATGTCAGTACACTAAATATGAAACTACAGCTAGAACATGATTAGCTTAGCTTAGCATAATATGTCATCATCTGAAGCTAAGCTAAGCTGCTTCATACTTGTATTAAAGACATGATGGTTGTATAAACCTTCTCATGTAACTGTTAGCAAGAAGAACATTTGCCAAGATGTCAAACTGTTCCTTCTAATGTTCAGTGTTCACTGTGTTCAAGGCATCTGCCAATGGGATTTTAACATCTCGAGCTGAGCTGAGACTGAGAATTGTTTTACAAGATGTCTGTCATCTGTCAGTGAGGAAAAACAAACAAATGACGTGATAACTGTACAGTCAAACTGAGGGCGAGCTGTGTAATGTGTAATTTTGTTTCTGAGTGGCGCAAACATCGTTAGTGTTTCCAAACTCATACAAGGCTTCATTACAGTCATTTTAGATCACTGTCATTTTTTTTTCTGAGTCATCCCACTATTATCACCCAAACCCACAATTTTCACATTCAGGCAAAAGAGCGTCTGAACAAAGTTTTAAAATATATATTTATGAATACGTAACAAATACATGAATTTGATACAGCTATGTAAATGAAAACAACTTCTATATTTCTTACAGTTTTTTTCTTTCACTGTTTTAAACTTGTAATTATTTCTTCTCATTAATGGAAAATGTCTATAATTTTGATGGACAATTGTGTTTCTTATATTAAAACAGTATGTGTTGAGGTACATAGCCATACAGTCATAACCCATGTCCTTAAAGTCTTCATAATTTGTTCTAACCTTTTTTTGACTTCACTATATGGTCATACTTACACTTTGTAAGAGTCTGTATGTCTATGCCCATAATCCTTTCTGTGAAAGGATCTCCCTTCAGGAAAAATGAAAGATTTTGTTTTTGTCACCCTGTAGTTAAAAAAAATATTTGTTATTATGAAGTCTGGTCTGTGCCTTCTTGGTACCAATGCCCTCAATATCTAATAAAAAAGGTACATTTATTTGCCAAAGTTCAGCTGTTTTGTGGTGATTTCAATCTTGTGTAGTTCATTTGCTTTTACTGGACACAAGTATATATAGGAAAATAATTTAAAATAAATTCAAATTAATACAGCTAATTAAAAACCAAGATTGACTTTAGCTTATTTATAATCGGCCTTGGTCTGAAATCTAGTGGTATCTACTGAAAAGTTAAAATGTTTATTATGTATATTCCAGACAAAATACATAGAAAGTGTCAAATTTAATAAATGTGTGTATCAGATAAGAATATTTCTGTTTGTCCCTGGGGGAGAACTGTAGTACCTCCCCAAACGTTTGTTTGTGCTGCCCTCTGGTGTTGACACGCTGTCATTTGTGTATCATTTTGGCCTGAAGGTGGTAGTATTGTCTCTTACATGAGACACCAGCAGCGCTGCGCTTGTCCTCATGTCTCCTTGACTCTGTGCCACCTGTCCATTTTAAACGTGATGTGTCAGCTCAAACACTGCTAACTAATGACTTAACTGTGTCAAAACCCAAAAAACAGTCACAATATACCAATTTTTCAATGTTGATCCTGCGTGACACATTTATGTTTCCAATGTGACAGTGGAAACATAAATGTGGCATTTAAAGTATGTGACAATTAGGTACACATTCATATTCAGTATGAACTTTTACTTAACCATGAAAAATGCATTTTGTTTTGGATCATAACAGCAACAGCAACACTGTCTGAGTTAATGTTCATAAAACAGCAGTTATTTGGTTCCTAGCTGGCCTTGTCCTGAGGGAGAAATAAAGCCTTGGTTCTCCCTCCTCCTCCTCCTCTCCCTCCTCCTCCTCTGTTCAATCTACCTCATAAATCCAGGTGACGCTACTGACCAGTCATCAAATCCTTAACAGTGTGTCAAGTGTTGGATCAGTTCCTGTTGGCTCATCTCGCAGAGAGACACTGACAAACTCAGGCTCGTTCGTCATCATGAGACTCATTGTGTCTCAAACTGACATGGAGGTTGTTTGTGTTTTTGTTTCATTCACTGTTGAATATATTTTTGCTCTTCATGTAGAAGCATGAAGGTAAAGTGTTTGGTCAACTGATTTATTTATCACAAAATTACAGAAAAGAAAGCTACTCCAGCCAAGGTGAACTCTGATCACCACAGAGAGACGACGTACAGTTTAAGAGAAAACATGGATGCTTTCCACAGTGAGCTCCACCTCCTCCACCACAGATAACGTGTCTCCCTCTCTCTCCCCTCCGAGCTCCACAGCTGTACAGGAAATCAGTCATCCACCATCCACTGCTGTCGCCATGGCAACACAGAGGGGGAAATCCATTCTCTGTCTCTGTCACCACCCCCTTCTCCCTCTCCTTTCTTTTGTCTTGTTGAATTAGGTGTAGCTTTGTTCAGAGGGTACTCTTGTTTTTTGTTTTTTTAAATTCAAAACATGCAAGGTCAGTGTGTTCTGACCCAAGTGATGCCTGTTTCTTTCATTTCCAGGGGTTTCTCCTATTTCCATCCTCCCTGATACGTCCATACATCTTATCTTCTCATCGATGAGCATGCATGTGTGTGCGGGGTGATCATTTCAGCCGATTGTTTGAGAGTATTAGGTGACAGTGTGTCTCCATTAGCAGTGGTGACCTCTCCGTAAATCCCATGGGGCATTGGGGCAGAACAGGCGGGGCGGCTCTGCTCGGATCGGGCCAGCAGCTGCCTGGGGGAGCCAGATGGTCACAAATCAGAAATGAAATCCTGGCCCCTCCCCCGCCAGTTGTAATAACCCCACCCCTCATGGACACACACACACACACACACACACACACACAGATCTCTCACTCTCCAGCATCCTCCATCCTCCTAAACAACCAAAATCACCATTGTTGTGTAGAAACCTTGTTAAATGTGACCATATTTGAACCTTTCAGGTTAAGACGATTTTACAACACATTAAAACCACCTCCAACCTGTTCAGGCTGAATCTAAGGCAGCGTCTCTTAATTCCTGAAAACATTACATATATTTTAGTTCTGCTCTTGCACCAAATAGGTTGATTTATTGCTGTAGAAAAGGCAATTTGAGTGATATTAAGACTGCAAGCCACCACATCTGCCCCGTGTCCTCTTAGAGGTGGATTAACCGCACTTAATAAACCAGCCTATTAACCAAAACAGCTGCACTGACACCACAAGCTTCAGAGATGATCCCCAGAGCCGATAATAAAACATAGTAATCAGATTACAAATAAACAGATCTCTGGATTTATCTCTCCTCCAGTGAAGGAGGGAGGAAAGGAGGGAGGGGTCTCACTGTAACTGTCTCTGCTGATGCTCAACAAGGCCAGAACATACTGCAGCTCAGGGCAGTGACTCCCAGTCTGGGGTATGTGTACCTCAGGGGGCAGCTCTGCAGTTGCCAGGACATTTTTGAGTAGCAGTGTGTGTGAAAGCTAGTTAGCATGTAAGCGGAGAATCAAAATGGCTAGTAACAGATACATGGTTGACAATGTAAGGAAAAAAAGCTGAAGCGGTTAAAGGCAGATGTTAAATAACCCCTCTCAGTCATCACCTATGACCCAGTTGTGGGTGCAGCCTGTGGGCATTGGGCATGGAGCAACTGACCAATAGAAGTCCAGCGAGTGACACATGTCAGCATTCAAAATGAAGTATGAAATATTGAATGAAACTGAACTGAATATTGAATGAATGAAATATTAAAATCAATGGATGAACAGCTCAAACACCTGATGGAAGATTCCGCCTCTTCAAGTAGTTTGAATGCAAGTTTGAAGAAAACAGCAGTAATGTTTTAACTGTATGAAAACATATTGTAATAAAAACTTCGGCATAATTGATCCTTTTATGTATTGACATCCAGTTTAGAATCTAGTCACAAGGCGAAACGTGGATAATGATGTGCGGTGCTGATGAAGGGATACTTGAGGTCACCTGATAGGGCTGTGGTGGAACATCAGACTAACAAAGTTGGAAACCTCTGGCTTAGGACACCCAGGAAGAGCTATCACTGATCACTGTGGTTTCCTGGTGACAGAAGCTTCCTGTGTTCGCCTCCACAGGAACTATGACTCATTAATTCTCCATTTTCCTCCTCCTCCTCTTTCCTTGGACGTGCACTGTTACTGTAAGTTTCACGGAGAATAGCATCTGCATGAATGGAGCTGAGGAAAATGTGATTCACAGAAAACATGACGCTCAGTTGGGTTCATACAGTAGGTCGAAGATGAACAGTGTTAGCTGAGTTTACCTGCAGGCAAAGCAGATGTATAGCATGCTCGTGCAAACACAGATGCACAGATATGTGCATACATTTGAACTTACAGTCAGAAATACTCCAGACATTCCTCACAATGAGGAAGCTCTTAATGAAAAAAGGAAATGTGATGTAAAATGTAAAGAGAATGTAAAAAAACAGGATCATACTTTTAATCATAAATGTATTAATGTTGTTGTAACTATGAATCAGTGACATTTGTTGACTTTCCTGTTTTAAATGTGTTAAATATGTACTCTGAGGTTGCAAATGCATATATTAATATATTATATAAATAAAATAATAAATTCAATTAAAAGACGTAATGTACCAAATTTGGTGAAAATTGGATGTGGACTTTGGAAGTCATGAGGGAAAAAGTGTCTCTCAGTTGTCAAAAGTTTGTATGATTCATAACAAAAATTGACGTTTCACCAGATTTTATTGAAATGGCTGAAAATTATTTTTTTAAACTAACAAACAAGTGTAAACATATGGGAACCAAAACATTGGTGAGGGTATCGGCCTCCTTTCTCATGTACTCACCAGCTGCTTGCTTACACATCACTCACTTGATCTTGTTGATCTCACTTTAATTGAGTGCATCCTGCGCATGCAGAAAATCCAGTACATAAACAGTGAGATGTGAAAGAGCAGCTCGCTGTTTGTTTATGCGTGTTGTTCCAACTTTGGTGAATAGCTGCTAGGAGTCTCTTTCTCTTTGTGTTTTCATCTTTGATGGCTTGCCTGTAATATACAAGTGGTCTCTAAATTAAAAGCCTCAGCTCTGGTGGGGCACATGTCGTGTGTGCAACTCAGGATGTTGTTGTTGTTCTTGTTGTTGAGGGCTGATTGAACTTTTCTCATGCAATGCCTTGAATTATACAGTGCACGCAAATATGACTTGAGAGAAAGTGAGCAGCTGACACATACGCAAAGACCAACATGAATATCTATCAAAGACGTAAATCCTGTTCTGCTAGTCCAGACTGTCAGCCTTCCTGCTATGCATTTGTTTACTGTAGGTGTTTAGAGAGACAGTCAAGGCTCTTCCTGTGGACCTTTGGGACATGGAGGGAGTGTGTCCAGATAGCAGAGTGGAGAGAACAGAAAGAAGGAGGAGGAAGAGGAGGTGGGTAGTTTCTAGCAGCCTGAGCGTTGTAGGGTGGAGACTCAGAGCAGCAGTGAGGAGGGAGGCAGGGAGGATCTCAGCTGGAGCAGAGAGGGAGAGGCATACAGAGAGAGGAGTGTGTGTCGTGTGGATGTACTCGCCTGCCTCGCTGACTGACTGACTGACTGACTTTGTGCGTGTGTGTGTGTGTTTGTGTGTAACAGACAGAAAGAGGGGAGAACGCGTGGATACTACTCCACAGGACTGGATGTGTTTGGCATCACGGACGGAGACCACACAAACACACAGCAAAACAAAGGTAGGATTTCATATATATGTTTTTTAGAGGCAGGTATTATTTCATTTTTTCTGTTTTGATGGCATCTGGTTGAATCACATCCAACACAGGGTGTGTTCCAGAGGAGGAGGGGGGTTTTCATATCCACGCTGTCGTTTTGTCAGCGCTCGAGGGGCGAGATTGATGCCGCTGGCTGATTTACATCATGGAATCCCCTCCTCCCTCTAAAATCTCTAAAAACCTCTTTGCTGTCAGGTGAGCTGCTGCTTTATCCCCCTCCTCCTCATCTCATACCCCCTTTCATACATGTGTATATGTGAGGGGAATAAGGGAATGGTTTCTCTTCCTCCCTTTTTTCTCCCTCCCTCCTTTTCTTCCCCCAGGATCGGGCAGATCTTATAATGTGGAGCCAGAGGAATTAAGGGCATCTGTTTCAGGGGATATTTGCACGAGGCAGAGGGGATGAAAAAGAGGCAGAAAGAGAGGGATGAAAAAGGGAAGATTGTGGAAAATGGGGTATGCAAAAGACAGAAGCAGAAGAAAACACAGAGATGAATCCCACAAACCTCCTGTGAGGTTTTCCGGCCATTCTCGCTCTCCATACCATTAGGAGAAAGCAGTTGACCACACACAAGGTCCACGTAGTGGTTGTATCAGGCAGATGGCCGGGAGAGGAGGAGGTGGTGGTGGAGGAGGAGAGGGAGGAGGAGGGAAGAGAGGGGGGGGGGGGGGTTGGTGTTTTTATGTTGCTCACAGACAGATGCAGTCACTGAAAGCAGCATGCATTCACAGGAAAACCGAGAAAATGAACGAAGACGTGCTGTTTTTCCCACTCCAAGCTCGTCACACGGCGGCATCATCATGTACAACTCACACCAAATCATCCAATCATGTGTATGTGTATGTGCTACATATCCAGGCCTGTTACAAACACACACAGCCAGAATTATGCAAGAGCTCACGTCCGTGCGGCTCGTACTGTATCTCAAAGGCTGCTCCAAGGCCATGGAGTGTTTGACACACACACACACTGATGTTGAGACTAGGAGAGCAGCTCACAAAGTGTCCAACGATAACGAGGAGGCATCAGAAACCTTGAGAGTTTTCCAGAGCGGAGCGGGAGTTACAGATAGAGTGCATAGAGAGAGAAGAAGCGGCGAATGACAGAGGAGAGTAAGCAGCTGTCCACACCTTACTGACCAAATTGACCTCTCCACTCCCATCATGTCAAAGAGTGAGCAGTTCTCCGCTGAGATTCCTTAAAGCATCATTCTTGCTGAAGTCTTAACTTCATGACCTTGTTTCTCAGAGATGGACGAGGCTTCAGAGGGAAGGTGGCACAAGGCAGGAAGGATGTTGTCACACTGAAGACTTTGACCTTTGTACTCAGTGCACTTGTTTGCGTTGGACAGTGTTGATTTTGGGTTTGAAGCTTATTCAGCCGTGCCCTGGTCTGTCTGGATGAGAGCATTCTGAGCTATCGTTGAGTCTTTTGTGGAAAGCCCAAGTTTTTTTCCAACCAAGTCCAACAGTCCTTGTCACAAAACTTCTCAGATGTCAGGTCAAGGCCTATTTTTTGTGACTCAAATCTGCTGAAGTTGTTTTTATGTCAAGTAAAAGTCAGGTCTCAGGTCTCATCCAAACAAGCATTAGACTTTGTGTGGTTGTTCTAAGTTTGAGGCTCAAATCAAGTGAGGATTTTGAGAAACTTGGGCTTAAAACAAGACAAGTCACTCAGTTCCAAGTCCCCTTTTTATTTATTTGTTTTTTATTAATTAAATTAGACTCAAAGCAAATCTCAATCTTATCCATCCAAGTCTTTATTGAAGAGGCAGATCCCTGGTGTTAAAATATGATATTTGAATGTTTTGTTGTTATGTTCTTGTGCTTTCTAGTCTTAAGTCGAGTATTTAATAGTCAAGTTTTGCAACTTTTAAAGCTAAGTCTCAAGTCTGTCAGAGCCAGCAGTTCCGTACAAGTCTCAAATCTGCCTCAGTCTTGAGTAAAGTCTCAAGGCTTCTGGGAAAACATGAGACTAACACACACAGCATTGAAGTCTTATCCCAAGTCCTGTTTTTGTGAAATTTAACCATGACTCGAGTGCAACTCTCCAATCACAAGTGTCCCAACTCTCTAGGGAGTCAGGTCTGACGGCAGTCAAGTACAGTCAAGTCTCACTTTTGTGACTTATATATAACTCGATTCCAAGTCTTGAGTCCTCTGTATCAGCTACATGTGTAAGTTTCTGACAGCTTGGATGAACTCCATTACATCCAGAATCTTCCCCAAATCAGATGCAGACACACTCATTGCAGCAAGTCCGGGTCTGAAGCAGTCTGAGCCGCACACTCACACTCTCAGCAGAATCTAAACAAGCCCGGATGTTTGTAATATTGTTAACAGCCCAGGAGTCTGGCTGTGTTATTCTTGGCATGCTGATTGATTCCAGAGGAAAACTATGTTTATGCCTCTTCACTCAAGGCAAATGCACAAATACTGCTGATTCCTCATAGTTAATTCAAAGAGAAGAGAGTTCTATGTACACAAAGGCTGTTAAAACTATCATCTGTGACACACAGGGCAGGAAGTTAACCTTTTAAATTTGGCAAACATGTCGTTGACTTTCAAATATGAATTTCGGGAGTGGAGAAGAAGCTCCACCGAGGGCTGCTTTCCTGCCAAAGCGGCCAGGGGGATTTAAAACAACCTTCTCATTCGAGGTCAAACTTCACCAGCATTATTTGGCTGGTGGCCGATGTTCACTTTCCACCCTGGTCGCACAAAAACATATGTACTTCTCTGTGCTTTTAAAGGGTTTAGCGGTTCCTGTGACAGCAATGACACGCATTGTTTCTACCCCACTAACTACGTGGCCGTTACGCAACACACATAGAAAAGGTTTTAAACACAAGTCTTTAAACATTTGTGGAAAAGAAAACCACTTGCTCCCTGCTTTAATCTAACAAAGAAGAAACATGCAGGGCCTTGATCGTTTGATTTAATAAACATAATAGACCACATTTGCGCTCCCTGGAGCAATAAGCCTTCTCCCTGCTGCCTCCTTGACTCCCAGGGGATGCATCATTTCCTGGGCCACTGCCTTCTCCCCTCCCCCCTTCTGGGACCTAGATTAACCCCCCCAACACACACACACACACACACACAAATATACACACACACACCACAATCTCTAAGATGGCAGGCTGGGCAGGGCATGCTGGGGGTGGCACAGATGTCCGGGCTAATCGAATATTCACGGGTGGTGGTGGTCTGACCGAGAGGCAGCGGCATGAGTAAGGAAAGACAGAGAGAGACTTAATGTACGATTTAACTGAGGCTGACAAAACACTTCATATCAAATGATACCTGATGTTCATTGCCAAAAATTTAAAAAAGCACAAATACGAATGGGATCTGTATTTTTGCTGTGTTTAAAATTATGGTCCCAATGTAGTGTAGTTATTACGAACCCATGTCATTACAAAGTCCCATCTAACAAAATTCTAAAGAAATTTCTTTCTTTATTTTTTGTCATCTTCTCGCTGTTGTAAAGACGGCAGGATCAGTTGGAAATCTACGCTGATGACTGGACTGAATTCCCTTTCACTTCATCCAGCCTGACATTAAATCCATGCTAGCCCACCAGTATTGGTCAACAGGTTCTTTTTTGTTTTATTTTAATGTGACCAGTCAGCAGCGAGTGACAAATCTGCATCGAGTTCATGGACACTTGATACCATTTCTGTGGCTGTCTGGTTTGTGATGCAGGAAAATTAAATGCCCATTCTTATTTCCGCGTACAGAACTATGATTGTCTTTATCTGTGCCCTCTTACAATGCCAGAGGCCCTTGTGACCCTTAACCAGGCTGGCTAAATCATGATGCACCGTGATTATATCTATATGCTGTGAATACTAAATGTACAGTGATGATAAGATTTTCAGGTTAAACAAGTTTGGTTTATTCCAGAAAACGTGTTCTGATAGAGCTGTCCGGTTGTTGGCACTGTACCGGTTAACAGACACAAAAAGTTACTGAAATGAGCAGATATGTCAAAAATATTTCAGAACAGAGTACAGAGTTTCTATTTTCAGTGCAGTGTTTAAACTTAGTGCCTAGTCTTTTAATATGTTTTAGCTTTATTAATCAAATTTAAGAACAGAGTAAACCTTATGTATGTACAGTATTGTCATATGCTGTTGTAAACTTTTCCAGATGTTCCCTCTTCCTGTATAATGTGCCTGTTGTGATGTGAGCCTGGAGGCTGGCTCCAGGTCAGAGTGGTGCTCAGAGCGCTAACAGAAATAGTGAAGGACGCTCAGCTGTCACACTCAGTGTCATCTCCCCAGACAATCACTGCCTGATAGCTCTGCTCTCTCTGCTCCATCTCTTTCTCTTTGTGTGCACAGGGAGGGGTGTCCTTTCTCCTATTCAAGGGCAGGGATCTGTGCTATGTTACATTCAATAGTCAATATCCTCTTGATTGTGTTCATTAATAACTCCGGAGGTCAGTGTTATGTTACTTCTCCTTGCTGCGGTCGCTGTAAAAGCTACTCTGGAAGGAGGTATTACTGTCACGCCTCTACCGCTTTTATCTTCCTGATAAACTTTATTCCTATTTCCAGCTTTTCTTAATTTATTTGCTCTCATTCTGTGTAATCTCTCCTATCAATTTACATGCCTGGAACTCTTTGTTTAGCTGAGTTTGCCCTTCACTGTGTCTTGTTTCGCGGTGACATCGCAGACTGTACCTCATTGTCCTATGGCAAACTGGATGGTACAGTCACTCTGCCACACTGTGAGGGCTTGATGAGTGAACTTACTGCATGCGTGCGAGTGCTTTTGCATGCTCGAGCACCGCTGCTGTCTTTAAAGAAGTAATAAAAAACAGGCTTGCATTTTGTGAAAATCCGCATTGGGTTTTTGAATTAGTTTTGTGGGGTTTGTAGTAAAACACAAAGAAGAAATGACTCCGTCAGCACAAAAAAAGGTTCAGGTCAGCTTTTACTGTAACAAACCTGGAGTCAAAAGGGGTTTTTTGTGCGATAAACAAATTGGCATCCCAGCATCCCAGAGTCAATTAACCCAAATAAGAGGACACATTCTTACTCTCTTACGGTATCCACCCATGCATTTATAACCAACCTTTTATTAGATAAAGGCAAGAATCTCGGTTCGAACTGCCTTCAATAACTGGCTGTCGAGAAATTGTAGCTGTGCACAACTGGTCTGTCAAGTTTTTAATAACCACATGTGGTGCAGTGGTGTGCGTGAGGCTACAGTGAGAGTGATGCTCTGAAGAGTTTGTAGGGCCTTTTCTTTTCTTAGCCTTCACAAAACAAACCCCAAAGTGTAAAGAGTAGATTAAACTGTAGTTATCTGCTACAGTTAACTTGCTTACTTCCAACAGTACTAACCAAGCAGTGCTTTGAGGGCTGGAGAGTGCATATGTTTGTCGTATTACAGTTTAAAAAAACAGTGTTTGTGACATGCACACCCAAAACAGTTGCTGGCTAAAAATTAAAAATCAGCTTTTGTCTTTCTGGAGTGATGTTTGAGGGCCACCGCTATTGTCACAAGCTACATTTATGTAATGTGTTCAAACAGAACTTGACATTCATAGCAATAGTTACTGAGGCAGACAGAGCTCAGTGGTCCTCAAAACTTAGCCTCAGTTATCTCATAGCAAGGGTCCCATCCTGCCTCCTTGTGTCCCTGCAGACCCTCACAGGTTAATCACCAGCTCTCCAGGGTCCAGATGGCTGAGCCAGGGACAGATTTTTAATTACCACGCTCTGATTTCACACCCTGGGCATCACAGAGGACAGTACACTCCCTGCATGACCGCCTTAATTTCTCTCTTTAGATGGTGTAAAAAAAACAAACAAAAAAACAAAAACAGAATAATAAGGTGTGCACTACAGAAAGAGAAAGTGGGGAGAAAAGGGGGAGTGAGAGCCGAGCTGAGAGTCAGCGCGTGTGGGAGTGTGCCAGAGATCATCACTCTCGACAGGCCAGGAATTATATTTTCCTCTCCAGGATGTTTCCTGCGGCGCTTAATCACCCTTTAAGTCAGCGACACCCAGAGTCGAGCAGCAGCTATAATCACATCTGTGGAGGGCCTCGTCATGAACACAGACCCCCCGAAAAACCCAGAGGAAGGGGTTCAAAAACAACTCCAAATGGCAGGGGAAGGATAGCAGAGGGGGTCAGATTGATTTGGTGGTGTTAGCAGCAGGACAGAGCATGCTGGGGGTGTTTCAGTCCCATCGCTGAACACCTGTCTGCCATGCAGGGAGGGACGGGAAGCAGAAGGCTAACACACAGGAGAGAAATGGATCACCAGTCGCGTCCCATAATGCACCTCTCCCCTTTTTTCCCCATCAGTACAGTTCAGTTCAAGATGATTTACTGGCATAAAAGTAGAGAACAATACTGTCAAAGCATTAAGTTAAAAAAAAACAGTCCCTATCTCTCATCCCCTGATCTCACAGCTGCTCTGCAACATAAATATGATGACACAAACAGTTCACAGCGGATCAAATTCAGCTTTTTTCTTTTTTAAGGACACTCAGCTTTCTTGCCTTTTTTGCAGCACACAGTAAACTGATCAAAGAGTGTAGAAGAAAAGACAGTGAGACGTGCAAGAGTGCAGTGAACTTGAAATAACACTGACATGACAGTGCTGCTTCAGTGTACAACTCTTCAGATATCACTGTGCTAATTTTTAAAGCTTCATTTTCTTGGATTAACGAGGCAGTTCAGCAGTACTGAAACAACGGATGATTGTGTAGTTTTTCCCGGGAAACTCCCTGATGTTAGCGTCTTGATGAGTGACGAGCCGGATGTCTCTGTGAGCGAACACATGCAGCTGGCAAATAAAAGTTGTCATGACACAGTCACAAGTTACAGGTCATGTGACTCTGTTATCTCTGTCATCTGAGCTTATCTTTCAGCAGGAACAGTAATGTCAATAATAACCATTATTTGATTTATATAAGTAGCTCTTGAGAAAAATTATACATAGATATTACATTATAACATAACCTTAAAAATTCACAAATTGATTGAGTTTTTCCGAGTTTCTTTGATTTCTCTGTTTGTCAACCTTGTCCACCTTTTCTGAGAGACCAAAGACGTGGTGTCAGGCCTCAATACATTTTAAGTGCCAAACACTGCATCAATCATCTAGTGGGATTTAACAACTTCATTTAATTTATTCATTGCTGAAAACATTCCCTTTGAAGAGGTTAACTTAGAAAACAAGATACTTTTGTCACGTTTGTCTTTTGTCTGCCACACACTGAAACGCCCCAGCTAATAGTTTAAGAATCACTGCACTGATGAAAACCATTATACAGCTTACATAACACAGCATAACAGCCTAGATTAATGGCTCTTGTGAATCAGGAGAGGTGACAGTGCAGTACACAGTATGATCTTCTGCTGCTTTTCCATTTGGTTTTTAAACTCTAAGCAGTTTCTACATTGCTAGAATACTCTGGCTCAGGGGTTCGGCCACTGTTGGCGAGCTTTGCGCTAATGGATGCTTTACTGTAACGTTGCTTTAAAGTTGCGTGCTGCCATGATTTACGATGGGTGGAATTCCCTTCCTCTGCAGATCTGTTCATCCAGTGTAATTGGCCCATTTATCAGAAGCAACAGAAAACTGAGCCGCAGAGTCACAGATGCATTAAGAATGGATATCTTGGATCAGAGAAAGAGAGGGGCAGACAGAGGAAGAGGAGGAGAAGTGAACAGGTCACCACCAACAGAGGCTCAGTTTAGGGGAATAGTGAGAAACAGTTGCTCTTTTTAATTTGATGAGTGTAACTTTCCATGTAATGTGAAGGTGGAGGTGGCAGTTGGTTACTTTAACTTAGCATAAAGACTGGAAACAGAGGGAAGCAGCTAGCCTGACTCAAAGGCACAGAATTAAGCAACACCTGTAGTTCACTGATTGACGTGTTATGTAGAAAAATGAAACTATGACTAAGAAACTATAACTGAACTGTGACAAGTTGTGGGTTGTTAGCATCACTGTACCCAACAAATACAACAGTGGTATCAATCTCCTCATCACACCCAAAAAAACAGCAAATATGCATATTTCGCAAGATGCCAAACTATTCCTTTGAAACCACAAAGTAGTTTATCCCCTCAATTAAGCTTCACTTGCTGCTCTCTCTGTAGGTTGCTGTCTTGTTTCTCCATCATTATTACCACTATATGCCCACAGTGGAGTTTGTAAGAGCGAGCTGTGACATTCTGACACACAGTGATCAGAGGGCAGTGGCGACACACACAAGCCTCAGTGTAATTTATCTGGAATGTGCAAAGCTTCTGCTTCTGATCAGTCCCTGATTTACACTCTCTTTATCTCATTTTCTCTATTTGCAGAGAGTGGGGTGGTGCAAACTGCTGACTGAACTGCAGGCAGACACTAGGGCAGAGTGCGGAGGAGTAAACAGACAAGGTAAGCCAAGACAAGAGGAGGAGGTGCTGTGGCATGTTAACATCAGCTAAAATCAGTTTCACAATATTACAGCATGAGTGGTCAGGGATGTACTGAAGATACTGGTGCATATTGTGCAATGGTGAATAGTTTTTTAATACCACGAAGCTGTCGACAGCCAACACAGTCATGGCTTGTGTCCGTCTGAATGCATTATTTATCAGAGCCTGTTGCGATGTCACAGTTATCAGCATGTTGACACCATGTGCAACATCTCAGGGTGGTATTTTGGGCAGCTGACAGATAGGAAAGGAGGAAGCACGAGAGGCTTCATGATATGCAGATGAGCAGAGCACCTAAGCAGTTAAATGACATCCTGAAACTGAACAGGACAATCGGAAAAGCATCTCCCAAAACTAAAAACTCAACTGGAAACAATCTACTGTGTTAATTGTTTGTTAAACCCTTTTGGTTGCCTTCAAGGTACCAGCTATTCCACCTAGAGTTGACAAGCACATGGGCATCTATCTCCTCAGCCCTCCCTCTCTAGATGTGAAAATGTCAGGGTGGCATTTTCGCACGCTCCACCGACAATGAGCAGGAAGATGACTTTGTAGACACAGTGACAGCTCTGCTAAATGGCTTATACCGCTTTTCTATATTCTGCTCTTTTACATATTTTGCATAGCTACGTTTGAGTTTGTTTTAAAAGTATGAAACATTGATGAGATCTTGAAAGTCTTTAGTCATTAAAGGTGCAACACATCAGCATGTCAAAATCATCATTTTGAGCATTTTCGTGGGTTAGTTCATAGCCACTTTTTGCCACCGTACAGCTTTACAGAGCTACTTGTGGGACTGTAGACTCGTAGCTGTGTGTAGAAATGAAGTGTGCCTTGATCATGAGTCTTTCATTTCCGCAGCATGTAGCTGGAATGGCAAATTGTTTTATGCTTCCACGTGCAGGGCAAACTCTTGAGAGATAAAACAATCAGAACTGGGTGTTTTTTTCCATCGTTTTCAAGCCCCTTTAGGCACAGTTTTCCATTCGCTTTACGGTATTTATTTAAAACATCATCTCTCCCCGTCAATTCCACTTAAAACCAGGCTATTGTGTCACAGTGTCTGATTATTTTCTGTTAGGAAAAGAGCTCTACTTTTCTGTAGACATCCCAGAAACCTTAAACAGTGACATCTCTCCCTATCAATAGCCCGCTGATACCCTGACCTGCTTTAACATCTCCCATGAGTGTTGAAACAATATTATGGCCTCGATATGAAAGACGCCAAAGTCTAATTTCAACTTGTCAATCACACCTTTGTAGTTAGTCTCTGGCCTATTTTTATTTTGGTGAGGAACAAAAGTGAGTGCCATTATACATTATTCTTTGTCAACATTACATATAAAACAAAATACACTGGACAACGCGCAGGATATTGCACATTTAAGCAGTTTAACCACCAAAATTACGAACAGTCTGTATCCAGGTGATGCAAACAAAGTCTGGATTCCCACAGAACAAGGACAGAGTCTTTATTTCTGATTTCAGCAAAGATAGATAAATAAAATTAACAAAAAGAATGATCAGTAATTAGTCATTTTTAAGTAACATTGCAGACTGTCACATAGTTTCCAGGTCATTCTTCAATAACTGATTTGATTATCACAAAGATTATTTTTGTGACACTCACCTGAGTTTAAATGAAAATACTGTGACCCTAAAAGGTGAAGCGCTCCTCAGAGTGAGAACATCCAGGATCCCTCAGCTGCAGTGACTATAAAACACTCTGTTTATGTTATACTGTTAATACTGTGCAGCCTGCTGCAGCCTGTGCTCATTAATCCTCTTCAGAATGTCACTTGGTTTGCACTGACAGCAGTGCGAGATTTTCCAGCCATGTTCAGAGGAAACGTTTCAGTCCTAAAAATGTTTGAATTTACTAAATACTGTACGATTTCAACTAAACTGTGACTCCTAAAATGAGAATAAATAATATAGTCTGTTAACTCTCTTTAGTTGACAGACTATTAACTATCATTAACTGACTATAGATGATAAAGTCTATTGATTTAAGAGAGTTAATATAGTAAATTAGTTAGTCTTTTACTAATATCATTTACTAAGGTACTGTTCTGGCTCTGGGAACTAGTAATTGACATTTTCTCTGATGTTTTATAGATCCTTATACTATTTGATTACTTAAAATAATCAATCAAATGACTAATAATTGTGTCACTAAAGACACATTAATTGATTGCACAGGGAACTGCTTTTCAAATCAGCTGTAGTATGTATCAGGGACCCAGAGCAAAGAACAGGTTGTATTACTGCATCAGGAAAATAAGAGTGCTAGAGAAGTAATCTAGTACTCGAGTACTAGGGAAGAAAACAGAGGGGAAAAAAAACATTTGAAAACCAGGAACATTATTACATTTAGTAAAATGTAGCTGGTGTATTTGTTTACAAGTGCTCTGGCAAGCAGTCAGTCACTAATAAATAAATCTAATGTGAAACAGACAAACAGTGACCTGTGCAGGTTTTTAATGATGATTGGGTCAACAGGGTACAGGTCATCGTGACAGCAGAGATTCTTGCAGCAGGTGTGCCACTGTGGGCCATCAATATTCACAGTTGCTCCAAGCACCTTGCTGAGATCAGTCTTAACCCCACACTGAGTCATACCACGGTGTATACAGACGGATGGCGGAGGGAGGGCCGCAGAGAAGATTGATCACACACCAAGGATGATGCTGTTTTAGAGCACTCACAGCTTGATCCATTTAATCAAAGGGGTTATAAAAGCCAGAGGAGCATCTGAGGACACAGAACTAAAACTCTGCACCAATGCAGACACACTGAAGGAAAAACTTGAATGAACTGGTGGAGAAATGTATCAAATAGCTGACGCTTCTATCGGGGCGTCACTAAATCAACACCAAGCGTGCTGAAGATGTTCTTAAGTCTTGAACATGTGATAAAGATTTTACATTAATTATTCATCCACCTGTATGAAATATACTCCGTGTACACTAATCTACATTGTATACTCTTTTGGCTGGTTATTGATGTGTCTTCTTGTATCATTCATTACTTGTTAGACAAAGACAATCAACCATCTTCAGTGAAACTGCAACCTTGGACAGCTTCTGTTCATTTTAAATTTGGAAACTTAAAAGAGAAAATTTCTTCAAAGATACAGTATTTGGTTTGTTCCCCAAGAGGTTTCTGAAACTGTGAGGACATTTTCCACAAACATTTCAATCTTCTTATTACAGTAAATGACACCCTTACTACTTATATTTATATATGTCGTATGTACCCTCATATACTTCAGGTTTCAGGTACCCTGGCACTTTTTGCAGGTAGTGAACTGCGAACCAACTCAAGATTTTGACCATGATGATAAATAAGCTATGTTTCATAAATTGTCAGTTAGACTTTATAAATACAGCTTTCTGATAAAAACTGTAAACTGTGTGTAGACCCCAATGACACAACAGACAGTTTTTCAGTGCAATACAGTAACGCACATGCAAATAAAGCATTGCTGAAGGTTTGTAACATCATGTGCTTCTGAAGTGACCTGTCATACCTTAGGTTGAAAAGAAACATTCATTTATTGATTTGTTGCTCCTCAAACGATGCAGAGAATTGACACTGTGCCCTTGTGTGACATGGTGACTAAGAAGTGACGATAAATATGTGCAGGCATAAAGAAAAACATTTCGGTACAAAATTAGAGTTTTCATTACTAAAACCAGTGATGTTAGTTATCCGTTTATCTATTTTAAATATAGAGCTGGACAAAGCACTGCCCCCTCACTCTCCTCCCACCTTCCCTGCCTCCCCCTCACTGTCATGGGCTGCCTAGCAACTGACACCATAAATAATATGCCTGTGTCTGTGGTATGTGTGTGCGTTCACAGGCATGTGACAATAAACAGCGTATCTGTTACTAGCACTCCTCTCTGCATGCCTGCTATATAATAATGCTCATCTTCATGAGTGGCACACTGTTGGTTTACTGCGATGTTTGGGATGTTTGAATTTATTTCTCCTTTAGGTAGGCAGTGCACACGAGACCTGACTGACAGCGTCCATGGCGAGCAATAACACGGCCAGCATCGCGCAAGCTAGGAAGCTGGTGGAGCAGCTGAAGATGGAAGCCAACATTGACAGGATAAAGGTGAACAGACAAATGTCAAAAATGACAGTTACCTTTAAGGGTTACCCTGTCCAAGTTCAGAATAATAATTTAATAATATTTTATTAGCTTAGATTCAAATATTGATACCACTTTCATGTCTGCACATTAAATGTGTTACTGAAGCCAACAGTTAGTTAGCTTAGCTTAGCAGAAAAACTGAAAACAGAGCATGACAGTTAGCCTGGCTCTGTCCATAATTCATAATTACAGCTACCAATACCTATGAACTAATCAAAAACAGGGTAAATCTTGTTTGTTTTATCCCAACAAAAACAGGAGGGTAACAGCAACTATTTTTATGGTGGGTGCTGTGGTTCTGTTTCCCTCTGTTTACAGTGTTTATACTAAGCTAAGCTAACCAGCTGCTTAATATTTTATACGCAGACACAAGAATACTATCGAACTTCTCGGGGAGAGAGCAAATTAGTAACTTTCCCCAAATGTCAAACTATTTCTTTAACTTTATATCTGTATGTTGTATGTCAGTGTTTACATTGTGCATATGAGTGTTGTCTATTTAATTCCAGGTATCAAAAGCAGCAGCAGACTTAATGTCATACTGCGAAGCTCATGCCAAAGAGGACCCTCTGTTATCGCCAGTGCCAGCGTCAGAGAACCCGTTCAGGGAGAAGAAGTTCTTCTGTGCCATCCTGTAAGCCCAGCATGGCCCTTCAGCAGTCTGCTCAGTGTGGGACTTTGAACGTGGACGTTCAAAATACGTAGAAATCTTCTAGTAGAAGGGCACGGCAATTATTGCCCCCTTTCTTGAACGGCACCTAAAGAGTGCGAAAATTTAAAACCCACAGAGTTTACATGTAACCATTAACGGGGATGTGATTGCTTTTTTGCGGGGTGTTGCAGCATGTTGAAGGGGTCTGTGCTTTTAGATGATACAAAAGGGATGATGATGATGATTATGATGATGATGATGATGATGATGATGATGAAGATGATTACCCAGAGGCGTGATGGACAACCAGTCAATCCACCAAGTCTTCAGGTTGTGATGTGTACAAAAAAATAGATAAAATGAGAATAAAAATATTTTGTGGTTCTTTTGGGACTTCCAAATGTTCTGTTAAATGGTTTGTGGATGGGTCGAGCATCGTAGGACAGCAGACAAAAATACGCCTACCAATAGACGCCACCTGATTATTGGAATGTTTTTTTAAGTTGTTGTTTATTTTATGTTTATTTCAACTTTACCTATCACCTAGATATCTTTCTATAACTGTATGTGGTTACTAAAAAGCTCTGTTAACGTTTTTTCTTACAACAGGTTAGTGAAAGCTTTTTTAATGGGATGTTTGAAACATTCAACTCTGTGATTCTCTTTACAAAATACCTGTCTGAAAATCAGTCTCTGTGTATCAACATCTATCTGGCAAATGTGATGCAGTTTGTCTCCTTCAGATACAAACCCTCTTTTTACTATTTGTATAAAATGACTAGCAAGTAAACTGTGCTGTGCTGTGAGTTCTGAATGTTTGTGTTTGTATCATTAACTATTGCATGAAATGGACAAATAGTCTCCTCTATTTCCTTTCGTGTGGAAATTGTATGAAACAGGGGCGGCCTCCATCCGGAATACCAAAACATATTAAAAAAAGAATGATTCAAGAAGGACTCACCAAAGACATCTCTCACATATACAAAACTGTAGTGACAAATTCATTGCAGGCTGAAACATAACATCAGCACCTCAAATACTACTAATTAGAATCAACTGCAAAAGACGTCTGATATTTGGAGATGGGTTATATATTTCATATATACAATATTTATACTTATTCATATGCAAACCAAAAATCTTAAACTATTAAGCGACCATGGATTTATTCACACCTTGGTAAAATAAACTTCTCAAAAACAGTATCACATAAAAACTAATCTCTTGATTGAAACTGTTATACTTACACTAGCTCTACTGTGGGACACTTAGTTGTTGTATGGCTGCAACCTTACCCCAAACAGAAAGATAAATTTAAAAAATCTTTGTAATTCACAATGACAATGACATAATACATCATCACCATCCATCAAAATGTCTCTTAAATCTCTCAAATCGAGACGAAGTAGCTGGCATTAATTGGTCTTTGCTTATTCAACACAAGGAAAAACCTGACAAAGCAAGGGGGTGCAGAGTTTGGTGATCTAATCTGAAGCACCTTTTCACTGATCAGAAAGATCCTTACCGCTTTCTTGCAGGAGATGGGATGCCCCAGGTTTTTCAAGTGAAACTGCACAGATGATACAGATTTATCTGACATAATTGGTTTTAAGTGTAAAAGATACAAAGAAATAGATAGCAACTTGACTGTGGAAAAATAAAAACTTTCCCATGGGGACTTCTGCTTCACAGCTACGCAAAGATGCAAAGATGCAATGTGAGAAAAATAATAATATAATAGATAGAAAAATAATGCAAAAATTAAAATGAATGATTTCTGGTCAAGACATGAGTAATACTAGTATGCACAAATCGAATCCATGCACACTGACCAGAGATCGTCGACGCAACCCTTCCGTATTGTGACGTCATGCGCAGTAGAGTCAGGCAGAGTGCTACTCTAAGGTACGTCTTAGTGACACAACGTAACGTAACCATTTTGCAGTAAATGTGTAAGTAACCTGTATTACATGTACAGTCGTTCACGTCAGACTCAAGTTACTGCGCTTACAGCTTGTTAATAGATTATTTAAACATTCACTCTGCCGCGTTTACCGCAGGTCAGGCTGTGTTATGTGTAGTTTACCGTTTCTGATAGTTTTCCACAAAAACATGGGCGTGTTTATATATTCGTAGAGTGGTAATGAAGTACCTGCAGGGTTGTTTAAGCGGAATTTAAACAATTATGCATCATCCAGAAGCTGCTGTTCTCACAAAAGTATCATAAAATATCTGCGAACTGACGATCATCACGTAAAGTTAATTTTGCGTTTCAGAGCTGATTTATAATGACAGCTGCACGGCCCCGCCTAGCGTTGCAACAGCTAGTTTTTGTTATATAACGTATCTGTAACGTCTCTGTAACTGTAGTGGTTAGGGGGCTAACATGCTGCAGCAAACTGGTGTTGTCTCTGTCAACTCTGCTGGCGCTGAAACGTAGCAATTAGCTTGACGCTAGTAAGGTAGCACTAGCGCGACAAGTACCGGAACGTGCTTGCAACTGTGAGTGATTTTGCAAACAGTTCGTGGCAGAGACTGAGCGTTAACGTTGCTGTGTTCAACAAAAGACGGGCAGTGAATGGCTTTACTTGCCTGTGAAGCAAATAGCTAATACCTAAGGTTGGAACGAGTAGCAGCTGGTACAAATATGACAGTTTATGTTAGCTAAGAACAGTGCGCTCTTGTCTTGTTTTTCTGTAACATTAGATAGGGCCTGCTGAGACGTGTAGAGTATATTTTCACGCAGGGCCTGTGTCTTTCTGGCTTGAACTTTAAACTGTTGTTAAGCTAATCCCTCTCTCAGACGCCGAACTATCTCGCCTAGCCAGTATGCAGATGTTGGACAGACAAGTAGGTTGAGGCAGTCAAACAATGTCTTAAACAAGTATACCTTAATAACTGAACTTTGTGGAAAGCACCTAAATGCCTGCTTTGTTTGTTAAGTGTTGTATGGACATAAACTGGCTTGATTTGACTCTTTGACTTGTCTTCTCAGTTTGACAAGCATGGCCTCCACTTCTCCACACAATTTCTCCTGGGTCGAACCAGGTAAATTGGCTGGACTGGCACTGCCCAGGATGACCTCTGAATACCAGTACCTGCTGGACAATGGTATCAAACACTTGGTTTGCCTGTGTGAGAGAAAACCACCTTACTATGACTCGTGCCCAGAATTACAGCTGCATCACATCAAGATAGCGGACTTCACTCCTCCTTCACCAAGTCAGATTGATAGATTCCTCTCTATCGTGGAAGAAGCCAACTCCAAGGGAGAGGTAAGAACCCAAATACTTGATAAACTGTGCATGATGGATGGTTATGCTTATAGAAAACTTAGAGGGCTCTCCAGGATTGAACATAGAATTGTGCACAGTCTCACAAGCACTGTAACCTAATACATTGGGCTTTAAGTCTACTTCATTTTGACGACATCCCCTGGAACAGTGGAAAGGAAAAACTGTCTTTCACAACCTCGCAGCTCCGCCAAAGTGCATGAATCAAAAAGCAGAAGAGTGAAAACTTTGTAACTGGATGGGGTTGTATAGTTTGCATTCAGTTTTATAGCCGCACATAGTTTGTCAGCAACAAGGTTTTTACAAAACTTAGTCTATAGGTTGTTTGTTTTTTTTCTTCTGGTTTTTGGTTAACAGTGCCTGCAAAAATTGATTAAATGAAGATTTTTTAATTATGAAGCCAGTGATTCAGAATTTTCTTCTATAAAGTGTCAAGTGACCAGTGGTGATCTCTTCAAATGCTTTGCTAAAACCCAATCATATCCAGTTTCATTGGTCAAAGAAAAGCATTGTTTGCTAGAAAAACTACTTATGAGTAAAGTTGCGTAATCAATAATTAAAATAATTGGTATTTCTTTTTCTGTGTATCACTTATCAATTAATTGTTAAAACAAAATACAGTTTCTTGTCTCATAACAATAATCACTGAAAATTGTTTGTATTTGTTTTTAAATAAATATTGTTTGTAAATCTTGTATTGTTCCTCCTCAGGGTGTGGGAGTCCACTGCATGCACGGACATGGGAGAACAGGGACCATGCTGGCCTGCTACCTGGTGAAGACTAGGAAGATATCAGGGATCGATGCCATCAATGAGATCCGCAGAATGCGGCGAGGCTCAATTGAAACTCACGAACAAGAGAAAGCTGTGGTGCAGTTTTATCAGCGCACAAAGTAGCAATGTTGCAAAGGTTCTTCCAATTATTGATCTGAAAGTCCCTTGAATTTATTGCTAAATGAACTTTATTATCTTGGAATAGAAAATACCAAAAGAGTTTAAACAGGTGATGAACAGATGACCTGGGAAACAATACTGAACCCAGTACTGACATTAAACACAGATAGTCCCCAGGACATTTCACTAAGATAAACATTACTACTGTAAATACACACACACAGCCTTTTCACATGGTACTGTATACTGTCATTTTGCAAGCATATCATAACTTTCCTTTATAGATTATGTAATCAGGTTCCTCCTCTGTGGTTTCTGTCTACAAGGCTTTAACCTTCATTTACGCACTGAACACCAGAGAAAAGAGACGCTGACGTTCCTTGAACGTGAGCTTTTCAGGAGCTGGCCCTCCCTTGACTTTATCCTCCTGGTTTCTGTAAATAAATAATTATTACTATTAACAGGAATACTTGAATCTATGAACGGGGAATCACTTATGAGGACACAAACAGTAGTCTGCACTGTTTTGAAATATATTTAAAGAATGTGGTTTGCAGATTTATTTTACTCAGGGACCTCTCTCAAACACTTTTGAAGTTTTTGGAAGAATGAACATGTAATATAGTGTCACTGATTTTAAAATGTGCAATCTGATTACATTAAGAAGCTTGTTGTGATAGTGCACAGCTGTTCAAGGACATTTCTGTGTCATTAAATCATCATGAGTCTGCATAAATAGCTGCTTGATAGATTTGATTGAATTTCTTTTGTTTTTTCTATAAAAGTCAGAAAGTTGAAACTCACTCTTTTGAGGCCATGTTCTTAATGTCTTGGCTCAGTCCGTTTGATCTTTGACCTGCCAAAACATGGAAATGTTGTAAAGTACAATAAAGTATGTCTGATGAGCACAGACTCTTTTAAATGAATTAACCTCAAGGTAAAATGTAAAAAATATTTAATTCATTAAGGAACAATTACCTGTCTTTGCCTTGTCTTCCTTCTGAGAGACATGACTACCTGCCTTTTCCAACTCTTTAAATTCAGTGTTGACATTCCCAGCAGAGCTTCTCCTATCCTACAAATGAAAAGAAAATGAAAATATATATTATTTTGGTGTAAATATCAGTTTTATTATTTATAATTTCTTACATATTATTTTGTTGATACGATGACTTGACCAGACAATTTGACAAACATTTTTGAGATACAGTGAGTTACTCTTGCACTGTATTGATATGTTTTCAGTATTTCACATGAATCTGATTTATGGAACATGCAAAAAGTCTGTAGAAACATTTGTATTTGTACACCCATAAAACTCTATATTTCACTACAGTCATGCAGTTATAATCCATAAACAGTGTTTTCGTATTAAACCATGGCCCCAAAAAATTATAATAATGTTGCATGTCCTGTGTACTTTCAATGTCTTATTTATGTGATAATGCACCTTGTTTGCTGTATACACTTTCCTTAAACCCACTTTTTTGCTTTAGTTAGTAATTTCTTATATTTCTCAGAATGCAATCAGTGGTTCACCAACATTAGGATTTCATTAGATTCTAGTCAATGTCTGCTGCGTTGCTCCTCACCTGTGTTCTTTTCTCCAGCTGCTGTATCGTCAGCATCATGTCCAAATCCTCATCTTCCTCCTCCTCGTCTCCTCTCTGCTGTATCTCCTGTAGCCTCTTCTGAAACTGCCACTCCAAGCTGAGCTTTCGGAGTCGGTCGCTCTCCTCTGCTGTGCGCTTTGCTTTAGCCTGGAGCTCCTGCACTTCCTGCTCCAGGAGCTCGACCACATGAAGCCTCTGCTCTTTCTTCATCTTCTCCTGGGCCTCCCTCCTCCACGGGTCAGACACCTCCTGAGGGTCTTTTTGCTTCGAGAGGCCTGAACCCTGTTTGTGTTCAGGTTCTTGGAAGGATACATGTTTTGTTGGAGTTATGCTTATTTGTGGTTTTGCTGCTTGATCCCCGTGTGTGTTTGATCTGTGCTGCTGCACTGGAAGTGAGGGCTGCGCTAGCTTCTTGGTTGCAGGAATGGGACATGCATAAATATTAATTTGGTCGTGAGGACTCTGTTTATTTCCATTCACTTTAAGGGCTTGGGTCATCTTAACTGTCAGCATAGAAGAACCCTGGAAGGTGGTGAGCGGAGGGTTTGTATGTATGTTCACTGCTCTGGTTACAGGGATGTCTATGCGTATTGGCTGGATCGAAGGTGTAAGTGTTGGATGTTGAGCAAAAGGAGTCCTCCAGACACCAGCACCACTTGTACGGCTGCCCTGCTGCCGCGTTGTTGGAGAGCAGTTATCTGAGAGGATGTCATGAGTAGAAACACTTGAGCGAATTGGGAAGGATGAATAGTGGCTCATAGTTTGCTTTGCATGCTGGTCCCTGTGCTCCCACAAGTTCACGTGTTTGTCCAGAAGGGGGCGTCCACTATCCATGCACAAGTTCTCCTGTGACAGAGCTTGGCGCTTCGGGGGAAATACAGAGATAGTTGAAGCATGGACTTATCATTTTATGAACAATCAGTGGTGAAAGGACTGCACACATCCGCAGTAAAATACCAGTCCAACAACTGTAAAGTAAAAAGTCAAGTCTGGTGCTTAAATCTGAAGTAAAAGTACACAAATGACGACATCCAAATATACTTAATACTCTCAAAAGTAAAAGTATATAACACAGCATAAATCTAAGGTGTTAACAGGTGATCCAAACAAAGTTCTGTACCACAAATTTGTTTTCATTATTTAGAATTTTCTCTAATCTTCTTCCCTTTGGTTAATAATTGGATATTTGGAGCAATTACTGAAGTGGAAGAGTCTGAGAAGTGTTTGTCTTGTCAAACAGCCACCAACATGAGAACGCGCATTTTTATTTTGTTGGGGGTCACAAGCCAAAAAGGTTGGAACCTTTGTGTTAATCTTTGACTGCAAATTGTGTTTTATTAACTTAAGTAAAATCCTAATCTGAATTGTAACTGGTAACTAAGCACATTGAAAATACAACATATCTCTCTGAAGTGTGGAGTATAAATAAAGGGTAGGATTGAAATGAAATACTACAATACAAATACCCCGTAGCTCTACCTAAATAAAGTGCACAAGAGTAAATTTTCCAAGTTACACTCTACTGCTGTGAATACACTGACTTTCCCTTTGTTTGCTGAGTAAACAGTAAATACGTTAAGACATTTTGGTGCCAGAGGGACAATAAGACTGGCTGTAGGATTTAAACAAAACTTACCATTAAGGTCCTCTTACTGGAGCTTTGTTCATCTAAAGGTCTCAAAGACATTTTCAGTGATTGTTGTGGTTGACTGGATTCAGACATGTTCTTGTCTTGGGATTTAGGGTTCGGAAGTGTCAGATATTCCCTGTGAAATGTCTAAATACAGACATAAAAAGTAAACAAAAAAGGTAATTTTGATATAAATTGAATACAGTATATTTCTGTTAATATACAGTATTTCAGCAGTTTGGGTATTGAACTGACATTGTTTTAAAGCAAATGAACATTTTACAAGTGTTACAGGACATTTCATGTCAAAAACGGGAAAAACCCTCACATCTGCACAAAGGTTGATACTGGAGACAGCAGCCATGTTGTTCCCTCTCACAACAGGCACAGTGGGTTCATCCTCATCCTCAGCGGCAAAACCTGCTGAAATAAGGAGAAAATAAATACACTGCGGTGGTTCTTATGACTCAACCATTAGACATGTTTCACCGTGAGGCATTTACTGTACTAGCCCAGCAGCAGCAGTTAATATATAAATAGTGGTGCACCTACTGGTCATGTTGGGGTTGGAGCGATAAAGTTGTCTGTTTCTCTGCATTATCTGGTCCTTCTTCCTTTTACTGCCTCCATGGACCAGATCTGAGGTGCCAGAATCCACATCGCTGTGCAACAGGAGCTCTTTACCATTTGGATCAGCATGATCTTCACTGCCTTTTAAAGCAAGAAAAGGTCTGTTTTAGGCTCTGAAGGGCAGAGAGCGAGTGGTAAAACTTGTGTGGTCTATTTACCTCTAGTCCACTCTGAGGTTGGTAAACTCAGCAGAGCACCCAGGCCATGGTAGCTTGCTCCAAACTTTGCAACCCGTAAGGTCACAACAGGGCCAGTTTGCATCATGATGGCCACTGCCCTAAGATAAAAAGAAATATAAAAGATAAGACATCACTTTTATTTCATTACCTTATCTGAATTAATAAAAACAAGAACAAGAAGAGCCCAACACACCAATCTGTGAGGGTGTATTAGGCACAGGAGTGTGAGATAAGTGCTATTTTACTACTGTTGTTTTGTTATACTTCTTAACATTTACACAATATACGTTTTATGCGTTAGCGTGTTAACATTTAACAACCACATCAATAGGCAGTGAACACACAGTATGGATAAGCACAACTTTTTTGGCATATTTGTCATAAATCAAACAATTTGTTCCTGCTGATGATGCGAGATATTGCAGTTTATCCTGGAGAGGATATGAATATGTGAACCAGATTTCATGCTGCTCAGAAGTTTCACTCAGAGCAACAAATCTGAACCTTATGTTGGTGCTAAAGGAAACATCCAGAACATTATTAGGATTCATCCTCTTGGGTCAATGAATGTACGACATTTCATGGCAATCCAAGTGTTGAACTATCTCAGTCTGGACCAAAATGAAGAGAAACTGACCAAGAGACTGACGGAGCTGGTTCTAGAGACGAAAAAGAAACTATTAACTACTCTTCAGTGAGTTGTATAACAGGATATTATGTGGCTACCTTTCTTGGCTCAAGCCGACCAGGCTTTGACCATCCACAGTCAACAGCTGATCTCCTGCTGTTAACCTGCCATTCTGCACAATATAGGGAGACAACAGATCTGATTATTTCATTATTTTCTTGAACGATGAATAAAATCATACTTTACATTTCACATCCACCAAATCAAAAATGTGTTCGATCTCACCATTTCAGCCGGTCCTCCTTTGACAATAGATTTGATATAAATCCCAAGGTTCCCCTGTCCTGCTCCCTGTGGTAGAGTGAGAGTGAGGATGTTAATTAGTTGGCAGATTATTTGGCATATATTGTATTAATGTTAGCGTTAGTTAGTGAAGACATCATAATTAGAAAACACTGAGACAGTCACCTTGGCAGCCACAATACTGACACCCATCCCACTGTTCAAAGGTTTGTTCAGTGTGATCGTCACAATCTCTGGCTCTCTGTGTGCTGTCTAATGAAGGAAGTAGAAATAAAATGCATAACTGCTCCAGAAATGCTTTAATTTATGTTCCAATGAAATGATATTGAATGATATGTAAATAATTTTAACAGATCATAGTCTGTATTTTTACATACCAGGTATGTGCTCTCTGCAGAGGAAGTTGGTTCACTGAAGTACACGGTCCAGTCACCTTTGGAGTTTGGCTGGGATGTTAAAGAGCAAAGACCTAGAAGAGAAGGACGTGATTCAGCATAAATATCCAACAAAGAGTCTGTTTTAGATATGTATCTCAATTTCAATTCATTCCTGTTTTGTTCTTTGGGGGTTTTTTTTGTTTTGTTTTTTTTGGAAATATCTCATACCTTTCCGGCAAATTGGTTCCAAAAATTCCCTAAACCCTGGTGGGATTCCTCTCACACTGTCACAGGAGTATCCTCCCTCTGGCAGCAGGAAGGGCAGGTGGAGGTCGAGCCTCTCCTCCAGCTGGATGTCCCGTCCTTCGCTCTGAATCAGGTTATCAGCAGAGGCCTCCGCAGCCGTCACTACAGCATCGATCAAATCCTGCAGCGAGGATGACATGTGGATCAGACAGCGGAAACATTTCAGGAAAAGGTCGTTCTGGTATATAGATTGGCATTTGTCATTCTGTGACAAGGCTTCAGGGAAGAGGCATTCAATCTGCCTGCTGTGACCCTGAGCAAAATACTGAAGAACTTCCTGCAGATGACCCTGACCATTGACCTCCTTGGAGAGGTAGAAAAGTATTTATGCAGATCCAGATTTAACATCCAAAACCTACAATGACCTCATGTTATATAAAGCATTATCAATAAAACTATCCAAAATTATGTAATTTAGTTAAAACCCCACCACTACACATTATTCAAGTCCTGTTTACACTGCAGTTATACAGCGATGTAGAGTTTTAATAACAATGCTAACAGCAGAGAGTCTACTGTATCTATCTAATACCACACTGTATACTCCACTGCAAACATTTTAAAAGTCCTGCAATTAAAATTGTACTGGAATATAGGTAAGTCTTAAAATGTTGATGTTTTGGGGTTAATATTACTACTATATTAATGCATATTCATTTGCATTTTATATCTATCAAAAAGTGGTAATTTTAAGCACTTTATATGCTGTTGAGAAGCTTCATCCTCAGCATAACATCATATTCTATGAGATCATCGCACATAGCTAAAGAAAAATGAACTTTTCATTAGCACATAAAACGCCTGATTTCAGCTTTGTGATAACTATTTTCAAACTTATCTAACAGTGTATAAAAGCTCTAAAAGTAACTTTCAAATCAAAAATCAAAATCAGTAAATATGGAGACAAGCACGTTTTTTACTGGAAAGGAAGGATGTCAAAAAATGTAATCTGAAATGTTACAAGTAACTATAGAGTATAGAGTGCATTCTTTTAAAAATCTCCGAGATAAAATACTGTAGATGTATAGAGTTTCACACCGGACGAGTCCATGTAGTTACTGTAGTTAGCAGAAGTAGTTGGCATGGTAACAGCAGTGAAAGCGGTTCAATAGCTTGTTTCTATAATGTTCGGGCTCAACTCAGCTCTCCCACAAGTAATAGCTGTAGTAGAACCACTTGCAACAAAACTTGGAATCAAACCTTTAGTTTTAATAGCTGTAATGTAACGTTAGCAAAGCCTGCAACATAGTACTGACATCCATTCCTGGTTCGGACAGTACTGGAAGCAGCCTTTTCAGAAGAAGCGGTGGCTCGTTGCTGTGGACGTCTGCGACCCCTGTCGTTAGCCCTGAGTTAGCTACTCCAACTGCCACAAATGTTTACTTCAGGGTCCTGTTTTTGCCACTGTCGTCATCCAGCTAGCTTATGTACATACATGCAGAGCTTGCACTGATATTTAATCTTAAGAAATTTCTTGTCATCATTGTAATTATTTTTTATTTAACTTTATGTATATCCTGTACCTAAACGAATATGTAAAATTGGAATATCTTGGATAGAAAAATGTCAAATGCATTATTGTTATAAAATATATAACAAATGTTAATATTGTAAATGGGAGGACCACCAGAAGCTTGAATGTGCATTTGAGGCACGAACTGGGGCTGGTTTTACATTTGCTTTGGTATTCATGATGGTGAAATATGAATTCTAATGCTTGTTTGCATATAACTGCTGCTGGCATATTTCCCTCTAGATTCATGCAGTTGTTTCTGTGGTTAACCCAGACTCTACAAGTTTCTCACTGTGACATTGGCTCAGTGTTGAACTTGACATGGCTTTTGTCACATATGAACAGGCAGTTATATTCTCATTTTTGTCACACATGCTATATTCAGCTAAATATTAAAGAAATATTCCACTCAAGAGCAATGGCTTTATATGACAACTCCCTTTACTATTCCTCATATATTATTCATTATCATATTCATCATAGTTAATTTTTCATATCATTAAATCTATACTGCTGAGCTCCTATTCAGTGGTTGAGGTAGCTGCTTCAAAAAACTGCATTCTGATCATCAACACTATACATCCCAAATATTGACTATGCTGTATCGCTACTCGTATGAAAAATGCTCTGAGCTCAGATTAGAGGCAATACTGACTTTTGACAGGCTACACTTCCCGTGTTTGAAGGATTCGTCACCGAAAGCAACATTGTTTGTGTAGTTCCAAACTGGAAAAACAGCAGAAGCATGAAAGGAGCGGAAGAACACACAGTACAGTACTCACAGGGGGGATGTGAGGCTCATTGGTTGCATAGAGGTAGCCAGCCAGCAATGTCTGCAGCTGCAATGAGTTCAGCTTAAAACAGGTATTCTGGATGTCCTTTGCGTCTTTCATGGAGTACTTATTCATGGTCAGGAGCATGGTTGCCTGGAAACAGATAGACAATGCTATTTTAACAGCTTGCACCATCTGAAATATCTCCTGTGACACGTAATTAAAACCTGAGGCAAAACCAGCAAAGCATAAATAAGTTCAGAAATGTATTATCCTTCAAAAATGCTTATATAATAAATTCAGAAAAGAGCATTTAGTGCAGGTTACACAGATTATTTTAAGTAGAAACTTCAAACATATTAGTGAAGAAAAGTTTCTGATCCCGTATTTCTAAAAGCCCAGTCTAAGCCTCATGTTTTGCTAATATTCTCTCATGTAGTGCAGGGAGGGCTTGACCTGGATAATGTGTCCAAGGTGGCAGTCAGCAGCCAGTTCCAGCCCCTGCCTCTCTGCCCAGGCTTCAATGGCCATGAGCCTCTGGCGGAGAGCAGCTCCCCAGTAGTGAGAGCGCAAGCCTGGGCAGTTGGCCTCTGGGCTCAACAGCTGATTGAAGAGCCAGGTACTGATGAAATGGAAAAGTTGAGAGAAGAGCTGGATGGTCAGGGCTGGGTTGATCCGACAGCGGCGCAAAAGAGACATGGTGTTCATCAAGGTATTCAGCACCATCTCTGCAACAAAGTTAATCGCATTTGATGAGGGAGGTAAAATGTCTTGTGATATCACACCTCTTCTTCCTCTTTTTAAATCATACGGTATACTGAGTGAGATAATAATCTGTAGTATTTTTAAATGTAAAATGTACCTATACCAGCTGGTAGTGGGCCTTGTTGCTCAGGATCAATCAAAAAAGTTGGCAAGTGCTTCCTTAACTCATTCTGTAGGGACTTTAGCAGGAAACTAGGGGGAATAAAACACACATATAAAAACCAACAAGTACTTTCTGTCTGAATGCATTCACTTATTTAGCTACATAATTCTATTAATTTGTGCTGTATGTGCTACAGATTTTGCTCTGCATGTTGAAGTAACACATTGCTGAAGTGATTTTGTGTACTTGATGGTTAGGATTTGTTAGTTCAGAGTTGCTATCGTAGCTGGAAACCTATTTTTACTGCTGTTTGTTTTGGTGGCAAGAGACTTGTCCTTCAGTATGGCAAAGGCTTGGATAGGCAGAGAATCAGGTGTGCAGGGGTAAAATACAGTTTTAAGCTTTATATGTGACTACACATTTTCAGAATAATGAATTATTTGATGGGTGGTGGAAGTCTATTTTGAGTCTGTGCCTGCTGCAGTTTCACTTCGGAATCAGGGTTACTCAATCCCTACTGTCCCTAACCGTCATCTTTACCTGTAAGTTTTGTGTACCAGGTGGGACAGATCCAGCTGACTTTGCTGTGTGAGCGGGCTGAGGTCTCTGTCATGCTTGAGAAAGTTTAGGAGCTCAGAGGAGTTGGCCATCCAGAAGGCGAGAGCACCGGCGATGCCCTGCTGCCTCTGTAAGGCAAATATAGCAGCAGTGTCATGCATACTCACAGAACACCTGGCAGACTTGACTTTGATTCCTCAGTTTGCTTATTTATTTAGTGTCTGCAAATGTAGGAACGGTAAGGGACTTCTTGTACTTGCCTGGATGACCTTCCCTGTCATGGCCACCATTTTGCTTGCAATCAAGGTTACCCTGTGTGTCTGCCCAGAGTGCAGAGAGCATTGCCTGTAATGGCATTGCAGAGCGAAGCGTCCCACAGCATAGAGGATGTATGCAGGTGAGAGCTTGAAATGAACTGTGGAGCTGTTTGTGTAATTTATGACTGCGGACAGGAAGGCTTCCTCAGCTGAAATGTAAAAGACACCAGCAGGGGGCAGGAGGACATTATGATGGAAGGAACTGAGCTCACAAGAATCAAACCAGTATATAAAATTTGTTTCATACTCACAGTTATCACAGAATCGGATTCCAATTGGTAATCCTGGTTGATCAATAAAGTCCGGATAAAGGCTACCTGTGCGTTTTACTCCTGTATTTTAGCAAAGAGAAATGAAAAACGACTTACAGCCACTCTGTTTATGTCATGAAATTGCTTCATCAGACACTACTGGTTATTATCATTTGTGTTGTCCTCCAATTTGCACATTACTTACCCAGGGCAGCCTGCTTCTGTTGCTTTTTTGTCTCATGGTTAGACACACAAATGCTGCTGTTGTTCTGTGGCCTTTCAGTTGACCTGGATATTCATTTAAAATGGTAGATGTTATTCTAATGGTTAGTCAGGCCTGAAGCCAGTCGCCTGGAAAATAAAAATTCACAGTGAACAAAGAAGCATTTTACCCATTCTCATCCTTATTGTCAGTTGCCTCAGCTTTCTTCTTCTCTTTTTTCTTTTCTTTTCTTGACAGTGTCCTCTTGAAATTTTGTATCACGCTTCCTTTTTGCTTCTCTTGACAGTTTTCCTTTATTGTTCAACACACATAAAAAGAACATAGATATGCGACTATGTGGAAGTGAAGAGAGAGTGAAACTGAAGACTAGATTAATGGTTTGAGTGTTACCTCCACGCTCTCTTTGTCTTTCTTGAGCACAAAACGTCCTTCTCGGTTGTCTTTGGTCCAGTTTAACTGGACAACCAAAGGCCTCTCATCCAGATCAAGTTTACGTTCTTATTACAAACACAAAACACAGAAAAATGGTCAGAGTGTATAGTTCAGTCAACTGAAGTATAACTTATTGTAGGTCTAGACATAAAAGAGTTAATACAACAAACCGGACCATATTCAGTCACATAAAGTGTTATAGGTACACACAAGTGTGTGGCTGTATTAACAAATTAGACATATTACCACTTATTTTTAATAATCACGTTATCTTCAGAATCAGTTAAATATTATTAAAAATTAGTGAATCCACTATCAAATGACAGAAAAGCAGAACATTGTCATGCTTGAGAGGCTGAAACTGAGAAAGAATTGATCAAAACAGAGTAATATTAAAATTGATGGGGATTAATTGTCTGTTGAAACACTTCTTGTTTATTGACTTATTTTTTCACTCAAAAGAAAATATAGTCATGACATGTCTTTGTTTAAAATTAAAAATGTGTATGTTCCACAAAGAGGAACTAAAACAGCCAGATCAGGATCTAAATGTAGCCCTGAGTCAAGTGATTACCTTTATTGGCATGAATCTCAAACAGGGAACAACTGGTTGTCAGCATTTTCATATCAGGCCTGAATTTCTCTGACAGAGTTTCAATAATGTCCTGAGTTGAAGAGTTGCTGCAAACTCGCAGGCATTTTGTGGCCACATTTCCTCCAACATGATCTTCATAGTAGTAGCGCATCACACCATGAAACTCCAAGTTCTGCAAGAAAATGGTAAACTGTTTTAGGTTTTCAGTATCAAAACCAAGATGTTGAATAGACTTTGAGAATGAAAAAGCCAATTGTTCCTTTTTTAAAAATGCTCTGGATTCAGGAATTTTAAACAGCTTTTAAAATGTCCCTGAAAGACTCTCCCAGTGCTAGGTGGTAGAAGTTGGAAACAGCTACATCCTGCACATTTGATAGTTAGTTGTTAATCTCTTCTCGACCTTCCTTTTATTAATCCATACCATCAGATATTCATTGAGCTTTAAAACTTAAAAAAAAAAAGAGTGTTGTCAAAAATAAAAGAAAATCATGTGCAATGTGTTCTTCAGCTTTGATCAGTAGGATATTAGATGCAGTGTTTCCATTTTGCTGTATTTAGAAATGTGAGAAATGCGACAAAAAATGGTTTGATTGTTTGCATAAAATCAAACCAATGTAAGCTTGCACACCTGACGAGGTGTCAACTGAAAACATGCATTCAAGTACTGAGTTTTCAGTTGGAATTTACTCCATAAATGTAAACACAAGCAGTCCGCAATATGTTCTGTAATGTTTTCTAACTACTAGTTTTTAAATTAAATGAGATTAAATTGAAACAAGCAGTCAAATACCTAGAATTGAGGGGGTTTCTGTGTGTTGTAGTGAAGTGACATGCTAACTTTGTAGTTCAGCGACAATATCTTTGATTCACCTCTAAAACTTGCCCCAAATTATAGTGCAATGGTATTGACAGCTGTATAGAGTTGTAGAGCTATAAAGTTTAAGTTTTAAAGTTTATCTGATGTGACTCACCTCATCAGGTTGGCTTATTTCAAACAAGTCCAGTCTGTTGTTGTTCCATTGTCTGATAGCTTTTGATAATTTCTCTCGTTCCTCCTCCTCTGGCATTTTTCACCAATTAAACTTGAGGTTTCTGTCTGACTGGTTCCTGCAGATTTTCTTCAGGAAAAGAACAGAGATGAATATCCTGGAAGAGTAAAGCTCCTATCTGTCCTTGGCGCTGTATCTAGTAGGACCCCACCCCTTCTTTAATCTATTCCCCATTAGTTGTAAACTCATTGTATTGTGTACTGAGTTCTTTAATATAATTGCCTACTTCATCCCCACATCCACATCCCCTCTCCAAGCTCCCCACATCCCTCTGCCCTCATTTAACGGGTCAGTGGATCTTTGTTATGTGAGGCAAACAGTTTCCTAATCATATATCTGTCACAGGCAAATGATTCCCATCTTTATAGTCCACCACCAACTTTAATGTGTCACTTTCTCTTTCATTTTTATAACATAATTGTTAAAAGTCCTGTCCTGACTTTTCACTACAGTCTGGTGGTGTGCCTTTTTAGATGTATTTAACTGTTTATAGTATACTTTAAGCATGCTGCAGAAGTTATCATGTGATGCTGACATTGTGCTGGAGTCTCAGAGACAGTTCATTGTCAAAACCATGAGAGATGTCCATCCTCCTTTTCTCAGCGACACGGATATTTACACTTGAGGGAATCCCACTTCTCATGCATACCAGTGCATTTCAACACAATTTATGGTCTCCCCATTCAGTCAGTACTATGTATGTAGGGCAGCTTTTGTTGGCTGCTCTGAAGCTTTCTGGGTAAACCCTACAATGGAACAAAAGCTTCAACACAACCATCCCTTAATTACATATACAGTATACCATTAAAAAACTGAACAATCAAACGTATTGTTGTCTGGATGGTGGAAAATGCAGGGAAGGCAGTTTTCAGTAAGAGAAACATAGTTTTTGCCGTGATGATCCATCTGAAAAACAGGTACCAGGCTACTGCCCATTAGCATGTTTTTATTTGCTTTTAGGATACCCATTAATGTTCCAAGAGTTCATAACTTCAGTCATATAATAAAGCTGTTTTCCTCTGCATCCTTTGACTTGTCTTCCCCCTGTCAGAAAACACAAAAAAGACAAATTTGTATTAGTATTAATGCAAACATTAGTAATATTAGTATTAATGCATGGACATCTCTGCTGTGGCTGCATTTTATTGTATATCTAGATTTACGAGAATATTTTCATGTAACAGACTGTATCGATCGCTTCGTTCCTGCCATCTCCCCACCTCTTGACACCTTTTTGGTTAACATAATTGTTTTTCTGCTTGATTTACTTACCACTATACTCAAGCATTTTGGGAACCAGGGTTGTATTTGTTTTATTTGTTCGTTGATAATATGGGATTTTGGTTTGTTTGGTTGTTAGACTCATTTTAATCTGCTCTGGATAAGAATACCAGTTGATAACCATAAACCAAAATACATTTAATGTAATTTTAAAATCTCTTCACCTTCTTAGATTTTCCACATCCCCAGTGGTCTCAGGCAGGGCAACTCCGGTCATCTCAGGCAACATTGTCACCAATCCACTGTACAGCACAGACATTACACCTAAAACAAATGTAAGACTCTTTATGATTTTTACGTCTTTTAGCAACCTAAGACTATATGAACAACACGGCTGAAGGAAAACTTTAATTTACCATAAAGAAAACGAGGCAGCTCCTGCCAGATGCTGGCCAGTCTGTAGAGCAGAAATGGGGCTACAATTGCTCCAGCGTCACTGGCTGATGAACAGACTGCTACCCCCAAATTTCTATGAGAAATTGAAATGCAAATCAAGCCACAGTCAAGGACGTCATTCAGTTCCTTGTTGTTTGTTTGTTTGTTGTTGTATGATGTTAGTATTAAAGTGGGGCAGATAAACTGTTCCAACCAGAGGTTGGTCACCAGCAATGAATTTTATAATCAGTCTGAATTTTTATGGGATTGTTGCCTTTTGACAAACTGCACCATAATAAATATACAACAAAACTTTATTGAACAAAGCATATTGTTTGCCACTTCCTAGACAACTGTGGCTCCGTATTTTTCTTTTTGTTTTACGTTCTTGTATGTAGCGAATTTTTTTGTCAATGGACAGAGTTGATTCGGGCAAGAGATTCACACCTTCACGTGATGACTGTTTAAGTGATCTGTACATTGTGACTGTAGAAGTTAAATGTTTTGTGGAAAATACTACGCAGAGACACAGTGTTAGTGTTAGTCTGACCAGTTCTGTACTGTACAGTTCAGTTCTGTACTGTCCTGTTTATCATTTTTCACAGCACATAAAAAACAGATCCATATCTACCAACTGTCATTGGTTTCATACCTGAGAGGTGTTGGATACATCTCTGTGTTTGCAAAGTTTAGGGTCTCAAATCCAATGAAAACAGCAAGTCTCCCAATGATTGCAATCAACTTTTTTAACCATGCAGAATCTGATGGGAAGAAACAAAATGCTGAATGGAAATAGGATTCACTTTACCATCCAATTTACAATACCTGTAACCTTTTATGAATGATTGATGTCAATTTTCAACTATTCACTGATGCCACATGTACAGTCACTTGTACCTACACATGGAGATGAAGGGGACTACAAGGCAGGCAATGCCACCAGTGAAATTGGTGACTGCCATAAGGGAGCATCAACCAGCTCTGTCAACCAGCAGGTAGAAGATGAGGCCAGTAGGAAGCTCTACCACAGCAGCGATGAAGAAATCCAGAAAAAGGTTATCACCTGTAATCCCTAACCGCAGAACCAGGCCTTGAAACACAATGGTACTTGTAAACCTGGATGAGCGAAATGTTGAGTAATCTTTTAAAGTAATTTGCATATGCAGAAACAATTCACATGGTAATTTATAGTTGGAAAACAATAACAATGATAAAAACTAACCTACCAGGCATATGTTAAAATTAGTGTGTTTTTTCTTATATTTGATGTCCTAAACAAATCGATTATTGATACAGGATTGACTTCCTTCTTTTTGTCCAGAACAACCATCTGAAAAAATGTCATGTTAAATGGTTAAACAGATATGGTAAATCAGTTTTGTATTTTTATTTGACTCAGTTCCAAGGCAAACAAATAAGTAGAAACAATGTCTTTCAAAATATTGTCACAGCTCAGGAAGATTATGTGGTAAAGATCTTCCATTACATTTTGCAATATCCACAGCAACCCTCATTGCCTCAGTAGTTCTTTTTTTGTGACAACAGCCAGCGTGGGGATTCAGGTACAATCCTTTATAAAACAAACATCACACATGCATTGGATTCAGTGTAACCACCAGAGTTATCATACAGATGAATAAATCATGAAGCAGACCATGTATGTGTACCAGTAGCACGAGATAAACAAGAGGCAGGGCAGACTCATGACCAGCTGCAGAGTCCTCCATGAGGACAGGAAGTAGGCCAGCCCAGGCAGGATGACCATGCCAGTGGAGTAGAAAGTCTGACTCACCATCGACACAAATTTCCTGTTGTTTGAGCCAAAGAACTCAATAACTACAACAAAAAGATATTACTTTTAACAGACCAAAAAGACCATTGATAGACACAGGTTCTGAAATATCTGTATCAGGCAAGATGACCAATGTGTTTGAACAAACCGAGTACATATGTGGCTGTCCATGCTCCCTTTCCACAAAACCCTTGTAGAAATTGAAAAACAAGCAGCAGCAAGTACCATGGCGACACTGTGACACCTATACCTGATATACCAAGGCTGAGCATTGATGCAATAAAACATGGTTTTCTCCCAAACCTGAAAGAAGTATTATTATTATTATTATTATTATTATTATTATTATTATAATTAGTAGCAATAGTAGTAGTATGAAATTAGTTAAAAATTCACATGCTGGTGAAAATTGTGAGTTTGAATATTTGAAACCAAACATAACAAACCTGTCAGCCAGGTAGCCAATGACAAAAGCTCCAGTAAAAAATCCAAATGCCAGGAAGACTTGACTCAGATCTGCAAGCCAGGAATTCTCACAGACCAATGAGAACTAGGAGAAACAAAATGTGAAGCAACATTTGATCAAACATTAAAACTAATCTTGGATATTTATCACAATAACTATGATGAAACCAATAACACCATCACATAGTACTACAGAAATTTGCTGCCATCATAAAAATACAACAAATGAATAAACTGTTGAGAGAGGATTTCTCTAAAAATGTCTTCATGTTTGTAGCTCTAGGACACAGTTGCATGCATATTACATGTGATGTATGTGGTACAGTTAAAGAATAAAGGTCCAATTAGAGAAAAAGCTGCACAAGAAAACCTTTGTATAAAGTGCATTCAAAATAGTCTGTTGACATTGTAATATGGTACGCATAGCCTCATATATTACATTTCTAACACATTATGTTGATAAAAGAGTAAGAAGAAATGTTCTAACCTCAGAAACAATAGTCCTGTGGCTTTTATCAAACACCCATTTGCTGTCACAATGCACCAGCTTGGATAAATTAGAAGTCAACATCCAGTTAAGTTCATTGCGTTTGTTTTGGCTTTTGCTCCAGTCTATGCCAAACCTCTCACAGCGGCTGAAGGATCCTGACTGTTCAGAGCGGGGAACAGTGACTTCCTGCGCTTCGAGGTCTGTCTAGCCGCATTCCCCTTGGAGACGCTCAGCTCCCAGGCTCCAGCACCAGTGATCTGGAGTGTTCCCTAAGAAAACCATCCCAATAAGTACAAACGCAAAGAGTATCAATAGTAATGAACCAAGAATAGCTATCTTCTTCTGGAATGGTCCAAAATCTCATATGTATTCAATAAGTTTGTCTACATTTGCCATTTCTGCTAAATATCCAATGTCTGACATCAGATGCTGGGTCTGTTAAAGCAGCTGCACTCTGAGAATGTCTTAAACCAGAGATGCCTTTAAAAGACAAGCAGGACTCCAATGTTGATCAAAGTCCTATTTTCTTTCTGTCTCTTGAGTTTACTGATCATCTTTTCAAGGAACTGAGAAAGTGTTTAATGCCAGACCGCAATCTATTGACCATGCATACAAGGTAAATGGACCCTACATTTCTAGCACCTTTCTATTGTTCTGACCGTACCTAGCACTTCCAGTATTCACCCCTTCGCATGAGGAAGCAAACGGAGGAAACTAAGTCATTCATACCAGTGGAACAGCCATCAGAGTAATTTGAAGTTTTGTCAAAGGACACTTTGCCATACAGCCCGGAGGAGCTGGGGATCAAACCGCCACTCTTCTGATTGGTGGATGACCTATCTACCTCTGAAACACTGTCGCCCATAAGGCTCCTGGGGTCATTTTACTTCCTTTGGTCCAATCACCGAATTTATTTCGGTCAGGGAGGGTAATCAACATTCTCTTCAGAGGTCATGTTTTGAGTCTTGTCCCATATATTTATCCAGGTTATTTTGATGGACTTAATTAATACATAAGCTGCAGTTGTAGCACAAAGGTTTGTTTTAACAAATGTTCTTCTTTTTTCTTGCTTTTTAAGATGTGACTCTGGCTTTTACCCTATAGCAGGATGGCACATTTATTTTTAGACATTTATCTGATGAGTTGTAATTAAATTTTGTACTCACTTTTATGCTCAGCAGAGGATAAACCGTAATGACTTTGGTCCTTGACTGATGTGACTGATGCTGTAGTGTCACCATGAGGTTTGGATGAGATGTCTTGACAACTACACAATGGATTGCCATAAAATTCAATTTCTACTCAGGATAAATTAGTAATGGTATGACTGTCAAACCTTCACTGACCACTCACTTGTTTTGTAACACATTGATTGGAGAGCCTTCACTGCTGCCAGCTACACTTTACCAATAACAGACAACTTAACAGTGGTACTGTCTGGGGGTACTGGATCCATAACTCTTGCTTGTCCCTGACTAATGCTGCTTAATGCTGCTTGGATGGTGAGTTTATTGCATCTAGTTAGGATTTTATTTATCAATATATCTTACCAGTTAGCAGCACTGTAGTCACAGTAGCCATAAAGGCACCTGAATGTTTGATAAGAATATTCTTAAACAATGTCCACATTGGGCCCCAACCTTTTTTTATTTTAATGGGACAATTTGCCCAAAGTTTATAAATTGATTCTATCTATGCATTGCATCCTACAATTCAAACAATTTAAGTCTGTTTTGTGATCAGTTACTATTAAAACATGCAGAAGTAATTTTTCTCAGGAATCATTTTTAGCTTAAACAGGAAACATAGACCATAAATGGCACTGCTTGTTCAAGATTGTTTACAATAAACTGCTTCATTGAGTTACACACCTTGAGTAGCTCATAAACATAGAAGACATATAGGCCTCCCGGACTCTCCACAATCACAGACACAGTTTCATAATGTAAACAGTCAGAGTTTTCAGTTTCCTACTAAAAATATACATGAAGGGTGTGAAGTAATAGAGCTGATTTGTTATCCTTTCTGAGAAATTCAGCCAGTTTGTTTTTTGGTTGACCTCAAGCAGCGTGACATATTTTATATGTGTCAGTGCACATTGACCCATACAAAGAATATCCCCTGCTCAAGAATACTGAGTTTCATTACCAGGAACACAGATTATCCTCAGACAGGAGAGTAAAATCCCAGGAACCCATCCAAAGTGAAAGTAATCTGCTTTCACAAAATTATACTGGAATCTGACATATCACATAAGAGTCTTTGAGCAAAACATTTAGTAAGATACTTTACAGACAAAACACCTGAAGAATTCACATATCTCAGTTTTATTATTATTATTCAAGTCATTTTCACTGTGAAACTTTTATTTGCTACCTTGTAAATCTTTCTGAATGAGGCCCCATGCTTCAATGGGACCTTAAAACAGGCAGCTGTTAGTAGTGAGGATGATAAGGCAGCAAAATGAAAATGTAAGCAGCTTCTATATTACTATAGGACTAATTTACAGTGGATAGATAAAGGCAACTTATACTAATGAGATAGTAAACACTGACTTCCAACACTTTCATTCAAGCAGTTTATCACCAGCAAAAATTATTGATGAAAATTAGAAAGTTAGATGGCTGTGACTTTAGTCCCCTCATGTTCCCTAATTTACTGAACTTTGACAGAAATGTCTTCCCCAAGCCTCTGAGACAATTATACATTGATTTCCTCAATGATTTATATCTATGCTTACCCTATCATAACTCAAACATATTGATTGCAAATTGTGTTTGATCCCTAATCTGATGGCTCAAATCACATGCAGAATGAAACTTGTAACAGTCAAAAGAGTGCATACTTTAATCTGCAATCTTTGTTTGAGACATACTGCGTGATGAAAGAAATTCAATTATGCGTGCTTGTTTTTTATTGCTTAATTTTCCAAAACATCTACAAACCCAGAGTGGCTTATAAACAGAGAGGACTTATGTACCTCTGGTCCTCCCTACTCAGAATGCAGCATAGCAAACATTAACCAAAAATGGGGCATTTCAGAGAAACAATATATACCTTAAACCTGGTTAATGTGTTTTCATTTTCCAAAAAACAAAAATATACATCACTGGTGACACACTATCTGCCTGCCATAGAAGCGATTAGACAACCTTTCTGTAATGTAGTTTCTGAGAAATGTGGCCAGTTTTTGTTCTTTGGTTGACCATATGCAGTGGGACATTTTTTATGCACATCAGTGTACCTGGACTTATGAGTATGTATCTGCTTTCACAAAATGTTTCACAAGTTTGAGATCACACCATCAGTAATCTGCAACCTTTATTTATTCTATACTTGTGCATACTTTTGTTGAATTTTGTTTTACACGCTCATTGTGTTTAGTGTATTTATACTACACTATATGTTATTTATTTTTCTGTGTATACCAAGCATCTTAATGTCACTGAGGATTACTAAAGCTCTGTCTTATCTCTAGAGCTGCAACAATTCGTCAATTAATCAATGAGTCAATTTACAGAAATGTAAAGCTGATTGTCACAGTATTTAGCAGTTTACGGCAAGGTCTAGCTGTCACTAATTCTGATGTGGTACAAAGAGTTAATCAGCTGACATCACCTGTTTCTGGCCTCTGTTAATTAATTAGGAATTTCACCTTACAAATAAAATGTCTTCCACTGAGGGTCTGTCTATGGGACTCTGACAGCAGTGAGAGAACAGCACCCTCCCATGTTCATCCAAAACAAAGTCACCTCCCAGCTGAAAAATGCAGACAAACAAATAAAAAAGAGGATTATATGGGAATCCAAATAAACTTTCTGCCTAGATGTAGTTTCTGAAATGGTCATGGGAGAAATTATTTGTAACACACTAAGTGAGAACATTTCTGTAAAATGTTGGAATTTACCCTTTTTGTCAATTGTCATAGTATCAAAAAAGTATATTATCTGAACTCAAATCGGAACTTTTTTGCTTTACTTTCACGTAGTAACATAAAGTTACACATAAATACACAAAGAGGCAAATGAAGGATAAGGACTTGATATGCTTTGCACAAAGCCATATCAAGCTCTGCTGCAGATGCTTCAAATATTTTGATCTCATGTTTGTATGTGTAGCTGCGAGCATCATTTTACCTGAAACATGTCATCTTCAACTGATGGAAGCCCTCGTGGAAACTCCATGTTGTCCACCACATATTCAGCATAGACCAGCATGTTGCTGAAGTTTAATACTTTCTTCAGAGATGCTCCCAGACCAAATGCTGTGTACATCTGCAACATGCAACAGAGTAAGCGACTAGCTTAATATCAAAAAGAGTCTGAAATGTGTGATAATGATAATGCTATGATAATGCTTGACATTGACCTCTGACCTTCCTGTCAGGGTCCAACAACATGTCATATTGACAGCCAGTCTCCCTCAGCCAGTGTGAAGCTCCCTCCTGACAGCCAAATGAAATGACCACCACTTCAATTGAGTGTGCATCCAGGGACCTCTGAAAAATAATGTCACATACACTGGATGATAATGAGGATGACGGTTTGGTTTTGTAGATATGATGATATCCCTAAATAGTCATATTTGGGAAAGACCATGCAGGATTTTAAATGAAAATTAGACATCCTGTTGCAGCTGTGCCAAATATTGCACTTTTTGCAGTTTTTTCTGAGATTGTGGTCTTGTCTGACTGTGGTTACCTCTGAGAATTACACCGTAATAATAACTTGGTCATATTAAATTGCTTCCTTACTAATACGTTTTCTGACAGCCAGAGGAGGAGCATGACTAGATGCTTTCAGATTTTGCTCTTTAATAAGCTGGCCCCTAAAATCACTGTTCTCTCTGCATTGTGAATCAAGTAAGCGATAATGCAGAATGAATCCATTATGTGTCCATTATCAAAATCTAAAGTTTTTCACAAGCTATAACTCAGTTTCCATGGTAACCCCGAGAGCTTGACTAATACCTGGAACAATCACCATCATTCTGCTTATTCATAACTGCTCTAATAAATAGAACAAACCTTTGATAAAACTTGACAACAGGCAATATTTGTATTTCTTTGGCTCAGCTATGAGCCAGAAGGCTATGGTTATGCTTGCTGGATTCAAAGTCAATAACGTAGTGTTGCTATCATTTGACAGTGGGTTGTTAAGTCAGCCACAGCCTGGAGTAGTGAGGTTAGGAGTATATATGGATGTGAGATAAATGTCTATGTACTAAACAGGAAAACACAATAATTAAAAAAAAAAAAAAACAACTATGTCATATGTGAAATCAAAACAAGTTCAATTTCAAATAGAGAAACACAGCTGCAAATTGAAACACAGTTAACAAATTCAATGGCAAATAAAAGTAAGTTGGAATCAAATTAACAAAAGAAAAACAGCACAACATCAAATGGAAAATCAAAATTACAAAAAAGAAAAGCTGAATTCTGAATTTACATTTCAGAAACCTGCAACTTATTAGGCTGTTTTGCAATTGTATGACAGGTCCTCAGTCCTGCAGTACTTTGAAGTTGGCAGATAACCATTATAGTGCCTGTCTGAAATGATGAAACTCTAGTCAACATTATTTCTCCTGTGTCTTGTTTTTACCTGATTCTTCTCCAGATCTTTAAGATGGAGACGGCAGAGGAGACAGGAGAACTGACGGATCAACACCAACAGGATCTTTTTACCTTTTCCAAGGTATTTTTCTAATGTCACTATTCTGCAAAACACATATAAACAGTGAAATACTGAATAGCAAGAAGGCTACACAAAGCATAGGTTTGAACAGATAATATGATAATGATAACTAGTATAGTTAAAGTTTTTGACTTTACCAGTATGGGTGTGAGAAAGAAGAAATAAATAAAACCTACTCTCCTGTTCTGGCATCGATGAGAGATGCTGCTGAAATACTTTTTGACTGATGATCCTCATCCAGTGTTTTGGCACCCAGTTGTAACTCATCATCCAAATGCTGCAGGAAGGCATCCCACTGCACCTGCATTACATCAGCCACAGTCAGTAAAAAACAAATTGCTCACACAATGGCCCTGATAAGAAAGTATCTCTTAGGCTGGTTGCTCACCTCTAGTTGCTGAAAGTTCTGTACAGCATCCCGTAAAGCTGCACAGCTTGAGAAATCAAACAAAGTTTTTACCAGTGTTTCAGTCTATAGGTATTATTTTCTGAATTGATGCACAGTAAGGAGTCTCTCAGCAGGGTGTCAGCTGGTAGGTTTGGTGGCCTAAAGAAGTCAACATCCTCTCTGGTGTTTTGAATAGTAAATCATAGCATCTTATATATCGTATTCATAAAAATGAAAGTTTAAGCGACCTATTTTTATTGAAATTACCATTTTTTTAAAGCCCAGGTGTATGTTTTTTCCAAGTATGTTTGATCAACAGTCCAAAACTCAAACAAAAAGACTTGACTGACTTAAAATCACATGAGACAAACCAAAACAGCTAACGTGGCTCCAGTTCTTACAGACTGTTTTTTCTCCATAAGTCCTCTGCATCCCCTTTCCTCTTGACAGACAAACTGAAATTAGAAAAATAGAGGTAAACAGCTCATTCTTATTCCTTTTGTTATTTCACTGTAACAGTACAATTAATAAACTCGTAGGACTGAAGGTTGTTATATTGTGGGTAATGTTCATAACCTTCTGTACAAAGCTGCACCAGCTTCAATCAAACCCAGCAGTGACTGTTTTTGCTCTATGCGGATTTTCTGCATGATGAATTCCTGGAGGGAGCCTATGTGAGATACAGTAAATGAAGTTAGTGAGTAACAGTCTGTTTGCATTAATTCTTCATGTCTAATGATTGACAGGCCTCCTGCTGCCCCCAATCATGGCATGTACATAAAACACCTCTCAGCTGTAGAACATGGTGTCTGCGTGTCTATTTTTACATGCACTCGCCTGTCCCCACAAAATGCTGCCTACCTTCCCTGCTCTCCCTCTCAGCAAGGGACAGCAAAGATTTTCCAGTTTCAACAAAAGCTGTGAGAGCTTTTGCATACGAGACAGCAGTTGGGTCCACTCCATCAGCCATTTTCTTTTTCAATGTGTGTAATCGTTTCATAAGATGTGCAACTTCTTATCAGTGCAGTGAAATGATCTCTGCTTTCTCACAAAGTCCACTCTTGGCAAATAGGGAAACATTAGGTTTACAGTCGAAGCTCAGATTAAAGGGGCGCTCCACTGATTTTACACATAGCACATTTATTATGGGCAGCCTATGTTAAAACTTGTTTGTAAAAGGACATTTTACTAGGTAGGGAAAGTAAAAAGAAGTAACAGTGTTTTCAACATTATTAATAATACACTCAAAGACGCTTATTGGTTGTATTATGGGAAATGTAGGCTCAGCTCTTTTTAGGATTCAACCTATCCTTTCTGCCTTAACTCTGGCAAGTATTTGTTTGTCCAGGAGAAATTACAGTCATACTCAATTAGTGTTGCACAGTATACTGATACTAGAATGGTATCACAAAACACTGCTGTTAAAAACAGTATTATATCACATTTCATTAGCATAGCATAATAACAGCAGCTGGTTCTTGGTGTCTTACTCTCTTTCTGTATTTTCATTCAAAGTTTTTCTTCAAATTATGTTCTCAGCATGGACACATGGGATTTCTCTAACTAACCCAATGATCATAAAGGTGGCTCTAAATCCTACAATACCCATGACCTGTGGCTTGCTGTTGCTATGGAGAAGCCAGTGAGATTTATAAACTTCATTTGTCATTAACTTGTGCCATTTTGTCATTCTGTGCACAGACTTCTACTTTTGCCTTTTCTGTCAAAGATATTTTTTCTAATGTAGTTGTTGTCATCTGATCATAAATCTTGACTTATCATGATCAGACACTGAACACAAAGCCAACATTTTTTCTTTTTATTGCTATGAATCAATGAAAATGAACCAGGTATATTTCTCACAGTTGTGGCAGTATTAATCAACTGACTCCATTTCCAAATCTCTCTGTTCTTGGTATCCGTCCTGCTCAACTTCTTGGACATGTTCTCCATTGCTCTCTTCTTTGTGGTTCTCCTCTGGCTCCAGAATGCCTTCAGAGAGTCCTTGTGATTGGCTGATGAGTATTTCTGTGGGTATAACATGAGAGATTGTGAAAGAACTGGCAATCTCCTTTAGATGGGCCTGCTCAGTCTTCAGTTTAGCCAGCTCCTTGGTCAGTGGAGTTTCGAGTGTTGTTGTCCCGGTGGGGGCAGCAGAGGCATTCTGAGTGGGTTGATCATCTTCAGGCACTTTGGTGGTCTCTGGCACCTTGGAGGCCTCCTTCTCTGTTGCTTCACTTATGTTGCTGTCTGGTTGACTTCCAGCTCCCTGCAGCTTTTCATAGAGACTCTTCCTCTCCTCCTGCAAAGCCCTGCACAGATTCTCAAGCTTCTGGTTCTTGATGGTGACAAGCTCAAACTCCTTTTCCTTGATTGCTTTCTGTAAAGGAATTAAATGCATGTTGAACATATTGTTACAAGTGGAGACATCTCTCTTTCCTCCATACAGGATTTTACATTTATAGAGAACAAAATCCTTGTATTGAGCTATAAATGACTGAACAAAGATATTTCTTACATCTGCCACCATGTCAATGAGACTCTTGTTGCAGCCATCAAAGCGACTCTTCCATGACTGGCACTCTTTCTCCAGCTTTTTCATTTTCTTGGCCATCTATACCAGAAAAAAAATCACATTACACTATTCAAAATCAAAGCCACCTCTAAAAATAGCATTGTACAGTCTAAATGTTAATCACTTGGGATTTCTTTCTCTTACTCCTGTTTTCATCATATTTTTATTCATAGACACACTGAACATTATAACCAACATCATGAAGCTGACTTCAAATGCTCTATGAAATTGATCTTACTTTGTCCATATCCTGTTTGAAGCCGCTGTAGACAGTGTTACTCTTTGATACCGTGCCCTGGAATTCATCAAACTTCTTGGAGTACATATCAAGCTGAGGAGAAATGGTGAGATAAACATTATGTGTGTCTCTAGAGAGGTGGAAAAACCAGACAATGTTTGCCCATAATGCTCTGTTACTGTACCTGGGTTTTCATATCGATTTCTTGCTCTTTCATGACCTTCACTTGCAGTTTATACTCTGCCGCCTGTTTTACCAGCTGTGGAATATTCAAAATGTGCCATGAAAATGAGTGTAAGGGCATTAGAATTGCAAATATGGTATTAAAATGCTTGTAGCGCTCGACAAATCTAATCTACAAAACGTACAAGCTCTTTTTCCAGTTTGTGCTTCTCCTCAGCCTCCTTCAAGATCATGTTTGCCTGCGTGAGTTTGGTCTCCAGCAGCTTTTCTTTCAGGTCTCTGTGTTTGAAGACCTTTTCCAGGTTCTGGAAGACAGTCAGGTGAATTTATGAGTCGTTTTCACACAGAAAGCTGTTTCATTTCTTACTCAGGGAGCATTGGCCACATAAAAACTGAAATATTGCAACTAATAAATGTAAGACCGGGGTGAAAATAATTCACATGCTTGAAACTGGAACAGAGGCCCAGATGTGTGAGGTTTTTAGTACAGTTGAAGTTAAGTCAGTTAAGTTTGCATGTAGATTGTGGTTTACAAATTTACTTTCAAACTGTGTGTGGTTGTGTTTGACCCCATGTGTGCTCAGTGTGTGGCCGAATCAATACCGCCTCTCGCTGGTCGTATTGTGAAATGAGCCCCTTCAGTTTCTCTGCCAGAGCACTGTTCTCCTGACACAGCTTGGTGTTGCGGCTGCTGTGTTCCTCAATTTGGGCCTGAATCTCACTTAGTGTCCCCTGGAAATGGGTGGTGATCTCTTTCCTCTTTAGGTCATCCTCTCTGCACCTCTGCAGGGTCTCTTCCTGCATTTCAGGGAGGGGTTGAAGCTTAAAACAACTGTGTACATGAAACATTCCCAGAAAGCACAGTGACATTGAGCTATGGGATTCTTTACCTTGTTTCATCAATCCTGGGAGCTAAAAGTTGTGTTGAAACTGACTGGTCAATTTCAAATCATAGTGATGATTTAGTACACACACAGGAACCAACTCTGCTAATTATGACATTTTGCCTATAGAATATTAGAAAGTAGTGGTGTAATGATAAATAATGAAGGCCATACAGCTGAGAAGCTATGGTCAGATAATGCATGGTATTTTTGCCAAAAGAAATGACATAAAGAATAATTGTCATTATCAAAATGGTTTTTCATTAATTTTCTGTCCATCATGAAATTGACTAATAAAGTATTTTCGGCTGTCAAAGCTATTTTTATAGTTGGAATCAGTATAAAATAGACATAGCATAGCATTTTCTCTGTTATAAGGTGTGCTATTACTTCACACCTCCATTGACAAAGCATTTTAAATTCCTACAACAGTCATTAAATTTCCCCTTTTGTCTCTTTAAATTGTTTAAACTGTATGGCACTATTACATGGAACTAAACATTCACTATGTGTGATTGCTTTAGTATGTTGTGTCATGTGTAGAGTTCAGAGTGAAATATAGAAAACAATGACTGTTCCCTTTCTTCTAGTCTAGATCAATCATTTCTTTTTAGTCAGCTTGATGAGCTGTACAATCATGCAGAATTAGGTATGATATTTGCAGCTTTGAGCAACATCTGCTGTTTGTGTGGTGTGTTTAAGAGGTCAGATCAGGGGCTCTGACATGATGGTTGATCTGTGGTGCCAGCTGATGTCACCTGTTGTCCAGCACAACATATGGTTACATCACCTGGAACCAAAAATCAACAGCAAATGGCTATTTCAGTAGCTCAGATCTGCTAAAACATAAAGAGCAGAGATGACAGGAGCTGAAGTACCTTTAAGGTCTTGTTGTGCCTCTGCAGCTCTCTGCAGAGCCCCTCCAGTTTACTGCGAGCCAGCACTGCCCTGCTGTGCTCGCTCTGCAGCTGGTCCTTCTCCTTCATCACTTGGAGCAACTTCTTCTGCAGAACCTTCAGCTGCTTCTGATCACTCCGATGCTCCTCCAACTGCAGAATGCAGAATAAAATCACCACAGGCCCACAAGCATCGAGATACATACAGCAACTATGCTCTCGCTTCCCAATTGTATGTAGTCATCCACCCACCAGCTCAGCATGCTTCTTGATGATGGCTTCCAGCTTCTGCTCTGGAGTGTCAAGTTTGTTCAAACTTTGCATCAGCAGCATGGCTTCCTTCCCTGAGCAGCCACAGAGAATTTCAAACATTACCAGTCTGTCAGGTCAGGTTTGAGCTTCTTTAATTTTAATTACCTCGGGTCTGTAAATGTAAAGTAATTCCTAAGAGAAATTATTTTTGAGTACCTGTCTCATCTGGTTTACGAGAAATCTATCGCCCAAGCGAAAAATCATTTTGGAGTCTGAGTCAAGGGAAGCCAACTATAAAAGGCATGTGGAAATACTATTTTACCTGCTCTTCTGTTTCAGATGGATGCACTTACACGCATTACAGCCCCGCTTACAAACCTATCAGTTTCAGTACAACTTGGACTTTTGCTGACCAAGCTAAATGAAACCTACCTCAGCTATAATCAATAAAACATTTTGAAAAAAAAAACAAAAAAACCCCAAACACCTAGATTTTTGAGCATCTTCTTCTCCAGTTTCTGGTCCTTGCGGGTGTCTGCCTCTTTGACGGCTGTGACCTCCTCTGTGTCCTCTGGCTCAGCAGGAATCTCGGCATTCTGGTAGGTGCTAATGATGTCCTCCAGCTGCTGGGCCAGGTCCTCTGTCAGGTCAATGTGCTGACCCTTGGCTGGCGACGCCTCTAGACCTGTAGGTGCAGGGCTGCTCTCCTGACAAGTTTCCATGATTCTGAGCATGAACTGAGAGGGACTGGAGGAATAAAAGTGATATTCATATCATCCTATATTGTTCAAAGAATTGGTGTCTTGGTGATGAACTTTGCTCTATATAATGTGTTTTTCTGAATAACAGTCACTTAGCTCACGTGATTCAGCCTATCTGATTTTTCACTTGAATTTTAACATGAATGCACAAGGCCTGACACCGTGTGGTCAGTTTGTCGATTCCTTAATCACTTTTTTCTACCAAATCATCAGTGGTTGGACAATTTCTAATGTTCCTTTCAAAATCAACCAATTAAGACTCACCGGAGCAGCTCCAGTGTGTTTTTTATCTATGATGCTTGTGTTCCTCTTTGCCTGTCGCTGGCACAGTAAGGCTATTGCTCGTGACCTATAACCAATCAGATAGTGCCGTGGACGTGACACCAAGCAAGACTAAAGAGCAGAGAGAGGAAGCTGCATCAGAGCCATTGTGAAGCATCTATAGTTTATTTATTCATTTGAAAAAATGGTCTCTTGTGCTGGATGTTGTTAGATTTCAGTCTTGGAACTCATATGAATTTGAGTATGTGCACGCTGGTTGGACCTGAGTTTCACTGGAGGCAGATCTGGTAATTTCAGGTTATATGAATTACATTTGCTACAGGTCCTTATCACAGCAGACATTTGATGCAGATAATGTTAACAATGGCTCTGTCTTCCTTACTGGCTGAACAAAACAAGGCATATGAAGACATCATGTCAGAGTGCAGGATCTTATACTGTATTTTTCACTATTCAAGGATACTTTTTAGATCTATCAACTAATTGATTAATCATTTATGAATATTGTTCTTAAATCACCTCCTGCTGCAGATATCCCCATGGTGCCTTTGAGCAAGGCATTTTAAAACAGCCCTATATTCTGCACTGAAGGAGTTGAGAAACAGCAACTTTCTTGTGTAGCTGCTGCAGACATACAATATTTTCCAGTTGATTTAAGCAGTAACATAGCTTTTTAGTGTGCCACAGTGACTGAAATGAAGTAATATGGAACCTTAGTGCCTGTTGTACAGGCTCCCAGCCAGAGCCTGTTTACGTGCATAAAATTAGTGCAGCCTTCACACTGCCTGTGCTTTCACAAGCAGAGCACATGGCACCTGTTCCAGACGCCACAGGCTATTTTAGGAACTTCTTAATATGGGCATGTTATTTATTTATTTCTGATCCACTCTTATTGATGTCAATGTCAGTGGTTATGCGTACAAATGCTGCATTGCCAACTATAAAAAATATTGGTATTACATAAGTGACCCCATCTATATTCAATATTTCTAAAGAAGGCAGGTCCAAATGGAAATTCAACTAAAAATAAATGACTGCAGGGAAAAGGCATTATTGATTTCTTCACTGTCTGAGGAAACAACAGCAGTGGTGCACAATCAGAAAAACGCAAAGAGAAGTGTTGTCTTTTTTGAATCTCATAGCAGTCACAAGTAACACAGTCAAGTCTCAACTGATTTAAACTCCTTCTCATTTTGAGCAAACTTGGTGAATTTCAGGAAGCCATCAAATCCAAACAAACAGCTCTTAGTAACTTTAAGGATAAGAGGTTTGGAAACCATCAAGAACACAGAGGTTAAGATTATTTAGAATCTATCTTAATGTAAATTTCCCACAGAACCAGGGTAATGAGCAAACAGGGTCTTACCAGGACCAAGGGCCAGAGTGGGAAAAGGAAGAGTGTGGCTTGGAGGCTGGGGGCTTGGACAGGCTGCCACCACAGATACAACAGCTGTGATAAGACCACCTCAAAATAAACCAGAGGAGCACTGCTCACTCACAGATAGAGGGCGAACAGAGGTACTGTCTATCTCTGTCTGTCCAGGACACCACACTTACAAAAACAACCCCTTAGTCCTCCTCTGACTGTAATCAGCAGGAATTTATGTCAGATTGTGACATACAGTAGCTGTGTGTGTGTGTAAGTACAATCAAAATGCTTCATTGTTCAAAAGCTTTTCTGTTAAGATCTTCAGCAACCATTTTATGTGATGCCTCTGCTGCTTTAAACCAGTGCAGTACTAATTTTATTTTAAGCTGGGATGCTGTTAACAGCCATATAATTATTCTAACAAATGGGCCTGACAGGCCTAGTCACTGAGCAAGAGAGAAAAAATGAACTGTCTCTCTGATTGGCCAGAATTAGAACAGACCTCCTCCCCAACCCAGAGAAGATAATACGCTCTAAGATCACAGTCATTTCCTCACTTAATATATGCTTAACACATGCAGTATTTACTTGGAGTACAGAGCAGTGCACTGTATTTGCTGCTGATATGCAGTGGACTTCTTTCTGAATTTGATGCAAACTGGAAATGGTTGAATATTACCCACAAGGTGAGAACTATTTTTGGAAGCATTCATTTATTTTTCTTGTTCCATGTTATGACTGCAGTAATAATTTTTCACCAGAGGATGTCACTGGTAGGAGTCTCTCCAATTTTTCACCCTGGACATTTTTTTCCACACACCCCCTCAAGATAAAATGTGAATGATCTCATATGAAGACCCGTCCCTGTGTGCTCTAATTTAAATGTGTATTATGCAGGTGGAAAGGTATGGATGCCATTTTGAATAGTAAAGTTAGAACCACGAAATAAGCTGCAACACACATCCTTGGGTTAGAAGTATATTCTTTTAAAACAATTTTGAATTTAATCTGAAAAAGTAGAGCACCAAACAATAAAGTCCCCATAGCATAAAAGAGGCACTCCATCCTGACTAACCAGTTTTGATGCAAATAGCTAAACAACGGGTTGGCTACTGAGGTTTTTTTCCTCAAAATATCTTAGCTGAGAGGTAAAATGATTTGTCCTCTGTGTGTTTTACAGGGAATTTCATAGACATGAGAGGCACAATGCAGTTCAGTAAATATGAATACACAATAAAAACAAAACACAAACACAATCTGAATACATACCGTATGCAAAAGCAAATAGAAGGCTTCACTTTCCCTTCACATTTTATGAGCATTCTGCACCATTATCACGACAAATAAAATTACATAACCATGAAAACAAAGCTACATACATTTTCAAGAAAGGGAAACAAAATTAAAGCAGTGCACCTTTTAAAATTTCTTTATGTAAACATGAGTGAACAAAGTGTTTTCTGACTTTGAAATCCATTCTCAAACTGGTAACACAACCAATCGAAGATGTGAATACACTTTTTTTTTTAAAGATGAGACACACGGTGTTAGCGATCAACACTGTGCTATTTTCGCCCCCCATTAAACCTTTTTACGTCAACTGCAGACATTTTACCTCTTAAAGAGATATAAACAATCTGCATAAAAAGTTTTCAGAGTTCAACACTGCAAAAATAGTTTAAATCATAAAAATACACGTATATATACAGAGAAGAAGTAATGCATTTGGTGAATGATTACTTACATTTTGAGCTGAAGCACAGTAATAGTCAACCAACTCACGCTGTTAACATCATTACTTTAGTATTACTTACAGTAAGTGATATTGATTTATCCAGTTACACTTGAAATGCAAGAAAACACACTATTGACTGATCATCATAGCCCCTTGAATTTGTGTGCAACATGTTTCACAAAATGAGAAACGTGAAAAAACGACTGGAATGTTTTCAAAACCACAAGAGAACATAACATGTTTTACTCCCCCATTTCCACTGGCCAAGCCAGTTAAACATCAAAGATGAAAGGATGAAAGTGCATCGTCAAAACTCATAAAATGCTTATGGTCATCTGTATAAGAGAGAGAAAAAAAAGCTGTTTAATCAAAGCAAAAACATGAGATCAAAAGCAATGCCAGCGTGGCTCACTGCATAACTGCATCACTGCTGCATAAGTACAGATATATCATATAAATAGTAGTCAAATATTTACCAGTATCAATAAGTGCTCACGTTCTAATATATAAATACATCTTACAGTTTTCATAATTACATATTAACTTCCTCTATTTTTGTGCAATAGCAAATCCCATGCATTTTTACCAAGATAAAAACCACGACATTAAGAAAATGCAACATAAGAAACATTTTTTTAAGATTGTTTCACATAAATCAAGCTGCATCCGCCTGTCAGCACAACTGACGGAACAATAAAGAAAAAGCTCTCCTTTGAGCGGACTCTCTGACAGCACAGACAAGTCTGAATGAAGAGTACTTCGACATTTTTCCTTATTCAACAACAACCTTCTGATAACAAAATGATGAAAAGCAAAATAAAGGCACAGACTCTTGCCGCTTGATTAGAAGCACCAAACTGCACAAGAAGCATCTACTTAAAATTTGGTCAGACTGTTTCATAATACACATACTTTTCCCCTTATAAATAGTCTTTATTTACTGCACTACTGCATCACACCTTGATATGATTACATTAAACAACAGTCTATTTTCAAAGTACACATACAGTAAAATACACTTGTATGCATCTAAGAAGGAGTATATGTTAAGGACATTTGTACAGAATCCATAAATATAATTTATGTGCAATTGTACGCAAACTACTATGTCAAACAAAGGCATATTAGCATAATATCTTTCCATATTGCACCTGCACCCAATAATGATTCTCCACCTTGCAAGACATCCTGCTGTTTATCCAATCATTTCAAAGAGTCTCTCAAGAGAGCAGCACATCAGACAGGGTGGGTTTCTTCTTCACTGCGAAGGTTTGATCTCCACTCAGATTTAAAAGGAGCTGTCTGGATTATGTGCAAGACCAGAGGAAGTGTTATTATATTGCCTCTAATGGGATAAAGATAAGGTTATGTGCCTAAAGGGCTGAAGACGATGAGGTTGCAGGTGTAGCAGGGGGTGTCTGTTCCTGGATCAAATCAAGGAGACAGAAAATAGGGGTTTCAGTGAGGGTCCTCTGTGGTAATCTTCAACGAGGCAATGGCTTTCAGGCAGGTCTGGACGTTCTCCTCCTGTCTGCTGTCCCTGATGCCGGGGTTGAGGCTTTTCTCCTGAATGGCCGGATGGGAGGACAGCTGGCTTGGGCCTCTGATGTCCTCTTCTCCGGTCTCAAACGCATGGACAGATCCCTCCCTGCTGCTGCAACGCTGGCTCTCACTGCTCTGGGGGCTTGATGCCGAGGAGGGGGTGACATCAGTGCTGGAGGAAGGCGGGGAGTGTAACATCTGGAGCCCTCCAACAGGAACGATGGGAAGCAAACTGTGGGCCTGCTGCTGGGAGTGAAGAGGGAGGTGGCTGAGGATGTTCTGGTGATGAGAACTGGCAGCACCAGGCAGACTGGAAGCCAAGCTGCTCCTTTGATCCTGAAATGACATATTGGCGGTGTTAGGACCAGTTTCAACATTGGCAGGGTAATGTCTCATGTGAAAATATATTACAGTGGCAGCAAAAATGCTGAAATAGTTGAAGAGCTTGAAGAACTCATATTCTGCCTCATATCCTGCGCAATCCATTGAACCATGAGGTTCTTGTAGGCTGCATTTTTGTTTTTGTCTACAAAAACTGAAAGTGCATTCGTCCATGTCTTACTTCACAACCTCCCAACCCGGTCTGTGGAACTAAGCCCAAAGCCTGTTCGTTCCTATTTAACACGCAACTCTAAACGAATATGCCATGATTTTATATACTTTAATTTATTTAAAATTAAGGCTAAATAATAAATTTGACTCTGTAGCTTTCCATACTCAGAATTCAAGAGTGTATTTGTTGGACTATTTTTAGCTGCTTATCAACATACATCTGGTGCTCTAATAATTATTTACAAGGAGCAAGCCCATAAAACATATTTGTGGGATTGACTCAAAATAAACAACATTGTGTGTTAATGTTCATGTACCAAACTTTAGATTTTTTATTTTAATAAATAAAATGTAAACAAATAAAAACGTATTCATTCAATTTACAGTCAGGTTAGTGTAGCAGTGTATGATAAAATAGTAAAAATATTCCCAACTAACCTATCTTGAAGCAGCCAATTGACAAACAGTACTACAATCCTGATTGGCGAGGGTTTAGTTGAACTGTGTACAGAACGCATCAAGATACATACCATTTCCATTTCAAAGGCTGCTTGTTGTTGAGCCATCTCCATCTTTGCCTGGTGTCTGGTTTTATCTCCGCTGCCCTTATGTTGGTGCGAGCCTCTGCGTGGTGAAACCGCCCTCAGCACAACTCTCTGGCGGCCTCTGACTGAAGATTCCCGCTTTCCTGCAAGCTCTGTTCCAGGAGACATGGGTCGTTCAACTGAGACCGGGGAGAGGTGCTGAATGGGTATGAAGCTGGGTGAACCAGGCCTTAGCGGGGAGGTATCCCATCTGGGAGAGGAGCGACCTCGTGGGGAAAGTTCTCGCCTCGGGGAGGGGTAACGCAGACGCGAAGGGGAGGGCTCCCTAATGGGAGACTCCCAACCAGGAGAGAGCAGACAAGAAGAATAGGGGTCAAAAAGGAAGCTGGACTGTTCTGGAGACAGCGTAGTCAGAGAATCTTCATCCACTGACTTTTCTCTCTGATCAGCTGCAAGGACAGGTCGGTGGTCTGAGCCTGTTTGCCTGCCAGAGGACTGTTGGTGGATGTCTGCATCAGGCAGAGAGGTGAGGGAATAGCTGTGGACAGCAGCCGTGGCTGTGACTGCCAAAGAGGTAACTCCACAAGGTTGAGGACTGGTGCTCCTTGAACGCAGCTTTGGAGTGGAGTCACCTTCATAATCCTCATCCTCATCATCTTCTTCGTCAATTTCATCAGCCTCTTCATCCATGCCATCAGAGTCCTCTGCGTCAGAGAACTGGTGTTTGGTTGTGGCTACCACCTCTGTCTTGGACTCTTGTTGGATGTCGTCCACTTTGAAAGACAAAAAGGTTGGATTAATTCTATTATGATATAAATGCAAAGATATTATATATGTCAGTATCTTACCATGTTCCTGTATCTCCGTCTCATCCATTGTCACTGACACTCCCAGTTCAAGACATTTTTTCATGTGTGCCTTTGACTTCATATGTTTAGTCAGGTTTCCTAAAATAAACAAGATATTTTAAGTTATTTTTTCAGGGAAAAATAACTGCAAACAGATTTTCACTCAAGTGTTTTGTCCCACACACCCAGTGTTTTTCTTACTACAAGAGTACACTGAGAAGTAAAGAAAGTGAAGAGAAAAATGGGAAGACAAAGCTGCTGATTTTGCACCATAACGCCTCTGAATAGCAGCAAAACTACAGTGTTTGCTGTTGCTGCAAATAGTATTTTTAAAATCTAATATACACACAGATATTTTGATAGAAACAGGAAAAGTAAGGGAGATAGAGGGGCGATGAGATGCAGCAAAGGACCTGAGCTTGAATCAAACCCTTGTTGCTGCTTTATTCTAGCCTGAAGAGGGCTCACCTTTAGTTTTAAAAGCAAAGTTGCAGACCCTGCAGATGTACGGTCTCACATCTGTATGGGTCCTGATGTGTTTTTTTAGCATGCTCGGTTTCTTACAGCGAATACCACACTCCTCACAAATGTATTTGCCCCGGCCTCGACCTCTGACATACACATAGTCTTCATTGGACTTATACCTGAAGACAGATACAGTATTTAATGAGAAAGGCATTTAAAACAGTCTTGAATAGGTAAAAAGAGCATATCTAGAGAGATGATAGATGCAGTAACATCCTAATATAGCTGCTGTACTTGCTGTCAGCAGAAATGACAAATGTTATGATAACTAATATCTTGACTGACCCTCCCTCGAAGATCTTAATGCGTGTTGGCACTGTTTGGGTTGTGGAAGCCTCTCTCTCTTTCCACTCCTCCTTGGCAGTTTTCACTCTGCAGCTGATGTCTTTCACCTTCTTCCCGTAGGTGATGTCCACCTCTTTGGGCTCCGGTTTCCTCTGCAGCTGAATCAGATGACCAAACATTTTGTTAACATCCATTTTAAGTGGACACCTTATCGACAGTGTAACATGATGCTTCCAGTATTGTGTGTCACACATGGCGTTACACAGCATGTTTTACAAACATGCCTTATACCAGTGGTGCTACTAGTGCTACTGCACTATAAAACCTAGTACAGGAAGCAGCAGGAAAATCATTTCCAAGTACTTGAAATTAATTGACAACCTTACACCAGAAGAACTGAAGTGTGATGTTTGCATCTTCTTGGTAATAGGTAAATATTTCAGATAAAAACAATTAACTATTGCTGAGATTTAGGTCAATCAAGGAAGAAAGCTGACCATTGAGGTTTGATAATTAAGTATTTTCTTTATAAATATACTGTGGTTACTTTTTAGGTACTAATGTTATTAGCAATGTCAATTAAATATTATAAAACTTAAATTTAGAAGTCCAAAACACTTGTTTCTTCGACTGTGTAAGGAATATCTTTGAGAAACAATGCAGAGATAAGTTAGTTTTCTCACCTGTTCTATAGTCTGCCTCCACAGGATAAGAGATGATACCAGTTTTCCTGTACCAGGCTGACACATGGCGGCCACAGTGTATATAACCTTGTCACCCCTCTGTTTGGACCGAAGAAGAGCCAGAGCAGCACTGGTACTTAGCTCAAGAGGGTTCGGATTGTGGGAACTCACACACCAGGTGGCGTACACAGAGGAGAAAGGGGCGTTGCTATGAGAGCAGCTCGGCTTGGTGTAGTTGAGATAACACCAGCTCACACCTGTCGTCGTGCGAAGACTGGGAAACTGAGATAACAGCTTTGAATGCTCGGCGTCTGAGATCAGGATGTCTTGACTGGTAACCAGCTGTGCCACCATATCCATCTGCACTCGTTTCTCCATGCCAACTTCTTTTACTTCGCTGACTGATAGCATGGAGTAGGGAGGTGAGCTGGTTTCCAGGGAGCTACTTTCCATCGCTGACTCAAATCCATGGTCAGTGGCCTCTGTCACTTTTTGCTGAAGTGTGATAAATTTACTCCTACGTGAGTCATCCTGTGCATGAGGTGTGGATGCACCCTGCAATTCTGACCTGTGCCCCTTCTCTTCACTCAAATTACATTTTCCCAACTCCACAGCACTCAGCTCCTCTACAATCTGCCCAAACATTCTCTCTTCTTTCACACGTTTTTGTTGCTTGACCTCCATGAAAAGGTCCAGGCTGCTGGCAGGTGACAGCATCCGTTTGTTTGCACCACCACTGGAGGCATTAGTGGTTGAAATAGTTCTGGAGGTCAGAGAGAGAGGGATGCCTGTCTTGAGCTTAGCTGATGACAAATCAAGGGCTTCAACATTGAGGGTGTGCGTCAAAGGAGGTCTGGTATAAGCTAATACATTATGAGAATCAAGATTTCCAGACAAGCATGAGGTCTGATTCTGACAGGTGGATGTAGTGGAGCTAACACCGTCATACTGATTGTCAAAAATCTGTGATACTGAAGTGTATGTGATACTGCCGTAGGATGGCACATGAGTCTGTATTCTTACAGGAACTAACAGGCTCGGATGTGACAGCTGGGGAAATGTATTCCCAGTGGAAAATATTGGCAAAGTCTGTGGCAGAGCAGCAACTGCTGTGAATGGAGGGGAGGTGCTGCTGAGGTACTGCGGAAACACTTGTGATGGGACTTGTGTTACCTCAGTGTCCATATTCAATGACTCCTGCCGCACCAAGTTTCCCCTCCTTCTCTCCCTTACAGCCGAGTGGCCTGCACTGATGTCCACGTGTCTAACTTTGGATGTTGGAGAAAGACTGCCATAGTCAAATGATATGCTGCGTACCTCTGGGAACTCCTTGCGCAAGTTACACGGCGCCTGCTCTGAGGAGGAGCGTCTCATTTCATGTTGTTGACGCTGGTTGAGCACAGAGAGGGAGTGCCCGCTCCCTGGCACAGCTAAGAGCTCTAGCGGTTTGCCAAATTCATCCTGTCTGGCTGGAGAGACTGACTTCAAGCTCTCCTCTCTGTCAAAGGAGAAGGTGGAGCTATAAGATAAGTTGCTGTCTTGGCTAGGGCTGCGGGAGAGACTGGTGCAGGCAGACTCAAAACTAGATTCACCAGAGGAGTGCTCGATGTCAGCTAAGCGTAGCCTTTTCTTCTTTGGAGGGAGCTTTTCTGGGGGGAATTGTGCTAAAGTTTCACTCCTCTGAGGCCACTGAAATTCCTCCACGTGCTTTTCTGGCTCCTTTACCTGCACCTCTGGAGCTTTTTCAGGACTGTCAGGCTCTACCGTGACCCTAATTTCTGGGACTTGTATGTTAGGCTGCCGCACAAGTTTGGGGCCTATTTGAAAGGATTGCCTGAGCATACTATCACTCCTTTCCATCTCAAATGATTCACTTGTTTCCATAGCTTGAAATGAAGAAATGCTTTCCTGTCTCTGCCCATGATACTTGTATGTTTCAGACTGTTCAGAATAAGGTCTGTTTATTGAGTTTGTGTGCTGAATAACAGAAATTACATTCCCTAAAGTTTTTCGACCAGACATTTCAAGGCTTACTGAGATGTCCATGTCACACCTGTCCATCTGCGTTAGCATACCCAAAGAATGTCCTTTTCCTAATGCCGTAATGCCTGCTACTGTCTGTTTTGAATCATAGTCCTTGCTTGAGTCAAACATTTCTTCACATTGTTCATGATGGACCTCATATTGACCAGGCAAATCTTCCTCTTCTCTCTTCTCTTTCCGACGTTTCCGTGTTGCCAGTTCCATTGCATGTCTCTGATGGCTCATATTAGATGCCATCGAGGGGTAGTTTTCCATTTCCAGTCCTGAGGGTGAAATGCCACTCTCACTTATTTTTCCATGACCATCGGTGTCTGTGTGGCCATCATGTGCAGAGAGTTCGAAAGCAGCTTGCCGTCTGAGTCTCCTCATGCCCCCTGTGCTTGTTCTCTCATCAAACGAGTGGCTGCCTCTCAGGGCTTGAGGCATAGTCAGACACACTGCTGAGGATGTAGGCATTGAGTTGCTTCTGATCAGAGGCCCTACATCAGAACTGGCATCTAACAGGGGTTCTTTCACCTCCTCCCTTGAGAATGACTTTGTGTTTATTTTTATTGACTCAACAGTGTCTTTTTCTTGGGTGAAAACGCGGGAAACACCTTTTTCTGAACGTTTTCCGGTATACTCGCTCGAGTCTGGGCTACCAGCCACAAAAGCTGCTGTTTGTTTTGGACTTGGTCTGTAACACTTCCCAAACATAATTTCTTGGTAGGACTTTGCATTAGTATTCGGAGGACCAGTCTGGTGCTCAGTACTCTCGGACCGTGAGAAGTAGCCAGAGTCTGTGCTGCCCTTGCTCGACTGACTTGGGAGGGACAGATTGTGGTCAGAGTCACTGCTTCTTTTTTCAGACAGCCGAAGTGCAAGCCTCTGTTTGATTGTGCAAGATTGAATTGCATGGCTAGCCTCGGCAGCGGCAGGAGGTGCATTGATTTCTTGGGGCTGGGATGAACCATCCTGAGCTGACATCGATGTGGCTCCCTTTTTCTGAGCAATGAGATTTAGTACTTTTACAGCAGTGTTATCTGATCCCTCCACTGGAGAGTCCAGCAGCAGCAGCGGGTCATTAAGAGTGTCCTCGTCTGTGTCCGTGCTTTGCTCAGCATCAGAGAATAACTCTCCTTCCCCTTCAAAAGACCCCTGGTCTGGATTGGCATTGTAAGAACCAAGTTCTGAGAGTGGCACTGTTCCAGCTTTGACAGAGTGAGCATGGGACTTTCTGTGTTTGTATAAATTACTCTTGGTTTTGAAGGAGAATCCGCAGGGGACACATGGATAGGGCCGTTCCCCGGTGTGTGAGCGAATATGTTTCTTAAGCACGCTGGGTTTGGCACATGCCCTTCCACAGTAATCACAAACATACTTCCCAGGCTTTTGTGGTTTCTGTTCCACCTTACAGACAGTCTCTGACAGCTGATCCATCCCTGAATGGGAGCACTGTAGTTGGACTTCAGGTGAACTGGTAGACTTCCTGTGAGAAACAGTTCCTGAAGACTGTGCAGATACTAACTGAGCTACAGCTTTCTGTCTACCGATGGAAAACGGTTTTGTGGACTGTAGTGGATATGAAGACACCTCATAGTCTTGATGGCTTGTGGACTGGATTTGGGAGTGCTGATCTTCTAATTGCAGTGATTTCCCTGAGTCAGACATTTCTTCGAAACCACATGTGTCTCCTCTCTGACCTTCTTGCAGTTGTTGGTGCCACCCCTTTCCTTCCAACTCGACTGATGGACTCCTTTTAGTCTGTTCTGCCTCTGAGGTACATTTTGTCTGGGCAACATTTCTGTCCTGAACCTCAGTGGAGCTTTTCACCCCTGCAGTAGTTTCAAGTGACTCCATGAATCCAATGTCACTTTCTTTGGGATCGATTTTCAAGGACACTATCTGTTATGTAACTGTTGTGATATTAACATACATGTGAACTGATTGCAGGGAAGGGTCATCTGAAAGAAATCAGACAGAAATGACAATTAGACCACTAAAATATGGATGCATGAATAACTATTCTAAACATAGAGATTTACAAGAGGGTTATCAAGGCAAAACCAACAAGTAATTTCATGGTTAAATCTCTGAGAGTGGGAGCTATTCAAGACTGCTTCCCAAAAGTCCTCCTAATAAAATTGCAGTGTAAAATTCATAATGAGCTCCATCACAGCAGGAATGGAAAAAAATAATTTCTCTTTACCAGCCTTTACTGAAACCAATAGTAGTTACCTCAAGTCAACCCTTACAGAGGATCCAAATTTGTTGAGGCCTTGTGAACGTGCATAGATGTGTGTAGGTATTTAGGGCACATGCTTTTATTATAGTATGGGTCATGAATGGTTGAAAATATTTGTGTGTGTGTGTGTGTGTATATATATATATATTCATATGTCTGTGTGTGTATATGTATATACATGTGTGTGTGGGATAAATAGAAATGTCACTTTTATTACAATAATTTAAGTTTAAATATCTGAGTTGATAATCCACAATATACCACTCAGATACTTTCTTCATTCTAAATCCCAGAAACAACATTTCATACACATTACAAAATAAAAAAAAAATGTTATGAGAAAATAATCTAGCAAAATAAAACTTCTAATTGCAGAAGATGGGGCACATAATGTTAAGTTTCTTTAGATATGTATACTGTTGCATTCCAGCACACACAGATGTCAGATCATTGATGATGATGTGTGATGAGTGTTCCTGCACCCCTTTTGATGCATAAAATACTAAACATTGACATGCTCTGCTTGACTCTTTGATCCACTGTGAGGATCATATCATAACATCCTCAGGTTCTTCGTCTCTCGTGGGATTCAAACTGTTTAACCTCTCTCCGTTACTAGTGTCATCGTCTCCACTCTGAGCTGCACGGGACCACACACTGTCCTGTACATAAATATGCCAGACTCATCATCATCCCCGTGGTTAAAGTGAATTGCTTTTGCCACTACACTCTGGTCTCATACCATGGGGATGGGTCTCTGAGGGCACGTCATTTCCATCTTCTCAGTATCAAATGCTGTGTCCTCCCTAACGAGGTTATGTAAGATTATCTGGTTCAAACCCTCTGAGTTCCCCTTAATTAGGACATCCTCCGACTCTCACTCTTTTTCTCTCACTCCCTCTCTTTCTTTGTTAGCACACCACACACTCCTCAGGCATAAACCAGAGGATACGAAGCCAAGGTGACTCTTGAGATGCCAAGAGATGCTTGAAAGCAGCTGTGAGGATGATAATCTTGCATTTCTGTATTTTTAAATGCTCATAGCCTCTTTTGGCTCAGTAGCTCAGCTTTTCTGACAAATCTGCTGCTCCTTCCAGAGCAGAAGAGAGGGAAAAAAAATAATGAAGCCATCTGAAAAGGAAGGCGAGAGCTGCCTCAGATTGGAACAATCCATGATTCAACGGGGAGGTTTACAAAGGTAAACTAAGTGGGGTGCCTGGGGTGACAAAATTCAGAGGCCTGGTAGGGAGCTCCCTTTCAAGGTCGATCTGACCTCATTGCTTAGTTTCCATCCTCTGTGAGCTACTAGAGAGAGGGAAGGGGAATATGGGTGCAGAGTGACAGCGAGATAAGACCCTCAGAAACAATGCATACCTTTGAACTACGCACGATAGAGAGGGAACAGAGCCGACATATACAGAGGCTCATTGACAAGTCTCTCCACAGACTTTTTTTATTTGTAGCAACAGACCTTCACTGAAAATTTTCTCTCTCTCTCTCTCTCTCTCTCGGCAACAAGCGCTAACCTTTACGAAAATATATGACACAGCAGCAATGACGCGCAACAACAGGAGGCAGGTGGGTGGCAGTAGGTGTGTTTCAGGACGACTGTGGGCTGACTGTGGTACAGTATGTCAGCATGGACAGAGAAATGACTTTATGGGGAGATTTATTTAAACAGTGAGACATTAGTGGGGCGCATCCCTCACTGCTTTCCACTCACGAGAGAGGACAATGAGCAAATAAACGCTGGCTACGGAGAGCATCGTTATGCCGCTGCATTACATCATTAGAGGCTAAGTTGGCCATTAAAGGGAACAGGCATGAAGCCTTACGCTGACAACAAATCCATAAATATCGTAGTGAGATGAGCGGCTTCGGAGATGGTAAAAAAACCCTCTGTGGTACATGACAGCAACATAGCACATAGCATGCAGGGTCAATCAAAAGCTCTCACTGTGATCTGAATGACATAAAGCGCACAGTCTGATGGGAAGCAAGCCTCGGCAGCTGACATTCAGATATCAAATATAATCCTCATACAAACCTGACATTTCAATAGTCCCCTGTCCCATATCGACAGTCACATGTGACATTCCTCACGCTGCATAGTCCCGTTTCGCCATTCTCCTCATGTCTGGGCAACAATAATGAAATAAATTAGCGAGGTAAAGTCCCATCAGTCATGAAGCTGCTGGCTGACTGGGTGTACATTAGAAGATCTATTGATGCGAGCTAGTCACCAGAGAAAATACCCAACCGTGACGTGCGGACCCAGGCACAAAAATAGCAAAGGGGCCCTGGGAGGGATTACACAACAGCCCACGTTTAAGGGCGCTTTTCCTCTCTTTCCCTCTCTCTCGTTCAAAGCACAGCAGCAGCTGCCTCACACTACACACAAAGTGGGGAGTCAGATATCATGATGCACAGTGCTGAACGTCACCTTTCTAGATCGCCAGAGTTCATTCATCCATTTTTTGGACTGAAATTTCTTTGATCCTTATTCATGAACTCTTATGATCGATATAAACCAGTTGGACAGACAGCGTTTATCAGCAGAGCAGAGGAGATATAAAAGTGACAAGCGCTTTAAAAAGACACTAATCACATAGTGCAGCAGCTCTGAATGTACATTTCCTACAGCGTGATCCTATTCAGTTTGTATATAGAGAGGAACTCAATGAAAAGAAAGCATGTGGCTGGCTGTGAGGATGCTGCAAAAATTAGACATGTTCTTAGACACCCACAGCCTGTTCAGAGCCAGTTCTTCCCATCACGACAGGATTTGCTTTGTGAATGGAGAGAGTCGTGATGAGGGTGTCATTAACACGGAAAAAACTAGGACAATACTGCAGATTATGTGCAGCTGCAAACCTCATCCTGTGAATCAGATGTATGAGTTCAGTGTGACATGGTGCTTTTAGCAGCTTCGACATCAACTTCTGAAAATCTTCTCAATAAATACTTCCGCCTTACATGATTTTACCAAAAATGAAATGGTCTAATAATGCTATTTTACAAGCCACAGACAGCATTGTCAAACTCTCAAGTAAATTCAGTTAAATAATATTTGAAACTGAGACTAATTGCCTTATTATCTTGTTAAGGTCAAAACAGGATATCAGATATTTGTGGACTATCATTTTGTCTTTTTGCTTCAAGTATACCATATGAACTAAAATATTTACTTTTTTTCCTGTTTTTTTACATCTACAAGTGCAATTTCTATTTTTTAGTCATGAAGTTACAGCAAGATCATCAACAGATTATTACAAAGGAAATATGACCTGACCAAGTAACTGACTGATTTACAAATAACTAAGTAGGGTACATTTGCTCAAATACTGTGCTTCAGTATAATTTTGAGGTATTTTATTTACTCACTTCATTTACGTGACAGTAAACTTTTCAGAAATTTTACATACAGTATAATCAGCATAATTAACCTAAAAATTATGCATTATTGAAGATTGAACCACTGAACAGTTTACTATATAAAGGAGCAAAAATAAGCCCCACATTGACCAAGTTCAATTTTAAAATTGTTATTTAAATATTAGAACAAGACTTTGTAACTTTAGAACTAGTACACCAGTCACTGATACAGGATGATGGGAAATGTAGAAAATGTAGACAAAAGGTTATTAAAGTCATCAGGCTTAGTCAGTAAACAGTTATATTATAATATATATTTGTCTACAGTTAGTTTGCATTAGCTCTTATTAACCACCATGATCATACCAGACTGTTAAGTTATACCAGGAACACCTCACTTTGTACTTTGCCTTCAAAGAATTTCATAATGAAGAAAAGAAAAGATTTTACATGTGAAACATGTGAACATAGATGAAACTATTATAGGCTACTATGAATCCACTTAAATGGTCTGAGCATCACCTGGAACAGCCAGGCAAACTGACCCCAGCTTTCAGACTTTAGTGTTTGAGCTGATGTTCACATAATTGGTCAGATAATTAAACTGTCTTATGTGCCAAAATGCATTTCTGTCATAATTTTAATTAGATTCTTGTATTTTTTGCCATTTAATACAACAAACTGGGAATAGTCCCTGATTTGAATGGATTCAGGATCACCCCTCCTCTGTCATTTGTGTGAAACTTTGGCCTTTGAGCACAATATAATTTGCGCAACTATAAATACTTCACCCGCTTTGACCATCCTCCTCAGTTTCACTCTGTGCCATCGGGTGAGAACAACTGGGTGCCTCTATGAATAGGAGTCCTTGGCTTTGGGCTATGGCTCAGGCATATCTCACTCTTAACATAAAGCTTACACAGCAGAACCAAGTCTTTAAACTTATGTAACAACTTATAGTTGAACCTCACCTCTTCGAGTTCAGAATCCTACCCATATAGCAAGCCTTTATTTCCTGCGCTGCTAAACTGTAATTTCACAGAATGTTTCCCTTTAGAAAACTTCCACTCACTGTGTGCCAAAAAAAAGCAGTGAATGCAGAGACTCTGTATTGACAGAGTCCCTCCACAGTATGGAATTGCAGAAAGCTATTATTAGATATACCCTCTAACAAGCTGAAGATGAAGTTGAAGCTAACTAACTGCACTGCAGCTGAGATCCATTATGCTGTATTCAGTATCTAGAGGAGCGGCACTAAAATGGCTGATACTCAATGTGCAGTGAAGGTCAAGTCGCCCATCTCTATAAATATAATGGTCTGTCCCCCAGGATGTTCCACACTGCTTGGCATTTCCACTATCTAAAGCTACACCGTGGCTCTGCTGACCAGCTCAAATCTGCCACAAATTTGCATGTGATTGAATGCCACACATGCAACCAGCTACTAGCAGGCCTCTAATGATATTACTGCTAAAACAGAAGACACACACTTATGCACACACACACACACACACACTCACCCAGGGAATGTTTATGAATGGAATGAATGAGGTTTTCCCCTGCTGGCAGTAGTGGCTGTCATATAGCAGACTTATATGTCACTCAGAGGGCACACTGACCACTGCAGATTGAAAAAACGGCTTATATAAACACCAATGAACACTGTATTAATCGCCCACCCCACCGCCCTTACCTCTGATTCAATGCACCATTCACAAAACTTCACCTGATTCACTTTTGGATCAATCAACCCATCGTTTCATTTATCCATCTCTTTAAGTCAGCCTCTCAAACCAGGCACACTTATGCCATTATCACAGCAGTACCTGAAAATAATCTGACATGATTGTGTGTTTCCATGGCAACCGCGCCAGTGTCTGTAGCAGTTTCCCAATTCCTGTCTACATACATATATAATTACCACCAAAGATTACAGCACCGAGACTGCAGAAATGAGTAGATGAAAATGGGCTTCAGCCACACAGATGGTACATTAATATGTCATCATATTCTGTTAAAGCTTATATATGTTATAAAAATTAAAATACAGCTACTACATCAATAAAAGTCAAATGTTTGTTGGCTTTATCATATAAAATGCTTTTAGGTCAAGGGAATTTTGCAATATGTTATATCATGATATGATGCAATGTACTTTGTGTAACTGTCACGATGATACACAACACTAGAGCTGGGAGAATCAGTTGAAAAATCATTTTAAGCAGAAATACCCAGAATTCTCTCATCCCAGGCTTTAGATCTGAATACTCTCTATTTTTAGCCATCTAATAGAGTAATAGTAGAATAATAGAAGTCTCACCATGTGGGGGATTTTGCACTAATGAACCAGCAAAAACATTTTCTACCTGTTTTAACAATGAATCCCTTCCTCTATATAAATGCAGATTAATCCATTAGTCGTATATGATATTAAACTAATATTCTTTGGGAGTCTTGGTTGCACAAAACAAGCCATTTGTACACTGTGTTTTTGAAGTTATGATGTGCACTTTTTCCTTTTTTTAAAATTTAATGTAGCAAAGTAGTAACAATACAACAAGACAATAATAGAATAATCTCAATAAAATAACCATCATTTTCAACCCTACATTAGAAAAAAACCTCTAATATTAAATATATCGGTCTTTATTTACTGTTTCTCAAAAAGCATTCATTTGAAAAACATAACTTTCTAAAGCTATGTCATGACTTGATTATTTTGCATCCACACATCTTTTTGTTGTTGTTGTTGTTGTTGTTTAGGGGATCAGCTGTCATGTGTGGGTCCTAAGCTGGGGATAGCCTGCTGAAGGGGGGAAATGCACAGATGAGAGAACCCCTTGCAAACCCCCCATCTGTACGTCATGGAACATTTGCAGAACAGGAACCTCCCACCTTAAAGGCGTGCAACAGAGAGCAGACACAACAGAGAGATCTGCCCTGCACCGGGCTCACCATCTTAAGTGACAAATACACCTCTCGCTGTTGTGGATCGGCGGAGGAAAAAGCCCACAATTACGGCTTTAAAGCATGCGCCAGTGTGAAGCAGCAGGGGGGTGAGGCTTACCCGTCACTGTGCAACATGCAGATAATTTCATTTCACCGACATTTTTCTGATGCATGACAGGGAAGTCTTGTTTTCCTGGGTCGGCGGTGCACAGCAGGGGTGTAGAGATCAGTTTTGCGCCGTCAGCGGGCTTTAAAATGTCCCACACGGCTTTGGGTGTTATAACAGATGTGAGCAGCAGGGGGCGCTGATATCGTGCAGTAACTCATACAATCGGGGCTAGATCAGGAGTCCAAAAATTATTAAATCAAATCAAATGAAATCATTCAATCAAGATGAACCACATACAAATATAAGTTTATGAAATATGCTTTAAGGTGCAATTTGTTTCATTTTTTTCAATCTTCAGCTTTGTTTATATTTATTTCATTAAAACATCCCTTCACGTGTTAAACATACATACTGAATGCAGTCTATAGAAAATCACATAAAAATATGTAGTTTTAAACATTAACATTAAACATTTACAAAAGTGCAAAATCTTTGTCAACCTGGACCTAAAAATGATATTAATGTCCCAAAGACTTTAATCACAAAGTTACCCAATACAAAAACCACCATGTAAGCACGTTTGCTATTGGCTCCCTGCATAAGTGTTCCAAAAACACAATGTTTATATTGTAATTGTGCAAGTCACAGATAGTACAGTACAATTTATGGTTTGCGTTCAGTGATTCCAACACATCACTCGCTGGGCCCCTCTCTTGAGCCTGCCACTCTTGTTCCTCTTTATGTGATCTGGTTTAAGTGGCACCTGTCAGCCTCAGTGTCCAGGCCCACTGGCATGGCATCTGGCTGAAGGACAGCTGGGGCAGCAGCACCCGCAGTCCACTGGGCTTTACAGGCACCCACTGCACAGTCCCGTGACCGATGAGCTCCACCTTTTTTAGAACAAAAGCAACACACAAATGAGGTTGACATGTTGACAGAGAGTGGGGAGAAAAACGGGAAGACTGCTTTGTGAACAGTGAGTAAACATATTTTCCCAGGATGCAGTGCAGTTTTTGGATGCTCTAGCGGGGTTTCATTAATAGCTTGATGGGGATAAATCTATTAATTATCATTGAACTGCATTGCTAAGGTCTGCCTGATCTCAAACACCTCTTGGGCATTTCTTGGTCTTACCTGAGTGTGTCCTTGTGTAACCACAGGTTCATTCAGAATCACCGATCCATTATTGGGCCACTCCAGTAAAACGGCAAAGATGCTCTTTTCCTGTGGTCTGAAAGTGTACCTGTTGATGAGGGATTTACGGATTTATAACACTAAAGGGAGACACAATTCATGTAAAGTGCAAACCAAACATACAAACACGAACGAGTACTCACCAGACTTTGGGAGTGACCGTGTCATTCTGAGCACGCCATGCTGTTGTGTTGTAGATGGCGTCCCCGTTGACCTTCAGCCACCGGCCCACCTGCCTCAGACGCTCCTCAAAGATGGGAGCAATCCTCCCATCATGTGTTGGACCGATGTTCATCAGCAGGTTTCCTCCACAGGACACGGTTTCCACCAGAGTCTGAAACAAACACACACACACATTCACACACACTAAATCTAAATGATTATAAGCCATTTAACCATGATTCAGCTTTAACTGGAGCAGTTCAACAGATCGGGACCCAGTGCAAGTTTACAGGTGAAGAGGATATTTACTTCTCACCGTTACAAGCTGCTCGATGGTGAGGTAGTCACTGAGAGGAGCGTTTCGTCTGTAACCCCAGGACTTTTTGTCGATGGTCATGCAGTTTTCCCATTTGTGTTTGAGCAGATGTCCTGGCTGGTAGCGATCAGCACAGGTGTAATATCCACCATGGGTGCAGATGGAGCCATATCCCCAGCGATCATTCGTCACCACTGTGTCTCGTACAGGACTGTGAAGGGACACAGATTAATTATCAGACGGGCTGTGATGAATCAAAAAAAACATAAACTAACTGTAATTTTATTACCTGTCATTATACAGCCAGGCTAGGAAACCAGTGCTGTTCCAGTATTTGTCAGGTGCGTCTCCGTCCCCGTCAGACCACAGCACCTCAGGTTTATATTTTACAATGAGCTCATAAAGCTCAGGCAGAGTTTTAGTGGTGGGAAAGTAGCTGGTATTGAATTTGTTGGCAGCGTCCAGTTCAAAGAGCGGATTAAACCACTCAAAGAGAGAGTGATACAACCCTAAACGCAGGTCACTGTTAGCACGGAGGGCACTTGCCACCTCATCAACCAGATCTCTTTTTGGTCCAACATCCATTGAATTCCAGTTCCAGGAATTTTTTGAGCCCCACAGAGTGAAACCTGAAAAACATATGAAAAAAACCCCAATATATCAGCTCCACGGCTGAAAGGATACAGCATGGGAGAAGTACTCCAAACAAGTCAAATTATGTGATTGTCTTAGTGTTTCATAAAATGATCAGACTTCACTGCAAATAACAAGGATGACAGAATGTCAATCACGTCCTGTACCTTCATGGTGTTTAGTGGTCAGGACAATATATTTAGCTCCTGATGATGCAAAGATGTCCGTCCACTCTTTGGCATCAAAGAACTCAGCAGTGAACTGCTGTGCAAAGTCCTGATACTTGAAGTCTGGGGGATAATTCCTCTGCATAAAGTCAACATATGGCTTCAGCTTTTGCTTCTGCCAGTACCACCTAGAGCAGAAATCAAATACAAAACATAAGATGAGCAATTTTGTTTTATGATGGCAAAAACGTGCAATTGCTTTGTCAATGAACACTCTAATACTTAGTTCAAGTTTACTGATCACAGCAAATCACGAGTGTCAATTCATCACATGATCAGCATCAGCAGATCAGACCTGAACCACGGATTTTAGACCAATAAGGAAATGAAACTGTGAAAACTCTGTCCATGAAACTTGCCTTAAGGTTTACACAGCCTAATTGTAGCCTGGTGAGATTTAACACACAATTAAGGGAATTAAGGAATGAACGGATGATAAAATTATGGCAGGTATGCCTGCAGGTGCCTGGACACCAGCAACAGGGCTCATCTTGCTCAGTCAGTTGTAGTGAAAGTTTAAGTCAAGTGGTAAGTAGTAATTTACATGGGAAACCAAACTCACCAGAACCACTCGCTGCCAAAACTCGGAACAGAGAAGACCCCCCAGTGTATGAAGATACCAAACTTGGCTTGATCGTACCACTCCGGCAGCGGTCTGGAGTCGATTGATTTCCAGTTCGGTTCGTACTTCGCGCTGCTGGTCCCGATCAACAGCATCGATAACGCGCAAAAAGCGGTTAGTGAACCCATTTCGAGTCAAATTCACTTCGTGTGATAAATACCTGCGCTGCACCGGCTGGCTGTCACATGATATAGCGAAAGAGATCTCGTAACACAGGAACAGGACCCAAAGAGGTATGAGGAAGGAACAAGTATGAATCCCGTGAACACATCGTAAACAAGAGGGAGCTTCCTGAAAAGATGAGTTTTGCATTAACGACACACCGGTGAGGTTCTCCCAGTCAGATTTAAGAGAACCCCGCTCACCCGGGCAACGCTGCACTATACACCTCGCGCTCCTCCGAGTCTACGCATGCGCGTCCCGCCCCTCTTTGAGGAAGAGGCTAATGTTTTGCTTTTTAACTTTGGTACACATGCAGGGCTACGTAGACTGTCACTGTCATATCTCTGCGAGGGATTTTGACAAGGTATGAATACACTGTTAAGAATACAGCTGGGTTCGTTATTTATGAAATATCACCCCAGGCGTTAATATCTTCTTTTTTTTTGCTGTCAGGACATAGAAAAGGTGATTGAGAGTTCAAAACAGGTGAGCCGTCTCAGCTAAGAAGCTTAATTTGCATTTGTATACTACTTCAGGTTATTATGCGTGTTTTTTGCCTTATTATTTTCAAGGCTGGATTGTTGGCGTTGTTAGCGGTGGCCGAGCATGCTGGGGAATTTGACGAGATCATTGAGCTTTCACAGAGGTAACGAGCATGACTTCATTTGTATTAAATGTGTTGTATGTGGGTTTTTTCCCTGACATTTTCACTTTTTTTCAGATACCCGGGTTTTATTTTTCCCTGCCTAGGAGTCCACCCTGTTCAGGAGGTTTCCCCAGAGCAGCAGAGGGGGGCCTCTCTCCTGGTAGGGTCGTGTTTAAATGGTCGGATCACTAAAATTTGCAAACAATCTTTGTGTGTCTAGACAGATAGTAAACTTGTGTTTTCTTGAGATTTCTGCCACAACCTAGAAACAATGGAAGTGGTGCAGATCCTTCCAGATTGCTTTACGGCACCACTCTCATCCAATCCATATTCTTCACGTGTGCTGTTAAATAATTTTAAATGTTCATTCACTTTCTCCTGTTATTTTAATTACTCTTCATATATTGTAATATTTTTGTGGGGTGATAACAACAATAGAAAGATGAAAGGGGGGAGAAGAAGAAATAAAATGAGGGGAAACAGGTGGGAATTACAACCCTGATAGGTTGTGAACAGGGGACTCAAGGCATTCTGGATGAGGAATCTTACAGACACTCATCTCAAAACTTCTAAAACTGCACTGAGGGCACAGGAGAAAATGTATGTGTTGTCCTTTGGGTGAATTTATGAAGTTTGTAGTCATGTTATAGCAAAGGAATCATCTTTCATGTCTTTTATGCAGGATTTAGATGTTGCTCTGCCCATCATAGAGAAATACAAAGACCACCTTGTTGCCATTGGGGAGGTAATAATTTTTATATGACTCAACTGAACAGAAGTTTGCCTTCTTGGGTTTCTCTTGCATTAACGTTAACGGTAAACCTTTTTGCACTTCTGTTATTTAAGGTTGGTTTGGATTTTACACCCAGATATGTCAGCAGTGATGGTGATAAAGAGGACCAAAGGCAGGTCCTCATTCGCCAGGCACAAATAGCCAAGGAGCTGGATCTCCCTCTGTGAGTCCTGTTGTAGTACTGATGTTAACTCTACTGGTAATATCTGACTCTGAGAGTCACAAGGTGCTACTGCGCAAGTGCCTTTTCCACTTAAATATTTAATTTTTAGAAATCTGCTCACACACTATATATATATATTTATTTATTTATGAGTAAACAGCTATTAATGATATTCACAATATTTGATGACATGTTTGTGATTTTTAAAGAACATCATTATGAAATGAATCTCAGGTGCTGCAGCATCACTGTCCCGCAAATCAAGGTGGATAGTAGGATTTATTGAGTCTCTTAGCCAACAGACCTCCATTATATTTGTGTGTGTGTATGTTTTATTTCTAGAAATGTCCATTCACGGTCTGCAGGAAGACCCACCATCCATCTGCTGAAGGAGCAAGGTAAACAGAGGATAAAAGCGTCTGCCAAATGACATTGTAGTGTAGTAGTTGTAGTGGTCACCCTGGTTTGGTCCTGATCTGATAGCAGCAGATAAATGGTTTACTTGAGTGTTTAAGAAATAAACTGCAATTCCACTGAAATGTCACTAGGTGTCGAAAAAGCCCTGCTTCATGCTTTTGATGGGAAACCGTCTGTTGCCATGGAGGGAGTGAAGGCTGGGTATTTCTTTTCTATCCCGCCATCTATAATACGGAGTGAACAGGTACAGCAGAGCACCTGATCAGTTTACATTTAGACTGTTGTAACCCAGCCTTTTTTAAATGTTGCTTCTCAGTAACACAAACACTCTCAACCATACATCTTTGTCATTTATGTGTGTTATATGAATAGTCTTTTGCAAATTCCTTGAATATCTTTGCCTTTTTATCTGTGAACATATACGGATTACACAACTAAACTACTGACATGCTCTCTGCCGACAGCACTGACGTGTTTACTTTGTTTTTATTGGTTGACTTCGTCACACTGACTGTAAATGATTGATGACGGCTCCTCTGTGTATATTTTCCACCAAGAAGCAGAAACTTGTGAAACAGCTGCCGTTAGAGAACATCTGTCTAGAAACTGATTCACCTGCTCTTGGACCAGAAAAACAGGTAATGTATTTTTTTCCCCTCAGATTAAAATATCCACCTGAAATCCAAAAACTGGGGATATTTGAGAGCAGCTATTTTATAGCTGCAATAGCTTTTGATTCTTTTTTATTTGAAGCAGTAGTTTAAGTTTTGATGTGTTTGTTTTTATATTTTAATGAGCATTTTACAGAGAAACTTCAAGTTTTAGTCACCCACTCATGTCGTGCCTTTCTTGCTCTGTGTCCTTAATGCAGGTGAGAAATGAGCCCCAAAACATCCGTATTTCTGCTGAGTACATAAGTAAGATCAAAGGAGTGTCGCTGCAGACAGTGATGGAGGTGACGACACAGAATGCTCTGCGACTCTTTCCGAAGATAAAATCTGCCATCAGACGCTGACAAAGTCTTAAAAGTTTATTTTATCAGTCCTGAATATCTCAGTTTATATATCCAAGCAACTTAATCCACACATTTGACTGAACAAAGATGCCTCTAAGGTGTTAAAAAAAAAACAACAACAAAAAAAAAACAGTGTTGGATGAGGTGTAAATTAGGGTCATAGCCACACATTAAATATCTCTGTGTGGACTATATAACTGACTTATGTGCTGAAAGATAATTACTTGTCTCAGTTTATTCATGAATAAAGGAGGATGGGACAACAATTTCACACACAAGTTGTGTATTTTTCATGCACATGATACATCTGAAACATCCAACATTTCATAAACACCTTGTCATGTAACAAAAACAGCGGCTGACATCACTCGTGGCCTCTCTTTTAAACATTCATGTCATTGTGAAGTGAATAAACACAACATGTCACAGTTTCACTTTTATATTTCCATTCAACAGATATTAGCAGAGCATTGATGTCATTAAGTCACTTGTTGCTGGTCTGTATAATTCTGTATAATTTAAAGTTGATTCATCATTCCCCTAATATCAGCAGTATTAGCCAGACTTTAATGGTCCTGCATCTGCTCACAGTTCGCAGTTCTATGGGGTATTGCTGCCTACTCCTCACAGGATCCCACCCTTGAGCTCTGAGTTTCATTCTGCTGTTCAGTTCTTTGGATGTGTTTCACTGCCACCAATGCGCAAACAATTAAATCTGTTTTAATGGAAAGTTTGATGTCATTAAACCAAATGATACAGCACCAAGTATGAACTACCAGTAACTGTGTTAAATATACTAATATATCGGTGTCAGCTCTCAAAATGTGATAGAAAGTTATTTTTTGAAAAACGTGAATATATATGAATATTCATCTTTTTAAATACTTGCCACTAAATTTCAGCAATTAGACTACGTAGACTTTTATCCAGTTTCCCAGATTATTCAGTTACTTTTCGCAAAATAAATTCAAATAATCTAAAGCCTGGGCACCGTTTTAGGAATAATAAATACTAACAATTAATCTTAAACTAAGGATTTTTTCACCATTCCAGCTCATGCCTACGTTTGTTGTTACGTGTTTTTTTTTTGCCTAGTTTTTATCTAAATGCAAAATTCACGTAAGGAAAAATATGATTAAGGAAGGAAAATAAATAAAATTCTTCTTTCCTCAAGTACAGTTTCCTTTTACCTCTATTTACTTTACTTAAGTCGTTGCACCATCTTAAAACATCTTAATTTTGCTTGGGTACGAATTTTAATTACAACCTAAGTGAACTAGTACGCCCTTCATGAAAATCCTTATTTTTCTGGTTTGTCACGAACGCAGCACGTACGCAGTTCACGGACCGCCCTGCGCCGACACGTCAGCAATCACACGCGCGCTGGGGAGCGACTGACAGTTTGTCCAACCAGTGCGGAGGTTTGTTGATGCCTGAAGCCCTCGGCTGAACTTTGCCTCATTGGCCAGTGTTGGTGAAACTTCCCCTGGGGTCGCCTCGGGGAGAATTTGCATGTCCTTCAGCGTGTCGCCCGCCTCGCTGCCTTGCTGGAGTTGAGGTGTTTACAAGAAATTGTGTCAAGTCAAATCAAGGTGAACGGCGGCCCGTGCTGCAGTTGCACGATGCTCACTGCGTGCGCACGAAGCTGAGAGGACTTCTGTTTTGAAGTTGGTGAGTAGCAGTTAAATTCCCCGCTTTGTCACTTTTAGAAACTTTTAATTATGAGTGAATCAGCCATACACTCATTTAACTCATTATTTTATGTGTCATGTTTGTTTATAAAAGCTTTTCAGTGTGCATGTTTTTGCCATTCTGCTCTCTTATCACACAGACGGCCAAGTTAATGCTAAACTTTTATCAGTATTTGTTTGGGTTGTATTTCCCAAGCATGCTAGGGATATGGAGTCATGGTTTGTATGGTAAGTATGAGAACTTAAACCTTGATCCGGTTCTCAACTTAAGCACTCCATCACACCTCACAGCTTTAAAGCAGCCTGCTGCAGAGCCCGTTACCCTGTTGCTCCTGGCCCTGCAGGTCTGAACAACAACACCATGACAGGTGACACAGTGATCTGGAGGGGTCTGAACTGGATGAAGCAGGCAGCCAGCAGAGCCCCATCAAGCGGCCTGCATGTTCCTGGGAAGCAGAGGCTGGTAAACTTCCATCATGCTGCAGGATCAGCAAGGGTGAGCAAGTCGGCCGTGATTTGGCCGTCATGCAGCTGCAGATGGGGATAGAGTTTCACAAACATGCAACCCAGATACCTTCTCTGTCTGTTTGTGCCACCCTCACCCCATTAACACCACAATAGTGACCAGGGTTGTGAGGCAGATCGTGCTGGAATAGAAGATATAGTGTCTAAAAGTAGTCTTTAATGGGAAGAAAATCACATGAAAACTGAAAAATCTGCAGTGTTTCTAACACATTTGTTTGCCTTGATGGGATGTAAGTCCCTCAAAACATTAGGACCAGTCTCTTTCCATATTTAAGCTCTTGTAGCAGTGTGCCTGCTTGTGACCCCTCATTGCAACTTGCATAGGTCCACCTTTAACGATTTTTCCATTGAAACTTTCTGTTTAATCAAAAATCTGTTATTTTTCTCATATTTTCATTTATCATTAATCATCATATTTAAGTGACTTAAAAAGGGTTTCATCTTTAGGTGATTTTTATTTTTCATATTTTACTGACAGCTGTTCCTGAAACAGTGAGGTAAAATTTTCTCGAGTACATCAGAGTACTGTACAGCCACATACTCAACAGTATTATATCATATTTAGGCCCATTGTTGAATCTAATCATGTGACTGTTTTAAGCCATTTGTCAAGGAACAGTTTGCATAAAGACTGGAGCTGTAATAGTCAGACATGAGAGTCATATCAATCTTCTCATCTAACACTAGGTGAGAGTGAAAAGTAACATCTTTCCCAAAATGTCAAACTATTTTTTAACACAATATGAATATGAATCCTGTTTCCTCATACAGGAGACGTTGAAGAAACAGCAAGAAGTATGCGTCCGCAGAGTCACAGCAGCACAGTTTCACAGATATTCGACGATGGGAGCTTGTTTCAGTACCTGTTTCATTGGAAGTGTAAATGGTGGACAGGGGACCTGCAGTGGAAGACCCGGCGGTAAAAAACACCAAAGGGATTGGTCGAGCCAACTGTTCTCTGGACATACAAGGTTATTCAACCAGGACAACTCCACAGTGGGACGGCTGACATCAGAAGACGTGGGAAACACCAAGAAAGCAGAAAGGAAGCAACATAAACAAGTGGTATACACTTAAATACCTTTCTAATACTAATTACTTAATTAATGTACTAGGACTTCAATGTTGTTGTTTTTTTTATATTTGTGCTTCAAGTTGAGACATTTTCTTGTATTTCAGCTCAGTGAACAGGCCAGAGAGAGGAAGGTGCCTGTCACACGAATAGGGAGGCTGGTGAATTTTGGAGGTGGGTGTGTTTGCTGGTATTCTGGTCACGTTACACCTGCTGTTTCAGATCACAGCCAAAGAAAAGACACATTATCATAAACAGAAACTTGTTGCTGTGCATGAATCACAGTTTTTCCTATAGTTTAGTCCTCAGAACCTATTAGTACTTGCACTTTTAGTTATTCTTTTCTTCAGTTTTAAAGGTGTCCTGTGGGGGTTTTTCAAGAAACAAAAGCTTTGTTTATATCAAGTGTTAAGCTCACAAAAAACGGTGTATGTTTTGTAGGAAATGTGTTGCAATAATTTGATATGAAGATATGAAAACCATGTGCAACGTGTGAAACATCTACATTTTACATTTTGCAGCTTCCTTTCAGCAACATCCATATTTGAATCATTGTAGTGCAGCAGCAGCTCGTTGGTTTTGCTGACTTTTAGCTTCAGGTGACTGTCGTTGCACCATGTGATGGAGCTCTATCCCTGAAGACAGGAGATTTCTCACTGGAGATTTTTATTAACTTTTATTGAACTCCTTTAAAGTCTTCATTACATATAATAAATGAGTTTGAACACAAATGGATGGGAACCACAACTTGACTGGCTGGTGGCAAACAACTGCGAGGTGGTAATTCTAGTTTTGTGTTCATGTTTACTTCCTCTGCCCTGCCTTTGCTGATGCATCGCTGCTATCTGGTACTTTCAACTTAAGCTGATTTTTCCTTATAGTATCATTTTAAACATTCAGAGTAGATTTTGTATGTGTTAGAGGTGAAGTGATAAGTCAGTTAATTGGTGTATCAAAAAAATCTGCACCAAAAAGAAGAAAATACAAAAATAGGAAGCTGATTAATAATAGAAATAGTCATTACTTGAAGTTCTTATGTTTATGTTCCTGAACTAACTTTGTGTTGAATTCACTTGTATTTTTTATAACTATGCAAATGACCCAGAATCTGAATTTGAAACATTTCAAAACTCAGGATAATTATGATAATCTTCGATGCAATCTGCCATATTCTTTGCCAACTTCCAGCTATTTTTGACATGAGTTGTGCAAATAACTTGTGCAAATGACTCTGGCAGCGCTGACACTTCCTCCAGAGCAGCAAAGGCTCATGGATGACTAAAGAGTCACCCTGCAGGATGTCAGCACGGCAGAGTTTGTGTATGAAGTCCTTGCTACTGCAGACATGTCGTACATATCTTTGTTCTCTTTTAGAGAGTTTTACAAGTAGAGTTGTTGTTTTAATTCTTCTTTTTGCAGTGTGTTTGAACACCGAAGTCTAATTTTGGACTTAGTCGAGAGGTTTTACATTGATGACCTCGGGCACCAGTTTTGCAGACCTGAGGTCAGACTGTGGGAAGTGCTGACGTGCTCCTTCACAGGACTGGAATGACAGAGTATCAGTAGCTGAGAAAATGTTTCAGGGACATGCCAGACTCCTGCCTGAGAAGATCCAGCTAATATAAAACTTGTTGTCAGCGATGAGCCTTCTGCTCCTCAAAGTGCTGCTCACTTCCAGTATTATCAGCTGTTTCTGAACCTTCTGTCTTAGCCTTAATTTACCCCTGAACTCTCTGAGTGTTGCTCTGAGAAATTAGACCTGCCTCCAGTTACTGATTGCTGTTATCACATCTTTTATTGTTGCTGCTGTTATCAAATGCACAGTAGAGCACTGGTGATAAACACAGTCAGCATTCATAAAAAAGACTATTGCCAAACAGTGTTTGTCCATTCAAAGAAAGTATGTGAATCATTTTTATGTTCATTTCTTTTGGCAGGTCTGGCTGTTGGACTTGGCATCGGGGCGATCGCTCAAGTGGCCAAGAAGAGTTTAAAACTCCAACAACAAGGTGATAAGAGAGGTTTTATTAGTGGCCTCAGGAGATAGGGATGTTTCACTTCTAATGAGTAATAACTTTGTTATGACCATAAAGGCTGACGTGACCACACTTTCATGTTTGATAATGTGTGGTGATCTCATCAGGTCACCACTTTATAGTGAAAATATCTGACATGCCATTGAAATGAGAGAACAGAATCAGCATCAAATGTAATATAATGATCAACTTGTTATACATAAATTCATTTGATTATAGATATTTTGTGCTTATACATCATGGTGACTTCAGTATTACCCTTCCTACTAGAATAGATTGAAGTTCTGCAGTAGACGCACACCAGTAAATAACCACCTTGAACTGAATTATATGTGTGTGTCTCCCAGGTGATAAAAAATCCATCCTGGACTCGAGCGCCTTCCTCTCTGAGGCCAACGCTGAAAGAATTGTCCGGACGCTTTGCAAAGTCCGGGGCGCCGCTCTAAAACTCGGACAGATGCTCAGTATTCAAGGTGAGGTGGTCACATAGGCAGAGATTCAATTCAAGACTTGTTTAAAACTGATGAAACACAGCACAAGGACACAAGGACCTCTTTCACACCACTGAAGCATGTTAGGGACGGCAAGTCCACACGGATCACTGTGCAAATAAAGGTTCAGCTTTCATCAGCACAGACAGTAAACTGGTGCAGAAGCTTCCCAACAAGACTTCATCATGTTTCTGATTCTGACTCGCTGGTAAACAAACAAACATTGCTTTACCAACAGGGAAATGTCATCACCTAAAATAAACCTCAGGCCAGCTGAACACAATAAGTGCCATTCCAGTCGAGCTATTGTAGGCAGTCGAGGCTAAACTGAATTTAAACGGCACGCTTACAGTAATGCGATGTCATGCTCTCAGGTGTCCCTGGCTCCGGTTTGGGCCTCTCAGGTGCTATTATCATTACTGTCGAGTGACAGAGTTAAGCGTTTGTTTTTCTAAAAGATAAAACTCTGGCAATCTTTCAAAAATCTACAAGGTCATAGAGCAACGCTCGCTGCTGCTTTGAAGGTGTTTCCAGAATCCTCTCACTCCAGATCTTTCCCATATTCATGTTTCAGCATGTTTCCAAACTTAAAGCTATTTAGTGCGCTTTTGTTTTTATGCGTGTTAATGTGATAACAGAAGTTGACAGAACACTTTCACCTTAGTCTCCATTTAGTAGCTGTTCCAGAGGTGTAGAGAACTAGTCGATTAACTGATTAATCACTTGACCTAAAATTGATCTGCTGCCATTTAATTCTGTCACTTTTTTCTTTAACTTTCTGTAATTATCTGTACTTTTTCTGTCCTTATACTACTGCATCATTACCACACCTGAAGTTTTAAGTTAACTTAAAATTAACTAGTTTCACCACCTCAGTTATGAGAATTTGTTGCTTTTGTTTCTTGTGTGACGTTACGTTTTCACAGGAAGGTTCAATGTAGTTTCATTGTTTTACTATCAAGAGCGTCATCACTTTTAGAATAACTGTTGGGAATAACTTGTCAGAACAACATGGAAACGTAAAAAGTTTCTTAACTCCTAAATTTCTAACATGTTGTATAGTGTTGGGACTGTACGCCTAAAGGTTTACACAATATTTGATTCGTAATACTAATGGCATCACCGTGGAAACCAAGGAAGTTATGTTTGTCAGCAGGATTACACAAGATCTAGTTCAATTGCAACATTGCCACAATACCTTCCCTGCATATACAATAAGATGAAATGTTCCATTATTACATGCTGTCTACATCACCAGTTTACTAACAAGTATTTTCACTCTGCTTTCTCTCCTGTTAGATGACGCCTTCATTAACCCCCAGTTGGCCAAAATCTTTGAGCGTGTTCGACAGAGTGCAGACTTCATGCCCTCTAAACAGATGATGGTACAGTATTTAGGAAGCAGTAGTCAATGACACAATATAAACTCAGTGCAGTTCACAGATGAGAGGGTTCCTCTTCTCCCCGCAGAAAGCCATCAGCAGTGACCTCGGCCCCAACTGGAGAGACAAGCTGGAGTACTTTGAGGAGAAGCCGTTTGCTGCAGCGTCCATCGGTCAGGTGCATTTAGCCAGACTGAAGGACGGCAGAGAGGTCGCCATGAAGATTCAGGTGAGATGAGCATTTGCATGGTGATAAAACACAGAAGTGAATTCTAACAAAACACAGCAAATAAAAAAATAACCTCGCAATCAAATCTGTTCTTTCAGTACCCTGGAGTAGCAAAGAGTATCGACAGTGACGTGAATAATATCATGACTGCTCTGAGTTTAAGCAACGCGCTGCCTGAAGGTAACATTGTTGGAGGGTTTTTTATCATTTTTATGATAACAGCTGCTATTGTCTGACGTCTGTAACCTCTGCTGATGTCAATAGACCTCCCAACATGAGCTGCTTGAATGTCATGATTTTCAGCTCTTTTTCCCTTTGACAGGTCTGTTTCCTGAACACCTTATTGAGGTCATGAGCCGGGAGCTGGCGCTGGAGTGCGATTACATAAGAGAAGCAAAGTGTGCCAAAAAGTTCCAGTGAGTTGTTTACACTTGATCCTACAGCACAGGCCGAACCAGAACCAGCATCTGGCTTATCTGGCTTATGTACTGCAGCTGTTACGTCCAATTTACAAGACATGAATCCAGACATGTTAATGTAACGCACGGAGTCATATGTGTGTATTTAATCCATACTGACTTTGGATGTATGAGTTAGATCTGCACAAGTTTGGCTCCCAACCTTTTTTTGCTTTTAACCTCTTTTTGTATGAATCAAGACATTTGTGGAACTGCTTACCGTAGGTCACATGTTTACAAGTTGTGAAGCTTTCAGTATATGTCTTTTTTCCCCCTCAGATGATGTAGATCAGAAATTTGTATGGATCTTCTTTTGTGGCTCTAGTTTTTCAGTAGTTTACAGCAGCATATTTTAATTTTTTCAGTTTTGTCTTTCTACTCATCTTGCTTGCTAAGCATTTTTTGCTGTTATTTGCTTGTACCGCAGTTCCCAGAACCAGAGCTTGCTTGAGACTCTGCGTGTGGTGCCGTTACATGTTTTTTTTCTGAGTTTTCTTTTCATGACGTTTATGTTTTGTAGGTGCCACTATTTCTGTTGTGTCTTCAGTCATGGTGGCTACTGCAGCTCATGCTTACTGCTAAGCTTTCCCTTTGTTATTCTGTGGTTAATAGAAATATCTGCTGTTGCCCAAAACACAAACTTACCACTTTCTATGTACCACAGGAGTTTAAATATAGTTATATTTGATGTTTCTATACTTATATTTACATCATTGGCTTTATATTTATAGCAGGACATGATAGAAATAGAAATATTGTTAACTGATGTCAGAAATTGTGACTTATGTATTGGCTTTTTCTCAGTAAACTCACAAACAAAATAACCTAGATCTCAGAATTAAAATGTTGTATTCCCTTTAAAGATTTATTTATAAAATCTTATCAAATTTAACATATATTGTCTAAAGAATAAACTTCAGTAGTCAGAGATGGCAAAATTTTCTCCTAAACTACCCATCAGTTCATCCAAAAACACGTTACGCATAAAGCATGAAGCTACGGCAAGCTGTTGGTAAACTTAGCTTAGCACAAAGACTGGAAACAAAAAAAAACATCAAGTCTCTGTCCACGTGCAACGAAATCTGCCTACCAGCACCTCTAAAAATCACTAATTAATTACATCCTGTTTGTTTAATCTATGTATATCAGTCTCTTAATGCTAAATTAAGCTAACCAGCTGCTGCTATTAACTTAATATTTATCCCACAGACCTGAGAGTGGTGTCCATCCTCCCATCTCACTCGTGCAAGAAAAAGCGAGAAAGCTCATAAGCTTTTCTCAAAAGTCAGCCTAACTCTTCAGGAACAAAGTTGATCCTTTAGCTGTCATGTTAACTATGTTCTTCTGTGTACCAGCATGGCCTGTTGACATTTTTATAACGGGGAGTTTGTCTCTTAACGCTGTGTGTTGCAGAGAGCTGCTGAAGGATCACCCGTTCTTCTATGTGCCTGATGTGATTGATGAGCTGAGCAGCCAGCATGTCCTCACCACAACGCTGGTGCCGGGTTTCCCTCTGGACCAGGCCACTGACCTCTCTCAGGAGCTCAGGAATGAGGTCTGAACTCTACACCGCTTACAGTACAATTTACACCTGTGCACTGCCAAGACGTCGCACGCTCAGGAAGCTAAATGCAGATTTATGTCACCTTTTGAATCCCGGAGTCGTGTCAGCACCTCACAGAGCTTACTTCAACTCATCATGTTTCACCTCATCAGTTTAAAAACAATACGTGGAGCGCAACTTTTTCCCAAACCTTAATATGACTGTGTAATTTCAGACAAACCTTTTTGTTTTTCCTTTCTCCTGCTTTCACTTTGGCAAGATTTGTGAGCAAATCTTGATGTTATGTTTGAGGGAGCTTTTCGAGTTCAGATACATGCAGACTGATCCAAACTGGTCCAACTTCTTCTTTGATCCGCAGGCTCACAAGGTTGGTTTGTCTCAGTCACTTCACGTTGTTAGACATTATTATGGCATGAATTTGCCCTTTTCACTGTCTGAAGCCTGCCTTTCTGTCCTCAGGTTGCACTGTTGGATTTTGGAGCTACACGAGGATTTGATAAGAGTTTCACTGACACCTACATTGAGGTGAGGAGCTGTAGAAAGATAAACCGTCAGCTTACTAAGTATTAAATGATTCTGTTCTTACAAAAACTTTACTTGTAATAACAACACTTTAATTTTGTTTTATCACAAAACTTTCACTCTATCACATAAAATCAACCTGTTTCATTCAAATGTATTCTCGTTATACCAACATACAGACTGATTTCATTAAACAAATACATCGTTTCCTGAAGGAAGAGCATGATCGCCTACGTTAGATAGAAAGATGAACAATAGCTGGTTAATAGGGTTTGATTAAGTCTTATTTCATGTTTTAAAATGACTCATAACATTCATAACAGAGAACCGTAGTGTGTTTTCATGCAAGCACATCAGTAAGATTAAGACTTTTTTACAAGTAGATGGTCTCATTTCTCTCATCAGGTTATTAATGCAGCTGCAAATCAGAACAGAGAAGGTGTCCTGCAGAGATCCAGGGACATGAAGTTCCTCACAGGATATGAGTCCAAGGTAACTACATCTTCAAAACCAAACCCCAGCAGAGTGTAAACAGAGTGACGTTTAGTTAAAGAATCACTATCAAGAAATAGATCTACTAGCTAGTTTATGGACTGAACTGAATTAATCTGTCCTTGAGGATAAAAACCTGAGTCTGAGACCAAAAAACCACAAAAACATCAATGGAGGCTTCACCTCTCTAAACCCAGCAGTGTAAGAAACAGTTAGAGCCTTTACTGAAGTCACAGTGACATTACCACAGTGGAGGAGTACTCTGTACCAAACACATACCCATGCTCTTAAAGTATAAAAGCTTAAAGTACTCTTTAGGCAAAACAGCTCTTTCAGAGGGTTAATGGAGCCTTCAAAGTCCCAAAAGATGATATATAGTGTTTTTTTATTTTATTCACACAAGTTATTGTTGTGTCCAACAGGTGGAAACAATTATTTTTCTAGGAGTTTAGGAGCTGCTTTGTTATTTGTCTGTTTATTATTTCCAATTAAAACCTGTACAATTCTCATGACAATTCAACATGATAACCTCACACTGAGCTTCACACAACTCCAACATGAGCAGGTCAAATCAGCAACATAACTGAAAACACCCGCAGGGGCCTTTCATCTATGATAATGCATCATATTTTTATAGATGATCCTATATTTTGTTTGTACAATCAAAGTAGCTGTAGCAGATAAATAAATGCATTGAAGTAAAAAGTTTAACATTTCTCTCCAGCGTGTAGTGAAGCGGGTGGTTAAGGTGACATTTACTTAAATTAAGTACTGCACTTATGTAAATGTATTTAGCTAACTTCCAACACGGTTTAAACTTCAAATTAAGACAGGAAGCCGTGTACGTTTGATGACTGAGAGTCTGCAGATTTCGTTTTCAGACAAAGGTCAGTTTATTTTAGTTTTGATCACCTGTTCAGACAGAGAGCAGGAACAAATCCGTGAAATGAGATGCTGCAATCTGTGTTAACAGGTAGCTTTTTATTAAAGTCTTATCTGTGTGAAACATTTATCGTGATTTACTCACAAAGTGACACTAAGTCTCCTTTATCCACCTCTACTGGTGGCCAGCAGGAACTGCAACATCTGTGACACAACTCATGTTTGCTCCTGTCCAATCATTACAAACCATGAAGTCTGTAAACACTTGAAATGTTTAGCATGCAGGTGAATCTTGAGTCATAATGTAACATACTATAAATATAATAATGAACGGCACTTTGTCTCTATTTTCCTTAAGTATAATAAACCAATTTACACCCTCTTTCCAGGAAACCTTTCCAGGAAGTAATGAGGAGGAGCTTTAAGATCTTGTGGTGCCAATCATTCACACACAGTGTTGGAAGTACTTTCATGCATTTACTCGAGTGCTGCAATTAGTTGAGGTCTTGAGTATTTTCATTGGCAGCTACTCAACAGCATTTGATTATTTTTATGTTAATATGAATGCAAAACCATTTGTATTACCACCGTTCCTGCTTTTACATTAACGCCTGTGCAGTGATGATGATTTAACATGTGAGTGTTTCTTGGCCCTGTGCAGTTGCCCAGCAACAAGCTGAAACTCCAGGAGGATTACGCCTACAGCCAAAAAATTGTCAAGCACTTAAGATCCCCCTGTAAACTGGGGTATTTTTGTTTTCACACTAGTTGTTGTACAGTATGAACAAACATGACATAACAGGTTAATCAGTGACCTTTGGGGCGTCTGGTATTTTGTTACATGTGGACAGAACCAGGATAGTTTCCTCTGTTTCCAGTCATTATGTTATGCTGCCCTGCTGCTTATATTTAGCAGGTACTGAGTGGTATCAATCTTGTCTGTGCTTCCATACATGTAGAACTACAACGTTAAAGCCTGTTGTTTGACTGCTGTGTCCTGTACTCAGGCGATGGAGAACGCCCACGTGGACGCAGTGATGATCCTTGGGGAGGCCTTCTCCTCTGAGGAGCCCTTTAACTTTGGAGCTCAAACGACCACAGAGCGTATCCACAGCCTCATCCCTGTGATGCTGAGGGAGCGACTAACACCTCCTCCTGAGGAGACGTACTCCCTCCACCGCAAGATGGGTGGCTCCTTCCTCATCTGCTCCAAGCTCAAGGCTAAAATATCCTGCAAGAACATGTTCAAGGAGGCGTACAACAACTACTGGAAGGATGGACACCCCGAGTTGACGAACTAAAGCTGGAGTTTTCCAAGTGACGCGTTAAAACCAGGATTTTCTGGCCTTGTTTGTGGTATGTTGAACAATTTAACTTACACATTCTTACCTGAAGATATTTTTGTTTAACCTGGACCTGAAAATGTCCATATGTTGCATCCTTTTTTCTTTTTTTTACATTGGTCTGTTCAGTGTCTCATCAAGTAAACCAATGAGTACATAAAAGATGTGAAAAAATTCAGAATAATGTCTATGAAGAGCAATTTCATATCTGTTTGCTTCTTATTCTATCCCTCTTTGACCAGGACTCCATCCAGACTAACATGAACAAAGTTAATGTGTGAAGATTATATTATATGTGCATATTGTTTGAAGGGATTTGTTGTGTACATTGTGCTACCTAATAATGATGTATGTATGGTTTGAGAAGTTCTTCTCCATCTGACCAGGATTTGTCAGTTTCAATAAATTGACAGTGATGTTGCAAAAAGAAACCAGCATCAAAGATTTGTTCATTTCTGAGATGATTCCAGATTATTCTTTTAAGGCGATGACAAATGGACTTCAGCTGAGGGAAGAAGGCTCAAAACAATGTTTATATGGGTCAAATGCAGGCGAATGAACACTAAAAATATGTTAAAAACTGGAGTCAAGCAACAGTTTAATGCATGAAGATTAATGTGTTTCACAAATACTGAATGTGTTGAGTCATATGTAAATAAAAACATTTGTTATGCTGTATTTAAACAACAATTACAACAATTACAACTGAGCATAAAAATTCCTTCTTTTGTCCTTTTTCCTCCATTCCTTAGCAGCTAATGTGGTGCAAAAATGACAAACTTTGGAAACTGGTAGTTTTTACTAAATTTTTACCAAATAAAAAAAAAAACATGACTATTATAACAGCACCAATACATATTTTCTCAAAGACTAACATAAATGTAGAAGTGTAGCTGTACTCTTCACGGGAATTAGCTGTAACACATGAGTGATGTAAACAGCCCAACAAACTACTGATACTTAAAGTCGTAGGAGGCTCTGAGGCAGGAGCAGGCAGCCTATCATCAGTGTCCACAGTCATCTTACAGTCCATGTCAGTGGTCAGGGTTTTGACGCTCCACTTGGATCGTGATGCTGGAGAAACCGAACTCTGAGCGCAGGAGCTTTGTTGCCTTCGTGAGGACGACATGTGTATCAGCTTCATTTCCTATAGAAACAAAAACAGACATTTTCTTAAAGCTGTGGTTTAAAATGATCTTATACATGTGTCATCAGTCCGACAGCCTGACGCAACCTGTTGTGACGACCCACCCTGTCCTGTATTTATTCACCACACACGTCTGTTATACTAGCTGGCTGGTGACTCAGCTTCTCCTTTTCTAAAAAGATTTTTAGCTTTCCTAATTTTTTCCTCAGTCTTGGTGTCAGTTTGCATGATTTTACTTGCAGGAACCCGTGAAAGTGATAAACTAAAACTTCAATGTGATGATTAAATTAATTCAAAATGAAATTATTCTGGTCTTCAATGTGACTGGTCTCAGTGATTACTTTGTTTTTACTTACTTTGATTTGGCTTTAACTGGATCTGCATTTGTTTTCAATATAACCCAGATGAAATAATAAATATTAATAGTAAATGTTATGTTTTTGTTATTAACTTAACAATTATTTAACCAGGCAAGTCTCACTGAAGTTGGTAATCTGGAAACCTCCTTTGAGGTGGTAAGACAGAGCCATGAACATGATGCAGATTAAAAAAAACCCAAAAATAGCTGAGGTGCTAAGAAAAATAAAATATACTGACGCGAGAAGAAACCCGACCACTGGTGAGGAAAATTATGAGCTGATACACATGAAATGATATGATATGGTGTACAGGAGGCTCTATATTATTAGGAAATTGAAATTGGGATTGAATTTTCTTTATGCTATATCCAGCCAATGGACGAAGCCAGGTATTTCTCCTTCTTAGGAGACTAAAGTGAGCTAAGAGCGGAACAACTTAAAGCAAGGGGAAAAATACTCCGTATTTTCAGGAACATGATTTTAAATTGATTCATCTGATCACTCTGGAAAGTTTAAACTTCAGGAGCATCTATTGACACACTGCTCATCTGTGGTCAGACTGCGTGTGTTTGTAGAGATTAGCAGGACTGATTCAGCCTCTACCTGCTGCCACGTGAACAGAGAGTAAAGAGTGAGTCATGTTGAGGCTCCACATGTGCAAACTGTGAACGGCCACAACTCCTCTCACAGACAGCAGCAGCTCGCGCACAGTGTTTGAGGGAATGTCCTGCGGAGTGCCTGCAGAAAAACAAAGACGGTGCTCAGTGCCAGTAACGTGTAAACTGCAGGCAACAAAGTGACGACAGACACACGGGAGCAAAGTGTGCTTACCTTCCATCAGTATTCTGAAAACATCCTTCGTGACTGGAGCTGTTGTTGCAAGAACAAGAGCCGAGAACAGGAATGTGCAAATTGGATCTGCAACTTTGTAGTCGGGCTGTGAGGAATGCAGAAATATGACTACGTGATTAAAAACAAACAATAACATCCACAGAATAGAGCCTGAAGGTTTCCTGCTGTCTGCACCAACTCCACTGATACCGAAGCCCTTTTAAATGTATATTTATCCTGCACAATATGTTGATCATACCAGCACAGTTCAGTCCAGACTGTTGCTTGCACCCAGTTTCAGAAAATGAAAGGCTGTTACAGGATATTCATATCTGTTTCTTGTCAAAGTGCTGCTGTGCCTATGAGCCAGTAAGATGGCTTTAGACTGTTCTGACGTCACATGACATCAGCTGCAGAGGTGTTATGTCTGACACTGACCCAGAAGTGGATGATTGTGGCAGCCAGCAAGACCCCGACACTCTGAACCAGATCCCCCACCACGTGGATGAAGGCTGCTTTCACGCTGGCGTTGCCGTGGCCATGATGATGACCATGAAGCTGTCTGCGGGTAGGAAAGCTGTGACTGTGTCCATGTGAGGCACCAGACTGATGGAGGATCAGGACCATCCTGAAGAAAACAAAGTCCAAACAGTTTTTAGAGGAGCGTCTGATACATCAAACATAAATAAGCCTGATGCTGAGCTCATCACACTCACAAGACATTGACCACCACAGCACAACCTGAGGTTATGAGCATGATCTGACTGTCGATGTCATAGTCTCCATCAGTGATCCTCTGTATGGCTGAGAGCACCAACACTGCTGTCACAGCCCAGATAGACACAACTGACAGCAACATGCCCAGAATCTCTGTGTAGTACAGCAACTGAGAGTCATACAAGACACACAACATTTAAAAATGATACATGAATTCATTTATACAAGGTGACAGTACAAATACTGATTAACTATATTCATAGTACAGTTGTCTAAAAGCAGACTTTCTGGAGTAGCTGATTGGAAAGAAAACTGTTAAAATTCACATTAGGAAGTAGTTTATAAGATGTCAGCAAAAGCAAAGCCATCCTTAATATTAAATAAACTGTAAACCTGGAAACAGGAGGAAACAGCCGGCCTTTGCCCAAAGCTCAAACATACACCAACCAGCACCTCAAAGACTCCCAAATGAACACAGTATGTCCTGTTTGTTTGAGCCGTACATTTCTGTATGTGTACAGATTAAACAAACAACATATAAAATGTGATTTAGTAAAGTAAAGTAAAATCATGAATCTATGTCTTTCTCACCTGCTCGATGCCACCCAAAAGTCATTATGTGTGTCTGAGGCCTGGATGAGATCCACAGAGAGAAGATGCTGATCGTGATGCTGCCAAAATCAGTCAGAAGATGTGCTGCATCCGTCATGATGGCCAGACTGCGTGCAGCGTATCCACCTGAGGGCCAGAGAAATAGTCCCTGCAGACTGTCAACAGAGGAAGAAGTGTGTGTGTGTGTGTGTGTGCGTGTGTAGAACTAAGAGAGGGTGGCTTTGTACCAGGTTACAGCAGAGATGGATTCCCAATGAATAAAAAAGTCATAAAGACTTTGAGACAACTTGAGACAAAGTTTTTGAAAGTTAGTTAAATTAGTTAAGGTTATTTGATCGAAGGTGGTCAAAAATATAGCCAGTTGAAGATAGGTGGGCAGAGAGCCAGGTGAGGAGAGAGACGCAGCTTAACCTCCTGACTACCAGAAAAAAATATTGTCCAATACATTTTTTTTTAAAATTCCCCAATCTTTGTCAGGTACCAAAGCCACACCCCTTCACATTTGGTATCATTGAAAAGCCCTAAATGTCCTCTGTAGATAGCAAAAGGAGTTGTAGTCCGTTGTATAAAGTGGGTGGGAGATATTCAGGTTTAAACATGTCCTCCACAGAGGACAAATTTGAACTACTGGTAGTCAGGACGATAAATAGCAAGCCAATCAAAGAGAGGCCACTAAATAAACAGCCAATTAAACAGAGGCTGTGAGATAAACAAACCAATCGGAGAGAGTGCGGGCAATCAGAGAAAGGCAGACAAATAAACCAGTTAATCAGAGAGGGATGGACGAAATGGCTGAGTGATGCAACTAAACAGCCAAGTGACATTCACTCAAGAGCTAAGTCCATCAGGGACTTCTCCTCAAGCACAGTACAAACATCAGTCACGATCAAGCTTCACTGACTTTTTTCCCCAACAGACAAAACAACTAATAATAGAGGACACTGCTGTCTGCTTGAAACAAATATCAGATACCTTTGAGGAAAGTCAAATTAGTTACGTTGTTTTTTTCAACTCACCAATCACCTCTCCGGTCATGAAGACGAGGCTGATGGTACATGCAATGTAAAGCTTCCTTTTGGCCAAACGTCTCGCATCACCATCAGCTGCCAACATGGTTTCTGTCTCCTGGCAGAGGCAGTCAGGCTGCCACAGGCCGTCCACACTGGAAGCATCTTCACTCAACTCTGATGCAGAGTCTGAACATTTTTCCTCCTGAGCTTTTGTCCTGAGAGAGAACAGACAGTAACCGGTTTCCGAACAAAGGATCTTAATCTGGGTGATTGAATATAAAGGCATGTAAGCGGCCTGTATAAGAGAAGAAAATAGATAAAAACACACCATGTGAGAGGCTCCAGATGAGTCTCAATCAGATATTGTCTCTCTGAATCCATTGCTTACTCTGTATCGTCAGAAGACTACACCTCAGTGACTTCCTTTATGTTACTCGTGTAAAGTGAAACTTGCCACCTGCTCTCACACGTGTTATCTGGCGGGGTGGAGGACAACAGGAGCCAATGGCAGGTTACTGAGCTCAGAAGAGCCAGTCACCTACAGCAAACAATAACAAGACAACTGTATGACATTTCCAATATCACCCAAGTTTATTTGATCAGACAAACTTTAATTTTACAGTAACAAACTGTTTGGAAACATGTAAAAGGTTGAAAGGCAGAAAAAAATGGGAATGTTGCGATTCAAGGAAACTTTTGATTTTTGTTTTGTGATCGTTTAAACTTTAACATGAACACAGTGTTGATCCTACAAAAACGTACACAATAAACAGATCAAATGCTGAAAGTGAGTTAAATATACTACTGGATTTATATAAAATGTAACCCGATTAAAAATTCCTCCACCCAGAGCAAAAAAATATATACATATAATGTAAACATGCTGCATAGTTTGAGGAGTTATTTAAATATACACTCAATTTATCATAAAACTTTCAATCAAAAATATATCTCTCGATTTACATAGAAACACAACTCTTGTACTGAAAATAACATCATGGTACATTCAGGCATTATATCATCTCACACACCACAGAGAGGTCGCTCTCTTTCACCATCTGGATCACTTGGACCAAAATTTGACCCCAATTCAAGTCAGCACATCGTCTTGTTGTCAGCAATGTTTTTAGTGTTTAAAATAGGGAGAGCATTCTGAATTAAATGTCAGGAGATTTCAATTTCACTGGTCAATTCATAATGCCAAACGAAAACAAACTTTGTCTTCACAAATATCATTATAAATACATTGCTATTAACAGGTCACAGTATGTTTAAGACTCACATGCAATCAGACAGTGTCTTCAATTGTCCAATGCTGTAATGAGTGGAACATTTCAACATGTGAACCTCAGTCTCAGAAACTGTCACCCAGAATGTTCCTGTGATGTTTGTCAGCAGTATTTCATTAAATCTCTCCAGGCTATTTACAGACACAGCTGACATTCAAACATTTAAAATTCACCATTTGGTTTAGTCACGACATAATTTACATTTGAGGAGTATGAATGGAAATCTACATCCTTTATTTTGTGTCTACACTAAGTAAAACTATGCACATTATGACTGTACACCTTGTAAGTCTCCACATGGCTGCAATCTCCCACGGCTGAAACGGCCAATAATGGTACCTTGAAACATCTCGAGCTGAGTTCCTTTCAAACCATCGTGCCAGTACTGTGAAGTTGTGGGGTATTAAAGTGCACATGAAGAATAATTGATCTGCATGGCTTTGTCATTGTCACTGCAGTCCACATGCTGCCCACTATTAAAAAATAAAAAGTTAAAAAATAAATATGGGGTTGAAACAAAAACAACCCCGTTGGCGCTTAAAAACAAAAACTGGCACAAATAACTCTTCGTCTGATTCGTTAAAACAAAATGTGATGCTGAGATGAACATCTTAGCTGCAAGTCAGCCAAAGTCTCTGAGGAAAAACAACCACGCACCCGTAATTTACACACATCATCAGCCACTTTGGCAAAGATCAGTACATCCACTGATGATGACATGGTTTTGTTACACAGTCCAAGCACTGAAGGACTTCACACACTCACTTATGGCTGGATACGGGCCCTGAGGTGTCGTTGGACGAATGAGGCTGAACCACGATCGGTGCATTCGTACCTAAAATGTGAAAAACACATCACAATATTAGAAAAAGAAAATATGGTACCGAGCTTGTAACCGACAGGTATCACTGCAGCAGTGAGGAGGAATGAGGAAGGATATCCTGGCTGAGATGAGGAACGCAATCCACAGACTTGTCTGCTACATGTGGGTTTCAGCAACTTTGACCTTTTACACAAAAGAAGTGAACTAAGTTGTGAAGAAAACCAAGATCCTGACATCAAGTTTATGCAATACCTTATCTTAATAATGATGTAGACCAATGTATTTTTAAACAGTCAATAAAATTCAGCTGATATCATGCGTTAGTTTATAGGCTATGGGCTGCACACAGCACTGATGAGCAGGAAAACAAACCAAATGCTAAAACAACACAGCAGCAGTAACAGCAGTAGCTTAGTAGCTTTCACAATGTGCAGTCATTCAAGATCAGTGCCTCTCTTTTTGGCTCATGAACCTTGAATAAGATGATGTGAGGACTAAAGCAAGTTGTGCACATGGTTTAAAACAAAATACTGTTTGATTTGATTTGGTTTTATAACCTCAGTACAGAAGAAATCTGCTTTTTCCTGACTAGATAAAACAGTGAATGGCTCCTCGTCACCCAAATTCACGTGGGATCCAAACACAGTTCGGGACCCACTGCTCTTGATGTTGAGTATTTTAGTGCATTACTTTTCCACTGCACTCAACACTGATAACTTTATCAACAGTGACAACTGTAAGCAGGCAGAGCTGTTAATAAGTAATAAGAAACACAGGTTAAAAATAGCAGCTTAGTTGATTTTAATGCATCCTGACGCATTTGTAGAAAGGTATTTATACAGTTAGGGAAAAATGTTAGTAGTGAGTTGATTTATACACAGTCCACACCAGCAGTGTTAAAAGCTGCCAAAACAGTCCACACTGCGACACTTTGTTGTGGCAGGTAAACCAAGCAGCAAAGAGCAGGCAGCTGAGGACAGGTGAATGTTACCTGAGGAGTCGACAGCTTCGTCTGAAGTGGTGACAACTGTACCTGACGTGGCACTAGGGCTTGGCTGAATAATTATTACATGGTCTTCTGCTGTGAAACAAAGTTTAAAACTGAGCAACTCCAAACATCGTTCGAATGAAATGACTCCATTCACTGTCAAGGATAAAAACATGCAAACAAAGGAGCAAATGCAGAGGCGTGGGCAAGATTTAAAAGATAGTTTGACACTCATCATCAAGAACACCCTCTTTATCTGCTGCAGCAAATTGGGCTTTCAATCAGCGGAAAGTAATTCCACATTTACACAATGAATGGCTCCAGTTTGACAATGGAATTTTCCTGTCATGTGATGACTCCTGAACCACTTAGCCCAGCTGAAAATGAAATGCTTTTAGTATCAGTTTAACTTTTTGGACAATGTAATGTGGGATTTTACAGATTTTTAAATTTTTTAAATTTTTTTTTTTTTTTTTTTTTTTTTTTTACAATGAGCAGCAGGAAGATATCCTTGTTATTTCTGTGCAAGCTGAACTGATTCCCTCACCTGCATCCTGTTCTCTGATCTCTGCTTCGAGGTCCTCTGGGTCCATATACATGAACTGTTCGTCTTCTGGATCCTTGCACTTCCCACAGCAGAAACAGCAGCAGCAGAAACAGCAGCAGCAGGTGAAAATACTGCAGCACACCACAAGGGCCTGGACACAAAGAAGAGAAGGACTGAATGTCAGCACGTACATGCCATGTGTAAACATGCATCTGCTCCATAAAAAAGAAATGATTTAACTATATTCAGGTGGGTTTTTTGCAGAAATCATAAAACTCCATCATCATTAATTTAACACTGTATTTTAAATTTTGTCTTCTTGTACAAAATGTCTCATCTTCTTGTATAAAATCCACGCTGTTACACACAACAGCAGTGCAACTAAAATACATTTTAGTTTGGACATTTACTCAGTTTTCACTTGCAGCACATGTAGACTTTTGAAACCACATCCCTCACCTTGAACCAGCACTTGGACATGAGGAAGTAGTATTTGACACCTTCGTCCCCAAACTGCTCTGCTGCATAGAGACCCATAGATCCGTATTCATCATAGATCTTTCTCTTGTTGTCATCGCTGAGGATGGCGTTGGCGTTGTTGATCTCTTTAAATTTCTCTGCAGCTTCAGGGTTGTCTGGGTTCTTGTCAGGGTGATGCCTCAATGCAAGTTTCCTGGAAGCAAGTGATTTCCAAATTACAGAACTGTCATCCACAGCTTAAGATACCACCAGCCAATTTACACCATGTGAGCCTGTACTTCAGGGTTTCAGACCCCCTTAAATATAAAAACTAACAGTAAGTTATGTGGCTATGATCTTAACCTTGATCAGAGTGTCAATTTGAAATTTAGACTCATGAGATCTGTGAATAAAATGTACGCCAAACATCCTTAAAACAAAAACCAAAAACTCCAAAACGGAGAGATAAAAATACTAAGAGATCTCTAAAGGACCACATGTAAAATATGTATTATTTTCTTTATCTTGTTTGTTGGTTCTTTGAATCAGGATTCAGTAAGTTAAACTAAACAATGAATTAATTAACAATTTTTAAAAAAATATTACAGATTTTAGTCAATTAATGTCACTCAAAATATGGGGTGTCAAACAAAACCAGTTATTTGAAGACGTCCCTTTAGGCTGAAGGAAACTGTGATGGATATTTTTATATATTTTCTGACACTTTGTAGACTAAAAAACGGATCCGTTAACGGATAAAACAGATTCATTCATCCTCACGAACACACCTGTATGCTTTTTTTATTTCCTCTGCGGATGCTCCTTTCTCCAGGCCCAGGACTTTGTACAGACTGTCTCCTGCTGTTGACATTTTACGCTGAGTTCTGGTTGGTTCCGCCATGATTCAGGATTTGAAGGCTGTGATGAAACACACACACACACACACACACACACACACACACACATAAATACTTAATGCAATATCGTCAATGTACGGACAGAAAAACAGACTTTAATGGCTCAGTGAGGCTGAAATTTAGTGTGAAGGTTCAATGAGGCTCTATAACAGTGAAATACAGCACGCTGAGAGTCAAGGCAACCTACATTACTGATTATTCAACTACTGCTTGAACCATTTAAAGGTGTTGGGCAGGACTTTTGTTTGACTCGAGTTAACTTGACTTAACCTGACTTCATGTCAAACCCTGCCGGACCATGTCACGACAAGCTGCTAACCGCGAGCTAACTTTAGCTGGTTTACATGAGGAGGAAGTGAAACCTTAAATCTTACGTACTGGTTTGATAAAGATCGTTGTTTTAGGTCGAATCATAGAGTCCGAAAAGTGTCCTTTGTTTTTCTTAAAGTTTGTTCCACGAATTGTACGGGCTTTCCCTCTGTTAAAACTTCTCTTCAACTAAAGCAGCGCAAAACTTTAGAGGAGCCGCAACAGTGAAGCAGGAAGTTTGAGGAAAGAAAGAATTTTGTTACGTCACCAGTCAGTTTGATGCGCGATCGACTGCGTTTCAAATGCGCAGGATGTTAAAATAAAGGCCTCGGTTTATCATAAAATCATTACATTATTGTGTGTTTTCTTGTTTCCTAACATGTTGTTGTGTACACTACCGTTATAGGTATATAATCATTCAATACAATACTAATATTCTAATAATAATCAGTGTGGGAGAAGTACTTATTAACTTATTTAACCTTACAGTACACAAATATTCCAAGTCTAGTCACAATTCTACTGAGGTAAAAACACATAAGCATTATCAGCTAAATGCACTTACTCAAAGTACCAACATTAAAGTACATATAAGACCAAATGGCCCTTTCAAGGTGTCATATTTAAGTGTACATTCTATTTCTTCCGTAAAGTCTCCTTTTATGATACCTATAATGTTTTATTTGTTTTAGACACTACAGTAAAGTTGTTTACAGTGTAAATGTGGTGACTTTGTTTGAAATGTGGAAATGTACATGTATATGTTTTCCTGTTGAGGTCACGGCATGTAATTGGACAGTACAAAAAAAAAAACAAAATTCAGAAAAGAATATTATCACCAAAACTCAAAGATTTAAAGGTTTTAGTTGTCATATGCTCAACGAATGCTGTGTGTGCAGTAAAATGCAAGAGTTCTTTAGGCTGTGCTCAAAGTACAAAAAGAATAATAAAAAAATACTTTGCAATAGAAATTAAAGTAGGGATAAAATGTTTAAATGTGACCACTGATAGCAAACATTACAAGAAGGTAATACAGTGTCAATTACTTAAATGATAACACTACAGAAAAAATAGCATTGCACAAAAATCATCCTGGGACTAATGGTGGATAAGACATATTTAAAATAATGATCAACATTTCTGTAAATACTTTCCTAATAACACTGCATTGTAAGATTCCTTGACATAAATGTACTTCAGAGGGATTATATTTCTCATAATATTCCTGCAGCTGTTCATCACTGGGCTTCCTGAGTCTGTGGAATCACATCAATGACAATCTTCCCCGTGTTCTTGTTGGCCTCCATGTGCCTGTGAGCTTCTGCAATGTTCTCCAGGTTGAATGTGCTGTCAATCACTGGTGTCAAGGAGGCTTTCTGGTCTGAGAAATGCGCTAACACTCTGTGTGAGAAAGCCTTTACCAGGTCTGCTTTGTACTGTGAAGGGAAAATGCAAAGCAAGGATCAGGCTCAGCCACAGAGACGCAAATGCAGGAGATGTGCCAAAATTAACAGTTATTCGTTTTAGATTGGACACAGCAAGAGACAGGGCTGTTGGATTTTCACTTGACATGAGTCAGCATGTGCACATGCAGAGATGAAGAAACACAGCTGGAGTGTCATGTCTGTTTGGTTTGAATTCTCACCTGAAGGCTACGAGAGCGGAGGAGGCTGCTGAGCAAGTGGCCTCGTCTGGAGAGCAGTTTGCCCAGCAGGTCTCCTTTGATCGTCCTGCCTCCCATAGTGCCGTACAGCACCCACCTTCCATCGATGGCTAAAGAGTTCACATTTTGCTCCCAGTTACACCCACCAATGCAGTCAAGGATGACGTTTGCTCCCTTGCCTGTGAAATTACAGTTATACAGTTATTATAGTTACACAAGTGAATTGTGCAGGACTCGGATATTTGATCTGAACCCCAGTCAGCATCACTCTTTCTTTGATCTTCTTTACTTTAACTTTCATCAGAGATAAAGACACATGTTTTATGAATAATTTAAAATATAATTTAGATATCTATAAAACTTTATGTATTCACAAGATGTACAACAAATGTCCACAAATCCCACAAGAAGATGAACGAACTGAAAAGCCACAGAGCTCTATAGTCTGAAAACTAATAAAAGCACATCAATGAGTCACAGTGTTGCACTAGACAATACGTCTGCAGGAGGAGCAGATGGGCCACAGACAGTGTAGGGAGATCAACAGGTACTGAGAGAAAGAGTAACACATTGTTGATTTTAGTCTTTTCGTGTGATTAGTTTACAGTAGGAAACCTGTATCAGACTGATTCTAATTTGCTTTTCCAACTTTTCAACTCACAGGAAAACAGATGTTTTTAACTGAACAAAGAAAAGGACTATGAAGTTACTGTATCATGAGCAGCAATTTCCACTGAAGCTTCAAAGTAGAAGAAAGTCCAATTAAGCAATATATAGCACTGACATATTGTTTATATTACTGTAATATCAAAAATACCAAAACATTACATCTATGATTTATCATCGACAAGGATTAGCATAGTCCCCTGTGCCACAGAAAACTGCTGTACTGCTGCACAATTCACCTCCTGTAAAGTCATGAACTCCCTGCATGAAGCTCTCTTCTTTGTAGTTAAAGCCAGCTGCTGCTCCCAGTTTCGCAGCCATCTCCAGTTTTTCTGGGCTCCCTGCAGTAACAATGGGCACGGCGCCAAACAGACGAACCAGCTGAACAGCAGCTGTTCCAACTCCGCTGGCTGCAGCATGAACCAGCACTACTTCACCCTCCTTCACCTGAGCTGTGGCAGAGAAGACAGATGGCAGCAAGAGTCAAGTGCAGGATTTAATATTGTTCCTCTTGTTAATTATATAGAGAAGGAACCAAACTGGAGCATATTCATATTTATCAACATTTTTTAAGGATTATTTTTGACTAGTTTAGAGCACCACATAAGTAGAGCTCTTTCTTCTTCTTACTGTTATATCATTGTTCTACCAGGCATATCAACTTAAATTACTTATATTATTATGATCCTTTAATAGAATATATATTATCCTAATGTTTCTTTGTTTTTTATAGCAGTAAAAAACAAACAAATATTAAAGTGCTACATGTATTAAATCCTAAAAAAATAATTCTACTAGTTTACAATGAGTATTTAGACTGTTTATTGCTTCTAGCTCTGCTTTGGGGTCCAACCTAAATTTTAACTTAACAGAAATGTTGTTTTTTTTGTCATGATGACAGCAATACAGCACACGCTCATACAGATAAAATCTTCTGTGTTATTCTTAATCACATTCTCCCACAGACAGATTAACATTACATTATAAACAACAAACATGGCTGGTGTACCTATGAAAACCAGCAGCTGGAAAGCAGTGAGCCAGGTCTCTGGGATCGCAGCAGCCTGGCAGAGTGTGAGCTTCGGAGGAACTGGCATGAGAAGCTCTTCAGGCACAGCAACATATTCTGCATAACCTCCTCCACAGAGCAACGCCATGACCCTGTCATCTGGCTTCCAGCCTCGCTTCACCCCTGGGCCCAGAGCATCCACAGTGCCAGCCACCTCCAGACCTATGATGTCACTCTCACCTGGGGGAGGTGGGTACAGTCCACGCCTCTAAGACAGACAGCAAAATAAGTATTACCCAAGAATTTCAGTGTCTGACCTGAGGTTGTTTTATAATATGGATCATTTTACTTTAATATTAACATAAATGTAGGTGTAAGGGAAATCACATTTAGCAGGACAATAGGTATGTAGAGCACAAAGACTGTAGCATATTTATGCTGTGTAGGAGCGTATACCATATTATACCTGCAGTAAATCTGCTCTGTTGAGGGCAGTTGCATGAACTTTAATTAGGACTTCTCCATCTTTAGGTCTAGGTCTAGGTACAGTTCGCAGCAGTAAATTCTCTGGTCCTCCGGGTGTGTCGACACACACTGCCTGCATCATCTCGGCAAAGCTAGAGCAGCACCTGTGCCAGGCCCATAAAAGAAATAAAAATATGTTTTTACACTCTGGAAGAAATACAGCTGCACACAACAGTAATTTATCCTACAGAAACTTTAAACAAGCTTTTATTCTGGCTGTTTTAAACACTCACTGTCTTGTAGGTGTTTCCCAATAAGAAACTTCCAGGACGCAGGATGTGATGCATTTGATAGTCACGGCAGGAGCAACTGCAATTTGAATGAAAGAAAAAGCACGAGCACATGTTCATGTAAAAAAAACCAACAAATGTTTCTTTCCTCATGAGTATTAATACAGCATAATGATACACAATGAAATCGAAAAATGGCCCATAATTGTGTTAAATCAATTTCTGTAAATTTGTGTTAAAATCAAATGTGCTTTAATGTCTCAATGTCATGTGTCTAAGAATGAATTTGAAACCTAATTTTGAGCAGAAAAAGCATTTTTAGAGCATGAGAATGAATTTTTGCCTGATAAGACCCTGTATTTGCATCACATGCCAAAAGGACTCTGTGATCTGTGTACAGTGCTAAAAAAATAATGTGTGTGGTTCATAACTACAAAAATACAGCCAGAAAATATTTACATTTTATTACTGTTTTTTTGTAGTTTGGATGAGCCAACACATAAAGATAAAAAAACAAACAAAAAAAACCCAACTTGCTGATGGAAATAAATTTTGAGCCTTTCGGCTTTCCGTACTGGTGCAGACCAAAGACATAGGTCTTGATAGAAGTACAGCCATGGTAGCTAGCCCAGGGAGTGGGTCGTTTGACACGTGTGCCAGGAATAACACATGTATTAAGAATTAAAAGAGGAAGAAAACAGCAGAAGATAAAGTCACACAGAGGGAAGAGGAAGCAGTTGCAATAGTAAAAAAAAAGTTCAGTACTGTTTTGACTGAGGGTCAGTGAAGTTCCAGGATTACGTCACACTGTCATGACCCATTACGCACCACGTCTGCACTTTAGCGTGAAAAGGTTCAAGAAAACACCATTAAGGTGTATAAATTAATATTAAAGATTCCAGGTACCATTAGAAGAATCAAATATGCCAAACTGCAGTGTGTCATGGCGTCTAGCCTTACAGTGAATCTCTTCTTTACCTGTATATTATGTTAAAATTATTACAAATCTAAACTCACCAGCCAGAGATGTCAACAGTGCAGCAAGCTTGAGTTAAATGTTTGAGTTTTTGGGAAGTTTACTTGTTCCATCATGAGGGCTGGAGCTCAGCCTGGCGCGGGAGGGATCGAATCAGCAGAGGGGCAGGCTCTCTGGCCAACGACGAGGCATGATATTAAAGGGCTAGTGCACAACAACTTATCAAATAACATTTAAATAGTAGCCGTGTTACATACTGAAGACTCGGTAATCATCATGTCTGTATTTTAAATGCTTTGATATTAGGATCAATATTTTCCTTAAATCTAACTGTTCTAGCAGTTATATATATCGCCCAATCACTTGATTCCATTAAATGCCTGCAAATAGTATAAAATGACCATTAGTTCCCAGAGCCCAGATCAAGGTCTACAAAAGACTGAGATTGTGGGAGAGGATCTGCAAAGGGTCGTCTTATATTTGAGGTTGAAACAAGCATTTCTTGTTTATTATCATAGCAAGACCAAGGAAAACAGTAAACATTCACAATTAAGCTAAAAGTACTTCTGCAGTATACTGCAGTATGTTATCTAAGTACTCTGTACAAGTTGGTGTGTCATTGTTATTGATTGTATATCCTGCAAGAATGCACGTGACTTTCCTCCCAAGGCGTCTTGAAATTGAATCTGTGAGGAATGTGACCATACACAATGACCAACTATCACATCCACTTTAAATATAATGGGCTATTATATTACACACACAGAGAGAGCCATAGCAGCGAACTCAGCTAAAGAATATGGCTCTCTAGAGGACTCTGCACCCAAATCAGGTAAGAAAATGACATTTTTTGCTTAAATGTAAAGAAAAAATGACTAAATTAAGGGGGAAAATGACTCAAAAATACTTTTCTCCCTCTAGTCTTTTGGAAAATAATGGATCAAGGTTTCAAAAGACCTGATGTGCTGCAGAGGAATCTGAGAGTGTTGAACCAGAGGGAGGACAGGGATCTCCAGCAGAAACTAAACATGTTGGACAGACAGTACAAGTTCAACTGTAAAATGCTTCAACAAAGAAGAGTCTTGCTGACAAATGAACAGAAAAGAGTAGTGATGGTAAAAGTCTGCGAGCCTAAAGCTACAGTCAACATTGCCATGAAAGAAATTGGAGAACATAATAATGCAGAGATGCACTTTAGAGGTATTCAAACACCCGGTGGCAGAAGGTCGTATTCAAGCAAGTCCCAGTATCACAGTGAGGAATCGGCACTGGTGGAGCAGAGTCGGTCGATATCGGCACTGCCACCGTCAGTCAAGCCCACCAGCTCAGTGAGACACAAGGGCAACATTCAGAGCAGCCTGTCTCTCATGCAGATGAAAAACATTGCAATGATTGACTCAATATCAGAAAAAGAGCTGGCGAGGCAACAGCAGAAAGCCCAAGAGGAAATGGAGAGGCTGAGACAGTTTCAGAGGGAAACTTTACACAAGAGGGTTGCAGCATTTATCGAAAACCTCAAGAACAAAAGCAACATGCAAACACATGTGGAACCTCCATAGAGGAACTCCAAAGTTTACCGTCTACTCAATTTAATACTGCAACATCTGGACATGAAAACATTTCACTTTTGTGAGTGTACAAGGTTTTTTTTTTAAATCAAAATGTTGAAAAGATTCATCATTTGTGAGTAAATTACACAATCATCCCCATCTTCCTCATAGTTATCAAGGCTTTGTGCACTGGAGCCTCCATAAATAGACTGCAGTTTTTCTTCCACTCTGGAGATTTAGGAAGTTCCTTGTCTGCAGAAAAACATACAAGGAAATAAACATAATACCATACACATAACATCAGCATCACCATATTTATTAGCAGAAAATATTCTACATTTAAATGCGTAAAGTTTCACATTTGGTCTACAGACTTATTGTATTTCAAAGAACACCTTCCCTCTCTGGGTCAAGACATCAGTTTCTTTTAAGTCATCAAATGCTTTATAGGTAGGGGTGCAGGGATCTATTCCAACTTATACCTGATAATACCTGAATTTTCTGCCCGTCAACACACTTAAATAATTAATCAACATGAGGTAGATACATCCTCTGAGGGATAATATTGTTACAGATACATTTATTGGAATTGGGAAACATCTGCAGGATAAAACCTACCTTCAGAGTCAAAGTGGACTCGTGTGGGAAGACACCTGGTGTGGTCAGTGTAGTCCAGCGTACAGAGCACAGCTGTCTTCTCTTGCGACGTAGTGAGCATCATCACGAGTATTGAGCACAAAATATTAGTCTCCATCACTTCCACAGACTTATGGAGTTCCTATAAACAAGCAGATGGACAGTAAATGTGTTGTTCTTTCTGTGTGAGATTAGCCTCAAACATGTGAAGAAAACTTTCATTTTATTGCTCATTATTCTGTGAATTTCTTCAAATAATGTTTATGTTATAAAGCATATAAATGTTTTATAGCCTGCTTATTACGTATCCTGACTCTTTCCTTTCGTAATTCAAGTTTAATTGATTAATTTGGTTATTAACAAAACAATGAAGGGCTGCAACTAACAAATATTTTCATTTTCATCATAATCTGTATCAGCACCAAAGTTAATTACTGTAACAAACTTCATCATGAAATGTCAGCTGTTGCACAACTACATGTTAGTTACATGTATTATAATTTTCATAAAGTTTGGTCACAATACGTGTGTCACAGACACTTTTACATCTAGCAAGAAACATTTAGTGAGACATTTACACACATGCACAAAAGTGTAAAACACTAGCACCTTCACAAGTTTAAACTGTTGCTTGCGACCGACGAAGGCGTTGAGATGCTGGCTGAGGGTGTCCAGAAAAGTCCTTATGTTTGTCTGCATGTTGCACTGTTCAACCAGGCTGTTCAAGGGTATAAACGGGGGAATGTTATGACGACTAATCATAAGCTTCGGCTTCAGGTCCATCTCCAGGTTGAAGGTCTCTAAGAAGATGCCCTCATAGGCCGTTGCCAGAGAAACGCACACACCTTTACCTTGACGGGTCTTTATGACGTCATACCCGCCTAGTGATATCAACAAATACAACATACAGTCAAAAACTGCAGCTGGGTGAATGACATGAAGAGGACAAGATAATAAAACTTGTGAGTACCAGTGATATGATGAGCATGCAGGAGATCCTTCAGTTGAGTCTGTCTGGCCATCAGCCGCAGAAGTTGTGAGTTCTCAGAGTCTTCATCCATTCGCTCCTCCCCTTCTTCTTCATGTGTACACTGTTTGTCCATAGATGCCCTCAGCGTCTGGAGATTCTGTCGTAAAGCGGAGTAATCAGCCAACAAGAAAACGCAAAAATTATGTGTAAAGCTAGTGATACACAGGATTATTTTTGGGGTCTTATATTTTCTTAACCCATAAAGAAAAACTTTGTTATTCAGAAAATCTACAATTTAAAAATCACCAAAGTCAGACATGTGGTGTTCAATAGACAGGGAGTGTATGAAAAATTGGAATCTGAGAAGTAACTAGCAACTAAAACTGCAAATGAAGCAAAGTAAAAAAACACCACATCTGACTTTAAGACGTTTATGTAGTGTAATGCTGAGACAAAGGTGAGACGCCGTCACCTCAACACACTGAATCAAACTCTGATCGTCAGGTCATGCCACCTTGTGTGTCTGTATCTCCGCCTTCAGCTGGTCTCTCTGGATCCTCAGCGCTTCAACCTGAGCCTTCAGCTCCCTCACACGACTCTGCTGCTGAGGCTGAGCTTTACGGCTTCTTGCCTGAACCTCCAGCAGACTCAGATGACTCAAAACACCTGCGGATTCAAATAAATACGCCCACTGCTTTATAAACGATAGAAAGAAGTTGTCAGTGCACTCACAATCTGCCTTGACACTGCTTGCTTCGGCTAGCAAAAGCTAACGGAGAGTGACAACAAACCGCTTTACAAGCTAGTTAGCGGTGAACAGTAGCAACCTAACTAGCAGCAGTACTCTGGTTTTCAGTGGTCACCTGTCGCAGGTACTCCATCCATGTTTCGCAAGTCTTTATCTTGTGTATCTGCTCTGCTGAAAACAGCGTTATTCGTTACGAGCTGCGGAGTTTTGATTTTTGGCGGCTTCTGCGTCATCGTCCGTGGCTCCGCCCACAGCCTCAACCCCGGAAGAACATTCAAAACAATTTGTGATCACATGGAGCCAGAGATTAGCCAGGTGGTAGGTCCATTAAATGCTTTCTGACTACAACAGGACAGTTAAAACACATAGAGTTTGTTGTCTATAGATTGTGGCTGTTGTATTGTCTGCAGCACTTGTTTTTAGTCACGAGTCAAAGTAGCGCTCTTGAATGTCTCGGTAAACAGCATGGTGGCTTTGACAGTGAGCCTCACCCGGATAACTGGAGCGCAGGCGTGTAAAGGTGAGCCTGTGCTCTGTTATTTCATTTGTTTATATCGTTCTCTCTACACTGCATTTACAGACAGTATTTTGTCCAGATTTCCTCTTATTTAATCCAGTGAAGCTGCCATTAGAAATATGAGGGTCACTGAGTGCAGTGTCATTTCATACGCAGCCAACATTTAAATCAGAGAAATAGCTTCGTTGGTTATTTATAACTTTTAACGATAAAGTTACAGCAGCAGTGTATACAAGTGAAGTAAAAGTAACTTTAATATCACAGCATTATTCCCTCCCTGTAGTACTTAACTGTTTATAGAGATCTTATTGTCCTTTGCACTGTCTCCTGGGGTTATGTTTGAGTTTGAGCTGAACTGATTAGTCACTTAAAAATTAATCAGAAACTATTCTGATTGGTGTGAGAATTTGCTGTTTCTCTTTATTTTTGAATATAAAGAACAAACACAAGATAAAATAATGCTTTATTTATCCCATAGTGGGGAAATTTTCAAAAATAATGTAAACTGTAAGTATCTTCGAGCTTTGGAGTGTTGATTAGAAGAAATTTAAATATTGGCAATTAATAAATCTGTGCTTGAAATTAGAAAAAATAGAAATAGAACAAGTTGAATCTGCTAATTACACTGTCCTTTCAATTAAAGTGACATTAAATTTCTTGTTTTATCCATCAATCCTAAACGTAAAGCTATTCAGTTCAGTATCACAGGATGACATTTTTGTTATGAATAAACTACATGTATCAACTCAAAATATATATAAAACATTTATATGTGCACTTATGAGTGCAAAAGATATCAAAATCATTTTTCTATCTCCAACATGGCTCTCTGTGCTAGTGAATACTTTTAAAATCTAGATGCAATTGTTTCTTTTGACCTTCAAAATCCTCAGAGATCAGTTGCTGCTTTTTGTTGCTGTGTTGCAGTATACACAAAGGCAGCAGGTGGCAGAGTAGCAGGGGCACCTCCCATTTCCAAACCAGTAGTCAGTATTTTTGGACCAGCACAAGGGGGGGAAAGTTGACACAGAGGTTGTGTGACCTCGGTTTGTTTCGACAGATTGGAGGTTGTCTTCTGCTGCAAACAGTTCAGTTTAGGTGACAGCAATGAATTCACTGTGGAAAACAAATAAAAGTCATTATTCTTTTTAGCTTGTGAAATGATGTTCAGTTGTATGTAATGTGAAAAGAATTGCATGCATGTATCTGAATGTCTAGAAAAACTTTTGTTGCAGCAGATATAATTTACATGTGTGAACATGTTTTGTACACACAGATATAATATGCACATGTGTAAAAAGGTTTCAAAGCTGTAGAAATACTTTGTGCATGTGTAATTAAAACACATGAAAACTGCTACAACAACACTAAAGTTACAAAGTACAAACTGAAATTTATAAACAGATTTTGGCCCTGTTTTTGTGCCTTAGCTGAATACGCACTCAGCGCGTTGCCCACTGACCATCCAATTGGAGGAAGTCAGCCTTTCCATTTACATATAACGAAAGCCTCACGTGCAGGCTACAGTAGCAAGGGAACACAATTACACAATTACACGTGCAAAATACAACATTTTCCTACAAGTGCAAAACATTATTACATATTCAAAAACTTTAACACAGTCACTTGTTTAGTGCATGCAATTTTCCCCCACACAAACTGCAGGAAATAAAATTATTTGTAAATCATTTCATCTTCTCAAAATATTTATGACCTTTATTTTCTTAAAAATTTCAGCTTCTGTCTTACTTGGTAAGGAACAGAAATGTGTAAAAACAGCTGAGGTGAATCCAGGGAATATGGGATATGTGAAGTGCTTTGGTTTATTTTTTTTGCCCGTCAAGCAAAGTGATTTCCTCTGGACATAAAGGTTTGGATAGAGTTACACAGCAGCTTTGGGTGATTGTAGCTGAATGTAAGCAAAGAGTACTCTCTCACATAGACAGATATATTTAATCAGTGTTTTCCCCTTCAAGGCTGCTGGATTCTGTTGACTGATGGGTGTGGACAAAGGCGCTTCCCATTCGTCTGAATGCGCGACCGCAGGAGAACCAAAACTGCTCCCACTGCAGCTGTGACTTAAAGACAATCAAGATGGACCCGGCCAACCAGAAGCACTTCACGGTTGAAGACTATGTGATATTTGCACTCTTGCTCGCTGCCTCGATGGGCATCGGGCTGTACCATGCTCTCTCAGGTGGGCGTCAGCGCACCACACAGGAGTTCTTGATGGCAGACAGGAGCATGAACTGTCTTCCTGTATCTCTGTCGCTCATCGCGTCATTCCAGTCTGCTGTGGCGATTATAGGCGTACCAGGAGAAATCTACACCCATGGCACTCAGTACTGGTTCATCGGCTGTGCCTACATTCTGGGCCTCCTCATTCCAGCTCATGTTTTCATTCCAGTGTTGTACAGACTGAGGCTCTCTAGCGCTTACCAGGTAGGATGATTCAGTGTAATGTTTGTTACTAAACTGGATTTCAACTGAGTTCATATTCACGATGTATCTACCTGTATGACCTACAGTTCTCATGTTGTTGTGCTTCACAGTATCTTGAATTGCGCTTCAGCAAAGCAGTGCGTATCTGTGGAACTTTGACCTTCATCTTTCAGACGGTGGGTTCAACCCTTCACATAATAAACTAGAGATGCACCAATCCAGCTTTTCCTCTCCCAATAACAAGTCCAGTTCCTCAGCTCGGAGTATCTGCAGAGTGTCGATATCATACCAGTGTTCTCTTATTCTCAAATTTAAAATATTATGTCTGTTTCATGTAAGGTAAGATGAGGCCAGGGATGGCTGTGGTGCTAAAGCTAAGCACGCCAGCTGTGGCCAAAATGTAACTGACAGCTGATAGACAAAAGGTTAACACTGATAAAAAATGTGGATCAGTCACATTTCACTGATACTTAAGCAGCTTAAGGGAGCAGTTGGACATTTTATATTATATATAGTCACTATTTTCCAGTAGATGGGAAATGGTAAATTACTTACATGTTTGTAGGCTGTGAAGGTAATATTAAGATAAAGCCAGCAGGGTTTTATCTTATCTTAGCATAAAGACTGGAATCAGGGTTAAACAGCTGACCTGGCTCCGTAGAACTGCAATAAAATCCATGCACCAGCCCATCTGCTGGTCAAATAAACACATTATATCTTGTTTTCCTTGATGCACACAAAAACCAACAAATGACAAGCGGTGGTTTTTATGTGCTGCACGAACCTTTGGGCCGAGCCAGGCTAGCGGTTTCCTCATGATATGCTAAGCTAAGCTAACCAGGTGCTGGCTCCAGCTTCATTTTTAGGCTACAGTCATAAGAGTGGTAGCAATGTTGTCCTGATACTGATTCAGTGGATTGGATTGGTGTGTATAAAAAAATCATGTATTTGTTGCCTTCGTGATCTCTGTTATTCGTAAAGTGGATATTCTCTGATTTGTCTTCTACCTTGCAACAGGTTGTCTACATGGGGATTTGTGTATATACTCCTGCCTTTGCACTAAATGCAGGTATGATAAGTTGATTTTATGCTGACTCAGTAAATTTGGATTGATAAGATGTGTTGTTTATTGTCTTACTGTGTTTCTTTCAGTCACTGGATTTGAACTATGGGGAGCAGTGCTGGCCACTGGACTAGTGTGCACAGTGTACACAACTCTGGTGAGTTGTTTGAAGACGTTTTCATATTTTAACCTCATTTAATATTTGTGTGTTCTTTTTTGGATAAATTTACATTTTGCAAGAAAAAATGGTCATGAAACAAAAAATCTACAGGCAATCTTACAGGCATCATGCATTAATAATGATAAATGTATGCAACTGTTAACTGACACAGATAGAACTATATTAGCATGTATCATATTAATTCTCATGTGTCTTATCTGTTCCTGACAGGGTGGTTTGAAGGCTGTCATCTGGACTGACGTCTTTCAGACTGTCGTGATGTTTGCAGGGCAGCTGGCTGTCATCGTGGTGGGAGTGCAGCAAAGTGGAGGAGTGTCTGAAGTCTGGAGGAAAATCTGGGAAGGAAACCGCATCTCTGGTCTTGAGTGAGTCTGTACTGTCCTCAGTGGGAGAATGAAACATCAAATAAACACAGAGAAAAGATTATTGTAGTTTAGTGACTTAAATATAACTATTCTAGAAATATAAAAGACTTGCTTTAAGTGACCAAATAAAACATTTCAATACAAATCCTGTTAGCACATAAATTTAGTAAATATTGTGGTTATGTTCCAACATTTGCAGGCATTTTAACATAAATAAGACTATCCAATCTGTTCATACAGGTAGTGAATTGCACTTTTCACCCAACAAGAAAACTTTGTCACTAAGAACACAATGACCAAAATAAACAACACTTAATGGGAGCATTACTATATGCATCACTACTGCCTACATAAACCAGCATTGAAACAATCAGTGACTGAGCTACTGTATTTTGTATGTTAGGTCAGGGTGCCAGTGATGCTGATATATGAAGTAAATTCCACTTTCTTTGTGCCAATGTGTTTAAGATTTATTTGTTTGTTTGTGTATTTATTTGTTACTCCTCATGTCGCATTGAATGTTTGCTCCTGAAGTCTTTAAGTGTTATTTTGTCTCTTGTGTTCAGCCTGAACCCAGATCCCACAGAGAGGCACACCTTCTGGACTCTGGGGGTCGGTGGGGTTTTCCTCATGTTGTCCCTGTATGGGGTGAACCAGGCTCAGGTCCAAAGATACCTCAGCTCACGCACGGAGAAAGAGGCTGTCAGGTAAATTTTCTCTCAGCATCATGTACGTCACTCACGTGTTTGCACTGTAAATGAGATTTTGTTCTAAATTAATCTGTCAATAAGTAACAAGATACTACAGGATAGAGATGTTAAATATATGTTGTGAATTTAGAGATAGTTTCACGAAAAGGTTTTCTACCAGTGAGCACTGACACAGCAACAGTCAGTCAGTCTGTTGGTCAGTCATTATGTCCAACAGTTTGGTCCTGATTGCCATGAAATGTGCAGGCATTCATGATTCCCAGAGGAAAAATCCTTTGATTTTGATGTTCTCTTTACTTTTGTCTTCTGCCCATGATTTCAATTTATTTAAAAGTATTTGCATGCTAACATGTAAGATATTAAACATGATTAACATTTTACCAGCTAAACAACAGCATGTTGGCATGCTAATTTTGGCATCTAGCCAAGCTGGGAATAAGTGCAGCCACACAGAGAGGCTAGTGTGTCTGTTATTTCCACACTTAGCAAAAGAAGCAAATGTTCCTACCCATGGCCTAGGGGGTTGTTGGATTTAAGCAAAGTGGAGTCAGGCATGTTGTTGGCACATTGCTATCTTTAAAAGGCAGTATGAAGTTAATTTTACACAATCAAACAAACTACATATACGTCACAAATGGCCTACGATTCAAACAAACCCAGTGTGGTTTTCAAAGACAAAACACCATTAACAAACTTATGCATGTTTGTTTTGCAAATAGAAAAACACACCTTTCTCACAAAATCTGGTCTGAAGTCAAAGGTGCATTATTTTCCTGCTGTTTAAAGCACACATTATTTCGTATCATCATATTAATTGATTAATTGAGTGTTGAGCAAAAATAAAAGCCACAATTCAAGTTTTGATAAAGTGACCTCAGAAATCATCACTTTTACTTCATTCCCACCTCTCTGCAGGTCTTGTTACATGGTGTTCCCCTCCCTGCAGTTGGCTCTGGCTCTAAGCTGTATAATGGGACTGGTCATGTTTGCATGTTACTGTGGAGAGGATCCCTCAGAGAAGCTGGGCACCTCTTCAAGGGATGCAGTGAGTTTTAGTGCGTTATGTGAAAGTTAAGTGCATGCAAATTTATGTAAAACCCAACTGAAGGTTTCATGAAATTGTGTTGACAATATGTTTTCCACAGATGGTGATATACTTTGTGATGGATATGCTGCAAGGTCTTCCTGGGCTGCCTGGACTGTTTATTGCGTGCTTATTCAGTGCAGCTCTAAGGTGCGGGACCTTTCCCTATTTTTTGGTTTTTTTTCGTAAACCCAACGTTAACCCTGTCGGTCTAAGCAGAGTAAGTTCAGTAAGTTCAACAATAAGTTCAACCAGGAGTCGCAAGAAACTGCAGCAGACTCTAGTCCAGGTTAACCTGACAAAGAAAATGTGCTTTTTTGTCATTTCTACATGCAAGCCTTTTTAATGAGGTTAGATTAATATAAAATGTATGTTTTGACTCTTCCTGTGCAGCACCATCTCTTCTGCATTTAACTCATTGGCCACTGTGACGATGGAAGACCTCATCAAACCACATTTCCCCGCCATGACTGAGGCAAGAGCAACCCTGCTGTCCAAAGTTTTAGGTCTGTCCTCTGAAGCTTAAAATTTAACACACACAGAACTGCATATTAATGATGCATTTGTTCTAAAGTTTCAAATCGTGTCTCCTCTATAAGCTACGTCCTATGGGCTGCTGTGTCTGGCCATGGCTTACCTCACTCACCTAATGGCTGATTCAGTTCTCCAGGTAAGCTCACAGCTTGCAGCCTGTAAGAACAAAAAAAGACAGACATTGTTTGCTGCATTTGCCCTCACATCCCAACCTCTCTGAACTCTAGGTGGCACTGAAAATCTTTGGGATGGTAGGTGGTCCTGTTCTTGGTCTCTTCTGTCTCGGGATGTTCTTCCCGTGGGCCAACTCCGCTGTAAGTTGAATTTCACCAATGGGATGGTTCGTGGAAGTACTCATGAGACCATTTACAATGAAATCATGCTGTAATATGACTGCTTTGTTTATTTTGGTCAGCATTATTAAAATGCATTTTGACCATGGCTCATTTTGCCTTGTGGCAGCTTGAAGTAAAACAATATCTGCTTGGGACCCCTTGTCATAGGGGTTTTAGTGAGTGACCTTCTTCTGAACAGTATTTCACAAAAAAAAGCCAAAATTAGAAGAAAAAATATTCTTATTAACAAAAGATTAGATGTACTCAAATGTAAACAAAACATGTCTCTCTCTTGTCCTGAGTCTGTGGCTCTTGAGCATTTAACACTGAGTACATATGCCTTAGACACTCAGCTCATGTTCAGTGATGTCATACCAAGCCCGTTGCTCTGAGATGCGAGATTATCTTTACAAAATTGTTTGCTGAAATTGCACAATACACAAACAGTGACTCCAGCTGCCCTACTGTCCTGTATCTGCGCTTGAGCTGGTCCCTATCCCAAAGTCATGTGGGTTGCATAGTAGTTGGTGCCACTTGCTGCATCATGTGTGTGATTTAAGTAAGGCTTAAATCTCTTTTGTTGCACTGTCTTCCTCTGCGTTGGGTAAATGGCACCAGATGGAATAATTAGTGCCACCAATTGCTTGTCTCAATGTGGCAAACAAGAGTATAACATTAGCCGATGAATTTACCTTTTATAACTGATTAACTCAAAGTTATGTTCAGGTTTGTGTTAAATTTGGATGGAAACGTGAGATGACTGTCCTTTCCATCCTTTAAAATTATGAGTGAATGGAGGGTTTTTACTTAAATCACTTTGTATGCCCTCTGGACCAGTCAAGCTGTGTTTTATCTGAAACCTTTATGTGTTGTTTGTGATGCCTCTCCTCTTCCTTTTTCTTCTGAAATAGATGGAAACCTCTGTCAATTTAGTTGAACAGTTAAAGGCAGTCATCATTCTAGATGTGTCTTTGTTAAGCTTTTCTCCACCTGTTGTCAGGGAGCAGTGGCAGGTCTGGGGGCGGGTCTGGCTGTGGCTTTCTGGGTAGGCATTGGGAGCATCGTCACTCGCAGCTCCAGCACGAAAGCGCTGCCACCCAACTGCAAAGCCATGCTGCTGTCAAACAGCACAACAACTGTTATTCAGACTGCACTCAGCAATGTCACTCTGAGGTATCAGTCACACGCTCGCGCGCACACACAAAGCACAACATTTTTTGACTTTGTGTTTTTTTTCACTAGTAAATCATCTCTGTTTGCATCTTAGCCGACCCTCTGGACTGAAGAGGTTTTATTCATTGTCCTACATGTGGTACAGTGCATTCAACTGCTTCACAGTCATTCTGACAGGCCTCATCATCAGCTTTCTTACAGGTAGGAGAGTTCTTACAGTTACATGTTAGCTCTATAATATCTATAACTGTCCTTTTCTAGCGCTGACATGTTTAAATATATGGGTTTAGGCCCCATGAAAGAAGAGGATGTGACGCCAGGCACAGTGTATCCCCTGTTAGGGAATCTGCTTTGTTTTCTACCTGAGCATCTGAAAAGGAAGCTGTGCTGTGTGACTCCTCTGGGACAGACGGTAAATAATGATAAGCAACACATTTAAGATTAAGATTAAAATTTCCCTTATTTGTCCCACAAGGGGAAATTTGCACATTTGAACACATTTGAACCTCAGATACAATGACTCCTGCTTAATATTGATGCATAAACTTGTTTAAGATCCGGTCCTTCACCTTGGAATAAGTAATTAGCAGTGGTCAAACTACTGCAACATTTAAATGTACAATACAGTGCTGACTAGAAAATTTATTTTTCACAGTCTATAGCTTTGAGGCATAAAGTGTTTGTGTATTTGGCTTCTCTCAGAGCCATATTAATATTTTTTTCAAAATTAACAATATGATACAGACATATTAAAATGTTAGTTATTTTAGTTAAATTTCTATTCACATATGTAATATGAAGTAGCTTGACTACCAAAATAACATGACATTTCTAGAGTGAAAAACTGTAATAGCAGCTATAATTGGTTGTGACAGTGAATGAAAAGATAGACAGTTAATGAAAAATTAATAACTTAACTTAGCTTTAATTTTCGCTTAGACCAGTCGCCACTATCACACAAGCTGGCTTCCACTTGATATGTTGTTAGTTCATGCATTAACTTTAGTTAGCTGTTGGCATCTATGGCACTGTGCAGTAAGTGTGATGATGCATGGTTATGGCCTTGTTGATGACATAAGTTATGTAATCTGGCCTGCTTTATTTATACTTTAATTATCGTTTCTTCATTCTTGTAGCTCTCAGCACAACAAAGGCAGCTTCCACAACACAAAGAGAGCAATGGATCGGCCTTCACACAGGAGGATGGACCATCACAGGAAGAGACTGACACTTTCCTTCCTGAGGCACACACACTTTTGGTTGAGTGTGAAACAGCTGTGTGATATCGCTGTTTAATGTCTGGTTGGAAGACAGTTTAAAAAATTAATACAAAGAACATCGACTAGAAAAAACACGTTTTTTATTTCCTGTGATGTTGCCTTTGCTTTATGATGAAGGTCAAAACTGAACAATATCAACACTTATCTACTGATGTCTTTATGTCCTCACAAAGACTTGAGTGCAGCTGATTGCACAAGTTTGATTAGCATACAGTATTTGTCAACTTCAGGTGCTTAATCACTGAATCACATGCAGTTGGTTCCTTGCTTGTCTATAAATTGCACTATACTGTTCATGGGAATTATTGGATGTCTCTGAACTTCAGAGCAACTCAAAATGCGTGCACACATACATTTATAAGTACATGTATATAAAAATGTATGTAATGGCCATTGTTTAACACTACTGTATCTGTATGAATGGTCCTGTGTCATGCTGTGACCTGAAATTTAAGAATGTACGAGTTAATTTTGACTTTATTGCAACTGAAACACAGAAAAAACAGTTTTTCTAAGCAGGATTAAAGATTTTGTAGGTAAACATTTACATTATTTTGTCCTCTTTTATTATGCAACATACATGTAGCAAAACAACACAGCGTGACATACAACATTTGTATACAACATACAACAGCTGTCTGAAAACAAATAGCACCCACACTGATCACCTCATTGGGACCTCAGACAGAAGTTGAGCAACATGGCTGTGATACTGTTTATGGTTCATGCATATTTCATAATGCGATCGGGTTGTGCATATGTAACATATAGTTCATATTAAATCAACCATGTGAGTACAGTGTCACACTCACATTTAATAAGGTTACTTCTAATAAAGTGAGTATTGAACTGCACTGAGTAGTACTGAACATTTGTTTATGAGCTCAGAGTTCAACAACAAGGTCTGAGTTTATCTTATTTTATGGGATCAGAAGGGAAAGAAGAGTCCGGCTTCACAAAGCATCTCTTTGTTCTGCTTACATGGAAGTCTGAAATGAAAGGAATATATAATGATGACTATAACCCAATAAAGGCCACAGAAGGTGTTTTAATTACACACCAATGTACACAGTTTTTTGCCTCTGTCACTCTGCCAGAAGTTTCCGTGAAACATCCACAGCTGCATTAAAAACTGCATTTAAAAAACACAACATGAATTCATATTTTAACATTAAAAAATATCATAACTACCCACTAATATAGAAAATAAAATATAAAATATACAATTAGTTGTATTCTATAGAGGTTCTGACTTCATATTGAGTCATTTATGGAAGTAGGAGTCATAGTCTTATTAACTAATGTCAGTTATTTTTTTTTATAATTTTACATAAGGGAAAGTCTTAAAAAAAAGACATGTTATTAGAAACAAAAACTGTGATGAAAACCCCTCATTTGAATACTGTTTGAATGTTATTCAAATATAATGCAGGAAGGTTCACACTATGCTGGACTTACTGCAGTGCCTTTTTTATCTTTGGGTGTTAGGAGAAATGTTGGCTGCCATGCACACCACTTGTTGAGGTTGAGCTTCTTGAAAATGCTAACCTAGTAGTGTTTAGCAGGTATAATGCTGAAAAATGGTCATCCACGTTTAGCATGTTAGCACTGCAGCTTAAGAAAACACCACCAATAATACAGAGAGACTGCAATTAGCACAGACGGCAGCAGAAACTGTTTTAAGGGGAAAATAATAAGTGATGCTAGCCCAAATACTGCTAATTGAATGGCTATGACATATACACATTATATACATTGTAGCTAATTTTCTAAAACAGGATGAGCCAGCTTCAATAACTTCACAAGACACAAACCATTTCAACAACAGACTTGTCCCAGTCTTGTTCACCCTTGCAAAGTTTCGTTTGTCATTTGTGTGACTTGAAGCTTGTTTCTATATTTTCTAAATAAATGGTCCAAAAAGTACTGGACAATTTAAAATTATACCTTGTGGTGGCAGGCAACTTACAGGATCACCAGGGTTATTACAGAGGAACATGATGCCCATCACTGGTTGTCAAGTTATTTCAGTACCATGGATGTGATCATCATGGTGGCTCTAAATGAAAAAAGGGTATTACCAAAGTCAGGATTTATCCCCTGGGAACCATGTCCCTCCATATCTCCAATAGTATATAGTATATAGTATGTACAATATTGTAAAGAGTATGACTTGTTACAAAGGGTAACAATGCAACTCTCACCCCACAGGAAGTCATCACCCTCTTTTCTCCCCATATGTCTCTTTTAACTAGTTAACCTAAGAACCTAAGGACCTAAGTCCCACCAAATCTGCCCCTGAAATCCAGGTAGGTCTGCAGTTTTAACATCTGCATGAATATCTACTTTGTCTCTCCATTCATGTGACACACCACGCTTTGTTTTTATAGACAGACAAGCAACCCCATAAACATCATCAGACAAATACCATACAGTGTTCATTTTTGAAAGTCAAATTAGACCCACACACAGATATCTTTTTTCTCTTTGCATGCCTGTGCAGTAAACTCTCATAGCTGCTGATGACACACAGCAGCACACTGGAAACTGTTTTCATTTCCTTGTGAACTGCCGCAGCAACAGCTCCTTTAGTGCGCCACTGTCATTTGTTGGCACAGACGGGTTCTTTTTACAGCGTGAGGCACCACTGTGATGATCACTGATACAACGTGAGGAAAAAAGGTGAGCTCATGTTTTTATATTGGTTACCTTTCATTAATGTGTATGTCCCACTCAACTCAACAGAAAGCACACATTTCTAAAATTTCATCGGTATTATAATACTAATTATTATTATTATTATTACTTTAAGTGTCTGACTGTTAAATATATTTTTGCCACAATGCCACATGAAATTTTTCAATGTAATCACATAATTATTATCTAACAGGCCATTAAGCCTGATAGGATTAGAATAGGACAGGAGTAAACTAGATTAAATTGCCCATGAAATTGCCCATAAACTGGTGGAATATTTAGTTACCCAAATATTATTCCGGCAACAATGCAAGAGATTAAAATTTTTTAGTGTATCAGTTATTTTCTTTTTATTGTTGCAGTTAAAGTTTTAAAGAAGTTTACACTATAGGTACAAAGTATAGGTACTTTGCAAAATATATCAACCTAACCATCATGGCGACAAGTCCCTGTAAAGTTGACAAATGTTTATGAAATGTTTATGCCAGGTCAGCTTATTAATCCATGCTTGGTTGGAGTGAACTGCTGCCATGTGATTGGATGATGAGTTTACTGTTTGCAGTTACCTGCAGTTTGTTAACACATATGTGTGTAAGCCTGCATTATACACTCATTATTTCATTAGTCAGTGACCAGACTTTTGTTTTTCACAGGCCAATACAAATCATTTCTGATGTTATTGATTATTTGCAGGATGTGGCTCTTTATATTGCTTTATATCCTGGGGCTAAACATCTCTCAGGTACATCAATATCATAAGATTACACACAAGATCTTAAAATTCAAAATTGCCTTGCATTGAATTCACTTAAATTCTTTTCTTTTCACATTTACAGGGTACTGCACAAGGTAAAATTATGTGATTTTTAAGTTTCAAAATAAGCCATTATTTTCACACAACATGGTTCTTTAACAGATTCGTTGTATGTGACATTTTGAAATGTGACATTTTGAAATGTTTGTCTATGTCTAAATGTCTATTGTGCATGTTCCAGGCAATTCAACACAAATGTATTATGTCAAACTGACCATAGAGAAAGGTGCAATCGGAAACATAACTAATTTACTGGAACCTTTCGTGACTAACACCACCCTGCGAGTTGACAACCTTGAAAAGACAACAAGTAAGCATTTTTTATTTTCCAAATCCAGAATCATATTATTGTTTTTAATTTTATTTGGAAAAGAGGAATTATGAAATTATTTCCAATCATATTTTTCATATTTTTCCCAATCAGCCTGTCAGACAAACTCAACCAACGCAAAGTGTGAATGTGAGCCATACTACAGATGGAGTGATAAAGTTTGCAACTCTAATCCGAAATGTTGTGACAATAATGAATGCACCTTCTCCAAAAACTCTTCCCACATGTGCGTTTCCAACAACATAGGTACTTAATCATTTTTTTACTGCCCTGGCATGTGCATATATATGTGCATTTGTCTGTGTTTAAAGCTTGCAAGTGTCTAAAAAGTCAACATCTTTTTCCTCCACAGTTACTATCACTGGATCCATTATTTTGAAAGGACAGGACTATCTCAACTGTCTGGCAGAAAAAAACTCTGTGCAGTTTCAGAATTGTAATAGTGCATTGTTACAACAGGTAAGCAAATATTTATCAATAGACATCACTTAAATTGATTAATGACATTTATCAGGAATAATTAATGTAGGTATTTTTATATACCAGTAATATAGTGATGCGTGACAAGGTATTAAGTGTTAAGAGGTGTTGCCTTTCAGATGAAAGCAGTGTACAGCACTTTGAAGGGATTTGACATCTTAACCATTACCAAATACAGGTATTTGCCTTGTTTACCAGATCAAAAAGGTTCTGTTGTATTTCTTCTTTTCAATATGTAACTGAAATATGTACTTTCTATTCACTTAAGTGCTGGGAGCATCATTGCAGACTTTGAAATGACCATCAGTAACAATGTCATACCGCAAGATCTGATTAACAAATCAGAATCCCTCAGCATGAATCTGTCAGCCTCACTTGTTTTGGATACTACAGGTAATTATATCTAACGCAGAGAAAGTTGCACCTGTTACACTTTATTTTTAGGGTTTGTCTTCTTTAAATATGTTTTTTTTTGTCCTTCAGTCCACTATGTTTCCCCAGACTGAAATATCTAATTTACTATTCAAATTGTCATGACATTGTTCTAGGTACCATATTCATGGTACCTTGTAGATTAATCCTAATCACCTAATCACCTGAAGCATCATTGTAGTGTAACTTGCTGGCCATATTTTTCACTTATCATGGTACATGCATTCAAGCTTTCCACAGTGCAAACTGTAAAAGCTGCGATTCCCTAGCTTTCCTTTCTAGTACTATCAGGTCCAAATTTCAAGTCTTTCAAGACCAAATACTGAACATCTAAGATAGTAAACATGGCGCATTTCCTGGTAATGTTATCATTTAGCCAAACACATTGCTCTACCTGTAAGTGTATGTAGGTCTCCCAGACCTGTAAGCATGCCAGTTGCCTCTTGTAGTAATTAGTACCGCATTTCAAACTCAGATAAAATTGAAAGAAGCTGCACTGATAAGTAATTTTACATAACAAATCAAATGACACTGTGTGATTTAGAAGGTGTTTCTTCATGTGTCAAACCCACAGAAAAACCCACAAGATCCAAGACAATATTTGTTCCAAAAAAAGACAAAATATTGGATTTAGGGCCACCAGGACACCAGACAGAAACACATTTTCAAATGAATGATTTGCCTGCTGGATAATGCAGTCTTTTATTCCAGTGAAATTTGAAATAGTTTTAACTAAATTATGATTCTCCTTTTTCACCAAGAATGAAAAAGGCCTTCATTAAAATGACATATCACTCAAATAACATCCCAAAAGCGAAAGTTCATCACTGACCTTGTAAATTTGAGAAAGCATTTCCAACTTAATGACCCTTTATAGCAATTTCATAATACTGAACTTGAGATTAGTTTATGAGAAGTCATCATAAGTGAAATAATTTTTTGCTGATTAAGTGATACTATTTAAAGCTGAGTCACACGTAAGCTGTCACTAAAATGTGGGCAGTACTTTTGGATCAATACAATGAGGCTTGAAGACTTTGGCTTCTGAAGAAATACAAAAGTAGCAAACAGTTTGTTTGTGGTGCTCCCAGCAATGGAAAAAGAAATTACATGTCTTTTCAAAACAAATCCATGTTTATCTAAGAGAATTAATAGACCTTAATAGTGTATCATACAACTATCCCCATTTTTATAGAAAAGGGCCGACTGTAGAGTATTCACAGGATATTATTTGGCTTTTACAATTTAATTTCTCTACACTCTAAAGAACACAAATATTAATTTCCAGTCAAACCTCATGACAGTGTAACAGATCTCAAACCCTCAGTGGCTTAAACTGTGTATATGCACTAGAGATAAGGGGTATGTTGTTTCGTTTTAGTTTCAGTATTCAGTGACATGCAGGGGGCAACTGCCCTAATATATTTTGCTGTATTAGTGAGTAAAGTTATAGACTCCAGACAACAGAAAGTACATTCAATCACACACAGGCAGACACCCACATAATACCTCCTGAATGTCTCTTGTCTCCTGTCTCTGTACTGATTCAGCTCTTTTTTCCCCCAGGCATTGTCCACATATGGATGCCACAGAACCCTGTGTGTTACAACAGCCAGCACAACCTCAAATGCACAGTAAAGGAGAACCTGAATGCCCTACCAGTGTGGCAGCTGAAAAGCGAGGGACAAATATTTGACATCACTAATGGCACAGAGTCACTGGTGACATCCAAAATATTGCAGGCAGAAGTTGCACTTAAAAACGTATCACAACTCTGGGCAGGTATGTTTGTGTCAGCCACTGTATTTACATATCACATATGTAGTCTGGCAGCTGGCTAAGAGTGACTGTGTAATTGGGTAATCAGTTGTGAAAAGTCAATAAGTACATTCACTGAAATACTGATGAACATTAGTGATCACTTTGGGTACCTGGGACCATTTTATACTATTTTACACTTCAACATTTTGGAAGGAACTGTCAAACTTTTTACTCCACTACATTTATCTGACTAGTTACTTTACAGATTGAGTTAGAGTTGTGGTCTTCTTACGCATCTGTTTTTAGGTCCTGGGTAGCAGTGCACCTGCATATGTGAAAAAAGTAGTATTAAGTCTTTTGTGGCTCTTCAAGCAATATCACTTGAGTAAAAAATGAAACATCTGTGGGAGCTAGAAAGAAGTGAGTTTATCAGACCTCTGTTATCGTTATGCACTTAAAGCTGGACTGCAGCGGCTTGAACCAACCAGCAAAAAAGATCTTTTCATTCCTTTCCCATCTGGCTTTGGCAAGAGTTTGAACACATACAGATCATACAGTTTGCCTGTTATAGATCACCTGACAGTTATTTGGTAAATAACTCACTTTAGGTAATTCATCGTAAAACACAATACTAATGTTGCTCAGCATTCAATGGATATGTAAAATAAGCAGCTGTTTGCAAATATTTTTGTATAAAAGATCTAAACCTGCAAAGCAGCTAAGGCTATCATAAATGTATTGAAGTAATAATACAATATTTCCCTCTGAAGCGTTGTGAAGTAGAAGCATAAATTAGCATAAAATGGAAATGCTGAATTGAATTACAGGTATTTCAAAATTGTACTTGAGTAAATGTACTTAGTTACTTTGCACCACTGCTAATCACATGAAAGTTCCACATAGAGGGGTTTTAACTATCCTCCCCATTTATTTTTCTTAGGTGAGTACACGTGTGCCTACCATCAAGAGTCAGCGTTATATACCATATCTCACAAAGCCAGCGCCGTAATGGACGTAGCCCTCCTGCCAAAGATCGACATTACCACGTATCCGGGATTCCCGTACTGCCAAACAAGCTCAGATTTACTCACTGTTAAAGTTCTGTGTGAGATACAGAGCAGCAAGGAAAATTACACTGTGACATGGACGAGCCAAGGCATCACAGCAGAAATAACGCCATTACCTGATAGTAAGTTCATTGTCTTGTTCATCTTCTTTTCCATTAATTCATATGAATCCAAGTTATGAAAATACATGATGTGCATGTTCAATCTTTGCAGGCTCCTCTGAAGGAATAAATGTTTATGCGGCTACAACAGTTGTTACCTGTAACCCACCCGTGCTTCAACCACAAGTAACATGCACATTTAGGAACAGGTGCAATCAAAACAGAAGTGCTTCAGTTAATATCAATATCATAAGAGGTATGTTTTGGTATTAGTTAAAATATTGTCAGACAACAATGGATTTATCCATATTTGTAAGGGATATATTCAAACTTTGGCGTTTTATGCGTTAAAGCCATAAATGATAAAATAACCTTTAAACCTTTCTTCTAAACAGAACACGATCAGTTTTGTAAAGCTGAAGGTGACTGGCCAGTCACCAAAGCTGAATTCACTGCAGTGTTAAAATGCAACAATGCTGCTGGACAAAGACAAAGGACATGTAAACAAGGGTAGGGCAACAATTAATGATAATTTTATTAGCAATTCTCATAATTATATTAATCTATTCAAATATATATTATCTTAAAATAACACAAAAAATGTACATAACAATACAGAAAACAATAACATTAAGAAAATATTTAATTTGTGGAACTGAAAGTCATATGTTTTGGTTATTAAGTTTATGTTGATTGAGTAATGAAGTAGCTGAGCAATCATTTCAGGTCTACACAGGCGATATGGGAACCAGAGTTTTCAGCATGTGTGAACCAGCAAGTGAACGATGCGCTGGAAAAGGCAAATGTAAGCCTAACATTCATAACTGAAAGCTATCAAGTGACCTTGATCCCTTGAAAAAGTAATATTTTTACAAAAAGGATTGTGTATTGTGGTTTTTATGCATTAATGTTAGACTTAGATTTTTGGAGATGCAATCCTTTGTGATATCTGACAGTTTTCATTTTGACGCAATAATACCCATAAACCTTTGCTGTTTTTTACAGATTGTTGACATTGGACTCGGCTCACTGGATGGAAATGCTGCCCGCGTATTCTCTCTCCTGGAGGCTGTCACTAATAACTCACAGTCCATCAACACTTTTGCTAATGTGAATGCATCTGTTCAAGTACTCTTCACTTTGAGTCAAAAGCAGAACCTACAGCCAAACGAATCAATGGCAGATGTAAGTATTGCTTATTATATTTACTGAATGTTATCATTTTAATCAATATTGAGGCACAAAGGGAATTAGTTAACATTTTCATATTAAGTTACATCTCTTTAGATTGTAATGAAACTAGTCCTCATTTTTGTACTATTTATGATCTGTATTCTGTCTGCAGTAGCCATTCAATGTTAAGTAGTGTCTTCTCTACAATATATAGTTTTCACCGTCCACCATTTCAATGCTGGATTCAATTTGCCTTTACATGCATTAGGAATTTACAGGCACAAAGTCACATATTAAAAATGCCCCACTGTTCACCTACAATAAGTTATTACGAATGCAAACTGTTATTTTACCATTTGAAAACTTTCAACTGATGAATAAAATGGTGCTTTTTAATGTACAGAAGACCTAGAAAATCCAGTGACTTTTCTGCAATATTCCTGTTTTAATGCTTCAGTCAGTTAGTTTTGAGTATTGCAGGAAGCAATTGAACAATGCAGATCAGCTGAATCGATACTTAGACGACAGGCTGCAACTTTTGATTTACATTCCACATTTAGCATCTATTCTTCTTCAGAATGTGTGGGTGAAGAACTATTAAGGATGTTAAATTTAAGCTAGCATAAAAGATTATTCGGCGTCATTAGTTTGACATATAGACATATTTACTTATATTATTACTTACATATTTACTTGTAAGCACGTAAACCAGTTATTCTTGCTCATAACTGATACAAGCAGGAGAGAGACATTTTTTGACATCAACATGCAATTAAAGCAAGCTTCTCTCCTTTCAGGACTTTCTGGACTCATCCAGCAATTTGCTTGAAAAGTCTCTGAACAAATCGTGGGACACAACGACTGACAAGGGCAATGTTTCAGTGGCTGAGAGATATCTGACATCTGTTGAGCAGTTAATTCAGGTGGCAAATATCACAGGTGTTCCTAAAAAGAAGAATATAGAGGTAGCTGCAAGCAATTGTTCACAGGGGTCACAGTGTACTAACACGGTGTTCAATGTCACCGTCCTTCTTCTCAGTCAAGACCATGGCACAGTAAAAACAGCTGGATTTAAGGAACTGGAGAGTTATTTGCCCAACAGAGATGACAAGTACATGCCTAACAGCATTGTTGTGTCAACAACCACTGAAAATAAACAATCAGATTCAGTTGAGGTTACAATTGATTTCCAATTGCTAAAGCCAAGACCCCGAAACGTTGAGTTACAGTGTGTGTCATGGGACAATAAAACAGGAAGTTGGTCAGCACTTGGATGTAAATGGAATGGTCCCTTTAATGAGGAACAATGTGTTTGCAGTCATTTGTCCTCATTTGCCATTCTAATGTCAAAGAAACCTGTGGATGTCCCTGGGATAAATGAGATTACCTATGCCGGACTGTCTGTATCAGTCATTTCACTCATTATCAGCCTTGCAATAGAACTGACAGTCTGGAGTGCTGTAGTTAAGTCAAATACATTATACTTACGACACCTTGCCCACGTAAACATTTCTTTATGCTTACTAGTAGCAGATTGTTGTTTTTTAGCATCTTCGAAGCCGAAAGATATTTCATCACTCTGGTGCCAGACATTTGTGGTGTTGAAGCATTTCTGCTATCTGGCCATGTTCTTTTGGATGCTAAGTCTGAGCACCACACTTCTCCATCAAGCAGTTTTCCTGTTTCATAATTTGAGCAAGAAACACTACCTGAGGTTCTCATTTGTCCTGGGCTATGTATGCCCTTTGCTTATTGTTGCAATCACATTTCTTGCCTATAAAGGTGGCGCAGAAGGTTTTTACTACTCCAGTGAGACCTGTTGGCTGGTTTATACTGGACTAATGAAAGGCTCAATCCATACCTTTGTCATACCAGTTGGTGTAATTGTTTTCGTTAACGTTTTCTCGATGCTGGTGGTAATCATGAAGCTGTTGGATCACCCTAAGAATGCTGAAAAGTCTAATGATAAAGACAAAAAGGCTGCCATAACTGTCGTCAGGTCCGTTATTCTTCTGACGCCAGTCTTCGGTGTGACGTGGATGTTTGGGTTTGCTGTGATGCTTCTTGATCTCACATCTGGAAACATGGTCCTTGCCGTCAACTACATCTTTACACTGCTGAACGCATTCCAGGTATGGTCAACATATTATATCCATTAAACATCTTAAATAGTAAAAGTAGTTCTTCTTCCTCCTCAGTAACCTTTGCTATTTCATTGGCAGGGTTTGTTCATTTTTTTAACCACCTGCCTGGGTGATAAACTGGTAAGGTAGTTTTACATTTACATTCACAAATGTTTGCTGTCTGCTGAAGTTTGTCAGTCTGCTTATCTTAATCAAAGCAAGAAAGCATGCAAGTATATTTCCCAGAAAGATATTGCACATACACTACAGCTTACATTTTTACAGTGAAGGCAATTGTAATTTGGTGAGTTTTAAATCAATAACAAATGGAAGAAATTTTAGGATTTGATTAGGCTCAAATCTGTGAGTGTATCCTAGTTGCACCACTCTGTCACACACACCTATGTAATGAGAAATAGTATAAACCACAAACAGGGAGTACAGCAGCAATAAAAATGTTTCAATTTAATTTTGACAGACCCGTGAAGCACTGCTGAACCGTCTAAGGAAGAGTGTAAGTCCACTAAACAGGCTTCATTCTTTTGTAAAATACCACAGTGACTAATGATTGATTGTACACATGCATCTCCTCTGCTCCTCAGGCCCCAGCATCGACAACTGACAGCTCCACAAAGTTAGACTCATCATGGAAGAACTGAAAATCATCTTGTGCATCTGCACTGTTTAATGAAAAACAAACTATCTTGTGCAAATAAAACCACAAATAGTAGCACAATAAGTTACATGTAGTCTTTGATTTGACTAGGTGTTTGTTGTTTATTTTATTACTTATGATATAAAGTTATATATCTTGAGACTACAGTACAATGTTATAATGTATACTAGATATCTGTGCTTCTGCCATGAAAAATTTCCAAGCTGGATTCTGTGTTTGTTACTTTAAATGCAAATGCAGGCCTATATATTACATATCTTTCATTGGGTACTAGAGCACTGAACTCCCACAGAAACACAGTCAACTGAAAAGCTTCAAGGATGTCGCACACTTTGTTGACTAAATGTGAGTTAAGCCTACGTCTGAATATTGCTTGTAGAGATCCTGTTTGCTTCATTTTCTTTGCCCTGTTCTGCCCACTCCTCATCTGTGTCATCCATTGAAATCCCTTTTTGGGCTGTCATCTTGCGGTAGGCCTGGCACTCAATTTCTGCTCTGCAACACACAAAAACAGGGCAATTTACTTGTTTAACTGATGTATGAAATTACTGTATAAAGTCATTGAAAGTTAGTGTGTTGTGTATCTAAATGAAAGGCAATGTATGTATTTATTTTATTCAATAAAAGTACAACACGTGGAAATCAAATAAGTATGATTCATAGAGTGAAATAAAAATAGAAGATCTGAAATTCATTTCATACTTTTTAAGAAATTGGACACAGTCCTGGTGTCCATATATTTCAGCTATTCGCACTGGTTTGTCTCCACAGTAGTCCTCCTTGTCTATAGGTGCATGGAGGGAGTGCAGCAGCCGCAGCACAGCAAGTCGGCCAGACTCTGCAGCAAAGTGGGCAGGCGTCCATCCGTGCTCCGTCCTCAGACATGGTCTGGCTCCGTGCTCAATGAGGAGCCTGACCGTTTCTGTATGTCCTGTAGAAAAGGCTACACAGTGTGATCTGACACATGCATCCAGTAATCTGGTGATTATGTTATCTACTCTTTTAAAAAGCTAATTAAAATTTGAACAAGACGACAACAATAAATTCAGTAATGCCACAAGACCACTCCTGAATGATGACCTGTTGGTATCTGGGAATATTCCTCTCTTGAGATCTTAAAAACTGAACAATTCATTGAAAATACAACCCATTAAATAATGAAAATAATAGTAATAAAGCCTTTGCTTAATTTATCATCTGAAACCTTGAAACTGTTCTTGAAACCCAAATTCAGACTAATACTGAATGGCTGCTAAATTCTTGATGTTCTCTGATGTTGGACTGCACTGAAATGTTTTTTCTAAACCTCTGGACATGGCAGTTAGTATACAGGCAAATTAGATCAATTACCATCATTTATCTTTCAACTCTAACAGTTATGTGGTATGTAATCTGCCTCTAAAATAAATAATTGTACATTTAAATGTGTCGACCAGTCACTATAAATAAAATTTTGGCACAGTTTGGCAGTAAATAAATAAAGTAAATAAAGGAATTATCATGTTAACTTTTGAAGTATTTTGGATACGCTCCCTCTGACCAGTATGGTCAACAAAGCAGTCACCTATTTGAATAGTGACAGGTGTAAAGCTAATGGTATTAAATGTCAGGAAAAGGGATACATTTCTACTGATCCAATAACTACCTTTAGCTGCTGCCCAGTGAAGAGGTGTCTTGTAGCTCCAGTCGATATCTCTCTGATTGGGATTGCATTTATTTTGCCCCAGAATCTCCTCAACTTGATCAAAATTGCCTGCTGCTGCTGCCTGGTGCAACTCTGTCATTTCGTTACAAAGGTTGCTTGGCAACAGTTGATCAACACAAGATGGAGCAGAGTGCTGACCGCAGCCTGTAAACAGTAATGCTGCCACCTACTGTGGATGGGGTGAAACCGAGGTGTCTCTCTTTGGGGCCCTAATGACACACTGAAGAAACTGAACATCATGCTTGTGTGTGCTTGAAAATGCGAATGAGAATATAAGATAAGCCACCATTATGCAATTCTGAATACAAGCACATTTCATATGTAAAAGAATGACCATATCACTATGTTTTGCCTAAGAGTAGAAAAAGCATAATAGTACCACTTGACTATCACCTAAACAATTTTTGGAACAAAATAATCTCACGAGAAATTAAACTAAAAAGGTTAGATAGTGTGTTAACAAGTATCAAGTTTAAGTACAGATTGATATATATATTGGGGAATTTTACCAATTTCTGTGCATGCTGGCAATTTTATTTATAAACTGCCTTATGTGTTGCCGGTAAGTGTTTAAGAATCGTATGACACTTCAGTTGAGCCAAGATCATGCAGTGTCTTAATATTGGCTATAAATAAGTATTTATTCAAAAATGTAGCAGTATATGTAAATGATGGAGATGTAATCATACTATGACTTTAAAATATAACAAACTTTCTTATCTCTAAGGTACCCTTTTTAATGTTAAGGAAGGCCCTGGAATACACTCGGGGTCTAAACCTTGTGATGCTTCTTATTGCTAGGATTTCTTGTTTCAGACCCCAAAATTGCTACTCTTATTATACTTCATATTTGATCCCTTGCATCTCAACAAACTAAAATTACCACCTCATGGTTGTACGTCTTTACCAGCCAGTCAAGTTACAGTTACATGTAGTTTACATGTCTGTCCTGACTCAAAACTTGCATGAAGTGGAAACTAAATTAATTTATACATTTATTTTTTGAAAAAAGAGAAATGATCACTATATTGACATGTATGATTCAAGTGAATAACTTCTAATAAGAGGCCTGCCGTCCTCACTTTGAGACTATAATGACAGAGGACTGACAGAGAGCTTTTTTGTGGGATTCAACTGCAATCACCTGAAGCTAAATAACACAGCTGGCACTAGCTGTTTGAAAAGATTAGCTTGGAGAAAACACCATATAAAACAGACTACTAAAATGTATGTCTACAATCCATTTTAAAAAATGAATTACCTATTCAGCCGCGCAAGTAATGGATATTTAATGAACCATAGGACAAGCTACATTTTATAGGTAGTAAATAATATCAGAGCTTTAAAAATTTTTGATCAGGACAACCATATCATCCTTTCAAAAAAGTCAAGAGGGTTCTGATAAAAGGGGATATCCTGGCCTTTTGGGCCCAGAGCTGAAACAAACAAAAAAAGATTAGATCATCATCATTTGTGGTATATTACACATCTAAACATGAACAATTTAATCAAATAAACTTTTTGTCATTAATATAAAAAAGTGTGAAATGCCTGGTTTTCAAGAGATTCCTTGTGATATGTATCAAATTCTTTATTGTCCTTATAGAGGACAGATTGGATGAAATAAAAAGAGCCCTACCATTCATTCAGAGAACTTCTGATGATGCTAAACTCTATTCCACATCATCCCGGTCCACTAAAGATGAGAGATCAAATGATATTTAATAACTACAAAATGTAACATTCATTACTTTTAAATCTACTACTAATGGTTCAACAAGACCTCTCTAAAGATTTCAAGAAGTGTTACCTAGCTGTATACTAACCTGATACCACATTATCTGTCAGGGCATGGTCTCGGTTCAGTCCTCTCCAGAATTTCTCCATCAGTGCATTCACAACCATTCCTTCACACTCTATTTGCACTGAATACTGAGGAACTGCAATCTCTGAATGGTATTCCATGTTGAACGCCGTCAGCGTGAGTGGTTTATCAACCAAAAAACTGTAAAAGTCTTCGTAAACCTCATCAACCCAAAAACCCTTGGACTGATCAAATCCATTCAAAGAGCACAAAAAGGCCTGAGGAGCCTTTTCCAGCAGATTCTTGGGCAGTGGTTTCACATTCTTGATGTCAACATTAGACTCATTACCATAGTCAATAAACAAAACATGGAATGCATCGTCCACTCTGTTAATTACTTGAGCTCGATACCACTGTTTATCACTGGAAAACAAAGCAAGACATGGGCTGCCAGAACCAAGAGTCTTTGGGAACATTAAGTCCTGCTGTGTCTGTCCAGCTTCCTGAGCAAGCCTTGATATCTCATTGAGCTCCTCTGTGTCAGTGAATTGAGACCAGAAGAAATGGGGCTCTACAATACATGAAGCATATACAGTCTCTATCTTGTTTATGGAAATTTTTGGCCCCTTGTACAGAGAGCTATTTATATTTCCTTCAGAATCATTGAGGTGTGTCATGTTGGACTCAGTTTGATGAGTCTGGTTGAAAGTTGCTGTTTGAGGGCTTCCTATCAAAACTGAGTCTTCACCAAGTGGTTTCCAGTATTTTTGCATTGCTGCATTAATTACCACTCCCTCACACTCAATTTCCACTGCATACTGAGGAACTGCAATCTCTGAATGCTCCTCCCTGTTGAACACTGTCAGTTTGAGTGGCTTATCAACCAGAAGATTGTAAAAGTCCTCATAAACTTCATCAATCCAGGACCCCTTCGACCGATCAAATCCATTCAGAGAGCACAAAAATGCTTGAGGAGCCTTCTCCAGCAGACTCTGAGGCAGTGGTTTCACATTTTTGACATCTACATTGGATTCATTTCCATAATCAATAAACACAACATGGAATGTATCATCCACTTTGTGAATTACTTGAGCTCGATACCACTGTTCATCACAGGGAAAAAGAGCAAGACATGGGCTACCAGGAGCAAGTGTCTTGGGCACCATTATGTCCTGTTGTGCCTGCCCTGTTTCCTGAGCAAGCCTTGAAACACTGTCAAGCTCTTCTGTGTTGGCACACTGACACCAGAAGTAATGGGGTTCCACAATACAAGAAGCAAATACCTCCTCGTTTTTGTTTTTAGAAAAGTTTGGGTTCTTGTAGATGCAAGGGTTCACATTTCCTTTGGAAACACTGAGGTGTGTCATGTCAGACTCAGAGTGACCATCCTGGAGTAAGTTTTCTGTTTGAGGGTTCTCTGTTATAACTTCTTCCGTGGTAACTGCTTTCCAATATTTCTGCATAGCATTATTTACAACTGTATTTTCACATTCTATTTGCACTGCATATTGAGGAACCACAATCCCTGGGTGGTCTTCCATATTAAGCACTGTTACTCTGAGTGGTTTATCAACCAAGAGATTGTAGAAATCATCATAAACATCATCATCCCAGGAACCCTTTGATTCATCAAATCCATACAAAGAGCACAAAAAGGCCTGAGGAGCCTTCTCCAGCAGATTCTGAGGCAGTGATCTTACATTCTTGATGTCAATATCAGACTCATTCCCATAGTCAATAAAAAGAACCTTAATTGTACTTTCGGTTCTCTGAACTACCTGAGCCCTATACCACTGGTTGTCACTTGAAAAGAGAGCAAGGCATGGACTTCCAGGATCCAAAGTCTTTGGGAACTTTGAGTCTTTTTGTTCCTTTTCTACCTCCTGAGCAAGCTGTAACACCATATTCAGGTCTTCTGTGTTTGTGTACTGACACCAGAAATAATCTGGTCCAACAATGCAGGAGGCATACACCTCCTCTGTCTTGCTGAGTGAAAGGTTTGGCCTCTTGTACATGTAGTTGTTAACATTTTCCTTGAGGCAAGAAGGAATGAAATGCTGTGTCATTTCTGAGTCACTGTGGCCATGTTGAATGAAAGTCTCTGCCAAAACAGTTTCTTTTTCCTCAAGAATAACATCCAGAGTTGGTTTTCTTTCTTCCACCAACAACATCTTTTCCTGTTCAGTCTCCGGTGCAAAGACACTGGTTGTGAATTGTGAACTTTTCTTTAGCTCATCCCTTGCACATGTTCCATTGCTGCTGTTGTGGACTTTATTTTGGTCTGTTATTGTCGTTAATAATGATACATCCATTAGCTCTTGCGTTAAACTGTCCCCATTTGAAACAAGAGCATGTTTTGAGCTGTTAGACAGCCACTGGTCTGTCTGTTTAACAAGACCAGAGATTTTTGGTTGTTTCATCTGTGATATCCTCTCTCTAACTTTTACATTTACATTCAGAGATCCATCAAATAGTTCAACAATTAACTTTCCTTTTGCCCCTTTTTCTACCACTGAAATAGTAAAACTGTGGTCAAGAGCATGATCAGTAAACCACTGGTTGACTTCCTGTGGAATGTCTGCAGGGACATTATACAGTCCAAGTGGAACAGCCTGCACAGGAACAGACATGGCAATACTTGCATCAGCAGGAAAAGTGCAAATATCAGATTCATTCACAACAAGGACATTTCCATAGTCCACAAAGTGCACTTTAAGTTTAGGAGACACTTCTACTACTTGACCTCTGTACCACTGATTATCAGTGTACCTAGCAAAGCAAATGCTATTAGGTCCAAGTGGACGATCTATACACTGTGACTGGACAATATGTTGTTGGACATTTTCCATGATTTTCTCAAGTAAATGAGAATTCCTGTCCAGCTGGCAGTAGAAGTGATTGACATCTGCTGAAGAGGTTACCCACACCTTTTCTTTCCCACCAACTTCAATGTTGTGTGTGGAGTAACAGTATGCATCTGGTAAGACCTGAGGAGGAATTTGCACGTGGGCTTCATCTTGTGCACATGTTTGAGCTAGATGCATGCATGCGCTGCAAGATGGTGTTTCAATATCTACAACATTCAGCAGAAGGCCTTCTTCATCGGACATTACAGCTTTTATAGTGCATTTCAAACCAAGATTTGATGAAGCACTTCCATCCACAAATTTCTGAAACTCTCTAAATGCAGAATCAGTCCATGGGTCAGCAGCAGGATTAGTGGGATTCTTCAAACTGAATAAGCAACACTGAAATGCCTGTGCACTCAGTTGTAAGAAAGCTGGATCAATGGGGCGCATGTCTTGCAGAGGGACTTTTCGAGTTTGCCCATAGTCTATAAATCTAACATCTACAACAGGTGAGTGGTGACTTGCAATGATCTTTGCTCTGTACCACATGTCATTGTCTGGATTACGAGCGACACAGATAGATTCAACAAAAGGCTGAGGGTGGGCATATGCATAGTGGTTTTGCAGATCTTGCATTAAAAGTCTAAGTGAGTCACCATTTTCTTTTATTTGACACCAGAACTTCTGTAAGTTTTCAGTGCAAGATATGTTTACATTGACACTACTTCCTATAGCTAACACATGGTCATCACGATCCTCTTGCATCTTTGAGGGGAAACCTGTTGAAGGATGTCTGTTGTTCTGTCCTACAGGGTCTGGATGTTCTAAGCTATGAATATCATCAGCAACAGAGGTGGATACATCACCTGTCTTGCCATTGACTGCTAGGCTGTCAGTCCTGCCATTCACTGCTTGATGCTGAGTGGTTGGCAAAATCTCTTCTAATAAACAATCAACTCTTGTGTTGATTTGACTAGGAAATGATGAGGGAATGGGTTCATTCAGGACATGTAAATCTCCATCAGTCTTTGGGGGAAAAAGTCGCAACTTCTCTTTAAAACAACTGTCTACAGAATTAGCTGCATAGAGAGTGACGTAATAGACATCTTGCAATATACTGTGATGGTCAAACTTTGCCTCAACAGTCTGGTGCAGGAGCTGTGACTTTAAGTAATCTGTCTGTTCTGGAGTCCACCCTGTGCCACCATCTCTTACACTATCAAGAGAACAGGGATATGTGACAACTGGCATTCTCAGGAACTTTTGATGCAGTGGTTTGATGTCTCCAGCTGGGACTAATTCAGTTTTTCCTTCATCTACATGCAAAACTTCTACAGCACCACTGTTAGTCATGTTTTGCTTTAGTAATGAGCGGTGCCATCTGCCATTTAAGCCTCTTGCAGCACATGGATCCCCACAGATCTGTGGTTGTGCCTCTCTGAAATCAGAGCTCTTTTCATAGTACTGTTGGATATGTTCTGATAACATCTCCACTGCCTTGGAAAAAATTAGGAGTTTGCAATAAATGTTGCCTGGATTATTTACTTCTGTCACCATAACAGTTTCAAAAGTGTCAGTTAACAGTTCTGGGTAAAAGTATTGGTCATGCTTCTCAAGCTGGTAACTGACATTCAGATTCTCTTCCTGTGTTATGTGGTCGGCCTCTGAATCCTCTACTTTGGGTAAGTGAAGACACTTCAGTACAAGGCATTTAAACTCATCTGCTGGTATCTTCTTAGCAGCTCCACAGTTGCACATATCCTCTGAAACAGTTGGTATATCCAGGAGAATGAGCCGGTCTGGCATCAGTACATGTTGAACTAGTCCCTGAAACTTCTTACCAGGCAGAGACATCAAAAATTGCATGTTGTTTTCAAAATAAAGGACATTTGCAAGTATGCATGATTCAATTTCAGGAGAAAGAACAAAACTGTCACAATGGCCCCATGATAAAGCTTCACTGGAGGTGATGTGGGGCTGTCCCTGGTCAATTAGAAAAACAGTGTATGTTTCATTTTGAAGCGATTCAATCCGAGCTCTGTGCCAGGTGTCACTGATGCAAACTAGACATAGGTCCCCTGGTTTTCCTTCTGATCCAGAAAACTTCCTTTTAGGAATCTGAATGTCCTCTCTCATCTGATCATAAATATGTGCTCGCCCGTCATCCATATTAACCCATAGTTCCACAAGACCACATTTGGAGTTTGGGTTAACCCTTGTAATGAGAACAGGTACCTCTGTCCCTGGCATTGGAAGCCCAGGAATTGAACACATTTTGAAGCTGAGGTCAAAAATAACTGCAAAATAGAAAAAAAAAAAAAGTATAAATGTTGAAGAAAAACATGCTTTTTACACTTAAACGTAAAGCTTAACTGCTTTGTTGTCAAATTGCTGCCACATATTGTAAAATGTCACTAGAAGTGTACTAATGTCTATTTTCCCGTGGTATTGGAATTAGCTTCTACCACACTGAAATGTCTGTGCTCTACTCTCTTGATTGTACAATTTGGCATCCTTGTTATATTTTGTGTGAAATCTAGTTATGATGAAACTGCTAAAACAACACAGTAACACAACCACAAAAAAAACCACAGAGCTTTGTTATGTGCAAGCAGTGGTTAGTGTACATCTTACAAATGCAGCTGAAGATGAATAAATCCTGTTCTTGTACATATTCATGTACATCACATGTCAACTCAGGACACATCTTTCCAGCCTGCAAGGTGATAGCAAGCAGACTAAGGTTAATCAGCTAGCTGCAATTTTCCTAATGCTAGACTAATGCAAAAAGATTCATGAAGTGACAGAAGAGATAGTAGGGATTGGTGGTAAGTGGTAAAGTCTGCTATGCAGTATAGGATAGTAACTATATGAGCTACACACCACCAGTTCAGCCTGCCAAACAGCTCTACTAGAAACTTGATAATGCTTACAAATAAACATAATTGTAGTGCTGCTTGAACGACCTGCTTCCTGAAAAAAATGACTGCTAGAGGGCATGCAGTGAGCAGCCAGTGACCTGAGCATGCCCCAATCAATACTGTGCACATGCTGGTTTGACATAATGTCACCATTTTTGTACATTTAGAGAAAATATAGACATGTTCCATCTGGCTTCTTAATACCCGCTTATTGAAAAGATGACAGCCACAATTACATGAAGACTGACACACTGGGCAACTGATAATAAACATTTAACTTGATTTGACTTGCTTAAGATGTACAAACTAGCCTGAGAGTCAATGATATTAGCATGACGCCAGTTACAAATCCCAATGCCCTATACAAGGACAAGAACACATGACAAACAGCAGAAACCTGCAACTGCAAAGATGAGCAGTGGTCCCAAGTACTGACTGATTACCAAGACTGACCAATATGAGGCTGAAATGATAATTAAAAATCACCCAACACTGCAAAGTGAGGCTCAGAGAGAGGGAGAGAGACATCAGCTCTGCCAGCTTCAACATAATGAGATTCTCTAATATGGCATTTACTGCCATCCACTGTCCATCTGCTGAACACACAACAGCTTCAACAACAGAATCTTAACTTGATTTAGGAGCGCCACGTCTCAACAAGCCCAGCATCCAATTATGGATCGTTATTGAATTAACTTCAGTGAAACAGGCCAAATAAACATTTTCACGGTGCTCACCAGGCTAATGACTATAAAATGCGGGCCTTGCTAATTAACACGTGTTGTATTGACTTGTTTATACGGTTTATAACTTTGAATACAGTCTTTGCATTTAAATGTGCATTAAGATTTCAGGGCAATTAAGATTTGTTAAGAAAACTGAACCAATTTAAGCAATCAAGAAAGCAATTAAATAGGGGCCAGGCTTGAAATCCACGGTTAGCGTGTAATAATGTGATGTGATGAATCAAAACATATATCGAAGATGTATAGATGGATGCTCAACACAGCACATACACTTTCACTCTGTTTTACACATCTGCATCTTTACCTAAAGAAGTTCTGTTTATTTTAAAGCTATTTAAAGCAACTTGCAGACTAAATGGGCTTTCTCACCGTGTTTGGCGTTGGCGACTCATCATCGTTGACATCCGGTGATAAAAAAAAAATGGGGGGGGGCACTCACGTGGGTTTTTATTGGCTCGACAAAAATACCTACACAAAAGTACACACAGGCAGGCTGTTTTCAATAGTTTAAATGTGTTACTAGGGGTAAACTCCAAATGTTGCACGTTCATTTTAAAGGCCTTTCAAGTCTAGGTCGTCATATTTTCACAAAACGTGATATTAGGCCGCGGACGCACAGGTAGACGGAGAGGCGATTACGCAGCAGGCGCTTGGTTCTTCATCAGGAAGTGAAATCACGCCCACAACTGTCACTGCTGCAACTCAGTTCAACCCGACCAGGAAATCTTACAACGGTTCTCAGAATTATGTTATTTTTGCAGGCTGAGCACACAGGCAATCGCAGGAAAAAAATGGTAGGAAAAGCTTAGCACGAGCTTGTCATAATTCATTTGTTATGCAGTTCAGCTGACTTTGAATACTCACCAGATTCAATACTTGGTAAAATGAGATTAGTGAGTTGAAGCTAAATCATATCTCCTGTATAAATTGTAAAATGGGATTATTAAGGCCTAACTGATCTAAATTAATTAGAAACCACTTGGAAACAAAGGCTGGAGTCTATGCTTATCTGCTGTTAATACTGCACGATAACGCCTGCAGCTGTTGCTGCTGCTTTACCGTTGGTTTCAGGCCATGGTGACTTCCTGGCTTCAAGACAATAGGCCCACACTTCTTTTTTTCTATACGATCAGTCTTTAAAAAACTGTTTCTGCATCTGCATCATTAAAAGCTGGTTGGTATTTTCAAATAGTAGCCTGTACGCTGGTCTGATCACAGTTTTACACTTCTTAAAATAACATTACTCAGTTTCTAAAAAGAAGAAACTTGTACAGCTTGTTCAGGGTGTGGTGTGATGAAGATAATTAAAAATTAAAAACCTCAGATTTTCATGTCATTTTCCTCAGTTTAACGCTAAGCACATAAGACATCAAAAACAAACAACAATCACAGCTCCACAAACTGATTAGTGAACTGTAAAAACTGATTATGTGGCCTCCCAAGAGTGATCCAAGTCTTGTAGGAAAGAATCATCTTAGACATTAGTGCTCTAAGTTAATTCTGTTAATTTCCAGTGACTTATTTCAAAATGAGTAAGAGGAAAGGCAAAGTGATCAGTGATGCGACAACTGTCAAGAGCCGCAGAGTGACAGCTGTGGGCACTGAAGATTCACCAGATGATACAAAACGTCAGGGACCATCCTCTAGTGGGTTCTGTCAGTCTTCCACAGTGAGTAATTTGCGCATGAAGCTTTAATTGTTTGTCTCTAACTCACCAGCCCATTAACCGTTCAATACTATTTTTGCATGTATTTCTAGGGAGATACTGGGCTCATTGAAAGCATCACTCTAAAGAATTTCATGTGTCACCATTTGCTTGGGCCATTCCAGTTTGGACCCAATGTGAATTTCATTGTCGGCAACAATGGAAGTAAGTAACCAGATTTCTAAATGTCGTGTGATCTGTTGTTGGGTTTGGCTTATGTGTTTAACACACCCCAACCCAGCCTGGGCGACAAATCCACAGTATGTTGTCCCTTAGACAAATCTAACTAGAACATACATGTAATTTGGTTAAACAAAAGCAATACAAATTCCTTGTATATATAAACATACGTGTCAATAAACCTGATTCTGATTAAGTTCTTCCTGTAATCCATTAACATCTGTGGTATCTTTTTATGATGTCTTCATTCTGAATCTTAGGTGGAAAAAGTGCAATCCTGACTGCTTTGATTGTAGGCCTTGGAGGAAAGGCCACTTTTACAAACAGAGGACTGTCACTGAAGGATTTTGTGAAGATCGGTGAAAAGTAAGTCAGAGTGCTGGATATTTTACCCAGTGAGAAACATGCCTTAATGATTAATCAATGAGAATCTTTATTAGGTTGTTGGTTATTTTCTTTATCAGTGGACCACTGGTCCTAGAAAGTCATTACATCATAATCTGCTCTCTAGTACTGCAGCTATAACAGTAAAGTTGAGAAACAGAGGACCAGATGCTTATAAAAGGGATGTTTACGGTGACTGTATCTCCATTGAGCATCGGATCTCTAATGATGGATGTCGGACCTGCAGATTGAAGAGCAAAGCAGGTATTTTTCCTGACTTACAGACGTGTCAAAGTCTTCCTACACCTTCCAAAAATGTCTGACAGACACATTTGGGGAGTAAAGACAAAGCACTTCAATCAGACTTTCATGCCTCCAGCTTGTGTACATTCTTTCCTCCTGGTCAGGAATGTTCCTCTATAAACTTGGCTGCGTTCATTTTATATGCACGGTACCGTTTCACTGTTTTATACCATCTGTCGAAGTGCAAATATATATATAAGACATATTTACATTCACAGTTAGACTGACGTTTTTCATAAGCTGTAAATGTCACTGAGTTATTTTGTTATTTTGAAGTTGGACTGCTCTTGCCAGTGTGCCAGTTACTCAGTGAGCTCACTGAAAAGTTTACCTCTAACAGGGATGATAAGACTAGTTGTACGCCTTAGAAGTCTGTGTGTAACCAACCGGACATCTCTGTGCCTGTGATGATTTCCAAGGAGATTCAGATGCAACCAAGTGTAGTAAATGTAGAAAAACACTATATCCTCACTTTTGAGACACTCTTGTTACTGCTTTCATAATGGTGTGTTATGTGACAACAGAGCTTTGAACCACATTACTTTTTCTCTCTTGTATTTTAGGGCAGATTATCTCAAACAAGAAGGAGGAACTGACCGCCATCTTGGACCACTTCAACATTCAGGTATGTACTGTCATTTTTGTTGCTGTGCGACTTTTAACTTGCCAGAAAATTTTTATTGTTTTATTTCATTGCGTTCTCTTATTGCAAACACATCTTCCTCACTGCAACACAGTTTTACCTCTGACACATTTATTTTGTGCATTTCAGCCAGATAACCCAGTGTCTATTCTCAACCAAGAAATGAGCAAACAGTTCCTGCATTCAAAAAGTGAATCGGACAAGTACAAGGTGTAACCCTGCCGTGTTTTTAATTTTAAGATTTCATCTATGTTGAGAGAAGCCAATGTAATATCCACGTGTTAACATGAATGGTTATCTTTCTTTTTTTGTAGTTCTTTATGAAAGCAACTTTGCTGGAACAGATGAAGGAGGATTACATGCATATTAAGAACACTGAAACAGTCACACGACAGCAGGTTGAGAGACAAGAGGAGGTAAATTAAAGTTAGCACACAAACATCCCTTCATCTGTTGCCCTGATATCTTCAACTAGTATTTCATTTAGATTTTAAAATGACAATATTTATTGAATACATGGTATTTATTTTAAGTTAAGTGATCATTTAATTTAAAGTGAAAGTTTACGTCCTTCATGTGGTCTTTTCTGGATACCAATTGGGGTTTATTGGGGTATATGGAGTATTTGGATTCTTTACTACTAATGCCACACTGCAAGTGAAAATCCTGCATTCAAACCTTAGTTACTTAAAAGTACTTGTTCTGCAGAAATATCAGTCAATATCAGTAGTTTATTATCATATCTGATGTTTGGATTAATGCTGCATTAATGTGTGTGTTGCATTTTACTTTTGCAGTTTAAGGTTGAACTCTGTTAGGTGTCTAAATCTACAGCAACACACTGAAAAATATTTTCTACTTTTTTTTTCAGATGAATAGTTTCTTATAGGGTCTTATAACGATAATAATAAATGATCTGTCATGAGTCAAATTTGGAGTTGCTGAAAAATTGTAATCAAAAGTAGTGGAGTAAAAGGGCCCAATATTTGCCACTAAGATACAGTGGAGAAGAAGTATAAAATTGCATAGAATGGAAATAATCAAGTACGGAACAAGTATTTTTCAAATGTACTTGGGTACAGCACTTCAATAAATGCACGTAACTGCACCACTGACTGACATCATGTCAGTGCACATATTTGAAAAAGCATCTCAAGACTTTTGTTCCCTTTGGTTTCCTCTTAGTTTTATGTGCTATATAGATAAAGTTTGGTTGTCTGCTGTCGCAAATATGGCATGATTGTTTCACTTGATTGATTGTACAGTGTGTTCGTTTGCTGTAAGAAAATTAAATTATTAAAGCTCTCACACATCAGAGTCTCAAGGACCTGAAACAAACGTTTCTACAGAAGAAAGAGAGTTATGAAAATTTGTCGACCTTCAGCAAGATGAAAGCGGTTTTGGAGAATTTGAAGAAAGCGATGGCATGGTGTTTGGTAAGAGTTTGTCTGTCATCGCTACATAAAATACATGCATAAAACACTTAAATGTAATTTTATCTGCTTTTCTATATTGTTATATTAATTTTGAAGGCCAACAGAGAAAATAAAAGAAAAAACTAAAAGAAAACATTGCCTCACACTTCCCTTACACTCCTAATTTTGTAGATGGTGGGTTTTTTTTTATCACTCTCAGGTCAAAGAGAAAGAACAGTTTGTGCAGCAGTTAAAGGAGGACACTGAAAAGGAAGAGAATAATTACAAACATCAGGATGACCTTCAGCTCTGTCAGGTGACTCATAAGTGTTCCTATTCAGTTGAAGATATACAAGTCTATTTATAAATGTTGGAGCCCTTCAAACGTTCTCCACCATATAAACCCACTGTGCTTAATTCACATGCTGCATTTTTAATGTTTACAGTAGACGTCCTCTGTCTGCTGGGGAGAAAAAGAACCTTAACCTAACCTGAATGTTTAGCTTCTAGATGTTGTATTTAAAGGGTACTTTCACCACTTCTCTTACCCTTCATGCAGACCAGGGTCACACAAGTAGAAAAGAAGCTTCAGTGCGTCAAAAGCAGAGTTGACAGTTTGAAAGAGGAACAGGAGTCCCTATTGGGGGAGAGTGTCAAGTTAAAACAACAATTGAAGATCTTTAGCAAAGCTCACAAGGAACAGGAGGTACTGATTGTGAGATATGATAACCCGCTTCTGTGTCTTTGCGACGCTTCATTTTGTATTCTGAATATTGACAGTTTATATCTGTTTAAGTGAGACAATTTCTTCTTGCAGGTTGTATATTTTCATGCTCTGAACAAACTCAGGCAGTCAGAACAGGAGCAATACCTTCTCCAGGAGAAAATTAACAAGGCAAAAGCAAGGTAGGGCAGCAGGAAGGTTGAACCAAGCCTCTGATTATTGTCTTTGTTCTTCATTTTATTGTGTTCCTTTTTTCTTTTTCTTTTTTACTGTATTTTAATGTGAGTTTGAACAACGATGGGGAGAATGAATATCCAAGACAGCAGAGGAAAATAGACAGTCTGAAGGAGGAGCTTGCAGGGCTTGAGAAAACATCCTTGCAGCTTAATCAAGTGATCCAGAACAATCATCAGGAACTTTTCAACAGAAAGGAGGAACAGGACAAGCTGAGGTATGGGAAGCGATGGATGCTTACACATAAGTGTACCATCAAGGAGGGAGAGTACAATTTGTCTCCTTGTGACTTTTCCTGATTAAACTCTGTTCAAATTGATTAGACAGGAGGAAAAAAACATCCAGGTGTTGCACACGTCCAAATTAAAGAGGAAGAATCAGCTCCTTGCCAGTCGATCAAACAAGCTAAAGCGATTCGGAGATCATGTACCTGAACTACTGGGTTTGATTGATGAGGCATACGCCACAGGACGCTTTCTCAAGAGACCTCTTGGTCCAATAGGTGATGTTCATGTTTTGTTTGTTTGACTTCTTTTCTGCATTATTGAAGAAATTTCACTTTAAGGAAGAGTTTGGAAAAACTGGAAAACATACTTATTTCCTTTCTACATGACAATATTCAGGGCAGTGCTGTGGCTTTGTGGTTTGCACCCTGCCTCAAAGCAAGAAGGTCCCAGATTTCAGACTGGGTCCTTTCTGTGTTGAGTTTGCATGTTTGTGCATGTCTCTCCATGTCTGTGGGGGTTCTCTCCAGATACTCTGGCTTCCCCACACCCACCAAGACATGCATGATAAGTGAACTGGGAACTCTAAATTTACCATAGGAGTGTTTGTCTATATATGTCGGCCCAGTGACAGACTGGCAACCTGTCCTGGGTGTACCCTGCCTCCTGCCCACTGACTGCTGGGACTTCAGCACCTCTGTGACCCCGAAAGGGATAAGCAGTTACAGATGATGGATGGATGGATGGATGGATGGATGACAAGATCAATTCAACATCATGCTAGAGCCAGCAATCAGTTACCTTAGCTTAGCATAAACGACTGGAAACAGGGCTAGCCTGCCTCCATCTGAAGGAAACAAAATACAGCGACCACTACTTTTAAAGCTCGGTAATTAACACATCATTTGATGATCACTTGATTAATTTGTGGTTTACTTTAGCTGTCTTGGGCAGGAAGTGACTTCTTGGCTGCCTTACCAGACAGAGCCAGGCTAGCTGTTTCTCTCTGTCTTAAGTCTTTGTGCTAAGCTATGCTAACCAGCTAATAGCTCCTGCCTCTTACTGATATGAAGGTAGTATTGATCTTTTCATCATTTTCCAAATTGTAAAAGTTTAAACTCAATAATTTGCTATTTAGTAATCAAAGTCTAATTTTATCCAGTGGAATTAAAAACTGCCAGACAGATTATTTGGTTTAATTTCACGCATTTCATACATCTACATCTGAAGCAGTAAATTCAGTTGAACTGTTTAGTGGAGAGTCTGTGTTTGCTCTCAGGTGTGTGTATCAGTTTGAAGGATCCCACATTAGCCGTAGCTGTGGAGTGCTGTCTGCGGAGCTTCATGAAAGCTTTCTGCTGTGACAACTACAAGGACGAGGTGGTCCTCAAGGAGCTGATGTCTCACTTTTATCCGAAGGGCGACAGGCCACTGATCATCGTCAGCCCTTTCTCTGATAAAGTTTATAACACTGGTGGACGGTCAGCAGCAGCTTTTTCACATTTATTCAGCTTTTCTTCCAGGCATTTATCCGACACATTTTAAAACTATATTTTGTTTTTACACATTTCCTTCTGTAGGAAAGCATTGCATCCAGAATACCCCTCGGTACTGGACATAATTACTGCATCAAACCCGGTCATCATCAACTGCCTGATTGATATGAGGGGGATAGAATCAATTTTGATGATCAAAGTCAGTATATCTATGCATGTTGATGCTGTTGTGGAGTCGTTTTAGAATTGATGTTGCAGCTTTTGTTTTTTCACCATCTGACCTGTGTTTTATTAAAGGAAAAGGACAAAGCGAGACGTGTCATGCAACAAGGACAGCCCCCGAAAAACTGCCGTGAAGCTTTCACTGTTGAGGGAGATCAGGTGTTTCCAAACCAGTATTACGCCTCCGACTTCTGCACAGCCAAATACCTTGGTGGGGATCTTGAGAATGAAATAAGGTAATCAAGTTATTTTCATGTCAGACGGTATGCAAGAACAGAACAGAGAAAAATGCCTAAATTCATATTTAATGGGGAAGGGGTTTGAGGGAAGGGAAATCCTGACATGGATTTTAAGAGTGGATTGTGGCAGAAAGACTCATCTTCATCCTATGATGGTTGTCATTAAAGGTACAATATACAACATTCAGCAGCACCATGATAGCCATAAAACAAATGCAAAATTACAATGCAAACACTCTGTTTAAGAAACTCAGATCAAACTGTCAAACTAGGCAGTGCTGAAGTGGAGAGGGCGGACAAGCGTTTACATGCAGCAACGTGAATTTACGGCGGTCCCTGGCTATCAGAGCACTGAACAGAGAAGCTATGAAAATCATCAATGCAAGGGGATTGTGACTTCTTTCTCTGCTACGATCAACATTTATCTATTTATCTGTATTTTTAACTACATCTTTAAATTGCAAATAGTTGTTTGCTGACATCTTTGAAGGCTGAATGTTGTTTTTTGCTCTAAAGAAAAAGAAGAAGGCAGGAAATTAAAAGTTTAATTTTGGATTTTGAATAAAGACATTATTAAAAACATACTATTACAACAAGTTTCTTTTATGGAACAGATAATGCATGTTTTTTTATAGTTTTTATGCTTTCAAAAGATGTAAAGTGGCACTGTGGGGAGTTGTGACTTCAGATTTATTTTTTTTTTTTTTAATGTTTCGGCTTGTCAAAGTATGTTGGAGTCCGACCTGGAGAATCACCAGGCTCAGCTGTCCAGGTTTAATCTCTACATGAGGTCTGTGTCAGAGAACATCCTAAGCATGGAGAGCAAGCTGAACAGCACCATCATTACCCTGAAGAAGACTCTGGTCAGTGAAATAGGCACCAGAAGCTGATTTACCTTAACAGTAATACTATTTGGTTAACACTTCACTCTACTCTCTTCACTCTTTTCATTTTCGTTTGTGTCTCTACCGGTCTTGTTTTCAGTCCGTACCCTTTGTGCTCTTTGTGAGGGAAATGTGTGTAAACAGTCTTGATTATTTCAGATTTTCTTTCATGCTTTCATTGTAGGCATCTGTGAATGAAGTCAAGGCAGCAATAACTGAGCTGGAGACCGCTGCTGAAGATCAAACAGATGACATGAGCTCATTGGTGATCATTTAGTTTTTAGTTGTTCAACTTCTTGGCATACATACATCCTGAAATAGATTATGTATGTCTGATGTCTTCAAATACTTCTTGCAGGAGGAAGTTGCCCAAGAGAACAGACAGAAAATTGAGGCAGGAAAGAAGGCTGTTGATGAAGCAACAACGGAGCTCAACAAGAATCGGAAACTATTGGAGGACATAGAGTCCAAGTACTCCTCTGTTCGAAAACGAATTGATCAGCTTCCAGAAGACATGGAGCCGTTAAAGGTTAAGTCGAGCTTTGTTGTATCACGTTGTTTAGAGGCTAAAAATAGTTTTCAGAAACCAAAAGATGCCTTATTGCAGGTACATCTCTGTAGTTTTGATGTTATCTCTGTCCTATGATGTCAAATGTTTTTGCTCTGTGGATTTTTTTTAATTAAACTTTTTTTAAAATTCATTTTGCAACACTATCCGCTGTAATAGGGTCAGATTTTAAATTGTACTCAAGAAATTGCAAATTTTTCCTTGTTGACCCAAAAGGACGAGCAGCTGAGGCTGGAGGCTGAGTGCACAAAACATGAACAAAACCTTAAGATTTTTGAAAACAAACTGAAGGCCCATGAAGACAACATCCAAGCTATGAAAAGTGAACTTGTCCAAAGAGAAGAAGAATTACAGGTAACAAGAGCTTTACTTATAGCTTATATAGCTGTTTAACTGCAGGAATCTGGCGATATGGTACATCTCGACACAGGAGTAACAATTCAGTGTATTACTATATGTTACAATTTTTTGATGTCCAATTTTAGGAAAACTATCTTGAGCACGCCACCCAATGCATGAAATCTGTGTTGCAATTACTCTCTGTGTAACACCTGACATAGTGCGACCTTTTGTGCAATCTGAGCAAATGAATTAACATTTGCCTGTATCATACCAGCATATTTTTACTTAAAAATCCATATATATATTTTTGGGAATCAATACAGTATTACAAAATATAAGACTGTGATACTCACATGTGTTGATATTTTCCTGCACTAATGCATGTATCGTATTAAGCCTAGTTGGTGCACTTAAGCCATAAAAAGCTATACAGATCACCTAGAAGTTAGTCAGATGAACCAAAGTGATGATTTACTGACCCCAGCAATATTCACAGTTGTGACCAAACCTCACATGTGATCACAGGAATATGTGGCCAAAGCCACAGAGATCAGTCCTGAGCGGCAGCAGGTGAGCGGCAGCACCAGGAGCATTGATAGAGAAATCACTTGCCTCAAAATGAGAATTGAAGCATACGAGAGCAGCCATGGGCAGCAGGAGCAGGTGGTCAGGTAACAAATCAAAGGCTTTCTACAAAAAACATCTGGGACTTTTGAGACTTTTTGTTTTAGTACAAAACAAAGTACATTCACTACATTACATGTACATACGTGAGTACTTTTGACTTACTTAAAGTGCTTTTTATAGACAATATGTGTATACTTGTAAATGAATGTAATTGAATGTTAACTTGTAATGCAATATTTAGTAAGTAAAGGATCTGAATGTTACCTAATGTAAATGTTTTCTCCATTCATGACCTCAGCATACACTACTGTTTAAAGCCAATTAAACTAACACACTAACTTGAATCATTTACTGCAGCCAGGCTTTTTCTTTTTTTATGTAAAAAAGAGCCTTCGAGCTTCCTTCTGTTTTATAATTTTACTTGGTTTCAGCTTTAGTTATCAAGTCAGACAAAAATATGTTTCTGCCCACTGAGGTTCACCTCATCAAATGAGATCACTTGTGCCACAGACAGTTTTGTCTCCTGTAATCTTCAATCCAATCTGCCCGTTGGCCATCACTAAATCATCTTCTGGCCTTATTCTGGAATAAGAAAAATTTAGGCTATGCCATTTTCTGTCCCCTGTCCTCATTAGGGAGTACGCTGAGGCCCTCACTCTGTACAGGCAGAAAACCAACCAAGTGAGAGATCTGAGGCGGTTCATCGATCAACTCAAAAAAATCATGTCAGACAGACAGAACAGATACCAAGTAATGCGTAGGTAAATTCTCGTCTAATTTTACAACCAATTAACATGTACGTGCCATTGTTTTATCTCATCCTGTCTTCTTCTTCTTTTTCTTCTTTTTCCGCTTCTTCTTCCTCATAAAGGTCCCTCTCAGTCAGATGCAAGTTGTACTTCAATAACTTTCTCCTAAAGATGAACTGCTGTGGCTCTATGGTTTTCGATCACAACAATGAGGCGCTCTCAATCTCAGTACGTCAGTTATTTTCTATAAAATGCTCTAAAAAAATAGAAGTTGTAATACTGTTTTTGTTTTGTTGTGTTTATCATGTAGAGTTGTTTCTTATGATTCATTCTGTTCAATAGAAGATTTAAGATATTAAATTGCAATACAAAATGATGTATAATGACATCATATTTGTGTAAACAGACAGACTGGCTGTCTGCCATCACATCCTGTTTCTAAAGGCTCAGAAAAAGCCTTAATCAAAAAAGTGAAACCTGCTCAGATACTGTGTCTATTTTATGTACAGAAAAAGTAAAACACACAAACACAAACGCTCTTCTTGTAAAGGTAAAACCTCCAGGCCAGGAGGATGATGATGTGAGCGATATGAGGTCGCTGTCTGGTGGTGAACGCTCCTTCTCCACTGTTTGCTTCATGCTCTCACTGTGGGAGATCACAGAATCACCCTTCAGATGCCTCGACGAGTTTGACGTTTACATGGTGAGGGCAAGGAAATATGAGAAACACAGTCTGATCACACACGTACACAATGAGTTGGCTCACTTTGATTAATAAATATTATTGATGTTCAATATGCAGGACATGCACAACCGCAGCATCTCTCTGGACCTCCTCCTGCAGCTCTCTGAGCGGCAGCGGCTTCGACAGTTTGTCTTCATTACTCCTCTCACTAACAGGTGACACTCTTCTTAATGTTTGACTCTGTTTATATGCTGTCCTTTCCATAACTTTTGTATTTCACATTACATCTTTTTTACCAATATGGAAGCTAATGTGTGCCACCAAATCAATTATGGTTTAATTTTTTTTAATGGCTAATTGTAATCTATTACCCAACTGAAACCAATTTAAGTTAAAATTGTAAAATTAAAGCTAATAAACATTATTAAAGGGTCAGGTTGTCAGGTTTGTTTGTTTTTTTTAAATTATGTATTTGTATGGATTTTATCTGATTTGTAAAATTATTTTGAAAAGGCTTTTAAAATTCCTGCATTTGTTACTTACTATTGAAAGTCCTTGCCACTAATTTAATGTCTAATTTAAATAATGCTTTAATTATTGTGGCACCATGCTGCAGCTTCCACATTCTTCTGATACTTTTAAATTTTGTCACCCCACTTTGCTCTTTTAAATACTTTGTGTTATTGTGTGTGACGTCCTTCATGTTTTTTGTCTTTCAGTAATTTTCCCAAAACCAGCCTCATCAAAATCCACCGACTTCAGGATCCAGAGAGAGTCTGCAGTGAAACGCAGGATGAAGATGTTTGAAGCCACAGTGACATAAAACATCAGGAACGTCTATGTGCACAGATGGTGTCATGTAATTTGAATGTTCCTGTATGTTTTGGGAATCTCTGCCTGTAAATGTTGTTTACTTTTTTTGTTTGCTGAAATGAAAATGTGTATGTATGATGAAACCCTGGGTAAGTAATAATTGTGTTACTACAGTGTTTGTTACCAGAACACCGAGGTGTGTTACCTGATCCTATTAACATTAAGGATCTTATTCATTAACATTCTTAATATTTATTATCCATTGTGAGCATGGTGGACATCTGAGGAAGTCAGGTTCTTGTCAGTTATGTAGAGAGGCCAGGTCGTATTTATGACACTGGTAATGCTGACATGATAATCAGCAGCAGCGAGAGGGTGTGGTGTAAATATGAGGTTACAGGTTTGATTCCAGCGCTCATTTCACAATTAATTTTGTGCTCTCAGTTAAAGAAACAATCTGTGGTAAATAATGAAGATGATCAAAACAACATAAATAGAAACTGTGTGTACTGAACAACTTGTAAAATTGCAGGATGAAAATTTGTGCTGTCTGTGCACATTATGTGTCACCGTAACTTTTTTGTGTGTGTTTTTATGAAATGCTGTTTATTATCTTCTCAGATATTATGACGTATGTTCATTTTAGCAATGTGGCAAATAATTGAGCTCGTCATAATTCTGCCTTGACAGTTGAATTTGATATAATGAGTTTACTTGTAATGTATTTTGTAGTTTTACCTTGGCAGTCAATGTCTTTACAACAGGGAATTTGTCTGTAAAGTTTGTTTTGCTTTAATTACTGATTAAAGTTGATCATAAATGTGCTCTGTGACATAAACATGTACACATATCCTCTCCAGTTATGTCCCTTGTTAAAAAAGGCTTATCTAAACCCTTATTCTTACTTTTAAGAAGAATGCTTATACAAACAGGGCTCTCTGTTCATGCGTTCTACATCCAACCATATCAAAACATATAATCATCACAGTTTTAAAGTCTGCAGCACTATGGTCTTCATTCTCAGTAATTACACCTGCTAGACCATGTCTTTTGAAAAAGCCTGGTGATGGTTTATTCATTTTAATCACTACAGAATAATTTTTGGGTGCAACACATGCCACATGTATAAAAGAATACAGTAACTTGTATGATGATTTTTCATATTTGATATAAACATTTACTAGACAAAGAATCTGACAAAGTGACTGGACGGAAATGTATAAATAAAGTTGGACATTAATAATGTGAGGGTTGGTTCTCAGTTATGTTATGGACAGAACGGCGAAAAGCTTCCGCAACCTCCACTACTGTAAGTGGACTACAAGCAGACACTTAGTCCATGCTTGCATAGCCTGGAAATAGGTAAGCAAAACTGTTGAAAGAGAATTTCCACAGTAACTTGAACCTGCATCATCATCCATTTGCCATCGCTCATTGAAATGCTCTTTCAAAAGCTTTGTCAAGCACCTCCTTTGAGGGTCCGCATCTTTAATGATTGTTGCAAACTGAATAAATTAGAAGATGAGACCTTTCAATAAAAAGTTTCTCCTTACAAAAAGGTTTTAGGAGTAGGAATGCAGTGTGTCCAGTAAACATATATGAGGCTTACCCCCCACTTTTTTTGCTGCATTGGAAGTGGAGCCCCTCTCACAAGGTCCCAGGCCTAGAGAGTGAGCTCCCAGCAAAACGGTCAAAAGCCAACACTGTACTCATTTTGCAGTGCTCTTCCTTTCTGTAAACATGTTGATATGTACTGAGTTCAGTTATTTAAAATCTAAATCAAATAAGCAGCCTGAAAAAGAAGCCAATTTTGGATCATTGTGGGGAATAATGCATGAGTACTGCGCCTTACGACAGCAGTAATTTTGGCCTTTCCTCTCGATTAAGTGACAGCAGTACAATGAATTCAGAAAAGGAACACTGCTCCATAAATATATTTCTTCTTATCCCAGAAGTCACCAAAGCAAAACATAATACAATGTTTATGTGAAAGCGCTTCCTCGAAGATTAGCCCACTACCGCAACCCAAATATATCTTTCAAAACTCAAGTGCCACACATACACGTGTATTGAATGGAGGGAAGCATGCTCCCACATTACTGGGGGTGAACTAATGAAAGTCTGATGAGTCACGTACTGTACATCCCATGCAACAATACTAAATGAATTTCCGGAGGGTTTCTCTTTTATAACCACCTAAAGATGCAAAAGGTAAGAGATTATATTTTTCTCGACACATAATATATGCATGCAAAGAACCTACTCTTCTTGGTTCCATCATGTGAAAACACCTGGAACAGACAGGAGCTTCTCTATTCTCCAAGAGCTCAACAAGTCTGGATAGTAGAGACAGTTACAATTATCATAGGAATTATTGTTTTGTTACTATTATGTAAAGCGTACAGTAGTTGCAGCAGTCAACACTGGGGATCCTAGATACTGCAGGAACATAATTTAATGCAGTGCTCCACTGATATACAAGCTAGGGTTGAATGAGGATGTATAGGGTTACTGTGCACAAATCACATTGGCATGATCTGAAATAGAAATGTATGATATCTTATAGCTATATTCAAAATTATTCAGCATTTGACATTCTCATGCATACAACCACAAGAAGCGAGTCCATTGAAAAATAGTCCAAGCATTGTTTTTTTCCTGTGGAAATGGCAGAGAACCTAATGAGACATTAAAACATGTGCTGCTGTCCAGAGTGTGTGGATTACAGACGGGGAGAGGAGCAGGGAGGTCTCACTTCTGCATGTCACACTGCAACAGGAGCACGATGGACGGGTCGCTCTTTGCCGCCTCTTTGAACTCCTCCAACGAGATCTGGTCGTCGTTGTTCTTATCCATTTTGCTGAAGATCTTGTCCACCCTCTGCTCTGGTGTCAAACCATCCTCGTTCATCTTCATCATGATCACAGTGCCCACCATTTTGTAGATAGCCTGCGGGTGAGGTGCAGTGAGGAATTAGCCCAAGGACTGTTTCTTATGTAACCCAGTGAAGCCCACATGTGTTCATTTGTTCATAAAGACGTAGCCTAGATGACTGATTCTCAATTGTCACAGGCTATATTTTGTAGAAAGAAACAAAGTAATTGTTTCAGCTAAACTAAACAAACTATTAAACAAAAAACAGAAATTGTGATTTATTGAATTTAAAGTATTTTCATATATTCCATATACCTGTGTAAAGAAAAATGTGATAGCAAATTGGTGTGGTGCTAATGACATTTGCTGCTTTTCAACCTGAGTTGGTTGAAACAAATTAACATCACATGTTGTGGCCAAAAAGTGCATGAAAACTAGCTAGGAAGCGTGTAGAAAAGTTGAAATGATCGGCTAAAAGTAGTGTATACAGTTGAAATAGTTAGCAAAACATAATTGATAAATTGTTTAAATAGGTTACTCAAAGTATTTAATGAATGATTCAAAAACAAGATGAAATAGTTAGCTAAAAGTAATAAATAAACAGTTGATGGACAATTGCAAAAAGTAGTAAATGGAAAATATTTTAAATTATTAGCCAAATACAACTGATACATTTTTTAATATTTAATCCACAAATGGTTTACATATTTGAAATTTGTAGTTAATAGTAAGGCATAAACAGATGCGATAGCCAACAGTCACATTGGTAGTAGTATGAATGTAAACTTGACCAAAGCAATTTACACATTGACAATTCCACTTAATATAACTCATAGGGCTAAATAATAAATTTAATGGCTCATTAATAAGAATACTGTCAAACAGATTGATGGTGCCACTGAAGGGTGAGTCAGACAAAAACGGTTGGGACCCACTGATGTTGATGCTTTGAAATAAAACACACCATATTTATCTCAACAGGAATTGTCAATGCGCTCCAATATCACAAAGACGTATCAGATTTACTATACTGATTTTGTATCCAGAAATGGCACAGTGTAATTCAATACAACTGCAGTTTTGTTGTTATGGAACTGACTCTGTAGTCAAGGCATTGCAGGTGTGCCGGAGACTGATAATAACACAAAAACAGAGCCAGTCCCCTGATGAGCGAGGGCTTAATGACTCGATAATCCCTTACCTCGATTATCTCCAGCATCTCCACTCTGGTGATTTTGCCGTCACCATCCAGGTCATACATGTTGAAGGCCCAGTTGAGTTTCTGCTCAAAGCTGCCACGGGATGTGATGGACAGGGCGCAGATGAACTCTCGGAAATCAATGGTCCCGTCTCCATTTTTGTCAAAGGTTCTGAAGGCGTGCTGTGCAAACTTCGATGCATCGCCATAAGGGAAGAACTGGGAAATGAGGGAGAGATGTGTTGAGTAAAATCAACCAATATTCAGACATAAAGACTCTGAAAGATGGTAAAGAAGCAGATGATAAGGAAGACAGGTTGTGCTTCACACAAACCTTGACATAAAGCTGCTGGAACTCCTCCAGATTCAGCCTGCCGGTGGGGCAGTCCTTCAGGAAGCCTTTGTACCACTGCTTCAGCTCATGTTCATTAAACTCTGTGCTCTTCACCAGATCCTCCATCACCTCGGGAGTCAGCTTGCTGTTCTGCTTTCCCATGGTTCCTGTGGTGCAAGAACACGTGAATAATGCATTTATCTATGCTTGAGCGATGGCGGTATGAAAATCTCTTGCACAGCGTAGACAAGGGCCTTTTTTATTTCCTCTTCAAACATGAGTACAGAGAGTAGATGTGTGTTTTTTTGGGGGGGAGTAGGCAGCAAAATATTTCCCTGGTGCTCTTGTTCTATTTCTGTCCCTTCAGCCTGCTTGTGCCAGTCTGTGGCCTGTGTAGCACTGACCTGGATCATCACTGTCAGAGCAGATCCAGTTCATCAAATGTTCGATCGCTGCTATCAAGTTTCCACTGCAAACACTGTCCTATAACCTAACAATGACAACAAAGCCTGCACTTGGTTGTAAAAGAGGTACCGCTACACTAAATCCAGAGACCTGAGTGAGGATGCAGAGGCACACAGTAGGCACGCCGTAATCTGGATCAGTGGGGAATATAGCTTATAACTGTGTGGTCTGTATGTGATATAGTGTTTAAGCCAGTTGTGGGCGATCCACAGACCAAATCAGCAAGGATTAGTTTGCTATCCACACAGAAGGGCCTCAGTAACAATCATGACAACTTGAGCTACGGTAGCAGAGCAGCCTGTCAGAAGCCCCAGATTCATTAATTATTAACTCATGGTGTGGCGAATGACTTAAAGTGGCCAAGAATGCGTCAATTCTTAATACATAATTTAACAAATGAGACAGCAGAATAATATTTGCATATCCTAACACTAGGCACATTGTGGGAACCTCAACCACTTGAGACCAACATATGGTCCACATCTCTGCAGCAGCAGCAGCATGACAGCAGGCTGGACAGCTCCACCAGAGACAGCACTGCACTGCGTTGGCTCGGGCCTTCCACAACAAACAGCAGAAATGTGTGTTGCAGCCCAAATCAGTGCAAACCACAGCCTTTAATGTGGACCCGCTGCTTGTCATACAATCAATTCTGCCGAGCATGATTGGTAATTATAGGAACTGACTTTGGGTTTAATCTCGAGAAGAGTCCACCGTGAATGACCTTGAGGACAAACACTTTGCAGGAAGATGACAAAACGAAATTGTTTCGCTGAGCGCCGAGCCGAGTAAACGGCTCGACGTCGTCTAACTGCGGTGTTTTAGCGAGACATCCGCCTCGTATCGCACAGGCCACAGGTATGAATGACTTGTGCAGCCCAAACAGAGGCCACACAGATGCTGTTTGATTTCACGCTTTGGGCAATGACATCCGAGTTAATGCTATTAAAGCTAACCGCCTCTTGTGAGGGCAGAGAGGGAGCTGCTGCTGCATTCCGATGGAAACGACGCAGTGAGAGTATTCTCAGATTAGATCCCACCATCCTGCACCTAATGACATCTTTGCATGCGCACCGGGCGAGAAAAAAAAAACATGTCCAAATTTCATAACCAAACGGACCTATTTTTAAAAGACAAAACAGCTTCCCTCGGTGCCACCACAGAGCCACATCCGAGGCGCATGAATGCCAATTAATTGCGCAAATCGAAGTCTTCAGCCGTCAAATGATCCCTCAGTGTCTTTTCCTGTTTTTTTTCTGGTTGTTTCCAGGCAAAACGCAGTGGCTTTATTTTAAGGGATGCGCAGGTGCCCGTGTGCCAACCCCTCTGCTCGATCCCATTCATTCAAACAGACGGAAAACATGAAAAATAATGCGTGACACATTCACATAAACCATTCGCCGCTAGCTGCATCTATAACCTCAATGACATGAACATATGCAGGAAATCTTACCTTGTTACAGCCAATATTTGGTGATTCTCTATCGGAATAAATCTGCTCTGGCTTTTGCAAAGTACAGAAAACCCCCCTTCCGATGAAAACGTTTGCCCAAAAGGGATTATTTTCAACACTGCTCGCCTCTTTAAAAAAACAGCCGCTAATGAAATTTCTGGATTTTCCCGACGTTATTCCAGATGAGGCGCAGCAGGCACCGATCCCACGCCAGTCTTTGGTTATGCGACTACAGGAGCGCGGCGTCACCCGTGTGCATCACAGCCTGATCATAAGTTCACTGTTGCTCTGCCGCTGTGGTTTGGGTTCAGCTGGATCCTGTCACGTTATAACCGGATCCTTCATCGTGATGAGGATGGTCAGCCTGACATTTCATCATCCGGGACCAAACACTTTGGACTGTGGACCGTGTAAATAGTGCGCAAATTGTAATACTTTATGACCCCGATCAAATCTAATTCACTGTGAATTCACTGTGAATTAGATTTGGTAGATTTGGTATTAAGAAAACTAAAGCACTTTTATCGCTAAAACCAAGGGCTACCAGGGAATCAACCAGGAGCCCCCAGAAGCCCCACGTTCACTATGTGCAGGGCCACAGCCAAGATTAGGCAGGAAGTCCAAGACACCCAGCCATCACAAGATTGTAAACACAACAAAAAAAATGTAATTATTAAGTTATTTACTTGCATTGTGCATATGTTATGCATACAGTTCAAACTATAAAAATACCCTTAAATTAAATTTTCCTGCAGTGATTTTCCATGCTCCCTCCTCAAGATAAATATTTTGATAAAATGCTGAATCCTTAATTTATTAATTTCAGGCCTAAAGGTTGTTGTCTGTAATTGTGTGTTTAATGAAAGGTTAATACTTTTTCAACTCTTTCTTAAAACTATACAGTTTGAGAACTAAACAGTATTGATCAGTGCCTCCAGCACATAGTAGCTCTGAAGGGATCTGTGTTTGCAGATTTTACAAACCAAGATTCTTTCCACCTAGGAATACATATGCATGTTGTCCTGAAATAGGCTTGATGAAAGTAACATATCAATAAACATTTTTTAAATCAGTAAACAGTTTTTAAAAACCCAAATCCCTAGAAAACTACTGAGGACTTGATATTGTTAGGGTACAAGTCTCACTCTGTGGCAAATTGTTTCTGGTGACTGGATTGTTGAGGAATATACGTATATCAACAGTCATGAAGAAAGCGACAGAATAGTCAGACATTTGGGGAAATACACTCTGGCTATATATCATTGCTGGTAAGATGAGAAAATGGATGCCACTCTTGAAACTGAGACAGTTAGCTTAGCTTAGCATAAAGCCTGGAAACAAGCGCAAACAAGCCTGGCTTTGTCCAAAGGTAACCAGACCACATCTTGACTGGAAGCAGTTGCCAGGCAACAAGCAGGAGCTACAAAAAGTCACTGTCCATGACTTTTTATTTATGTTACAGATCAGATCATAACCTACCTAAAACATAGTGTAAAATGCAGATAATGTGTTAATTAATGAACTTAGAGATTATTGAGATTTTAGTTTGTCACCTTTAGAGCCAAGCTAGCTGAATTTCTTTCCTGAGTTTCATTTGGGATTAATAAAGTATATACCAGTATCACCCCTGTTTCCAGTGTTAATGCTAAGCTAAGCTAACATGCTGCTAACATCATTTTTAATGACAAACAGCCTATCAATCTTCTCATCTAACTCTCAAACACGTGTATTGCCAAAAATGTTTTGAAAAATTGCTTTACTGATTGAGGTATTTAGCTACATGTTGCTTATTCCTAAATTAAAACATGTTACACATCAAACCAGGAGTGAGGTAATATTCTAGGAAATTTGTACACAATGCACAGAGGTGGGGAGGAACGTGGAGTTCATCCTGAAATATTTTCTTTGGACTTAGGGCCTCTAAATAGATCCACACACCTCCAAAAGTTTGCTGTTATTGACCAGAAGTATTTGATATAATCTTTCACTGATTGAAGTGAAATCTAATGAAATGTACAGTAAGTAAAATAATGAAGAAGTGAACCTGTTCCCAATTTCTGGGAACCCCTTGAGAGCCCAAATAAGGACCCCTGGAGAACACCAGTTTGGGATGTAGGTCATCTTTGTTAAATCATGTATTTTGAAGCACAGATGAGGCTCTCAGTCAAAGTAATTCTCAGATGTGTGGACCCACATCCGAATCTGGATCCATTTAAATTTCTTCAGTATAATAACAAGCAAATAAGTTTGAATCAAATACTCACATCACAACTGCAGCCTGTCAGAAGAGACTGAAATGGGGAAATAAAAAGTCTCACTCAAACATAATCTTTGATTACTTGATTTCTTAATTTAATACTCACATACAGTACAGTATACACATAAGATTTCCTTTACATCTCACAAACACAAAGGCAAACAGTTAAATACATAGATAACTTTAGCACCAGCATAGAGTACTGATCCACTCAGCTTTCTCTAAAACTCTTATTTGTAGTGATTTTCAAAATAAAACACCTTAGCTTGATCTCACTAGGCATGGCTTACATGTATTATTTTTACAGCAGCATTCACTTACAAAGGTTAATTGATTAAAAAAGGATGCATACTGTACACCAAAAGTGGTATACAAAAGCAATACTATATTATATACCCATTTACATGGCCGTTTAGGTTTTCTCAGTGTAACATTTAAGTGTTTAGTGTGTTTTGACAACTTCTGTATCAACACTGATGCTTCATAAAAACATAAAAACATATGTATTTAAAAAATGTTCATATGAGTATACACGAAGAGCCTTTGGAGATAATTGGCATGTAACAATCTTGCATATGAAAACATAAATATATCACGTTCACAATGCCCTCGTTTTACTTTATATATACTAACAAGAGAGCTACTGTCTTTCTATGTAGGCTATGTTTTGTTAAGGTTATACAGTTTTTTTAAATATTAAAATTATAACAAAAAGAATGACAGATCCAATGGGAACATTACTTTTTCGTTACACAGTAATGTGAAAAAATAGTATCAAAATGATTTTCTAAATCTCTCAATCAAAAAGCAATGCAGTATTTAATGCACCGTTTTCAGTACAGTTATAGATATGTTTTCAGCTTGGTAAACGGAAGTAAACAAGACCCTATTGTGAGATTTGACAAAGTGAGAGTTTCTTAAGGTATAAAATGTTTTGTTATACATTTCTTGTCAGATGATGAATATATAGATATAAATATGATGAAATCTGCATGCAGCAGACAAATGTGCTGCTCATGAAGGTTTGTGAGACAAACATTTTTCTTACACTGACCGTCTTTTACTGATTACATCATGTTAACATGTATGAAGGAAGCATTCCTCAATCTGATGGTTTCTAGTTCAAAATCTGTGCCAAAAGTAGAGCAAGTAAGTAAGAGAATAGAGAGAGAAGGGGAGAGGGGTGGATTTGTGATTATCACTACATGACATCATGGAAATCTTTAAGCAAACTGTATCATAGGGGCCAATCGTGGATCTCACATCTGGGGCTCCCAGGTCTGTGAGGCAGTGGGTAGGGAGTAGGGATCTATGCGATGCATGGATCTAGGTGATTCTTTCTCACTGCTCTTGTACTGAAAATTTTCGGCCTAGTGGGCTGCTTTTAACAAAACAACTAAAAAACTAAAAACTGTACACTACCTGCTCAGCACTAAGCTACAGACAGTTTGCAACTAGACAGTAAACACACCAGAGCATTTAGCAGCTAAGTCGCCAGATATTTCCTTCAGAGTTTTTTAGAGAACCAAAACAGAACTAACAGAGAGATAGTATTGGTAAGGTGGACACAAACACAACCATATTAATGATATGAAATGATGTTACTCCAAAACTCTTGTGAGCAATGCTTCAACTGCTTGCTAACTCTCAATTTAAAAGGCATTTATATGTCCATGCTGTGCTCACAACTTTTTCTGCTGCCCCTAAGTGGACAGAAAATTACTGTTATTGCAGGATTAAGTCTAAAAAAATGCAAGGAGCTCAATCAACTGTAAACTCAGGAGCCCAGTTGTTATTATACCTTTGTGGGAGATAAAAAGTGGTGATGCATCTTACTTTTGGGGACCCTAAAAGAAGTGAAGCACTTCATGCCTGCAGACCCTCCTCTCTTCCCATTGGCTCAAAGCCCTAGACATTTCAAATGTACTGTTGTATTCAAGATGGGAACAATATTTTGTATAAGGTTTTCAAAACTTAGTCTGCTTTAGTTTGTCGATGTGGTAGCAAAGCTTCAAGGCGGGCCCCAGCTTCAGTCCGAGGTACTTCATTATCATGTCACTCTTTAGAAGCAATAAAGCATTTCCATCGATCTCCTGAGAAAAGACGAACAAGTTGGTGGCCAATCAGCAGTAACAGGGCCCCAGACAGGGTGATTTGACTACACTGGAAAACAAACTTACATGTTTCCTAAAGACATCCGCATGGGGACCGAGAGCCTGGGGATCTGCATCCCTGATGAACCAGACAACATCTTCCACAGACCAGGTAGATGGGTCCTTATTGGGTGGAGCCTTTGACTCCTGGGACTCTGAAGATGCATTATAAGCCCCTGGAAGAAAAAGGAGGTTTACTTTTGTGCCTCATCAAAATAAACATCAAAGCAATCTCAATTTTCTCCGACTTCTCACCTGTCCTGTTGCTTTCTGGGAATGTGTTTGGGCTGGTGGAGGACTGCCGGCACATGCTCATGGAAGCTGAGCCATTGGAGAACTGCTGTGATGAACGAAACCCATAGGAGGACTTTGGTGAGTAGGACGAGCTAATGGAGCTGAAAGCAGAATCGCCGGGGTCCACGGAGTAGCGTTTGCCGTCAGACTGGTCTAAATGGTAGTCCTCGGCCATCGATGTTTCAGCTACAAAAAAAAAATTTGGAGCACGCTTAGCTCAAAGAACTCATTTATATCAGCAAAGTAGCTTCTATTTGACTGACAGAAACTTAAGAAATACCATCTGACTGGTAGGAGCCACCACTGTGCTGGGTAATGGGCTGATCACTGAACAGGTTTTCACAGTGCAAACTGCGGCAGAGCTTCTTCAGAAAACGAAGCACATAGTCAATGCTGTTCACCACAGGGAGGCTTAGAAGGTGCTGCTTCCCATCAAATGTGGCTGGAAGAGCAAAACAAGGGACCACCTCAAACAACATCAGAGTTTAGATGCACCTTCTTACAAATTAGGTTGTCAAAGCTTTATTGATACATGTTGTCTACAAAGTACAACCCCACGTAAGGTGGTAGAAAAGAAAAGCTACTGAACGAATAAAAAGCAACACCTGAGGGAGGTCTTTGTACAACACCTGATATCTTTTCTCCACCGTAGCCTTGTGTGAGGAGGGTAAACACTGTTTTCTGCTGGAAGGCGCTGTCAATGCAGCCCTGGACAGCCTGTTGGAGCACCACAGATGGCCTGTCAGGTCCAAAGTGATCAGGGAGCTGCTGGATCTTCTTCCTGTCCAGGTTAGGGCCTGTGTTGGCCTGCTTGTTGATGTAGATACAGACTGATGTAGGGCAAAACACAGGTGGAGATGACTGTATTAAACTGAATTGGGACTTGAGGGTAAAAACAAAAAGGCCATTAATGATTCTGACATAGGGTTTAGAGAGATTTGTGTCCTACCTGTAAGCACCTGGGGAGTGGCAGAGTGGGGGATGGTCGCGGCATCCTGAGGAATGGAGCTCATATCGGGCTCAGGGGTGCTGCTGGGTGGGGAGATAGCCAACGGTGTCATCACCATCCTCGGTTTGAGCTGCAGTAGAGTTTTTGCAGTTCTGTGTTTAGTTCAGGCAAATCTTTTATTTATTAAATTGTGGTTGAGGGGTGGTGGTGGAATAATTGTGATAGCAAATGTTTAAAAAGCTGTAGTGTTTAAAGCTACAAAATATTGTTCTTGTGCATATTTATTAATAAGAAACTACTATACTTATGACAGTGACTGTCCCTCTGACATAAAAATATTTCCATGAGGTTTTATAGCAGAACACAGATGTTACACTCTCTGTTACACTGGGGTCCCACAAAATCTGAAGGGCACAGAGTCTGTGTGTCTGTGCCTTTCTGTGTACACATGCATTTTTAAACACTGCACTCACACACCACATCTCATTCCCCCACCATTTACACCCCTCCCAATCTGGCTGACCTTGAAACCCGGCTTTCTCCCCCTCTTCTTTGGCACTTTGAGGGGAGGGAGCGACTCGGGGTAACGATTAGGAAAATCCATCTTGGCGACATTGCGGAGCGGGGGTCTCCCTCTCTTCCTGCCTGGTATCTTCCCCGACTGGCTAGGGATGAAGGAGGGAGCCACTGCAGCCGATTGCATTTCACTGTTGTTGCTGTCTGATTTCTGTGCCGTTGCTGCAGGTACACTCATTTGGAGCTGGAGACAAAGAAAAACAACCATTGGGATGAAGCTGTAGTAAGGCAAAGAAACATGGACTTTACTTTACCCTCCTCCTCAGCTACTGCACATTAGAGAGCAGCATTAGCATCAATTTAGAACAGGCAGGCAGGAAGTAGAATGGTTTGCCTAAGGTGAACAACAGCAACATCCAAACAGTGAGAGACTGCAGAATACCAAGCTGAGCAATGCGGTGAGAGGAGCAGCATTTAGCAGAGCACTATAATAACCAAACAACACAAAAGGCAGCCGTGCATGAGCTGTGGGGGAAACAGCACCTCCATCCTGCACTGATAACACACCAATAAACCTGAGAGAGGGAGAGAGGAGGGGGGTGTCTATTACCTGCTGTCTTCTATTGTGAAAGCCCAAGAGCCAAGCCCTTTGTCTTAAATCCCAGGAGCCTAAAGGTAACTATAAAGCTAAATCCCTAACAATGCAGAGAAAGCCATCTTGCTCTTGCTGTATGTGGCTTTTTCCTTGTCCCCTTTAGTTAACACACTGCTGCTGCTGCTGCTGCTGCTGCTGCTGCTCGGCACACAGGCTGCAGACATCTCATTAGACTAATGCATTCAGCAGTGGCAGAGGGAGGGGGAAATTGACTTCACCATGGCTACCCAGCTATGAATTACCATTATGATGACAGCTTCCACCCTAATCTTAAAAAAACCCCATAGAAGCAGCTACAAGAAAAGAAAACATGTGGCACATCTCCCATCCTGCAGCAGAGCTAACAACAAGAAACAGATATTTATATCTCCAACATAAACCTCACTTTAAATTTGTCAAAGCGTACAGCATGTAAACAAACAATAACCAGTCAGCAGGCACTCACCATCCAAAACAGATGTGGAGTGTTCCCCTTCGCTCCTTGCTGTGTTTCCTATATTTGTGCTGCTTCCTGTAGCAGAGCACGGATCTGAAAGCAAGGCGGATTCCACTGTAATACTGTATGTCTGTGTGTGTGTGTGTGTATGTGTGTGTGTGTGTGTGTGTGTGTAACAACAGAGGCAGACAGACAGAGAGAGTGACAGTGTGTGTGTGTGTGTGTGTGTGTGTGTGTGTGTGTGTGTGTGTGTGCGTGTATGTGTGTGTGCATTAAAGAGAGTAGGGAGTGAGGGAGAGAGAGAGACAGAGGGAGAGAGGCTCCTCTGTTGTCATGGCAACAAGCCTGTAAGCCCTGTAACACCCTGATGGTTGTCTGCCATGTTTGGTCTGCTCAGTGCAGTGGAGGTATAATTAGACTGAGGACAGAGTTTCTGCTGTTAATTATAATGAGAATAATAATCGAATAGTCTAAAAGTCTGAATAATATTTTTCTCTATTTCTCCAATGGGTTACTGTATGCTATAAATGCTATATTGTTAAATTTATAGCTCATAGCTATTGATCTATAAGTGAATTTTTCTTTTAATATTTTTTTAAACAAAGATAATAGAATATATCTGCCTTTAGGTTGTTGGTAAAGGCATCTGAAGATGTCACCTTGAGCTGTGGGAAATTACAACAGGCATTTATTTTATTTTATTTTATTTTTTTACAAATTTCTGACATTTTATAGACAAAGGATTAATTGGCAAATTTAAATGATAATGAAAACAATTGTTCATTGCAATCCTCGATATATTATTCAATCAGCAGTTATCTGCTCACAGAAGATAACCACATTAGAGGTGAAACAATATGCTGATTAATTCATAATTTCAGTTAAAACCGTCAAACATTCTTTGCTTTCAGCCTCTAAAATGTGATCTAAATGATTAATTGTTTCAGCTCTGCATGGAATAAAATACAAGAAGGAAAGGTAAAAAATAAATAAATAGATAAAATACCTCCAGATGCAGCTGTTTTCAATAAATCTCAGGTTGATTCCTTCAAAATGAGCCTTGAATCTTCTCTGTTTGCCACTGCCTTGGGACTGTTCATTTATATCCTGCACTGCATCAGAATTCTTTCCCCAAATTGATCTGTGTTTTTCAATTTTAGCTTCTTTTATTCATCTTATCATTCTAAAAATCAATTAACATAAAAATTGTTACATTTTTTTATTATTAAGTGTATATGCAATTTCAGTTGCTTTAATTGTTGATAGTTTTGCTTTGACTTTATCAGCGCGATTACAGACCATTTTTATCACCACACTTTTCACTATAATCTCATCATAATGCTGTAGAGTGTATGTGTGATATACATAATTATATTATATGAAGTATTGCTGTAAAATCCAGGGCAGAGACCTCAATGAGACTTCGCCCCCTGCTGGCTCACACCAGGAAACGTTTGTACGGCTCCGTGTTGTCAATAAAGTTACATTGACGAAATTTGAAACCAAGATGGCGGTGTGCTTGCCGCTGTCTTTAAAGATGTCACCCTCAGCCTCACTGGGCGTTAGATGTCTTTTTACAGAGCAATATTCCGCCACAAAGCTGTTAAAGTCTTTGACAGAGCTCCGCAGACGAGGTGAGACGAGTTTTCAGTCAGTCATGTTGATGGAGAGAGAGTTCAAAGCGTTTGTCCGGTAGTGAATCGCTAATTTCTATTGAAAAGTCGACCTAGTTCCTAATATTATTGCTAATTAACCTTATTTGCTACAGTTTAAGTTGCAACCTGATATGTTGTACAAACTTACCTTTATTTACGTTATTTTCACCGATTGTTTACTGGTTTGTCAGCTGTCAGACTAGCTGTCATTTGCTAACCTTTGGTCTTCGTTTATAGCAGCAACATTACCGTAACTCTCTGCATCAGACGCTACTTTTAACGAAAATCTGACATGTATGCAAACCAGCTAAAGGGCAGTTTCTAAATGTGTTGTTATGATGAAGGTTATTCGGTGAAAGCCCAGCAGGCGGTGGAGGAGAGCGGCATAAGCGCCGCCGGGTACAGCGGCCCCCTGGATCATTACAACGGGCTCATCAGAGACGGGACGCTGCGGGAGGACGAGCACCAGAAAGCGGTGCTGCAGACCCTGGACCAGCTCCACAAGAAGCTCAGAGGTTACAGCAACACATCGACATCTATCTTCTCCAAGGTAGAGAGAAACTCCTCAAGATCACTGATTTATATACTTTTTTTGAATTAATATGTGTTAGATTTTGTTAATGGTTTCCTTTGCTGGTTTGATAAACTATTTTTGGTCATATATCTCTGATTTATTTTTTTAGTTTTTTACTAAACCAAAGCCTCCAAAAGGTTACTACATCTACGGTGATGTTGGTAAGCACGAATTACAAACATCAGTTTAATCTCTCGGACATTTTATGTTTAATTCCCCCAACTTACATGCTCTTTGTTGTTTCAGGCACCGGAAAAACCATGGTGATGGACATGTTTTATTCATATGTTGAAACTGAAAAGAAAAAGAGGGTTCATTTCCACGGCTTTATGTTGGACGTGCATAAAAGTGAGTACACTCCAAGGTTGTACCTAGGATGCAACCTGTCAGAGATGTGAAGCACCGTTAACCTTTAAAAATATAGTTTGTGTTATTTGATGTAGGGCTGTATGAGGTACTTATTTATAGCTCCAGTAGATGGTGGTCAGCACCCCCCCAGCAGCAGGACTGTTATTATAGGAAGCAGAGCAATATATTAATGAACAGATATTGGCCACTTAAGAAGACCCACAAAAAGCAATATCAGTTTAAATGGACACTCTATTTAAAATGTTTTCAGCACTTTTGGTTTTTGTTGTGAAACTGTAGCCAACTGTCACCTTATTCAAAACCACCAGACTCCTTTTGACTAAAGCAGTAATTTTACCTCGCAGAACACGGTAGTCGTTACTCTGACTGTCTCAACCGATTTTGTTGTTTGTGTTACTGTGTGACTTTCTGAAATAACTCCAAACACCAAAGTCACACAATAATGCAAATAAACTAACCGATCAAGGCTCTTCATGGCTGCTCATGGGCAAATAAGCAAGCTTCAAGTGATAAGTCTAATAAATGCAGGAGTGAATAAGCTTAACATGATGGATGAGGTGTCCTGCATCTAAAAAGTAGAAGTTGTGTTCCAGCTGGTGTAATTAGAGGGAAAACAACTAAGATAAACATCTCTACATATGCAGGAAATAGATTTTTTTAAAAAAAATCACACTAGGTAATTAAACACTGTCCATGTTGTCATGCAACCAGATTTTAAATAGATCTAATCTATTTTCTGTCTTTGTGATTAAGCTTTATTTGTCACTAGGAGAAAAAATACGACCCACAAGCCCTAAAAGTTTCATTTCTTCATTCCTGTCAGCTCCTGTTTTCTGAAACTACTTTCTGCAGCTACTCACTCGAGATATAGTGAAACTTTGGTCTTGGATTCAGTGTGGTAAAATATAGATCATTTCTGCCACCAAAGGGTGACACCATGTCTTATTTTAGTGGCAGATATTCATTTGTCTGTCATGAATTGAGTTCAGTGTCAGTGACTACAGACATCTTGCAGAATCAGCAACTCTGTGCAGATCCACTTCGTCACCCTCTTAAAATAATAGCCCAAGTCATATTTTCAAGTTTTTTTTCAAAAAACAGAAAAAAACTGAACAAAATATTGAGTGCATGATATTTATTAATCAAAAACCATTTTTGTCAAAAAATGACTTAGGCCATTATTTTAAGAAGGTGACGATTTGCATCCATGATGATGCCGTGCATTCTTGTTAATGTGTGAGCGTCAGGAGGCCCACTTTGTTTTACCTTCAACTCTAGTTTTACTTGACACATGTCCTACCAATGAGAACAGCTAGTCTCAATAATGTCTTATGCACTGTCTGCTGCACTGTCTGCATTGATATTAAAGGATCTAAACATGTTTCAGTAGAGGTGGAATTTGTTGTGTTGCATTTTTTTGCAACATAATGCTTTCATTTCAGCTCTGGTATGAAACTAACACGTCGCAAAATGTGAACATTCAAAGTCTGTAGAACAATGCAGTGCTGCAGTGGTTGAACTGAGTGTATACTTCCTGTTTCAGTCACCACTTTGGGTTTTGTTACATGTAGGTCACTGCATATATATATGTGCATGCTGCTGACAAAGCACATTGATGTGTCCAGTACAATTCATCTATTCGAAGTCTTTATTATTATTATTCTTTTACAAAGTTAAACACAACTGTAAAATGAAAATATCAACAGACTATTTATATAATACAAAAAATAAAAGAAATAAATAGTAAATTCATCTCACTGTGTGGTTTTATTATAATCACAAACTGTGCACCACTTTTACTTATTTAGTCTAACTTATATGAACGATTCATGTTGAATTTAACTGAGTAGTTTCCTGCAAAGCTGAGACTGCTTTCTGCTCTTGTTTGGTCTTCAGGGATCCATCGGCTCAAACAGAGTATGCCAAAGAGGAAAGCGGGGAAAATGGCCAAATCCTACGACCCCATTGCTCCGGTTGCCGAGGAAATCAGTGAAGAGGCTTGTCTCCTGTGCTTTGATGAGTTTCAGGTGAATGTCTCTCAATGTTTCTACATACCACAGTATACATGTCCGGATCTTATTTGTGACAGAGACATTTGAAGAAGTCTGACAGGACCTGTTTTGTTCTATCACTTTAACCGAAAGTTGATTTTGTTTAAACAAACATTTCAGGTCACTGATATTGCTGATGCCATGATTCTCAAGCAGCTTTTTGAGAACCTGTTTCTGAATGGTGTTGTTGTTGTAGCCACTTCTAATCGTCCCCCCGAAGGTAAGTAACAAATGTTGTTGCCCGTCAGAAGCTGTTCTCTTCACTCAGCTTTGTTACAGCCGATCTCAACTTTTATATCGTAAATCTACATCCTCTAACCATTTTAACAATTGACAGTTGGGCATGTCAGTTAAAATCCAACATTTAGAGACAACATTGAGTGTTGAGGATGATCTTGCATGTTGAAAAAAATTCCACACCTCACTTTCAATCTATATCTGTTAATAACTTGGTATGAAAATGCCAAAATCATTTCAAAAGACAAAACCTTATGTGTTATTAAAAATTCTTGACAATTTCTGACAAAATTGGGCACTATCCCTTTATCCCTCTTTTCCCTTAGACTTGTATAAAAATGGGCTACAGAGAGTGAACTTCGTGCCTTTTATCGCTGTGTTGCAGGTAAGCGAGCGTCTCCTATTAGGAGAGAAGCATACTGAAATGTTTTAAGCTGTTGGTAATCGTAATCATTATCATTATCTTGCACATACAGAAATATTGCCATACTCTTCGCCTGGATTCTGGGATAGATTACCGCAAAAGAAACCGACCCTCTGCTGGAAAACTCTACTTCCTGTAAGAAATCCATAAAGTAAAATAGAATCAGTAATTGTAAACCAGATTCTGATTTGTTGTTTGCATGTATTGTGTTTTGAATACTTCATTTTTTAACATTACCTGCAGCTCCAGTGAACCTGATGTAGAAGCAACACTAGACAAGATGTTTGATGAGCTGGCTTTCAAGCAAAATGACAGTAAGTAATATTAAAATGACTTTTGACTTAATATTATAATATTAGTATAATATTATATTATAGTATTATTATAATATTACAGCCTGACTGATTTATTGGATCGATTGCAAACATATTTGGCATATATGTTCCTGGGATGCACCAGTATGAAAGCTGTCCTTTTCCAATACATTATACAGGAAAAAAACTGCTTGTGCTAACACTGGTGTCATTACACAATAGCTGAGTGAAATGTGTTATTTAGTAGAGCCATTTGTTTAAGAAAGCAGCACTTTGAATACCTTTGCCTCAGTCATAATCTTTGCAATATGGGTCACAAGCCACAGAAAACGCTTATTTTCATTCCAGCTCAAAACCCCCCACTTTGTTTCCATACCTGTCATCACCAGTGAAATCCTTCCCCTCTAAAATCAAGATTGTCAGACAACTGATATGTAATATTAGGTGTGATCTGCTTAATGTTATTGTTTTCATATCATTCAGTTCACTTACGCAGTCTCTCTCTGCAGTAACACGACCAAGAGTTCTGAATGTTCACAACAGGAAAGTGCGTCTGAACAAAGCTTGTGGGACCATTGCAGACTGTACATTTGAGGAGCTGTGTGACAGAGTAAGTCTCTCAAACTGTTCTTTTAAATACATATATAATGATGTGATGGGTATGATGACATAATTATGGCAAATCTCTCTATATGCATCTTGGATATGCATATTAGATCTTTAAATGGAAATACAATCAATAAATGTGTTGGTGTTACATTCTTTGTCAGACTACTCAGATTGTACCCCCACGTCGTGGACCTGAATGTTATTGTTTTATTGAATTTTCATTATCAGTAAAAAGTCAGGTTATCCATGAACATGTGGATATCCAAGCAGTGTTTGTAATAGACAAACCTTTTGCTGCAGGTGACTGTTACATACTGTTCACTTTGTATGTGCTTGTTGATGTCCTTCATAGAAAGTGTATCACGATATTATTAAATAAAATATTTAAAAACCCCACAATTTCACCACTTCGGTCACAAAAATTAAAAAAATGCAAATTTCTGCACTGACGCTGGAATCTCAACCAAAGGTCCAAACTAAGTTAAACAGGTTTTGAACTGACCTGAGTGTTTAGATGACTGAATCACAGGTGGCTCCATTGTGCCTGAAGCAAAAATTCCCAAAAATGGAAGAACGTGTTCAGCACCTGAAGCCAGTGTAATGTGCTGTAGTGTGTTCAACCATATGTTGTGTTTGATGTGTAAATGTTGCAGCCTTTAGGAGCCAGTGACTACCTGGAGATGTCCAGACTGTTTGACACCATCTTTATTCGACACATTCCTCTGCTGACGCTGAACAAGAAAACTCAGGCCAGGCGGCTCATTACGCTCGTGGATGCCCTCTACGACCACAAGGTCCGCTGCTGTTACCTGCATGCACCCACGACCTACACTGAAACACCAAATTTAAGCTTTTTGTGTAGGAGTTGTATAATTATTGTATCTCTTTTCAGGTGCGGGTGGTGATTCTTGCAGATCATCCACTGGAGGATATTTTTGTACACGATGGCGATCACAGTCACGACGAGAGCCACATTCTCATGGACGATCTGGGCCTGAAAAGGGTAACGAGCTCCGACTTTGTTTTCGCAGCTAAACCAGTTTTTCACGTTGGGTGTGCCCTTCCAGTCGTATATGTAGATGATTAAGCCGGCTGAAGCTGCTGGCTGTCAGTGAATGGAGCTCAGAGTGAGCCTGCCCAGTTTGTTGAATGCACTGAAAAATCAATGTAACCAGTGCATGACTTTATTACTGATCCTCCATTTCTGTAAAATCAGGCAAGTGTATAAATCAACTGCATCTATATTTGGACTAACATTAGATTTAGATAGATACACTGGGATAAACAATCATGGAATAAATTGGTAGAATAATTCAACGCTAAGAGATCCCTGGATCCACAGATTCTCTTTTCTATTAATTTATTTAAAATCCTAACAAGTTTTGCAAAACTACTAATAAACAGTCTCAATCCATAACAAACATCAGGTGCCATTTTCTTAATACAAGCCCTCCAGTTCTCTTAATCTAATCCGGTTCTTTTCTGTTATTTATAGAAGCAAATTATGAATATCGAGGAACTGCAATCTTAAATCCTCAGCGATACAACAATGGTCTCTGGTTGGACTTGAACTCTGTGCCTCATTTCCTGTTTTCTCTGTATGAGCATTATCTGATAAAGGCATTAAAAAAGCACAAAAATGAAAAATAAAAAGAGTAAAATGTTATTTCTTCAGGGTCAGAATATTAAAAATTGACTAAACGTAACAAGAAGAAAACATCAAGACAAAAACAGGAAGCATAGAAGACGTGGGAGCATGAGCACAATAAGGGGGAGATGTGTGAAACATGTAATGACCAAAGATGTGACGATGAGATCATCCAAAGATAAAGAATTCAGATAGGTGTGGTAACTCATGTTGAGCTGTTTTATCGATCCACATTGACTTAACTTTTAATAAACTATTCAACTTATTTTACCTCCCTGTGGTTTAACAGGATGAAGCCAGCAATCTGTCCATTTTCAGCGGAGAAGAGGAGAAATTTGCCTTCCAGCGGACGGTGTCTCGACTCACAGAGATGCAGACAGAAGAATATTGGGCAGAAGGAGACAGAAGCACAAAGTCAAAGGTGTAAAACATTTAAAAACTTCGACCATGTTACACAACCAACGTACTCCATAAACTGTGCTCCTCGCTGCCAAAACCAGGCCAGACTGAACACTACTCCTACTCATCTTATCCTGCAGAAACCCAGTGGGACTGCTCAACAGTATGTGCACAAGTGTTGTACAGAAGAATATTTATTGAAATCCTAAAGCCTTTTATGACTTTATTGTGACATTGCACTTTACAGAGCCTTTTTAAGATAAACCTTAGGGTGTCATATTGCTTTTAACACAGTAATCATATTGTGGTCCAACTGTATTTACTTTTCTAAACCTGCAGAAGAGAACTGGACAACTTTTGGGAACAGATTCCCAAAAGACTTAAGATTCAAGGGTCATTTTAATCACTTTTGAGCTATTTTAATTTTTATCATATATGATGCATCGCAGTGAGTTGTACGTGATTCTAATGCAAGCCAAAATACAGTGGCAGCTGAATGGTTCAAGGATTTAAAGCTTTGTGTTTTATTTCTGATGATTTATCTGTAAGTTGCTGGTGAGATGTTTGGCTCAGAGCTTTGGTTAAAGAGGAAACCAAACATGTATCAGAGGAAGTAATTTTAGTTTACATATTACTTTCAGAGCAATATATGTTTTTGTATCTGGCTTCATTTCTTTATTTTAACACTCAGTAATACACACTGCCTTAGAAAAGTGAGTGGTGTAGGCAGCACAAGTGAGAGAAGTTCAAAGTTTACCTCACGAACAAACAGAAAAGTGATACAGGAAGACAGTTGGTGGTTTTTATTTAGTGAATTCTGTGTTTGTTTGTTTTCAGACACTAAATCTTAAGAGGCTAAAACTGCCATTAACCACGAGTTACTGGAATTCAAATCATGTTTTTAACTTGCAGCAATGAAACTGTCTCCTTGTCAGTGAGGTTACCATCTGTATTATTTCTGATCAGATTCAGTATATACAGGGAAACAAACAGCAAAGTAAAGAAAATGATGAATCCAACTGATAAATGCAAATCATTAATCTCACAATTTATTTAATGAATATTGATAATCACTAATTCTATAACTTTGATGAAACCCTACCCTCTCTTACAGAGAAGTGTTAAGTTTTGCTGTTGTCTGATCCGCTAAGTTCTCATTAGACTTTGCTTTAAATCTTTTTTCCCTCTTCAGGAAATCTTTGCTAAATGTTATTTCGTGCATTTGTTGCTGTGGTGTTTACAGTGCATCGTTTTATTTATCTCCAATAGATACATCTTTCAGAAAGTTTTATTTTTCTAAATGCTGGCTCAATGTACCTTCATGTTTCTGCTGAAAGAATCACATTTAACGATCTGTGGTCTTAAAAAAGTGTTTAATGTGTGTAAGTGCAGACTGTAAACTCCTCCTCACATCACTGAAAGACATAACACGGCTCTAAGCAGCAGCAGCATGATTCCAGGTAAGAGATACAATGAACAGAAAGAGAAGAAATGTCATTTATGACAAACCTAGTTACATTTTACATTTCTTTTCAAAGCTACACCACCCACTACTATTATTGATAGTTTTGTTGCATTGAGAGTTGACGCTATATGACCGAGGACAAAGGTGTCATTGTGATTTAGAAACGTGGATAAAGTAACACAAAGTGAACATTTTAAAGGAAGATGAAGGACTAAGTTTAGACTATTTTTAAAGCTGAACATGAAATGAAATTTGAGTATACTAGGTGTGTGTGTGTGTGTGTGTGTGTGTGTATAAAACAATTTACATTTTTGAAACATTTGAGAGATTTTATTGTTTGGTGTCTCAATACTGAAGGTCCTTAGTATTTATAAAATCCTGATTGGTGTCGCAAGTTGCAAGTTTCATATTGCAAACATAGACGTTAATGTTGGACCAAAATCTTCAGAAGAAGGTTTTGCTGAATATCATTTGCTGCTCTGGTGCTGTATTAGTGAAGCATTAGAGCTTCTCCTCTTAAAATCCGACGCTCATATAAGAGATGTACACAATGATGTCACTGCCCTGCGGACATCTCCATACTGTCACTTTAATTTCAGTGCAGTCCAGGGGGCAGGACCGTGACTGTGTGTGTGTTTCCTACTCTTGGACACGGAGCGTTTGCGCCAACCACAGCAGCAGATTGAATGAAGTGTGTTTGCAGGCTGCTGGCCACACGGAGGACACCGTGCTGGCCTGTTCAAGGTGCCAGAGATGTGCAGCCAGAATGCATCATTATTTTTTAGCTCCTGAGAGGGCGGCTTTGAGCCTCGCCACATTTCTCCACTAGCCCCTTAAAAAAAGCTGCAGGCCCTTGAGGAGGCAATCTCCGCCTTGATGGTATCTGGACAGCAGCGCACTGCTCAGGCGACTGGCAGCTCTCTGCACGGATGATAAAGAACTTGGGAGAAGGAAATGGTCAAGATGGCAGCTGAGTACGGAGTGATAAAGCTGATGTGGTGGCATTAGGTGTAGTAATTTTCTTTTTTTGGCATGCACGTCGCAGGATCGCGGTGCAGGACGAGGGCGCTTGTGAAGGAACGCCGTTTGGATCGGTCTCTCCGCTGCCTCTACTAGCCTTCAACTCCACATTTCGCCGAAATTGCAATGCATCTTGGCCAGGGTGTGGGCTGTGCACGAGAAAAGGCAATGTTTTGTTAATGCTGGTCAGCCCGATCGGCTCTGTGTGCTGCGGATAGACGCCTTGCAGGAGGATAGATAGACGGACACGTGCTGGGACTGGGCTGCAGGCTGTACATTTGCATATCGTGCATAGTAAATAAACTGTCTCTGAGTCCTGCACACAACATTGATGGAATGCGACCTGAGTGATTTTATAACCCTTTGTGCGACAACCGAGATATTGCGATTAACATGGCTGAGGCGCCGCGCAACGGCAACGAGCCTCCTTTAAACGTTGAGATAGATCCGGATTTTGAGCCTCAGAAGCGGCCACGCTCCTGCACTTGGCCCCTTCCCCGTCCGGAGTCTGGTGCGGGCAAGCCCGGGACAAATGACACTGACGTAATCCCCGAAGAAGAGGATGATGAGGGTGGCAGCACGGGGAGCGGCGACGCTCAGAAAGCCAGCGGCGGCGTTGCGAAAGCTCGGGAACCGAGCAGCAGCTCCATCTCCCAGCCTGTGGAGGTGCAGCGCTGCCCCTGCAAGGAGGAGGCCGCCGACGGCTCGCCTTCCTCCGCACAGACCCCCGCCGCGGCTCTGGGCGGCTCTGCCTCCCAGCAGCTGAGGAAGTCGTCCGCCCGCAGGAATGCCTGGGGCAACTACTCCTATGCAGACCTCATTACCCAAGCCATCGAGAGCTCCCCCGAGAAAAGGCTGACCTTGTCCCAAATCTATGACTGGATGGTGAGGTCTGTGCCATACTTCAAGGACAAAGGCGACAGCAATAGCTCTGCTGGCTGGAAGGTGAGCGGTGACATGCTAGTGCTGTCACCATAAACAAAGACCGTACAGTGGTCATGTAAAGACACACAAGGCACACAGCAGTGGTGGTGTAGCAGGGGGGTGCAGACCACCACCATATAAAGAATGATTTTCAGTTGTATTTTTAAGTTCATTATAAGGCATGTATGGGTGTCAGGGTAGGTAATCAGGAGGGAATCCGGGAATGTTTTGCTGCCTGACAAGCACATGGTGTTAGATGACATATGATAAGCTGCTGTGAAAAAAATGAAGGTGCATTTGTAATAGTTTGCATCAAATTACGCCCACTATTAGTTTTACGCCCCCTATTAGTTTTGCACCCAGAAAAAAATAACACAAATTCAATAAAACAAGGTAGTGGGTATGAAAGTTGAGACTCAAAACTGGCAATGCAAAGTTATTTTCACTTTCAGACAAACTGCTCACACCGCAGCGCAGGGGCTTCTTACAAGCTTCAGCAGGGCCCTGCTTCTGTTTGATTTTAAGGATTAGTTCGGCCTGGAAAACCAATTCATCTGTCATGGAATCAAGTCTGATGAAAGCTTTGAGCTTTGCAGGATTTAGATGCTGCTACTGCTGCTGCTGCTGCTGCTGCTGGGGTGGGGGGTAGAAAAACTCTGGAAATAGGTTCGTAATCCTGCACAACTGTGGATGTGGGATGCAGGATGATTCCAGGGAGTTTCTTCATGAAGAAATTACAGTAACGGACAAAAGATTGTGCTGGAAACCTTGTCTCATCTCTGATGGAGGTCAGAGTATAAAACATGAGCAGTGTGTTGAGAAACAAACTGATGCTAATAACCAATTAATCTGTGCAGAATCAGCTGCTTAGGTAATGCTTCAGATTAGTGGCGGTCAGTTTTCATTCATGTTTGGATGCTTGTTTGCCACGGGTACATTCAGTGGCTGCACACAGATGCACAGAGGAAAGGGTTAATATTAGGTTTTCAGATTTGCTGACATCAGCATTTCCTAGGAGATGCTTTGTAGCTGTGTGACATTCAACAGTCATCTTAAGGTTGGTCATCTGCACAGGGGGCTGTGCAGAAACATCCTCAGCATGTCCAGGCTGGGACAGAGAGGTTGTACAGTTGACACTTCTCAACACCATTGGCCAACTAGAAAAAAAAAAAACCCAGACTCAATGACAAACATCTGTAACTTGAGGTTCAGTGTTCAAATTTCCTCTGTTGTGAATCCAAACAAAATACTCAGCTCCTGTATAGATGACCAGCCTAGCCGCTCGACCCTGCTGTGTGCCACACTGTCTTTTCATGTGGCCTGGGCACAAGAATCAATCAGCTGACTATAAATTATGTAGGTCAATGTGTAGCAGTGTGAGAGAAGCTCAGTGTTTCTCTTTGGATCTGGCTCTGGCTAAACTGGCAATGCTCCAGTCCCCGCTCAGAACGAGGCTTTGCTCAAAGGGTGCTGCAGCGCTGCTATGACTGTGTGGGGGAGGGGCAGGCAGGAGTAGCTCTTTGTGATTTATCTTTAAAACGCTGTATGGCTCTGAAGCTTTAAAGATGCAGTAATCTGAACTGGATCACTCTTTTAAGACGTAGGCCTGGTAGTTTTAGCTGCTTCACGTCACACAATACCAGAATATAGCATGAATGTTGTGTGTTTTATGCACACAATCCAGGATCACTGTGTTTATTTTATGCCGCAGCAAACCTTTACTAGCTCTATGCAGGAGACACGTTCAGCCGCTCTGTAGTAAATATATGCCTTTGTCCAGTTTATAAAGAGGAGGCATTTAAATTCTTGAGGTGGTAGATTATGTTATATTAGTCTGTGTTACACTGTATATATTTTGCCTGCAGTTGTGTCCACCTGATGTATTATGATATAATACAAACCAATGCAGCAGCTCAAAGATTTACGGCCTCATAAATGAGCAGGGAGTTGGTTTAAAACCTCTCTGACAAGTTCATCCAGCACTGAACTGTCACAAAGGTTTATTTATTTATTTATTGTAGTGCTGTAGTATTGGATTTCATTAGCCTGAACTGGACAGGTGCTGCTTTCATTGTGTCTTCTCTCTGTAGGTCATGTATGGGATTATTAATATGTTACAGTATTTGACATGCTTTGCTAATATCTTAAATAAAATCTGTAAATTTTTAGCATTCACAGAGAAACCATCTTCAGGCCTAGGTGACAATTTTCTTGAGGAAAACACCCACAAAACATACTCTTTTTGATGAGTGAGAACATGGCAGTACTCAAATCCTGCTGAAAATTGGGATGGGATCAGTATCACACTCAGAATGTCTGGTCACAGGTATTGGCGCAGAAATAATGTAGGAAAATCAAGTCGAATTGCTCCCACCGTGTGTTTTATTAACACTGGCACTGCTCTCTTCATCATCTTGGCACTCTATATCAAACAATCAGACATTTATTTACTTTCAATTATCAACCCAGCCTTCACGTTATGAACACAGCTAAAGGAAATGGACACATTCCAGCTGACAAGGAAATATGGAAGGTTTGGTAAAAGCCACGTTAAAGATTAATTGATGTTAAAGTTTAAGTCTGATGATACCTTAATTTTTCGTTATTACTGGCAAATGTTATGAAAAGACCAAGACCAACAATGAATCTATCGAACTAACAAGTATTGTCTGTGTGTACAAAGCCTGATGCATCTCAGTCTTCGGTGCCATAGAGCTCCATTGTTGTCCAAAAGCTATTAAAAACACATCAGTGAGTCACACTGGGTGACATGATTGTTAAGGGGAACATGGGCACTGTAGTTTATTTTTAATTTATTCCAAGTACACCATCTTGCTGTGTTTGATACTCAGTACTGCATATTATTTCCTGGTTGAAAATAGACCCAAACAAACTATTCATAACATTTGCAATAAACTACAGTCCCCAGCTGTATTAGGCAAATTACTGGCCCTAAAATGACTCTTTGTATTTATGACCTGTTTTCGAAGGAATAATTGCACTCGAGTTAGTCAGTACCACTCACTCTGTTGTCTGTACGGTAATTATAAAGCCACCACGATAGCTTCTTAGATTATTCAAAACACACCAACCATATTATTTGAAGTCAGTACCTTATGTCAGTAAACTCATTAAGAAATCATTGTTTAATTCTGAATGATGAGCTGAAGATACTAATCTTTCCAGCATGGAAAAGAGCTGCAAGGCACCTAAAACTTTATATCTGGGAGCCACATGTGCTTTGTTGCTGTAACTGATGAAAGTGTTTGCTAGTTGGCCTAATCCCTTAATTGGCTTGAAGGGAGGGTTTTGCTGGTAGTTGGATATCAGTGGGTCATTCCATTGACTCATTGTATTCAGAGGTAAAGTGTGGCCAGTGTGCCTTTGTAATTGCCCAGTCATCACTGGGTTGGAGAGCAACTTGCTTTGCAGCTGCTATTATCAGACAAATGTGGTAAAGGCCATGGGCAGCTGTAGTTTGTAAGTGTTGAGCTTGTTTAGCGTTTGATTAGTTTAATCTTCTGAGAGATGGATTTAAATAGGACCTTGGTTTACCCAACTTAATTCAAGCTTAAGAGAATTATGTTGGACCATCTCCCAGTAAAGTTGGTCTTTGGGCTGCAGAGATCACTGCAGAGTTTTCTCCTTCTGTTACTGCAGTTTGACTTAGTGTGTGCTGGTCGCTCAGGCTCCAGCTGTTTAATTTTGTACAGAGTTGGGAACATCTCCAGGGAAATCCTGTAGACCTTTTGTGAGCAGCCAGAAATGGGTCACAGTGTGAGGTGCAAAGAAGAAGTATCTCTTAGAAGACACTGCAGTGTTCGTATTGTCTGCAGTATTTGGTTGTGAGATTCAGTTCAGTATCCGAAACCTGGAATTTTTCTGTTGGTGGCAGCATTGGCTGTTGCCTGTTAAAAGACCTAAAAAAGCAAAAGTTAGAGGTAAAATCAGGAATCAACATAGCTTTAGTGAAACGGGGGTCACCGCCTACAAGATGAGTATTTCAGACAAGAACTGTACCAGTAATATTTTGAAGGATCATTTTGGTTTATTGCACCATTAGGACTCATTTTCTAGTTTTCCTTATCCTTTCTGTCCTAACAATGATATTTTAGTCAACAAGTTATCTGTTGAATGCTGGTAACGTGTCAACAAAAGAGAAGTCCATCAGGGCAGTGAGGCAGGTTTTTAACCAAATTAGTCAAACTGTGTTGGTAGAGAAAACAGTAAAAACATTATTTCAGTATCTGTTGTAAATTGTTCAGTTTTCCATTTTTCTTGTCAATTTGAATGACTTCTCAGTTATGTTGGGTGAACTGATGAGATTGAAAGTTCAACATTGATTCAAAACTCTACTGGAAAAATGTACATATATCTTCAGTGTTATGTCAATTTGCCAAACTCCATCTGCTGAGGAGGATTATGTGGTTCAATCAAAGGCTCTAGCACAGATACTAAATCGACCTTGTGGTGAAAATATTTTGACAACTGCTGCTTTGAATTAACTTTCTATCTCAATTACTCATACCGCCTGTTGTAAACATCCATCATAGTTTACAGACCAGCTGGGTTAACTTTGACCTACCGTGCTTAACATAGTTGTGCTTGGTTTTCCTGTACAAAGAGGTTGATAACCAACATTTTTGGTGTTCTCTATTTTACCTCCTAAATAAAGCAGTCTGGATAAAGTACCTAAACCACTGGCTTCTTTACAACCCTCAAATCATTCGTTCACTCCCTTCTATTGGACTTGTAACTATGCTGCCGTGATCTCAGCAAATACTTTAGTGAAATCACTGCTACAAAACAACAAAATGCAAACCAAGTGCAACAGGAGCGATCATTTCATTTCCCTTTATAATTCTATATTATAAGAAGTACAATATAAGTACATACTGTTCACATACTGTTCACATGCTGCAAGTGCCTTTAAAATTAATATTTCACACATGTATTTTAATTAGAGTGTCTCATAATTAAGCTTCTTGGGCAAGTATGTGAGCGTGCATTAAATGTTTTTTATGTCTTTATTGCAGAATTCCATCAGACACAATTTGTCCCTCCATAGTCGTTTTGTGAAAGTCCAGAATGAAGGAACAGGGAAAAGCTCTTGGTGGATGGTCAACCCAGAAGGCGGAAAAGGAGGCAAAGCTCCCCGACGACGGGCTGTCTCTATGGATAACAGCAAGTACATCAAAGGAGCTCGCGGACGTGCCACGAAGAAGAAGGCCTCGCTACAGGCAGCTCAAGACGGCAGCTCAGAGAGCTCCTCCAGCCTCTCCAAATGGACTGGAAGTCCCACCTCCCGCAGCAGTGACGAGCTGGACGCCTGGACAGACTTCCGCTCCCGGACCAATTCCAACGCCAGCACACTCAGCGGCCGCCTGTCCCCAATCCTGGCCAACCTGGAGCTGGATGAGGTGCCTGATGATGACTCGCCCCTCTCCCCAATGCTGTACTCCAGCCCCAGCAGCATGTCTCCGTCCACGGGGCCCACAGGGCTGTCTGACCTGGCCGGGACCATGAACCTCAATGATGGGCTCTCTGACAACCTGATGGATGACCTTTTAGACAATATCAGCCTGACAGCATCCCAGCAGCCTCCTCCTGGAGAGGAAGACAATGGAGCCAATGGTCAGGGGACCTCAGTGTTTACCTTCAGCTGCTCAGGAAGCAGTCTGGGTAGCCCCTCTGGCAGCTATGGGCCTAACCCTCTTTTTAGCCCTCCGTCCATCACAAGCTTGCGGCAGTCACCCATGCAGACCATCCAGGAGAACAAGCAGACCACATTCTCCTGCATGTCACACTTCAGTGATCATCAGACCCTGCAGGATCTGCTCAGCCTGGACTCCCACAGTCACAGCAACGTCATGCTCACCCAGTCCGACCCACTAATGTCGCAGGCCAGCACTGCCATTGCCCTGCAGAACTCCCGCCGAAACGCCATGCTGCTCCGCAAAGACCACGCGTTGGTGAACCACACTGGTGCAGGTCAGGGCCAAAGCTCTTCAGTGCCTAGTTGGCAAGCAGGCTTGTCAACCTCTGACAACGATACCGGTCACAACGACGCCAAGCAGCCGCACCTGAAGTCTCCCAGCAAGAACCCCACTATGCAGCTCGGCTCTGGTTTGTCCGGCCAGGACCGCTTTCCTGCCGATCTGGACCTTGATGTGTTCAACGGTAGTCTTGAGTGTGACATGGACTCCATCATCTGCAATGAACTGATGGACGCAGATTGCCTGGACCTGAGCTTCGACTCTCGCCTCACCTCCGCCCAGAACGGCAACAGGAATTCAGGAAGCTTCTCCAGCTCGAAACAGACCTCCGGGCACAGCTGGGTCCCAAGCTGAGAAGGTCTTTCAGACTCCAGCATGGGTTAAAAAGAAGAAGGAGAAGAGTGGGGAAAATGTAAATTGGGGTTCATGTCCTGCATTGTACAATAGAGGGAAGAAAGTATGTAAAAGTGTATTCATGTAGTATTTTTTCCATTATTTTTAATGTGAGGCATTAAGTTTGGTACTGTACTCTAAATGTCTGAAACACACAATGGTGTCTTCACAGAGGAGAAAAAAAAAAAAAACGTCTTTAAAAAGATCAAAGCCTGGGCGGTGTGAACAACAGTACTGACTGGAATGCAAGTACAGGACATTTTGTTAAAACTATATGAAAAGCATCAACTCGTGTTAGTCTCAGGGAATCACTCATACAGTATCACAAAGTGATACATGAAACTGAAGATGAATTATGTTTTCACCCTGCTTTCTCTCCTCTTTCACACCCTTTCATACCTAAAACCAACATTTTTGCCAAACCAGCTGTCAGCCTGTTGTGAATGACAGCCTGTTTACAGAAAAAGCTGCAGAGAATGTTACATTATTACGTTCCAGTGGAGGATACTTGACAAGCTTTGTGTTTTTTTTTGTTTCGTTTTTTAAAAGTTTTCTTTGAGAGACGTAGCCTAAATGGACTCAAAGATTTAAAAACAAATGTCAATGAAAAGCTTTTTTCCCCATTGATGCACAGAGTCACGCACCAAATATCAGTCTGTAGAGGTTAATATGTTATCAAGATGTGAACTGATCTACATTGTGTGGTTTTTGTATGTAATGTTTTATTTTTATTTAGCGAATTTTACCCTGTGATTTTAGTGACATTACTGTGAATTCTGTTCCTTCTGAAGAGGTGCATTACTGAAGTCTTGATAATATGGTGTTTCTGCTGCAGATCCCTTTTTGCCCCCCACCCCCTCCTCTCCCACTTACTGCAATATTGAAAGTACTGCTCATTATAATGAGTTTAGGGCAGAATTAAGGACCCTTTTTAGTGAGCAAACATGATTTAGCTCTAGTTGTCACCATTTACATTAGCAAACACTTTAGAACTATTTGGATTAAAATAACCACCCTAGAGACTCCACAGCACTCAAAAACAATATTTTGGTGTTTGTTAATTTGAAGGAGTTCTTGGTGCTATAAATAAGAAGATGGCAGGGAGCGGCTGTAGATGGAGCAGCATTAGTACCCTCCCCTTTGTTATCAGCACTATAGCAGGTGCTGGGCAAAATAGTGTTTCCAACCCTGTGAGAGGACGTCTTGTAGTATCTTAGAGCCATTTTTTGCCATTTGAGAAAGAAACAACCACAGTATTTTAAATATTGCCAAAATATTTCTGCATTTAAATAAGTGGAAATAAGAGGACATACATTGTATAAATATTAGGAACCAGTGCTATTAGAGCAAAAAAAAAAATATATATATCAACATCAGCACAGTTTTTGTAGGAACAGCAGGATGGCGTATTTTAGTTTACATTTTTATCAGCTGGAAACTGTCAATTTTCACTGAATTTGTCCTCATTTTCAATTTCAGTTTTATTTATTTTTTGTCCACATGTACATATGTTATGTTTTCCCACATGACCAGCGATGGAGCTATGTAAGAGCACTTTTGCTCTAATGGCCTGTTCAACATTTTGACCACGTCAATAGGCTATTGATCAGGGCTGACAACAAATGGCAAATGGTGCCTGAGATAATGTCCTCCATTAGAGTTGAGATGGAATCCAACTGACCTTAATTGAATCCCTTTTACTTTATTTTTGATTTTACAAAAAAAATGCACAATTGTGCTTCCAGATATCATTTTTGTAGCTTCATGAGGATGATTTTCATCTTAAGAATACAAGACACAGACATTTCTTTCCGCATTTTGAGTAACACTCACTGCCAATATTCATACACCATTTCTTCCTATTGCTCCTACAAAACAGAGAGGCATCAAGATGACATTGCCAGTTGTAATTCCAATTATCTTGGTTGTATCAGAGATGGTGCATGTAAATAAAGCTTAAAGAACCACTGAAAATCTGGAGGGTTTTGATATTCCTTTTTTATTTCTGTCACTAGAGAAAAGGCACAGCTGCAGACTTGACTCTACAGTCGCCGTAGAGGTGATTTCTTATTGGATAATCACATCATGAGCTAGGAACCAATCATACACTGTATCCAAGAAGAATGAAGCGGCTGAGATTAAGTCAAGATTTTTGAATGCATGATTGCTGAGGAATGTGCAGCCCAACCACTAGTTCACAGTGCATGATGGCATATTTACATCCTTTAAATTGCCTTTGCATCTCTGTATAACACAGAGTGCAGTTCAAGTGGTGAGAATCTAAAAGGCCCAACAGCATTGACATATATTATTCTAACAAAAGGAGGGTTCCTGTGTAACGTTAGAGCCCTCTACAGATCAAGTGCAGTCACTGTATGAGTCCACATAAAGGACAGGAAACGGGAGAGGAAGTGCAGCTGCGTGGATGTAAGTTTCCATGGATACACAACAACAAGTCAGCCTGTGGAGGAAGAGATTTGGCAGAACTTAAGGTGGTTTTCTTTTTTTTGTTAGAAATGTTTGGCTTTCCTGGTTCCTAAATGTGATTATTCTGAACAGAGAGAAGATCTGCCATGTGTGACGTGTACAGAGTGTCCTCCTCTGTTAAAGTGGAGCAGATGGAGGCAGAGCTGTCACATCAACTCTCAGCACTCAGGGTGGAAATTGAAGAGAGTGGATTTCCCCAAAGAGCAGCGCCCTCAATATGTTACAGGTGTGGAAACTGGACTGATTCTGACAGTAGCAAATAACTCTTAGTGTTTGTTTTAAGATGCCTGGATTGCCAAGAAGTTAAAATATCTTTTGCTTATTGTTACTGCAGTTAGATGTTTTCAGCTTCACTGTGCAGAACAATCAAGCCTGTTTTCACAAGTTTCACAAGTTTCTCTGTGTTCACCTTACATCTGAGTTTAACCCATCACCTGCAGGGTTTGGTACCAGCACAATAATTTGACAACTTTAGTGAGTAGTGTTATTTTGACATAGTCAGTCAGGTACAAAATAAATTAATGATGGTGAAAAATAAACTCCTTCAAAACAGACCACGGATACACAGCGATCAGCTACAACATTAAAACCAATTACCTGTTTAATGTTGTGGCTGATCACTGTATGTCCATGCCTGTATGGGCGTTTATTTCTTTTAATGGTCTAGATTATCAGGAAGATGGAACTTAAATCATGTGATTTATTCTTAGTGGAAACATTCAGAGAAAATAATCACATTTAAATGTGAAATATTTAACTTATTTGCTAAATACTTGAGGGACTAGTTGGTATTAGTGTTACATTGGCAAATTCTTATTCACTGTCAACTAATTTGTAGCCATGCTTTCATGTTTTTGGCTTTAGGGAAGGTGGTGTTGTTGGTTCACTTTGGTTCAGGCTTGAATAGCTTCTAAAATCTGGCATTTTGACATTCATCATCCCAAGAATTAAATCCTTATGACTTTGTTGATCCCATGAGTTTTCCTCCAGTGCCTCCATGAGGTTGACATTTATATATTCTTTACTTTGTGTATGTGTATAATTAGAAAAATGTTAGCATGCTAACCCATTTACTAAGATGGTGAACATACATAAACACACACATATACACATCAGCATGTTAGCATGCTGTTAGCTCAGACAAACAAAAGCCATGATAAGGCTAATGCTAAAACATGTTGCGACAGAAGTTAAATTGAGCAAAGTTTTTATGTTAGGAATTCAACTTTTAATCTCTACAAAACGTTTTACTATTTCTTTCAAAAGCTACATAGATAATCTTTCAATGCTGTTTGGCCAAAATGTGTTAATTTCTTGCTTTGTTTCAGTTCTGTTCCTCTGCCAAAGGACATTTCCTTCTTCCGTGTGGAAAGGGAACATGTGCTGAGGAGAGGGCTTCAGGTGAGGCTAAATTCTTTTTTAATGAAACGCAGTCTGAGAGCTACAGTAAATTAATTGGTCATTTTAGGTCTTTAAAGGATAACTTTAAAGATCAGCCTGAATCTGATTTGTAACATATTAGCCTTTGCTGAGCTCAACTCTCCTCTGGTTGCAGGTTGCTGGAGCTTTGCCAGTTCAGTCTCCAGCTGAAGTCATGCAGAGAGAGTTCGATAGCTGCTTGAGTTTAGAGTACACTCCTGACAGTCTGCCTCTACTGCTGCACCAGGTGGGGACAGCACCAACACAGAAGATTTAATATGCAGTAGAAAAGCAAGGCAAATAGAGGAAGTTCAGTGAAACCAATTTGCTTTTTGTGTGTTTGTCTGAAGTTCTACACCGATAGATCATATCACTTGGCTCAGATCAAATATCTGCTCATGCTGAGATGGAGGAGATTCAGCCGCCACGCCAGCGCCATTGAGACGCTTTATCCTCATTACAAGGTGACAACCTGTCACATTTTGCAAAAACTTCCAAAATGACACATCAAGATTTTATCATTAGAAGAGGTTTTCTTCTGATGGCTTGTGCCCCTCACAGTTTATTGTTGGCATTTTTCATCTGGAGTATAGAAAGGACAGAAGATAATGAGGAAAGTTAGTAAATTTGACGTAATACTGTAGATTAAAACTTACCAAATGCTGTAAACAGTCCAAAATAATGATCAACAGTCAACTATCAAAGCAACAAATGCTGATAAGTGAACAGCTGGCATTGGTATTTGGCATTTTCCAAAAATTTAAAAATTTCAACCATGGAAAATATGTTTGCTATTTGTTTGCCATACACATGGCTTAGTGGAAATATAGACATACAAAACATTTTTGCTGCTACAAATATTAAATTAAAGCCATAATAATCATACTGCCAGAGAAAAATTAATTCTTAATTCTTAAATCTTAATGCACAAGGCAAAGGAGGGTTTCTTTTGTTTTCATACTTTACTGTATGTGACATTTTTTTCTTTAATACAACAAGATGATAACAAAACAATAAACTTTCAGACCTGCTGTGAAGTAAACATATCTAAGCAAAACACTGCTATGAAGCTTATATATATATGTGTGTGTGTGTGTGTGTGTTAAGCTTTCATAGCCCATTTGTGACTCTATAAACAAAAATACACAACTTTTCTGTTGATTCGATCACATTAGACTTGTTCTCCCTCAGGATCAGGTGTCATATTTGACGAGTGAGTACCAAGATGCCATTGAGCGAGCTCGCCGACTGTCGGCAAGCAGAGAGAAGATCCTGACAGGCCGAGGAAGCCCTGCAAATCTGCTCTCTCAGGATGATGTCATCATTTACCTCCGGTGGCTCATCTGTCACCTGCACTCTGTTCAGACCATTCGCAGCTTCCTCTGTGTAAAGACCCAGTTTAATGCATCTGCTTCTGTTATCCACACTTATTTTCATTTTTAATTTACAATGTTGATGTCCCTCCTTGACTCCATCTCCAACAGGTGCTGCACTACATACCAGCATGTGAAAGAAAAGACAAAAAAGTCAATGAGGAAACTTTACATAAGAGTCAACATGTTGATGGTGAGTCATAATAGAGCAAATGTGTTTGAAATGTGTTTAGACAGGCCACTCTGTAAAATCTAAATGTTAAAAAATTGAAAAAAATATAAAAAACGAGATGTTGAGAACGAGAAATTTTGCACTGCTTTGAGGATTGTAAATGCAACATTTTATCTCTGATGACGATGAACTGCAGGCGTTTCAGGCCTGGCCAATAATATTTCCTTGCACACTGTTCACCTGGAGGAGTTTCTACCTGAGCTGCAGGCTTTGATCGCTCACTTCCACCTGTCCTATGATGGTCAAAAACTCCAGACCACTGCAGACGAGATGGAGTTATTCAGCACGGTAATGTTGTTCAGTAGACAATTGGTGCAACATGTGGTAGCATTTAAATGGCATCACTGAAGATACAAAGTGGGCAATGTGCAATGTGTCACTGTGAATCTGTCTCACAGGTGTGGAGGGAATTCAGATCGATTTTCAGACAACAAGAGCAAATGAAAACGTTTCCTCAGTACGATGGTGCAGAGGTCAGACAGTGCCAGTGGGGGAGGCAGAGTGCGAGCTTGGCTCTGAAGAAGGAGGCCAACTGGATCCCCTTCATTCAGGTTGAAGTGAATCATTGAAATATTAACTAAATATTTTCATTTAATACCATTTTTAAATAAACAATTTATGTAAGTTCCGTGAATACAGATAGTAGAGTGATTGAGTAATAACACCTGCATGATATACAGCAGTAAAACAATCACAAGAGCAAATACATTTTCCTAATTATACTTGAGTAACATTTTCAGTTCAGGACTTTACCTTGTAGCAGACCATCTTTGCAGTGAGGTATTATAGAAGTATTTGTACTGTACTTACTTCTGAAGAAATTACAGCAAGTTTTTTTTGTAGTTTTTATATTACTTTATCTCTTGTGAGTTTGTTTTTTTCTCAGGTTCAAGTTTTAGAAGCTTTACTTTGTGAGTGTGTGTTTCAATGCATTTAGTCAGCAGATATTAACTGTTTGTGTGTGTCCTGAAGGTGAAGCCCAGGTGGGACCCATGGCAGCAGAAACTCATCACGAAGCTTAAGGACAAGAAATCTGTTGATGAACTCCTGAAGATGCACAGCAGATTTCTTCAGGTAACAGTGCTGATGTCTGGTTTGAACTGTGTTCATGCTGTGAAACGTGATATTAATGGGTTGGCTGTAACTTGGTTGTCTATGTATGTCATCAGGTCCCAGATCTGCTTCATGTGGCAGCTGCTTTAAAAGAACACACAGCTTGTGTCGGTGATATAAAGTCTGCACCAACCTCCTCAGTGTCACACGTCAGCATGACAAAACGACACAAGATTGCTGAGATCTGGACAAGTATTTACAACGCTGCCTCTCTTACTCAGGCATGTATCATCCAGTTTGCAGGTTAAAGAGGTGAACTGAAGAGGAATAAGATAGCCAGCCTTCTTCTTTGCTGTTTGTGTTGTAAAATGTTGCCTTAAAAGTGATATTTGTAATGTTATGAAGCACAGGACCAAGCCAGCAGATCTAAAGGCGGAGGACGCCACGATATGAACAGACAGAAGAGTCGAACATCAAGTGCAACAAATGAAAGGTGTGTATTATACAGCAGACAAAATTTGTACATATACATTATAGGGTTTTCATTTTCTTCTGAAACTACTGGCCAGTCAATAGAAAATGAATCAAAAACAGTTTGATTGTGTTTTTCATTCAGCCTAAATAAAAAATCTGAAAACGTTACGTTGGCATTTGTCATTATTATTTTTTGATATTCATAGACTTGAAAATTGATCAGATGTATGTCACTAGACTGATGTTTTCATGTTACAACTTGTGCAAATCAAAAGACACATAAGAAACTTAGCCGTCTTGCTCATCATTCCTTTGTTGCCTCCTTGCAGGTCAAATCATTTAAAACGTGACATCAGCCATTTTTCATGTATAAAACATATGAGTGTTCTTTAAAATTGCAGTGTGTCTTTGTCTTTATTTCCTCTGTAAAACATAGCTCTCGTTTTGAACAGTCTACAGCTCCTGGGTCTGGACGATAGTTTAGAGGAAGGGACCTCAGATCCCACTGTAACCCGAGGTGCTTACCTGTCTCTGATTTACCTGCGTCATCTCAAACTCAGACAACTCCAGGTGAGGCAGACAGCAGCACATTTGGATGTGGCAACCTGAGGATGCTGAAATGTGTGCAGGATAATTGTTGGCAAAAAATCTTTTCCCGTCCACAGCGCATCACCCTCGGGCTGCTGAACTACCTGCGCTCTGTGGAGAGGACGCTGACATTTGACCTGGCAGGTCTGCAGCTGCAGGAAGGAGAGCTGCACAGCACAGCGGAGGAAACAGGCTGGATGAATGCAGCAAGAGGAGGAACAGGGGAGGCAGGAGGTCTCAGCTCGCTCCAGTGTAGCTACAACACCCCTGTGGACAATAAGGTAAGAACATTTCAGAGCTTGTGGCAGCTGACTCCTAAAAACAACATACAACATATCTGATTCTCTTGACTCTTGGGGACCTGAGCAGTGTCATCCACATTTTTCTTACAACAGCTCTTTTTTAAAAGATGTGTTCTGCTCTGAGTCAACAGGGTTTTTTTCTAAATGTGTAAAATCAAAACCTTCCAATCTGTTTCTATTATGGAAATAACAAACTTGAGGATGGTGAGGACGTGGGGAAGGTGTAGACTGGTGTTATTCATCTTTCATGTGTTCCTTTTCTAATTTTTGGCAGTCAGTGTGGGTTGATTCAGATGTGAGCCTATGATTTCATGTTTTATTTTAAAGTTGAACACACTGAACAGTAGCAAGTAACAGCTTCCTCGTCCTTCTGCATGACTTTGTCCCCTTGAGGTTTTTGTAGTAATGCAATCACTCAGAGCAGCTAGATATGATATCGACCACATTTACCACACACAAAATCCACTATCAGCCATTAATGTTCTCTTTATTTTATTCTTTCTCCACTTCCATCTGTTTATTGAATTAATACAGTAAATGACTTCCTCCTATCAAAGGTCCAGTGCTCAGAGTTCATGGAGTTTGCAGAGGTGGAGAATCTCCATGATTTCTACAGTGTAGAGGGGCGCTTCATCCACACTCAGGACCAGAGAGGGTTTTACATTGTGTACGACGCTGCACTGAAGGACCTGCAGGAGGTAGAGAACGAGCTTCTTCTAGTCGGCTCACATTTCATCCAGAGAAACAGGATTAAGATGATGGGAAACGCAGACAGAGACACTCCCTCCACAGCTGACGTCCACTCCTGGGCTGATGTGGACCGCGTTGCGGTGCTGCTCGACTTGTGGACGTGTGAGACAGAGTTTTTGGAGAACAAAGTCCAGGTGATAGAAATGAGGAGAGTGGATGTGTTAACTGGCTTTTCACTGAATGCCTCGTTTACTTATTTTCTTTGTGTGACGAGTCATTGAAGTCATTTTTAATTAATTATGACCTTTAGAGCACTTTTAGTAAATTTAGCTAAATTCTGTGGGATCTCATCTGAATGTTTGAATCTTTTCTTTGTATCTTTAACTGGAATATGTATTGTGACTGTTTCATTTCTTATTTTCCAAAAGCTGGACCAGCCAGTTTTATGGACATACACACGTCATCATTAAATACATAATTTTAACATCGTTTAATGTTGGTTCCTCCCTGTTTTCCAGCTCTTGAACTGTTACTATGAGGCCTACCAGCACACAGCAGGGACTGAGGAGAGGTTTGCATTGGCTGGAGTTATTACTGACATCATGCACAGCAGGCCACCACTGGATCTGGACCAGGATTACTTTGTTCAGGCCTATAGAGCTGAAATCAGCTGCTTGCGAAGCCACCAGCAGCTGATCAGAGACATTTTAAACAATCAGGTAAAGGATTTTTAGTTGTGTTTGAAAATGTGTGAATGGCATTGTTCGAATTAGAAATACAAGAGCAAGTCAGCTAACCAATCAGACGATCACATGTACTATTTAGATGACTGACTCCAAAAGCCAATAATTTGCTCTAACGTACATTCATGCAAGTTTTGCAAGCTTTTGTAATGTATGATGTAATATCTTGTGATGGGAAATTTCACAAGTTATACCTTTAAAAGACTATAGACTAAACTATTAATTAATTGATTATCCAGAGGATGCAGCCATAGTTTGGATTTAATAACTAATTTATTCAAACATTTCAACCACCTTGATCTATAAAACAGTGTGTGCACGTCAGGATACTAAAACACTTTATTTAGTTTCTGTCTTGGCTGGTTTGTTCTTTTTCTGTAATGTGTAACTTGCTTGATATGACAGATTGTGCTGTTTGTCTCATCAGATTGAGAAACAGAGACAGTACCTCCAACACATCTGGAGACACGACCGCAAAGCCTCCATCCACGACTATGGCCTCCCACCAAACTACGTTCCCAAGCATGTGGTCTCACTTGGAGGCAGCAGGCAAGTAAACACTGAAGTCTCACTGCTCTGGATTTGCAGCCCTCAAAAGTGGATTTACCTTATTGTGTGTTGTGTTCACAGTCCTGCACTGATGAACGTTTTCCTCCTGGAGGTTCATCCGTCCCTCTGCTTGGCCTCTGCAGTCTATCACGGGTTAGCTCAGGCTCACACAGAGCTGTGTCAGCTGCACCGAGCCACGAGCATCACTGACAAGCTCATGCTGAGACAGAAGCTCCTGCAGCAGGTCCTGCAGAGCTGGAACAACCGGGCTTCACCTGGAGCCTCCTACAGCCCTCAGATACAGAAGGATGTAGGTTAACCTGTCTTCAGAATCAACCATAACCAGTTTACACATCAGAATGAAGCAAATGCGCCTAACCTGTTTTTATCCACTGTTAGTTGTTCTCAGGTGTTTTTATTGAGGACCCGGTTCTGGTCCAAAGTGTGGGTCTGACGTTGGTAAACTCTGCAGAGGAGAGAAACATGATGCAGGGAAGAGAGGCAAAGGTGTATGCTGTGGAAACTTTCTCAAGGCTGCTGGAGCTCGTCACCATCCGCCATCGTCTGCTGGAGTCGGCCTCAGAGGCCGCTCATCTGGCACAGTTAAGATAACGGAGTAGTAAAATAGGAGTAGTTCGGATGTTTTGTAGTGCGAGTGTATTTATCTATATTTCTTTAAATATTAATGTTTGCAGTTTCCACTCACAGTAATTTAAAGACAGGTGGAATACTAAATGAGATCCAATAAGATCTAAAACACAGAGCTGCAACATGATTTCTCACCAGTGTTCTGAGCCAGAGACAAAACAAACCTCTCTCATTTCCTTCCATGAAATTTCAACAACCTGAACCAAATAAAGTGAGGCCACTCAGTTTCAAATGTTGTGTCCAAAAACTGAAACATTTTGTAGGAAGTCAGAGGTCAACAACTGCAAAAATGAAAGTATGAGCTCCTGTAATTTAGCTTCCAAAGCAAACTGAGCAGTATGTTGTAAAGTAAAAAAGTCAGGAATTATTTGCCGATATTCTTCACATGCTGACTCCAACACTGAATAATTTTTTACAGGTTGTACAGAAATGTGGCTTCAGAGCTCGGCTTTGATGAATTCCATCTCTATCTGAGACCCGTGCAGTTTGACGTCGCTGAACAGAGAGACAAAGCAGAGCAGAGGCCTGTTTTCATCACAGCGATACTGGAAGATGACAGCTGTGTGGACAGGTTTACAACCTCACTACATTACCTCATTACTACATCTCCCATTTCAGCTATTAAAATCTGCCAATGGACTTTATTGTCTATGTCCACTCAGATACGTACGTTACTAATAATCAAACTGGTCTTAAATAAGTCACTTGTGCACTAAAGTCAGTCTGTTGTTCGCTCATGTGGATCATGAAGAAGCTGTCTCTGCAACAAGGTTTTTTCAAATCGTGCCTTCTGCAGGTTCACCCCGTCCCACCTGCCTCTGAGCATCCAGGAACTGGACGAGAACCAGATTGGGAGGTTCAGCTTCAGCTCAGAGGAGGCAGTTATTCATGTGTGTTAAATGAAATCCTGGGATTTATTATCTAATCAAGTAGTTAACAAATACAGTTTTGTACTAGCTCCTTATTTACTGAATTTATTCCTTTTTTTCATGTCTTCACAGCTCATGAACAAACAGAGTGTAGAGAACCTCCAGGTGACTCTCGCCTGTCAGGCTGCACAGAAAAACGCCCTGATCAGTGCAGTGAAGCTGGTTTGCCTTTGTCACTGGGCAGAGAGTGTGACAGCTAAGGTGGGTATTGTTCAGCAATGGAAAGTACATTTTCAAATGCATTGATCATCTCATGACACTCTCAGATTTATCATGTGATCCTGTGAATGGGTCCAACCCTCAGGTTGGGAACCATTGGACTTAAACACCAAACTGCATATAAAGTGGTTAAAATCTCAAATCTGAGCAGCTACAAGAGTAAAAATTGTTAAAAATTGTTAATTTATCAATACCTTTACTTCAGTAAAATATCAGAATACTTCTACTATTAGTTTTGTAAGTGTTTCAGCAACTGCTGTTGAATGATTTCAGGTCTTTTCAGTTTGTTTTCCAATTTGTTCTCAGACTGAAGCGGCTCTTTGTTCTGACAAAGATGTAAAACTTGACTCCAAACATGGAGGCGACGCCAACAAACCACAGGAAAGATCCGACTCTTCACCCTCCAGAGGCTCAGCAAGAACTCCCACCACAACCAAGGAGAGGTAATTTTCCCCATTCGAGGAACAAATTACACTGGCGATGATTCACTGCACTTTTGTTCTGGCTCTTTAATAAACACGGTCTTGTTTGTAACTCCAGGCTGATGGAAGCTTTTGTGTCCATCCAGCTGGAAAAAGTGGGTCTGCGTGATGAGATGCTGAATTCATTTATGAAGAAGAAACAGGCCGTGGGGGGTCTTATAAAAACCCCAGTGAGTTGCACACAGTGGTAGATTCTCAGGCGGCTGAGCAGGATGATAGCTGTGATTGACTGCTCAAAGTAAAATTAATTTGTCTCACACCACAGGAGGAGGCCGCAGCGATCAAAAGGAGGCTCATAGTCAACTTTCTCAAGAAGTATGTCCCTGAAAAACACCTGCATTCCTTTTGTTATAGGACGATGCGCTGAGATTATATCAGTAAAAATATTGTGTCTGCATTTTTTTTTAACAGATTCAACACACAAATATCTCAGTATTGTGTGAGAGCGCAGGTTGTCGCATATTACTGCAATCTAACCTTCCTTCTGGAGGACATCCCCTCCATCCAACAGTCCCACTTCATGATCGGGCGAGCTGTAGAGACTAAAGTCATTTTGGATTCAGCAGCTGATCCTTTCCCTGAACCCAGGTACAGACAGCTGGAATAACATCTGTTATTAATGTGCAAAACAAAAGAATAACAGTGTGTGCATCATTTGAAAGCATCATTAAAACCCTGTGAAAATACGTACAGCCCTGAAGGTGCTACAACAAAAATCTCAACACACAGTATTTCTGGATTAATGTACACAAACAAAATACATATTGTATTTTAATATTATGCCATAATTTAATGTAGATGTGCAAAACGGGTCTAATTTTGAATATCTGTGGCTAAAAAACAGTTTGCAGGAGTTATGAAAACATGCAAAAAAAGCTGAGAGGCAAATGCCACCTTTCTCTCAAACAGGATCCATGAGCAGCTGCTGTCTGAAGACGGCAAAACCCTGCTCAACCTGTGGTTCATCCCCCACTTCTCTCAAGTGCTTCACATGTTCAAAACAATGAATGTTTCGGTGAGACTCTTAAACCCATTATTGATGCTGCTTTCAATTTATTGTTTTTTGACAAGACTATGAATACTTGAAGTTATAACTTGCGCGAGGGTCTTAGCCTCTCATACTTTATACTATACTAATCATACTGTTGTTGGGATTTCAACAGGCCTGTTCCACAGCGCTCCATCACTCTCTGCAGATAGTTTCAGCTCTTCATGACATCATTTATTACCTGGTTAGTTTCTCCAGGCTGGGAAACACAGAGGGCTCCTGCAGCAGAGGACAGGATCAATCAGGCTCCCTCGCAGCTGACTGGGGAGGGGCTGAAGGCATTGGTAGGAGGAGCTCAGAAACAACAGTCACCTTGAAACATAAAGATATGATACTGATGTTTAGCAATGGCATTATGACTGCATCTTAAACACAAACAAAAGCCTTAATGCCATGTAGACTGAGATTTAAAGTCATAAAGTTCGATATGAGGACAGATGCATCTCAGATTACCCTATTAATTTAGAAATGATCAAATCTTTTAACATGCAGGAAGCCAACACTCACATGTAGTCTCAGTGAGGGACTGGGACAAGCTGATTCAGAGTCAACAGTGCACATTGTATATGATATTATTCTGCAGGAAAAAGAAATTTAAATTCAAGGAAACACTGAAGGACAAACAAAGAAGTTATAATGTATAGACTTACATAAACCTACATACATAAACTATAAAAACAGAAGTCTTTATTGTTCAGGTCAAAACACATATTGATCCTCAGCTTGATGACAATGACCAGACAATAGTCTAATAAATAAATAAATAAATAAATAGATAGATAGATAGATTAATAAATGAATAAAAGAATGAATGAATGACCAATATTATAAACCGGCATGTCAACAGTCAATCCCATTCCGTGTGTGTTTTCTGTGGTTGCTGTACAGGAGCAGAGCTGCTGGAGATCCAGCGTAAGATCGACCGTCTGTCTGATCACAGCTGCCCCGAGAGTGTTGGGCGCCTGCTGCAGCTGCGCAGGCAGGTCCTCCTGCTGCAGTTTGATGCTGCTGTGAGACACCTCATCAGGTCAGTGATCATCCTGTCTTGTCTGATGTTGCCATATTGGACAGTTTCACCACTCTCTGCCCTCACTGACGTCACTAATTCTTTAAATGCACTTGTGCATATCTTTTTATAGATTGACTGAGACTTTTCACACAAATCCTTCACAAAAAGACATTTCTCTGACAAACCAGCACTCTTAGCTTAAATTAAAAAGGAGAAAGAACAGTTGAAATTTCTCAGTGTTGCTCTTGATTCATATTGTCCCATTACCTCTCTCTTTAAGGCAACAGACGACCTGCACCAACTGATCTCTTAGCTATGTCCTGCATGTAACAAAGTAGTGTTAAAAACTGTTATATGTTGCATGTCTTTCCAAACCTCACTCCCCACAGTCCCCTGTCATGCTTTACTGTCACCGTCTAAATGAGAAACGTTATATGATAAAACTTCTCGCCCTCTGTCTTGTTTCTCTTGTGCTCAGGGAGGTGTTCCTCTCCTGTAGTGATGTCACCTCTTACCAGAGCATGAGTGACAACATGGCGGCTGCCCTGCCCCTGCTGAGTGACGGTATCCAGCCTGACGTGTTCAGTCTCATGCTGCCTGTCCCTCGACCTCTAGAGACTCGAGGCTGTCAGGTTGGTTTAGCCGCACATTGTTGGTGGACACATATATCATCTCAATTTAAAGTGTAACACTGCATGTCAGAACATCTTATGTGTCTCATGTCATCTCACCCTGCAGGCACAGAGGATGTATCCATGGAGAAGCTTCATAGCCTGTCAGGGATTGTTTCCCCTGCGTGTTTGTGACGTCCCTCCCATCGAATACTGCATGCAGGTTCAATATCTGTTATGTCTTTGCATCTTAATGGCAGAAGAGAAACAAGATTCCTGACATTAAAGAAGAAAGTTAAAGAAGATATGAAGAAGAAGAAAGTTAAACATGAAGAAGAAAGTTAAACACTTTCAATCTCGTTTCATTTCATGCTCTCTCTCTTTAACACCACCTCCAGGAAAAACCTTTTAAACCTCCAAGGACACAGCAAAATAATCTGTTTTTCCACTCCTGGAAAAACAGATTCACTACATGAGTAAAAGTTCGGTAACGATCTGTAGCAATGAATCATCATTTAGTCAGATCATCATTTGTAGCATCGCTGTCCTGTGGAAATCATCTCCTAGCTCAGAAAAAACAGCAGACATGTTTTCATCTTTGTGGCAATGTATTTTCCAAGCGGGTTTTAAGTATTTTTACTCGAACAAGTTCAAGAATTTTCCTAACTAATAAAGAAATCATGTTAGACCTACACTCTATCTATTGAAACACTTACTATACACGTAGTAGAGTAACAAAGTGCAATATTTGCATCTGAGATGTAATGTAGGTGTATAAAGTTGCATTGAATTAAAACACTCAAGTTAAGTTCTTCTCTGCAGCAGTTCTAAAAAGACTGTTTCACATTTATTAAATCATTTATTTATTTTCCAATTATTGTTGTTGTCTTTGATGCTGATTTCACAAATTTAACTTTACTTACTGTACTTGAAGTATCTGTTGTCTGGTACACTGAGCTACACCTGTTAGAGTGGAGAAACATGCCTCTCACTAGCTGCAGCTCTTTTTAAGGACATAAACAAACAAACAAGATGTCCTAATAATTCTATGCATTTGTGTTTGTTTGTCTGCAGCTGTGTCTGAGTGGTCTGAGTGATCGTAGCAGGCTGCAGGCCAACGCAGCTATCCTTGGCGTGTCGCTGCTCATGGAGGACGTCCTGAACAGTGGAATAAAGGCACAACCTGTTCGTCTCCATGGCAATAAAGACGACAATCTGCAAGATGGAAAACTTAATGAGGTATTAAGCTGTCGTGGCGGTTCGCGGCTAAGCAGGCAAACAAGATATCTTGGATCTGTAAACACAAACAGTAAATAACTGAATGCATCAACCAGGCTGCTCATGACCACAAACATACACAGTTCTACATTTTCTGTCACATTACATCAGGTTCACTATGTTTGGTGTTTGCAGGAGAAACTCCTCAGTGAGGAAGCTGAAGCAGAAAAGACTTGTCCATCAGGTTCCATTGCTCCTCTTCACGATCCAGTCAGAGTCCAGTCTGTGCTCAAAGGTTTCCTCCTACTGACAAAGCAGCTTCAGGTGTTCAAGGAGAGCTGGAGCCGAAGACGTCTGGATGTTCAAACGCTGAGGACGCCCAGTTTGTATCAGCAGTTTGTGAAGCTCTACAGGTACTGCTGGAAGCTCAGAAACATTCAAAGCTTAGAGTATCAGATAGCAGCCAGTCAGCATTATACATGACCAGTTAAATACACTATTTAATATAATATATAACACTATGTGACAAAACAACCCTGCTATGTGGCTGCGCTGAAGCTCTCTCTCCTAATACAATTCAGTGTCCTTAAAGTCTTTAGAAAAATCATGACATCTGTGAAAACTTCATCTGCTGATGATCATGTGATCTGATCAACAGCTGCTAAATGACGCTAGTGGTGGGAGTGGAAATTAACTCTGAATCTATAATTTGATATAAATATATAATTTAATCCTATATTTAAATGACTGTACTGTCTTCACAGAGCTGAAATCTTTTACCCCAGTATGAGAGCTCTGGCCCAACAGATGGGTAAGGAGCAGGACTATGAGGTCTTAATCTCTGGCAGCCAGTCCCTCCTGCCCCCTCCTGGAGCTTCGGAGGTTGAACTGAAAGCCTGGCAGGTAGAGTTAACTTTTTAACTTTAACTGTGTTAAATTCTTGTTGTTTGTGTCTCGTAAAATAAACTGTCAATCCTCTCAGCTCCACAAACTGCTGGAGATCGCCGAGTGTGACATGATCCAAGCGGTGCAGAGGAGGATTAACAGAGAAATGACCCTGGTGGTTTCAGAGCGAACAAGACACGACACAGTCCTCCCAACAGGTACCAAAAATCTACTTTCTCAGAAATGAATTAAAACAAAAGAGAAAATTCCAGCATAATGGTCACAATCCAAATATTCTGTGTACGGTCAGATCTGTGGAAGAAAGCCCCACTGAGGCACAGCTTGTCTCCTGAGCGGCCGCAGATCGTGGAGGCATTCATCCAGCAGCTGATGGAGGGAGCTGACGAGGCTGAGGGACAGGTACTCTGACACACAGTAACTGCATTACCTGCTAATACCCATTGATCACATGCTGTAACTATATTCTAGTACATGAAACACCAAACCATTTAAAAAGAGTATTATGAGCAGGATTTACTTAAAGTATTAAAGTAAAAGCACTACTTGGGCATAATGTTCCCTGTCAAAGAGTTATAGTAATATATTTAATATATTACTGTAATATTATTATTGATACTTAATCACATGAGTAGTATTTCAGTGATACAGAGGGTGGGATGGAGGCACATGGCAACTCCTTTACTGTCTTATAGTTTCATCTGCAGCATGGAATCATACATATATTCCATAAATCGATCATGTTCATTATTAAGTCGTATCAACCTCACATATAATACCTCACAATTGTACTTCACTACAGTACTTGAATAGATTATTTTGTACTCTGACAGGCCTGTAATGTGGCCAGTCTTACATGCTCACAGTGTGTGTTGTACTGCACAAGTACCACTTCATACCAGGAAGGTTTGAATGCTGCAGAGGTTTATGTGCTGAGTAATCAGCCTCTCGTTTCAGCTGAGGATCTCTCAGGATCATCTCCAACGGTGTCTCACGCACCTTGGGGGTTCTCTGATGGAGCGAGAGCGTCGCAGTTTCCTGCTTTACTCACAGTTTTATGAGCAAATCCTGCAGCAGGAGACTCAGCTCCTGTATCAAAGAGAGCAGGTACGTCAACACATCATTGTTCAGTTTATTTACTGTTAACAGATCAGTCATGACGAGAGGCATTATGTTTTCTCGTTGTATTTTGGATAATTGTGAGTCTAATATTTCAGAAACACATGCAGGGAATTTCTTCAAACATTCACAGATGTTCACCTTAAAACTGTTCTGATTGCAGAGATCCTCTGTGCTGCATGGTTGAACATGTGTGTGAAACATTTTGTAGCTTCTTTGCAGCCACAGGATCATGTCTGTACGGTTCTTTAATTTGTTCTTAATGTTTTGTGTGATTTCCTTCATCTTGAACTTTAGGATCTAAAGAATCAGAAGGACTCTCAGACCAGCAGCTCTTACAAAGAGGTGAATAATGTCAAACAAATAGAAACACTGTAGTGAGAAGTCATGTGACAATATGGAATATGTAGAGTAAAAAAGCAGTGTTTCTCAAATACACATACACGCATACCTAGGGATAATTTGGAGAAGTGCAGTGGATACACAAGACTTTTTCAATGTATTAGATATTAGCAGGCTGCAGGCCTGTATAAAAACTACAATAACTCTAAGTTTAATTTAAAAAAAAAAGATCTCAGTGGAACAGAAGCCTGTGTGAAACCGATCAAAAACATGCAGTTCAGTGTGACTGCAATATCATCAAAGTTTCAGAAGCACTGGTAAAAAGTATAAACAACACGCACAGAGAATCTGTACAGAGATAATAATGCAAAAACCGTGTGTTAATGTGATGCATGAGTCACGAGGTGTGTGGCATTGTAAAGATATTAGTGGAGTCATAATTTTCACCAGAAAGACAAGTTTCTCTCGTCAGCTTTATGATATAGTGTAATTCCAAACTTCTGTAGCCTCAGCTGTATTTTAGATTCAAGACAAAAAAGTTTGTTCCTACAAATCAAACTTGTTTTTGTACCTTCATACCGTGCGGCAGGTGGCTTCTGTGTGTCGTGGGATGATGCAAGAGATCTCAGCACTGCAGGCCCAAGTCGCTGTCCTGGAACAAGAGCAAAAGACACAAGAGCAGAAGCTCAGCCTGACGTTCAAAGAACGCTACGACACTTTGGTTCGACACCTCGTCTCCACTTGCATCCAGCTAAAGGTGAGAAGTCTTTCATATAATAGGTACTGGACTATCCGCATTCCTGATTCTGCAAATTTGATCTTAAATTCACAGCATTTTGCATCTCTGACTGATTTCTGCTGTGCTAGTTGTGTTAATTACCTAATCAGTTACTTGTGTTTCGCAGGTTCATTTTCACATTTTAATTATCATATTTTAAATGTATATTCAGCAGCTCTGTGTAATGTGGCCCACTGTTTGAAACTACTGAGGTTTCTCCATGTATTCAATTGCCATTTGTGGCTGTATTTAGCCAGTTTCAAAGTTTCAAATGATTTCATATCTTTTTAACTTTAGTTTCTTTAGTTAAACAACATGTTTTGTCCTCTGTGTGTTTTTTTATTGCAGGCCAGGCTTGATGAGTCCCAGCGGTGGATGGAGCAGGAAGTGAGTGAGATGGTTCACAGAATAAGAGGCGAGGGAGTGGAGAGAATTATTCAACTCAAGAAGAAGTACGGCTGCACCAAAGACAACGATGGACTCACTCTCACACAGTTAAAGGTACATTAAGGCAGAAAGAGGAACAACCTGCACTTTGCTCTGGGTGGTAAAAGTACTGTTTTTGTCAAAGGAGTCTGGTGGACTCATATCCACCAGTTTCTCCTCTACTCTAGTTAATACACTGAGTTTGAATAAGAACCACGTTTAACCTCACCTAAAAATCTGAACTATCCCTTTAAGTTTATCCCTGTTCATCATTTCGCTGTGAAACATCACAACAGTTTTAAAATTCCATCCTGTGAGCATTTTAATAAATATACCAGTGTTTTTGTACCTGCTTTGTTAGAAAGAAGAAGTCCATGAGTTACACCTGGAGAACAGCCGGCTGACCGCTCTGCTCTGTAAGCTGAAGGCTCTGAGCAGTTGGAGGCAGCTGGTCAACCGGGAGAAACTTCACAGACAGCTGCTTCAGACTCAGCAGGTCAGCAGCTCAATAGTCACACATCAAATTCATCCGCTGCAGGACGGGAACAAGAGCAGAGCAGACAAAATGTGGAGTAAAAGGGAACATAGGGAATCAAAAGCTTGTGTTCCAATGTGTTTGTACTTATACCACGCACTCTTATCTGATTAGTTTTGAAATGTTTCCTTTTACAATTCATTATTTAACTTACTCATTAATTTATTTATACATTCTATTCTACTCCTGACTAATTAGACTGTAAAATATTGTTTGCACTTTTGTCACTCCTATCATTCCTTCTCTGATGTGTAATTAATAGTTGTTTGCTTCTGAACTTAATTGTGTTTGTCTGTTTGGGAAAGAAAACTTTACATCAAAGTGATTAAGGTTATAATGTTTCCTCATTTCGCCCAGAGGGAGATCACCTGTCGCAGCGAGGCTCTCAGAGTGAAGATGACATCAGAGGAGGAGGTGGTTGTCCTGCAGGAGGAGCTGGAGGCTGTGAGGAAGGCATTGACCCGCTGTCAGGCCGAGTGCAGCAGCACCAAGAAGCTGCTCAGCAGGAAGGTACATGAAGTCTTGCCCACAGCTTCCCAAACATCGATTATAACTGACACACAGTTACATGTCCGAGTTACAGTTTAAGTTTAAATAATAAGAAGGGTAAAAAAATGTAAAACTATATAATGTTGCCTGCAAAAGTTAATCTTAAAAAATGTAGTTAAACACCAAACAGTTTGTGTACTGTATATAACATGAACTCTAATCAATAACTACAGTGGTTTTATAATTAATAAGTTAAGTATCATTATTACTTATTCATGGGACTTAAGCTTATTTTGGACGCAGGTTTATGTGCTCGGACTTTTACAAAGTCCTCTTCTTCTCTTCTCTGTGGCCTAACTGGGAATCAGATTAATTTTAAAAGATGAACAACTCAAAGGAGGAATTTTAGAGGCATTTCTGGTGCCACAGCAATTGTTGATGCGCTGACAATTGTTCTTGCTATTAGTTAATTGCTGGTCAGTGAGAAATGCTCATCACAAGGTCTTTGTTTGCTTTAATTCCTCACACCTACATCACCTAGCTTCTATATGTGCATCTGTTTAGTTAAAAGTGTCTGCCAAATGGCATTGTACAACCGTAAGTTCCCACAGCCCAAAGTGAAGTCCTCCATCTAAAACTGGAATTAGGAAGTGTAGATTTGCTATATTTGAAATAAGAAAGTACTGTATGACGATCACATGTGTGTATACACACACACACACACACACACACACACACACACACACACACACACATACACTATTGTGTGCATATACAAATTATGTGATTTCTGGTGGTTGAGGTATTTATTTAGGGTCTCTTCCACTTCTTTCCCAACTCTCAACCAAAACCAAGGGTCACATTTTGCTCTAATAGACTTTGACTCATATAAAACTCTACAGTGAAGTTGTTGATTTGAGGCTCAGAAACTCTGCCAAGTGCAGCCTGGATGAATTCACTAAATGTCTGCCGATACACAGACAGAGGAGCTCCAGGTGTCCAGGCATCAGTCTGCACAGGAGGCTCGCAGCAGGCAGGAGCTGGACAGCTATCGAGTGCAGAGCCTGGAACAAATGAGAGCCGACATGGAGGACAGAGAGAGACAGCTCAGGGCGCTCAGCGAGCAGCTGGACAGAGGCAGCAGGATGAACCAGTTACAGAGACAACGCAGTGCCAGAGAGATCCGACAGGTCCGTCAATGATCTTCATTAGACTAATGCGCTAATGTGTGTGTGCTGATGCACTAATGGTTACTGCACACTGTAGGTGCGGGTCCAGCTACAACAGGAGCTCAGCATTAAACAAGAGGCCTTCCAGCAGGTGGATCGACTGCAGAGCCAGGTGAATGACATGGAGGCAGCTTTGTCCAGATGCACGTCGTCGACAGGTACATACCCACAGAGCGTGAACTGGGTTTCACCAGCTTCTCCATCTGCTTCAAAATGATCTGCCCTGACATTTCATCGACCATATTCTCTGTATCTGTTGTATCACAGGGCAAAGCAGGACTTATTACACGCTGTCAGTCAGCAGATTGAGTGCTAGAAGTCCCTCAGCAGGTCTGTACCCACCTTAATCTTACCTTCATCTCAGAGCAGTGAGGTGATAATCTGCAAAAAAAAAAAAAAAAATCACTTATTGTGTAGCTGCTCATGCGGTTCAGGAGTAAAATGAAAGCCACTGTATTCTCCAGATACTCATAACTTTCTGCGAAGACATTTTAAATTTCATTATATATTGTATTTTAGAGTGGTGCAGCTCAGTCTCTGTTGTATTTCTGTCTCAGGTCTGCACAGGGCCGGTCAGCACAAGCAGCAGCAGTCAGCCCTGCAGCTTGGCAGCCTCACAAATTACACCACACTTCAGGACTCTGCTACAGTGCCAAGACACCAGAGAGCAGAAACAGGAGCCAGGAGCCGTTCGAACACCAGAATAGACAGACCTAAAGCAGTGAGTGAACCTGAGAAGCACAGCAGGGGGTGTTTAATAAGTTCAGCCAAAGTTTAAACTCCTAGAAGTTTGACAGACACTAACAGTACAGCAGACCCACAGAGCAGCGCTGCTTCCAGAGCTGCAGTAACACCATGTGCAGTTATTTGGCCTAAATGTAGCATCTACGCAAACTCAAGCAAATCTGCAGTATGTTGGAAATACCCAGCTGTTGTACTGATTCAGCGAAAAAACAAAATACACCTGATCAGTGTACTGCACCCTCCGTAAACCATGCAACCACCATGCAAAACACTATTACTGACATTGCAGACAGCAACACCCCCCCCCCCCCCCCCCCAACTTTATTTTGTGATTAATACAATTCATTCAGTTGCTACTTTTTAAGTTTTTAGTACAAGTCAAATATGTTTTTAAAGTTGGAATCTTTACAATTATAAAAGGTAACTATCAAGTTGATCATGCAACTTTCGTCTGTTCTCATTATATAGCCATTCATTAGCTGTGCTGTTGTCTGCCTCCACTTTAACAACCATAAACTAGCTTGGCCCGATGTACTGCAGAATAAATCCATTTGACAGTTTCATACTGCATATTACTGTGGATAGCAGTATCTAGTATCTAATACACAGTGTTTAACATTACTAGATGTTCATCAGCAGGTGGATTTGGCCAGTTATAAAATTGCAGTTTGGCATTTACTGAGTAGATGAGAGGACTGAGGAGCCTGGTTTCTGTCTGATAAATATGAAGCTATAGGCAGAAGTAAAATACTATAATTTCATGTCATGTGGATGTTAATGACAGCAGGTGCTGTTCATTCACATAAAAACAACCTGTTATAAGGCAACCGTAACATGCTCACGTTATCAGATTGCTGTTACACTCGTCCCTGCGTGGATCCACCATCACCATTCAAATCAGCCTTTGCTGTTTTTTCAGGATTCGACTCGCCTGCGTGTCCTGACTGCTGAGACTACGTTGCCAGACCTGTGAGATTTACCCCTGGGTATTTGGTGAAGCAGCACCAACTGGTTTAACAAGTTAGCAGCTGTTTGACATGCAGGGCGGCCTGGAGTCTCTGTTCACACACAGTAAATCTGGAGATTCGACAGTGGGCACAAAGTCGTATTCATTTTATTTTCAGAGCTAAAACACAAACCTGAGTGAGGGTTCATTTTCATCCAACAAGGTATTTTTATATCCGGTATGTTTTACAAAATCATGCATAATACTACACGTGTCTTCCCTTTGAAACACAGTGAAGCACCATTATATTCATGTTAAACTACCAGTACCAATGTCATCATTTCTATCAGCTGTAATAAAACACTGTATTGTGCAACCTTTCTTGCTTACAAATACATTTTATTTTGTTTTATTGCTATTGGTTTATTGTTTCCTAAAGATATAGGTCTTTCATGCATACATTCAGTTGCCTCCTTAATGTCATTTGAACACATTAAAAAGCTCCATCATCCAGGACGTGTGAGTTTAAGGTCATTCTGCAACCTTTTATGCAAACTGTATCAAACTTGACATTATTCATTTTAAAATGTAATAAAACACACTTATATTACATTTACTGCACATATCTCAGTGTCAGTGCTTAAACGCCATAGTTTTAAACTGTAAAATGTTCTACAAGGTACAAATCTCTGTCATGATTCTTTAACATGTATGATAATGATGATGACCTTAACAGTATACGGATATGACATGAAACCGCACTGGTGAGTTACTATGGTTCCCTGTAGAAAAAGCTTAAAAACATTCCTCTGATGATTAATGTGCCCTGCAGCAGCATTATCAGCTTGGGTCTGGTGCACCCTCAGCCCTCCTGCGGCAGCCCTGTGGTGTACAGGTAGGAGACGGTCCCAGCCTGGATCTGAAACGTCTGTCCCTGGATGTGGTGGCTGGAGATCTGCTCGCTGGTCTGGCTGATGGAGATGGGCTGGCTGCTCTGGCTGCTGATGTGAATGGCCTGGCTGTGTTGCTCTCGACTCGCCGGCACCTGGGAGCTGTCTTGAGTGACGGCCAGCTGCTGGATTGGCTGGTGCATCACGTGCAGCTGCTGAATGGGTCGCTGAGCTATCTGAAGCGGCTGCGGGGGGCCATGGTGAGCCTGTAGTTGCTCCATTGCCTCTTTACTCAGAGTGATAACATGCATCTGCTCAGGCTGCTGCGTCAATTGGCCCTCCAGCATACTGATGGTCTGAATCTGAGAGCTCTGGTCCACCACACTGCCCTGAGTGACCAGAGCCAAGTTCTGATTTCCAGTATTTCCTGATGACTGGGTGAGGAGCGTGAGTCTGGAGTGGGGCGATTCTGTCGTCTCAGCCTCTGTGGTGATGATGCTGATCTCCTGGTCCTGAGCCGGCACAAAGTTAATGTTGTCCACGTCTCCCGTCACCACCAGCCGGATCTCCTGTTCAGATGTGGAGGGCAGCTGGTACTGCTGCAGCTGCAGGATGTTACGCACCTCCTCTGGCGGTGCTGCAGCATTAGCTGCTACTGCTGCATCTGATGACACTTCTGTTGTTGCAGCTCTTTCCTTGTTGTGGGATTTGGTGTGTGTTTTCAGGTTGTCCATGCGGGTGAAGGAGAGGCTGCAGAAGGAGCAGGTGAAGGGTTTCTTCCCTGAGTGAGAGGTCACATGTCGCCGTCTTGCACTGGGGTCTGAGAATGATTTGTTGCAGATGCTGCAGTCATATGGCTTCTCACCTCTGCAAAAGGACATTTTGAGTTTAAGGGAGTGTAAGTGGCTATAATCAGTTTTTATATTTGCAATGGACCACAGCTCAGTGCTCTTATGGCATCACTGCAGCTCTAAAAATCCAGTTTGCACTACTTACCGAGCAGACTTAGCAACCAAAAAGAGACAAATTGGACAAATTGCCAGAAATGTCCGAATGAATGCCAGTGTTCATCGGTAATTAGTCACAAAAGCTGTAAAATCTTTAGCTCATATCTACCACAACTGTAATCGAGTGCAGGAAGAATATAAAGAATATAATGAATATTTCTCACCTGTGAATTCTGATGTGAGTCTGCAGTGTGCTCTTGGCTGTAAAACATTTTCCACAAATCTCACAAGTGAAAGGCTTTTCACCTGTAACGATATTATTAATATCAATCAGCTGGCAGCAGCAAGTGCCTCCACATATTGCAGATATTAACGGCACAGTAACATTAAGCTCAGAAATGATCTGCTGAAGCCTTGCGTGACTCTACCTGTATGAGTTCTGAGGTGCTTTTTCAGCTGAGCTGTGTCCATAAACTTGTGATGACACTGAGCGCATTCTGGCAACGATTTGCCTTTAATAAAAAGAAATAAATAAAGAACTCATTATTCATCCTTCAAGCGTGACTGCATTAGAACAAAACATGCTGTGCAAGTGTTGTGACTCTTACCTGTGTGAACTCTGTAATGGCTTTTAAGTTGCCTCTTCTGTGTGAAGGTCTTTCCACATTTCTCACAGCTAAAAGACTTCTCCTCTAAGGATGCAGGTAAAGGACACATGATGTAAATCAGCAGTGTGTAGCACATGCAGTACTAACATGTCAAACTGGTCTGATCCTACCTTCATGAAGGTTCATGTGCTCTTGTAGGGAGTGTTTGGTGGAGAGTGCTTTGGAGCAGACAGTACAAACGAAAGGCTTTTCTCCAGTGTGCATGCGCTGGTGGGACAGCAGAGTGTGCTTCTGGGTGAAAGACTTTCCACAAACCTGGCACCGAAAAGGCTTCTCTCCTAGGGAAGAGGAGCTACAGTGAGGTTAGTCTGATCATTGTTGAGAGATTGATGCTCCAACTCTACACTTAGTTACTTAATTATAAGTCAATCGTGATTGATCTTGTCTTTTTTGTTGTGCATTAAACAGTGACACAGGAATATGTGGCATCTTACGGACACCTCTGTGTTAAAGGACGATTCTAGTGCATTAAGCATTGGGAATAATGGGTTAAAACTATAAAAAAAAAAAGATCCAACGTAAAATAAACAAGAATTTAGTGGAGGAGACTTTTTTTTAATGTCTGACATCTAAATCATTACTCACAAGGCAGATTACCTGTGTGAGTCCTTTGGTGGATCTTTAAAAAGAGGTGGTTTTTGAACACTTTATCACAGTCCTCACATCGGGCTTCGGTATTGGGGTATTTCCTTTTCCTGCCTCTCTTCCCAGGTTCTTTGCTTGCTGTTGTATCACTGCCCACCTTGTAGCTCTTATATTTAACGGGAGGCCTGATTTTCCGTTTGCTCTGCCGGCTCTGGTGGGCTGCTGGGTCATAATCTGCATCGTCTTTAGGTTGTGGCTCACGTACTTCTTCATCACAATCCATATCTCCACCCTGTGTCTCATCTGAGCTCTCACACGGAGCACTTGTCTTTTCCAGCTCTGTGACAGGCACCTCTGTGTTTTTCTTTGGTCGTCCTCTTTTGCGTTTTGACAAATCCGGCACCTTGGTTTGTCCCAACTTTAGCTCTTCACGTTTGATTGCTGCATAAGAGTGCATGAATTCAGTGAGCATCTCCACCAGGTCCCTGACCTCCACAAGACGCGCTGTGGCCAGAAGCTGCTCCGTGGCGCTCACCTCCACAGACACCTGGGCACTGTAGATGAAATCCAACACAGCTGCAAACATCTGTGCTGTCATACCATCCAGCCGGCAGGTGCTCTGACTTATCTGATCCTCTGCTGTGAACATGACACTGAAGTACTCGCTGCTTGCTGCCAGCAGGGCTTTGTGTGCCTTGAAGTGCACGTTTTCCACAACAAGAGTGATGTCACACAGTAGGTCCCTTTTCCTGAGCTTGTCACATTTGCTCAAGATGCTTTGCTTATGTGAATCTGAGTGAAGGACCATGAGTGGTGAAGTCCTGGATGTAGCCTCAGACATCTTCCTGTCAAAACAATCCCTCTTGCTCCTGAAGGCAATGGAAAGCGACTATTTATCAGAACAGGGTTACAGTGCATAAGAGGAAGAAACAAAGAAACAATGCTTTTTTCTCTGAATGAGTGCATTCAACATTTGCAAACTTTAATACCCAAATAATGCTGAGGACACATAAAGCAAAACATATAGTTTTAAGGTTGGAACTACCATATTTTTTTGTACTGATCATTCTGTGTTTTAGCGCTGCACTGATTAATCTGTTTCATCAACTGAAAATGAACAACCAATATTTTTTATAACCTAGTTAAGACATTCATTTAAAAGTTGCTGTGATTTTTGTCTTTGTAAGGTGAATATCTTTGGGTTTTAGATTGTAAGTTGGACGAAACAAACTGTGTCTGTGAAACAGTTTTCTGACAGTTTAATTAATTCTAGATTGATCTAAAATTAATCAAAGGATTAATTGGCAATGAAAATACTGTTTTTGTGAATGTCGTAGATCAAAGACCCCAATGAGCCTGTTGTGTCCATACTAATGAAGTGAGAAGGGAAGAGGACCTTCACGTTTTGAAAAAAATAGGAACGTTTTCTCCTCACAAAAAATTTAAATTAATTACACAAACCAAAATCGATCAATCAGGCACTTACAGTTGGAAGGATCTATTAATCATTTAAATACATAGTATTTGCTACTATACACATGTTTAAGAAACCTGATTATGTTTTCCAATGCAGCTGAATGCAGTGCAAGTGTTTGGTACAGTCGAAGTTACCACATTTATAAAGTTCACCTGCTACACTAATGTTTGGTCTCAAACTACTGATTAGCCTTCTGCAGTGATGAAAACTTGAAGGTTAGCCATCAAGCTAACTTACACCGTCTCAAACAAAGCAAACGCTGCTAGCCTGAAATAGGCCGCAACTAGTAAAAACAGTGCCGCGTGCAGCTGAAATTAAGTAAATCAACGATATTTTACTAAAGTTTCTGTTTATCACAGGACCATAACAGTTTAAGAACACAGACCGCAGTGAAATTTATAATAGTGATCTTTTAGGACCTTACCGTTTCGAGCTAAACGGGAGAGGCTTGAATGTGAATGGCTTATCGCGAGAGGTGTGGTTCTGACGAGATCCATGCGCAGTTGAGCTGCACACGCTGTGGATCGCGCGAGCGCCTTCCGTCCACACTGACAGCAGACGGTGGCAGGTTTTACAGATCAGCTGTTACTGTTTACATTGTAAAACAAGAATTGCACGACGATCTTATATTCTTCGGATCTCCGTTCAAAATGTAAAGACACAGCTCGTTAGAGGAAAGTGTCAGTGAAAACAGGAGAGTATTATAATCAGTACTTCTGTTTAATAAAATAATCGTTGTCATTTATAAGTAGACATATTTCAGGACCTGCACGTCCTTAAAAGACAGAATAAACAAAGAGCCGGCAACAGTCCTCTGTGCAGTGACAGCACTGCATCGTCTACTACTTGCATTACAGGTAAGTGAAGGACTCTTTGCTTTAGCCTCAGTTTTTAAAACAGTTTCAATGCGACCACATTAACTTATAATTAGATTGATTGAGCAATGTTGCACTATGCAATCTCCCAAAGAACGGTCACCAGTCGTCCTTCGTGAAATATAACAGAATCTGAATCAATGGCCCCCTGCCATAAATCTACTATACTGTAATTGTGAAAAAGAAAAGCATTACAGTACGTAGATATGGTCCTTAATGCTTGTGGATAATTGCGGAATAGAAACATGACCCCCCCCCCCCCACGAATACTCCGTGGAAGCACCTGTCGCTTCGTCCACTTGCTTTAACTCGCAAGTGTCCGTGAAAAACGTTTCTATTAACTATGCACGTGTGGATTTTAGAATTTCTTTGCATTATTAAATTACACTTTTTCCACATATGGTTCTGGAGTAATTGAATGCATCTTTGGCATAATTCACATAGACTTTAAGCTTTCTTTTATTTGGAAAGTCAGCGTTTCTGTATTGAGCCAAGCAAATTCAACAACAGATCCTATCCTCAGAGGACAAATGACTTTAATCTGATTTAAATCAGAATCACTGTCATTGGTGCAGTATGCTTTTTACCTTCAGGGATGCAGACTAATGTGATCATGATGTAGGTTGTTTTTTTTTTTTAACTTAAAATAATTCTAATAAAGAATTTTTTGTTTCCCTGAATTTCTGTTTGTCTTCACATTTAAAAAAACCTTTCATTTCAGTAGGGTGGGAAGAATTTTTCTATCCATTGTAGCCTGCACCCTTTTGGCTGCAAGGGACCTTCTCTGGCCTAGTTTACAATGCCTCTTATGCAATGCATAATTACAGCGAAGCAGGCTTTGTGTTATTGATCCTTGGACTGTGCAGTCAATTTAGATGTTAAGCTGAGTAGTTGTGGATTAACTTTCTGAGAGTCGTAAGTAATAACAAAGGTTGTTTTGCAGCAATCAAGCAGCATTTGACACAGATCTTTCTTCCAGTTTACCTCCAGTTGGTGTCTTAGACCTGAGCAGGATGAAAACTGTCAGGGTTGCAGTGGTGGGAGCAGGTGTGATTGGTCTCTCCAGTGCCGTCTGCATAGCAGAGGCTCTTCCCTTCTGCTCTGCCACTGTGCTTTCCGAGAAGTTCAGTCCAAACACCACCAGTGATGGAGCGGCTGGAATCCTGTTTGCTGCAAAGTTTCCAGGTATGCAACAGTCTCTCTCAGATATGAACATATTTGAAAATATTATGCAATCAGTGCTATTTTAGAGGCTGATAATAATTTCTTATGCTTATTAATTCGTAATTTATTCTCAACCCTTTGAAAATGACTGATGTATTGTATTTTTCTATCAGATATTCCCTTGGAAAGACAAAAACGCTGGTTCAAGGACAGCTTTGATCACCTCTTGGCCATTGCTCAATCCCAACACTCACCGGAGGCTGGAGTAATGCTGAGCTCTGGGTAGCAATTATTATATAGAGTTATAAAAGGGGCGAATACTCATCCAGGTCACTATTAAAACAAGACTGTGTCCACTGAGTTTTGGCTTGGTTTTTGGTTTTTTTTTTTGGATATCCCAGGTGGCAAATCTTCAAAGAGCCTCCAGCTGATAAGCCCTTCTGGTCAGAGTTTGTGATTGGCTTTCGAAACATGACTGACAGTGAACTGAAAAGGTTCCCGGATCATAAGTTTGGCCAGGCCTTCACCACTATAAAGTGTGAATGTTCCAGCTACCTGCCATGGCTCGAAAAGAGGTTTGTCCTCTGTGTTAAACTGTCATGTCTAATGTGTAAGGTTTTATTATAATTCTTTTAAGTTTAATAAAGCAAAACAGTTCATTTTATGTTTGGTTTCATTGAGGAAAAGGTGAGTAATTGAATACAAGAGACTGACAATGTTTTCGCTCAGGTTCAGAAAAGCTGGGGGCCAAATACAACAAAGGAGGATCAACAGTCTTGAGGAACTAAGTGACAGCTACGATATTATTGTCAACTGCTCCGGTCTGGGCTCCAAAACGCTGGTGGGTGACAGCGAGGTGTACTCAGTCAGAGGCCAGGTCCTTAAGATGGAGGCTCCCTGGCTGCAGCACTTCATCAGAGATGGAGATGGACAGACGTACATCTACCCTGGAATACACAGTGTCACTGTTGGTGGCACAAGGCAGGAGGACGACTGGCGACTACACGTGGACGACGGAGACACAAGGGGCATCCTGGAACGCTGCAGCAGGCTGGAGCCGTCACTTAGCAAGGCCAAAGTCCTCAGCAAGTGGGTTGGTCTGAGGCCCAGCAGGAGGAATCCGAGGGTGGAGAGGGAGCAGGTGCAGCTGAAGGGTCGCAGCGTGCCTGTTGTCCACAACTATGGCCACGGAGGCTGGGGAGTCACACTCGCCTGGGGTACCGCCCTGGATGCACTGGGGCTGGTTAGGCAGTGCCTTCACGAATTGCCACAACAGGCTAAACTGTAAACCAGACCTGCCACTGAATCCTGCTGTTAGTCAGCACAGATTACACTCACCTTTAAATCACTGGTAGACAACAAATTAAACTTGAGTAAAATCCTAAGTAATGTACAGTAGGTTATTTTACATAAAAAAACAAAAAATAATTTAATGGTGAGACAGTAGTTGCTTGTTTGGATGCACTGGGGCTGGCTGTGAGATATCATAATAAATTATCCTTTTTTAATTTCGACTGTGCCAATTTTTCTACTGTTTGGTGGCTTTGAGGGAGATGACCTGCATTTTTTGGATGGTAAAACAGTGATAAACAGACCTATTATCAGGTTTACAATGTAGAAAAGAAACCTTTATTAATTAAATTAATGAGCAGGAAAATACTGTACATAATTGACGAACATGAAACTGATGTGAAATAAACAAGTCATGCGAGTCAAACGCTTGCTGGACGATTAAATGTAATGTAATAAAATAGTTTTATGTTCTGGCAACACTTTTTAAAAAAATCAAAGTTATGAATAAAAATAAACTTGTCAAAGTAGTAAAAGCACAGATATTGCGAATAACATTATTATACTATATTACACTATATTATCATGACAATTGTTCTGTTCTATTCACATGTCCCAGTCCAGTGTGACAGTGAACCAGCACTTCACCAGCGCTGTTAAACTGAAGCAGCTAAGTGGGATTCAGTCATCATTCACTTTGTAAACCATAACTTGAAAAGAGTTGAATTTATTAATACTGGCTTTTTTTGATGTGCTTGTTTAACAGCTGTTTACAGACTGGATTCAGATGAATGGAGAACATCTAAAATAGATATTGGTTTATTACCTTTTGACCAAATTGTAACCAGACTCAGTGTAAATACAAAGGTTCCTAATATGAATATAAGTTAACACTCTTTAAATTTTAAGTTTGTTTCCTTAGAGAGCATTAATTCCTATAGATTTAACTCAGGGGTGTGTTGTGTTATTTTACTGTCTGGCTACAGCAGAAAATGTCTTACGGGTCTTACATTAATTAGCTTGCATTTCCTGGTCATAGTAAACTCATGCCTATGTTTTCAGAGATTTTTTTGGGGGGGGAATATATAGTTTTAGACAAAAAGCACTTTTAACATCAACACCATGTCGTGCTCTATCTTGAGATCACTTCCCTGCAGCTAGAGTCTTTCTTCTATCAGATTTACAGTTTGTATGGATATCTTCTTAATTCTCTTCATTTTCAGCTGGCGAGCTTCATAATTAGCTGAAAGTGAATGGGTACGATTCTTTGATAACATGTGGTTTGTGTTGTTGCACAAACTGTCAGCCTCTGGTGGTAAGTGCTCTCTGCATGGGTTTGGTAAATAAGGTATAATTAAGGGATGATTGGAACTTTCTGCAGGGACTGTGGGTGGCAGCTGGAGGCTTGAGCTTTGTGTTGATTCTGCTTGTTTATGGGCAAACACATGGACTGTGTCTGTGCTGAAAGTGCTGCATGCTGTATTATATGATGTGGATGAGGCCTGGGAGGATGGGGACAGGTTAACATGATTTACTGAGCGCTGCATGCTCTTCTCAGTCTTGATGCAGATTGTCAGATTCCAGTTTTTAGGGTCGACGAGTTGTCTTTTCTGGTCTTTGTGGAGGACATTCAGGGAGAAGCTCCGCCTCAGTGGCCCTGCTGCTGACTGTCTTCTCAGCTCCATGCAGCTCTGGCTCCTAGCAATGGCTCCACTGGAAAACTGGTCTTTTGCTGGGCTTAGGAGAGTTAAGCTCTTCTTAGGGGGTCTTAGTGATGGCAAGATACAGGGCAGGCATGCTGGTTTTCTTAGGAGTGAAGTCTTATCAGGGCTGGTGGAGGTCAGGGTCTGGGCAACTGCAGGGTCCTCTGGGGACGGGAGGTGGCTTGACTCAAAACCAGAGGAGGACCTGCTCATTGATGAAGATGTCTTTTTGTTTCTTCCTGAAATAAACAAGTGAAGTGTCTGCAGATCATGCATGTGCAGGTCAGGTGTGACAGGTATTTGACTTTGACAGAACAGCAGCAGCAGCGTGCTCAATGTTGGAAAAGACAGGCTGTTGTAAGAGGATGCCCAAGAAAAGAAGAGTTCAAAACAACTATATATGTGTGCTGAAGGTGGACGATGAATGAAAGAAAAGAAGGGAGCAGTCAGGTCTGGTAAAGCATTGAGCAATTTATTCCTCACGCTCAACCGTGACAGAAGCACACTTCAGAAACTGCTGAGACCACAGAACCTCAACCCACCACACTTCTGTTAGAAGTGTTAGAATGAGTTTAACTTTAAACGCTGTTAAACCATTTTAAAGGTTGTCCAAGTCTGCATTTTAGTGCATTTACAATGATACAAAATGCCATATTTTAACAAGTATAATTATAGTATTTAGTAAATATTCTTCTTATTCTTCTGCATTATGCAGTTTTCAGGCACATGATAAAATATTGTGCAACGTTATTTTACTGGACTAGAAAAATATACACACAAACAGCAAAATCTTAAGAGAAATACACTGTACAGACGTGGCTGATCCAACATAATTCTCTAACCACATGACCTTTTGACATTCACAAGAACCCTTGTTTACATTAAGCACAGCTTGTTGCATTTTGACAATTTTTAGACTTCAGCCTAACCAAATAACCACAATAAGAATTATATAGTTATGGATAAAGCAAGCATTCACAGTAAATATGTACTGCAATTACTGAGGGTATTTTTTTCAACTATTTTAAATCTTCACACGCCGGTTCCACAGTCACCATTTTCAGCAAACGCAAAACCACCACACAATTCACAACTGCAGATCTATTTGTGAGTAGATCTACAAGCGGCTCAACATATAGTTTGTTTAAGGGTGTGAAAAATATCTTTAGGTCACTGCTCAGTTAACACAACGCCAGTGAGCTTTTTAGTCCCAAATTCGCAGAGAACCTTGTGTTATCCCTCTTTGAATATGACGCTTGTGAAGAAAGGCATGTAATGTCACTTCTCAAAAGCACTGAACAGACAAAACAGTTTGATTCAATGATGCAGAAACAGAAGAAAGTATGACTCGAAAAGGAAGGAGAAGCTTGGTGGAAATAAAAACAGACAGAGCACCAGAAGTGAATGTGACGACAGCAGAGTCTTTCCAGAAGAGCATGAAAGCTTAATTTAGTGGCTTGGAATGCTCAAACATCAAGAAGGACTGAAGATCACACGAGTCTTTCTAGTGAAGGATGAGGCAGAGGAGGGCAGAGGAGGAGGACAGTGTTCACAGGCGACTCAGGCTGTCATACCGTTCTCCAGGTTCTCGTTGCTCTCGTAGCAGCCGGAGTCCCGCGGGGAGTCTCCCGTGAGGCCACGCCTGTCCAGGAGCTTCTCCTGTGAGCCTCCGGACTGACTGCTTCGCTCAGGGTCGCTGCTTCCTGCAAGGCACAACAACGCCAACAGGAGGCAGACAGTCACATCTTATGATCTCTAAAGAAAACTGGTGAGGAGGTGTGCATGAGTTCTGTGCATGGGTTGCTTCTGTAGATAGAATTAATCTTAATTTGTGTGTTTTTCCACAGTTGTGCAGCTCTCAGGTGAGGTTTAACACCCTGTTAATTACCTGACCCACCATCACACTCTTGCAGCAGCTCCACAGCAGTGAGCAGCACAGCTCTGTGCTGGGCATCTCTGATGTTCAGCTCATCCAGGTCCTCCTCCTCAAGCAACTTGAATGTGTCCAGATCCTCGTAGCCGTTAAAAAGGAAGGTGGGAAGATGCTCCTGTGTAAAGGTGACGATGGATAATGCACAAGCAGATCAGTAAAACTGTATTGTAAAATCAGAACTGCTAAAAGTAGTTTTGAGATGTGAATTGAGCATGTTGTAACTTCAACAGTTGGTATTTTTATACAGTTTTTCAAATTTCAGACACTGTCAAATCTTTATTTTTAAAGACACAGTTCAACATTTTGGGAATTACACTTTGTTGCTTTTGTGGAAAATGTTAGATGAGAACATCTGTCATGAGCTTCTCATTTAACTATTGAGAAAGAAAGAAGTATTGAGAAAGAAAGTGTATTTACCAAAATGTCAAACCTTTTAATGCTTTCCATACGTTAAAAATCCCAGTACTGGTGTAGTTTACACAAGTCAAAGTATCATGCCTGTGTTTGTGTATGTGACAGAGTCTGACAATGTAGAAAGTTTATTACTTTGAGGTTTATGCGATCGAGGAGCTCCTCTACAGAGGTGGGTTTGGGTTGTCGAGCCCTCCTCCTTCTGCGTGTCTTTTTGGGCTTCATCTCCTCTTCATTCAGGACATCCACGTAAATGAACTTGAATGTGCCGACTTTACCATTGAGCATCCCCATCCACGTACCCATCGGTGGCTTACTAATGATATCTATGACGTCTCCACTCTGCATGAAAGATCAGTGGAGCTTGAATTTTTTGAAAGATGTCTGCTCTACACATTGTGTGATTTAGTTGATCGACAGTATGGTCATACCTTCAGTTTGAGGGAGTCAGTGTCGTAGGGGCTGGGGGTGAAGTCAGTATGAACTAGAGCGCGTCCACAGAAGGGTCCGTGGTAAGGCAGCTCATCCTCCTCCCCATCCTCAGACTTCACGCTCTCTCTGTTGCTGTTGGAGGAGTCAGTGGTGCCCACTGTCTGACCACCTACACAAACCACAGCAAGAAAAATGAGCCACTTCAAAACCACAAAACTGCACGGGTGTGTTAGTGCTTGAAAAATATTTTTCACATGTCTTTTAATCTAACTGGGGTGCCAGATGTTACACAGTTTGCATGCAGATAAATACAGCGAAGCCAGAAAGTTTAGACTATCTCAAAGGCGTCCTTGAAACACCTTGCTGTTAAACACCACACATCTGGTGTTCCATGGCCGAGTTAAAACAAACACTAAGAATTATTTGCAAGTACACCCAGATTTGGTCCAGGCACACTGTAAACACACAGACTTACTCATGGAGCTTTGTCCGCTGAGGGAACTCCTCAGGCTTTCCACAGACCCTCCTGGTTTCAGTTTGGTTTTCTCCAAAGAGTCAGAGTCTGTGTGAGGCGAGTGAGGGCAGCTGGATATGCGGTCTGGGCTTGACTAAAATACAGAGAAATAACTTTATTACCTGTCCTTCACAATCTTTGCAACGTTACCTTTAAGGGCAAACAATGGCAGTTACACTGATCTGTCTGTACGCACCTGTTCAGAGAGAGAACTGTGGTATCGCTTGGATATGTGTTTTCTCATAGTTTCCCTCACAGACTTCACTTTTTTGCCCAGGGAAATGCGAGATGCTGGTGGAGACTTAACGGGATCTCTCAGACCATCCCCCTCCTTAATCTCATTCAAATACACAAAAAGCAGAAAAAAGGCACATAAACAAACAGATTTAATTAATGATTCAGTGTATGGAAATTCAGAAGGAATGGCAGGTACTTACAGTGCTAACGTTGTCGGACATGATAGCATGCACTGAGCGGTTGGTCAGGTCGAATCCACCAAAGCTACAAGCTCTCTGTAAAACAAACAAACAACACGTAAACAGGACATCTATGAGCAGAAAAGCATAGATCAACTCAGGGAGGTAAATATGGTTTTTAAAACGCCTAACCACCACTGGAGAAGCTGCACCTTGAGTGTGGATGGGTGCCTTATTACTTATTACTGAATCTAAAATTTATTTGGATTATTCTTATAGTTAACAGACAACAGTGCATGTGCTGGAACATGCATGAAGGGCTGCTTCTATAACACAGAGTGGTATAAGCATATCCGTAACTGCAGGACATTTGTAAAAAGAAAATCGAGCCTGAGCCTGAGCAGTAAGGACTACATGAAGTTAAAAACTGATTATATTTAAATAAGTGTGTTGCTCTCTGGGTTCTTAGTGATACCTAGAACAAAGAGAACTTTGTGTGTGAGTGGCCATCAGTGAGCTGGATAATGGGGATCTGAGTGGCGGTGTTACAGTGTTATACTGCTTGAAATGGTTCATTGCTGCCTATCAAAGGGATTGAAGAGTGGTCCTGACACTTGTCGCCTGAAAGTGAAAGTATTAATTCAGCGCAGCAGCTTTAAAAATGCATCACTTGCCGAATAACAATCTCTCAACAAAGGCTTCTCTATACTCACCCCGTGGTGGCTGAGTGGGTTCAGGATCCGGTGACGGAGTTCTCCGTCTGTCACTGAGCGAGCGATTTTGGGTTCTGCATCATTGCAACCTTCTGTTTCTGAAATGGAAGAGCCGCTGCCTTCACCTGCCTCCCTCACCTCTCCTGCTACACTCGTCTCCTGATGGACGGGGCTCGCACTAGACTTGGTAAAGGCCTGGAAGATCCTTTGGCTGCTGCAGGTGTCCAGACTGCTGGAGGAGGGAGACGTGGTCAGGCTGTCAGAGTCCCTGTCATATGTAAGCTGTTCTTGCAGAGCTGAAGCCAGGAAGTCCACGGGGCAAACAGCAGGCTTCTTCTGCACACCTGAGTACAGGGACGTGCTGGCGTCTCCACAGGGAATACCATCTATGTTTAGGCTCTCTGGGGGATTAAAAAAATGAAAAATGTAGAGAAAGGAAGAAGGAAATGAAACAGCCTTGTTTGCAATTTCTAAAGATTTACTTAATAATTCTTCTTATAAAAGGTCAAAATTATCTCCAATTGTCCTTTTCCATCTGCAAAGAACAATCTACTGGCCTGCTGCTGATTACTTTTATGTTTTAGCATAGAACAAACATAACAAATGTAAACATGTTGGATGAAAATAGTTGGAAAAGTACTCTTCAAAAACATGTATTCAAGCAGACTACACAACTTGTGAAAACACATGGTAAATACTGTTATTGCAGTAAATATGCTTAGTCAAACAGTAATTAGATCCTCCACAATTACTGATATTTTGTCTAGACTCTGCATCACACTCACTGTGGTGTCCAAGGCACACAATTTACTCTTAATACTTGGCTGTTCTTACTGTAAACAACTGGGTCTGACTGATTTTTACATCTTGGCTGGATGTAGAGAAACACCCTCATAGATTTTACCAGAATAATTACTAAAACTTCTCTCTCCATCTTTTTTTTTTTAAATGTACACAAGACAGGAATTTCTACAGAGGCTTTAAAACTCTGATGGCTGTCACATTGCAAAGTAAAGTCTGATGGTTTCAGTACCCTCTGCTTCAGGCCTCTTGGACTCATCGATTTTGATCAGCTTCTTCTTCACCTTCCGGGTTGAGTTGACAAGTTTGTGGAGTCTCCTGAAAGTTGCAGACTCTTCTTGCTCAGTGTCTGACAGGTCACAAGGCTGATAGGAGAGGGAATTTTACTTATTTACTTATTTTTTTTACTTATTTCACCACAGGAGCTTTGCAGTTATGGTAAAATAACTATGGGCCTGTTCACAGTAAATTGCAGACCTAACAGAATAGATGTTTGTGATCGTGGCACTTTTGGTGTCTTCATACTGAGATGTGAGCTCAGAAATTTCAAGGTATATTTTAGTAACTGTTCAAGTACCTTTACTTGAATAAAATTGAAAAGTATGTAAGCTGTATTCACACCAAACATGCTGTTACAAATACCTGCTGTAGAAACTACTTGCAGCTTAATATAAAAATGTGGCAGGAAACCACATCGATGACAAGAAGTCACATGCAGACAGCACAGAAAGCACAGAAATGTGATGGGTCACATACACTCTGCATCGCAGGCTTTCTGTATGTGGGACGTGTCAAGACTTGACTCATAAATAAGGTTTAGTGACCAAGGTGACCAATACGTAAGTGGTATGTAGATCCCGGAATACACACGAGGTAACAAAATGAAAGCAATTATCATTCTCAAATATAAAAATAGAAATTCAAGGTAAGCAGAAATCATATCTAACTGGTAAAGAAACTTATGTGCAATGATTACACACCACACAGAAAGACCAAAGTGAGAGGAGAACACACACACAAGCACATACACGTGCATGTGCACACACACACAAACACAAACACACACACACCGCAAAGAGAAATAGTCAGGCCATCCAGACGAATCTGAAAAATGTGCCCTGAACCTGAGCCCCCTAATCACCCCACCCATGCATAAAAGAGCTGTGGCCTGCATAACAGGGCCCTGTGCTGAATCCACCCGCTCACTACAGCACAATAGGGGGTTAGCGCTTTGACAGCGATGAATAGAAGTTCAGCCAGTGCCCTGCAGTTGGGAGAAGGCCCTGAGCTGAAGGCTTTAGAGGGGCCCTGGTTCATCAGTGGGACAGGGACAGAGGGAAAGAGAGCGGCTGTCAACAGCTCAGCAGCCTTGGCACTGGCAGATCGGAGGCCCTTCTTGCACAGCACACTGCACTTAAAGATCGTTTCAGCGTTAAAAAGCCACTAAGATTGCCTCAGCGTGAGTGCTTAGAGACTTACATTACAGTTGGCCAGCTCATTTGGGGTGGGACTAGAGGGGTCGGTCCACTCAGTGGGGTCGGACCTGCACGTCTGTTTGTTTTGTATCTCGAACTCCTTCAGCTGCAAACAAAAGACGACCCTGTTAGTATACAATGCAGAGTACATTAATCTGCCATCTGATGAGTTACTTATCCGTGAACCACTGGCACACATTGGGAATTATTAGAACTGCATTCTTTCCTTTAGAGAGCTAAAACCACACTCTGTCCACATGTCTACATCAGAATGTTATTATATTTACAAAGCTGAAAATGTTGTCAACAGTAGATAGATCTGCTGGATGGATGATTTCCAGTGTTTTATGCAGTCACATTGCTACATGATTATTCCTTTATGTGTTTGTAAAGCAAGAACCAAAAGCATTTAGAATTCACTGATGAAGTTTAACTCCTTTAAGCACAGCCAACTTGTAAAGCTGAGCAAAAACAAAAAATGGCTGCAACGTTTGGTAAAGCATGACATCATACCCGTGCCAGCGCTTCCTCTATAGAGATCATATTCTCCTTCACCATCATCATCAGCTGGATGCGCTCTTCATCACTCATGGTGATTTCACTGGCTACAAAACCAACGTCATCACCTGCCAGGAAAAGGCAGAAATGTCAGCGGGCAGGACTACACACAACCGAATGCTTTAAGTTTATTTTAAGACGCCCTGTGTCAAGTAGCAAAAAGATGTGCATCTGAACAATCCCCATCTACATTCACCATTTTGTTTACTTTTTTATGTTGTCTAAACATACCTTTAGAGATCTGACGCACCACTCCTTTCTGTGACTTTCGAAAACTCTGCCAAAAAGACTTGCTCTTTCTCTTTCCATCCCATTTCCCTTAACATAAGAACAACTGAGTTTAATATAGTGCAGCGAAAAAAAGATGCATGACAGTGTCACCATACAATCAAACAAAAATATCCATATTCATATGCTAAGTGCTAAATGAACAAAATACAATATTTTCAAAATGGTAAAACAAAAAGTAATTTTTAGTTTTTAAGAGCAGTCACTCCACATCTTCCTTACTACTTTCAAAGAATAAATATCTTCCGAAAAACCCCAAAACAACTTTCAATCATAAATATATTTGTGTTTATATATATATAACAACATTATTTAAAATTGCTTTTCTGTTGGTTTGTTTCATATAGGCTGTGAAACTGTATCACCCCGATTGTATTTACACTGAAGCATTAAGTCTATGATGAATGTACTTAAGATTTATTTAAAATTTCAACTTACCCCCCGATCCATCATCAGAGCTGGATTTGTGCACAGGAAACCTGAATAAAATCCAAACAAAGCATTAACTTCATTTGAAGGGTTCAAATGAGGGTTTAAAGCCCCGACCATGACCAGTACCTGCTGTCCAAAGTTATTTTCTTCATTTTCCCTGCTGTCCCACCATCTCCACTAATGTGTCTATCTATCCTCTTGACTTGCGTCAGATGAAAATAAAAAGAAGAATCACAAAAGTGCTGTGTCTCTCATGACACTGGCATCATAGTGAAGGGAGAATCAAAGTAGTCAAAACAGATGAAAAAGACCGGCTGCTCTTGGCTGATGAACAGAGGTCAGTCCTCTACGGCCATCGCAGGAACAATAGAGTCTTTTTCGTGTCCAGTCAGGGTTTTGCAGCAGCAGCAGCAACACTAACGTGGCCTCTGCATTCCCTGCACACTTTCACCCTCCCTCTTTCTGTCTCTCACTCTTCATCTCTCTGGGCCTTTTGTTGTGTGTAACTGTTTCTCTCTCTCTCTCTCTCTCTCTCTCTGTCTCTCAGTTGACACTTGCTGGTTTTGGGTGAGTATACGAGTTTGCAAACAGATCAAACCAATAATGCTTGTTTTGTACGCAAATATTAGTTAGTTAGTCATACTGGCGACTGCTGAAATGAAGAGCAACAAAAATGCCTGCATTGAAATTTACATTTTTGTTTATGTTTGATTAAATAATTGTGTCATGTTAACTCTTCTTTTAAAGACAATTCATTTATTATTACTCCAAGATGTACAAATTCTACTCAGCATTACAGAGTGAACACATCACTATTTAATGTGGGAAACAATAAATATGAAGAGGAATTTTTTTTAAGTTGGAAATGTGCAATGTAGAAATGGACAAATTGATTCATAATTTAAAGAGGATCATAAAAAAATAGGAAGAAAAGACTTAAACTTAAAAATTTGTCAGCTATTGATTAAAAAAGAGCACTGCTCAAAACCTTTGGTGTGAAAATAAAAGACATCAAAACTTGTACTTAAAGCATTGGCTTCCTACAGTATTATTAACTTGTTCCACTGGGGGGCAGTGTAGGTTTCCTGTGAGTCCCATCTGAATACATGAGTCACTAAAGGAGATTGATGTATGTGTCCGTCCAGGGTTCTGAATAATACAAATCTGTTTGTCATTACAATAAAATTCCTGAAAATAGGTTTATTGCTCAATTTTCAAGTTTCTGACTCCTAAACAAACTAAATCTAATCAATATGCTGTTTATTAGACAGTTCCTTCATCATATTCAGCGTAAAAAAGGACAAAATATGACTAATAGTTGAAATCCCTAAAAAGAAACAATGGAGGGAAGGAAGGAAGTTTGGAGGTGACAGAAGTGCTTCATAAATGTGACTGGAGGGCACCAGGAAGCAGCGGAAAGACACAATTGGCACAGAGGATTAATCACAGTTTAGGACAACGTAACAGCTCCTACCACTTTTATCATTATTTATCATTTACCTGCTTTCTGCTGCCTCATTGTACATAATAAAGTTGTAGATTTCTAACCTCATTTTATAAAAAGTAATTGTTTTCTTTTTACCTTCTCTCAGTCTCTGGAGTGGAGGTGGTACTGTTGAGTCCAAGAGATTCCTAAAGTAGATGAAAAAGGTATGAATTCAAACAATTGCACAAGCAATACTTCAATTTACTGATCTGCTTTTAAAGGTAATATTTTGGGTTATAGTTATGTTCCAAACACACAAGTGATTTTAAGTTATGGTACTTTCCTTTAAAGGAAAGACAAAATATATGTAGTGGAGTGTCCTATGCAAACCAAATCACGCATATTTAATATGTAATAAAAGAATTTCAGATTATTCATTATTTTATGATTTGTTGCGCTTTCAAAATACCCCTCAGGTAATATGGTGTCAACAACAACTTACATTCAAGGGCAGTCTCAAGGCCAGCTCTCTGCATCACACTCAGTCATATGTTACTTTTTAGCCTTCTGTTTTGGTTTTTCTCAGGATAATCATGACAATACAATTCCATGGCCTCTTATCAGCCTGTCTGCTGACACACAAATGAGGAAGTGGCTTTCTCCTGGGGTCTGACACACTCACCTGGATCTGAGAGCGGAGCTGCAGTGATGTGGCCACTGAGTCAACCTTTCCCTGAAACACAAACAGGCAAGGGAAGTGGAGGAGTAAATTATAGTGTCATCATGACACAGAAATAGAATTAATATTCAGCTTACTGAGTTGGCCAGCCCAAGTTGTGGAATTATATGGTTAAAAGTTATGTGTCACTGGTTATGACCACTGGAATTGCTTCAGTGCCAACAGGAATTTAAACATGTCTGAATTTTAGGAGATGAGAACTTGAGAACTTTTCTATCTGACAAGGTTCAAGGTGTCAAAAACGCATACTGTTATTTGTACTACAGAGGCAGATTATAGGCTAACTAAGGGTTAAAGAAAGTAGTCAAAACACACAGAACAATATTAACCCAGACACTTACCACAACATGCAGCAAACATAGACCAACAGGTTAAAGGAATAGTTCAAAACCTCAGAAAATGGGCTTATTGTACATACAGTCATCAGGAAGTTAGCTCAGCTTAGCATAAAAATTAGAAAGAGATAGCATGAATAAATAATGAGATGTAACATGCTTATTGGCGACTTTTAGAGGTGCTGTCACCCTTTGAAAGAGTTTGGCTACAGCATGTTTCCTCTTGTTCCAAGTCTTTATTCCAAGCTAGTTTCAAATCTTGTCATCTTACACCCCGTAAGCATTTTCCTAAAATGCCTAACTACATTACGGTATAGAATTAGCCTGATGGCAGCAAAAAGAGTAATTTAATACTGAGATATTAAATTTTTGATGAGCTAGGGTATAATCTGCCAAGAAAAAGAACAAGACTGGTTACCATTTCTGCATCTTGCACTATTTTGCGTTTCCGTAGCTCCTCCATCCTTTCACACACGTCACTGAGGGAGGTGCCGTAATATTGAGAATACTCCTGAGCCAGGGCATCAAGGTTCCCCACTGAGCCATCCTGAAAGAGATAAGGAGGCATTCAAGCACTCACACAGATATGGCCACAGAGCAGAGGAGGAAAACAACACCCCACAGAGGTTTAGCAAGATGCCAAACAGCAGCCACTGTAAACACTGACCACTGCCATGATTACAGCCATTGTTTCAAACTTTAGTGCGGTCACCAGCAAAACAAATAGCCAGGAAACACTGAGATAAAGCACCAAGAGAGTAAAAGCATCAGAGACGCCCAGCTGTGATATTGCCTCTGTCTTCACCAGCTTGTCGTCTTCCTGCCAACTGACCCCTTCCACCTCCTCAGACCTGACCCCCTGGCCAGAGGAAGCACCGTGTGACGCAGCTAGGACTCTCACTCAGCTCTCTTACAGTCATCAAGAGTCATCTCAAGAGGCCACAGTTCAGTCTACCATAAATCACAAGAGGCAGAATCACTCGGTCAGAGTGTCACCCCTTTTAGTTTCCTACAATTGTGCTGCCTGAAGTTATGTGCCTTTTGCCATGTGGGATGAAGAAACGATTAGAGATAAATCATTTCAGAGAATTTTTGCTGAGTTTTTGGACCGAGTGACCTTTGGGACCAAAAACAACTCACAGGATCAGTTTCCTTGTCAGTGGAATAACCCTCACTTGAGACTTCTAAGAAAGAAATTACACGACATGACTCAAACTGTCAGAGACAAACTGGAGTACTACATGTACTTATTTACAACAGCAAGGTTCAACCACCAGTAACTTTGTTGATGTCTACACAAAGTGCATAAGTCTTTATCGCCATCTTCAAAATATTAACTTTCCCTTGAGAATTATATTCATATGCAGCTACTTTCTATTGGCAAAAATACCTATATATGTATTACAACAGCCATATATAATAGTGTCTGTGTTGATTATAAAATGTTTAAGCTTGCAATAACAAGATTTCTAGCCATTTAAGGGGAAGCGGGAAAGTAACACTGACTTATCATCCTTACCTTAAGTTACTATGGCTGACATTTTAGCAGACAGTCGCCTAGCTTTGCATCACACATAGACATAGAAAGAAATAGAAAGAAACAGTGGTCATTCTTTAGAGCTGTGTTTCTGATCTAATAATTACAGGGCCCACACCTTTTTGCTGTTTTGGTCTCCACCAACAATGAAGGTAATATGTTACTGTCCTATGAAATGCTCCTTGATGTTCACCAGCTTGTCACTGTAAACAGGTGCTTGCTGAATTAAGAAATTACGCTCTGAGAGCTGAGGAAAAATATGGAGTTGGGTGATTTTCTCATCTCAAGCAGCCAGTTACATACAACACATTCACACATACTCACGTGATTTGTGGTCAATATGAAAAGTGTGATTATAGCATATTATAGCATAGACCATTTATTTAACTATCATAGAGGATGTTTACTTGTCCAAAGCTAGCATAAACAAGTAATTTTAACATCAAAACAATGTGCATTTATAGAGCGGAATCAGATTGGGCAAGACGACAATATTAATTCTGCTGAACAATATCAAATTCTAGCTTAACTTGTATTCTAGACTAAAGTTGCCTATTTTTTCTAATATTTTCTGCTGTTAAATAAATAAAGACTTGTGTTGTATAGTTACTGAGAGTTTGAGTTCATGACTTAAACAAATAACTAGATAATATAACAAATAACATATAAAAAGTCTATGCTATGACTAAATCAACATGTAAGAGAGTTATGAGTTAAGACTGGGAAGACCAATAAAAGCTGTGTCTGGTCATCATTAATAGCCACCCAGTGTGTCCATAAACTGTTTCATGCATTATTAGTATTATTATTATGCTTCACTCATGCCATACCCTGAAGGTATGCAAATGCACAAGCAGAAAGAGTCCTCTGCAGTGAAAAGTAATACTGTGGGCTCACTTGTCTCGTGGCATGATAGACTGTGACTGGCTCAACTGTCCAGAAAAGAGGCCCATTCATTTGGTAAATGACATGCCCCCGGGTCGAAAATGGCCTGAAAATCTGGCTGCTTTTCACACAGTCAAGAAATGAGGCTGAGGCTGACTGAGAAGCTCTGCACTGTGCCTGGCTGCAGCCTCTCTTTTGCTTCAGACTGCCACTGATCCACATAAACAGCCTATTGTGACACAGGCACATGATATTGCATTGCCCTGAGTGCTTATTAGACACGCTGCATATATGCTCGTTGCAAATTAATGTAAATACGGTTAAGCATACAGAAAACAAACTGACCTGTGTCGTTAACATAAACTTGTGTTCCATTGTCGTGTTGAAAATTTTTACAAAATGGGGAGATTTGGGAAAATATTCCAGCGTGCTTTATATTTCCCTCTGTCTCCAAATTAATGGTCTCTAAGCCAAAATTGCAGCATGAGACATCAACCGCAGAGGCTTGAAAAGGAGAGTGTGGTGTCACATTTCTCATGCACTGAGCATCTCATAGGCAGACAAAAGATCCACGTGCCTTCAGGGCCCCAAGTGTCTGATGAGTGTTTTTACAGTTCCTCTGCCTTGTTTTACCCTATTAGACAGACCAGACCTGGGTCTTAAAGTATCAAGTAAGCAAGTAATTTGTATCACTTTATTTTGCTCAGAATCAGAGATGGTCACGCATCAAAACATCATATCAGAGGATTCAGAAAAGACCATAAAGCCTAACTTTCTATGACTGACAACTTATCTGATAATTAATAACCTGAGAGTAAATTTAAGTCAACTCCATTTTGACCCTCAGAAACTATATTTCACAGAATACCACATTTGACTGATGCAGCACTGGAAAAAATCTCTATGTATCCCATCTGACAGTCTTATTTCCACGCTGACTTAATAACTCCTTATCAAACACATGTACTTGATAAAGCCATGTCATTCCTTTGTCAAAGAACTGTAATCAAAATAACTTTAAGCTTGTAGTTCAGCAGAGAATATCAAGTTGTAAACATCACTGACTATCAAAGAGTATTATAACTGTCTTTAACAGTGTATTGAGTGATGTGACAATGATCACAAGGCGAAGCACTGACTTGTTTAAGCTTTTTGTGCTAAATTACTTCAGTAAATGAGTAAAACAGCATCCAACCCCACAAGGGTAAGATGCATACACAAGTTGTCTTTTAAAACGAGACCATATAAATGAATGTTTCCCCAAAGAATCTACAGGAAACTACAAGCTCCAACCCTAGGACCACATTCCAGCACAAACATAAAAATACACTCACCACAAACATGCATCTGGCTGCCAACAGTAGCTACCAAGCACTAGCTGCTCTTCAGTTCTTCCGCACTGCTGTATGTGAACGACACCGTTTTGAAACTTAACTCAGTTGAGTGACTGGAAGACAATGCATCCTGAAGTGAAGGGGAGGGGTGTCCAGCACGCATAAATCAGAGGGAGCTTGGTTGAACAGAGGTGGGGGGAGCTGCAACCACATGTGACGCTGGTGCTGCTGGGTGGGGCGCTCTACTCTCTCCAGCTGCGGCCCACAGGGACTGGCTGACTCACATGTTCAAATAAACCACCACCTCTTAGTGTGTGAGAGCGTGCCTGCATGTTTATGTCTGGAATGGAGTTAGAGTGATGTGTCAGGCTTTATAAGAAATGTGGCATATTGGTCAGATATGTCTCCCTCCACTAATATGAGGATGATGATGATGACTTTAGGTCACTTCATAATTAATTTTTACGAAACTTAAAAGATACCCTGTGAAGTTTTTTGTAAACCAAAAATTTTATTTACATTTCACACAAAATTTTATTGTCTTCATATTAAATACATTTAATTTCCTATAAAAACGTTGCTTTGCAGATTTAATTATTTACATCCATGTCTGGTAGCTCAAAGTCTTCTTCGCTACCTTTACAGGCATGCTACTTTGCTGTTTCTGTACGTATTACCACCACAGACTCTCGGCCAGTGGAATACAGTGACCTCAGTCGGAGTAGGTATCATCTTACTCACTGCACATCTGTGTCCTTGATTGCACATCTCAAAAAAAACAACAACAAAACTGCTCACTTGTAAAACACTGTTCCATAGTGCTACTACTGGTGAAGAACTCTTCAGGGTACCCTCAGGCTTGTTAGAGCAAGTCATGTTTAAATTTTGTCCCAAATGCAATTTTTCAATAAATAATTGATAAAATGAAAGAAAAAGCATGATTACATGATTCAATCATACACTCTCATTTTATTATATACACTCATGCAGTCTATTGTGATTCAATACATCAGTTCTTTAAAATATATCAGCTCTTTAAAATATATCAATGTTCAGTTTTGATTGACACTGTCAGATAGGTATTGACTGTTACGGCTGTTGTTTGTGGTGTTGTTGAGCTGAACTACATTTAACTGAGATATGTTCCTAATGTTTTGTCCACCTTATTAATGTACATTTGATTACCTAATAAAATGTCTGGTCTGCATACGTGACTCAAATAAGCGTGGGCCTACAAAAGCAGCCTGGTAGAAGCAGACTGAAGTAAAATACATTGGCGACAATCACAGTTTAACTGACATAAAGGTCTACTTGCTCACTTTCTTGTCTCAATCTTTGATAAAGTTAAATTGAGATAAAACACAAAATAATTCCAAACAAGCAGGTATATGTTATAGAATCAAAAAAATGACGAGCCTTCAGGTACCTCCCATTTTTTTCAACACTGGCAGTCTGAGCACCAGCAGGTGGCAGCATAGAGTAACCTTAGCTCAAAATCTTCCACCTGGTTTCTGACTGGTGGTGAAGTGATTGTGAGTTGGAAAGCCAAGCAAACCGGACACATTAAAGTTCCTCTCAACCTAAACAAAATGAAGTTATATTGAATAATTCTCTGTGCTCTAAAAATACTAAATATTAGACTCAACTTGAAACTAAGCCTTGCAGTAGAAGTGTTAATAGACCCAAAAGCAGCAATATATTTTTCCTCAGCTCAGTGCTGTGGTGTGTCCATATCAACAAAGGCATCTTCACATATAGTATCAGGGTGTTGACCTCGTTTGCATGGATTATTAGTCTGTGAGATTAAGTGTGGAGAAATAACCCTCAGCATCTCTGTCTAATCATGACCCCACAGCCTCTAATCTTCATCTTTAGTGACTCACCACTAACTCCAGAGCAGTGAGCAGCAGAAAACCCCAGTATCATTCTCTGATTGTGACCCCACAGCCTGTAATCTTCATCTTTAGTAACTGACCACTGACTCCAGAGCAATGAGCAGCAGCAGCAAGAGGTAACAATACCAGTGGCAGATCTGCGGCAGGAGGCTGCAGATTATGCTGATCTGCAGATGGATGGTGGAGATGGTGGAGGGCTATGCTCTGCGCACTGTGCCAAAGGGCCGAGGCAGCTCATGCCAGAAAGGGCAGTTTTCCGCCTGGCTACACAGTGGCGTGCTGCTTGTCACCTCCGAGCACAGGAGGAGCTGGAGATAGACGCAATTCCTCCCTGTCAGCCAGCTCCTTTCTTATCACCATCAAGGCTTTTGATTTTATCTGTGCCGACCTGGAGCGCCTGAATACTCATCTGAGCTTTGATCCCAGCGGAGATCACTCTGTAGTCAAGAGAGTGAGAGACGCAACTGATGTGTCTGTAGAAAGACCAGTGCATGTGATCAGGACCCTGGCGTCTGTATCAGATTGCATGGAGTATCTGTAATAGCAGTAACACAAACTTCAAGTCCAGTTCTAAGGAAATACCTTACTTGGTACAAATATGTTTACACTACTTGATTACATTCATTATTCATTAATAATGATTCTACCTTACACTGAAGTTAGTTTTCTAATTTCAATTATCAAAAAAATCTACACTTTTCAACTTATCTGTTATTTCTTTGTAGGGTATCGACGCAATTAAAAAAATGTTTTAAAAACCCACTGATGACTGTTGGTAATCTACACATATAGTGGACTGAGTGGTAAGAAACGGGTGTGGTAAGTATGACAAATGGTTGAGCCATTAATAAAGCGGTCTTTGGGTAAAAATGCTTTACATTTTATGTTTTAGAGAATAAAATGAATCCCCCTTCTGTCAAGCCTGATAATGTAGTTTTGATATCCTCCAACGGATTTGGAAATGTTTTAATAAGCTGAAGTGGTACAGAAATGTCTAAAACCCCTGCAAGTCTCAGAGAGAGAGAGAGTTACTGCTGTTCCAGAACACCCAAGGGCCCAGTCCAGATCGACAGCCCCGGGGCCCCCTACAGAGTAAAAGAGGATCAGTGGAAGAGCTTAACCATTCATGTCTGAATGGTAAGTGGATTTTGACAAGTCCCAAATGAGGGTCTGATGAGAAGGGTCTCACTGTGACATGCATGCTGTCACTCACAGATACACACACTGCATATAGAATACATGATCTTGTTTGAACTGCATTAGTGAGGTCTGCAATACACAGCTCTGCTCCTACTTTCCATCCTGTCAGTCACAGAGCAAAAATCTCTCACTGCTGACAGAGACAAAAGACCAGCGTTACTGGTGACAGATTTCTCATGCTCTCATTCTGAATGGTTAGGAGAGATAACAGATGTAGCAGCAACTGGACTCTCACACTGAATGAAGGTACACTGATAGTTAAACTGACTGCATCCCAGGATTAGTGGACTATACACTGTGTTCCACATTATTATGCAAATTGTGTTTAAAGGTCATAAAGGTCATTTTTTTGTATGTCAGTTTAAACACATGGATGGGAATGTGTGTCAGGGCTCTTCCAATCACTCCAATCAATCTCAGACACCTGTGCCAATTAGTTTGCGGGTGAGTCCAAATAAAGGGAAAACTACTTAAGAATGGATGTTCCACATTATTAAGCAGACCACCATTTTCCAGCAATATGGGGAAGAAGAAGGATCTCTCTGCTGCCGAAAAGCGAGAAATAGTTCAATGCCTAGGAGAAGGTATGACAACTTTAGATATTTCAAAACAACTTCACCGTGATCATCGTACAATAAAGAGATTTGTAGCTGATCCAGAACACACACGGGTTCGAGCAGATAAAGGCACAATGAGGAAGATTTCTGCCAGACAAACGCGTCGGGTTAAGAGAGCAGCTGCTAAAATGCCACTGCAAAGCAGCAAACAGGTATTCGAAGCTGCTGGTGTCTCTGGAGTGCCAAGAACATCAAGGTGTAGGATCCTCAAGAGGGCTGAAGTTATGCATAAACCTGTCATTCAGCCACCCTTAACCAGCTCAGAAGCAGAAACGCCTGCAGTGGGCCTACACGTACATGAAGACTAATTTCCAAACAGTGTTGTTCACTGATGAGTGCCGTGCAACCCTGGATGGTCCAGATGGATGGAGTCGTGGATGGTTGGTGAACGGCCACCATGTCCCGACAAGGCTGCGACGTCAGCAAGGAGGTGGTGGCGTCATGTTTTGGGCTGGAATCATGGGGAGAGAGCTGGTCGGCCCCTTCAAGGTCCCTGAAGGTGTAAAAATGACCTCTGTGAAATATGTGGAGTTTCTGACTGACCACTTTCTTCCGTGGTACAAAAAAAAAGAACTGTGCCTTTCGTAGCAAGATCATCTTTATGCATGACAATGCACCATCCCATGCTGCAAGGAATACCTGTGCATCATTGACTGCTATGGGCATAAAACAAGAAAACCTCATGGTGTGGCCCCCATCCTCCCCTGATCTCAACCCTATTGAGAACCTTTGGAGCATCATGAAGCAAAAGATCTATGAGGGTGGGAGGCAATTCACATCAAAACAGCATCTCTGGGAGGCTATTCTGACATCCTGCAAAGAAACTCCAGCAGAAACCATCCAAACACTGACAACTTCCATGGATGCAAGAATTGTGAAGCTCCTATCCAATAAGGGGTCCTATGTCAAAATGTAATTTGGCCTGTTAAGATATTTTTGATTGAGAGCTTTTGATTTCAGCAAATATAACCTGCAAATGCTTGCAGTTTAACTAATGACCATTTTCAGTTGTTTACAACAATAAAATGTTTTGAAACTCTATTGTGCGTAATAATGTGGAACAGTGCATTTTAAGATTTTGATTTTTTTTTTTAAAAAACCGTTATGATTTGGAGGTTCGTTCAAAAACAGTCGAGTTATACTCTAATGCTTGATGACTTGAAAATTATGAGAACTATCATTTTTATAGATTATTTAGGAAAAAGAGAGAAAAATTACATTTGCATAATAATGTGGAACGCAGTGTAGTTTTTGTAAAAATAAAAATGGAGACAGTTTGCAAAAAAACACAAATTGAATACTATTGGGTTTTTTTCCTCTGGCATGCAGCATATAAATACAGATCCACAGCACTAAGGGAAGCCAGCCAGGGGTCCAGATTAAAAAAGGATGCAAGTGAAACTCCAGAGAAGATTAAGAGGGCAGACAGGAGGCACGGAACAAACCTTTTGTCAATGGCACTAAATCTTGCAAATCTGATCAGGCTTTTAAACGTTAGCTGAGAACAGAGCACAGATTTAAATGCAGTATAATACATCCTCCAAAAAGCTTTCAGTTGTAAAATGCAGCACAATTCACATTTTATGAATCTATTATTACTATCTGTTATTGCAAAAGCACCCTGTGGATTGCTCAAGATCCCTGCATGGTTTGAAGCAGCCTCTGGATTGCCCCTGTTCTTTGGAGCATGTTTAATTCAGCAATGAAGACATCAAATAGAGAATCATCACCTTTAAATTTTAGTTAAATTACATGCATGGAATTCCATCCCCTCTGGATGGCAGTGTGTTTTTGCAGTGGGGGAAGCCTGTAGATTGTTCCCATTCCTTGGAGCATGTTTAATTCAGTGGTGCTGAAAACAAAATTCAACACAATTCACACCTAGTAACACTGTGTGTAGTCCTCAGCTGTAAAAGCCTCTGTGCATGGTGAGCTGTGGATTGTTCATATTCCTTGGACCATGTGTAATCCAGAGGTATTGAAATCATTTCATTTGCCCCTCACCCCTGTGCTTGGGTAATTACCCTTGTGTGACTGCTCCATGATCCTCTGAGACACAGTCTGCACTGTCTCCAGCTGTATTATCAGTGCGGCAGCTCGCCCCTCACAAGACCACAACATCCACTGATCCGCCTGTGAGACACAGCACGGGAGTCAAGGGCAGCTGTCAATCATGCAAAGCAAGATGAAGGGGCCCCAGAATGAGGTCATCCTACATGGTGTTAAGTGAATTGGTCCAATCAGGAACAAAAATACCCATTGGACATTTCTCTTTTGAAATTGCCTGTGAGAAAAACATGCTGAGGAGATACCAGCTTGATCTGAAAAACACTGGCAGGCAATATGTTTGATGAAAAGGTGAAAAAGACTAGACCTATGACCTGAGAAGTCAGTAATAACTATTAACAACAACCCATTCTAAATACAATGATTAGATTTAATCAGAGTGGGGCTTTACTGATGTTAGTATTTGACCTTAATTCAGACAGAGTGGTGAAGACACCAGAGGACAGCAGATCTTAACCCGGCAGTAACACGTTACAAGTAACACGTTTCCCTGTTGTCTAGTCAGAGCCAGCCTCTCTTCCAGACGTGCCAGTTGGCTCACCCCGCTGGGAGATCCATTTCTCAGAGAACTGCATCTTAACACTGTGATGATGTACTTCAAACGTTCAGAAGACCGTGCTTACTGATTACACATGCCCCTTCTGACAACCACAGACATCCCAACAGACCTGATGACAACATCCTCTGTCCAACTCAATTTGCCTCCTTGTCTAAACTCTCAGATGTTCCGTCTCCTCCTCTGCTATTCCAAGGACATCCACCTTACAGCCACTACATCCATTAATGGATGCTAACCGCAGCTAGCCAAGCGTGCTCTGACATCATAAGAATTGCATGAGGATCTATAATGAACCAGAAAACCTGTTTTCAGCTCAACATCCAAGATAGGTCTCGCTTTCAGTGTTTGACATCTTTTTTATGACAGATGAGAGTCCTGATCTGCTTATTCCAGTGTAGCTATTGAACCTTGATCACTTATGGCTCCATATTACTGCACTGAATAACAACAATAAGTGCTGATATATATAATGAATTCTGCAGTGGCTTCATATATTTCTCACTCTAAAATTAATTTCACTTTACAAGATTATTTCTTTAAGGACACAATGCTTCAAAAGTCAAAACAGATATGGTGATTAAATATGCATAATCACTTATTGTAATTGATCTCTCAGTCAATATCTGGCCCTTTCTAGAGGCTGCCATTTGTCTCCAAGTAAAAAGTGCTTTCGTTACAATTTTGAATCAATTGCCTTTCTGTTCATCTCAGCCTTTCCACTTGTAATTTCTATCTCATATCAGTTAGTCACTAAACAAATTCCTTTATCACAGAATAAAACTGCTATCAGATGCTCTGTACAGATAAGTTCTGACAGACAGAGCTGGACTACTTTTTTTGCTTGAGGTGAATTTAAAAGATTAGATTGGCTATGTTGTAAAAATAGCATACAAACTTTAATAATGCAGAATACTTAAACCTTATTAAATCAAGCATAAGCACTCAGGAATAAAAAAAAAAATCAATAATTAAATTCATGCATTATGAATGACCTCTGTGCAGTGGGCTATGCAATTCACACAATACATACTGTGGCTCCAAGGCAATTCAAATTAATTGATCCAATAAATGAGTCTTTCCCCATGACTAATACACTAACTAATGAAGGGTGCTGCAGTTTTAGTTTACAGGATCAATATCTTGCAGACAATAAAAGAAGAGATTAAAAGAACTAATAAAAGGAATGCATAGTGGAATTCTTAGCTGTGCTGCGAACCCAATACTGATCACTGTTAAGATCTTTATCAGAGCTATGTTTTTAGATGCATAAAAAGTGCTGAGACTTGTTAATTTACTTGGATCCATTTCCTATCAGCTTACATAACTGTGCAGACTTTGCAGGCTAGGTCTGGTTGAAAACTCATCCAAATCTGGCCCTCACCCTCTCAGAGGAATGTCAATCTTCGATGGCCCATAGAGTGTTTTCTCGACTGAAAATCTTTACTCAATCCAACTTTCGTCATCACATGCTGTCCCTTTCTTAAATCTCTTGTTGCGAACTCTGTCTTTTGCTCTCCTTCTTTATGACGCTTAGTTTCCTTATCTCTGCTGTCCCACTTTCGTCCCCTTTATTTGTCTTCATTTCTCTCCCTTTAGGCCTAATGTCTTTTCCCCATTATTTCTTCAGCATTATCACTCAGTCCCCGGACCACTTTTTTCTATAGTCGGATGCCTCCATTTGCTTGATGATGCATGAAAAGAAGCATTATATTGTATTATGTCATAAATCCAATTTTCAGAGCTTCTAAATTACGACTGTGCATTTGGATATTGAATATGGATAATAAAAATAGATGATTCATATATTGTGGCCCAGTAAAAGAATTTCTACTCCAGAGGTGAAATAAAGGCCATGACAAGGTGACGAAGAGATGCGACAAGGAAGTAACGAGCAGAAATGCTAAGTGGTGATGAAACTTTTAGAGTCTATCTTCAGGGGTCCATATTCTTGGCCTCTATTTTAGAGATGGCCATGTTGGAAGTTGAATAACCAATGACCAATGCCATTACAAGTGTTAATTGACTGTTAAATCACTGCAGTTCCAGGAATGTAGGGGAAATTCAGTTTTGGAAAAAACATACCAAAAACTTGTTTCCAATTAGAAAATCTCTTATCTGGAAGTAGATGACAGAACTAGCAATGGTCAAACAACCTTCTAAGAAAAAGATTTACAGCCAGCAAAAATATCACCATGCACATAATTGTTCCACTGAAACATTTTGCATGCAGTCCTATAGTTAAAAGCCCTGTTTAAATGCAGACTGAGTCATGTTCCTCTGATCCTCTCAGCTGAATTTGGCATCATAATTATGTGTGGAGAGATCTAAATGACCCTGGTGGTTGAGTCAGATTGTTTACTTGTGAAATTGGCATCCTGCTCAAACAAGCATATGCTGTCACGCTCCACACAGAGACAGAACTACCCAACATCTTTTACTTTTTAGCATTGACATAAAGCCAGTGTCATATATTGACATTGTAATAAATTGTAAAGCCATTGTAATAAATTATATAGAATATAGTAAGGAAATGAAATAACATCAATAACTGTGTGAGTGTGAGGTGAGTATCAATATAGTCAGCTATATCAAGTGTTATCATTTTTTGTCTTACCATGTAGAAAAATAATTAATGAAACCCTAAAGGAAGGTCACCATCTTTGACAGCAGCAGGGGTCACAGGGGACATTTTTATTTGCTCTGTCCATCCTGCAGGCCTAGCAGATACAATAACTGTCATTCAACTTCCTGTCATTCCTCACAGAAATGCACATTGTGCACTTCTTTGTAGCTGCCTTATCACAGCTATCACCACAACACTCACATCCTCTTTTTTATGTTTCACATGTTTGCACAAACAGGTAGACGGTTAATATAAAATAACAGAAGGCCGTCAGAAGTTTATTGGACATTACCTTGTTTATTAGACACAAACCATTTTCCATGTGCACAGCCAGTATTTGCCAAAATGATGGTATTTAGTAAAATTGGTATTTACCAAATATTACCTCCATGAAAATGTGCAGCTTAATATTTTCTTCTACTGTCTTTTCAAGAGCATGTCTGTGTGAGAGTGTTTGGAAGCGAATGTATGGTTTCAAGCAACATCCAGCAAAGCATCCCGATAAGAAAGTTGCCTTAATGTCTTCCCTTTTGTTTGAAAAGTCAATATTGCAGTTGCAGTTTTTAATAATATTAAGCCCAGTTGAGTGCATTTTATCCTCGTCTTCCCTCCAGTCACTCGTCCATAAAATTTTAATCAAGCAGCTGAGGCTTTGCAGAACCCTGGCTAATTATTAGTTTGACTCAAGCCAAAGCAGAGTGAGAAGCAAAAAAACAAAAAACAAAAACAGAAACAACTTGGACTGACGCAACTGACTGAAGCTTTTACAGGTGTGAATGAGCAGCTGGTTATATGGCATACTGTCACTGCTATAGCAAAACATGCTCAAATCATGTTCACAGATCCAAATGAAAGGGAACTATGCTGCTCTTGTCATCTTTACCAAGCTGTTATGAATGTCAGGGTCAGACTAACTGTTACATTCCAGGTACATAAACCTTTCTTGAAAAGAAAAAAACAAGACATCAAAGATATGGCAAATGGTCAAACACGACTAATCTCTATTGAGATCAGGTGAATATTCACAGTTGTTTGAAATTTGGCAGCCATGTATGATGCTGACACAGATGCCAGATTTGCCAGTGAAGCTGAAAATAACTCTGTATTTCATAGTGCCCGCTGTCTAGTGGGCATCATTAGTTCATACACTGAGGGAAGGTACCATTTGTGGCTGTTTAGATGTTAACATCAAGGTTATATAGTGTGAAACAGATTTTATCAGTTGAACTGTGAGTGATCATCTCAAAGGGAGTTCAGACTCTGATTCAATGTGCTGCATAGACGGTGGCAAAGCTGTCATTGGTAGAGCAGCAGTTTAAGTATAATAATACATAATACAACATAATAATGGACACAAAATTAAGGTCAAAGACAAAGCTGAAAATTGTAATAGGGAGATCCACTGGAACAGTTTTTATTAGGGATCAAACTGTGCTTTGGGAAAATCTGGACAAAGGGAGCAAAATTATCCGGTCTGATAATCATAAAATGGAAAATTTTTGAAAACCAACTGGGATTTCTATGTTATTTCCACTCAGTGGTGGTGGTGGGGAAAAAGGAAAATAAATGCATAAACATAGCAACACTGTAACATCCATCAAGTCAGTCCAGTAAAATAAGCTCTCAAAATATTTGCATTTGGGTCCTACCATGAGATGTGCGGAAAATACATGACGAGGAGCAGCAAATAGTGCTGCTTCCAGCAACTTACCAAATGGTTGTCAGCACAGATCTACTTAAGTCCTCCAGGTGCAATCACATGGAAAAGAGAACAAGAGAAGAGACAGCTCCAACTTTCAAGAGGACAAGAGTCTGAGACGTTTCCTAAGAAAATTTCTGCACCCACTGGCAAATGATGTTTCATTCTGTTTGTTTTTCAGAGTTATCAGTTTTTGTAGATACATATGTGAAACCTAAGGTTTTCAGCAGTGCAGTGTTTCCTACAGTCCTGTATACTGTGCATATTGCACACTGACATTAAATACATGTACGGCATTGGAAAGGCTTACCACAACAGATAGATACATTGAGAAATGGTGTTATCTACAATAAGCTGCAACAAGAGAGCATCTACATGCTTGAAATGTAAAACTAGGTTAATACTGAGGGGGGCGGTCCTTTGTTTTCTTTTACAAACAAAGGAAGCAGATTAAAGAACAAAACAAGATGCTCTATAGCATTATGGAAGCTCATTCTGTGATATACTCTAAAAACGTAAATGGGACAAGCCATAAATATGTCACTTTACAGAGCTAATGAGATAATAGATGAACACAGTCACGTTTCTCATATAGACTTTATTGGCCCCCACTGGGCAATTACCTAATCTAATAGGTGTCATGGAAAATTGTGTGAAAAATGGATACAGTGCATCATACGTGAACATAACCTTGACAATGATCTTAAGACAAGGCAGCCAAGGAAATCTATAAATGGCGCATTTTATACACAGTGCACCGTTAAGACACTGATCAATTTCTAAATGTAAAAACAGGAATGAGCAGCTCAAAGTAAAATATTATGTTTGGATAACTAAGTCTGTAAATACCAATTTGCTCTTAGTCATTATCACAAATATGCAACAATGTATTATTTCAATATTGTGAACCATAAGACCCCATGCCATTCAAAAATTAAAACAACTTCTTTTTCATGCATAAAAAAGGCAATATGTCTGTGACAAAAGCCCACTGCAGGAAGCTACAATAAAAAGCCACACAATGAAAATACAAGCTATGCAGTTATCTTTTATATCACAAATTTACATTCATGGTTGAATCTGTCTGGGTCTGTCTGTGACTCATGTCATCCATGTAAAATGTATTGCACTTTGAATCAATTTTTCTGGAAGAATGACTAGAGAGGAACTTTAAAAAGCTGAGAGCCAAATGTCAGTGGCTCTGACCTCTCCTTTGTTTACTTCACTGTGTCACAGTCACAGTAAAATTCAAGTGAAGTTCAAATCAGCCACGTTTCAACCATGTGATTGAGTGATAAAGATCCACAATCAGCTGAGTAATCTGCTCAGACGATTAAACATGAGAATGAAACATGAAAATGCTGAATGATAAATATTCAACACTATGGATGGACAAATAGATACAGGCAGACTGACTCATGGGGCACAAACTAGACTTCTAGGAATCACTGCAAACTCATGTCATGCAATGCCTTAGTGGAATCACAAACAATGAAAACTGCATTGCATCAGTCTCTACACTAAGCTTACATGTGCACTGTCAAAACAAAAATGAAACCACATTTATATTTTAACCTAATGCTTTTCTCTAATAAATCGGTGTGGACGCCTGCTTCTGATGTTCAATTCAATTCAAATTATGACTACAAACATTTACTGAAGTCAAAGAGGACAATGGACAGAGTGACGCAGAAAAGCTTTGAAATTTAGTGTAATGAGTCGCATTTTGTATACATGAATGTGAGTGTTATTTACATGTGAGGTAGATGACAGTGTTTCTAATAAACTGGTTGGAAATGTGCAACGTTAAATACACAGTAAATAAATAGTAGCTCCAGCCATAGGAAGTCATTTCAGAAAAGTACTCTGAGGTTGTCCTAATTAGTTGGCTTAATTTGCACTCATGTATTCTGACTAAATGCAGCTAATGTAACATTCTCCAGCACCGCTGACACTTTCCTCCAGTGGCACAGCCCCGCCCTGGCCCTGTGGTTGAACCCTATCTATCTGCTATACTAAGGAGATGAAAACAAATGCTAACTATTTGCCAACAATGCATGGCTGAGCTGATGTTTTTCCCACATTATTTTTATTGCAACTTTGTTATTTACTTGTCTGAATGTTGCTGAGATCCTCACCCAGCTACTGTATTGTTAAATGTTGTTACGGTATGCTCTCCAAATCAAAGTGACATTTTACAAACATAGAGAGCACAATATGTTCACCTCCAAACCATGCCACCATCCACAACCTTTTCAGTGAACTTAAAATTTAAATGCCAAGAAAAGCTTGGCATGGTTCATGACAGTGACATAACTGTGTGACATTTAAGAAATGTCTGCAAGATGTAAACTGTCCACTTGGATACTAGTCAAGAAGAGGTAGGCCAAAATTCAAGACCATAATGACTCATCTCTCTCTATTTCCAAATATATTATTTTAATATTCATAAGATGCATGACTGGGGGCGCTACCACTCTCACTAGTGAATCACCCTAACTAGAACCCACCAGATCAGGGGCCAGAGGTCCTGTTGCAGTGGTTCATTGGCCTCATTGTGCCATATGAATTTTTTTTTAGCTTGTCTGCACTAATCCCAGTGAAAGCCAAGCATACGCCGGCAGACATGCCAACTCCTGAAACCTGCTAGTGCAAAGGTGAACCCCTGGCTTCAGTATCCACCACAGCTGTCATGTCTGGGTGAATGACTGTGGGAGCCTGCAGCAGAGTGTGCAGCAAGACTGGCCAGGGTTAGTCATGAATGCAATAGCTAATGGGCCTCCTGTCAGTCTGCCAGATCAGACTCCATAAGGTACCCAACCAACACTTACCCACTCTGCCCACAGGGTGTCATTGAGCTAATGACTACCCAAAATGCACTGCTCAAAACAGTAGCTGAATACTAGTTGTAGTGTTGGTTGAACAATACAAAACAGCTTATTCTTTCATACAAAAAGCAGCACTCTTGATGGAGACCTGGACAGTTTCTGTATTTTGGCAATACGTGTGCAGACTAAATCAAGCATTACTGACCCAAATAGCTGTATGGTCGCAAATTACTTCTCACAGGGTTTATTCAAATCCCTCTGTACCTTTACATAAATAAGAGGTTAGTTAGAGGTTAGAATGGATTTGAAGCGTTTGATAGTATTGGTTTTGATATCATACTTAAAAGGCTTCCATTTTTTTCTAATCCCAGATGAAGGTGTTTTCATGATGCAGACAGTTCATAGCGAGGACTGTGGTACATTGTTGTTGGAGAGACATGTTGCTGTAAATTTATCAAACATCAAGGCTTTAGGCACCACAAACAAAACTCCACACTACATTGTCCTGGGATGGCAGAAAGAGCAGTACAAATTTTATAATTAGAGATCTGATATAGTTAGCATTACAGTGGATGACTGACTGAAAGAGTTTACACATCCTTATAAAAATATCAGTTTTTTGAAATGTAAAAACAACACAAAACACATGTGTGGCAGCCTTGTTCAATCTTTAATATGCTATTATAACTTTTACTATCTCAACAACACCCCCTGATCTGACTGAAGAGTAGCAGCACAAATGCATGACGATGCCACCCCAGTGCCTCACAGACGATATTTAATTTTCCCCCATGGTTTGCGGTAACTGACTGCTTCTTTTGGCGTAATTTAGCAGAAATTAATGTTTCTTTTAGCAAGGCAGGTTTCCATCTTGACGCCCCATACCATAGCCCATGTCTACAGAAAATGTTTTATCAGATCACATTAAAGATGGGACAAGGTTTGTCTTGTCTGATACGAGTTTAAACTGTAACCTGAAGTGAGCTACAATCAGTATGATCTTTGCACGTTGTTTCATGATGCTGAAATGGCATGATGACTCACCTTTTGTATTAGTCAGTAGAGCATAAAGCAAGCCATATACTGTACATAGTACAGAAATACTGCAATGCCTCATCCTGTGGTTCTATATAACATTATCAGATCACACATCAAGGTCAGTCACTTGCATTGCAGCACAGTCTCTCCATGGTGTATGCTCTGTGATTGCACACACCGTTCTTAATGTTCACAGTATCCGATTGAACTGCTGAGAGGAAATTCTCGGCAGTGCTCAAAGTAGGGCTTTTCTTACCAAAATAGATATAAAACTGAATTAAAATGCAAGTGAGTGCTCAAAAATCTAAATATACTGCGCTCAGCACAAATGTCCTCCAGGAGCTTAACATAATACAACAATGAAATTTTGGATGACAATAAAAAGTAGGAATAAACTAACTATCAAAACAATAAAATCTTAGTTTATTATCTGTAAATGAGTGATTAAGCGTAAGGTATTCACAATTCAAATCCAACATTTAAGTACAAGGGGCTAAAAATATAAATGGCAAATTTTTCACTTTTTTTTTTTTTTTTTTAAACAGGCCTAATATGATCAATGTGTTAGTCTCTACCAAAGTGTCAGTGATTTCATCCCAAGCAGCAGTTGCATGTTGTATCATCTGCTCTCCATAACCAGTAATCCAGTAAAACTCACCTCGCCTTTCTTCTGTCCTTTTGTTGGGATTGAAAGAGAAATAAAACAGTTATAAGAAAAAAAATACTGGTGCGGTTCAAATGGAATGTCAAATGTCCCTTGTTCTCCAAGTAATATCATTGATTTGGTTGCATGTAAATGTAGCTTAACAACTGGGACCATGGGTTGGACTTTACCTTTTCCAGCATGAATAATTACACTGGGGAACACAATTTTTGTTGAGTTAGGTCTGACAGCTGTTTTTAACAAATTTTTGGGTGTGGAATGCAAAACTGATCTCAGTTTTTCTCTATCGTGTCAATTTTTTGAACTATAGGATCCCCGTTTTCTTAAAACATATGAAAAATACTGTACTTAACAGATATGTGCTTGTTTTATAAAAATTTTCAAATATTGACATACAATGAAATATGAAAGAAACAGGCATGACTGCAATGTTTAACAGTATTATGTTTTACAAAGGATTTGGCTACTGTAATTATAATTGTGTGCAAGTAGTTAAGGTAAAGATTTATGTTTATAGCTCTTTCTGGAGTGTTCAACTTGAGGACTATCGCGTTTGATGCTCCAACAATAGTCAGCCATCATATGTACACTACTACTACTACTACTACTACTACTACTACTACAGCTAATCAGTGGAATTTTGCTTATCTGGAGGGTAAGCTGTGGAGAAAAAACTTGACGTGCTAGAAAAAAAACTGACTGCAATTTTTGTTCCCCAGTGTTATAATAGCTGTTCACCTTGTTGATTATTATCCAGAAAGTAATTACAAAACAGCAAATAAAGCACAGCACAGTATGCAAAATGCAAATATGCATACTGTGACTATGAGAAAAAATAGATTCACATTTCCACCCTGTCTTTTCTATGCAAGAGCCTAAAAAGGGTATACAAAAGACTTCTGGCACATAAGCAGAAATCTGAGCTACAATTAGCCAAACCAAATGGGATCAATATTACTGTGCCAGAGGGAATTCCCTAATCAAATGATAATTGATTGAATCGAGCAAATTAATTCCACCCTTGTTTGAACATGGCTGAAGTTGCAAAATAGTTAACGTGATGAACAGAGGATTTTGATCACAGCCTGCAGTATCTTCTTTAGATGCTGCCTACATCTACCACCTCCCAATTCTATACAAAATTTAAATAAATGGTTAATGATAGTTGCCTTGTTGTTAAATAAGTTAAAAGTATTAACAAAGAGTGCTTGAAGTCATCAATTACTTCTTTACTGTGGCAACGTAAAGAACAAGCTATGCAGACATAAGCTGAAATAACACCATTGCCTCGCCAGTGTGGGAAATAGGGGTTTACCAAAACTATCCTGTTTGGCCCACTTTAGTGCCAAGCAGTATGGGTCGATTCTACCATAACACATCTCATTTATTTCACTAAGCCAGTTGGCACAAACGCCAAAGGATGATTGAAACATTTGTAGCCTGTCTGGCATTTTGAGCTTGCTGCCTGGCTACTGTTATTTCCTTTATTAAAACATCGCTCCAGCATACAACCTCTGTGGAATTTGGGAAAGCAGCACACAAAGTCACACTTAAACATATAACTGAGATCACACAGATGATTAGCCCTTAGAGAATTAATGTAGACTTTCTTTATAATAATCTCATTTCATTATATGTACACCATTATATGTACTTGTGTCAGTTGGGTTTAAAGTAAATAACAAAAAAATATCATAGAATCATAGAATTTGCGTTTGGATATACAAGTATGCTGTTTATGGATATTTTAGTCATGGGGTGGAATATGGTGCGATCTGCTGTAAACTGTCTTGCCTTGGTCAGAGACCTACTTTGAGCTCAATTCTAACATCACATCAATGCATTATCTACCCTGGTCTGGACAACTACCCTGTAGACTGCCCAGAAAATGTGCTCACACATCAACATGCAGTTTAATTTGCGTGGAAGTGTATGAACCATCTAGATTTAGAGTATAATGAGGAGAATTTATTTGAATTTGTTCTGGGAAGAACTTTGGTATCAAAGCTTCAGTTTTTGAAACATGCTTAATCTGATAGCTCATGTCTACAGCAGATCTGTGGCCCAACAGATCCCTCATGTCTGTATGGCTGAGGGATTGTCTTTCTGTGTAATAGATATGCATAAACAACAAAAACAATTGCTATAGCAATATAACACATTTAAATCCAAAGTCACTGCTGTCTGCTCTTGTTGATATATAAGATAAGTGTGGGTTGACCATATATAATGCTTTCTGTTATGAACTTAATAGCGACATACAGACTGTTAAATCAGACCTCACCTTTTCTCATGAAGTCAACCAGGCAAGTGACCTTTTCAGCCTTCGACAATATAATCTTTCACGTAGAACTGACAGTTGGTATCCCACTGTAAGATTAAAGAGTAAGCATACCAAGAGCAACTATCCCTCCAAACAAAGACTGTACAATAAACAGTGAGACATAAGAATGTAAGCAGAAGAGAGTAGCACTACGAAACCCACTAGCACTGCCACGACTACACAATCAAACAAGCACCACAAATGCAGAGAGGAAACTGACTGAAGCCTTAAAACCAAAACTGCAGCAATGTCCTGTGCAGATATAAAAAGTGACAATCAATATTTCACAACAGGCATTACTTATGCGGACAAGGTTGGCCTCACTGAGTGCAACAATTTTGTTTGCCCTGATTCTTTCAGTTGATAACACAACACCCACACTAATGGTTTCAAAAACATACTCTTACAGCACTATCATTTTCCTTCAGCGTCCCAGCATACACCTTAGGGATACGTCACAATCGTACAGTACACATGAACTTTTACACCAAACAACTCTGCACACTGCCATCTACTCTCCCAGGAGGCATGGCCTGCTCCTCAGAAGCTTTTTTAGAGGCTTCTTCACTGTCACTGAAGCAGTAAAAACATTGTCATCCATTATTGAAAGAGTTGCCACATGTATTCAGATAAGATGTAAAAGATATGCAGCTTGGAAGCACTTGATGAGAGTGATGAGAAGCAAGACAAAGACAATTATAAGCTGGCTTTAAACCTTTATGGTCAGAGACAGGATTATATTAATAATGTTCCCAATGCACAGTACATAACAAAAAAAAATACTTTATATAATTATTCATACTAACTTTTCATATATAAAAATTGCATTACATCAGTCTGTTGCACCTAATTTGACCCTACTGTTTAAAGGTTCTTAAAATTCGCAACAGTGAAAAACAAATACTTTTGATGACTATCTATCTGTTATTTAAAAAAATTTGCACAGTTGTTGGTTTGCTTTACTTCTGTGATCCCACTACCTGAGGGCAGAGGATTTTCTCTGAGAGGTACAACTTAGATGGTCCATTATGCATTAATGCAATCAGTCTTGCATTTCCTACTTTCAGAATATTGCCAAGCTGTTTGTGTAATTACAGGTTCAGGTTTCCTCAGTCTACACTGAGACAGAAAGGCTGGATAAAAAAAATTGTCAAATTCGAAGAGATCGTTGCTCTACTTACATTCACCATCTACCATATAGCATCTATAGCATTGCAATTTAGAACAAAATGCCTCAATATAAAACAATGGCTGAAATGACAAATGAACATTTATTATAGTTATAGAATAGAGGTCTTCTCTTTAACTTAAAACTATATTAAAAATTCAGTGCAATAAAACTAACCTTTAAAAACCTTCCATTGACTTGAGATTGACATACATCTTGCAGCCACAACACTTTCACACGAGGAGTGAAAATGGTTCACATAAGCATATAATAATCAACTGAGAATGAAAAAAGGAGGCTAATGGGTGAACCTGAGGCAAAACAAACAGAAACATGCTACAGCTGCTCCATAAACTTGGATTTCTTAGAGTGAATACATTATGTATGCTGACAGGGTGACATTAAGCACATTAAATATTCTCAGGAAACCAAATGCAGGATAATGGGGGTGAATTTAAAAATCACATCTTCTTAATTTCACATGGCAGTGAATATGAGAAATGCCATATTCTATGCAAATGGTTCACCAGGGATGCAGCTCAGCTAACTGTTTGTTGTGGTTGAATCTATGCAATAGTGTCAGTTGACTTGTCATATGAAATTCATAAGGGAGGAGGGTCTTAGCTGCTGTGGAGAGGAAGAGACGCGGAAAGTGGGTCACAATCTGAAGATACAGTGTTCATTGCACTGCAGGCTTGCGACCCTTGGCTTTTTTCCTATATGAACACCAATAGTCTCCCTGAAAGGTCAGATAGAATGCTGTTTTTACAGGATGAAAGCTCACTTGAATGGGCAGACCTTAGACAGATCTAACCAATAGTGCACAGCTGGATGGAGATCAAACCATGAAGTCCCATACTGCGGAGTACAAATGGATGCAAGCAGCAGCAAACTCAGTGGGGAAGCTGCTACAGCGGACGGTCGCTGGACAAACAGACAAACTAAAACTGATGTGTGATTGCGATTTGCACTGTATATAAGGTGTGTTTCCAGTGTCCTCTGCACATCAGGGGTTACACTAGAAAGGCCAAAATACAGTTATGGATTTGAGAATTCTACTGAAATATCATTTGTGTGACTCTGTTCCAAATGGGAGGTCCAGCAAAGATGCAACACCTCACCTCTACAATTACATTGTGACTCAACAGAAATATAACACTATAACACAAAACATTAACACCAAACACATTATATTTCTGCCGTTTAAAAATAGGTGTGCATGAAGAAGACAGTTAAATACAAGGATATAAAATATAGGAACCATTAAGTAGAGTAAAAGCTTGTGTGGAGAAAAAACATTCTAATCATATGTAGCCTATTTATTTCCTGCTGATGCTTCATTTAATTTGTTTTTGTTTTTTTATTTTAATCATTTATCACTGGATATAATCAAACACCCAGTGTACAAAACCATGTGCAGAGGACATAAAAGAGATGAAACCCAATCAACTTATATGGATAAATATCATGTCATGGCACATTGTACGAGCTGTAACAGTGGCATAAGTCTAATCCTTCGGCCCTTCAGGGCCATATCTCTAATGGGGCAGAGCATCACACAGATGGATTTGAAGCCTGAGATTTACTGTAAAGTCAAAACACGGATGTGTCCCATTGACCTTATCAGAAATATTTGCACGACATGTATAGTGGCATGTGCATAAAGAATTGAAATGCTTGATAACAGACATGCGTTCACCCAGCACCTGACCACATTCATAAAAATGTTGTCTCTCTCTTTGTGTCTCTTTTTTAAGACTATCCAGGTAGTTAGTAAGTTAGTTAATAATTCTATTTAAAATTCTAAGGTTAAACCTGAGTTTATTTCACACCAATGTACTGGTTTTAATAGGTTACTGCAGTCCTGCACAGGGCTTCAGTGTGAATATACACTGGCTGTCTGATTGCAAACAAAACATTATAGGGACCAAATCTTTTCTGGGCTTGGAAAGCCTGGTAATATTTTATATATGCCTCTCTTTTGCCAGCCACAGCATTGTCAGTGGGTATAGTGCAAAATTACTTTGTTGGTGAATGCATTTGCATTTAACCTCAAGGATCAGACAAACCAGGAGTGGGTTTAAATTCTTGAGATTTCAATATGGAGCTATGATTTTTCAGCATCATATAAACCACTTCCCATAGTTCACTGGTTGAACTGTACCTGCCAGGTTCACTCAGTTTCCAGTGGGTGTTTCTACAAGAAAAACAAGTTCAAAAGGTCAACTTTTCCCCAAACAAGTCAGAAATCAAAAACATACTGTTTGATTTATGAATGCCTCTAGGAAAGTTGATGCACAGAATTTAGCATTAAAACTGAATGGAAAGCAGAAAGCTGTGACACAAATGTTGCAGTTTCCTTGTTTGTCTTCTCACTATTGTTATAACCCACCTGAGACAAAAGGCTTTGTGCTGGATCATCTTCCAAGCAATTCTCCAGACATATCTAGATGGCAGCTTTGTCACATGTAACTGCGATTGTGGGAAAAATAACATAACAGCACAAAAGTGCAAAGAGCATTGTCCACAGAGGGGAAAAACCACCAGACACACTGGTTAAATTTTAATTTGGAAAAAAACATTTAATGTTTGGTTTTCAATTAAAAATTTAGTGCCTAGTGTCTCACAGGTAATCTGACAAGACTCTACAAAACAAAAAAGTAAAAGGTCCTTCTACTGCTTTTGACTCTGACCTGGGAATACCTGATGCACTAGTGCCAGACAATCTGAGAAGTGTAGTGAGCTCACAGATGCAGGCGTAATTTAGATAAGCATTTAGGTAATATAGGACATTTGGCTGACATGCACAAAACAGCTTGGAGTGAATTCTAAAGATGACTGCCAAACATCTGCAGAGATTAAGTTCTACTCCTGTGTGTTACTATACTGTGTTGTAATCTTCCATTGTTTTGTTTTGTTTTTATCTCTATAAATATATAGAGATAAAAACAGAAATGCACTTCATTTCACAAAGCAGACCAGTGTCCCAATAATTTATTCATTCATTCATAAATCTCAGACAGTGCTAACTGAAGTATAAATGTGAGTAACGTTTCTCACTACTGTTTTGTGGCTTTTAGAATCTAGACCTTGAAAGCTACATTTGTTTATTCTTACCTAACACACCTCTGATCAGATTTGAACATAAGCATCACACCATGTTACTGAATGTTTTTTAGAAGTGTTTAAGTGGAGAGTTCAATTACAAGGAGAAAACAATACTACGCTCTATAAAAGCGTGTATTAAAGCACTGTATTAAAATTCAGTACTGCACAGGACACAAATAGAATCATTTCTAAAATACAACGATACTACCAGGTTCAAAAAGGTGATCCTGCCAAGAATTTCACTGACTGTCATCCTATGAAAAGAATTATGCAGAATCACCAATACAATATCCTTTTATAATGGAATTCCTTAATGCACTGAAGTACATTAAAGTAGCACTAATGTACTAAGAGTGTCTGAGCACATATACATATAAGCTGCAATCCATATATGACCCAGATTTCAAAAGACATATAGTACTAATAGATTGCAATACCTCTAATGATGAATGAAAAAGCCAAGGCCGCTTTATTGTCACGTAAAAATGTGTTTCTGTGTTTATGGATGAAGGATTACTGCAGTTAGCCTGAGGGTGTCTAGACAGTTCAGTTGAGCTTAGGTTGGTCACAATGTTGGTTGTATGAATCTCGACAAAACATTTAACAGCTCTGTTTACAGAGTTGGTTACTAATCTAATAATTCAACTATAAAGAAATTAATACATGTTGGCTGATATATCCTTCTCTTTGTAAATGCATAATAAAAACCCTTACATTTTTAAATGTTTTTACACTATTTTTTTAATAGTGTAGATAAATTATTATATAGAAATGAGCTTTGATTAAATAAAAATCTGTTAGTTAACTAAAACCCTTGGGTCTTGATATTGATAAATTATATTAGTTCTCTAAAACCATTAAAATGTACTAATACATTGAGAACTTGATGCATAAATTAATAACAACAGAAACATAACTGCATTTGCGTAATGGTGCCTGTTTTTCAAAGCAAACCTCTTTAATCTACCTATAGCAGCTAGGTTCCTCTGCCTGACAATACTTGCTAGACCTGCTGAAATGGCCCATCTTGCACTTGCAGTAAAAATAGCCCAGCGGAGAGCATGGTTAGACCCTTGTAATGGAATGTGATCAAGGTCAATGCAGTGTGGTTCAAAGACCTCCAAGACCCTGGTGGTGATGCAACACACACACACAGAGAAAGGTTAGGGCCAAAGAGACACTAAAAAACACCTCAACACATCCATGTCAGGTCCAAGGCAAATCTATACATTTATGGTAATAAAAGTTTTTCTTGAAAAAAAAGACACTTCTCTGTTTGATAGAGAATGTAGGACAAAAATCATTCACTTATTCTTGGAAGCATGCAAACATCTCTAAAGCAGCTTTACGACGATCATATCCTATTAGCACTGATAGGTGGGTCCAACAATGCATTGACATAGACAAACTGTAGGACTACTTTTAAGACTAGCTTTAATAGACAAATGATTTATGCAAAGACATTTAAATTCCAATGCTTTAAGACAGACTTAATGTAGTCTAGTACAGTTATGAAGAGCCTCTGTAAATGTCTCTGGGAAATGATGAGTCTAACGTAATATATTAACTCTCACAAAACAAACTGGGTGACTGCACCTGAGTACTGTAATCTCAAACATCAGAAACACTCACTGAGAAAGCAGTCTAAAGGATTCAGTGCTGCACTCTTTGTTGGCTCTAAATAAAACTTCCTCTCTCAGTTCAACTGCCTCTTGCGTGTGTCCACCACAAAGCAAAAGAGGCTTTCTTCATCACTTTTCTCTTCAGTCATTTAAATGCAGAGAGCGCAACGTAGTCTCAAAGACCTACTTAGCATTGTTATACAATTGCTGAATAAAAAGAAAGGTAAGGGCTGGAGACTGAGAAGTATTTCAATATTTAGAGGTACTAAAGGGAAGTCATAACCTAAAACCCATAAAACCTCCCTTTGTGAGCTTACATACTGTGGAGTCAAAAATAAGCATGTGTGTTGCAGGACATAAACAAAGTGTGTGATGTACTTCTCTCGGTTGCTCTGGGTGAAGCTCCTCCAGATGCTCTTCTGAATAATTTCTACTTGAAGGAGACATGAGGGCCATTCAAAATGAAAATTAACTGGATAGACGAATATACACACAACAAGGAGCTACTAGTTACATCAGCACTTAACCTCCAGTCCACTGACCCTGGACAATTCTAATCTTAAATTCACAAATATAGGTCAGTGATTATGCCCTGCTTAACACATGGGTTTACATTATACATAGCACAGTATTCCCTGTGTGAACAACATAGGGTATGCATCTCTAATATCACTCCGTAGTGATTTAATATGGACTGGCTATATATGTGCTGGTACAATGACAGCTGTCCTTGTATGGGCCTGTGTTTTGGGGTAGAGCAACAGACTACTGCATGAGTAACAAGCTGGACAGGAATTAACCGAATCCCAAACTATAAGTGACAAGCATGTTCATGGCATGTTAAGCTTTTGAGTGCTATGTGCAGTACTCTTCTACTCCCCTAACCCCCAGCACCATCAGTGCCATAATCCAGCAATATTGCTGTAATGGCCCAGCAGTTTGATATAATCTATACTGACATAACATGAATAAAGTCCATAAGTAGGACCACCCCGTGGTACGCTACATGACAAGCAAGAGAAAGGTGGTATTAGATAGTTCCCACTGAAATACAATCAAATGTAAATATAATTTTTGTACTACTACATGATTGACAACCCAGAAGTTAACCAAACAGCTCCTGTTTGAATGAGATAGTGTTCAATCTAGATCATAAAATTATTGATTATATGGTCTTATCCTGTGCAAACAAAGCAGCATGGTGCCCATCCCATCTTAAATTAGGCAAGAGGCAATTGTAGGGCTGAAACATACAGACAAACAATGATTCACAAACAAACCTATGGGCAATGTAGAGTTTCCCCTACACCTAACTAATCTTTCTGAGAGAAATTGCTGACCTCAAACCCAGGAGCTCGTTGCTGTCAGGCTACAGTGCCAACTAAATCCTCACCCAAGTAACATGTTGCCTTGTTTTGAAGGTGATAAGGATGAAGCACCAAAGTAAAAAGAAGAAGCACAGATTGATTTTATCAAGCATTAAATTATAAATATACTGCTCTCATTGAATATAAAGGTGCTGCTCCACATAATGTTGCAATGGTCTCATTGAAAAAACAGTGCTGGTGTTTTAAAACCAAATTTGTTTGACAAAAACAGCTCTATTCAGTCTCCATTTTATACTGACAAGGCAGCGACAGCTGTCAGCTGCTGCAGAGCTTGTATTTTGCCAGGCTCTATTCAGACTGGCTTTTCTTCAGTCAAAAGGGGCCTGCTGGTTTAGCTTGTCCTTAGATCCCCTGGCAGAGCAACACAGGAAAATCTTCTGAACAACTAAGATTTGTTCTGAGGATGTTTTTCAGACCAGGCCTGAAATGGGGCCTTCTAGGGATATGAAGGCCTTTGTTGAGACAGTTATAAAGGGGATCCTTCCCAACAGGGTCTCTGGGTGATGAACAGTCTAATGTATGCTTTGCTGTCAAATGACAAAGCTAATCATTTGATGAATGTGTTAAAAAAAAACCTGCTAATCATCTTGCTGGATATTACTGAATTTAACAACTAAAAAACATAACCAGGTCAATCTAGGATTGTGGGGACATTTAACAAAATACTACCAAAATAATACAATTGGAAAATGTTATGACCAAACCTGTATAGGTACAATGAACCATCATACACACACACACACACACACATATATATATATATTTTTTTTTTTTTTTTTTTTTTTTAAACACAATTTGGGTTTTTCCTTTGTGAGAGACAGTCTTATGTTTTTTAACAGAGACTTCTGAATTTTTGTTTAGGCTGAATTTTGCTTCTTAATATAGCCACTTTGATTTTGTGAAAATTTCATGCACACTTTCAATAAAACACTCTTCAGGGTTCCAATGTTTAGGTCGTTTACAGCTCAGCCAGCTTTAATCATATTACTTTTTTTCTCTCTCTCAAAATCACTAATAGGTCCTGCGGGACTGTGTGAGCTAGTCATGCGTACGAAATAGTCACAAGAGCACACTTCTCATTGGGAATTGATTGCATTGCCATTGTGCCAGTTATGGGAGGACAAGTGTAATTTCTGAGGTGGAGACTCAGAATAATAAGGAGAACAAGGGTTGAAAAACATTGTAATGTTGGTTGATCTCACCTAGATTTAACCAATATGAGCTACACAAGTGTAAAAAACAATGATGGTATTTTTTACACTACAGTGTGTGTAGTGTGTGCAACACAGACCTTCAAAACAGTGTCCACTTTTTAAGACTTATCTTGGCCAATAAAGACAGGAAAATGAAATATTAATTCTATATTACATTGACAAAAATCTAAAACCATGTCTTGAATGTATAATACTGATACTAGGCCCAGCTCTGTCCAAATTTAAGCGAAGAGATATTTTTGGCAGAGCCAGACTTAGCCTGAAGCTGCTGTATGCTATTTCTAGTGAGATAATGGGCCATACTGGCCTATATACCTGCATTCTGCAACTGTTTAATGGAGTCAGTCTGATGAACCTGAACGACCAAACTGCTCCAAAATGCACTTATCACACGGAGCGACCCAGTCTCATGATTGTTTTAAATCAAATCTTTGTTGATGAGCTGCTCCAAAACAAGCTATTAAATAGTATTCACACCATTAGAGCGCCCTGGTAGCTCACCTGGTAAAGTGCGTACCATATATTAAGACTGCAGCAACATGGATTTGGCCAGTTTCCTAGAAATATGCAGCAGGATGCCATAACGCAAAAGTCAACCAAACACAATAAAGCTGGAGTACCAAAGTTAAATATAAATGATTTGTTAGTGACAATCATTTGTGCTTTGTAAAGGATGCATCATCTAACTAGTAGAACATAAACATAGCTACTCACTACTGGGAAATCTCTGTCACAAATCTTTCATAGATTTTGCCCTGTGAATGAACTTAAATGCTAGTACTGCTGTGCTGACTCCACATCTGGTGATGCTTTTAAGTCTAGAAAACATAAGAAACTTTTCTGGGTGAATCTAACTGTGCCAGTACTGGCTGTAACCTACAAAAAGGTTGGAATGTGATTCACAAAGTGCCCTTGCACTTAGTAGTTTAAAGCCTCTGAATCTTTAATGAGCATGCATGCAGCTGTAAAACTTGCCAGAACCACACAATACTGTTGGTACAGTGCAACTATTTCAAAGCTAACAATACCATAGAGGGGTAAAATTAACTCCTCCAACTGAATTGCCATTAGTATAATAATTGAGAACACATCCAACACTACAGAACACTACTTTTTGCAAAACAGAAAGATGTGTGTAAAGGCCGTCTGGTAAAACAGATCCAGTATTCTCCATGATTTGTTTTGACACAAAGATCAACTCAGTCAAAATGGGAAACTGCACCTGGCTTGCCACAGTCTTTCAGCCCACATTCATTCATTGTTAATGAGCAGTGTTTTAAGCATGTATCTTCTGAAGAAAGACAAAACCAAGATGAGTATAAATGCGCATTAAAAGAAGAAAAGAAGTCCTCTCATGGCTAGGTCCTACTGCTGAGAAAAGAGCCTATGCCTTAGATATAAAGTGTAAAGACATTCTGGGGCGGTATCCAACAATGTTGCTTACCATGGATTTATTCTGACAGTGTGTTACATTATTGCTGAAATGGATTTTACCACTAGTGTACCATGTTTTGTCTAATGGTAAACATCAGTTAACTGATATGATCAAATATAGGATTCATCAATCATGCTGTCCACTGACAGTAACAGATTGTTGACAATAAGCCAAATGTGCCACTCTGCTTCTCATCCAATGGACCTCAGACCATTAGCTGAGGGTATTAAGGACTGAATGGATTTGGTCAACGGCAAAGCGGAATAACTATCCTCCGCAATTATATTAACCAACAGTCTCTGCAGTCAACACAAACTGGATTGTTGTCAGAACATAGAAGATCCCCGGAAATAAAGTGCCATGCTGTCACAAAATGCATCCTCAGTGGAGTAAACATCTGTCATTAGGACAGACTGATCTATTGTCCCACTGACCTCTGCCTACAGATATCAGGATTTTCAATCCCTGTTCACTGGTTATGTGTTAACTGTAAAGTATACGGCTTATGTTTTGCACTACCATGACTATTGTTGCCAGCTCAGCATTTAACTTTAGACTTACAGGAGAAATCTAACATGTAACATTTAAAATGCATGTTTTTGCCCTTCTGGATTAACAGTACATTATCTTATTGAGCATCAATAAGATAAAATACACCTTTGTTTATACACCATATACATCATTTATCTTGTGCGGCTAAATGGTCATAGTAAAAGATGATGATGGCATAGCAACATACACTGCAAGGAAATCCCGGAGCTCACAGCTAAATGCAACAAGTCAGTGCCCATTCTCTACTAAATATGGCATTCTGGGAATTTTATACAACAAAAAACTAAATGCTTGTAAGCAGTTTGTAGCAGTAAGTATAGCACAGTGAATAACCCTTGGAAGCAACTGATGGAATTCAGTGTATTTCATAAAATTATGATCATAAGTGTTTTAACCAACTTTTACAAAAAAAATGGACAGTAAAAATCAAAAGAAATTATAAACTTTCTTCCACATAACCCCTTTACTGAACAAAAAACATGTCAATCATTGCCAAAAATATTCACATTACCTGCAGAATTAAAAGTTAGTGATTAGATGAATGGGGACCCTGGCTTGATTATTTGTCTTAATATTTCTTTGAATCTTAGTAGATCTTTGCCAGGGAAACTAAAGCATCTTTGGAGGACCAAAAAGAATCATCAGGCGTCAGCACCATCAAAGAAATTTGTCATACTCTTCATCACAAACAAAGCAAAGTGGCCGTATTAAATTCCACAAGACAGTGCATGAAAAGCCAGCATTTAGTATCAGCATTGCGTGAAAAGAAGTAAAAATCGCCCTACCTTAAAGGTGTAAGGTGCTTCTCCCAAGTTGATTCCATCTTTTGCAAGTTTATCCCTTATCAGTACTTTGAGCTTCAGTTTGGGATAAGTCACAAAGTCATTACAATCTGTGACTCTTGGGTTATGGTTACCAGGACAGAAGGCCTGGTGTTTTCCTGTTTTCCGTGAGTGTGACCCCAAAGTCCTGAAGTCGTCGTCTTTGTTTGAGTTTAAAGAGTGGTTGCTTACAGAGGTTTCCAGAGGCTCTAAGGTGAAATAGTAACTAGGTGCTCTCCTTTTGTCCTCATCTTTTAGAGTTTGCACTGCTTTGAGCAGCCTGTGTCTGTGGTACTCAATGTGCACACCTATGGCATCGAGGTCTGGCTCCCCAATCTGCTTGCAAACTTCCAAATCGTCATAACCATTGTCAAGGAACGACTCCACATACTGGGCCAGATGGAGCTTCGAGAGCCACTCCAGGACGAGGTTTGGCCCCTGGCTCATCTTAAACCCGGAAATAAGGAGGCCTACGTTAAGTGCACATCGTCATATGCATTCACACCACTGCTGGGGTTTGTGTAGAGGTAGCCCAGCACCCTGGTCCATGTAACTCCCACTTTAGACACAGTCCCGAGTTCACTTCCCAAAATTAGACACATGTATTTGCTGTGGCAAGAGCAATAAAAAAACAAAGTGAATGCATATTTAGAAACAGAAGCCCTTTAACCTTCCCAGCCGAGTCTGAAACAGCTCTCGTGCTTAAAGTTCTCTTGAGCCAACACAACGGAGATAGCGCAGGTTCAAGCTCTGTTGCTGCCCTTGACTTGTCACATCTCTCGGAGGCGTCTAAGGTAACACACACACACACACGAAGGGACTGTTTTAAGCCAAAAGACGGAGGAGTTTCACCTCTTTCGTTAAGCGCATGTTAGCCGTTAGTTTAGATAACGTCATATGACGAAAACAAACCTGTTTAGTTAACGTTACTCTTGTCGTCGACGGAAACGCGTTAAGGGTAACCGGTGAGAAAAGGTTTTAACAGAGTTGACCGCATTTCTGTGAAGTTAACCCTAGTCAAAAATGCAAAAGAAACCGTAACGTTAACAGGAGGCGTCCTCTCCGGCTGCGTCCATCCCCTTTGTCTCGTTCATCTTGACGGTTACGGAGCAGGACGCTCAGGTCCATCAAACATTCATCCGGAGCACAAATATAAAGGTTCCCGGTGAAGCCTGAGCGAACTGTATTGTTACTAATACAAAAAACAAAGCAAAAGAATAAAACATACAAAATTTATCTCTAGCTGTTCACAATGCACTTGTTGTGTTCTGACTTTGAGCCTGGCTTTCACCACATTCAACTTTGCCGTCGCTCCGCTCCATCCGCCGGTTGAGTCTGTGAGTGGACGATGCTCAGTGCTCCAGTCACTGCTGGAGTTTGTACCCCGCTGGACGACGGGAGTTCACCGAGCACTGGCGCCACCTGCAGGGGCTTCTGGGAAATGTATGACCCGTGGGTAAAATTAAATAAGTACAGGTAAAAGTAAATAAATTAAAAAAAAATAACATACAACAAAAAGAACAGCAAACCAATATAGGAACTAAAAATAATATCTGTATTATCTTTGGCAGATTATACACATCTGCCTATTCCAGCCTTTCAACTTGGATTGTGTGGGATATCCAAACCTAGGATTCCTAGGATGATTTGTAAAGCTTAGGGTATATACACCAGCGAATAATTATATTTCTGATTAAAACTGTTAAAAAGTAAAATCCAGAAAGATATCATATTACAAGCTATAATACAGGATGTCAAAAATCACAAAAAAGTCTTCTTTTGTGCCAGTTGTGCCACTATTTACAATAAAGTTAAACACATAATTCCAGTTTTGCACAAAATAATTATTCAAACCCTCCCTCAGGATCATCAAGGGGTTCACAAGCTAGACATTTAAATCCAAAACCAGCACTGACCTCTGCCCTCTGAGGGACATGTCCATGAAGAATTTCTTTTTACACAAATGTGCACATCATTAGTTTTCAAATGAAGTCAGTGAACAAATACAGAAAACACAAGACAAAATGTTATGATTGGTTTTACATTTATTTTCCATTGCACAATAATATATATATACTGTATCTACAGTCTAAATTGTTTGTGGCAGCAGATTAAGTCAGACATCCATGTGAAATTTATTTTAATAAAACTGTACAAAAATTGCCTACTATGAGAAAATACTGCAACTCCACAGATATTCATCCCAGAAGACAGACAGATGGATGGAAGTATGGCGACTGAGAAACCCCTTGAGCTCTCCTGCACGGTGCTGTGAGCTTGGCTTTCGCTATTCTACGCATCTCTACAGTGCAGGGAAAGCAAGAGTTTTCATGAAGCAAACAGTAACATAAACAGATGTACCAATTAAATAAACATACTCTCTCACACTTATACAATAGGCATGATCAAATGAAAAAAGGGACAGGCGTCTGATGTGTGAGGAGAACTTCAGTTTTGTTCAACTTGGTGGTAAATACAAATGCCAGAACAGACAATCTCTAAGAGGGATAATACATGGTTGTTTCAAGTTTGTAAACACTTAATATCATGCATCCTTCAATGTGCAATAAGAGACCATTTAGGACATATATGTTGCAAACTGAAGCACTTTAAAGTCGAGGCCACACTTTGTAGAAAGACTCAGCGGCCCACCAAGAGGAGATGACCCTCCTGCAGTAGCAAAGCTTGAATCCGAGATGATATATAGAATCAGAAAATGTTTATTGTCATGTCTGGATGATGGATAATTATGCACAACCATTGTTTGGACATTAATGTGAGTTATTCTATCCCAAAAATTACATTAAAGGTATTAATTCTTTAATAGATTATTGAAATTAAAAGTATATATATATTTGTTTTCAAATATATAAATATATCATAGTATCATTAACCTGACATTGAAAACAAATCTGAGAGTGAAGCAATCAGCATAACTGGCAAATGACATAGATAAGCATAGGTTCTGTCATGTTTTGGTCCTTTCAAAAATAAGACAATGGGACAAAAAAAAAACAAAACAAAACACTAAAAATCATACCAAATACAAAAAATAGTGCAAAACCCACAAAACTGCTCTTTGAAATGGGGTTATCTCAGTAGTATACAGCAGAGTAGCTAAAAGTGAAGGGTTTTATTCCAAAATGCTGTATATCCAACTTGATTAAAACATATTTTTGGTATACTCAATGTCAAAGAAAATGGATCCAAACTTTTACTTCACGCCGGCAACCATTTTCCACGAGTCACTTTTCCATGATCTTCTTTGGTGGATATCTCATTTTGGAATGAATCTCTTCAAATTCATGTTGCCTGTCCTCTGAACACATGTACAGCAGTTTGGGTAATGAGGGTGTGGTATGCCCAGAAGAAAAAGCTAAAGCCAATCTACCCCCCAGTAGACTTCATAACTTAAGAGTGCTGTCCAAGGTATCCAGACTGACTCTCACCATTTTGGAAAAGAAAAACAATCAAGACAACTCTGTGAAATTAAGCAACTCTTTGGTGTCGGAAAAGAACATGGCCACAAGCGTACAGTATGTCACATTGCCTGAACCTGCACTGTCAGATTTGTGTCCAGCTGTCCCGTTATTTACAACATTTGGCAGCAATCTGGACCGACAAAGTCTTGTCTCTCTTTTCAAAATAAAAGACCAACAGGTAATGCTCCTACATTGACACAAATAGCAGCATATCCTCGCACCTCATGAAAAAGAAATCTAATTACAATAGAATTCTAGTTAATCACATTGAAAAACACTGTCAAGCAAAAACAAAAACCTCAAAAGACCTATTGTAATACACTGTATCTATGTAGTATTATAAATATTGGCGCCCATACACATATTCCTGAATATATGTATGTTCACAAACACACAGACATACACATAGGTAGAGGTTAGCATATATGCATCATGAGGCAAAGGCAGAAGAGAAACAGTTTTTAAGTGAGTGGTTCAGAGAGAGATGACCAATGGCACTGCGCAAAACACTCTGTGGTGCTTGGTCATTTCTGATGGCAGCTACGAATACAAAGACAGCATTACCATTTCCATTGTGCTGTAAGAGACACATGCTTTTTTTCCCCTACACGGTGAGAAACAGGACAAAAATCAACTGCAGCTGTGACAGAATGCCAAAAAGAAATCTGAATCATGTACAGATAGAACCTTTATCACAAAAAACTTAAATTTGTAACCAAAATATACATTTATGATCATCATATTAAGGACAATCTTTGTCTCGCCCTTTAACACACCATCCTTCTCATACGTGACTTAGCTACAGCCCCTCGAAATCTAGAAGAAGAAAAGATCTTCGTGGGGGGTTTTCCAGTGTATCAACTCTTCATTTTTCTGATAGATCAATGTAAACTCTTCATCGGGGGTAAACATTTTCAGCACTTTTGAGTGCAGTTTATTGAAAAAGGAAAAAAAAAAATTAAATAAAATTGAATGCCCAACATACACATTTCTTTTACTTCCTATCTATTATACTGCTTCAATAAATAATCTAATTTAAAATAAAACCAAAGTGACTCTCAGAAAACATGCCGTTTGTCTCTCTAACCCAAAACAACTCAGTTTGAAAATGCTGTTAAAGGAATGGTCGGTGATGAACTAGTGTACTACCAGCCCTTAATCGGTGAGAGGCAACAGATTCATCAGCTCCCCATCTATTTTCTATGGTCTGTAAGTGCTTGAAAGGCCCTATCAGGACAAAAAAAGACAAAACCTGACTAACAAAGAGGACAGAGGTCAAACTCTAAAAATAATTTAGACCAGAAAAATAAACACAAGTCCTTAATTGATTCAATTGTTCCTGTAGAAACTTCCATCTTCATTGACTTGATTAGATTTGAAGGACAAAGGGAAGGGGGGTCATCAGACTTTTCTCCTCATTAAAGTCCACTGTGTTTGGCAGACACCATAAAGGGCAGAGAAAGAAAACAAAAGAACAATTGCACTCAGGCCTCCACAAGCACATGTTTTGCAGAATTGTCTTTTCCTCTTTCAGAACAAAAACAGCAGGGTGTGTAGATATATATATGAGATATATATGAGTGCATGACTGATGGATATGAAAGGTCCCCTCTCTCCTGTTCTGCAGACTGATCATTAACTTCATTGCTCTCAAGTGAAATGGAAAGAGAGATTCCTGAGGGCTTGCTCTTCTTCCATTTCTTTCCATTCTCATTACGTTGGGCCGGCCAGTGTCTACTCTGCAGCAGTCCTCCGGTGACTGAGGTAATGCAGAGTATATGATATTGTGCTGAGAATAAAAGCATGAGTCTGCTGAGTAGAACCCCCCACCCCCGTGGAGAGAAACAGAGAAGAGGAGAAGAGGGACCCGCAGCTCCTCAGAGACACTGGTGTTAGCGTGATTACAGAGTCCGACGCTCCACACGCTGCCATCAGAGCTGGTACCACTTCTTATCTTTGTACTTCAGCATCATCTGAAGGGAGAAACAAGGAAAATTGAGGGGTCAGTAACAATGAGTTAACCTGAAAACAATGAGATTGGAACTCAAACAAATGGCTTGTACATACATCGTGAGCATGTTTGGAAAAGGACTCTGCGCTGGCCATCATGGCTGCTGTTCTTTCCTCCAGCTCTCCCAGTTTCTGCCCTCTCTCGTCGAGAGCTATCCGGGCACGAGCCAGGTCTCCCACAACCCCTGATGCTGCACCCTTCATGCCCTCCATGCTTCCTGGGCCGGGGATGTGCTGGGCCAGGCTGCGGGAGGCCTTGCCAGCAGCGGTCTCACCGACTAAGACAAAAAGAGAAATCCACTTAATGTGTTGCAGTCATCTTCCCATGTTTAAGGTAAAATCAACTGGTATGTAGAGAGCAAGTAAGTAAATTATCCTGCAGCTGAAAAATCCCACATATCATTCATTAAAATAACCTCTGACTGGCATTTTTTGCTCAGATGCTGACATTAACAATAAATGAAATTATATAATATATCACATTATCTCAATAAAAACCAGATGTCAAATAAAATCCATGTCTGGAATGATGGATGAGCGCGTGAAGGATGACGTTATGTCAGATGTGTGTTCAGATGACACCCCCAACAACTTTATGAAGTAAATAATGCCAGTTTTGTTGTGAGATGCTGGTGCAATTACAAATGTTTAAGCTGAATAAATCATGATTTCACACGAGGTTATTCTGTACTCACAGAGGTCCTCCCTGTCCAGTGACTGAGCTCCTCCTCCAAAAAGGCCTTTGAAGAAACCTCTGTTAGGAGCCTCTGGTGTCTCCACAGGGGTGAATAACTCACTGAGCATCTCCTAAAGAAGACAGAAACATCAGGACATGTCTCTTTCAACCGACAGACCGAAGTGGCTTTTTGAGTGAAGTGCGTAACAACATGCTTTCTCTAAAAGACAAAGATCCCAGATTTCTTCTTGCAAAGGGTGCTTAGTGTGGAGATAGTTGGTGTTGTGCAGCCCAAAGATTCGTTACAATCATGATACATATTGTTAAAATGTCACTACCGTCCACAGAGTGCAGAAAGTGCAAAATGTTCTCTACACCCACATACTCTAATTAAGTTACCTCCCAACTCCCATTGAAAGTCTTTTCTCCACACTGAAAATGATCAAATGTGATAACAAATGATGAATTCTAATTTTTCACAGTGTAACTCATTCACTAATTAATAGTATCTGACCTGCAGGTTATCGCAGGTCTCCTGGCTGTAGGTGATCCTCTGGATCTCGGTGGCAGAGGTGAGGTACAGGGCCTGACCCAGGTTAGAGAAGCAGAACGTTCTGGCTATGCGCATGTCTGTCAGCGGCAGGTAATTTACATCCAGCAGAGGTCTTAGGCTGGGTAAACTGTGATCATATGAAAAAGGCATATTATTTCTGATGACATTGAAACTTTAGCAACTGTGCTATTTAATTGTAGTTAGTATGATTTTATGAGATATTTTCATAAGTAGAACCAGACAGCGGTAGAGTTTATACCTCAGAGTCATGATGTGCCCGTTAGCACAGAAACAGGCGATGCAGTTCGCTCCAGCCATCTGCACAACATCAGCCCTCAGCACAAATGAGGTCTCTGTGATGTTGTGTTTGTAGATGCGGGTTTGGGAGGGCATGGCCACCACCTTGGCCTGCTTTTCCGAACACAGCACAGCAAACTGGGAATCTTGACCCTCTTGTGACGAAGGTGGGGAGGCCGGCCTGCGCCTCCGGCCCTTCTCCTTCTCCTCCTCTGAGGCATTCGGGTCATACCACGACTCATAGGAAGGGGGCAGCAGAGTACCAGTGGCATCCAACAGGGCCATAGTCAAAATGCCTCCTTTGAGACTGACCAGAGTGCCTGAAGAAAGGGAAGACGAGCAGTCACAGGGGCATTGTTTTCATTTGGATTACAGACAGCTGTCTAATTACCACAGTTTATCAAGATAATTATTAATCAGAGCTACAGTCCAGTTCAAGGTCAATGTAGAGGACAGCAGAGCACAGTAAGTTGGTTCTCTTAATTTGGACATTTGCGCAATAACTGTTTTCCTGTGGTTCCTTGAGCTTTAAAATGCTCAATTGTGATGCTTTTAAATACAGCTTAAGAAGCAGCATGAACATGAAAGAAGTAACTCAATAATAACTTCACAATGTGCAGAGATTTCTGAGGCCAGAAATGGAGCTTTCTGGACACAAAACGCCAAACACACAGCCTTTATGTGGCCGCAGTTTCCCTCTGTCTCTCCCCGCCTCCTCTTCCTTCCTACATTTTAACTACAGGAAACCACCGAGACATATCAACTATGAAAGTCAGAAGGAGCCATTATGAAATTAAAGAAGCAAAATGACTTATCTACATTATGCTCTGTTGTAATTCCTGATGCATATAGCTAACTTTCTCACGTCTGTTAGGAAAGTGTCTATTAAGAAGTTTGGAGTGGTGGATGAAATTTGGGTATTGTTATATGTTTAGGCTGCTGATCCCTTCATGTACTTTTCTGTGTCCCAAGTCAGATGCAGATCCCCACCTGGTGAATTACATCAAGCTCAGTATAGTGTCTTACCGCAGGAGGAGATACCAACAGGTTGCTGCAGCCTCTGGTCCCCACCTGGCGGCAAACTGAGGGCCACCATCATCACAGAGCCCTGCGTGGTTCCCACCAGCAGACAGGGACTCACCACGCTGTCAGTCTTTCTGAGGAAACTCTCACAGAAGTGAAAGGAGGAGATGGCCTCTCGAGATTCTCTGTCTATACTGGTTACACTTGAACTACGTGAGCGGGTGAATGCGTTATCCTTGGCATCTGGACAGTGGGAGCACAAAAGTGAGGAAATGAGTTGTGCAACACGAACAGTGAAAGGAGTTCAGAGCGCTTCTCTGTGCAAACAGGAGAGGAGAATTAGAGATACGGGAGTTACTGGCAAAAAGATCACCAAGTAAGAACTCAATTAACATGTTAGAGCTGGTTTTCATAAGTTTAGTAGAGCACATCCTCAATCACCTTCATCTTTTAAGGAAGTGTCCCTGTACAGGAAATAAGCTTTGCGACATTGAGAAGCTCTTGCACAGTTTACGTCCAAAAGGAAGAATTTTCTTTAAATGTTTCTCACAGCTTTTTTTTTTTTTTTTGGAATTAAATTTGACAACAACAACGTTCTCAATGTGGGAAAAAAAATGAAGATATACTTGTAGTACTACCGGGACTCCTGAGTAAGAACTGGTATTTAAGGAGCAAGAATTATTCATGCCTCATTACTATGCTGACGGCAGCTGAAACACCAGCTTTTACCCTCTTTAAAATCCTAATGAGGGATCCCGACAGAAGCACAAAAAGATCTGTGACAGGGGGGAAGGCAAGACACACACCGCCCGTCATGTGTGTTCTTCACAAGGAAAGACTGTAAACAAGAAAAGCAAGAATTTTACCATTGAACGTGCAGTCAAGTCAGTGGACCGTCGTCAAAAAGAACCAAACAATCATTGTCAGAAGATTAGTGTCATATGTCAACCCACTGAGAGAAAAAGCCAGAGCAGTGGTGGGGGTTAGTACGAGTTATCCAAGTCTGACCACGTGCTGGTCCACTCACAGGAGTGAGGGGCAGACTTCATTCTACAGACGCCCCCCTTCTGGCTCATCCTGGCTGCCGCTTTGCCCTCGTTCACACAACAATAGCGCTTCTTACATGTGAGAGAGCGCCATCGCTGGTACCTCCCCTCTGCTCACAGTGCAAACAGAGAGTTGGTCTCAACTTACAGCACAACAGCCAAAGACAACAGGAGTCTCACATTTAGAGAAACATGCTACTGTACAAGAAGCAGTGCTCTTAGGGAAGTATTTTACAGCTGTGAAATGAATACAAAGCAGCAGAACATTCAAATGAAAACAAGGAAAACCTGTAGGCTGGAAAGTGTTAAAAGTTCTTAAAAAGGTCAAATTCAGTAGTGTTGGCTTACCCAGGTCTGGCTTTTGCTCGCTAGATGAGCTAATTTTCCGTGACATCTTGGCTGTAACAGAAACAAATACTCCTATTTTATTTTATTGATGGCCAATAATTGATTTTTCCTAAAAAACTGAAGGAAAATTTAAGAAATTGCAATCAAAGGTGCCATGATTATCATCTTGGTAATCTGTGACACTGGTTCTTTTTGTCGTGCAAATCGGTGGAGAGTCATTCTGATTTTGAATCACACGCAAGAGTGGTGATACATACTGAGGGGCAACTGTGAGAACATACAAACGTACAGCTCATTGTGTCATACATGGAATGACTCTTACTTTGTGCAACAAGACTCTGCACTGCTTTATAAGGAAGGATATTTTGACTGCAAAAGCATTTCAATTCATTTTAGCTGGTGTGTTTAATATAATTGTTTGCTATCGGTCGCCAGTCTCTACGAACAAGTATAGAACCACAAAAGTTGCCCGCTGCAGAGTATAACCACCCTTGGAGAAACCCTGAGAATACAAATGAGGCATCACAGTCAACCAAAGGCCCTGTAATGTCAAACAAAGCAAGAAGCAGAGAAGAAATAAGGTGAATGCAATTCAGTGAACATACAGTAGTTATGCAAAGACAGCAGGAGTCAAATCAGTGGGTAGCCATACAGTTAATACTGAACTGAAGCCCTGGAATCAGAGACACACTCACAGCAGGTGTCGAGAATCAAAGAGAAACAATTCACGTAAACATGTGACGTGGTTAGACATTAGTACAATAAAGAGCTATGGCACGAAGCAGATTTTCTATGCTTTTGAATTAGTATGTTAAAATTAACCTTTGCCAAGTTGGCCTAATATCTTCACTCCAGAGATGTACAACAACAGCTGACGGCCTTTTGATAAAAATCTGCATAGAAAATCTGAGGCCTGAAATTTGAAAGACATCCTGTCATGCATTTGATAAAGAATCCTGATTATTTCCACAAATCATCTACGTACTCCCCAAAACCACATGATTAGTAAAAATCCATTTCTTGAATGCACTTCTTTCTTTCATTGGCACAAGATGCACAGATTGACGCAGGATTGAGGCACAGTGTGGTTAGAATGCTGTCATTCACAGAGAAAAAGGTGAGTAGAATCAGAGAGAATACATTTGAATGATACACTACCAAAGTCATTGGCAACCGTCTTGGAAAAGCGCCTGCTTTTCAACTTCACTGGAAACAAGGTTCAGAAGGACAAATCAGATGAATGCAGCCATTTAAATGCTTAAATTTAAGGGGACATGCAGCTCTTAACCATACAGTACCCTTTTCTATGAAGTTCTGTTTTCGTTCATCGTCTGAATTGCAAGGTGAGGTAGATCCTACATGACAAATGGCAGCATTTGAAAAAGATTTCAAAATAATAAATAGATGTTTTTTGTGAAGCACTAAGACTTCAGTGAAGCTTACCTGAAGTAGGTGATTTGCAGCGGTCCTCTGAGGTGTTGGACCCATCGTTGGAATCACAGAGCGCTGAGGGAGCCACAAAGGTTGTAATTAAACATGGCAGAATTAATCCATCTCTTGAACTACTCTCTGGGAAAAGTCTGACTAAAGCTAGGGAGTGAAAATAATCAAGGGTCACCTATTTGAACAAAAGCAGGGACGGCTATTGATACAATGAAGTAAAAAAAACAAAAACCACACTAGAGCTCTTCAAAAATCTAGAAAATAATCCGTTCACTAGAGGTTTCAGTTTAGTTTGTCTCACAAAATAGGTGGCAGGGTTTAAAGATAAACTACCTGATTTTGATAAAGCGTGCCCAAGTGCTCTCCCAGCTCACTACGGATGATTTTAAAAAGTCAATGGCGAGCTTTGGGACTCTGGGGCTCCTGCATCAAAACCAGGGAGTGCATCTTTATGTGAAAAGAGGGGGACACAGAGGAGAGAAATGATACTGTAGGGGAGGAAGAAAATCTGACCTGACGTGACTTACTGAGGTGAGATGAGCGTAGTTTTTTCATAGACTCACTATACAAGTTAGAAAGTCTGGACATGCAAGACGTCACAGTTGGATTGTCTTTACCAAGTCACAGAGAGAGACCGACAGTAAAAACAGTGAAACAGAAAAATGAATGGACATCAGAACTGCAAAAGAAAAGAGAGTGATGAGTCTCAGAGGCTCGATGCTGGACTTTAAACTAAGTAAATTTATCTGACAGCAAGTGTAAACTAAAATTTGAGTGTTGATTCTAGCACCAGACCACTGAGACTGAAAAGAATGAATAGCAACAGTGAGTGACAGGATGAGAAGGCAGAGACAAAAACACAATAAAAGACATGAGAGGCACATCAAGACTAAAACAAGCAACTAAATTATGTGCTGTTTTATCCTACAAAAGGAATGCAACATTCACTTGGACTGCACAGATCATGAGCACGCATGCTCCGCTGTCTTTGGTCTGTCCAACTGAACAGATGGAGAATCTGTCAGCGATGCCCCCTGTTGAGGGACAGGAGCTACTGCAGGGGGCGGCGCTCATGGGGCGAAGTCTCGTCTGCTGCCAAGTGTCAGCCCTGCCTCCCTAACCCACCTCTAAACACCTAGAGCCAGAGCTGCTCAGCTGGTTGTTTGGACTGCTTTAGCAAAATAGAGAACTGTAGAAAGAATTTATTTATTTCAGAGTTAATAATGTTGGTCGGGACTGGTAATGATAGAGAGCAGCTCACCTCCAGAGGGCTGTCGTGGTTTGCGTGGGGAGCGAGGCTGCCTCTGGTAGGGGTCAGATGGGCTGTACAGCTCCGATGTGCCCATGTTGAGGAGCAGAGTTTTCTGGAGGTAGTCCACCACAGCCAGGCCGTTACTGTTTCCAAACACCACGCTGAAGCACAGCAGGGATGAGGGACACAGTGGAGTCAGGATTCAGATGCTATTTTTGCTCTCCAGCTACGATGCGGGCGGCCTTTATTTACAGTTGCACTACATAAACGGCTGCTGCCTTCTGTGAGACAGGATGCAATTACAGTTTCCTGATGCACGCAAATTTTATGCAAATACAGCTACTGGACAGGGATAACCACCACAATCAAGACGAGAGTGGGCATGAAGTGATGTGGTCTCATGTCAAAAATCAAGCGAGCATGGCATGTAGACTTACAGGCCGTAGGAGGAGTTGATAGCCAGGCTGGTGATTGGCTGAGGTGGCTCCCCGCTCACCCACACCAGCTGGATCACCAGCTCCACCTGGTAGCCCGGAGACTGCTTCAGCGGGGAGCTCCGCACCCTGCATCAAACACACAGCGGGATGAGACAGCAGGCTGCAACGCACACTGGAATGAATTATCACCCTTTGGGTAAGCCACACTGACAATGTCATCATTCGTTATTATCGTTATTCTCGCTTGTACCGTTTTACTGTCAAAACATTCTCATCATTTTTAATATTTTCATGAAGAGGACTGTTTTCCTACCACTGAATGGATGTGGAAATTGGTGAAGGATTGGGGAGCTGACTGGGAGTAGTGAATGAATGACTACATCACTTACTTAGATGGCCTTTTGCCATCAGTGTTCACCATGGCCTGAACAGCTGATCCCCAGTCAACTTTTTTGTATAAAAGAACAAGAAAACATAATTGTCCGTACTGCAGGCATGGTATATTGTCCCGGGGTCCGTCAGACGAGTTGCTGCCTGTGGAGGGCTGAGTGGGAGGCTCGCTCTCCTGAGGGCTGGAGGAAGCTCCCGGGGTGGGCAGGGTGGGGGTCTGCTCCCCTCCTGGGTCAGGGGAGTCCCCATCGCCAAACTCACACTGCATCCGCACCTCCAAAAGCTAAACACCCGAGATGATGCATCACAAAAAGGCTTGTTTTTGACCCTCAACTGTTAAAAACACAAAATGAATCTGCAGGTTTCTGACGTCACACTGTGATCACAATTACCCACCTGCACAACTTCAGTGGTGATTTCTTGTTTACTGAACCTGTAGACGATAACGTGGGCAGACACCCCGGCCACACACAGCATCCTGCTCTCAGGGCACCAGGACAGGGTCTGGATGGCAAACGGGTCCTCCTCCACTATGTCTGTACTTGGCTTCTCCTCCTTACCGCGGGCCCTCTCAAACACCTTGGCAGTCTTCAGCTTGTACAGCACTTGCAGCATTACTTTGAGAAGAGTGAAAGAAGAAGTTAGAGAGATATGGTGGTAATACTACCTGCAGCTAATGGGCTCATGCTGGTGACCAGATCAGAAAAGTTGGGTCATTAATATGGAGTGGACATATTTATCGATGCGGACACCATTGTGTATGTTTCAAGTGCACAGCGAGCTGCCTTAACCAAATGTCTGAAAGGAGAATGACTAAAGTATAAGAAAGAGATTATTTATTTAAAAATATGCAATAAAATTTAAAACAGAAACTCAAACTCTCCTCAATTTACGTCAAAATATTAATGCAAAGCGTTAATATTTCCTGTGTTCTAACTGTGAATGGATTTACATAAAGATTGTAACATCAGCCTGTAGCTAAGATTGGCACTGCATCATACTCCTTAACTGTCTCTTGTTTTCAAAATGTTAATGTTAAGATAAGAATGTCAGGTCCGACAGGCCACGCCTGCAATATGACTCCTGACGATTAAACTAAACCTGGTGCAGTTAAATAAACAGAACCACTCACGTGCAGAAGCGTCCCAGAATTTGATCGACCCGTCAGCATGGCTGATTTGGGGGAGAATACAGAAAATAACAGAATGTGAGACCACTTGTTCACTGTGACCACACCACGGTGTAGTTGAATCAAAGCCAGTGAATCAAAATTTTAAAAATGGTTGATCAACTCTTTCACTGATAATTAGTCACAAACCCTGTGATTATGATCTCTGGGTAACTCTGAGTGCCTTGGCCCCAGTTGCCTCCACTAATGGGCCATTCCTGAGGAAAAAGACAAAACATACATTTGCATGAAAGTAATTGTTTATTTTCTCTGACTTGTTGCAGCTGTTTTTTTAATACATATGTCTCCAAACATTGCACTGTCCGATGTTTTTTAAACCCAGACGACTCAGAGCTGTCATTTACCTTCTTGCTGTAACCCTGCCTCTTTTGCCGGCTGCCGACAGAGTAAAGTGCAGGGATAAGTTCAGCTGGGCAGTCGGCAAAGTATTCACAGCAGGTCACTGGTGACTCGTGGATAGTAAGAGGATATGGATTCTCAAATATTGGGTACCTGTCAAGACAATACGCCATCGGTTAGAATTTAAAAATGAATCACTTCTCCATAATCTGCAACTTGTCTATCATCTTGAACTTCCTGCCGATCAGTGCCACAAATATTCTGACCATTATATTTCAAAGTCCCGTTACATGGCTTTCACACTGTAAATGAATATTTCACATAGGAATCATTGCTTTAAAATAAATCAGTCTTAAGTTTGAGAAATAAACATTACGATTAAAGTAAAAAGAACATAATGCTCAACTGCAAAACAAATCCCTTTGTTAATTTATTAAAATTAGATTTATTTTTTTTTTTAAATGGGAGCTTTAAAGAATAAGAGTAGGTCGAAAACAGACATAAGTGAGTGTGACAGCACTCGTGTCCTATAAACTCATCAGACATTATTCTAACTGCAGAGGTGGATGGTGCCATTTTTCTTCTGGTATTTAAGATTAAAAATGTTTGAATCACAGATTTCTGCATATTTCCCGCTGAAATGATAAATATAATTAAATGATTTGCAGTCACTCTATTAATATATATTGTGTAACCCATATTCTTTGATACACACCAACAATATGCTATATTTTGAAAGCTGAATAGTTACCCAATCTGTCCGAGGTCTATTACAACTAAATCCTTCTCGAGGAGGACCACCACAGCGTAAGGCTCTTGAAAGTCTGCGAGGAAAAAACAACAAACAGCAAAAAAATTAACAAAGATTATGTCACTCCAGGAAGCAAACGCAGGCCCGAGTCAGGCTCAGATTCATGCAGTTGCAGCTCACCATTTGGATATGGGGTTTCACACAGCGTGAGGAAATCTACAATGGGGTAGTCCATCTCCAGGACGGCAGTGCTCTTTCCATGCATCACGGTCAGACAGGCTCTCCTCCCCACCGTATCGTAAGACAGACCTCCAGACAGGACCATGAATGGGTCCCTGAGTTCAGGAAAGACACATGCACACGCAGACACACAAACATTTTAACTGCTTAGTCAATAGATTTCAATTTGTTGTGAAAAGCTTCTAGGTCCAATCAGTGGTAAATGGGTGATGAGGGACACCAAAATTTTACTGCTGTGCTGTCTCCGGAGATTCTTTGGCCCCATTTCAAGAGCATCAAAGAAGGGAGGAGCCTACTTTTTAATTATAATGACAACTATATTAATCCCTGTCCTCTAATACCTGAGAAAAAAAAAAGTGAGGGATAATTAGATCAGCTTCGGTGAAATGCTTCATTTTTGATGCCACGTTTTGATAAGAAAAGTTTTGTCTTTTTACTTTGTGACCTTGACGCATCAGGCTTCAGATAATGATGACCGTGTTCACAGCGATGTGTGATGTGTGACCTCAATAGAGCAACAAACCACTGGTCGTGATGAAAAGTCATTAACTAATGATCATAAGAAAGCCCAGCGGGCGATAAACATTGAAATAGTTAGGACAGCTTTCTGCCTAATTTCCATCAGCAGCAGGATACGGTCGACCGGACTGGCCTGTTAAATATATGCTGTTCAGACAGAATAACAGGAAAGGCCGCTTTCAGTTCAGGATCCAAACCAGAATCAGTTAAGGCACAGGATGGGTGTGGACCTGCTACCATCACACTCACCCAGCCCTTGTTGTTTTGTACTCCACCTTCAGGATAGGCTTGCATGGTTCTGGCTTTTTTCCATCCTTGGGCTGCTTCCCTAATGGAGGTCAAACAGCAAAAATGAGATTTCATTGTCATTTGCACACACCTTGCACAAAACATGCATGGACACGCCGCCATCGTCCATTGTTATTTTTGTACAAGTCACACCTCTAACATCAGAGAGACTCAAACAACAAGCTTGTTAAAGACATGCTTGGCTTTTATTCAATATGCCTGTGTGTGTGTGTGTGTGTGTGTGTATATAAAAACAACACAACTGTGTGTATACAACAGTTCCTACCATGTGGTGTGATGATCTGTGCAGGCTTGGCTGGAGCTCTTACATTCCATGTGGTCAGAGTGCCATCAGAGTGGCTGCAAACAAACTGTTTACCCTCGTGGTGCCAGGCTACTGAGTGGATTGCCTGAAAGCAACACAGCAGATAAAGTATGTGCACACTTTACAGCTGTGCATCCAAAAAATAAGAAGATTTGCAGCAGCTCTCTGTGCATTTTAAAAGGATAACGCTGCTTTATTCTTTTATGTCTTGTAGTCAAACAAATCCCCCTAGCTAGATCAAAACCAACAGCATGTTCCAGCTCAACCCATACAAAAGTCTTTGAAAATAGATCATTGCAGCAATACACTGGTTTCAAGGTACTGTCACGTACTGTTGCAACACAAATTCCACAAAAATAATGTTGTAATTATTTCCTGAAACATTTGACCATTGATGTTTTCAGCAAAAACGACTCTACTCTGCTAGTGAACCACTGTGTGTGTGCGTGTCTCTGTGCTGTGTGTTAATCAAATAAAGGAGTATGTCACCCAGTGTAACAGTGTGGCTCTTGATGTGTTCTTAATAGTTTTTGGACTACAATGGAGCTCTATGACACAGATGAATAAGATAAGAATGGATAAGGCAGCGCTTGTTTGCAGGATCGGTTCAATGTTTTGGTGATTTCATGGAATTTAATCAATGGAACGACAGCCAGAAACACAAAGTATATCACCAGAGCTGCCATTCAACCATAAGTTTGATTATCTCAGTAAATACTTTGTATATTCTTGAAAGCGAACTAGATAGAACTAGAAGACAAACACGTCACCCGATATGAAAGCTCCTAGAACAAAATCCCAAAGAGTCTGAAAGAAGTTCAGGTTTCACGATCCAAACCCAACATGTTGCTGGGACACCAGTGAGAAAACCTTGAGCAAACTAACTAATACAGAGTGGAAAGGAAATAATGCCTTACCTCATCATAATTGTAGCGGTAGTCAGCTTTTTTGCACTTTAAATCCCACAACACCACTACCCCACACTCAAATCCAATCAGAAGCTGCAATAACAAGAGAAACAAAGCACAGCTCAGCTGATTTCTGTGAGACCACATTGTGGACACAGAACTCAGCCTGGAGTTAACATGCCTGTATCATCACTGTCTGCTATGTTCACAGGATCTGGATAGTATTCTATTCTTATACCATTACTGGTTAATAAACAAAAACCTGTTGCATTCAATTGAAGATTGGTGTATGGGCATGAATATTAGTCCACTTTTTAAAAAAAAATAAAATCTGGTGTTTGTCATTGGTATTTTAATTCACTTAAAATGTTCTGCTATCATTCTCAATTGTAGCTGCACGAGCTGTATTGACATTGGCATCTGCGCAGCAAAGGCTATCCACAGAGAAAAGAAAGGTACAGCACAAGAAAACTAGTACAGTTGTGTTTTTAGCCTTTAGGGTAGAAGAGTATCTTTGTTCCTCAGGCTATGTGGTGGCGAACTATCAGTTACCTTTCCTTCATCCATGGGGTTATCACTGATGTGCACCACAGGCCCTGGGTGTGTCTTGGTGGATCTGTGCAAGTTTTAGGGACAGAAGAAAAACAAGAGGAGAGAGTGTGAGACAGTGTGAGTGTAAATTCAACAATATTTGTCTTCTGCAGCCTGACATGATGTACACTTGGTGAGTAAAATGTATCTGATAAATGGTGTCTAAATGATGCTGTCTAGCTCTTGGAGGCAGAGAACGATAGGGAGGCAATTAGGGAAGACATCCAAAAAGAAAAAAAAGGAATAAAAGCCAGAAAATAAGGTTGAGCACAAAGAAAAAAAAGCAGGAATACAAGATGAAAATGTGCATCGGTGTACCAGAAACAGAGACATGACATATGAGGGAGAGACAAACAGAGGGAGGGAGAGGGAGAGCAGGGTCACATGAGGGTCTATGAGAGATTATAGTGTGTGGAGACAGCATCACCGTGGCAACAGAGCAAGGGGCATGGAGGAAGTGAAGGTCTGGCCTAAAGAAAGTGTTGCTGCCTCTGAATGTGGTCTGGCTCCAGTGGCTAATGATCTCATTGCTGCTGATGAGTCGATACAGTCAGAGATGTAGCAGTGAATAAAAGGCAGGGACGGACTGGAATATGAACTCCAGCCGGTAATCACCACATGATCCACAGTCAGGATACCCACACAAATGTTTGTACGGATAATCACTGTAATAAATACATGTATGCAGTGTGTTTGACAGTCTTTAAAGGAACTGTTTTACTGCAATTTAACACTGAGAGGGTGGATAAACATTTCACACAGAAAACCACAATGACTTCAAGTTTTATAGGGGCTTAATTTCCGGGACAACATGCTCATTATGTCCTCGACTGTTTCAGTCAACTGCAGGAGACCCAGAATGTGAATTCACAAGTTTGCAGTGGCAACAAACTATGAGGCAGAAAGTGTGATGAGAAGAGTTCGCTATCAGAGACCGAACAACTCTTCTACAAAGAAATGAACTGAATATTACGTTTTAAATTTCACGCTACGGCCAAGAACTCTTTCCTCTAATCATTTTCACAGTCAAGACGGCCAAAATCATTCCCTCCCTTCTCCACAGTCGGTTTCCGAGACATTTATCTAAGCTGATGGCATACTTTGGTGTTCTGACACTTTCAACTCCCAGATCTAAAACAGCAATTTATCAGATTTCACCGGGAGCTGCTCTCACACGCTCACGCTCTCTCTCACTCTCACACACGCACACGTGCACACACACACACACACACACCTTTATACTCTACTTTCAATTTTAGCTGCCAGTCATTGTCTGAAATCATTTTTAGATCACTACTGGGTGCACTAGAAGAATTACCTAGAAAGTGCAACTTTTACTAGTTGTAGTGTTTCATTTTTGATGAAAATTATCGTCAAACTTTTCATTTTCGTGCTATTCCATGCAAAGAATCGGGCACTGCAACACGATTATAACCAGAGCAGTTAAAAGCCTGTGTGTGTGTGTGTGTGTGTGTGTGTGTGAGACACTGTATTTATCCCCCCAAATCTAATTTTACCTGCCTGTGGCGTCTGCCAAGTTATATCTGAACCCTGTACGAAATGCAGCACAACATTCACCTATGCACAGGAAGTGATGTAAAATTCCTTGTGATCCCCACAGTGGGTGTTTACACGGGGGAGTGGGTGACACAGGATAAGTCGTCGGGGTTATCAAGTGGGCACTTCCTATCACAGATGTTCCGTTAAATCGGGCAGCACAACACCTCCAGAAGTCTCAACAGCAAGTTCTGGCATGGCACAATCACCACCTCCATACCGCCCTCACACACTGATCAAGAGCTACAGTGTTCTCAGCTTACAGGACGCGCTGAATCTGCAAACACATTCCTTTGCATTTCGGAGTTTCCTGGTCAAGTGTCAACTCACACAAGTGCTTAAGGAGGATATGAGAGTGGCCAGTAAGTTAAGCAGAAAAAAACAAAACAGAGGACAGTTGCGAAACACACTCACAGTTCGATGGCTTTGTTCCACATGATGACGTAGCCTGAGAGAGTGAAGGACTCCACGTTGACAATGTGGATGTTTCCTCTTTCTGTGCCGATGTAAAGCCATTTGCTCTGGAAGGGCAGGTGGCAGTACGTGATTCTGCAGGAGGAGATCAGGATCCATCACAACCAGGCTTTTCATTATCCCATGACTCAATCCCATCAAAGAGTCACCGTTGTCCCTAATCATGCTGCTCCAACTGGAAGGAGTAGCAAGTGACTAAGATTTAATTACAAAGGCCTTGCTCTGTGTCACACTAATGAAGCAGACTATATATAGACCAGTGGGGAGGAACAGCAGAGTAAACACTGCTGTCTTTTCTCAACTGGCGGGGAGGATCACTCGGTTGTATGCTTAACTTTACAGCTGGGCAGGGCTGATGGTAACTGACTTGTCTACACTTTATATGTGATGTCTCAGGTGATGTACATGGGATTTAAACTGAATGTGGACATTAGTGACTAACCATGGATAACAAATGTTGGCTGACGGTTGCAGAAAACTTCCACAAATATCATCTAGAAGTCACTGTTCTTTAACGTAGACCTCATAAATTCACCTCACAGAGGAAAACCCAAGTGTTTTCACAGCTTTGATGCATTGCTTTTCGAGACCTGGTGGCAACAATCCTGCTAATTATACACCGAGAAGCATGTGGACAGCTGTGAGGACTGTTTCCAAATTTCCATTCACACTTGACAGAGCGACAGATGCAGCGTCACAGCAAACGGAGAAGCTGAAAGGAGAACACGTTGCTGTACCTCTCCCTGTTGAACTTGAGAGAATGCAGGATAGCAGGGATTTTTTGCCTCAGGTTCCACAGGTGGATGCTGTCATCCGCTAAGGCACTCACCAGCGCCCCCTGAGGGGAGGGTCAGAAACACAAGGCGGGGTTATTTTAAGGTACCTTACTCATTATGGTGAGGTACAGTTGTCATGAGCAAACAGCTATGATGGCCTTTTAGAAGCATGTTGGTCACAAAAAAAGCACATGTTAAATCTAATACTAGTAAGAGAACAAGAAATGAATTGACACAGGAGACAGTGGGAGGAGAGAAAACCAAACAAGGGAACAAGGAACAGGTAATGACAACAAACCTCGTTAATCAGGAACTGGAGCTGGATGACAGCAGCACCACTCTCGTGCTGACAGTAGCACTCCACGCCCGCACGGCCAAAGCTTAAAGACAGATCAGTCAAAGAAAACTGGACTGCTTGCTGGTGAAGCTGATGCAGAAACATGGGAAAACCCCATCAAACATAATAAAGATCATCTGATATGGAAACACTGAAAGGTGTGTGTTTGAATTAATGCATACTAATCACTTTCTAGAATGACTTCCAGCCGACTGCGGGTGTTCATATCAAAAAATAAACGTTTCCCGAGCTCTTCACTTTTCTAAATGCAAGTTGGCATTTTCAGTTTGCGTTCCTAAACAGGCACTGGCAAGAACACGAAACAAATCAAACAAGTGAGTTATAAATAAAACCAGTGGGCTCCCGTCTGCCTTATTTATTCACATGCGTCAGCCACTATGACGGCAACATGATTGCCTTAACTCTCATCTCTCTCATTCTCTGTTTGAGAATAATCGTCTGTTAAAAACTGTCCATTCAAAAACAGCCGAGCCACGCGTCCAGCCAACAGTCGATGTCGGGCCTCAATTTGAACTGTGTGTGAACTAAAAGAGGAGCCAAAATGACTGCATGAGTATGGCAGGGAGACTGTGGCCACGTGGAGCACTGCCACGTACTGTAAGCACCGCGACTGCGATGTATCCCACGAAAACCACCACATACTTTCACAGACAGCACAGAAACGTGAAGCACGAGGAGCAAAAGCCTGTCTACTTCAACCAGCCTTTAATCACTTTTACAGATAGACAGCATGCGCGCACACACACAAGCAGAAGAAGGAAGAGATCTAATCAGAGAGAGAATCTCTAGGCAGACAAAAAAGGTGCACTGAGCTCTCTATGCGACAATGCTGAAGCCCCAAAGACCGACAGCTGTGTTCAATATCGCAGTCCACTTTTGAGCTGACACAGCATATTGTGTCTGAACAGGATTAACCAAGCTGTGATCAAACAATCCCTCGGTGCCTTGAACAAACTAAGGTGGGGTTGCAGGAGACCGTTTCAGGACAGGCTCAGCAGTGGGCATCACTTCTGCAGAGGGATGCAGGCAAACACAGACTTTCAGACCTGAAGCCGGCTCCAGTGGAAAACTGTTGGCAAACTGAACTCACATTCACCCGTGACCTTTCTGTCCAGTTTTAGCTCCGGGCCCCCCGCAAGTTCTGTACAACATTTGTCAGAAATATTAATGGGTATCATGTCTCCACAGGTCCACAATGGAGGAGGAAGAGTCATTAAGTCTGTTTCACGGCCTCTGGTTGTGAATAAATAAGAACAGAGCAGTGGTTAAAAGAGCGAGGAATGCTAATATCCAACACTGTCGTGTATTTACATTTCTAACATCAAGGAAGACCACTTCAACAACTGCTAATACAAGGTGCTATGACGATTCTTTTGCGTGCATTAACTCAGTGTACTAGGTGACTAGAGTCCGAGCTGATTCTGATGCAACGTAGGTAAATGGTGCTGCAGAGCAAAGCTACTTTCTAGGCTAGCAGGAAACCGATGAAAAGATGAACCTCAAAACAAGATTTAATCACCGAGGTGAGTAAGTAGAGCATTCTGTTAGCACTTCCTTCCACACTTCATGAACATGACTGCTACTATGTTAGCACCCATTTCCCTTCATGACTTCATTTCATCTGTAGAACCTGTGCTGCCCAGACTGCGTCAGCACAGGAAGCCGAGTCACCCCAGTCAACTGTGACTGTGCATGCAACAAAACATCTTGCTGTGAGGGAGACAGAAAGTTCACATGCCAATAATAGTTCCTGCCATCGTCTTCTGGTCATGTGAGTAGACTCCACTGATGAGAAGTATTTTGAAGCAAGGACTGAATATCTTTGGGTTTTTGGTCTGTTGGACGCAGGAAACAAGCAGCACAGATGTGTAAAGGATGTGGAAATTGCTGGAAACCATATTTTCTAAAAACAAAAATCAGGAGATTAATGGAGTTATCCATTAAATGCAATATGCTGCATGTGCCAGATGCATTATTTATTTATTTCTTCTATGTTTTCAACTTGGATATCATAACCCAAACAGATACTGAACATTTTGCTCTCTGGACCTTTATGAGGACCTCGACTTTGTCTCCAACAGTTTAAGACATCAAACACTAAAGTCTCACAACCTTGAACATCAACACTTCCCCATTCGGTAAACCAACGTGGTTCACCACAGCATTTCAACATCAGCGGGTTTTTCTTGTGTAGTCAACAGATAATCATCATGACAGGAAGTTATCTTATCATGCTCAGTAACGAATTAACAAAAAAAAGAAAGAAGGGTGAAAATGTTTTGCGTAGCGTTGTGTTAAGTATGGGTTCAAGTCTAAAGAAGAGGAAGTTACAGGCTAGTGGGCAAATCATTTAAACGGTGTTTCTTCAGTGTTATCTCATCAAAACAAACTTGTGACTTTCGCGTGACCAGTCCGCGAATCTACAATGTTGTGAAATACACAATGCATTTTGAAGAAACGTTTTCTTTCACTCTTATAAAAGTTCAAAACATTTACAGCCACCACTGGCCTCCATTCCTGTGTGTGTCCTAGTATTAGAGCGAGTGGAGGACCGTCCACAGTAACACACTGATTAAAACACTGTAGGAGAGACAGATCTTGTAAAAGCAGACATTTATTGCTTGTAGACACCTCATTGAGCTTATGTCTACTGAGCTGTGGCAGCGTTTCCAAACTCCGGGGGCAATGAGGTGGATCGATACAGCCTGTCTTTTGATAAATGGACCTATTGCCTGAATGACAGTAATCCCATCAGCTCAACCTTCCACATTAGGACAACATGGAAGCAGTGTGTGTTCTCTGGGAGTTGCCCTGTACACACAATGCTCTCTTAATCTGGAGAGTGGATAAAGACGAGCATGGAGCCACTTCTAATGAAAATCTAAATAAAGCAGATGGGCCTCCCATGCAGGACATCAGCACAAAGCGAAACTCTGCGTTTGCACACCAATAGGCCGACCCTGAAGACATGTTGTAAACAGCAAAGCCTGGATATGACCAGAGTATCACATGCAGGGTTTAATAGCCTGGAATCCAGGGGCAGTTTTGTTGCTGTGACTCATGGAAGTTTGCTTGGTTAGCTGTAAAAAACTAATTTTTCGCCTTGAATACAAACAAACACAAAACTGACTCCGAACGGCCCTGGGGGGGGGGGGGGTTACACGGCACTGTAACAGCTTGACTGTGCATGTGTGTGTGCTGTGCAAGTCCAGTGATGTTTACAGCACACATGAAGTAGCATCCTGGCACAGGCTGGGCAGCACAGTTGATGAGGTTGGCTCTTCAGCATATGGCGGAGGAGCTGTTCATGCTTTTGCAGAGATACCACTAATGAGCCTGGTGCTCCAGGAGAAGGAGTCTGCTGGCTGCACAGAAACACATCCCAGCTAGTGTCTACCTCTGAGCCCTGCACTCCCCCTGTTATGTGGCTGAGGATTTTATTTTTGTTGTGCTGGATGACAGGAGGCAAAGGCAGGTCACTTACTATATGAATTCCCCATAGTTTGTGGAATGCTTAAGGGCGACTTGGTCATATGACACTTGTGAAAAGGATGTCAGGAAGTAAGACGTGCGTCTGACACGTGTGTGTGTGTGTTATATTATGTGTGTGTAAGTATATGACAGACTGGATGGAAAAAAAACCACTGAAATCATCCAAGCTTTACTTTCCTCATGTAGCTCTCCTCATTTTCCCGCAGAACAGAAAAAAAAAAAAAAAAAAAAAAAAAAGGATACAGCCTCAAAGCTCCAGTCTGAGTCCCAACGGCCAAGATTTTCTGCACGGGGTCAAAAGCCATTGAGGATGGTTGATATGGGAAGCCATGACGCACAGTCTGCAGGAGAAAAGAGCAGAATTTATATTAGACCTCCAGTCAGCTAATCAATCATCAGCCACAGTCAAGCTGGCATTATTATCATAATCTCCCAGAACTGTAATCCATCAATGTGGGGAATTAGTCTTATTATCAAAATAAATTGGATAAAGCATAAACATTAGTGCAAATGGGGACTGGAATGTTTTTCTGATATCCGCCTGACATGTGCTGGCTCAATCCTGTAAAACATCAGTACTAATAAATTCATTTTCTCCATTTTAAGGCTCGCATTTTCAGCCTTGAAGTGCACTTCATTGCCAAGATCTTGCAGTCCCCAGGCCACCAAAATGTTATCATCATCATCAGGCATCTGTAACTCAATTGTTTCGGGTTGGAAACCTTGCCCAGCCATCCATGAGCTCTGTGCAGCTTACAGCAGCATTACGTAACAGGTAATGCCATGGCCCTGTAACCTGGGGACCTGACCTGTTCTGCTCCCAGCTGGGATGCAGAAGCTGGTGGTCCGCCTCTCTGACACAATCAACACATCTCACAGAGCCAGATCGAGATTATGAAACCATGCATGACTAAAATGAGTTTGGGGAAATCATGTTCATGCTTGTACAATGACTCAAAGACGGTCACTGTAATCATTCCTCCTGTCTAACTGAGCATCAGACATGCACCGGTTTGTAGAGAGAAACCCGAAGATTAAGACAAATCAAGCGGACATCCTGAAGTCACAGCCTTTTCAGCACTAAATGGTCTTAACAAACAGGCATAATCTGAGAAAACACATAGGAGGAATTGCGTTTCAGAAGAAAATGTGATATTGTAATATATATGTTTACTTGTCCACCCACTCAGATCAGCTTCATCTGCATTAAATGCATTTTTAATACAGAAAGACTGTAGGACTAAATCATTTTATGAAGGTGATCTCACAGGACCTCTTACAGCAGCCCCAAAAACAACTTTCAATGCACATGAAGGACATGCGAGTGTTGACAACATGTGAGGCTCCACTTTTGACTCAAAATGATCCTCTCAGTCAAACTGCAGGGGATCTGATCAGGTCAGCTAGCTCAACTTGCAGGAGAGATGACAAACAGTGACTTGAGGCGACGATTCAGTGCAATGCAAACAGCCACGGTGCTATGACAGCACCGGATCCGACCATGGGACACAGATTAGAAATCGGTCCCTGCTAATTCCCCCCCCCCCCCACATACTCACAACTTACACTTTACATTTGCGGTTTTATTTTCGCTGTTGTGTGCGTACACTCGTTTAATTCCTACAGCTATAGGTGAAAACCACGCTAGTGTTTGGTCACGCCACTGTCATCTGTCAGTGTGCAAAAACGAGCTGCTTGTTAACGGAAAACCCACCTTGCAAAGCTGGAAATGCTCCGACTGGAGAGTCTCCTGGATAACATCGTTTTCCCGGGGAGTACCCGGCTGAGCAGTTGCGGAGGAAGAGGAAGAAGAAGAAACCGCTGTCAAGCCGTCCAGCACCTTTCTAATGTTAAACTTCTTCATTGTCCTCCTGTACAGACGCGACGTTTGAAGAAACAGATGAAGCGAGCTACCATAAATTGGATAGAGAGGAGGGGGGTAGCTGCTAGCTCGTTAGCCGAAATAACGCACAGTTAATATCTTTCTGTATACATCTCACATGTTACGGAGGGTGTTGCCAGTGCACACTCCGAAAGCACCCGAGTCACGATCATTGATTTAGCGTGTCCTTGCCGATTTCAGCGTTAATCTGCCATTTATGCTTCCAGCTTTGGCGTTATTCGATCGGGATCAATCGTTTCCGCGAGCTGTTTCCCCGGCCAGGGCTCAGCGGGTAGCAAACTGGCTACGGAAACGCAGTGAACTGCAGCGGGGATTGAGTCTGCGCTCTGCGGTCACCCGGATGCAGGGCCGGTGTTACGGTGTATTCTGTGACCTGTCAGATTCTGTGACCCCGGTGGGGAGTTTTAGCTCCCAAACGTTTTAGCCACAACTGTACACCGGTTTTCACCACCAAAATAACCACGTTTTGATAGCTGTTAGCTCAAGTGCGACAATTTTAGCTGCCCTGTCAACACGAGAGCCCAAGTGCTTTCAATTCAACTAGCCTCATCTTATTCTGTCAGATGGGGGGATATTATCAAAACGGACTGTCAGAGGTGCTTAACATTAAGTAGCTAATTCTGTCAAGATCGAGGAAGTTGGTTTGCGGAGGGAAAAAAATCGCACTGTTAAAATGTAGGAAAACCCCCCAAAACAAATCACACGTTCATTCGTGCACACACACAGGAAATCATTTTATTTATTTTAATCAGGGCAAAATAATTAACAGGCATCTAAAGTGTACATTTTAGTCTGTGCCCCCTGCTGGCCAAGGAGCAGAATTAAAGGTTTGATTCTGGGAAAGAAAGGAAAGTTGCCAATGCATCAACTTCAAAGCCTTTAAAGGTAAAAACTTTTTTTTATAAAACACTGGTAGAGAAGAGGAACAGACTGTCACAGATCCATAGAACAACTGGGATTGTGCATTTGAATTTTGTTGTGCATAATCCTCTTCACTAAATTCCCCCTAGCAGAAATTTGATAGGAGAGTCGGCCCTTTTGTAACTGGTTGTGTTCCCAATTCAGGGTCCAGTCTATTGTGTGTGCATCGGAATTACCCAGTATATTCTCCTGCCTCTTGTTCCCAAAGGGAGAAAATGAGAGAACTACAAAACTAGATAATCTGGTTTGATCAAAACCAGGCAGACCTGTATTATGATCACCTGTATAATCTGTTATTTAGGAGGCCTATACTTTGATTGGCTGACTTTTGTTTTATTAGCCCTGTAATGTAGATGGAACATGGTCACAAATTAAGTAGCACTCCTTACCACATTGCCAATATATGGTACTCTTATTAACATGGTTACAAAGTGCTTCACAGAAAAAAAAAAACAAAAAGAAAAAGTCCAAGTCTGCAGCTGCCACTGAGTATGCCCAAGTAATTCTGAAACACTGTGTAATACTTATTTACATTATACTTTATGTTTTATACTTAACTTTTACCTGTGCTCCTCTCTAAAGAAAAAAAAATGTTAATATATATTTATAATACTATAGATGATGCTATCCAACAGTATATAAAGTATTTAGTTCCACATAAATCAGTTCCAGTGTTAAAATGCTATTGACATTTTAATGTATATTGATCAGAGCTATTCCATCACTGCTAATTACGAAAGTTGATGGTATCAGATGTACTACATACAAAGAGAGAAAACAGGTAATAGCCCTCAGGTTTTAACCTTCAGTCACTTCATATCTTCTCACCTGGTTGCAGCCCAAGGTGTTCCTCAAGCACCACAACTGTTTTTGCACAAGCATGTTTAGTACACTAGAGGGCGGCATCAGCCTACATTTTACCATTGTGAACTGTGACAGTGTTTTGTCGTGGTGGAGGGCTCCTCTCTTGCCAAAATTCAGCACCATGGACAGCATCATATGGATTCTGCCTCTGATTGGTTGCCTTAATGGCACAGGTTATGATCTGTTTTTAATAGCTGTATTCATTCGCATTCTGGCATTTTAGCTCCCAGAGAATTTGTCATTTTTGTGCGAGAGTGACTCGGGCATGTCAAAAAGTAGCTTGACATACAGAATGTGTGTTCAGTAACATACCAGCCTGGCATTTATGTCTGCTATCCACAGACAGTGAATATTTAATTAACATAGGCCATAATAAAATGGGTCACTGAAGGCACAATACCAGACTGACAGAGCAGCAGGGCAAGAAAACGCACACTACTTGACTCCTCAGCAGCCTATTCACAAGTTTGACTAAATTAAAATTTTCATGCAATCATGAATATATGAACGAAGCCGCCAGTGAAAACGCACACTGGAGGGCAGATAAAATAGGGCAATATCAATAATGCACAAGTAATGGGATCTGTTGCAGAGAGTGCGACTCCCATTCAGACTGTCATATTTATAAACAACAAGTTAAGAGACTGAGCTTTTGTGTCCAATGTGAAAACAGTATTGGGGCTAGCATCCCTGCTTGACTCCTGAATTTAGGTCTCTAGTATCTGGGACATATATCCATAATTAGCAGTTGTGTTTTACTTCTTCCCTCACTTTCCCTCCAGCACAATTGCCACTTGAGGTAAACCACCTTCCTGGCTTTTTATGTTGCAACTCACTTGATCAGCAAAGTGTATGAATGCTTGTATAATAAAAGCAGTGTGGGGTTTTATATGTGAACTATATTCCAAGATTAAACAGAGGAATATGCTCATGACATACCTGGATACAGTTTGAATTTGGACAAACGCTACTGTGTACAGGTACCCAGCAGCAGGATGTAGAACAGTTCCCTAGATGCACAGTAAGGACACTGAAAAGTAAAACTACAGGACAGCAAAGGACAGATTGGTGTGCAAAAATAACCTGTGCAATGCACACAAAACGTGTCACAAAACATAAAGGACAAGGTTTCACTCTCCATAAGACAATGCAAAGAATCATATTACTGAGTGTTTAATATAGCAAGTGAATAGCATGTGACTGCTTTCAGGATGAAGATTTATTTGACACTGGTATAAAACAAGGACTTTTATTCAGTCTTTCGCTCAAATTCATTCTGAAAAATCTCATACACAGAGAGGGAGAAACTGTATCTGCTTAAAACTTAACCCCTTAACATTTAAACTTATGGGATGCTGCGTCATTAAAGGGCAGAAATTAAGAAGCTTTTAGTGACATTTAACCTGATTGTAGATAAGACGGATGAACTGACCACACATCAAGTCTTCTTCAGGGTCAGGTCATGGCACTGTGGAAAAAAGACAGCACTCTACATGCTGAATGTATGCGGACAGAGGTGTCTACTTTTAGCAACACAGAGTAAGACACACAGACAAATGATTCCTTTAAAGATGAAACAAGACGACCATCATATTATGATGTTATTGCCATATTTCCAACTTCCTTCTTCAAAAATCACCAGGAGGGATGCAAAACCACCAGCTGGTAGGCATAATGTCCTTCAAGTGGTCTGTGATTTTGACCTGGAGTGCCTGTGGTTGTTTAATAATGTTTAATAACTTTTCCTTTTCCAACTGGAGTTTTACAGTGTTTCTCTCATGTGTCTGGACCAGCACAGCCACCAGTCTGGTGTTTTCTTTCCTCAGTTGGGCCAGAAAATTCTCCACCCCTTTCTTTTTTGATCATTTTTTTAATGTAAGGGATCTTGATCCTGGTCCTAGTTAAGAACAGAAAGGTAAATGACTGGAAGCAGGGAAGGTCTATATTAATATAATAAATATTTTAAGCCAGACAATAAAAACTAACACTAAAGGTTCTTTAACTGTAAACTAATTACATTAATATACATTAAATGACAAAATATTTTAAGATTTCACATAGAAATGACCAATTTCTGGAAGGAATTACTGATTTTCATTTCCTTGCATGATGAACATAAATACAAGATAGCTATTATTGCTTTTGCCCTGTGAATTCACTGCAATGCCCCCAGGCCAGAGTCACAAAGTCCCCCTTAGGAGAACACACCTCTATGTAAGTCCTTTATACGTTCTGCTATCAAAGTAACCACACATAGCTGACATTTTTTTTATCCTCTGTTTTTCTAACAGGTACAGTATTCAGTTTATTTATTTACCACTGCTCATGTTTCCCTTGGATCCCTTTATTCATGTTGATCTGTTGCCTCTGTGATGTAAGTACAGCTGTAAATGTTTGTGTGTGGACTGTGTAGTGAAACTCAGAGCTCTTATGTTGAACATTACAAAGGCCATATGAATGCAGATTGAATCAGATTGACCTCCATTGGTTCCTCTGGGTCTAGATCTACCTGGGGTACCCAGGTTAAGTCGACCTCCATCGGTTCCTCTGCCTGGAAGATCCTGTGTCGAGTTCACTATACAGAGTTGTAAACTAATATGTAAACTAATTTACTCAAGTACTGTATGTAAGTTCAAATTTGGTGCTAAATACTTTTTATATATTATAATATTGTACATTTCACTCCTCTGCATTCATCAGTAGCTACAGTATAGAACTGAATTTGTTATTTTGTAAATGTCAATACAAAACCCATGACCATGAATCACATTGTTATGGATTAAAGCAACAGTACATCAGGTAATTAAAACAAGCTCCTCATTCACCAGCCAGAGCATTCAAATAATGCACACCAAAGCACCAGTGATAAAGAAACACTGAAACCTGAACTGTTCAACACTGTCAGAGATTGTTTTTTATGCACAGTGTGCATGTTCTGTTCCAAACAAAACCTGTAGTTTCATTTAAATACAGTTTTGTGTTGCTGAAATTGTTGTAATGCTACTTACTGAAGCAACTTACTGAAGTCAAGGTTTTGAATACTTCAAACCTCACGAATGGTGGCCAATATCATAAAACATCCTTATTAGAAGTCTTGCTGTATGTGTCTTTCTCTTTGTTTCTCCTTCTATAAATGCATCAACAAATCAAGAACAAATGCATCAGTCTCAAAATGCAGCTATGACATGGTTCATTACTGGCAAAAAATGTATGATGTCTTTTGATATTTGTTGTCTATCGATGATTAGATGCAGCATCCCCCCTGTTTTGCACACTGAGTAATTCAGTGCTCTCTGGGCTGTGTGTGTACTGTGGCAGTGTGGTGCATTTCCACATATTTTCTCCCTCCACCAAAAATCAGGTCATGCTGATAGCTTTTCTCTGCTATTGGCCATATCAAGCTGGGCTGCAATGCTTATGCATGGGTCTTAGCTCATCTCACTGTGAAGTGATTAACAGATAATTATATGCATGGGTTGCATAACAGACAAGTAACACTCTCGGAGCTGGGATTGAATGGGTTGTCATTTAATATTTTACAACTTCATAGACAAAAATGATTTAAGACATTTTTGTCTGTCTCTTGCCGTCTGAGGAAATGACAGTTGGGACTGTTTCACAGTTTCAAACCTCTCATTATATTAGGTCAATAACCAACATGTCATAGTTGCACGGGGAGTGTCACAGACTTTTCCCAGCAGGGTGTATGTCACGCTGATCTCTTTATTAGTCTGACTGTATCTGTGGATTCTCATAGAAATTTGCTTAATCTTCTCCACAGAGGTGTTTATGAGGTCTCCCACACGGTCCACACTTTATTGAGAAACCCGACAAGGCAGAAATATGAATATGAAGTTACTGACAACATGTGCCACAGCCTCACTGGTTTTCTGAAACAGCTTGCGCACTGTAGCCATGGATTCACGACTCAGTATCAAACACAATTCTTGTTCATGTGTTTAACCGTTAGCTGCCGTTGTTTGGCTCTTTGCCTCAGAGCCGTGGACTCCAGCAGCACAACGACTGGCTCTGACTCTCCTCGGGAGCCTGGCTCACTTTGATCCTGTCCCTGTGGTACTCTTCATTGGACAGGCTGGTGTCGCAGAGCATCATTTGTTTGACAAGGAAGGCACCTGCTTCATCAATATTTATGTTGTCCTATAAATGGTGTGGGGAGACATGATTTAGAACATTGTGTATGCATCTGTTGAGTTAAGCATTTGGCTCTGTGTTCATACTTTGGCTGCAAGTTGTTTCTTCATGTTAATATTTGAACACATTTTATGAGCAGGCTACTGTGTAGAGCTGCAGTGTTTAAAGTCCACACACACAATGTAGTATAAATTCATGCTGTCATTGTGAACTACAAAATACCCCAGTGGCTTTACTCACTGCTTCAGAGTTTCAGAAATGCAAACCAGGTATCAAAAAATATAAAAAAAACATAAATATGCAAAAAAAAGATTATTTCAGCCAAGCACTTCTACTACCTTTAGCTTTACTAATAAATACAGTCAAGATGACCAGCTTCCTGTCTTAAAACAGCCAAATAAAAGAGCGACCTCAAACGCATTTAACAGTTGTGTGGCTACATGACTGACTGTGTTTTCAATGTCCATCTGTTTCTTCAAATTTGGTGATTTTTAAGTTAAACTGAGGGATCAAGTGCACCTCATTGGGTTGAGAAAATGTGATTAAGATTTATTTAGAAAATGCATTGCAAAAATGAAAATGGGGTTGTTTTTTTTCTTACAATAAAAAGCTGAGATTTTGGAGATGCATGGGTTTATCAGGACAACAACAAAATGCCAAAACATTGTGTGACAACAGCACCGTAGAGAAAAGTCATGACCACTGGCCATCTGACATTAACACAGTGCGTTAACATCAGCTGTCAACCAGCTGTCAGGCCATGTAAGAGTGTAGAGTCAAATCTCTGATTGTCCAGTTGACCATTCTCCTCAAGTTAGATTTGAAGGAAAACACATCTAAGATCCTAAAAAACTGATTTAGTTTGAGATGGACCTGATGAAACTTATCTGATAATAATGGTTGTTGGTTGTCAACCAGGGTTTTAAAGGCCCACTATGGGTTTAGGGTCGCAGGCAATGTTTCCTTGTTGTTGGTAACTTACTTTTGACTGACTTTGTCAGACAGATTCTCTGTCAGACAACTTACCATTGTCATAATAAACACAACACACACCTTTGCAGAGGTCTCAAACCAGCCAATGAAGCTGTTATCTTTACAGAAGCCGTCCAGGGAGGATGCTAAGTCTCTGTCTCTTTCCGTCACGTCACATTTGTTTGCCAGCAGGACAGCAGGGACCGGGTGTCCACTGTCGAGACACACTTTGCTATCAAGGTCCTGCTTCCACTCAGAGGCCGCCTCCAAGGTGGAGCTGTTTGTAATGTCAAGGACCACGAATGCTCCTTTTGCTTCTTTGTAGTACACTCTGGACATCTTCTTAAACCTCTCCTGGCCTGGAGGGAAGAGACAATAAATCTGTGTGATTTATCCTCCACCACAGATAAATATACTTCGGCTGTTTTATTTGAGAGAAGGCTCACAGTTTTTGGATTTGAGTGATTTGATGATTTCAGTGTTGCTCCCAGACACACATCGTTACTAATGCTACTGTTTATTTATCATGTGTGACTTAAATCATCATCTCATCAGACTGTAGAATAAATGTTGCATAAGAAGTGAGAGACTAACAACACTATTTTTCTGACATAAAACAGTATGTTTCCATGGACACCAGTTAGGATTAATATTAGATTAGTTTCTCTCGCTGCAGTTTCCAGGAACCAAAGCAGCAAACATACTGTTACTCAAGTTATTCAACAGTTATAATCCAATCACAGCATAAGAGTTGAAAGGTAATTTCTGCAAACTGGATCTCCTGTTGGACTTTTGTAAAGGTCATTTAGAAAAATATGAAGCAAAGACTAGTTGGCAATTGGTGCCACATTTGTCTCTAGGCTTATTATCCTAGGTCCCCCCAAACTATTTCCAAACAATAGAACCTATGTAATGCCCAAAATACAGAAACAGAAAAATTGTGATTAATAGGGACTAAATATTATTCTCTTTTGCCATATGTCTGCCTGTCAGCCTGTAAAAATCGATAGGAGATTTATTTAAAATTTAACAGATTACAAGGGGTTTTTTGTGATTGCAGGGATCCTCTCTGTCTGCACTGGATGAGAACATCTTTACTCAATGCAAAAAACAGGTTTTAAATCAAGCATTTTAACATTCCCTGTATTTTACCCGTGAGGAGCCTGTGTGATTGTTGTTATCCTTGTGTTCCAGGCTCACATGTTGCCTGGACTTAATAGAGGATTTGAAATAAAGTGGGTATCATATGGTAGTAACACAGGTAACATAGACATGTTCCTGTGCAAGTACCATATACCATGTAACATGTTCGTATGAGTACAACAAAGTAGCTTTCATTTGATACAACAATACTGCTTTAGCATTTTCGCTAATATGAGGTTTGTTTTCAGCTTTGTTCTGTAGTTTGTGCAGATTTACTGGTTTCACTTAAACTGCATATTTCTGTGGCATGATCATTTTTGAAAAAAATGCAGAAAGGTCTCTGCTTTGTTTTGTCTTTGTAGGACAGGTAACTACAGAGATAAACTTCACACTCACCTGCAATGTCCCAAAGCTGCAGTCTCACCAGCGTCTTAGCGTCCCATTCTATTGTTTTCAGAGCAAAGTCAACTCCAATAGATGCTTTGTACCTTTCATCAAAGCGTTTATTAACATAGCGCAACACAATGCTGCTTTTTCCAACGCCCAGATCTCCAATGACTAAAACTTTAAACAGCTTCTCTGTCCACAGTGTCACTGAACTTCCTGCCATGTTGTGATAAACAGGCATCAGCTTGAAGACAAAATAATCTGTTAAACCTCTCCTAAACCACTGCAAAAGTAGGTTCAATCCATGTCCAGTTTTACAATCGTCATACCATAAACATATTGTAAAGGTCTTAAACAGTCCCAGTCCTACATGTCCCATTTACCACTACTTCTCAGTGTTTATGATTATTCCTTCACACAGAGCCATAAATCTTTGACCTTTGCTTTAAAACAGGTATTGGAGTCGACAGAGCCACAGAGACCACAGAGCTAATATTTCACCATGAAAAACAGGAGACGAAAGGATAGAAAATACTTAATTTACTCCAGTCAAACATGTGTCCCTTTAAATGCTCTACAGTAAATATTTGTTTAAAACAGCAGGCTTAAATTATACTGTGTATATATCAAGCTGCAGATAGCTTATTCTGAATATTACGTATGATGGTAACAGTAGCACTTCACATTATACAGTTTTCATAGGCTCTTAAAGTCTTAATATTTAGGAAATTGATTGGTGTACACAATCAATCACACAACAGAAGCATACACAGCTAATAAGTTCTTTCTAATACTGTATAGATATTATCTGAATACCAAAATATCATACACAATTCATACATTCACAAAACATATGTATGTTATTTATCTTATGCATAAAACCATACATTTATGAATTCAGTTGTCTAATTATAAAAGATACAAATCTGAGACTAGATTTAATTGCATTTCAGGACCATAGAAATGAGATAAATGTACAAAATAAAACAAAATAAAAATATCAATGAAAATGTGGCACTTGAACTTGTCCTCTGCTACATTCGTGATACAGTCAGTGCATTTGCCTGGCAGTACTGTATCAATCAAAATTTCACAGATAATTGTTAGTTGTTGGTTTTTTTTGTTTGTTTAGGGTTTGCTTGGGGTTTTTTTTGTCCAACAAGAAATCATGTTGACATGTCACCTGTTTCATTTCCTGAAGAAGAACGTTTCTCTCCTTCTCTCCTGACACGACACAAGTTCAACAGTTAGGGAAATGCATTTATTTGCTTTCTTGTCAAAACTTAGACAAGATTTACACCAATGATACCGTAAGATGCATGTACACTAAATATGACACTACTGACAGTAGGTAATTAGCATAGCTTAGCACACAAACTAGAAGCAGGGGCAAGTAGCCAGCCTGGCTCTGTCCAAATGTAACAAAATATGCCTACCAGCACCTCTACATCCCACTACATAAAATGTTTGTTTGTTTAACCTGTACCCAAACCAAAGTGTAAAAATGAATTTTATGAATTTTCATCTTCAGACAGAGCCAGGTAAGCTGTTTCCCATTTCCAGTGTTACTGAAAACTAGATTATGCTGTGCTAATAGCTACTAGCATCAGCTAAGTGGAATTGATCTTCAGATGTTCCGCAAGAAGGCAAATAAATTTATTTCCCCACATGTCAGTCTGTGCCTTCTTTCATTTCCTGATAAAGCACAAAACACACAATGTGTACACGAAACTTATTTTCTAAAAATATTGTTTTGTTTTGAATTACATACAGATATTCATCGTTGACTTGCCCTGTTTGTTAGCAAACTCATCTGCTTATTACCATCTATATTTGTCAAATAAATGTATTTATATTAATAAATGTACATATGTAGACAATCTTAGTTGTTTGCCTCATGAGCACAAAATCTATTTCATCCTAAAAGCATATGTTAGCATATAAATATATGTTCGTAATAGGCAACGTCACTATTGTAGACAACATTGAAAAGAATTTTAAAATGTGCCGCCTTGTTCACCCTTATCACCATGTAAAAGCTATCAGTTATAAAGTGGAAAATGTCAGACAGAATGACTTTTACCTTATATATCAACATATACAGCACAAGTCATTTTGAACCTTAAAATATAGTACAATATTAAGTGTGCACCCTCACAGAGTTGAGGAGCTTTGCTTGAAGTCTCTGAGGATGACTGAGGCATATGTCACGTTTGGAGGACTGCACAAAATCGACTCGGACACCGGCGAATTGGGAAAGGGGCTCACTGGAGGAGCAGCACAATCTCGGAAAGGAGAGGGAGGCATCAGTGCCAGAGAGTCCTCCATGGCTAATTTCACCTCAACCATGTCCTCCTCATCATGAATCTGGGCGTTGTTGTACATGTAGCCATGAAGAAGGCCAAACTGCTCATTCTCCATCTCCTCCTCCTCCTCTAAAGGGGAGGTGAGCTCCTCATCAAATGGGTCAAGGTGCACAGGTAAGACTGGGTCCTGCTGGATAAGGTGGGCCTGGTGGTACACGGGCATGCCACCACTCACAGCCTCAGGCATGCTTATCATATCATTAAGCTCAGGGATGTCAGTGTTGAATTTACGATTTACCACCATCTCCACTTGTCGGTGGTCCATGTTTACGTGTTGGGGTATACTGCTATTTGCCTGCAGGTGCTCAGGGTTATAGAGCTCCACCTCCTCACCCACATCTTTTATCAGCCCACTGGCAGGAATCTGCCCATGTGCCATCATGGGGGGAGTGGCGGGGGGATTGTATCTGACAGGGTCACTCTCATCTTCCTCAGCCACATTGTACAAAGTCTTGGTGCTGAGGTCTGAGAATTCCAGGGCTCTGTTTTGGTAGGTATTAGTTAAGGGTTTGATGACAGCCATCTGATTGGAACCTGCTTCCTGTCTCTTCACATGCACTGACAGTCTGTGCCACATGTGATCCCCTTTTGGAGGATGTCTTGCACCTGGTTCAGACCATGACACAGACTTTCCATTAGAACTATGAACAAAATAAAGACGGCTGTTACTTCACAGGAATCCAGAAAAGTGTAGACAAAAACAGCATCTCTCGTTCATGTATAAAAATTAGATTTTTAATTTAGGTATAAAAAATATTTTTGTATAAAATATGTTATAGAAAATATAATGTTCTAGGGTATCTGCAGGTGTTGAAAAATCTTTAAAAATATTAAAGTCAGATTTCATAAACATGGCCCCTTTGAAGGTTTCAAAAATCCCTTATATTAAACTGATGAAAGTAATACATTTCTACTTGCTTGTCATTGGCAGCTCTGTTAGTTATAGAATGTTTTTGTATCCAACTGTAGGGTATACTCTCGAAGTGGACATGTTGATTACAGGAAAGACGTAAATTAATATCAGTGAATTATGAATGATATTTCTTTGGTTATTCCATCCATGAATTTTATATGTGAGACCAGGTCACATTCATTCAATTCATTATGTCATGGGAATTATTTTTATATGCTGCTGGAAAGTATAAAAAGGGGATATAATTATAAATAATTCTAGGCCAGATTGTCCCTACTGGTTTTCATTTATATTTTGGCCAGAGTGGCTGTAAAAACAGGCTTAAAATTAAATTTTATACATCAAAACGTGGTAAAAAATCATGTGGTGAATCCTGCAGAAACCCTGTCTTCTGTATTTGTGATCCCACGTATCATCCCTTAGCACACAGAGATGCTTGTTTTAATTTTACCATCAGTTCAAAGGTTATAATGACTGTGTGAATTGAGCACTGACCTATATCCGTCACACTTTACAACAGGTGTCCCTATGAAAGTGAATACAGTAAGACATCAGGTTCCCTCTGAGAGGGAATTGCAGTAAAACTAGCATCCCTGAGGTGCCTCAGGAGCAGGACTCACAGATTCAATTAATGCACCTACCTGCCGTTTCCAGTGTTCTTCTTCCTCTTGAACATGTTGAGCAGGCTGTTGCTTCGGCAAGCAATTTTCCCATCACCAACGTGCATGCGCACAGCATCAGAGGTGGTGAACGCACTGCGCACATTTCGCTCTGGTTTGGCTATGATGATGTACATCTTTGGCGTGAACATACAGCCTAAGGCTACAGTCACACTGAGGCTTACAGAGAAGGATGTGGTGATGATCTTGTAGTTGCTGCCAAAGTAGATTGGCACAAACGCCAGCCAGATTATACATGTGGTGTACATGGTGAAAGCAATGTATTTGGCTTCGTTGAAATTTGCAGGAACATTGCGGGTCTTGAAGGCATAGTAAGTGCAGCTCATGATGAGCAAGCCGTTGTAGCCCAATGGAGCCACAACACCCATGTTGCTGGTGTTGCAGATGAGGAAGACTTCTCGGATGCTGGGGTAGGATTTGATTGGTTCAGGAGGCTCCATGATGATGAGGGTAACCTCCAAGGTGAGTTGGACACTGATCAGGATTGAGGCAATCACCACTTGAGCCCAAGCACTCATGAACCTTGGTTTCCTGGTGCAAATCTTCTTCTTGCTGCCTGCCAAAATACGGGCAATACGGTTGGTTTTGGTTACAAGGGCAGAGTAGCACATGGCAGCTGAGAGTCCAACAAGCAGCCTCTGGAGGTAGCAGGAGGCCACGGTGGGACGTGCGATAAGCGTGAAAGGGCATAGATAGCCCAGGAAGATCCCTGCGAGAATGATATAGCAGAGCTCTCGGCTTGAGGACTTGACCACAGGCGTGTCACGATATAAGACAAAGACGAAGGCAACAAATGACGTGACCAGGATGCCCAAGCAGGAGAAAACCACCTGGATAATGGACTCAGGATTGCTCCACTCCAGGTAGCGCAGGGGAATTGGCTCACAGCCTGAAAAGGATAAAAACATGACAATATAAGAACACATCCACAGTATACTGAAGGCAGCTCATTAAATTTTTAGCATTTCAGCATCAGTTTGGCGGTTTCATTTCCGATTATCCAGTGAAAAATTGCCTGAATAAAAGTCCATATTGAGAAGAATAAAATGAAAAGTTATTCATTTTTACAGTTTTCTTATATGACCACATTCAAATTTAATCAAATACATTTTAGCCTGAGAAAATACAGTAAGTCTCAAAGTAGGTTTTTAGCTCAACTATAAATAAACCCCTTTCTACTCAGCCATGGCCAGGCTGGGCTGCAGCCAGTGGAGGAGGGGGCCACTGCGCCAGGACAAAGTAAATCACTGCGGTTTTTGTGGATCCAAATAAGATCTCCTTTCTGCTTCATGATGAGAAAACACTTTGAATATCTAGTTTATGCTTTTTTTATTTATTTATTGTACAACAGCGGGTGGGCTGAGGTTAGAATACTGTACAAGAATAATTTTTATGACATGCCTGTGCTTTGCATTTTCTCATTTCTGTGTGTACCTAAAGGTCTTACAGTTTTTAAAAAAAATGAAACAGTGTGGAGGCAGGATGATCCTATTAAGAAAGTGTCTTGTCTTTGAACAGCACAGAAGGCCTTTGAAAGTGGGCCAGAAGAGCAGTAAGTGAAGTAGGGCTGCTGTCGGATAAAATGGTGAAGATGATGAATGGCTCTCAGGTGTCATGGGAAAGCAATGAAAATAGGACAGAACAGGTTTATGAAATAGTGCTGCAAAAATCTTAGCAGGACAAATTGTACAGGGTATATGTGGGGGAAGGAGGGAAGCAAAAGCTTGGAGGAAGTTAAAACTTTCTTACAGAGCCTCTGGTAAGACTAAAGAATCTACCCATATCTTTGACCGCTTCGGTCATGTAACATGAAATCAGCCTGTGGCCACTGAAATAACCCACTTTCACCTAAATATGAATGTAGAAATTTGAGGAACAGCAAATTCTTCTTGGTTCAAAATTAAGTTTTGGTGATATAAAGCTACAGTTAGACACTAGGAAATACTTTTATTCACTTTCATGATGAGTATCAGGTGAGAGACCTGAAACCACTCTGATAGCTGAAGCTACCATCATCAGCTGATTAGCACCTGTGGGAACAGCTAGCCTGGCTCTGTTCATAAATTAACTCTGGCTCCTGGATAAATTCACTAATTAACAACTTACATCTCATTTATTAACTCTGTGCAAAAAACAAGTCCAAACTTGTGATTTTATGAGGAGTTGTTTCTTGGCGGGTACCGGAGACTCTTGTTGTCTTAGTAAAGTTGCCTGGCACCTTGACAAAGACAAAGACTTGACAAAGAGACTCCAGGAGGTCGCTGCTCCCAGACAGGAAATAGCCAAACACACAAACCCTTGATAAAACCATACATTTTTGTTTTTGCATTTTGTTTTTTGTCAAGAATAAACAGACAAGAAAGGCCAGCTCTTTCCTCCTGTTTCTGGTCCCCATACTAAGCTAAAGTAACTGACAGGTATTGAGGTGGTCACAATCTTCTCTTCATACATGCATATTAACCAAAATGTCAGACTTCCGACAGCGTCTTAAGCAGGTGATAGTTTACAGAAGCACGTAAGTGGAGTCAATAAGCTTACCCTCCAGCTCTTTGTCAGGCCACCAGCCCAGCTCACAGGCCTTGCATGTGAACTCGTCCTGTACATACTCATTGTCCTTACAGGCAGTGCAGATCCAGCAGCAGCTCACTTCTCCTTTCCTGATCACCTGGTCAACAAAACATGTAAATATGTAGAACGTTTGTAAAAGAATACTTTCCTGCATATACCTATCTATACCCAGAGTTTGCTCTCACATAAAACAAAGCCCCACTGTCTGTAAAGGTTGAAACATTTGTCAGAAATAGATAGAAAGGTAAGCAACAAAGAGCAGTGTTGTCAGGGCAGATTTGCAGATATAAATTATAACTTGTGTGTAACTTTTCATTTTTTTACTAATGCTTAAAAGATCAGTTATAAACCATTAATAGTTCTTTTTAGCTCAGTGAAAACTCCCTCTGACTGAAAGGCCTGCTGATGACCTGGACCAAAAACCTCTGATTAACATTTTATTAATACTTGGAGCTGCAAACTTGAGAAGAGAAAGAGAAAACTCTATGTATGGTATTTAAAGAGCAACGAGGCAAAATAAAAAGAATCCACTGAAAGAGCAAAAACACAGGCATTCAGAGGTAACATGTAGTGACCACATGTCCTGAGCAGGATATTATCTCAAGCATTTGTCTCTCACCTTGATTTCCCCTTTGGAGCAGGGCTCACTGCAGACAGAGCGGACCATGTCACTGCGGTTCATCTGAATCATTTCCTCATCAAGACTGAGTATGCCTTCGTGCCAAGAGCCAATGTTGATGTAGTCATAGACACCAGGCTCCACATGCTGGAAATTCATAATCTCATACCTGAGGGTGGATTAAAAAGTAGAGGTAAAAGGAGGACTTGGGTTCACCAGTTCTCAGTCAGTTCTTGAAGGGAAAATACTACTACTGTCTTTCTTCTTGTCTGGTTTGCAATAAAAAAAAACTTTGCTAGCTATTACTATTGTGTGTAATTGACTTCTTTTTTATCATCAATCACAATTTGCACCGGGTGTTAAAAAACAAATCATTTTTCATTTTAGCAGAAGTACTAGTATGAGGTTTTAGTGTTTGCATCATTTACATGACCAGACATCTGTTTTTCCCATTACAGTTGGATATTATTCTGCACACCTACGTGTACCCTGATATGACCAACTGAAAGCAACCATTAAAATGGTTTAATAAAAAATATAGACATTAATAATATAATTTTTTATGAGTAGTCCTGATTGTTTTCTATAATAACTTGATAAATGCACTGACAAGAGTTTCAACATCAATGTCTGCTTCTGTGAGTTTTATCTTTAAACTTCTCCTGTGGATTTATTTTGATTGATTTTTTTTTTTTGGTACAAAGAGGTAAAATGATCCAAAATAGTATTTGACTAAAGAACAAAAATTTATTTCACAGCCCTGTGTAGAACTAAAGTAGTACTAAAACTACCACCACCCTGCCAGCTGTCTACACATTGATACACCAGTATTAACAATCTGATAATGTCAGGAACGTTTTACAGCAGAATAAGTACTTTTAATCCACTACTTTTGGTACTCAAAGGATTCAATATTGCTCCACCACTGCTTGCAGATTACTCAGTGCTGCTTTAATTACAGTAGTAAGAGTGAAACCAAAGATTTTGAAGATTTAATACACAGTGCACAAGTATTAAAGGGAAGCCTTACCTCCCAGGTGAGTCGCCGTTCTCGTCAAACCAAATGTCCTCGCCGGAAACACCCGTGAAGGTCGTCTTCAGAAGAAAGTCCAGTAAGTGGCTACCATCAACAGGCTTCATGTTGTCACACAGCCCCACATGACCAGGGCACAGGTGAGCGTGCATGTCATGCAGGCCGTGGGCCATGGCATAGATGGCATTGATGACGAAGCCCATCTTGCTGTCTTGAACATAGTTGTCCTCCAGACTCTCATAACCTGCCCACACATGAGACAACGGTAAAGATTCATCTCCAGGACAGTTTCAAAGGTCTAATCTTACAGTAGGTGCTTCTTTGCTGCAAGCGGTAGCATGTTAGGTGCTCTGCTGTTAAGATCTACATTTCCGGTGTACTGTACAGGTGCGTCTAGCATGATGTAACATATTACAAAGGAGTGATAGGGTGCTCACGGATGCATTTTTTGTAATTATTCTCTGAGTACAGGCAGCAAGCTTCACGCCTCTTTGCCTCTGTGGGAGACTGCTTTAAAAGACCTGGAAACCTCAGAAAATGGCTTCAAAGAAACCTTGTTACCATGGCAAGACTATCCATTTCTGCATTCATGAGTCAGGATTCAATTAGAGCTGGTCTAAAGTACAGTGTGTGTGTGTGTGTGTGTGTGTGTGTGTGTGTGTGTGTGTAACATCGTGTCTCTTCAAGCAGAAAAATGAACCAACCCTTCTCGTGTGTTTGGATCTTTGGTCCTCTATTCGAATAATTTTTTTTCTCCTTAGACAAACACAATGGGACAAAAACGTTTAATATTTGGATACAAAGAGCATGTGATGTTTAAACACACCCTATCAGTTCAGTGTAATGCAAGCTAGAAGCAGAGTAAGCAGGTGTTTTAGTTGCTTTGTTTCAAGGTAAGGTGTCATTACAAAGAGCACGACCATGCATTCAATCCATTCTGGTAAAACAGTGTGGCAGGTATGCAGGAGTGGCAGCTCCTGGAGTTGAAGGTCATCATACCTTCCCTTGGTAAGAAGCATCTTTTGCCAGAGTAAAGAAAACTCTTGTGGAATTAGCACATCGGCAGCAAGAGAACAACATTTTAAATCTTTCTGCCTACCAAATTTTGCATCCTCTCCAGTCCTACTATCCTCAGTTTTAAAAAAGCACAGCGGCACCTCTCACTATAATTGACACATGTTCATCATACTTACATTGGTAAAGCATATTTTCACATTAGCTCTGTGTGCTGGTGAATTTATTGAATTTTGGTTTAAACAACATAAAAAAGGGCCTCTTTATTATATATAACTAAAAACATTGAGAATATTTTCCAAAATGCCTGATTCATTTTTGTGCAAAAGTGTGATGTAGCAACTGATAATGTGATATCTGAGGTAAAAACAATCTCGCTGGTTAAATGTAATTGAATTTTCCACTACAAGATAAGATGTAGCATTAGATGTTCATGATGACAATAATGATTAATCCATATATTTTAAATAAATATCTTAATTGATTAATTTTTTTTCTTCTGATGTAGAGTAATACTGTGATGACAGAAACTGAGATTCTGCATTTAAGCAAGATTAGAGTTACACTGTCAGCTAAAACTGTGTAATTCCTAATAATAGGTATAGGATATCAATAGTAATTTCTTTAGGACAGTGTTTATTCAGCAACTCAGATCAGTTTAAATTACTTTATGTTAGTACTTATATAAGTACTATAGAAAATTGTATGGTAAAATTTATTTCTAATAATAAATAAATTTGGAAATTTAAGATTTTTTTTTGTCATTGATGTACTGATCTCTTGCAAGTTAAGTAAAAATCTTCAGGCACATGTGGCCAATCAATTTTTTTTGTTTGTTTGCTTTTTTTTGTTAATAAGAGCTCAGTATTGGTGTTTTGTGGTGTGCCTGTCAGTGGCAAAAACAAGTATCATTAGTGGACACACTTTAACTGTGAAAATATTAAAAATTTCCATTTTTCAAACTGCCAGAAAGAGTTTTTTCTACCTATGTGGCTAGTTAAGTTGTATTATACTGTGATAACTCAAATGTTTTTTGTTGCATAGTAAAAGAACTTGTTTAAAGGATTGTGCAGGCTTGTCAGAGATATTCACTCCCTGAGTGTTTTCAAGTTACATAAGTTGTCATTTACATTGTCAGTTGCTACATCTGTCCTTCTCTCTAAACTGTGTGTAAGACAGGATTCACCCGCTGCACCCAACAGCATTTAACTGCATGATTCATGAAGCTGACGAGCTTTATGAGCATCATCTATTGCTGGTGTGTTTCTTTCCACTTGTGTTAAATCAAGTAGTGATCGTTAAAAAGGACTGCTGGGAAACTGACTGCCTGCACAAACAAACACAAACAGTAAATTCAGTTGGGTAACAGCTGGGTGAGCATCCGATGGGAACTGCTGGTGATGACCTAGTTTAACAGCTCCTTGGCTTTGACGCTCGCTGAGTTGTGTGAGCTTCAGTTGTGATGAAATGATGTTGTGATGTCAGCATGCAAGCACAGGACCTACTGCTGCACGTCGGGATTGTTTGGCTGCATGACAACTGAGTCTTCTCCGTCCAAATATGAATAAATCTACAGCACAATGCTTCTCGAACCATGTGTTATCTGTTGCAATATAGCTTTACTATTTCTGTGGCTGCATGCAAGTTAAGCCGGATCAGCCAGTCACCGTCTCACTCAAATGTTATTGGGCTGTTTTGTGCGACTGTCTTAATGCCACAAAGGGTGTGAGAGCATAAAGTGAGATCAGATAAGTATCAATTGTTGGACTCTCACTGCGGAGTAAGAAGAGAACAAATAAAAACATCCCAATAGCTTCATATATTAGAGGTTAACTGAGATTAATAGCACAATTCAAGAGGAATGAAGTTATGAAGAAGATGGACCGTCCACAAGTCATCATGTGACAAAACCTTAATATCAGTCAACCTCTATTTATATTCCCAAAGTGAGGAGCATTATGGATCCATTCAGGGGGGTTCACTCACCGTCTTGGAGTTCTACACCAAATAAATAAATAAATAAAATTAAAAATGATAGAAGTGACAGGACAGCAAACAATAAGTCTATCTCCAATTATGAAGCAAAAAGTAATTACTCTAATAACTACTATTAAAATATGATGCTTTGTAGGAATGAATGGAAGCTTGTGGTATGTGCATAATAAAGAAGAGAGGCTCTGTTCTTGTAAACAATGAGCAAAAGCTGAAAGAAAAAAAAGATTAACAAAATTGCAGAGAGTGATGTGCATTGAGGAAAAAACAAATTCACTTGAAGAACCTTGAGAGTTGTTAACTGAAAGAGGAAAAAGATGGTTTTGTTTTTTACTGCATGCATTTGTTTATATTTACGTTCATCAATGCGATTCATTTAAAATAATTTTGAATGATAAAATGATTTTTAAAATATTGGATATATGGGGAAATAATAATTGTCTCCATCTCATAAATAAAGATTGAAAACGTAAATATATATTCTGTGAACCTAGTTTTAAAAGAAATATGAATGAGCAGTATGTAAACTCATGTTTTGGGAAACATGCTTGATGAGCATTGTTTCGAGAAACCAAGAACGTAAGCTAATGCATTTACTTTGGTCCTTTGCAAAAGAAAAGGATTTAATTTACCTAGATCATCATCCTCTGTAAAGCCAAGTGTCACAGAAATGAACAATATGAAACAAATGTTATTGGACTGACTCAGAGAGAAATCAACCCTCCGGCAGTCTAATTCATAATTAAAGAGTGTGTTCCAGTTTATGGGGCCTTTTGGCATCGTCCTCTGGGCATCACACACATCAGAGCAGTTCAAAAAGACAAGCTGATGTGCACACTGGCGTAAAAATGTCAACCAGAAAAACTGCCAGAAACATCATAATCGTCTGATGGATTGTTTAGTTACCTGAGCAGTTTCGTGCATAATTCAGGTTCTCTTGTGGGTGTCCGGGAAGGCGGCACTGAAAGCGGTACTGCCAGAACTCGGGAAACCATGGGTTGCGGGTGTTGGTGCTGAGCCTGAGCTTCAGGAAGTAGTCATCAAAGGAGGAGACCTCTTCAGACTGCAGCTTCACAGTGATGCCGCCCACAGCCTCCTGTTCATATCCCTCCACCACCTCAACTCGGTCCGCCCAGCCATCGCTGCAGAGAAGAACACACTGCATATAGTACGACTTGAACCAGGAGCTCTCTGACAGGATAAATATCAGGTGACCTTTGACAGACCCTGAAGGTCAGGCACAACAAATTTGTTTTCTAACTTTTCTGACCATCTGATGAATAAATATTCCATCAGCAGCATTAAAAAGACACCTTTTTAACAGTTTGTTTTTAAAAACTGCTACTCTAATTTGCTTGTTCAAAAAAAAAAAAAAACAGAAGCCGGAGGTGGTGTTATTCTGTGCAAAAATGAAACCATGTGATTAGTGTAATTCTGTCAAAGCCATTTAAAATACACAGCTTTATTTCCTGCCCTGTAACCTCTGGAAGGACATTCTCAAGGGTTGCTGGTACTGCAATACAACCAGAGCCAACAATGATCATTTCTGGCACATCAGAGACTGTCCCACTGGACTCTCTAACAGCAAAGACAATTTGCTGTTAGAGAGTCCATGTGTAAACTGTTAGAAAGTGTGTGTGAACTCAAACAGTGACTCTGTATCAACCTGAGATGTCTCAGTAGTCACGTGATGTTCGATCTGTGTTCTCATGGGTTCCCCACATTGTGCATTCTCTTGTATTGACTTTAACTTGTGGAAAACTAAAGCATCTGGCTACATTATGTGAAAAAGAGAAAAATCTGATGATTGAAAAATATAAATAAAATAAACTGTGTATGGAAATGTTCATTGGTCAATTGATGTACAAGACCGATTTTTTTTGCATGTTTCTCATGTAAATGTCTATATTGGAACTTTTTATTATTTCATATTTTCTACCATACCATTTTCTACCATTTCTAACCTCTGTTAGAAATGTTTAGTAGCTGTAAAATAATATGAAATCCTTTTGCTCTAAACCAACCTTAAAAACTGTATGGCAGATGCAAACAGTAGTCATCATCTGGCAAGTGCTGTTGGGGCTCTAAAAGTCTGTGACTAAGTTGCATTTGAAGCTACATGCAGCCTTACTAACAAGCCTCAGACTCAGTCCTGCAGAAACCTTTTCCCTTTCGCTGCCCTGACTTTGTTTCCCTTTCAGCTTTCCCGCTGAGGGCGTGTAGTGCTCACTGTGCTTGCAGGAAAGAAGAAGAAGGGAAAAAAGCATCTCCACAATACAATCACAAGTCCAGTGAGAGTTCACAGATTAGTACTGTAGCGGTGAAATCTGGTCTGAAGAGAAACGAGCTCCCACCCTCCACACAGACTCAGACTCTCAAGTGTGAAATTGTATCTCCACTGGTCATAGTTTGTATTTATAGTTTAGATCCTCAACTTCATTCTGCTCTGAATCCACTAGCAAAAGGTCATGCTGATGAGACAAACCCTTTTGTCTGACACTTTAGATGCCAGTCGTAGCCAGTAATAAACCTGTCTTCATTTATGTCGCAAATGCTGCTTGAGTATTTTTAAGGTAGCACTGAGCAGAGTGGGATCAAATCTGTGATGCATATATGCGATATTGCAGGCGTGAGAAATGAAGGAGGAGAACGACAAAAGTGCGGTGGACTTAAATAGTATAGTTCCCAGGATGCAACAATACACTGAGTAGAAAAAACTCTACAAGTATCTTTTTGTCTACAAACTCACAGCTTTATGTGTAAATTGGTATGTTTTTGATGTTTGACAACTTAATGAGCAACTATAATGACTTCAGCAAACAGTCAGGTTATGCTAATATACATAGAAAATATTCAACCCAATATGATAAAGCCGGATAACATGAATAAATAAATTAAACGAAAAGGCTGCAATGAGATCTTTACTTATATTAAGTAATAGAGTATAAAGTTAAGCATATTAAGTTAACTATCATTTGAACCTGGTTGTAAGTTAAGCTAAGATGTTAAGTTTTAAACTAGGATGCTGAACATTACTTGGTATTTTTAAGTTATATACTGGATAGTCCCATATATTGAATATATTTGTAAGTATGACAAATGTATAGCATGAACCACCACCACAAACCATGGTGGCATGTTAGCATTGTCACAGTGAGGGTGTTAGCATTTAGCTTAAATCTGTCATACACAGAGCCTCATTGAGCTGCTAGCATGTCGACTCCTCCTGTTGTTTCTGAATAGTTTGATAATTTAAAGGCATCTTTGTTTCAGAGTTTTCTTTCTGTCGAGTGAGTAACACTGTGTTAAAAAAAAACTACTGAGCTTCCCAACAAAACAGTTTCTGTGTCAAAATGAGGCTGTTCAAATGCCGCTTCACAGTCTTTTTTCACTCTGCAAAGACAGAAACAAATCTGGGGCAAAACAATGAATCGTCTTCCAAACAGAATCATGTCAAGATGCTGAAAATTGCACAAATTTCAGTTCATCCACAGGACAAAAATATACCAGCCCTCAAATATTCATATTTATCAAAACCAAAGCCAATAGCACGTTTGGCTTGGCTGGCACTTCAAGAATGAGCTGACAATGGCTGTCCAGTGTGACAGTATCAACAGTACCTGGCCATCTGCTTCTCAGCATCACACTCCCCCCAATCCAACACTGTGAGTGCCAAGAACCTACAGCTCTGACGTCAACACACGCACATACTGTACAGATTTATAACACAGATCAGATATCACACATTTTTGAATCGTGTAATTTAAGAGAAGGAGGCATTATTTAAAGTACAAGCGGAGAGTATTTATATCAATTTGGACAATGTGAAAAAAATGAATTAATTCATCGAGGGTCAGTATTAAAGCCAAACAGATTAAGAGTCAAACATTTGTTGAGCACAGCATCATAAAACTGATATTATTCTTTTATTCAAAGTATTGGGAGTTTCACTTGCGGGCTGATCAAATGAGTTGTCTGTTGTTTGATATGTGTGGGATCTGTGGTGTGAGAACAGCCATTTCTTTCATCCTCCACACAGCAGAAGATGGATGGCTGATGACCAGCACCTCAGGCGTTTTCGATTGGCCCACTGCACATTGCCCGCATGTGTTCACTTACTGCATTGCTCTAAAAAACATTTTCCTTTTTCAGTAGTCTCCTTGACCCAGAAAAACACACACACACGCTCTCACACACACACACATTGCTCCACCAAATTCACGCCCTCCTTATCTTCCCGTGGAGACTTTAGCAGCAGTGCAAATTCAAGTGGAAGGGGTGATGGCAAGTTTAGGCTTTAAAATACCCTTTTTTTACGCATGCATTTCATCATTTGGGCTGAGACGAAGGGTTCTGAGTCCTTCTCATCAGCCTTTATGAATAAAGCAGCCACCCATTAATGAAGCGCTCTCCGTAAATTAACCACCGTGAGCTTTTATTGTAGCCTCATTCCAGGTGCTGCAACTACCCCTAACAGGACTCGAGGTGAGCTGAGACTCCACAAAGAGGGAATGTCTGGTATAAGTGCTGATATGAGCTTTGATGTTCACTACTCCACATTCCCCGGCTTATGCTGGAGGTGCTGTCCCATATTAGCCCATCCTGCCTGTGATCTGACAGGGAGAGGGAGAGCTCGCTGCGTGGATGCATTATTCATTACTGAGCCTGACTCAAAGCATCTTTGGCTTTCAGAGGAACTCAACTCCCTGTAGAAAACAAGAAGATTTCGGTTCCATATGAACTTTGTGTATACCATCCAGCCTGAGTGAATACCATAACGTTGTATCACAGTGTGTTCCAACATCTGTGTTTTTCTCACAGAATGATGGTGTCATTTTTCTGGAAGATTTGATCGTCTCTGTTCATGTTTTAATATTTTAAATTAAAAACATTATTAGAATTCAGATGTTATCTAGATGTTATGGATCTAATCATTTTAAGGCACTTTAAACTGTCACTCTGTATGAAGTAATAATGTACAGTTATACAATGAAATAATTTGATTGAAAGCTCCAAAACAGCTGCTCAACAGACCTTGTTTTCATTTCAAATGTCAAAACAGAACTTTCAGTCTTAACTGTAAAGCCATTATTGAGGAAAAGATATTTAAAAACTCAGGAAAATGGAAATCACAACTCATCTCTGTTGGTGAAGATGGTGTGATACGATCAGCTTCTTTGTTGAGCTTTAAAACAAAAGTGAAAAGTTCTAAAAATCCATAAAAACTGACCAAACTGCATTCACTAATAAATATCGAGAAATACGATCAATAGCTCCAGAGCAGCTACTAAACAGATCTTGTGGTAAGTTTGTTTGGTTGACTAAATTTATCTTCATTACCACCACAAATGTCATCAGTTTATGTTCTACAAATATCTGATGTAATTAAAAAATGATGAATGTTTTAAATTTCCACTGTCTTTTACTTACACTTGCAGTTACATTGCCATTTGCCATGAATTTAAAAAAAAACAACAATACGTGCACTTCAAAAAACACCATGTCGTAATCAGAACATTTAACAAAGCTTAACATTACTTTTTTTGTTTCATTGGACCTTCTTTTTGGAAACATTATACTCAACAAATCTGCACTTTGCTCATAAAAGCTTTGTTTCATCTTTTTAAATAATATAATATACAGAATTACGCTCTTCTCAAAATATTTTAATTCAATAATAACTATGCAACTTCTTCTACAACTGAAAGCTCTGGAACAACCACTAAATCAAACTGTGCTGGGCGTGTCCAGATTGAGATAGAAGTTTTGATAGTCAACAATAATTCTTCAACAATAGTCTTCATATCATGAACACAACTGATATAAATCCATTTGGCACAAAAGGCTGATGTTATGAAAAAACTCAGTTTGCCTGATTGTTACTGAGTTGACTGAGTTTTGTGGACATCAGCATTTTCTAAAAGGCACAGAAAAAAGATTTCTTTGCATCATTCGTCTTTGTAAACTCGTGTGTTTTTCATCCCCCCACAAAAAGCCTCATGGGCAAATCAGGAACTCCGTTGGGAAAACAAACCTGCCAATTAGGAGGAACTCTCCAGCTACTCCGAGCCGTCTCATGGCCATCAGCAGCCCTCGGACTGTCATGCCCTCACAGAAGCAGACAACAACACGGGCTTTAGGCAGACGCTCACGCAGTTTCCTCAGCAGCCTGTCAAAGTGCTTTTCCCCGGCATTGCTGTAGATCTTGTCAGAGTGGGCGATGCAGAGGCCTTCCTGCGAGGCGAGCTCTTTGAACACCTCCATCCCACTCTCTCCGTAGTTACCTGGGAAAGACAAGAGAAGCTGTTGGGCGAGTTTCATTCATCAGATGAGAAGAGAGAATCAGTGGATTGTGATTCATACTCCAGATTCAGTATTACAGATGGTTTAGATGTCAAACACGGTCTTTTATTTAACTAAAATAATTCAGGAAAGCGTTTGCTGAGAGAACACATCTCTTCCTTTTTGCATTTAAGTGGCTCATTACATCCTCAGATGTCTTTTTATGGAATCAAGAGCAGAACAAGTAGAGCAAACAGTGTTAAGGTGACCTCAGCAGCTGTATCTGAGGACAAGAGGAGCACTTTTAGGTCACGTCATCAATGATAAATTCAAAAATTCATTTACAGCACCTTAGTATTTAGGCTGAAACCTGTCTCCTTCTGCAACTTCCACTATGTGTTAAAATAACATACAGATCTTCATCACAGTAAACAAAGAGCTCCTGCCAGGTTTTGATTGGATTTTTGTCAGCTTGTCACAGACTTGTCTCAAATACAAATGAGATTCAAACAGCTGCTTTATGGGTGTTTCAGGTATGCATATCACATTAGCCGTTGCTCAACACTGTGGGTGGAATCTTAATTATTGTAATCAGCAGTATAATTTTGATGCTTTTACATGCTCATGAAATGTAGTTTTCAGAGTATCATCTGTTGACATAATGTAAGATTTGTTGAAAAGTCATTCAAAAGTTGGATTTTTTTTTCAGTAAGACAATAAAAAAAGTCAACTTTGACAAATAACAGATACATAGAAAAATGAACAAATGCAGGCTGCAGCAACAACTGGAACTGCTGACTGTTTTTATTATCACTTATAATGGTCTGATTAATTATTTTGTCCATGCAATATAATAAAACCACTGAGGAAGTCAATCAAAATTTCCCTCAAATCTCCAAGTAACCTCTTCAAATGGTTGGCTTTGTCTGACCAACAGCCGAGAATCATCATCTTATGGGGCATAGAAAAAACAGCAAATCTCACATTTGAGAAGCAAAAAAAGAGAGTATTTTGCATTTAATTGCTTATTTTTAAAAAAAGGTGTTAGCAATTAATTTTTTGTGTGTTTTGACTAATCAATTAATCAACAAAATTTTTTGAGCCCCAGTTGCAGCTGATACCTGCAGGAGCAACTAATGGGGACTCCTGCTGGCAACACAGAAGAAGAAAGGAGAAAGGAAAAATCCTGCAGAGCAATAGTTTTGTTTCTTGGTAAGATGCAACTGGTTTTTATGGGCTGTGGTGCTTGGGCCTCCTCTTGAAAGAAGATGAAGGACCATTTTTTCCTTTCTCCTCCAAAATTGCCCTTTATTTATACTAACGTCATGTTGGTGAGCCTGACAAAAAGGGATCATAACTGCCTGCAGCCATTTGCTGTTAAAACAACAGTGTAAACATGTCTTTCACATGATAAAATGTTTATCTCAGCAAATCACAACAATGATTAAATTAGTGATAAGCCAGTGGAGCTCCTGTTACCTCAACAAGAAGGAGAATGATGTTCAAACATGAAAAGGGGCATTCTGCTGATTTTACACAGGAAGTTCAGTTTACTTCATGTGTCCATCTCAGCATGTCAAAGCATGTGTGTCATGTGTTGTGAGGTCCGGGAGGATATTTCTGAGAGTTTGACAAAACAACTCAGGGGTATCACGTATTTCAGGCTTGGAGAGTAAAATTTATAACAGCATGCTGGGTTGCAGGAAGGGTCAAATGAAAGATGATGTTGAGCTGCATCACTGGAGATGTAGGATCCAGTGTTTTATACCACTACAGGGAACAAAAGTTTGTGTCTTCAACTCTCACAATTTTTATTCTATCTCATGTGAGTCCCCAACTTCATATAAGTGCAATAAAGTGCAATAAATCAGAGAAATTTGTCTCACCTTCTGTGTGCACTGCCGACACATAGGTCCAGTTGTAACGTTTAACAATGTCCAAGAGGGCCCGGGCCTGAAGAGTGTCTGAGGGCACAACCCTGAGGAAGTACTTAAAGAGTGTCTTGTCACTGAGGTCAATACTGGTTGCTGAGTAGGCAATCTGCGGGATGTTGAACAGCTGCAGGAGGTTTTGAACCTGGATTGCAACTGAACTGGAGCCGGGCCCAATGACCCCTGCAATGGGCTTCTTGGTTGGTGGCGGCTGACTGGAAGGAACCCCCTCAATGCACCACCGGGAGCCATCCCTGTCGTCCCGGATGGAGATGAGAGAGTCTCGTATGAACTCAATGCTCTGCTCCAGAGCCACTGAGGAATGCCAGCAGGAGTCTCTGATCTCACAGCCCAGCGTGATGTTGGGCAACAGGTTTGGGTCCGAGTTAATCCGATCCAAAACGTGGAACATGGCCTCCACTCTTTGGATGCCATACTGCTCACGGACTTCTCCACATTTCCTCTCTGCCACCTTCTCAGCTGAGGGTTGGTGATGAACAGAGAAGAGGGCACCAATTATAATATCCCCGTCCATCCTCGCCACCAGGCGGGAGGCAGAAGTTGGCACCACTGACCTCTCATACTTGCCTTTAGACAACACAACTGCCTCAAAGAGTAAAACAGGCAAGTACAAAATACTTATGGCAGTCAGGGAAATCATATTCGACATTGTGCCACAAGTGCTGGATGGTGAATCATGTCCACTTGGCCATAATGGAGGTCCATCAATCCACTTTTGGATTAAATTAACTCAGCTGCTTCTCCTTCAATGTTGACACCCTGCAAGTGAGACAAGGAGCATGAATTGCTGTTTTAAACACATGAAACTAGACCTGCACTGATTAGTTTAAAAATCGTTTCAGATATCTTTTTGCATCTTAATGTGAAGATTAAGTTTTCTTTTCCCATTTATTATATTAAACTTAATAGTTTGGGACATCATCAGAAGATGCTTCTTTCTGTCTGGGAAATGTTTCTTTGCAATGTTTTCTGATATTTCACTGGCAACACAATTAATTGGATTATGGGAAACATATCATTGATTGTTGCCCTACATGTAAAACTCATTGGACTCATCTTACTGTTTCATTAGGCAAATCACAGCTTAACTCTAAAAATGCTGAAAAATGAAATGACTCCCTCATCTTCTATCACAAATAAGTTATTGTCTTGTTCCAATTAAGAATACAGGGTGGAACCTAAAACAAATGATATCAGCAGTGATCATATAAGCTTTAAGGACACTAAACGCTATTTTTGGAGCTAAAAAGTCTCCATAATGAATAAACATTTTGAGTTTCAGCACCACGGACAGCTGCTTATGTTATAGTTGGGGATCAAGCTGATCTATTTTAAACTGCGACTGTTTCCTCAACTTTTGCCCCTGAAAGCATCACATAAAGACACTGGGCCGTTTAAATCCCCCCTTTTTCTACCGTCTGACAGCTGACTCAAGCTCCTCAGTCGCAGCTCTACAACCGGTGTCATTTACAGGACAATATTTCCAGCGTCGTCACCTACATGCACATGCATCCCAATTAGAGGGTGATGCTTAATTAATAGCACACTGAATATGCGAGTATGTTAATTAAAAAAACGCTCTCATGTAAGGAAGGGAGCCTGCAAAACATCACGTCTGATAACTGTCATTACTTTACTTACATGCACCAGGCAATTCGGGGCATAGCGTCTCTTCTGAAGCATCCAGACTGGACTCCAGCTCTTCTGCCGAGAAAACACTGTGCGACTGACTCACTCTCTCTCTCTCTCTCTCTCTCTGCCCCCCCCCCCCTTTCTCTCTCTGCACTGATCATGAGGTGCCCCCTTCTTCTCCTCTTCCTCACTGCATCTTGTAAGCGGGTCACACTCACTGCAGTGCCCCTGATTTGAAGTCACAAACGTAGCACGTCGAGAGGATGTTTGAGATAATTAAACATCGATTAACAGCATTTTTGAGAGTGTTCAACGGCAAATAGAAAGGATGTAGGTATTTCAGGTAAAATGTCAACCTATAAAGCCAAGGGAATAATAATATTACTAAACCTTTGCGAAGTGGAAGGTTGTTTACTCTGCTGTTGAAAACTCTAATGAGACTGGTCAAACTTCAAATAATTAATCCTGAAGCGTCGTGCCTGACGGTGACACATGTGATGCACCTGCAACTCGCAGCTGCAGCTTTAAAAAGACCAGACTCTGCTGCCATCGTGTGGCTGGTACCCGGTAGTACGTCTGCGCCACAACTTTTAAATAAAACTTTATTTAACATTAGATCGATGAAACTTCACAAGAGAACAAAGTTTTATAAATGACTTTAATGACAGTTTAATATTTCTTCTTCTATGTGCATACCATATGATTTGCACCATTCAAAACAAAAACTAAATTAAGTTATATCTCGATATCCTGTGTTTTGGTGAAGATTTTCGGTGGTATGTCGCTATTTAATGTGTGTTTATTTACTTAATTATTTTTGGCGCGTGTGTGTTGACAGATTAACTTAATTTTTAAACCATATTCACCCAGTTATGTTAATGTGATTATTTATTTACATTTTATTTATAATTATTATTTATTATTTATGTCTCTGGTGATAGTATTGCTGTTATCTAATTCGTGTCTATTTCTTCACAAATGCATTCCAGACAATATATAACATTAAATAAAATATTGATCTTTAAAAAACAATAATACAGTTAAGCTCGCAAAGAAGCAGCTGACTATATATTTTACATGTCATAAAATATTGTTAAAAAAAAAAAACATAGCTAAAATATGGCTAATGGAAAAAGAAAGCTGAGAGGTACTTAAAGTGATTTATCTATTTGTCAAGGTTTTTTCCCTCCAAACATATTTTTCTGATGATTCGAAAAACTCTCATATTTATAGTTTATTAGAAAACATAAAAAAATATAGTACAGTAAACATTTACTATTTCTATGTCCTAACAGGTACTTTTCTTAATATAAGGTAATGCACAAATAAAAGTACTGTGGAACTTGTGGCTGTAGTTGAATGTCGAAACGTACCCATCTTCGCCGACGTCACTTCCTGTATTTAAAAATGGCGAACAGCAACGCTGAAGTCGGTAATTAAATGAAGTGTGTTTTGGTGCATGTGAGCCTGATTGTCTGGAGCTGCGGGCACCTAAAGCGACTTCCTGATGCAGCGATAGAAAGTAAAGCGCTCTGTGGGACCCTCTTCAAGTAAATGTGCTTATTTTTATTCGCCTGTTAGCGGCCAAACGATAAAATGCGCAGACACACAGACGCGAAGTGTTTTCTTTGTGTAACAGTGTTAATACACTGTAGCAAAGCTGCCTGCTTCCTCTGACACCAACTTTCACTGCAGGAAAGGAGCACATTGTTAAACAGCAATTTGTTAGCCAACATGCAAATGAAGCAACTCGTTCTTTAGCTAGCTATGAGCGGCTTTAATGCGAGCCTTGAGTAAGTTAATGAGATAAATACAGAGGATCCTCTATACAGGAGGAGAAATATGAGGTGAAGGAAGTTAACTCTGCTACTCCGGCTTGGTCTAACTCTAAATGCACACGTAGTGACTTTAGCTTGAGTCGAAATAGTTTATCTTTATCTTATCTCACACGGACAGACTGACAGCTAAGTGACATACATGCTACTTTAATTATCCTCTGATACAGGGATTTAACGTTTCGGTGGCTAAAATGGGCTAAAGGTTCAGTTTAAAAAGAGTGAAAAGCCATAAATTCATATTTATTTTAACGTATGAGGGACTGGTGGGTGGCTTTGCTCCACAGATGGTCCTAATATAAAATCAAAATGACAAAAGAAAGTGCTACGCAAAATGAAGCTTATTTCATCTCTGACTTTTCCCTTATCCTATGTATTTACATGTTCAGGTCTGTAAAAACCCACCATCCAATCGAATAATGTAAGAAGAAAAAACTGAAAGTGTTTAAGAGAGGAACATGCTTAAAACCGCCTAAATTTTAAAAAATGTGGCAAGATAGCATGTGGTTAGATTATGCTTGATTTTATCTATGTGGACAAAATGCTGGCATCAGTCAAATTTTTAACACTGAGATCATTTCTGAAGATCATTAGAAATTATGTATCAAGTAATGTTCATTTCGATGATGCCCCAGGAAGAATGTCAAGAGATTTTAATTCTGAAATCGAAAATCGAAAGTGTTAGATTGAGTAGATTGATGTTAGATATGAGCTTACTTTGTACTCCGAATGTTAATGTCTCTCACTTGCTATGCTGCTCATTAGGATTAAGATAATTCTAATTTAAATGATTTTTGTAATTATTTTTCATTTTTATAGAGTTTAATCATGAGTAGCCGAAGAAAGCGGGCCCCTCCTGTGAGGGTGGATGAAGAGGACAAGAAGAGGTTGAACTGGAACATGCTGGAGGACCGTAAGAACGAGGTGATTCAGGAAGATGACCAGATACCAACCTGCTCTATTCTCCCTGACCACCCTGCTCCCAGCACCTCATTTCTTCCAACCACCAAGGAAGTCACAGAGGCTGCCCGCACCAGCTCTGTCCAGTTTACAGAGGAACTCCCTGGTACGTCTTCAGACAGCACCTCTGTTTCAGCTTCCCTGGCCCTCACCGTGGAGCCGGCTTTGAAGCTGAGCCACATCTGGAAGGCGCTCATTGGGGAGTTCAGCATCCGGCCAGCTTGGCTCCCATCTGACTGTGAACAGAGAGCTTTCACGCTCCACAGGACGGGTGACCAGCTCTGCCTCAGTTACAGCAGCTGTGATGAGAGCTCAGGAGTTCAGTGGAGGCCCGATGAGGACACTTGCACAGTGGAGTGCAGTCTCAGTGTGATCCCACTGGAGGACCTCGACTGGATGCAGAAGAGGAGGGTGGTGCAGCTCTGCCACCAGGCAAAAGAGGGTTCACTCAAGGTATGAAGGGTTTTCAGAGAGGAAATTGAAATATGAAATTGGTTCTTTAAGAATGATTTCTCTTTATTTGGATTCATCATTCAGCCTGATAAACTGATGGTTAACGGGGTGTGTTTTTTTTTAATACTGTACGTGTGTGCAAGATGTTGCAATAATGAAAAATGAAATGAAAAACAAGGCAGCATATTTAGATGCACTGTATTCTCCGGGTTTTTGTTCATTTCATTTAATTTAAAGACCAAAGCTACCTTAAAATCCTTTTGTAATATTTAAAAACACACAACTCAGACCTTCATTCAGCCCATTGTGTTAGAGGTCAATTACTCTTCCTCTGCTAGAAACAGCAGATTTATTAAAGCTGCACCTAAAACCACAAGTCCTCCAGGTTTAAGCGACTAAAGACAACAGATGCTTTATCACTCACTAGGTTATTCTCTGCTCAGTCAAAGTCTTTAGTTGGATCGGAAAGCTGCTTACTTGCCTCTAATGTTGGCGAGAAGGCAAAGTTTATTTGGCTGACAGTGTGAAAAAAAATGTCTTCCATCAGCTGTTGTCTGTCTGCACCCGGCAGGTGGGGATTTACTTGCTGGAAATGGGGCTCGGAAAACCTGAGTTCCTCAGCGAGGGAAATGCTCGACTGAAGAAAGCAAACCAACTAATGCAGAAGTTAATGGAGTATTTCTATGATTTCATTATTCCTGGTAAGGCTCTGGTCTTAATGTCGAATGCATGCTGTGATCCAAGCTCTTAAGTAGTGCGATTCTTCACAATTAAATTTAATGTTAAGTAATCTGAGACTAAAGCAAGTACAATGCTTAAGAATATGAATTATAGTAATAGTAATACATGAACATCTGTGGAAAAAAAAAAAGATTTCTCTGCTGTGTTTTCCACGCAGAAGTCGTAGAGAATGACGAAGAGGAATGTGACACCGACCTGGAGAGGCAAAATGTTGAGGAGCTCTACGATTACGTCAGGCATGTGCACCAGAGAGAGAGTCAGGAGGTGACCTATGACGTCCAGCACAAAGCTCTTATTCCTGTTCTTAGACCCTACCAAAGCCAGGCCGTCAACTGGATGTTGAGGAGAGAGAAATCCAGGAGCACTTCGCCTAAAGGTACAACTGTGCATCACTGCCCTCATTCCCTGCTGCTCTCTCAACTGGTGATTACATCAATAATTCAGTTAATTATAAGAAGTGAAACTGAATTTCAGGCTGATGCAGAGGCGGCTGTAGCACTGGTTTTAACGATAACTACAAGTCATGAACATACTTCAACGTCGCCTCTTCTCCACAGTTTAACCTACATTTTCAGACTGTCTTACTGCATTTGCAGTGTTGCAGATGAGCTGTTGCTCATTCCCCCACACCTGGACTGTGGATTTAGTAGCACTTACTGAGCAGTGCTGACACTTACAATTCAGCTCCAAAAGTGCGAAGATGCAGTTGACACAAAAGCTGTCTTTACAGTGGCTACACTTTAGGTTTTGTGTTATTACTGTAGTGGATAAGCTTACGTTACACTACGATAGCCATGTGATTGAGATTGTTATTATTTGCCATTTCTTTGCAGAACAAATGCTGCATTTCCTCTGGAGGGAGTTGGTGACTTTGTGTGGCAAGAAGTTGTTCTACAACCCTTTCACCGGCTGGTAAGATCTTGAATCCCTTTACGTTAACAGATCAGTTAACTTAAATCAAAAAATATATATATTTTTAATTTTACTACCAGTTCTCTTCATAAATACCATCCGTGTGATAGGAATGGATTCAAGGAAACACTTTATAAAACGTATTTAAGCAAAAAACGATGTTTAAATGAAATCTCATTTACCCCTACTGGGTTCGGTCAGTAAGAGTAGCACATTGAAGCAAATGAAAACTGAAATTTGACTGAAATGACTCTTTATGTTGCTAATTTTTTTTTACATACCTGAAAGTATTTTTGTTCATCTGTTTGTTTTTTCAGTTTAATACGAGAATTTCCGCTGGCGGGTGTAGAGTGGCCTGGTGGGATCTTGGCTGATGAAATGGGGCTTGGAAAGACAGTGGAAGTTTTGGCTCTTATCCTGTTTCACACTCGACAGGACCTGGAGCAGGAGACCCTCACCCTGCCTGTGGTGAGGCTCAGTGGGCAGCATCAGTTTAAAAAGAAAAATACATAAATACAGAAATTAACCTTTTTTTCCCTTCTTTGCCTCTGTCTTGACTTTCAGCCTGCTATTTTCATGGATCACTATTTAAGAGTGATTTTAGTTTTAGTTATTCTGACATGTAAATTATAATCTCTTCTGCTCTTGCAGGGAAAATCCGTAAACTATTTCGTACCTCCTCCTCCCCTAGAAAGAAAGAAAGTCATCCATTCCAAGACTGAAGTTCAGCCTAAAATGAAAATATCGTACCCAAGTATGTCACTCACATTTCTCTCTGACGTCGCAGCTTCTCTTGCCACTGCAGACTGATTCAGATGTGTTATGTATGTTTTTTTCATGCAGCTGTACGCATCATGCTCCTCACTGCAATCAAGGAGATGAGATCTGGCAAAGGAGCCTCCGTCAATGCCATCTTCACCTACATCCGTGCAACTTACGGTTATGACCTCCTAAAAAACCGCAACCACATCAGGAAGACTCTGATGAAGCTGATAGATGAAGGCTTGGTTGACCGGGTCAAAGGTCGGGGCTTGGCAGGGTCATTTAAACTGGGCAAGAACTACAAAGAAACAAAGAAGATGTTAGCATCCAAGTCTGTAAGGATAAAGAGCATCAAATATAAAAGTTTTATGCTACAAATAGTAATTGTTTGTCTTATCTAAGTTTTGTCTCTTTTCTGTTTTTTTGTCAGAATTTTAAAAGCACGGAGAGTTCACCCAGGAAAATGTTTCAGAGACGAGCAAAAGAGAAGGCAGAAGCAGCGCTGCAAAACTCCCTGACAGAAGATCAAAGAGATCCGCACTCTCCCACATCTGACTGTCTAGCAGCAGAGGAAATGGAAACAAAGAAGGAATGGGATGAAAGTCTGAACCAGAGAGCAGATCAGTCAGATGATGTGCTGGATACGTCCACGACAGCCTCACAGATGTCTCAGGAGAAGTCTGAAACGCAGGACACGCCCAGAATGGACAACCTGCCTGAAGAAAGGCGAGAAGCTCCTCAGCTTGAGTCACATGAGGAAGAAGAACCACCCACCAGAGCGTCTGTTGTCCCCTTCAACACGCCGGACTACCGCTTTGAGTGCATCTGTGGTGAACTGGGCATCATCGACTACAAGGCTCGTGTCCAGTGTATGAACTGCCAGCTGTGGCAGCACGCAGACTGTGTGAACTACAAAGAGGAAAGCCTTGAAACAACACCTTTCTACTGCCCCCACTGCCTGGTCGCCATGAAACCCGTCTCCACCGGCGCCACCCTCATCATCTCCCCGAGCTCCATCTGCCACCAGTGGGTGGAGGAAATCAACCGGCACATTAGGTCCTCCTCACTGCGAGTGCTGGTGAGAAAGCAGATGGATACATGAGTGTTTTATAGATGTTGGGTAGAAGTGTTGCTTTTTAACCATCTCAGCAGTCCTACATAGACACACGTTAGTGCCAAATGTTGGAATGTGTTATTCTGCTGCTTTAGGATTGAACTACAATGAGATACAGTTCCTACTTAAGTTTAGCCACACAGCAAATCATCACATTAAAGGGTGTGGAACTCACAGATGTTTAGTGAATATATATTTTAAAAATGACAGAAACGATTCACCATTTATCAAAATAGTTCAGTCATTCAGCACATTATCATCTGCTGGTCTAACTTCTCTCTATAGTTAGTGTGTAATAGGTAGACATGTACAAGTAATTGGTACACAGACTAGATAACTAGATGAAATACTGTATTAGTTGTCATGACTGCTGCCAATCATCTTCAACTTGTGTGTTTTGACACGCCTGACGCGAGTTCAGGTTGCACAGTAAAAGATAAGATTGCTTACATACAGCCCATTCAAGTGTTAGTTTTACATGATGAAGTGTGTTGTAATGATGTCTGCTGTTCACCATTGATTGCAACTGTCATGCAGCTACTTACAGTTAATGCCAACACAGTTGCCATGTGTGCAGCAAATATTAAAAAGACTATAAATGTTCTGTATGCTGGACAAGTCAAGTGCTTCTGAAGGGCACTAGAGTTGTTGTCTTTATTGATGCCTGTACACACACACACCTTATCTTTTGTTGTATTCTCACATTTAATCAGCCTTTTCTTGCACTTCCAAATAAGCACACATAGATTCAGCTGCTCCGCCTGAAGTGCTTTGATAACTGGCATGACCTCGTCTCAGGTGTACCAAGGTGTGAAGAAGCATGGATTCATCCAGCCGCACATGCTCGCAGAGCAGGACGTGGTCATCACCACCTACGACGTGCTGCGGTCGGAGCTCAACTATGTCGACATTCCTCACAGTAACAGCAAGGACGGACGCCGCTTCCGCAACCAGAAGCGCTACATGGCCATACCAAGTCCCCTGGTGGCAGTGGAGTGGTGGCGCATCTGTCTGGACGAGGCTCAGATGGTTGAATGTCCTACTGCAAAGGTGAGGGAGTCCAAAAATCAGTACATGTGGTTTGTTTAGTTACACGAGAGGATAATTAGGTATTCTTGTTTTTATTAGACAGGTCTTTTTTGTCTTTAACCCTATTTCTGTATTTCAACCCCGTATTTTTCTGATCACAGAGTGTGAATTTTAGTTATAGGCTGTATGTGAGTTGTTAGACTGATGTAATTCAATAAAACATTGTTTTCTTAATTTGTCTTATGAATCTTTGTTATGCCCCCTTGTATTTGATTGTCAGGCTGCAGAAATGGCCCTGCGCCTCGCATCTGTCAACCGCTGGTGTGTCAGTGGCACTCCTGTCCAGAGAGGCTTGGAAGGTAATACTAAAAATTCATTATATAGAATAAAAATTGGTCTCTTAGGGCTATCAATATTGTGAAAATCTACTTAAGACAGCAAGATTAACCTTTTTAAATTAATGTTTTCTGCAGACCTGTACGGGCTTGTGCTTTTCCTGGGAGTGGACCCATACTGGGTAAAACATTGGTGGGACCAGCTGCTGTATCGCCCATACCGCCGTGGAAACACAGAGCCCCTGTACTGTGTCATTTCTCAGCTATTGTGGCGATCAGCTAAGAAAGACGTCATTGATCAGGTAGGACAGCGGAAGTTCTGTGTATATAATAGACTTCTTACGTTACATAATGTTGCACTGCAGAAGAATTTATGCTTATATCAGAAAATTTAGTTTACATCATGTGTTTGACGATCTTGTCCTTGTTTTCCAGATCCAGATTCCTGCTCAGACAGAAGAGGTACACTGGCTGCACTTCTCCCCTGTCGAGGGTCACTTCTACCACCGTCAGCATGAGGTCTGTTCCCAGGACGCTCTGGTTAAACTCAGGAAGATCTCTGACTGGAGCCTGAAACTTGGCAGCCTCGACCGCCGCACCGTCAACACCATCCTGTGTCCTCTGCTGAGGCTGCGTCAGGCCTGCTGCCATCCACAGGCTGTGAGGGGCGAGTTCCTGCCTCTGCAGAAAAGGTAGATGACACTTGGTATTATGTTTTCAGGGCGCTCACAGGCCAGAGGAGAGGTCTTAATCTAAAAGCAGCTGCACCAGTTAATTAACAGACCTGCTCGACTAAATAGAGTATGGCAGCATTAGTACCGATAATAGACCTCAGCAACCTTTTTGTCAGTTATACTGTGTGCATTTGTGTTTATTTAAAGTTGACCTGTTCTGCGTAATTTGCATTGGAGGGGTTTTGTGGAGTGGCTTTTATCTGTATTGTGCCCGCCCCCCCTCCGCAGCACCATGACGATGGAGGAGCTCCTGAAGTCCCTGCAGAAGAAATGTCGAGTGGAGTGTGAAGAAGCTCACAGACAATTGGTGTGTGCACTCAATGGCCTGGCTGGAATCCACATCATCAGAGGTATAAACCCCCACTTCTGCACTTGTGCTCCCTCTGTTCCCACTTTCCCATGGGAATCAGTTCAAACAACAGCACAAGACACGATCTCATCTTTGTGTCCCCCGACACTTTGCACGCCATGTTTTGTTGCAGCAGGTTCCAGTTAGGCGACATGTATATAATGTGGCTGATTGTGCTGCGGTTGGTTTGTATCGCATGACTTCATTAACTCCACTTGTGACGGACATATTGAGTGTCACTTATAATCACCGTTTCCTTTGCCACCTGCAGATGAGTTTGGAGAGGCAGCAGAGTTGTATAGAGAAGTGCTTCGTTCATCAGAGGAGCACAAAGGCCGACTGAAAACAGACTCATTACAGGTATATGGCCCCATCCCATTCATGTCTTCTTTATATGTTTGTGATTACCATCTGAAGGGTTACATTTCCAGTATTATTCCATTTGAAACGTCTTGGCTCCGAGCGGTTTTTTGGTGTTTTTTGACACATTTTTACTCACTTTTGGCTCGTTCTTCACCACAATGTGAGTGCATAAGTCCTGCAACTGAACAGCACAGCCATGCTTAGAGGTTTGAAGAACTGCAAAATAAGTTTGGTGCTGTATAACACAGTTAGACAGCCATAAATAATTAAAAACAACAATTAAAAATAACACAAAATGAATTTCGATGATACTTTAAACATTAGAGAAATGTAACATCCCACAAGTGAACACAGTGTTAAAAAAGTATACTAAGCGTTATATTAGCATATCAAATGTTTTCATTTTAACAGCATCTCCCTACAACCTTTCCTCATGGACATTGGATTTGCATCATTTAACAATTATGAAGAGTTTGTACATTGCGAGTTCATATGCTGTAAACTTGTGCCTTGTTTACAATTGTGGTGAAAACAGAGGCTTCATGCTACACACAATCTGATGGAGCTACTGAATGCGAAGCATCCTGGGATACCTCCTACACTGAGGGACGACCGGCTAAAAGAGGAGGTAGATTATTAATATTTCTCTCAGTCAGAGAACATTTACTCCAGCAAGGACGTTGCAGCTGATCAAATAAACGTAATAAACTTGTGCTATTGTTAAGGTCATTTTGTGTTAACTGCTGCAGTTTGATTTTCTGCTTCTCTTTGTCTCTGCAGGCAGAGCAGCTACGACAGCACTACATGACCAAATACGACTCTGAGGTAGCAGATGCTCGTCAGGGTCTCCAGCCGGTGCTGCAGAACATCAAAGAGCTGAAACGCAAAGTGAGAACTTCTTTTAATATACAGTGTGATGTGCTTTGCTGTTTTTGTTGTGTCAGATCAGTGTTTGTAGGCAAATACATTGAGTGATAATTGCCTTTTTCAAAACAAAATGTCAACCATGCACCTGCATTTAAACTCGAGTAACTGTGTCCACAACATAAGTTACATTTGTCCCATGCCACAGTAATAAGTGGAATAATGATCATCATTTAACTGTAATAGTAAGACACAGGCATATAGGCTCTGTCTTGGTGTAGTTTCTGATTCACTCAGTGTGGATATTTAATAGCTGTAATGTTTTCCAAAGTTGTGCAGGCAGGGTTTCATATTTGAATGTTTTTGGGCATTGAACTCTGTTCTGTATTAAGAGTACATAAAATCAAATTCTACTTTGGTAATTAAAACGACTGAATAAATTAAAGATAAAAATAAAACTTAACATGAGTAACTTTCTTTTCTCAAGGTCAAGCTGAACTCTCCCTGGTGGCTGGAGGTCATCCAGCGGGCAATCCGTTGCTCCACCGATGATGATCTGGTGTCCCGGGTCAAGAATGAGCTGACATGCAGTTATAAACAACAAGCCCACAAGCTCTCTATGGCAGACAAGTAAACAGTTTATTCATCAATCTGTTTGGGACAAATGTTCAGTTCATTGCACAAAAGTGGTAAATGCAAATGGGGCCTCCTGCAGGTTCCGCGATGCCTGTGGTCTACAGTTCCTTCTCACAACACAAATGCAAGATCTGCTGAAATCCCAGAAGACAGTGCAGGATGCAGTGAAAAGCCTTGAAGGCCCCGCTTCACAGAAAGTGATTGATGAGGCCACCATTTGTCACCTCAGGCCTATGAGGCTGCCCCTCAACAAGTAATACATTAGCATTTTTGACTTTAGTTAGGAGTTTACAGCCTTATTTTATTTGTAACATTTCCTCTGAGCTTTTGAATGTGTCTCATGAGCTTCAGCAACATGAATTTTTGCTTTTTAAATTTCTCTTTTTATTGCAACTAATGTTCCTCTCCTGTTGTACTGTAGCTGTGTTTTCTGCAAAGCAGATGAACTCTTCACAGATTATGAGTCCAAGCTGTTTTCTCACACGTGAGTAGAGCAACATTTTTAGACTCGTCAAATTACATCAAGACTCCTAGCCGCTGATTTGAGAAACTTTTCCCAACAGAGTGAAGGGTCAGACGGCCATCTTTGAAGAGATGATCGAAGATGAGGAGGGGCTGGTAGATGACCGTCTCCCCACCACCAGCCGAGGTCTGTGGGCAGCCAGCGAGACTGAGCGCACTCTGAAAGCCATCTTGTCCTTTGCCAAAGTGAAACGCATGGACCCGGAGATGGTGGAGGAGGGCAACACTTTCATGGAGCTGTTTGAGAACTGGAAGAAAGAGTACAAGGTTTGTGCACACAGACTTAGAGCTGCTTGAAAATGAAGAGTTTGAGTCACAACAGATTCCCCAACAGTTAAATGGAGTTAAATGGTTTAAAAGCAGTTTGTAAATTCATAAATGAAAATGAAACAGTGCAAAATGAAACAACAATAGAAAATGTTTAATGCTCTGAATGGTTTTGTAAAGTGTGTGTCAAACTGCTGAAACTTTGGGATTATGAAGTAGAAAGTGAGCTTGGAAAGTGAGAAATCTTAACATTTTGTGTATTATAATTCACTGAACGGTTATATTTATTAACTATCCTGGTCATATTGTTGGCTTTAGTGGTATCTCAATCCATTTCATTCAGGTGCTACACGAGTACTGGATGGTGCTGAGGAATCATGTGTCGGCCATCGACGAGTTGGGTATGGCCACCGAAAGGCTTCGTGTGCGTTTGCCTGATGAACCAAAGCCCAAACTGCTGCACATCATTGAGCCTCATGAGGTGAGGTTGATCCTGGTTGATCCCTTTTAAAAAGTGCTCCATAAGGCAGCTCTACAGTCTGCACAGTGCATAAGACCTTTCCGTCCTGAAACCCTTGATTTGGATCAGGAAAAACTCCCCTCTAATGGGGAAAAGTTGAAGAAACCTCAGGAAGGATCCCCATTGTGAAAACAGAAATACTGTATTATTTGGGCTGTAACATTATCAAAACTGTACGTGTTTTACAAAGATAGAAGAAGTACTCAGATTTTTATGATTTACAGTGTAATCTATGTAATTAATGTGCCAACTAAGGTGCCGACTAACCACCACATATAATATGGCTGGTTTGGACTCATCGTGGAAGATTTAAAAGCTGTTTTGTTTTGGTTGTTGAAAGTTTCCAAGGATGTAATATTGTACCTAAATTATTTTTATTGTGTTCCTGACCCCTGCCCTCGGTTGTTTTGCCTCCAGGTGGAGCAGAACAGAGTCAAGCTGTTGAACGACCAGGCAGTGGCCAAGTCACAACTCCAGAAGAAGCTCGGCCAGTTTCTGTATCTCACAAATCTGGAGAAAGTAATTTACATTTGATAGTAAAGCGCATCGGTTCTTTCCCCGAGACTTTATCTCAAACTGTGTCCAAATAACACACATTCCTTTGCCCCAGTCCCAGGACAAGTCGACTGGAGGCCTGAACCCAGAGCCATGTCCCATCTGTGCCCGGCCACTGGGACAGGAGGTGAATCTCTGCTCATCACTGAAGTCATTATCTCAATATTCAGGTTAAGCTTTAAAGTCAGCCTGAGACTGAGATGATCTAGAGGCTGATTCATCCTGCACCAGGATTCATGTGTTCATTACGTAGCATGTGGTCGATTTTGTTTGTTCTGACAGGCATGTGGAGAAACATTACTCTGATTATAGCACTGAGGCTGAAGCACCCAGCTGAGCTTTTCATTTGTGTCTTTGTTTTGAGAAAAATGTGGAACTTTGCTTGTGTGATTTTGAAGTATTATAAATCACGTTCATGAGAAAAAAAGGTATTAATGAAAGTTGAGGTAGTTAATAAAAAATCATCTTGATTGTTACACCGTTCCCCAGTAGCATCTTTCTTTGTAGTTATCATGGCGTCTCACTCTCTTTCCCAGTGGGCAGTGCTGACCTGTGGACACTGCTTCTGTAACGAGTGCATCGCCATCATCGTGGAGCAGTACAGCGTGGGCTCGAGGCGGCGAGCCATCAAATGTGCCATTTGTAGGCAGACCACGTCCCACACTGAGATCTCCTACGTGTTCACCACCCAGTCGTCGAGCCAGGACCAGGACATACCGGTGAAGGTGAGTCAGCTCCACTGTCCATCTGATTGAGTTATATTGTTATTTATGACCATAACAATCATTTATTAGAGGATTATTCTATGATTTCATGCCTTGTAATGTGTGATTGTCCTGTAGCCTCAATTTCCCTTTTCCTGTGGTTGTCAGGGAAGCCACTCTACCAAAGTGGAGGCAGTAGTGAGAACACTGAAGAAGATTCAAGTGACCGACCCAGGGGCCAAGTGTCTCGTCTTCTCCACGGTAACTGTAAACTATCTGCGCTCTGTGAGGCGGTGATTTATTTTGATGATATCGAGTTTGGATCTGACCCATTTTGTTTCTTTTCTCTCTCCACAGTGGCTCAGTGTGCTGGACATCATTGCTAAGGCCTTGTTTGACAACAATATGGAGTTCTCTCAAATCAACGGGATTCACAAATTCCAGGTGTGGCTCTTCATTGTAATCATTTCTAGATATGACATGGCACTGAACCACGCGTGTGTTTTACCCTGCACTGTGCGACTCAACTACCCCAGGTGGCGTTCACCACTGAAGGACAATCCACTCATGTGAGAAAATACATCTTCTCATATGATATACAGTCTGTTTTCCACCAGTAGAGCAGTTCTGTTTGACACTCCACCAAAACTCATAATTCCTATGACTTTTGTTTTAGACCTAAAAGAATACCTTCAGGATTTAAAAAACCCAGAGTTTATATTGTACTGGTGGAAGTTCAAGATGCAGAAACTTTTTGCAGAAGGCGTCTCCTGTGAACATTTAATGGAAATCCTGTCCAAAGCTTGCGAGGCACCATAACCATCACCTTCTCCTGGAGATAAATGTCTCACCTCTGTCAGTCATATGGACTACATGATATTGTAATGGAAGTGGAAAGTCTAAAAAAACTGTTTCTGCAATCGTTCATTAAAGTCTTTGTTTTTATTTCAGTTTAAGAATTTGTCTAGGGTTCGGAGTTACTTTGATTTAAGAAAATTACTTAAAATAGTTTTAAACCAGTGTACAATGAAAAATGAAAAAAATGATTCAATTAATATCCTATGAAAACCTTTAGACCTTCTTTAAAGATTGTGTATTTAAACTAAGAAATCCCACTCATCCTGCGCTCTGTCAGATAAAGTATGTGCAGAAATTCTGATATGACGTTGTAGTTTTGTTTTGGCTCAGTTGTGATTGTAACTGGCCACTCACTTCAATTTTCCAGGAGAATCTGAGTTCCTTCAAATATGAGGAAAAGATCAATATCCTCCTCCTTCCTCTCCACACCGGCTCCAACGGTCTGAACATCATCGAAGCAACCCACGTGCTGCTGGTAGAGCCGATCCTCAACCCTGCTCATGAGCTCCAGGCCATAGGCAGAGTTCACCGAATCGGCCAAACCAAGTAAGGAGCAGGGAGTCAGATCTGTCAGTGGACAGCAGTAATTTAACCAGGAGCTCCTCCTGCAGTTTAGATCCACTCATATGGATGTGCTGATGCTTAGACCTACATGCAGCGAAAGTCATCAGTGCTGCAATTCTAAACCTCTACTAATGGTACAGCACACAGTACTGCAGCGACAGTCTACACAATGTGTCCACAATGATCGTACAAATCCTCTTCAAACTAAAATAAAGCAGTCTCTTCACTGTATCACACAAGTTAACTGATTTGCTAGCCAACAATTTTGATAAGCAATTAATTGGTTTTAATCATCATTTAAGGATGAATTTCAAACATTTTGATCATGCTAAAAAAACAGAACAAGCAATTTGAGATTTGAGAGCTCTTTGGGCTCTGAAAGGCCTTTTTGATTGAACTGAATAGAGAAAAACATCATTAAATAATTTAAAAAAGCAAAATCTCCCTCAAGACTGCACAATGCTAATTAATTAATTAGTTTCACTGCTGTTCTGTGCCTTCTGTCTAATTTCTGTTGTTTTCTCTGTCCACCAGGCCAACGTTTGTTCACAGATTTTTAATCAAATCCACTATTGAAGAGCGAATGCAGGCGATGCTGAAGACGGCAGAGAAAAGGTGAGAGTCAGGGTCAGTACAGCATTTACAGCCCAGAGATTCAGCTGACTGAGAGGACTCATAAAAGGCTGTTTGTTTGTTTAAAATTCTAGTCACACCAGCACAGCCATGAAGCACTCGGAGGCCGCCGTGCTGACAGTAGCTGACCTGGCTGATCTGTTTACTGAAGACACAGAACATCTGGAGTGAAACTGAGCACCTGGATTCACCTGCTGAGTCAGCGAGCGCTCGTTCTTTACAACTTGATCACAGAAGTACTGTGATTTTTGCACATTCAGATTTTTGTATAAACATCCTCAAGTTCTCAAATGCATTCCCAAAAAGATATTTTAGCAGATCACTGACGACATGCTGCAACACGTTTCTTACTCGTGTTTAATTTAAGGTTTTTAATCTCTTTGGACTTTTTGTGTATTTGTCTGACTTGTTGTCATAGTTACTGATTCTGTAACAAATCAAGCATGTGTTTGATGATCACATTTGACCAGACTGTACAGTTGTTGCTCGTGTTGATCTAATATCAGGTATGTGCATTTTTAAACAACTTCACTATAAGTTGAGAGTGTAGAAAATGGACAAACAGTGATTGAAGTATTCTCACAACTTTCAGGAAATAAAAGTCTGTCAGTGGCCGGGTGTCCACCTGCACTGACCAGCTCTTTTTGTCTGCAGCTTTTATTGTGGTTTATTCCTATGCAGTAAAAATGGGAGCAGGAAGGAGGCCAGTGACCTTTACAGCAGAAGTGGCAGATTTTCTCCAACCAGACGATCTTTAAGCTGTTTGTCTGCTAAAACAATGCCGGTCAATTCGGCCTAACACTTGCGCCTGTCTTATTTGCAAGACAAAACAACAGAAGATTCAGTGTCTTGGTAACTAATCTTGTAAATTAAAGTCATAAAAGGCTGAAAATCTGAAGAGAGCAGTTACTTCATTTTTTCCCAATATTACCATAAATTGTCTTGACAGTTTTAACAGAGATGTGGCTGTTTTTGTTTATAATTTATTGTGTTTCGAGGCTTCTTTAAAAGCAAATGTGATAAAATTAATCCTTGGTTTGTTCTGTTTTGCATGCTGAAGTATTTTATGGGCTCTTCCACCACACACGTACACTCACAGGTCTTTGGCATCGTGGCTGAATTGCCCTTGACTCGTAATGACTTTCTTTTCGCCTGACTGACTGGGATTCCCGCACCAGTAAAGATTTTAAAATGTCCAGACAAAGGATGGAGACAACAAAGAGTGCCAGCCCAGTACTGTTGTTCATCTTTACATGGTTACCAGACTCCTTGTTGCTCCCTGTAGTAAGAAACAGTTGTAAGATGTTTACTAAGAGGACATCACCACAGTAGGCGGTAACATACGTGTTACCTCGGACTCGCCCCAGTTCCCTCTATTCATGTTTGGAATCTCATTGTTGGTGGGCACATCATTCAAGCTGGTGTTTTAAGGCCAGAGGGAGGCTCCCAGTTCATTAGAGCTGTGTTTCGAGGGTTGGAGTAAGAGAGGGGGTACTACATCTTGTGGTGACAGCGCGCTGTGGTGAACAGTCCAACGAAGATTCACAGAGTTTTTGGGGAAAGGGCCAAAAGGTAGTGGAGTGGCTGAGCTCAGAGAAAGCAGAGGGAAGATGGCACCTGCCAGTTTGGTTTTTGCCTGGTTACTGTTCACCGTGAGAATGGTCACCTCGGCGGTGTATCTGGAGCCTGAGGAGGAGGGTGAGCTGACACCTCACATCACAGACAGGAATCAAGTGTCAAACTGATTGATTTTGTTTCTCTGAAAAGTCGTTAGAGGGTGATTTCTCATATTGATAGTTATTGGTTAAAATGGGTTTCCCTGACTGCAAAGGCTATGAAATGTTCATTTTAAAAGGACCAAAAAATGGTCAAGCAGGTCAAGTCTTTTGTTTTTTAGTGGTGTTGCTAATTTCAGGAGCAGCTGTATAATTTGATGTTGAGCATTTAGCAGCAGTATAAGAAGTATTCAGATACTTTGCTACTTTAAAGTAGCAATACAAGTAAAAGTACAAGTCCTACATTTCAAATTTTATATAAGTGAACCGTGTCAGTAGTTAAGGTACTCATTATGCATCAGAATAAACCCTGTAACCCTTTTATTATTAGACATTAGATTATTAAATCATTATTTTTATACTTTTTATTTTCAATGTTAGTCGGTGTGTTTACAGTACTTTGTAAACTACTTAGCACTTTGTAATAATAAATGTTATTCTAGGAATTAATTATGTGCTTTGTATGTAAAATCCCATTTTGAAAAGTAACTTAAAATATATTCCCTGCATAAAATACCAGAATATGGAAATATTACACATATGGATGAGACTCAACACTTGTTATATGCCATAAAATGAATAGTAATGTCTGAATTTAAAGTCATACAGGCAGAATTGTAAAGAAGCTGCCCTGTTGGGCTGAATATTTAAACTCAAGAAGAAATATTTTTTTGTGTGACCTGATCTTTTTTCCCCTCTTCTTTCCATCAGAGCTCAATGAAACTGTCATTTGTACCAACGACCACATGGAGGTTGTTATTCCCAGTGCCTTTTTCCTCAGCAAAGTGCCTCCAGTTTATGTAAGTGAGCACCAACAAAACTGAAATGTATTCTCCCTCCATGCAGACACTCCAGAGGAATGAGATCCTAAATCATTGCAGTGTGATTTAGCTCAGTATTTGATTTTTCCATTTTCACCTATTGTGTTTTCACGTTTAGGTTTGGGATTTGCATCTAAATGATCCAGAGTGCCGTGGCGTTCAGGTCGGAGACGACTATGTTTTCAGCATAAAGACAAACCTCTCAGACTGCGGGACCGTAATGGTATCACCTCCCATCTTTTGCTCAACATTTGCATTAAAAGTCTGTGAAGGCTTGTTAGTCAGCCCATGTCTTCAGGAGTCAAACTAATCAAATGTTGCATGTGAGCTCAGACATTCAGAACAACTGTTAACAAAGGTTGAAGACATCAGCTTTAAACAACATGAAGACAAATTACTCTTGGTATCTCCATCATTGACATCATAAGATCCCCATCATAATAAATTAAGTATTTTACGATGTCTCCAGTTGCTGTGGGAACAAGCCCCCCGAAAATCAGGGTCTTTTTCATTGCTTAAAAGGAGCCACTATGGTCAATTTATTGCACTTTACATAACAGGAAAAATAACTTGAATAAGACCCGATCGGCCACTTTTTGTCTTTTTTTGCTGTGACGTAAATGTGGACTGTGAGGCTCTGTGTTCAGACGGTTACTATGAATTAGCTCATAGCAAGTATAATAAGATGGACAGAGAAAGGCACAAACTCTGAGCCCAGACAGAAAGGAGTGGAGAGAAAAGAAGAGGGCGGATGGAGGGTGGAGGGGTTAGGGGGGCGTTTATGTCAAGAAAGAAGGGCGGTCTTGTTCCTTTTGCCGATAACAGCGCAGGACCTTATTCAAAGCAGCATGGGGACCCTGAATGGCCTTGTAGTTCTAAATTATCAGGATTTACATGGAAATGATGATTATTTGTTGATGTTCAATGAATGGGAAGCCCGTAAATCACTGGCCAACTAGCCCCCTGATTATTTTAATCCGGCTACTCTCATGGATTCAAACTGAAATCCCTACTTCAGCACACGAGTGTCCTTGAGTTGCTTGCTTGGAATGCATGATGGTTTTTTCTTGTAAAGCAAGCAAAAGGTTAACGCAGCTTTCAGCAGGGAGGAAATCTCCCAGCACTCCAACTCAGCAGTTTTACAAGGTTTTTTGCTCAGCGGCTGAGGAAAGTAAGCCTGCTCCGGATTAGGTGGCTGTTGCTAAAGGAGAGGAATGCCATAGCTGTCAATCTCGCTTTCACCTTGAACTTAGGACATTTTAAACCCTGCCGTCAGAGGAGAAGTGACTGAATTGTTGGGTTTAAAGGTCAGCCATTTTTATTGAAACATGACAGCGTCCTCGCTCGTGTTTCAGTGATGTTTCTGCATTTGTGAGACACGGAGGCTTCATGGTAGCCTGTGATAAGTGCAAGTGTCAGTGGGGGCTCTGTCATGGGGCAATGAAAGACCTGTTGCTTGGCTGTAGGGACCTGTCAGTGGTGCTCATAGTGGGGGGAGGCAGGGGCAATGTTTACAAAGAGGTAGTAAAAGATGTCTCGAATGTTCAAGCTCAAGGCAATCCATCCTGTTCAGTGCCTACAGCAGCCACCGTCCATCTGCACTCAGCGGGTTGCAGAACAAACCATGGCTTCAACCTTTTCACCCGTCCCCATTTTATGGTTTCACCTACGTCAGCTGTCAACGGTTGAATATTGAACTCGTTCACATTTACGTTGTGTGAAAGGATGATAACTGTAGAAGTTATAGCATGGGATAGAGGTTACATAAGGATCCACCACCTGTTCCTTTTTAATCTGATTCTTGGAAAATGCTGCTGGTTTACCATCTCTCACCACATGCTTTTTGTTCTGTGTCATGTAAAGCTGCAAGGATTAGTCAATTAATCAGCTCATCAAAAGAAAAAAATAATCTGCATCTTTTAATAATCACTCAATCCCTTAACTAATTTTTCATGCAAAAGTGTCAAACATTCATGGTTTTAGGTTTGCATGAAATAACAAAATAATGCTTCTTTCTGTTTTACTTTCTAAACTGAATATTATGGGAATCTGGAACTGTTGTCAGTCAAAACAAAACATGTAATCATGCCACTATTGAATCTTTTCAATATTATCTGAAGTTTCTGGGTTAAACCACGAATCTGTTCATCTAGAAAACAGTCAAATTAGTTGATGGTTAAAATTATTGGTTAGTTGCAGCCTGTTGCTAACCATATCGGTGAAATATTTTGTTTATTTGGATCATCACTAGCTTTTGTTGGACAAAATAAGTAATTGAAAGAAGCCATATTGGGCTTTGTAATATCATGATTTCTCACAATTCTGACATTTTATAGCAAAATAAATGAAACATGTAATGAGAGACTCACTCCTCATGTGTGATAACAGCTCTCTTCAAGCTCTCTTTCACTAAACATCCATGCTGGATTCCTGCAGTGATTCTCACACAAAATAGCAAGGAATACACAAGTATTTTTATATTGTCAAAAAATAATGATACCCTTATAGAAATGTCTTGTATTTGCATTAAAAACATCTCCTATATGATTATTTTCCAATTCCGATTCTCTCCTTAGGCCTCTGATGACACACACATCATGTTCATAAACACTATACACAACAACGACTCTGATATAATAACAAGAAACTATATCAACATAACCTTTGTTTGCCGCTACCCCATCAACTACATGGTCCAACAACCCAATGGAGAGAACATGATCAGAGTTGATGTCAAGTAAGTGTTTATTTTCAATCTGATGTAGATTCACTCTTGAAGTGACTGCGAAAGGATTTGTTCTGAGTATGTGGCTCCTTTCTTTTCTCTTCTTCTCCCTGTACAGAACCATCACTCTGAACACAGAGGACGGCAACTTTTCAGTGTCAATGTTGCTTTACAAGGATGAGGCCTTTGAGGACAGGTGGACCACTGTGCCCTCACTGACACTGGATGACAACATTTTTGTTAAAGTTTTCATGGTAAATAACTTTCAGTGACTATGAATTTTCCTACAGAGCATTAAAATTACCCACCCATCATGTTGAGCTAAAGATTGCGTAAAACTTAGTATTGACAGTATAATATCTGATATGGAGGGTTTATGCTGAGCACATCAAAGTGTTTGAGGTATTCTTACTATTGACAGCTATTTTTGGAGAAGGTTAAGCACGTTGTTACACGACATGAAGCAATATGTTGTGAGGCGGGTTGTTCCAAGCAAAGCTGGAAATCTAACACTCCACCCGTGACCAGATAGTCATTTGAGTGTTGCTATAACCACCTGGTACAGCTGTTGTTTACGTACTATGAATCATCATTTTCTGGACCGGTAAGGAAAACTATTAATCAAAGAGCTTGACTGTCACCCAACCCTATTCTGTCTTGTAGATACCGGCCCACCTGATGCTGCGTATAGAGAGATGCTGGGCTACACCGACCAGCGAGCCGTATAGCAACATACAGTACACCTTCATCAGAGACAGGTCTGCTTTTCAGCAACAAAGGAGACAAACATTGTTAAAACCTATTCTTATCTTTTTGTCATTCTTGCAGCTGAAAAAGTGAGAATATATGGAGGACAGATTTATATATTCAAACAAAACACTTAGTAGATTGTATGTTGAAACCGGCTTATAGTAATCTCTCCAGCCGTGTCATTTCAACACACTCGCACGCAGCTCTAAGACCTCTTAGAGGAGCGCTGTTGAAATCTGAAATAAGAGAATTTGTTGCTTAGAGAGCTGGCTAGACAACAGCTCTCAGAGCGTGGTCATGTGACGCCTGTCTGAGAGGCCATATGTGTTTCAGTTCAACAGCTGTGCACGTCCTTGACAACCAGGCAGTATTTGGTACTGTTAGCGACAGTAGAGCAGTGAAATGCCAGAGGGAAAAAGAAAATACACTCACCAATCTCTCTCTGTGTTGAATCACTTTAAGTAGTTCTTAGCTTTGTAATTCATCACGAGCTACAATTTGCCCCTTGTCTCTATTTTTAAAGCACTTCATACTAGATTTAAATGTCCACCAGGCCTCACTGATTTCTTTGCCCCCTCCTGGTAGCTGCCCAGTGTTGTTGAATGAACAGACCCTAAGTGTGCTGAAGAACGGCCAGGGTCCAGAGGCCATGTTCAGGATACAAATGTTCAAGTTTGTCGGCGGCTCGTACACCAACGTCTTCCTCCACTGCAACGTCCAGATCTGCCACAATACCGTGGGGCTGTGCCAGCCTGTGAGTGAACTCATGTAACATCCATTTCTCAAACTGGCAGTCAGAGGCCTGTTCAGACAAGAAGCCAACTTTATGTGTAGCTTATGTGCTTAATATAGCCCCTACCAGACAGGAGATGCTTTTCAGTCTTGTGAGCTTGTACTTAAACTGTCCTACATGACACTGAGACTCATAGCATCTCTTTCTCTCATGTTTTACTTAACATACAGAACTGTTCTGGTGAAGATGGAGTAATGCGTAAACGGAGAGACATCCCTTTGTCTCATACAGTGTCTTACGGACCAATCAGACGACTGCTGAACAATAGTGAAAAGCCCAATCTGAGTATGTTTTTACCTCTTTTATAATCTCTGTGCCTCGTGTATTGTAGAGGTTTGCTTTCAGATCTTCAAAGTTCAGACTGTAGATAAGTTTATTCATTCATATGCAAAGTAGGTTCCACCTGTGTCCTTTTCTATGTAGATGGAGGCGGAGTCCCTCCTGTGGAGACCTTTGTCCTTGCAGGGCTGCTGGTCGTCTTGCTGCTGATCACAGGAGTGTTCGGGAGACTCTGGCTTCGATCCAGACGTTTCTACCCAGCACAGGAGGCGCAGCTCACCCTGTCAAACATTCACCACATCTCAGAGGTAGCCTCATGAATCAGAGCATCAGGGATCTTTTTGAGCAATGAAATGGACTTATAAACACACAAATGTGCTCAAATACAGATACACATGTGCAGGTGTGACTTATGATGATAATGACAGCCTTGTTTCTCTTCACAGAATGAATTTCTTGAATTGTAAGAAATTTACTCAATAAAGTGTGCCTCAAATGTCGTCCCTGATTTTTTCCCAGTGTTAAAAAAGAAACATTTAATCAAATACTGGATTTAAGTACCATTTGAAGAACATGTACTTTACTTGCATATTTCCATTTTATTCTTCTACTTTGATATTTTTCAGAAGGAAATTTGTATTGACTTACTTTAATTACCAGTAAGTTACAGTTACCTTAAAATCTGCAAAGCAGAAAGAATTGATGCCACAGCTGTGGTCTGAGGTTGTCAGTTTAAGGTATCAGCTCTAATCAGATCCCCCTTGACCAGCATTGAAGTACTGCTTTCTCAGCAATACATATGTGATAATACAAGACATTTACATTTACACATTTCATTCTTCATGAGTACTTTCTAATATTAACTGATATAATAAAAAACATTGTGCTGCTATTAATTTGTACTTCTACTTAACAAAACTGACTTTTACTTTAGGTATAAAGGTGTATTATATATTTTTTGTTGTCAAACACAAAAATCACATTAAAAGATCATTGGCAGGATGCCAGTCTGTCTCTCATGTCTTTTTGACTTCCTTATCCCCTTCCCTGGCTAAAATTTGCCACAAACATATTGTTTTTAGTTTGAATAATAATAATACAGTTGAACAATGTCAGTTTTAACAGCTGTTACTTAATCTGGAGTAAATTGCATGGGATTGACACAAAGTGAACTGCACTGCCTGTGTTCATAATGGTAATGTGGTAACATGCCAATACAACAGTGTGGCCCAATTGTGTTTTTAAAGTAATTTTTAGCATGTGGCACAGATAAATATTGATTATCTGCGGCCTCACAGACAAGTTAGTAGGGTCATTCATTGTTGGTTTTGTACCTTCATTGGGACTGATATTAAGAAAACTATAAACAGTCAACAGCCTTACTGATTGACTCACCACTGTATTATTCTTCACATATGTATTTGTATCGAATTTGTCTTGCCTGGCAGGAGTCTGTATCCAATAAAATCTAAAACTAACAGCACAGACATTTCAAGAGTGATTACATGTGAAACTGCTCTCAGGGTATTCCCCAGTCTGTCTATTTCAGTGCTCCCTCACAGCTCTGCGTCCATAAACCTAAATATGACTGGGCCGTTTACGTGATGACGTCGTACCGCGGCGCCCCACTCCAGGATCAACACAAACGCCGACCGACTCAGAGCAGCGAAGGACTCACAGCCGATGAACCAGCCACGGCCAGTTCATATCATAAGAAGATTTGGACACACTTGATACAGAGCGATGCTTGCATAACTGTGGTTTTCGCACTGCTGACGTCGACGGAGCTGACATAAGTAAAGAAATAGTGATAAAATAAACCGGGAGGACCCCGAAACTCGGGTAAGCAGTTTCCAGACGCTACCAGCTAATGTTAGCTAACTGATTCGGCTAACGAAGTGTAGCTGCTAATGCTAATTAGCTGGCCATGTTGTTGGTGCTCTTTTGTTTAACTTAAAGTTTTGTCACTCATAAATTAACCCCCTTCAGTTGCACGGGTTTCATTAAAACATCTTCTTACAATAAACAGACAGTGGCGAAAAGTGTGGTGCTGAGACAGCGAACTGGTTACCGGCTGTTGCTGTGTTGTTTGTGTTTTTAGCTGTTTGCTAACCTGCCAGCTATGCTTGCGTAATTTAGCTAGCTGTTGCTGCCCATGGCTGCAAAGACTTGAACAATAGCTCTCCTGTGTGGTTTTGTGGTTTGCAACATTGTTGGGGGTCTTTAGGTCATTGGTTGTATCCTCGTTTGCCAACATTCATTATCCGGTATAACTCTCCACACAGGTGACACCACCAAATAAGCCCGTGGCTAATGATTCAGAGGTATTTACCCCGTGGGGTCTTCTGCAGTTTGAAAGAAAAAGTTTGTATATGTTGAAATTGTGACTTGTGACCAGTCTCCATGAACGCAGGGCAGCTCTCAGATGCTATAGGTGAGGGTCTGTTCAAGTCTGCCCTAAAGTCCTGGAAGAACTGGTGTCACAATGAAACCCAATAGGGGTGTTGTGAAATGTGACTGAACAGCCTAAAGATTTAGTAAACATCCAAAGAGAGAGGGCATGTGTGTTACCACACGTGTTATTGTCTGAGAGTTAAATGCATTTCAGTAGGGTAACAGCCAGCATGCTCTGAGTTTGTTTTGTGTATTTGGTTTCTTGTGAAGTACAAACATTTGTTGCTGACTTTGTTTCAGGGTAAAACACGCCATCCTTCTCCCTGCCAGAACCTGTTGGACAAGTAGCAAAACAGTAAAAATGGAGAACCTGCACTCTCACTGCCTTAAGTGCATCAACCGAAGATGCATGGTAAGACCAGAGCCAGGTGTTTGCTGTGACCTCATCGGCTGTCCTCTTGTCTGTGGGGCAGTTTTTCACTCTTGCAAACTAGAGGAACACCGTCTACTGTGTCCATACGAACGACTGCCATGCCTTAACAGTGGATTTGGCTGCCCCTTCACTATTGCAAGGATCAAGATGGCACAACATCTAGAGACATGCCCAGCAAGTATAGTATGTTGCACTATGGAGTGGAATCGCTGGCCTGTGAGCTACTCTGATCGCAAGTCCTATGAAAACTTGAGCAAAGACTTTGATGAAGTGGAGCAGCTAGACATGGCCTTGGCCCTGCAGGATCAGAGGATGTTGTTAGAGTCCCTTAAGGTTACGACCACCGTGTCAAAGAATGGTGATAAGGAAGCTGACGAAAGTGACAAAATGGCCACAGCATCAAGTCTAGCGGAGACTGTGTTAGGCAGTGGAACCATGGAAATGGAAGAGGAGCCCTATAATGAGTTGTACAGAGCCTCAGTGGAGACAAGTAGAAGTTTAGCTGTGGCCTTGGACATCCTCACTAATTCCAAGGATATTGGTGCAATTGTTGGAAATCTAAATGGGGAAAAGACTGACAAGAATGGAGCCCTCCACAATGGAGAAAATGGTGATAGTCATAATGTTTATGTTGCAGAAGGTGGGAAGAATGTAGATATGCAAGAGAGTGACTCTGATTCAGAGTGTGAGCTTGGGGCAGTAGGTGGAGTGGATTGTGCAGTGGGAACTGATGGAGAAGAAGATGGGATTGGCTGGGCAGAAGAAAATGATTTTGTAGAGTTGTTTTTTGAAGAGAAGGAAGATATTATTGAGGAGCCAGTAAATGACTCCAACCTTGTCTGGCCTGAGATGCCTCAGGATTACATGCCTGTTATAGCCCTGGAACGCCCTGTTCCTCAACAAGCATCACTTTCCCCTCCAATGCCATTCCTGCTGTCTGATCACGTAAGAAATAACTTCTTACAACACTTACCCACTGAACTCAGGTATAGGTGTTTGGAGCGTAAACTACAGAATGTAGAAGTGCTTAGAGGAATAAATATGTTTACATTTAACGGGCGTCGGGCTCTACTGTCAGACCCCTATTTGTTTCGCGCGAAGATGGAGGACAAGGCAGTAGACACATCTGACCTAGAAGTAGCGGATGACCCCATGGGTCTCCATGGCATTGATCTCATCACTGCTGCTTTGCTTTTTTGCCTTGGTGACTCTCCTGGAGGCAGAGGGATCTCAGACAGCAGGTTTGTGGACGGTTACCACATTGATTTTGGTACTCAGACGTTCTCCTTCCCATCAGCCATTCTTGCAACCAACACTATGGTGGGAGATATCGCTTCAGCCTCAGCCTGCGATCACGCCAGCCCCCAGCTTTCCAACCCAAGCCCCTTCCACACACTCCGGTTGGACCTGGTGCTCGAATGTGTGGCTCGATACCAAACAAAGCAGCGCTCGATGTTCACATTTGTGTGTGGGCAGCTGTTCCGACGAGATGAGTTTTCGTCACATTTCAAAAATGTTCACGGGGATATTCACGCCGGACTAAATGGGTGGATGGAGCAACGCTGCCCCTTGGCTTACTATGGCTGTACGTATTCCCAAAGACGATTCTGTCCGTCTGTACAGGGCTTCAGGATCATCCATGACAGGCACCTTGGCTCATTTGGGGTTCAGCCAGGTTTGCCTTTAAAAACTGGGGACAACCTCCCAAGAAGCACCTGCCACTTTGCCTCTCAGTGCGATCAGTTCAGCAGTCTTCCGTTTGAAGTGTTGCAACATGTAGCAAGCTTCCTGGACAGCTTCAGCTTGTGCCAACTGTCCAGAGTGTCTCGCACAATGAGGGATGTGTGTGCCAGCCTGCTCCAGATGCGCGGCATGGTCGTCCTGCTGTGGGAAAAGAAACGGCGTGCTGATGGGTCTCCGTCATGGCAGATCACAGACAAGGTAACACATTTTTTCACCATTTTAGAAACACTTTCAAGAACCAGTTTCACTTATTTTCTTTATGAAACTACTGTAAAGTGTCACAGCATGAGAGGTAATAGAGGCAATTTCTCCGTTTGTTTGTTGTCATTCAGGTGTGGCGATTCAGCACAGCTTTTGGTACTGTGAACGAGTGGAAGTTTGCCAACATCGCCAGCATGGCCGACCACCTCAAGAAGTGCAAGTTCAACACGATTGCTCGTCGGGAAGAGGCCATCCCTCTGCCGTGCATGTGTTTCACCCGAGAGCTCACGAAAGAGGGAAGATGTTTACGCTCAGTTCTCAAACCAGTAGCATAAGTTTTGCAGATGAAATCATCTTGTGGATATTTCTGAGACCATTAAACTCCAGTGTTTACAGACATTAGTCTCTTCCTGCCTGACAAAGATTGAAAACCCCTGGTTAAAGGTTTATAAACTGAACTAAATTTGTTGTTTGCATCACAGTGGGGGGGGTTTGACTTCACTCCCATGAATAAGACAAAGCCAGTAATGGGCTGACTATTTGAGTGGAGGCTGACGTGCTACAATCACACATTGGGACTGTGAACAAGCAAATGAAATGGCGAGTAACGTATCTTCTCTCATTTATTAATACAGGTGTACTGAAGTTGAACCTTATCTTCTCTGACACCGTGTAAATAATCAGATGTTTTGATGTAGATTTTTTTTTTTATTTTTATATCAAAAAGTCAGTACTGTGCTACAATGGCGATAAAGAGTAGAGCCTTAACTTATGATACACTTGATTTTCTAGTCATGAGGTTGTTTCAGAACGTCTCAGTGAGATTTCTCTACTGCTTCTAGCTGGAACAGTTTACCGGTATCTTGCACGGTTTTATGTCTTCTCCTGATACCCAGTGTGACCATGTGTGTGAACTGCCTAGAGTTCTTAGATTTCATGGCTTTAATTCTGAATATCAGAGACTGACCAAACATCTGTCGTAGTTGTGCACAATGTAGGCCGTTTTTTTACAGGATGGTCATACTGTATTCACTGTGGGTGTTGATTTTTGTTCACCAGCATAAGGCTCATCAGCGTCGTCATGTTTGGTGTTTTTACAGTATAGAGGGTTTTTGTGGTTTGGCACATTATAGCAGTAACAAATGTGGTCCATCTTCCATTTTTCTTATCTTGCCTTTGACTAATGGGCTGGCATGTTAGTCAGAGATAAAATAACACTATTTACCAGCCAAGGGACAAGACATTTTTAGCTGTGGTCGACTTGTGGTCAGGTTTGTCTGTTCTACCAGCTGTTTTTTTTTTACCAGTAACCAGCAATTGTTTGAAGGTTGTTTGATACTAAAATCCTAATATAGCGAGGAAAATGAATGTACTCCATGAATATCAGAATCCATCAGTGGCTGTGGTAAGTGAGCAGAAAGATTGGTGTCCTTCCCTCAGTGTCAGACCTCATGAAACCCTGCAGGCCAGGTGTTAAGAAATATAATGGGCACGCGCTTCCCTCCAGTAATGAGAATCACTGATGTTCATTATTTATCAGGATTGTGTGTTTCTGGCCCTATGTGTCCACTGTGATCAAATGCTGTGGGTGTCTCAGGGTTGTAGCGTGAAGCTTCATCTCGCAGTAGAGTGTGTGTTGTCACTACAAACTGCAGAGAAGGACACAACGATTTGTCAGCGACCTGATAATTGTGAGTTCTCAGAACTGACTGGTGTACCACTCAGTATTATAATAACATAATGGTGTGTGTTGCAGTGCAGGACTAACAAAAAACATGTTTTCAAGTTTGACATACAGCAGTGTCATGTTTAAAACGAAGTTACCGAAAAAGGCTCTCAGCAGAAAAATGCTGTTAGTGTTCTTTTCGAGCGAGCAGACATTTTGATCACCTCTTTAATTATGTTTTTGTTTTGAATGAAGCAGTGAGGTCTAATAACCCATGGCCATGATGTGTTTTGCTCCCTTATGAGAAAACAGCTTCAAATGTTTTGCAATGTGGAATGAAAACTTGTTGAAAATGTCATAGAAAAGTAACAGATTACTTTTTAGAAAAAATGGATATTCCTTTGAGAAAATTGTGGTTTTGGTGTTTTGTTTTGTTTTTATATATATTTTTGAGGTTTGATGTAAAGCCCAAGCAATGTCAAGACCTAAACTGTCTTTTTACTTAAGTCCAAATCCTATTTCTTTTTTTTTTGTACTGGTACTTTTACTTGGAAAGAAGAATCTGCCTCTGTAATGTCTGAGTTTGTGTTTGGATTATTAATTTGCACATAAAGGCATGTACTGTAACATTTTAATCCTAATGTTGAACTCTTTGTTCAAGTAGCAGAAATATCACTCCCAGCTGTTTTGCATGTGAGTTTGATGTCTTTTGAAAAGTGTATCAGTCAGTCCAGTTGCAAATTTTATACAGTTTATTTCTCAGGCACAGTGCAGCATTTTAGCACATTTTCATATCAACTGTTACATTTTTTAAAAAACTTATATCGTAATGAACTTCAGCCAGATCTGATCACATACCCTCATTCGTCAGGTTTAATGAATGGAGTGGGTAAACATTAAATTGGTCTTTTGCTCTGTTAAGGTTTATATAAAATTCAGACAAGTGGCTTTGAACTGCAGCACACTTCTTTTGTTTTTTAGTAATGCCGTCTCTGCAGGCACCTGGAGTGTATCAACACTTGGATCAGCATTTTAAGATTTGTTTTCACTCCTGCTGAAGTGTTATTTTTCACCACAGTATGCCAGCTTCATTTGTTTGACTTTTGAAGCATTTTAATAAAGAGGCTCTCAGTTTTTAATTCGTTTTTGTCCTTTTATTGCAGCGGTTCCTCTGCTTCACTGTGCTTTGTGTAACACTAACAGTAACACATCTGACAGTGTGTTAACAGAGAGTTTCCTGGTTGTGTAGAAATTAAAGAAAGCTTGTCGTGTGCATAGTCAAGCCCGTATTTAGGGCAGGTACAGGATAAGCAATTCAATAAAGGAAGAAGTCGCATGATTCAAACATTAGATTAACGCTCCAAAAACTTAATTGCACAGAGAAGATTCAGCAGGCGAATGATCAACATCAAACATGACCTTTGTTTCCATGTAAGGCTTTATTGACTTTAATCCAGAGTTTCTCTAAAATTAAGATCGGGCAGTATTCAACAAGGTTACCGTCTATTAGTGTAGACAGAAGTGATGGACTGCTTTTAATAAACAATAGAGGAAATATGGCCACATATTTTGCCGCTAGATGGCGCTAGACCCACAGATTTTATCTTATCAGATGCAAAGTATGTTTCTTTTGCTGTGATGAGTCAGTACGGAGTTGATTGTCATCGGTAGACTGTGAAACAGCATAAAGGCCAAATCAGTTGGTCAAGCATAAACTATATGTGTAATCAAGTGACAAAGAATTAACAAAGAACAATATGTAATCGCATAAATTAAAATTTAGGCCACCTATTTCTTTTATTTAGATCACAACCAAAAAATTACGGGGCCAGAAAACAACATTTGTTGAAAAAAACAAACAAACAAACAAACCTGTCAGTCAACACAGGTGGGATGGCAGTTCTGCAGCCATGTCTTTTGACTGTCCGTGGTTGGGCCACCGTTTTGTTTGCATTTGGACCAGATTGTGCATGTAAATCTTGATTTAACGCTGAAATACGGAGGAGGGTGTGATGCCTATATTTACCCGAAAATCCCCGTCACAAAGGGAAACAAGATGTCATAACCTGCAGTTCATCAGCTGAGTCAGTGTGTTTTCCCCTCTCGGTTTCTGAGACTCCATGGCTTTAAATGATGGCTATCATTTGCAATCACTTCGCAACTGTTTAAGTCAAAGGAGACAGTAAACCGTCCTTTCTGAAAAGGAGATGTGTAGATCAAATACATACACGGGGTTACGTGTTTCATCAACGGTGCCAGAGCAATGCATAATGCGCTGTAAGGTGAAAGGAGATGTGTAGTATTAGCTGAACGTTTTAACACATTACAGTCTTACCTAATAAGACCCAGCATACTCATCTCAGTTTGAAAAGTTCCGTTTATACCAGGAGTGGGGTTCGAACCCACGAGGACAAATGTCCATTGGATCTTAAGTCCAACGCCTTAACCACTCGGCCATCCTGGTGCGGTCACTTCTCCTCACCCACCTCCAACAGCGACAAGACCAGACCAGCACGACAGCGTCGGAACACCAGGTAAATTTACCTGAGTAAACTCGTGACGGCATAGTGCAAAGTCACGCTGCCCGTAAATGCCCACCACAAACCACACTGCGCTGCTGAGGAAGTCATAAAAGCCTTGAAACACATTTCAACACAGAGCACAGTTATTCTGCAAACACCCACTGGTGCCTCTCACGTTCAAGTATGAACGGTCTGAGCCACAGATCCTCTCAGCTTGAGTGCAACAGGTGATAACTGGGAGTCCCCCAGTGGGCGATGGGACTGTCATACACAGGAAAATAATGCTCTTTTTCATTTCACTATCATTACACTCACAGGACAAGGAGATAGCCCTGCTGTGCAAACAGAGCATACTCTGACCTGATTAGTTTCCCATTCACTGTTGTTGTCACACTGCCTGTCTGAGTGAACACCCATGTAAACACTGATTTGGGCAATCCTTTGTGAGGGGCAGTTTGGCAAAACCTGCTCGTGTGATGCAAATCTGACTGACTTTAGTTGTGTGCCACTATATCAGTCCAGCTACATGGAAATGTATGATGGAAAATGACTGTTTCATCCATATCATCAGTATTAAGAGACCATTTATGATCATGGCTGGTGATCATAAATGGGGGTGGCTGAAAAATAGTTGCACAATCCACACAAATCTATTTTGCCTCCCCAGCAAACCACAATCGGGCTGTGCTGTGTTTCTTAAGACTTGTGTTTAAGCAACTGCTGCAAGAAGAAACAGTCTTACATATCTACAATGCGAATGTGAAAACTAGTCTACAGATATTAAAAAGCCACTAAACGGCATTTATTTACATTACATAAACATCTAGTATAACAATATGAAGTTTAAAACTGACATTTAAGGACACGGCTGTCCGTTGCGCAATAAATTATAGCCCAGATGTCTTTACAGTAATCATACAAAAGCTGTTCTCAGTAGCACTCAGGAAATGTAACACCCATATCTTACTGTATCTATTTGCATATGGATGCATGGTTTGAAATGTAGACCTTTTCTCAGAACCGCTCAGTAAAGCTATTTGCCTAAGAGTGTGATATGCAGATGCTACTACTGCTTAAAAATGGAACCAAGGCTTCATTTGAGCTAAATAAATAAACAAGCACAAACTAAAACAAAAATTCTACAGGCATATTTGCATAAGAAGCTGATCTCGATATTATTGTGGCATTGAGAAGGAAAAAAATAACACTACTTCTATCTTAGTTGCAACAAGGGAAGCAACAACAAAACAGTTTTTTGCATGGATTGTTTTTCTTGTATTTCACAGCCTTCTTGATTTGAGCTGTGGCCTTTGCAGCATAGTCCTGAGTTGCATATACATTTGCCTCTATGTTGTCCAGCATGCAGCCTTGCTCCTCCACCAACCGGGCCATCTGGAAGAAAAGCTCCTGAATTTCCCTGATGCGACCCTCCAGCTCCAACAGTTCCTTGTGCCGGTTCTCGATCTCATTGAGTGCTGATCTAGCAGTCCTCCCCTCCAGGAGAAGGTTATCTGAGAAGACGTTCCACTTGCCTGTCTCTATCATCTCGTCAATCTGCTCCCTGCTCACTTCCTTGCCCATTATCTCAGCTTGCCTCTGGATGCGAGTCTTGCAGTTCTCCCTCTGGACCATCTCGGCCTCATTGTACTCAGACATGGCATCATGGAAGGCGGCGGTCAGAGATACATACTGTGAACGCACCATGCGGGTCACAGCTGATGTAGGCCCATGTTCCTCCTCCAGCTCTTTGCTCAGCTTCCCCAGCTTCTCTAGTCTAGCATAAATGGCCTCCCCTCTGGCCTTGATGTCCCTTCCCAGTGCGTTAGAGTCCCGTTTGATGCTGCTGATCCTCCTCACAGACGTGAGGAACCTGGTATTCTGCTTCCCAAGACGCTTTACATCCATTTTGAGCAGCAACATCTCCTTTCTAATCACCTGCACCTCTTTGTGGAGGCTGTCCATCACATCCTCTCCCTCAAACATGATGGCTTGTTGCTCCAGATGCTCCTCATTGTCCTCTGTGATATGGTTGTGGCCCTCCTCATACCTGCTCTCCTCCAATGCAGGTTTGGAGGCCTGCAGCTCAACCAGTCGGTCCCTCATCTCACCTGCAAGAGGAATCAAGGGCCTTTACTGACCTTGTTAAACGAGCCGTTGGAAATTTTTGGAAATGCATGTATTTGGTCTCTAATGAAAAAGTTCTATGAGAAGATGATACCACTGCTATATCTGTCCTGTTAACTTAGTTTAACACGACTGGTGGAAACAGCTAGCGAAGCTGTGTCAAAGGTGAGAAGCCAACTCAGCAGCACCTCTAAAGCTCATTAATTAAAATGTTATATCTTGTACACAAACATTCAAGGGGTTTTTATGTGCAGTACTATTTGTTGACTCTGAGCAGGCAACCAGGGGAACCATCAAAACTAAAACTCCATAAAACTGCAAATGGTTGAGCTGTTCAAAACATACGTCTGTGGAGCAGAACTTTTTGTTTTCTTGTTTTCTAACTCACATTAAGGAGCTTGATACTGAGGTTGGGAATCACTGGACTATAACTGTATCACTATCACTGTAAAGTAATTAAAGGTGTCTCCACCTACTTCAGCTACAACAATAAAATGTTGCTCACACAATGATGTATTGGTATTAACAATCTAGAATATTGTGCATTTAATATAAAAGACTGTAATATCTGTACATTCCCAGGATAAATTACTACATTTGACTTTTGGCATTTAACTAATAATACTTTGGTACGTCCACTTATGTTATAGCCTAATCACAGGACCTTTACCTGTATTAGAGTGTTTTTATTATGTTGAACTGGCACCTTTACCTAAGCGATCTGAATACTTACGTAATGACTTTCATTTTATATAGTTCCATTATTATTTCCCATCTTTTAACACATAATTATTTTTGTGTATGTAAAACACTTCACTTTCAGTATAACGTGACAAATGCAATTACGTGAATCTTCTTATAAGCACATTTAAGACTTAAGCAAACTGTTTATTCTCAACAAACTTTCCTTTTCTGTAGATTATTGAATCATTGTAGTTGAGATGTACTTTCTGAAGACTGTAGATTTGTATCTGCTTAAAGTCCTCGAGAGGAAATTGATGGGTTACTTCCTCAGCCCTAGCGTTTCCATCGCAGATAGTAACTCATTTCAGGGCGTCGACTTAAGACTCAATTATTTCCTTTAAAAACAGTTACCAAGCTTTAAAGTGATGTAACTAATGTTGGATAATGTTTTGCAGAAGGAAACAAGTCACTTAAACTAACCTTAAAGCATCATTGACCTCGACCAGTGAAAATCACGAGGAAAAATAAAAACTGAACAATAATGCTGTTACAAAGATGAGTCTGCTGGTCTATGATTCATTTCATCGATATTTTTCCTGCCACATTTGTGTAACTTAAAATACAGAGTGCACATACCTTACTGTGTCCTCCTCCGGCGGTCCAACACTATTTAACTCAATATTGCAGAAAAGGCGACAAAGGAAAGACTCATTTCCTCTTTTTCTCTCCGTTATAACACCAAACTTAAACATGTACTCAAGCTGGCCTGAGGGTTTTTGATAAGGTTCCGCACACACTCGCCTGCATTGCACTGACACACTGAGACTGTCTGCAGCAGGTATTAATGCGGAAGATCACGCCCCCCTACACATTTCACACACTTCACCGGTCTGAGTGCAGGAAGGAGGCGAACCACCGCACATGGTTGTTTGTTGGACATCAATTCTTGTTTAAGGTCTGGTATTAATGCTTTTATATTAATAAAAGTCTTAAATATTCATATTTGTTGTTGTGGAGGCATTTATTGTCAGAATTTAAAATAAAATACACAAAATTATAAGAAAAACGTGTTTAGTGTCACTAAACCGCAGACTTTAACCCCATTACAAGTAAAAAAAAAAAAAAAAGCCTGCATTGACAATGTTGCTTAAGTGCAATTGTTGGTATTATCAGCAACCGGTCCTTAAAATATCATCTATAATATAAAAAATATGCATGATGCTGAAAAACGACCTATGTGCTTGTTGTAGTGCCTGTTGTATTATATGTATGGATTAATACTACACATACATTGAGTAATTTAGTGATTATAATGTTGGTTGGAAAGTCACATAACTTGTGTGTCAAACTTCACCCCATCATTATTGCATTTAAACATTTTAATAAACTATCAAACAGTTTTGATGTCTGTCCTCACCAGTGCCATTCAGTTAGGGTCTTGTAATAGTTTACATTTATTTTGTAGTGCAGCTTTTTATCAGATGGACCAGTGAATGAAAACCGCCAGCCCTAAACAGAACTAATTGTAACATGGAAAGCAGGAACAAAACAGGCTCTTGATGGGGTTGTTTTTATCAGATCTCCTGGCTTCATCCAGCTTGACCACAGCCTCCTGAACGATCACCTCAGTGTTTTGAACATTTTTCTGGATGTTATCAACTGCCACCCCCTGCTCCTCTATGAGCACAGCCACATCGAGAAACAGCCCTTGGACGCCCTCGATCCTCTTCTCTAGTTCCACCAGCTCCTTGTGTCGACTCTCGATCTGGAAGAAAGCTGAGCGAGCCGTTTTGCCCTCCACCTGGGTGCTGAACACATTCAACTCCCCGCTCTCCATCATCTCCTCCAGCTCCTCCTTGCTGACCTCCCTGCCCACCACCTCCATCTGCCTTTGAATCTGCCGTTTACAAGCCTCCCTGTGGTTCATCTCAGTGTCATTGTAGCTGAACATCACCTCCCGCAGAGCATTGCTGAGACACTGGTACTGTGTTCGAGCAATGCGTGCTGTGGGGTCAGAGATGCCACGCTCTGCCCTGAGTTGCTCACTGAGAGCATTCATCATGTGAAGCTGCTGCAGCACAGCCTCTCCTCTGCGTTTAATATCCGCCCCGATTGCATTGGAGTCCCGTTTTGTCGCAATAGGGTATGTGGTCTTGTTTAAGGTCTGGTAGTTCACATCTTTCAGGTCACTGATGTCATTCTGGATCAGCTGGATTTCAAGACGTATCTGTTTGGCCTCTTGCAGGACACCATCCAGGTCCTGGTCTGATTGTGAAGCTGTTGCTGCCCCACGCTCTGGCAAACTGTCAAGCTCCACTGTGCTGAATCCCTCAGAGTCAGTCTGCACCTGATGGAGGTTCCTCAGCCTATCTCTCATGTCTTAAGGGGAAAAATACACAAAGATAAGAAATGATTTCTGCACAGGAAAGTGATAATATGTTCATCATGTTTGTTTAATATAGCAGAGATTCCAAAGTTGAGAGCAAGGGCTCTTACACAGGGTCATAAATTCAGTTTGAAAGGTCACTAAATGATTGAACCCGCAATAATGATCCACTGATTTAGCAGAACACTGCTTTAATTCTCTTTCGAGTTTCTATCAACTCTTGAAGACATATTTGTCTCTTTAGGTGTTAAATGCTCCACTATGTTCATTAGCTAATTCCTAACTAACACTGACAGTGAACCAAAACAGTTATATTCTGAAATGTAGGACCAAAACAATGAGCTGAAAGCTCAATGCTAAAACACTACAAACATACTACATAGTGGTGAGGGGATCAGCAGAGTTGAGGTAACGATGAAGTGGCCCTGTACACATCACTTTATACATTATAGCCATTTGATCCTTTGGTAATAAAATAGTGATAAGTGCAGAAATGTATAGTGTGGGACTTTTATATATAAATGAACGTCGGTTACATTCCAGTAATTTCAAACAATGCTGATTAAGTCTATCACCAGTAGGTCTCTCTTTTTTTAACAGTTTACAGATTTTTAAAATTTGGTCTCTGGTGTGATAACTTTGGCTCAGTGGTACTGATGTTTTATATTGCAACCAGCAGTGACTGGTTTGTCAGAGATGAAGGCGGAGCTACAGTCTGAATAGGCTACAGCAGCTAGGAGCACGGTGGAGGCTATGATGTCATAAGCATGTTGACGGTGTTTGTGTAATTACTCTTGCTGCCAGTGAACCGGAAATAATAAAAAAACCACTACTCTGTTGCACAAAACTGCATTTTGGGTCATTGACAACTGAGTAACGTGGGCTTGAAAGAAGACCCTGCTTCATTTTTCAGAATAAGCTGGGAAGCACTGAGTTAAATAAAGGCAGAAGCAAGTAAGTGGCCTTAAAAGATCTATTGTTGGTGGTACTCTAAGAATTTAGTACAACAATTACTTCTTCCTTTCTTTCAGGAAATATATTTTTAAAAAGAAATGAAAAGGCTGATATATCCTGTCTTTTAGTTCCTAGTATGAGTCATGCTGCTAAAAAAGCTTCAGCTCCCACAATGCAACTAAATAGCATCAGATGTCCCCCAGTCTCTCAAATGTGAAGAGTATTTTCATAAACATAAACTTTTCTTAACTTAAAAGATCTTTGTGTAAAAAGAGGTTCTTTAATCCTGGAGCAGAATAACTTGCACACTTCAAAATGGCATTGCACACAAAAACGGATTCAAACAAAGACAAAAAAACACAAGCAACAAACATGCCTGTGTTTGCTCTTGTGCTAAATATTTCCTTAGTATGACTGCATATGCCCTACACATCACAGCTCAGTCAGGCACACAACAATCACAAACTTTTGTAATCGATATGCATAGCAGGTGTGAGGATTTTCTACCTCTTCAGTATCACATAATCTTAGATGAATGCACCTGATTTTCCAGGACATTTAATCTCTCCTCGAGACTTAACAAACAAGTTTTAGAGCAGAAAACTACATTATAAAAGAATTACAACATGAAGGTAATCTGGCTTTTAGTATACAAAGTTGCCTAAAATTTTGTCTTAAGTGGTCAGCAGAATCCAACTGAGCCTGACAAAAAGCTTTTTTTAATAGGTTAAAATATATTTTAGTGTATTTTCATCACACTTATCCATAAGATTTAGTGTAAAGAAGCATTAATTCCAGGTTGTCTGGCCTGCACTGGATTAACAGTTCAGACAGTTCATTGCAGTTGATTCACAATTCAAGATTCAAACCGTTTATTGTCATATGCACAGTAAACAAACCTGTTTCTGCCTTTGCTTTCCACTTATAGTTGCCGTTAACAGTAAAATAAAATAAATTTAAAAAAACAAAATACATATGTAAGATATGTTTAAATGCATAATAAAAGAGAATGAATAGTCTTACTTGTATGGCTGTATGCAGTCTGATATCTGTAGATTTGCTGTCTCTTTTCCTTCTGCAGCCCAAGTGGAAAGAAGAAATGGTAGTTCAGTCCAACAGGCAGTGTGATGACTGTGAAAAGAGTGAATGAATTTTTAAAAAATGTTCACCATCATCACTAACCGTATACACCTGTTTAAGAGGAAAGGTTTTTTAGAAACAAAACTTTCTGCATTCCTGTTTTGTCACATGGAGGCATGAAATGACGTAAAGCAAGGTGAAGCCAAGCCTCTTGAGGATTTCATTATAAAGATGACACCTGATATATCTATGTTTATTTTCTATATTCTCAGGAGAGCTGTTACTAAGTTTTCATTTATTCACAGTTGTTTTTAATCTGAAACAACACGTAAGATGGTGACAGGTTGTAGTAAGAGACTGATGTTGAGCTAAGACCTGAAAAAAGAAAATCAGAATAAATATGTAAGATAATATCAAGGACAGAAGTCACCACACACTGACGATGGATGCCAAAGGCATGTAAAAAAGATGTTCAGATGTTATCTGCCAAAGGGTGCAACTGAAGTTTCCATATGTGAAAACAAGTCTTGACAAAAATCTTGCAGAGGTCAGTCTGATTTGCCTTTTTAGTCAATAATCATACACCTTTTTAGTTTCATGAATTGTAACCTGACCAAAGGCTTGCTCTCCAGCTGCATGCTGTGAAGCCATCAACTGTCAGGTGATTATTAGTCATCCTTGCAAAAGAAGTAGCTGAAATATATTTGACTCAATAAAACGGATGGTTTAGTTCATGCGTAGGAAGTTGTGCAGTAGTCATACTGATTTCCACAGCCAGCAGTGGTTTGTATGTGATTACTAATTTCCACTGGCCAAGTCACACTGGCTTTCCTCAATGGGGTTTTTGTTGGGTTTTTTTTTAGCAAAATTGATGTGTGACTAAGCTGTAGATTCACTGGTGCTTGATTCTGTCAGAATGATCAGCAGACTACATGTTGGTGTGGTCTTTCTGTTTCATTTTTTCCCCTCTTGTGTGTTAAAGTACTGAATTATACACTGTGAAAAAAATGTAGCCATGGGAACTTTCAGTGAATTAAAATTTCTACCTCTAGATGGCAACCATGAGTCACATGGGCTGTTCACATGTGAACTGAAGAGCTGTTAGAGGAGAGACATGACATAACAGGGTATCTCAAACAAACTTACTCTGTTAGGAAGTGTGAATTTTAAGATAATTGTGAACTTTAAGATAATTGTGGCTGTTGCCTCATATGATGTCACCTGAGTCAATGTCAGTTGGGGCTGAAGACTACAAGACTGAAAATGAAACAAAGCTAGCAGTGTACACCCCACTTCTGCACCCCACTGCTAATCTTAGCTAGAGGCCAAAGGCCACATTAGCCTCCACAAGCAGAACACACCCAAATCTCTGACCGACTGTCAGTAGTTGAGCTGCATACTGGGTAAATGTTGATTTTAATAGATTTTGATCCTTTTGTTGTTGTTTTAAAAAAAAAAGATTTAGTAATGTTATAGAAGTGCATTGCTAAATAGATGAGTAGGTCTGCTTTCTAAAAGCTTTTATTTAATAGAGTTTGTTTGATAAATTGTCATTTTGTTGCAACATCATTGGGTCTTTATCGGAAATAACAAATAGTACAACAGATTGATGATGCCTAGTGGAGGGTAGTGCTCAGTATCATCTGGATGATAAGAGATGTCTTCTTTCACTGTCAAAAGCTGAGCACCTGGTCTCTTCAATCTACTCTATTTAATCACCAAATTGGGGTAGATTTGATAGTACTTAGTCTGAAGTACGTATTTTAAAACTGAGGTATGTGTATTTCGGTGGAGTATTTATTTTGTCCAGCAGAGGTCAGCGGTACAACAGCACTTACTGTAACGGGTAGTTCATGAAGGTAGATGATCATCCCCACAGCTCCACCTGTCAAGAGCAAGAGTAACAAGTTGATAAGGAGACAATGTCATGTCAACTACTTGAGTTTGAGCAAAATATCCACTGATATTGGTGTAATGGACCAAAGCAAAATAAATAAATAAATAAACATCTGAGGTCCTCAATTTATGCCTGCATGCAGTAACTTCACATCCAGATTACTAAATAAACAATTAAAAAGAGAAGCCAAAAAAAACCCCGAAAACAATCAATAGCTATAATCTTAAAATGTATTTGCAGAATTGGTCTTTAAAATACATTATTTTACATTTCTTTTTTGACCTAATTTGCCATTTGAAAAGCAAAGACAAAGATGTACTGAATGGTAAGTTTGTCAGTGTAAAACACGTTTAAAACAAGCAAACCCCTGTTATAAAAATGAGAAATAATCCCAGAACCCTAGAACATCAAAGAAGCTTTCATAAATGCATACTCTTTCTTTCTCTCAGTATGAAAAATGAAAAACTGGTTTTCCATTTAAGCTTTTCATTCTGTATATTGATTTCTAGCACCAAACATGATGCAAAAACCATGACAAGTTGAAAGTTCTAGTTTAAATCTGGTTATCTCTTCAGTCAGCTGACTCTTATTTGATTTTCAGCATGGTTTGTTGTTGGGTTTTTCTGTAAATAAATTGTGTTCCATGAGATTCAGAAGTAGGGTTGCCTATTCACGGGTCAGGAACTGAGCATGTGATCAGGTGAAATCTAACTTGGCCCTGTAAACACTCCTTAGTGCTTATGAGAGGTTCAGGACCTGACTAGACTTGGACACAGAAACACTGGGAAACAATTTGTTGTGAATGTGCCAAGAATTTTTTCTTAATTAAGGATTGTAAATCTGCTAGACTTGAGGACAAAGGTCTATTATGTGCACTCAGAAACTTTAAAGTAACACATTTAACATTCTTTTTACACCGTTGCCATGCCAGATTTCTGCAAAGCCTTTTTTTGGAAATAAAGGTCTTACCTGTTTATTCTGCAGTTTGTGTGTCACCAAAAAATAAATAAATTACATTATCAGTGTCACACTAGAGTGGGTCAGAAGAGCAAGGAAGCAATGTATGACTCTCTCTTTCAAGTTGTCTTGATATTGTCAAAATATTGTTGGAGAAATTACAATTTAAGTTGATTTTAGGGCATACAAAGGGAAATAAATTATATTATTTTAAGAATTAAAGTGATTAAATGTTTAGACAACTCTCATCTCTGAGATTAAGATGACTGTAACACAGCCCATTTAATCTAATTTGTAATGCTTTCTTGTTCTGCCAGTATTATGCCATAAAGTCTCTGGTGAATGTACAATGTTCAAATGACAACACTGAAACTATGCTGACCATCATTTTTTTGTGGAGAGCAAGGCATTTTGGTTAAGCAAAAAAGACTCATTCATCAGTTTTGAATTTCAGCCATGCACTTAAATTTGACACCCTGAAACTTACAAGGTACACAAACATGCACACACATGCAGACTGACTCACAGAGACCCCCTGCGTTATATTACATTATATTGCATCAGGCCTCAGGAGTTAGGTTGCAGTAATCGGTGTAGAAAACATCAGCTGTTTCCAGTTACCCCTAGTTGTGACTCTAATTAATTCAACTTATTGGCTTCAGACATAAAAGCACCAGTGTCTACAAACATCTGACCAAATTAACATGAATGTCTGTCATGGGTTTGGAGATGTTTCCCTGCTTTAACATTTCCCAAGGTCTCACTTTGTTCAACTTTGGTGACACATCAGTCTTGTTTTAGGTAAACCTGTCCTCAGCTGGCAGTGAAGTAAATAAGGAGGCCACTGCAGATGAGCCAGAGTACAGGAGTTTCTTGGACTTTTGCTTTACTTAAATATGATTTTATTCCAAAACATATTTTAGTGTATCCCAATATATAGTAAAAAAAAAAAAAAAAAGCTGTTAAATCAATAAACCTCATATTATTTTAAATTAAAATATTTCTTCAGTAAAATGAGACAGAGATCCTTTGTCTGAAAAAGATATCTGCTCTGGTTAAATACTCACAGACAAAAGACTAAGTTATGGATAAATATCATATTAACTGCATCCTTCAAATACCACTATTACCCTTACATTAGTAAGCGCTGGGAACCAGAACTCAGTAGCCTGTATCCTTGACATTTTGGGATGTAAGCTAAATTTTTTTCTTTCTGAGGATTAGATACAAAGATTAATACCACTCTAGTATACTGCATGCAGCCTAACTCAGCATAAACAGGGGTAAACAACTAGCCTGTCTGTGTGTGGGGTAACATAAAACCCACCAACTCAGCCGACCACTCAGCACTGAAGGTCACTGTGAGGTGACCAGGCAACTAGCAGAGACAGAGGTTTCAGCAAGAAGTGACTGTGTCCAACCCAAAAAATCCACCACCCAAAACTGCATCCAGCTGAGTCACACTAGTTTGGTACAGAGCCAGGCTGCACCCTCATTGGTTACATTTTATTGTATAGATATGAAAATGCAAACTCATTTCAAGGAAATATGAATTCAAAATGTACACCCACCTCCATTTATAATATGCACAATTGTCATTTTGATAAATGTTAAAGTAAAGTAGTGCCTATTAGCTTTATTTCTATTATCTGTGCTGATAAAAGTTCATATAACATTGGAGTCAGTGGAGTTTTCAAGAACCACTGGACAATATGCCAAAACTGGATATTGGAACCACATCTCAGCCACCACAAGACAGCATCAATAAAAGAAAAGAACATGTGCTGAGTAAATAAATTGCAGATTAATAGATAGGTATATGAATATAAATCATCCAACTACTAGTCTACTTCAAATTCAAAATCTTGGAGATTAGAAAACCTGTCAGACTGTTATATGTGTTTCCCTGCCCCACACATGATATTCTGCCCACATGTCTTAGCTTAATCTCCAAATTACATTAAATCTGTTTTGCTCCAGAGTTACATTGACCAGTCAGTTGATTCCCATTTTCAAGGAAACATCTCAACAGTAAAATCTTTGAGAATTTCTAATAAGCATTCATACCGTTATATAATTTTGCTAGTCACGAATCAGTAAATATACCTGGTGTACTGTAAATGCATTAAGCCTGTAACACCAACTATGCCAGTATAATCTACAGAAAAAGTATGGTGCACATGTCTCATGCATCAGGCATGTTTTCTAGTGCATTGAAATCAAATCAACCACAGTTTTAAGGCTCACTTGTGAGCCATAAAATACAGTATAACATACATGTGTAATATAAATAAAATATTTTATATATTATAATTATATAAAATATTATAGTATTTTATGTATATAGTATTTAATAGTGATTTATATATATATATATTATAATTATATAAAATATTACAGAACATTACAGATATTACAGGACATCACTGAAAAGTGGATTCTTCATTTCCACTATAACTTACTCCACAGATTAATAAATCATAAAATTCTGTTTTCAAAGCAATATCAAATAACTAATTCATATTCATAAAAATTCCTGTGCCATTTTCTAAGTAAGGTAAATATCCTCATATCTAACAACTTTATGTGTTAAATATCATTTACAAGCAATAATAATTTTTTGGTTTGGAGTTGTGAAAAATATATTCTTTCCTTTTTAAATAATAATCAACAGTTGTAAAGTTTGGTAATTCATTATGGATTGCCTCATGTGCCTTGTAATAAATGAACAAGAATGCAGTGACAGAGTAGTATTTAAAAGCAATGCCGCTAATATAAAATAGTATTTTGCTAGTGATAATGCTAGCAAGCAAACTAAGGTTAACCACCTAGCTGTGACATAGCCACTCTGCATGCAGTGTTGGTTGATTTGCATTATTAGCTGAAGTAATCTGCAAACAGCTATGTAGCTGGGATTCTGAATGTCTGAATTATCTGACTTTGTCCACTCAAGACAGTATTTTGCCTCATTAGCTGGCAAGCAATTCATCATTGTCTGCAAGCCAGCTAATACTAGCAAACATTGGTTAAATCACAATATCACAGCATATTTCACATGCCTTTCAGTTATATTAGCTTTGACACTGGATTTTGATTTGGACTGCATGTTAATTGTGTGTTCTGAGTGCTGCTGTCCCATTAAGGGCGCCTCGTTAAAAATGACACTGAAATATTAAATAAAAAACTTGATCCATGCTCAGAACTATCTTAGTGAAATGTACAATGACCACAGTAAGACTAAATCACATTGTTCTTCTGTTAAGGTGTGGTAAAATATAAGGCCTACAGCACAATCTAGACCTGGACAACTGTACATATTGGTCACAGTAAGGACAACTGATGTCCCAATAACAGTTACATAAACTAATTTATCTAAGAGGTAATGACTTCTTCCCGTGAGACTGCCTGACCAAGATCCGGCAGCATTATCAACATTTAGTTTTCATTGTCATGAACTGACATGGCAGATCTTGTAATTAAATTTTCATCATTAAGTTTTCCCTAAAAAAGATATCTAGAGAGGGGTTTGATTCTGATGAATTCACAAGATGTGCATAGGAGAATCAAAAGGATAATAAGATAACTTTATTAGTTATTTATCATAAAGAGGCATTCTTTCTTGATTCCTCATTATTCAGTTTGTCTTTGAAAGTTTAACTACGTAAAGAAAGTTCTGGATGCAATTTTTTTTTTCAGTCTGGCAAATGTTCACTCCATGTTTCTGTGTGACACATCTTAGACATTTTTTTCTTATTTCATGTAAGATAAATATATAAAAAGTGTGTTAAAAAAAATGGTCAAAAATTTTAAGATCCAGTTTGCCTTTGTGGAAATTGCTACATAGTAAGAGAGGGTTTAGAGCCTTGGCTATTTTGTAGTCTGTGTGCCTGCATTACAAACATCTCCTCTAATGCAACTGCATTTTGTTTCGAGGAAAGGATCTACTAACATGCTTCGTATTTCACAATGCTTTAACTTCTGTGCTTTAACATTTACAGCGGTGCAGGTCTGCGCTTGTTGCTCGGACAATTCATCTGAGGACACTCAGGGTTTCTCTGCAGTTTTTTTATGCAGCGAGAGGCGTGCCGAGCCCACCGGGCCGGACCGGGCTCGTTTCATAGGCTTCATGTGATCCTGCAGGGAGGTATTAGGCTAAAAAAGAGTTTTTCAACATCCCTGCTGCAGCATTTGAGGGCTGACCGTCTCTCTCGCCTTTTCACGAAGCGACCGGCCAGCATTTTTTCTTGCACATTTGGGATATTTCCTTCACTTGCGCGACTCATTCCGGATAGTGACGCGCTGCAGTTCCGACAATGGGAGACGCTCAGTCTGCGCAACGGGAGGGCAAGAAGGATGCAGCAGCTGAGGGGGAGAGCGGAAAAGTGGATGATGCTCAGACTGAGCAGAATATTGAATACAAGGTATAATTTTACGTCTCAAATATCAGTATTAGTTAAAAATTGCTGATAACTCCCGTCACGTTGATAAACTTATTTCTAATAGTAGCCCTGTACGCATCAAGGATTTTCAGTAACGTATTATTGGGTATAAAGCTTCTTTTGAAAAACAATCAGCGGTTGTTGTGAGGAATAAAAATGCTGAGGTTGTTTTTTTTGTAAGGACAGTGCATGTGCCGCTTGCCAACACATCCATTAACCCCAAGATAAAAACAAAGTCCTTGTCTCGTTTAAATGAGTTGTATTGAACGTTAACATCAAGCTCATCTTATACATGTGCAGAAAGGCGTCACTACAGTTCATTTTGAGCAATTTATAGCAGATGTTGAAAATGTGTGCTGCTTGTTTTATTTTTTTTTAGAGATTGTGAACTGTAAATATCCCTTTACTTACTGGCTTTTGCTTTGGTAGTTTGGAGTTTACATAGTCTGATATATGAGCTGTAAGAAGTCATCTGAATACCTTGTTTTCAAGGTTTTTTTGGTGCCGTAATGGTTTGCAGTTATTGTAGATTAAAAAGGAAACTGTGGAGGAATAATGACCTTTCATTCTTGGAGGAACCTAAGTAAAGCCCAGGGGAGAGATGGAATTTCCCCTTTGCTGCACTCAGCAGAGAGCTACATCGATTATTTGTGTACAACATGATCACTCAGTTATGCAGAGCAGGAAGTCAATTAGACGGCACTGTACTGAAAGAATAAAAATAGCTTTTAATGTCTTATGAGTGTGATATTCTGTTGACTTAATGGCAACATTGACATTTGTGACAGCAATTGAATGATTGATGATTGATGGGGACAAAAGATGAAACAAGAAAAACTTTCATTCTGAATATAGCATTATCTCTTAGCTTTCAAGAAAGCAAATATATTTTCCTAATTCCTGTTCATCTTTCATAACAGTGTCTTTACTTAAACTACTTTTTCTTCATATGAGTTGCAGAAAAGAATTGATGAGCTAAAGGTGTTCTGAACAATTTTATGCTTTATGTATGGTTCAGTTACGGGGCAGTCAACCATTTAAGTTCAGGGTGACTGAAATCAAAGTGATGCCTGTTCAAAGCCCCTACTACAGGCAATGTGCGTGCTTGTGAAATGGTGAATAAGATTTGACTGGAAAATCACGTCACAGCCATCCATAATCATATTATAGCCTATGATCTTTCAGCATACAGTCATGTTTCAATACAGAGTGAGTGTCGTTTTGATCGATTTTAGGTGGTTAAAAATTATTGTGTCAATTATTATGTCATGAAGTATCAAAACATTTGAGAAGCCCTGGCTGGAAATTAATCTTGTCTTTGAAGGTATAGGCAGATCCAATATGACCCTACCATCTATTTGTATGAAACACACTCATTGAAGGACATGTGCTTCTTGTTCCCTTTCCCCTGCTAAGACTTTCCCCGACTAAGCTCACTCACGGATTTGAGATTGGGACAATTAGTGTTCTTTAACTGCAAGATTACCATCACAAACAGTGGCCGTGCTCATGGACTGTGTTGTTTGTATACAAAGTAGGACTTTGGAGTCTGATTTAATGAAAGACTCAAACTCTTTGCTTTCATGGAATTACAAACTCTTATGACCAAATGGCTGCTATACATTTCATTATTCAGAAGTACTTTGGAAACTATTGTTACAAACTGAAATGTTTAAAACTGACTACTGAACTTGAAATTTAGTTTGATTATCAATAACTTACCGTGCTAACTCATTGTTGGGACAAGAACCTATGTCTATGTCAAGTCTATGTTTTGTGCTTTGTTTCAGCCTCTAAAAAACAATGCACAGATTTCTGAGATTAATGGAAAAGCAGATGGCTCCATAGCAGAAGTTAATGGTCATTGTGAAGATGAGATTGCTGCAGAGGGTGAGTACTATAATTTATTTTACTGCTTAATGATGGACAATGTCAGCATAATTTATCTGACACATAAGTTGTTGGATTTTAGCTAATAGAGTTTCATCTCAGTCAGCAGTTTTGCATGCTTCTTGAAATTACGGTTTCAGTTTCAAAAGTTTTAATATTTCACTTCTTTTGTTTCTAGCAATCCTTTCACAAGACGAAGATATTTTAGATAAAGATAAGCCACTTAAAGAAGACACACAATTAGTGAATGTTGAAATTAATGAAAAAGAATCAACTACTAAAGCTGATGCTAATGAAGATGCCCCCCTGGAAATGACTGAAATCGACACAAAGCAAAATGACATCAATGAAGGTTTTAGGAGATTTTTCAGTAACATTGGTTTAAAATTGACTGTAAAGAGGGGCTCAAGTGAAATAACAACAGATGTGCCTGATAAGGAAGAACCAAAGAGACCAGAAGATGTTGGGCACACCACAAAGGAGACCATAAGTGAGAATGCTGAACTGAATGCTGATGTGAAAACAGCACAGGAGACTTTTGATAATGATTTAACAGCATGTCCTACCGTGACAGATGCTACATTAGATGTTCAAGAAAAAACAGGTAAGGAAACAGCAGAGACAAAAGAAGAAGTTAATTCAGATAATGCAAATGCAGCAACAACTCCACCTGTAGAGGAGGATGCTCTCCAGGATGCCACATCTGAAGAAGAACCACATTCTACAACTCCATCTAGTAATGAAGAAGATGTGGCCATATCTCCAATTAAAAGATTTTTCACAACTGGAATTTTTTCTGGACTACGGAAGAAAAAGAAACTTGCAGAAGATGAGACAACTGAGAAAGAACTTGTAGACATGGGGAGAAAAGAAGCCATAGAGACAACAGACCAAACTGTACAAGACCAACAACAGGTTAAAGAGAAGGTTAGTCCAGGTGTTGAGACAGCTGCAGTTGAGGCTGAGCATAAAGAAAATGAACATAAAGAGCAGATCCCGTCTGCAGCATCAGCCCAGATAACTGATGAAGGAAGATCATCTTACATGGATCCATCCAACATTATTAGCACTGAGCCTGAAATTCTGAGTTCTCAAGAGAAGAACAAAGTTCAAGCAAGTCCTCTAAGAAGGCTAATGTCAGGGTCTAGTTTAAAGAAACTTGCCAAAAAGCAAAGAAGCAGGAAATCAAGTGATGCAAAGTTGTCTGACTCTGGAGAGCATGTGTCTGATCAGCTCCTGTCATCTACTGAGTCAGCTGAGAATCAGAAAGAAGAAGGTCCGGTACAACCCTCTGCAGATGCAGCTGGAGAGGATGATGGTGCATGGGCTTCCTTTAAAAAACTTGTGACTCCAAAAAAATTCATGAAGAGATCCTTGAGCAATGACAACACTCAAATCCCAGGTTCGGTAGAAGAACCAAGACCAAGTGAAGGGGAGCAAATATCAGATCACAGTACAGAAGAAGGCAAAAAAAGAAAAGACTCATCTGTTTCATGGGAAGCTGTTTTGTGTGGATCTGGAAGGAGAAGAAGCCGAAAAACATCTGACTCTGAGGATGAAACACCTCCAACTGATAAAGAACACAAGCCAGATGGTGAATCTAAAAATGTTGTTGAAAGTTCTAATGAGAATGAAATTTTAGCCTCTTCCCCCAAACAAGCAGGAAGTCCTTCAGACAGTGATGGAGGGTCAACATGGAAATCACTGAAAAGACTTGTCACTCCAAAGAGGAAAGCCAAGGATGAGGAGGAAACTAAAGACAATATACAATCTGATAGTGAAGTTACTCAGGAGGAGTCCCCGTTTTCAATAAAGAAGCTCCTACCAGGACGAAAAAAGAGGAAGTCTGCCACAAAGCAAGAGCAAGTATCTTCGGATGAGGCTGATAAGGATGTAGCTTCAGGTGATGAAGACTCTGAGACACCAGCCGTGATTCCACTGTCCGAGTTTGATACAGTTGAGACAGAGGTTCACATACAAACACAGGCAGACATAGAAAATCATATAACCAAGGAAGCAAATTATGAACTCCAGCAAGACCTTCCTGTTCAGATGGCTGAACCAGTCCTACCGTGTGACAGTTTGCAAACTGAAGCAAAGAAAATCCAAGACAATGATGATGCTTTAGATGAACAGGTACCACCAACCTCTGCTATAAATGAAGAATTTGATGAACTTACAGAATCAATCAGTAAACATCAACAACTCAGTGACATTCCAGAGGAAGGCATAATTACAGAGACCATGGCCACCCCGGCTTCAGCCACTGAGGAGGTTGTTAGAGATGACACTATAGCAGAGGACCTAATAGAGATCACATCTGAGGCTATTACTGCTCCAGAACCTGCCTCAGACATTACTCTGGCAGATGAAACTGAGATGATCTCTGCTGTTTCCCAGTTATCTTCAGAGTCATCAAAAACATCTGGCAACACAACACCAGTCCCAGCAGAATATGACCTTGTAGAAACAAATACACTCCTGCATCAGGTGGTTGAAACCATCTCCATGAGCCCAAAGGCAGTCACAGTTTTTTCAAATGAGCTAAGCTGTGAAAAAATAGTTGGTTCCGTCTCACATCAAATATTTGAAACACTTGTAAAAGAAGAGCCAACACTCTTGGAGAGACACAGAAGATTTGACGCAACAGCTATTAAAACAGGTCTGAATGTTGAAGAACTGGATGTAATTACTAAACGTAAAGCTACATCCCAAACAGAAAGCATATCTGAAGTTAATGAATCAGTTTCTACTGAGGTTGTATCTGAAGTTCCTACTGAGGAATTCGACACTGCTGAAATTGCTGTTGATGAAATACAGCAGGCCAGCATTACATATTTAGAGGAAAAGATAATAGAAGTAGAAAGGACTGGTGAAGGTCAGAGCCATCATATGGTGGAGTGCTTATCTGAGGTAAATGCTGCTATGTCTACAGATATATTACCTGAAAGTCAAGAAATTGTCTTAGAAGTAGGTTCTCCAGTAGAGGACCATCAAGCTGAAACAGAGCCTCCAAGAATGGACTCTAAAGAAGAAGATGTAGCTGCTACAGCAGCAGATGAAACTAAGGATAAGACTATGGAACAAGAATTACAAGCTGTGACTGAAAAGAAGGATAATCTCATTCACAATATCACTGATCAAATTCAAGTTAAGAATAAAAATCAACCACCAGTAGAAGCGGAGGAGTTGCAAGAATCATCAGATGTAAAAACTGTCACATTAGATTCAGAGGACGACCGTGTTCAATCACTTGAAAAGGATGTCACATCAGAGGATACACCACCAGCTGAAACTGTTTCAAATGAAGTCAAAGAGGAAATAAAGCCCCTAACTGAAGTCAGCATTGAGGCAGAAAAGGAAGATGAACTAGTAGCAAATGCTGTCAACACTGAACATGTTCAACTACCAGAAGCATCAGAGGCTGAGCAATGCTCCATTTTCGATTCAGAGGACAGGTTTGTTCAATCAAGAGCAGAGGAAGTAAAGTCAGGTATTTCACTGGCAGAAACAGCTACCGATGAACTTAAACAGACAGCAGAGCATCTCACTGAAGACAGTGCTGAACCAGAAAACAAAGAAGTAGCAGTCAATGCACTCATGATGGAGGATGCTCAAGAACTGGAATCAGAGGCCGAGCAACCCTACACATTCAGTTCAGGGGAGAAAACTGTTCAGTCAACAACAGAGAAGGTAAAATCAGATAACATTTCACAAGCAGAAACAGTTACAGATGAACTCAAACAGCTAGCAGAGCATCTCATGGAAGACAGTGCTGAACCAGAATACAAAAAACTGCCTGTAAGTGCATTCACAATGGAGCATATTCAAGAACCAGAAGCAGCAGAGGTTGTGCAACTCTCTACATTTGAATCAGAGGGCAGTGTTCAATCAACAGAGGAGAAAGTAAAATCAGAGAACATTCTACGAGCAGAAACAGTCACTGATGAGCCCAAACAGACAGCAGAGCATCTCACTGAAGACAGTGCTGAACCAGGAAATGAAGAACTCTACCGTGAATGCACTCCGCACAGAGCATGTCTAAGTACTAGAAGCTTCAGAAGCTGAGCAATCCTCTACATTTGATTCAGAGGAGAGGAGTGTTCAGTCAACAGAGGAGGTAAAATCAGATATTCAACAAACAGGAACAGTCATGGATGAACCCAAAAAGACAGCAGAGCATCTCACCAAGACAGTGTTGAACCAGGAAATGAAGAACTGCCTGTGAATGCACTCATAACAGAGCATGTTCAAGTACCAGAAGCTTCAGAAGCTGAGCAATCCTCTACATTTGATTCAGAGGAGAGGAGTGTTCAATCAACAGAGGAAGTAAAATCAGATATTCAGCGAGCAGGAACAGTCAAGTGATGAACCTAAAAGACAGCAGAGCATCTCACCGAAGACAGTGTTGAACCAGGAAATGAAGAACTACCTGTGAATGCACTCATAACAGAGCATGTTCAAGTACCAGAAGCTTCAGCTGAGCAATCCTCTCTACATTTGATTCAGAGGAGAAGAGTGTTCAATCAACAGAGGAAGTAAAATCAGATATTCAGCTTAGCAGAACAGCCGCGGATGAACCCAAAAAGTCAGCAGAGCATCTCACCGAAGACAGTGGAACCAGGAAATGAAGAACTAGCTGTGAATGCACTCATAACAGAGCATGTTCAAGTACCAGAAGCTTCAGAAGCTGAGCAATCCTCTACATTTGATTCAGAGGAGGCGGTTCAATCAACAGAGGAAGTAAAGTCAGATATTCAGCGAGCAGGAACAGTCATTGATGAACCCAAAAAGTCAGCAGAGCATCTCACCGGCGATGCGCTGAACCAGTAAAATGAAGAACTAGGGGCCGTGAATGCACTCATAACAGAGCATGTTCAAGTACCAGAAGCTTCCAGAAGCTGAGCAATCCTCTACATTTGATCTAGAGGAGAAAGCGGTTCAATCAACAGAGGAGGTAAAACTGTATATCAACGAGCAGGAACTGAAGCCGTATTGCTGAACCCAAAGACACAGGCAGCAGAGCATTCCACTGAAGACAGTGCTATGAACCAGGAAAATGAAGAACTACCTGTGAATGCACTTGCTAACAGAGCATGCTCAAGTACTAGAAGCTTCAGAAGCTATATAACTTCTACATTTGATTCAGAGGAGAGGAGTGTTCAATCAACAGAGGAGGTAAAATCTCGATATTCAACGGTAAGGAATAGCCATGGATGAACCCAAAAGACAGCAGCAGAGCATCTCACCGAAGACAGTAAGGAACCAGGAAATGAAGAACTGCCTGTGAATGCACTCCATAACAGAGCATGTTCAAGCAATACCAGAAGCTTCAGAAGCTGAGCAATCCTCTAAGAGCATTTGATTCAGAGGAGGAGTGTTCAATCAACAGAGGAGGTAAAATCAGATATTCAACGAAAAGGAAATAGCTGCGGATGAACCCAAAAGACAGCAGAGCATCTCACCGAAGACAGTGTTGAACCAGGAAACGAAGAACTGCTCTGTGAATGCACTCATAACAGCATGTTCAAGTACCAGAAGCTTCAGAAGCTGAGCAATCCCCAGCATTTGATTCAGAGGAGAGGGAGTGTTCAATCAACAGAGAAGTAAAATCAGATATTCAGCGTAGCAGGAACAGTCATGGATGAACCTAAAAAGACAGTGGCAGAGCATCTCCACCGAAGACAGTGCTGAACCAGAAATGAAGAACTAGCTGAATGCACTCATAATAGAGCATGTTCAAGTACCAGAAGCTTCAGAAGCTGAGCAATCCTCTACATTTGATTCAGAGGAGAGGCGTGTTCAATCAACAGAGGAGGTAAAATCAGATATTCAACGAAAGCAGGAACAGCTTCTCAGTCATTGCTTAAACCCAAAAGACAGCAGAGCATCTCACCCAAGACAGTAAGTTGAACCAGGAAATGAAGAACTGCCTGTGAATGTACCCATAACAGAGCATGTTCTGCTACCAGAAGCTTCAGGCTGGAGCAATCCCCTTCTACATTTGATTCAGAGGGAGAGGAGTGTTCAATCAACGGAGGAAGTAAAATCAGATATTCAGCGAGCAGGAACAGTCATGGATGAACCCAAAAAGACAGCAGAGCATCTCACTGAAGACAGTGTGGAACTAGAAATGAAGAACTGCCTAGAATGCACTCCTAACAGAGCATGTTCAAGTACCAGAAGTTTCAGAAGCTGAGCAATCTCTTCATGTATTTGATCCAGAGCAGAGCAGTGTTCAATCAACAGAGGGAAGTAAAAATCGATATATTCAGCGAGCAGGAACAGTCATGGATGAACCCAAAAAGACAGCAGAGCATCTCACCGAAGACAGTGTTGAACCACAAAACACAGAACAACCAGTGAATGCTATCATAACTGAACATGATCAAGAACCAGAATTCTCAGAGGCTCTTCAAGCAGCCACATTAGATTTAGAAGAGAGTAGCATTCAAATGCCTCAAGAAGAGGTAATAGCAAAGGACGTTCCTGATGCAGAAACAGTTAAAGATGAATCCAAAAAAGACTCGATACATCTCACTGAAGTCAATCATGAGCCAACTGATGCTTCCAAAACCAAGCATGTTCAGGAACCAGAACCATTAGTACAAGAAGTCACATTAGATTCAGAAGAGGATAGTCCTCTACCACTGGAAAAGAAAGTAACATCAGAAGATATTCCAGAAGTGGAAATAGTTACAGATGGACCTAAACAGGAAACTGAATTGAATGCTGAGCCAGAAGAAAAAATAGCAATGGAAGGTTCCACAACTGAAGAGCCAGAAATATTACCATCTAATATAAAGGATATCGCAAATGAAACCAAAACAGAAGAGAATGCATTAATGTCTGTGGATGCAGTAACAGAAAGTACTGAGGGAGATGGTGCTCAGGAACTTAAAAAGCAAATATTGTCAGAAGATCTTCCCAAACCAGATACTAACAATGTCATTGATTCAGTTTCAGATGAAATTGGAAGTGAAGATATGGCACAACTGGGTCAATCCTTAGATATAACAGAAGATCAGAAAAATGAGAGCATCCCTTACGATGTTCAGGTTGAACAGGAAAACAGCATCCCTAAAGTTGTTGATGAGTTACAAACCCTAACAGCACTTCATGTATCTTCTGTAAATGAGGATGCAGGTAGTGTTCAAGTCCTAGAAAATACTCTACTTTCTGAAAAAACTTTAGCATCTTCAGTAGACAATGCCTCAGTGACAGATGAACCAAAACACAAAATGCATCTCAGTTCAGTGAAAGTTGGTGTTGAGCAAGAAAAAGAAAGTAAACTTCCAGGCACTGAGATAAAGACTGCTGCAGTTGAGCATGCTGTAGTGGCACAAGTAGTTGTATGCAATCTCAAAGATGTCTGCGTTGCAATACCTGATGTTTTGATAGAGAAAACAACACAAATTACAGAACCCTTGATAGATACAGTGGCAGGTGAACTTGCGTATAAGGAGGAAGTTGAAGCTGCCACACTGTTTGTGAAAGATCATGTAGCTGAGACAGCAGAAGACGGCAGTGTCGTTATGATGATGCGTGTGCCATCAGTAACTCTTGAGGACAATCACAGAATTCAAGTCCAGGTGGTCGAGGTCGATGTAAAATCAGCAGAGAGTACTGTGGACTCAGTGCTAGAGGTTGGTGTAACTGAAAACAAAGACATCTTAGGTATTTGCCATGAAACTGTTAAAAAGATAGACAATCTCTCTGCAACTGCAGAAATTGAAGAGGAAATTTTTAATGAGGAAAGCAAGGTGACTGTTGAAGAAGTTATTCAACATGTAAAGCAGAAATTACCAGAGACAGAGTCAGAGTCCATCAACCTGGAACAAGAATTTATAAAACAGCCAGATACTGTGACGAAGGTGAGTGAGACAGTTGAAAGTGAATCAAATGAAGAGGAGGAACAAAAAGTGATGGAGGATAGCACTGTAACATTTAGAGAGCCACAAGATGAATCACCTGCTCCTATCATTGATGACTCTGCAATGGAACAGCACATACCCCAGGATCTCATTCAAACACCTGATATTCCAGGAGACTCAGACATTCTTATCCATGATCGCAGAGAGGATATAGAAGAAAGTAAAGCTGAATGTGAAAAATCAGACGTAGATATCACAGCACAAGTCAAAACATCAGAGGAACAACATGGGCAAAACATTCTTGAACAAGCACAAGTAACACAAATTGTACAAACTCCAACTGTAACACCTACTAACACTGGACTAGTAGTCCCTCAAAACACTGGAATAATTTCATCAATAGGTAATGTGGAGTCCCCATCAAGTCTTTCTTTAGAATTCAAACTTAACATACAGTTTGGACAAGCAAAGGCACCAGCCCCCCCCCAACCCACAACAGAAAGAGTTGCACCTGTGAAACAGACAGATGTGTCTGAGGTTGGAGTTCAGGCAGATGAACCTGTAAAACCAATAAGTCCAATACAAGGAGCTGAGAACCAGAAACAGACAGAGTTAACTAAGGTCCCTGTACAGGCATCAGAAATCATAGAACCAACTAATACTACTCAAGCTGTATTGTTAGATGTTGGAATTCAATCAATTGAAACAGTAGGAGAAGTAGAACAAATCAAACCAACAGAGAATGTAACCTCCAGTATTCAGGCCTCAGAATCAATACAACCAGTGAGGCCTAAAGAGAAACGAGAAGTGCTCCTCAGTCAGCTGGTACTCTCTGAAGCATGTGACCAAGAAACCAAAGCTAAGGAGCCTGTTAAACAAATTGAGGAAGAAAATGACCAGGATGTGTGGATGGATGCTGAAGAAGTCATTTACACTCAAGAGGAAAGAGAGGTGTCCCTTCTTGAGCTGAAGGAACCTCCGACAGCAAAAAAGCAAGAGGAAAGGGGACTTGGACATGAGGTTGAAATGGCTCCTGATTCCCACACTGAGGAAGCAGAAAGTCAACGGGAAATGCATATAACAGAAAGAACACGTGAAATTGAGAGTGAAGGAGAAGATTTTGCTGTTGCACTTGAGCATCCAGAAACTACAAGTGCAAGTATTACTACAATGGAGTGGGATTAATGTCACTCAACTTCAGTCACAAACTGGTAAGCCTATCTCTTAATTTTTATTGGTGTCATTGTTTTCTAGATTTGGCCCATTAGTTAACTGGTCTCAAATAATGTATTACATTCATTTGAATGCCCAAATTAATTAATATAATGCTCCATTTTTTTCAGGGTTGGACAATCAAAAACAAAGTCGCTCAAGTTCTCAAGTTTGTAAAAAGTTTCCCAAAAGCCATACGCTTATGTAATTGATAAGAGAGATCTGACAAGAAGAGTATCAACTGGAAAAGTGTTAATCTTCTCAGGGGAATGTAGAGTGGTTTGAGTTTGACAGTGAACTACATATATTACGCAATGTCTTTCAATACATCTAATGAGTTATATGTTATATAACTAATCACATTATGTCTTGTTAATCTAAAATCCTGTTTTTGCAAAGACCTTTTTTGATTTGTTTTAATGAAATATACATGTCTGAGACAGTAAGATATCATTTTAATTAACAGCTTTATGCTTCAAATATATATTGTTTTCTCTAGCTTTTAACTCATGCAACACTCATTTTTAATCTATGTGAACCAGACACAGTACAAATGTTTATCTTATCTTTTATCAGTATGTGTAGATTTCACAGCCATTATGTATCATCTGCGTTCGTAAAAAGTATCTATCGTTTTACTTCAATTTGTGTTCCCACTGGATCTACACATCTAACAGGCAGATCTAAACAAGCTAGTATAACTGTATACATCTTGTACATAAACACTATTTTATTTACTTATACAGGCAGAAGTGCCCTCAATTTAAATCTATAAGAATTTCTACTCTAAGTTTTAAAATGAGAGAATGATGATAGCGTGACACATCTTTGCTGAAAAAAGATAATTTTCACACTTATTTTAAGTGAAATTAATCTACACATATGTACATATATAATTAATATAATTATCAGCAGAGCCTTAACTTCAACAACTGTGGCAGCTTTAATCGTGCTGTTTTATTTCCCAGCTGTCTGTGTGTAAGCATCCATGTAAGCACACACTTACAGTCGAGTCAAGTCTAAGGAAAATTAAAATCATAACTGGTTGTTCTGTCACTCATTTGTCCTCATGAGAAATTCTACCTGATCTGTGTATAATTTCACTAATGACAAAAGGCAAATATAAACCTGAGTTACCTATGTTTGTGTATTTACATATATGTGTTTACAAGTGTTTTATGAATAAAATGTTACTTTATTTGAATAAATTAATACTTGTATGTATTTTACATTGAAACTTCTGGGGATCTTAAGGTAGCTTCAGACATTCTGCTAAACTCATTTACTCACTAAGTTGAAATTTTACATGCAAACAGTAACATAACTGACAACCATTTAAAACATTTAAACAAATACTTTATTACATCTTCAATAAGCGCACTCACAGTTGTAGTTTGTGGATTTGATGAGTTTGAATAAATATAATTACCCCATTTTTGTTCTTTTCTTCTACTGCTACCATTTCAGTCACAAGAATAATATCACATGTTGAGGGACTCTGCCCTCGTGCTTCAACAATGTCCTTTTAAAACCAGTATTTTTCATTTTCATGAAATACTAATGAAGATTTATAGACTTTTTTTACATAATGTAAAAATGAAATGAACATTGTTAAGCACATAAATTCAGCATACAAAGCTCAAAAACATAACCATGTGGCTAGTTGATCCCACAATTAACTGAAATTCCCAGCAAGTAGAAAACATGTTAGTATGTAAAAATGTGCAAGACCCTTAGTTGTGACATTCAGCCTAGCAATAGTGATTTTAAAAAAAATTATTGTGTGTTGTTGTATACTGTACAACAGGAACAATAAGACATTCACAAATGTTCAAGTCCGCTTCAAAAATTCTGTGCTTCCAGAAAACACTGTCACATACCAGTGAGTACCTTTGTTTAGTCCACCATTTATTCTTTGGAGCCTCTGCTGACCTTCTAAGATTTATGCATCTTCAGTTTAGAAGATCATTTTTGCAAGTTCAAATAAAACCTACGAGAAAAACAACACATTAAATTAATTTACTTGAAGAGCAATATCCTACAGTGGAAGAAAATTGTACATCCAAGGTTTGATATGTTGAATAAAGATTCAGAACAACTGACACATTTTTACAAAACATCATATTCTTCCACACAAACAGCTCTTTTATATTCTTACCTCAATAGTAATAAGAATGACTATCATCCACTCCAACCTTAAGCTGTGCTTCTCACTTAGGTGGCTTCTCATCAGGTCTGTTAACTGTGTACAATGTTCCAACTTCTCATTCAAAACCTACAAACAAAGCAAATACTTGTATCTTAGATCATAACACAAAAAGCATTGTCCTCTTTCCACAAAGAGTTAGAGTGAGTCTCTGTGTTACAACTATGGTCCAATCATTTGGAACAGCTGTATTTACTCTGACTCTGCGACTGATGCTGAGGAACTGGCAGGTTTTATCATACAGTTTTTCCAGGTTCTCTCGGTCCCAGTAGAAGTCCGGTGTGATCAGTAGGTCAGACCTCAGGTTTATACAGTGTCTGTCAGATGGGGACATAAATACAAAATTCTGTCAACCTGGAGTAAAAGACCCAGCAAAACAAAAATGCAATTGAAAACACCTAACAAAGAGTTACAATTACAGCAAAAAACAAGAATTTCAACAATTTTCTGTCACAGATAATCTGAGAAACACAAACAAAAAGGTTCAAAGCTGACTGTCAGTACCAAGTAAGTTTTTGCTTGCGGTGACACTTGAAAACAAAAAACATAAGGGTTACAGTTCCCTGTTAATGAACAGCTATTTAGAGAAAACTGAATTTACCTTAATGTGAAAAGCTCGCCTATCTTTTTCATAACCTCTGCAGAGGACAACTTAACTCTTTTACCAGACTTCAGTGTCTGAGGAAAAAACAGATTAGGACATTAGCATTAAAGTGAGCACTGATGCATGATTTGCCTTACAGACAAACTAAGATAATCAATTATTCATAATTTCTTGCTGCCTGCTGTTAAAATTCCACTGTACCTCTGGAATTGATTGAATTGACTCTACAAAGTTGTCTAATGACACCTCCCATATCGCCAGCTTCACTGGAAAAGAGCAAAAGAGGTTACACTCAGAGGAAAGTAACACACACAAATCTATATGAATAATGGTTAAAGCTCACGTTCTTACCTGACAAACACAGAGCATTTGAAAATGCAAATTTCTCCAGAACAACCTCATGTTGATTCATAGTGTCACTTAGAATAAAATTACCATCCTCAAGTTTTGTATTTCCCCTGAAAAAGAAAACATTATATTTTATATCCTTTAATATTATATATACATTTGTAAATATACACATATAGGTACAGAAAGTCTGAAAGCAAAAATCAACAAATGAACACAAGAGTGAATTTTCGAATGAATTTTGCATACTCTCCAAGAGTGTAGTTAATCTCCTCATTTTCCCAGTGGACAAGTGCTACTTCATAGGGCTGAATCTCATGATGTTCCAATATTCTCAACACGCGTTTTATCTGTAAAGACAGTGGAATTAAATTGTATTGTCAAAGTACTATGAAGTAATCAAAGTAGTGAAGTATACAGGAATTATACTTGTGATACACGTATAGTTTAGATTACCGTTTTCTCCTCAACATTCCAGAAAACTACTGAGCCTTCCCTGAAATTTAAGGGATACAAAAATTATTGAGGTTCATTTCCCAGCCCCAGCTATTAAGAATGAAAAGCACTGCCTAAAGAGTGAATATTTTAATTAATGACACGTTAATAATTTAACATCTGATTATTTAAATTCTAGACAAGCTTTAAGAAAGCTCTACTACTAAGAAAGCTCTACTTTTTTTCTACCTGAAGAAGAACATTATAGCATCATCATCTGGTTTTGAAGCCATGTCTGTACTTATCACCAACACATTAGAGGCATCTGAAATTAAAACACGAGTTGCAAACAGAGTATTATTTCATTATATCACATTTTATTCCCTGAAAAGTTGTAACATATAAATAATGTTACTCATACCTCTTGGTAAATCTACCTCATGGAAGCCATTGCTTATCAAGTCATGGCAAAGTGTTGGTAAATGATACTGATCTGCTGTTGCAAAGGCAATACATTGCATCATATCCTGCAGAGAGACAGGATTCAATTAATCTCTAAAACAAAAATATGACCATGTTTTAACACTTCAAAAAGGTGGGTCATTCATTGGACAATTTGCTGAATTACCTTGTCCTCGTTCAGGGAAGGCTGATTGGCTCTAGAAGGCTTTTTTGTTCTTGGTCCTTTGGGAACCCTTTTTCCAATCACTGTTGTTGGTTTTAAACTTGGTTTTAACATTGACTTCACAAGGTCCGATGAATAGAGACACTTCTGTCCACTTCTACATGTAGGCAGCATCCCATGGTCAGTAAACAAAGTGCTAATAGTTTTATAGCCACAAAAAACAGGAAGAACATGCCTCACGTTCTTCTGCTGCTGGTGAAGAGTGTTTAAAAAACAGATCCTTGAAAAGATCCACGACCCACAGCAGTTTGAGTGAGTCCTCTGTTTGGATTCATACTTGCACGGTTGGACAGACTGGGAGAGACTGGCTAAGGCATAGGTGAAGACTGGTTTCCTCTCTACAGCCCGCTGAGCTCCCAGTCTGGACCACAACGTCCGCAGGAACATCATACCATAGCAACTGTACAGGTGAGCTGCAACACAAGGAAAAGGCTGATATGCTATATTTGTTATACTTCACAAGCATTACATAGTTCTGTCAACCAACCTGGACCTATTAACACGTGGATATCCGATTAAAATATTTAGTTTGAGACCTCTTAAATCCAATTTAAATGCAAAAATAGAGGCTAAAACAAATAAGACTGACCTTGACTACATTAGCTTTCAATGTCCTCACTGAAAGTCTCGTTGCGATTTACCCTTATCAAATAAACTGTATAAACATCACACAATAAACAAAAACGGCTCTATAATAGGTGCTAACTTTCAGTACAGTACAAAAGTAACAGTAACGTGCTAACGTTGCTGTGTGCAGCTGAAATGTGGTCGTTAGCCTTTGGTTAGCTTACCGGTAAATGAAAACGAAGCAATTCAAAAGGAGTCAAAAAAATAATAATTCAATTCGAGAGAAAATGTCTGTGGCACTAAGTATTATAATAAAATACAGGCTAATATTTTACTTAAGCTATCTGCATGGCACCTTACATGACAGGAGGCGTGTTTGTTGTTTGCTAATAAAGTTTTCCTGCAACTCATTTCCTGTATGAGGTGACGTCATTAAAATGGCTAACTCCGTCCTGAACTTTGACTGGCAGGCTGTACTTTCAAGCCGCAGCAGGGCTGTTACAACATCACTGTAGGGGACTGTTAGGAATTTTGTGCTCAACCGCAGAATATAAATAAAATACATTTATTGCGACTGGTCTTTTGCTGGGATCTCTGTTACATGTCGTTCCCCATCTCTGTCTTCCCTTATTTTCTCCTGTCTCATACTGTTGGCTCAACATGAAGGCATTAGATATCCGTTTATTTAAAAAAACACTCATTATTCCCAGGGCCGATGGTTTCCAACATATATGTGTTGTTAAAAGTGAGCTGTGAGGGCATTCAGACAATGCCATTATTGGTGCCCAATAGGCAGAGTTACCTGCCAGCCTTACTCAGGGCAAACAGTCTTTAGTTCAGTTGACCTTCACAAGCATCTGCCCCAGCTTTTTTTTGTCTTGGACTTTTATAGTATTTATGCATTTGTGTAACCTAAATACTTTATATTCTATAAGTTCCATTTCCAATCAAAACAAATATTTTTGTAAATTATAGTCTCCTGAGGTCAGACGTCCTTGGCTACACCTCCCCCTCTGGCGAAGCCCGGTATAGGATGTGTTTATTGTTGCCAGGAGACTTCTTAAAACAGAAACAAGTCCCGACTGTACTCTCTGCACCTCTAATTATGGAAGTTATGGAAAACTCTGATGAGGTATGATAACACAACAGAAATTTATTTAACCTCTCGGTATGATACATTGTTATTTTTGGACATGAGACTAAATTACACATATTGCTGGCATCTTCTCATCCTGGTTTTCTTTTTTTTTTAAAACCAAATAGACATATTTGTTAAAATGTCCTATAATAGGGTTTATTATATCTCCTCAATGCTTTTGTTTTTATTAGGTGGACCAGTCTAACGAGCGAGAGAGGCTTAAGATGAGAATTGCTGTTTTGGAGGAGAGTGTGAAGTCCTGTGAGGTGGAGTGTAAAGCCAGCAGAGAGACAGTGCTCAGGCTGGTGGCAGAGTTGGACAAAGAGAGGAGGAAGGCTGCCAGCAGTGCAGCAGCACTCGAGTCACTAAAAATGGTACTTTCATTAAACTCAAAGCACATTCAACTGTCTCCAAAACTGTTTAAGACCTAACACTTAGATAATTGTACATCAATTAAGTGCAGTTATTTTTTTTTATAATTTACATAAAAGCCATTGTATCCACATGTGCATTGTTAGTTAATTAAATCCTGAAGCACTTTGTTTTTTCACAATAAATTCATCAAAGATCATGATTCTGATGTCTAACGATAATAACTGAGGTATCAGTGTGAGGATGGTTACAGCTATAGGTGATGAGCAAATGGTTCTGAACAGCCACAACCGTGCGTCATGACAACTGATCGGTTGCCGTTGGAGACGAGGCCCAGTCGGTGAAACTGCGCTATAATTGCTGTTGTTAGGTCAATAAACGGGCTCAGGGACCAATGTGCACACAATTGAAGGAGGCTCTTGCGCTGGTCCAAGTTTGATTGTGATTGTGATTTATAAAACTGTTTATATATTTCTGTTACGTGTACGCACAGTATAATGTGTAAACTTGCGCACAGTTTTCAAGAACTTAGACAGATGTGAGGTTCTGCACTGAAACCTTTTGGCGACTCTTTGTTAGTGTTTCTCTCTCTCTCAGGAGTTAGACGGCCTGGTGGGGGGAAGGAGGAGTGTTGAGATGGAGAGGGAAACCTTAATGGAGAGGCTTGAGGCCAGCAAGAGAGTCATCGAGGCAGCACGGAGAGAGTCTCAGTGTTTGGAGAAACAGGTGGAGGAGCTCGAATCAAAGCTGCAGTCAAGTCAGGGAGAGACTCAGGCGGCTGAGGAGAAACTACAGGTGTTCCTGAAAAAGGTGGCCGGCCTGCTGCAGGGGAAGTCTGACACTGTCATCCTGCCTACAGAGAAAGACGTTTTACACAAAGTGGATAACGTCTGCAATAAGGTGAGAACGATTCTGGCCTGATTTCACCTACTTACAAAGAGCTCACTTTGCAAGTGAGGACATCGCATTAAAGGTGCAGGCGTTACTGAAGTCTTGTCCTTATAATGTGAGGAACACAATGACTATAATTCTCAATACATCTCTTTAAAGGCAAGTGATTATTTAATAATTAATAGATTAACATTAAAGATAATGTTTTAGCAACACCGTGTATTGAAAACCGTGAGTAGAACATATTATCAGCAAAATGCAATTGAAGTGTTACATTATCATTTATTCTCATGCGTCAAAATGTGAGTTGCGTTTTAATTTTGCAGCTAATTTTACGTTGTTTTTTGTACTTAGTAATTAAAACTATATTTGTCGGAAGGAACTACTTTCTGTCCAATTTGATGGAACGTTTAAATATTAGTTATCGTGTTAAAATCAGAAACGTTTCGCGTGGAAACGTGAAAATTATCACGATATAACATGAAACGTTTCAGTTATAATGTGAAAAGTTAAAGTCAAAAATGATAAAGTAGCATGACGCTAAGACGCTTACACAAAACAATAACTATCCTTACTTTTTGGAGACAGTCTTTGTCTGAGATGGAGGCCCAGGTGCGTCATGTCTCGGAGGAGCTGAGCGAGCGGACGGAGCTGCAGCACAGTGCGCTACAGAGGGCTCAGCTTGCAGAGCAGCAAGTCCAGGACCTGAGGGAGAGACTGCAGGGGCTGGAGACAGAGCTGTTAACAGCAGACATGCAACGAGACGGGCTGAGGCACAGCAAACAGCACGTGAGTGGAGTAGTAGCACATGGAAAGAACTTACAGATACATCAACAAAAATATTTAAAGAAGATATAACAATAAATCCTCTTTCTTTCTGTAACATCAACCCATGTTTATTATTTTTTGGAACAGTATGAAGAGTTCCTGGAACAGCTGTCAGAGAAGATGAAGGTTGACAGCATCGCTGTGGATCTGGGTTTTGACATGAGGCTAAAACTCATCCTGTCACGTGTAGAGCAGCTTGTTAAACAAGAGACAACTGCTTTGGTGGAGAGTAAAAGTCTCACATACAGTCTTCAGCGAAAGGTAGTTCAGATAAAGAGCAGGTGGTGGTGTTACTGGCAGGTGGAGTAAAATTAGTCAGTTTTATTTTTTAAGGTAAGGGCTCCCAGCACCAAGTCACAACCTTCTACAAGGGAGCAGAATGGGATTTGATTATGAAAATATCAACTTTTATATCAGGAGTGATAAAAACGTAATTTCTAAATGGAAACATACAACATATATTTCTTTTCCTAACAGCTGAAATCACAGAAAGACCAGCTAGAAAGCAAAGGACTCCACATCCAGCTCCTGAGGAAGAAGGTGTCAGAGCTGGAGGAGGAGAAGAGGAGCCGGTCAGCAATGGCGGTGGAACGAGATGACGCTCGTCAGGAGGCCAGGAGGCTGCAGAAAAAACTGGAGCGTCTCCAAAATGAGCTGAAGGCCAACAAGCTGTCCAACACTGAGCTCAAGGTCCAGCTGTCCCACACCAATGAGCTCAAGGTAGAGGGGAAAGGGGTTCAGGCCAAAATTCACTCCAGAGGCATTTTCACTTCATAGTTCGTCATCAGTTTGTGTTCATATCTGTGTAGGGGTGGATGAATTGTACTTTAATGAATGTAAAACAGATTAGTTATAAAGTAACTATGTATATTTTTAAGTATCAGAGCGTTTGAGAGCAGTATAGTAACTTGACAAAGCCACTGAATAACCGCTGCTTCACTGAACACCTCTGTCTGACGTGCCAAGTTGAAAGTCATGGAACAGAGTCAGACCATGCAGGAGCAGAAAAAGAGGCTGGATCAGCTGGTGGAGGGGAAGGCCAAGGTGGAGAAGAAGCTGAGCACAGTGAACTTAGACCTACAGAGCCATGAGAAGAAGACAAGAGAGGACCAGCAACAGCTCAGCAGCCTCAGACAGAGCCTGGCTAAGCTGTCTGAGAGGGAGAGAGAGGTACCAGAACCAGGGATATGAAATGTTTCACTCAGTAGCACCTGAGCATAAAAAGTTGAGCAGATGTTAAGGATTTACATGTGGTTCCCATTTCTAAGGTCAAGAATGAGTCTTTAAGCCCAACTTCTTTTCAAAAAGATGGGTACTGAAAAAGTGAAGCTGATCTATTCATCTTTACTCTCCTCAAAGTCACAAGACTCTTAACAAAACCAGTAATCCCACTCCAACACAGACTTATCACCGAACCCTGCAGCTCTGCAGCTCCCCTCAGCTCTTGACTATTAGTTTGTGACGTTGTCATCAACCTTCCTTTGGGCACAGCAGATGGCCACTTTCAGCAACTTTAGCAGCTAACAGCCAAATATTAATACTCAGGAGTTGGGGACATAAGCAGAGTTATAAGTTTATTATTATTATTATTATTATTGTTTATCTATGGATAGACAACTGCGAACATGTTTGCTGTCCAAATTTAAAAGGTGATCCTAACAGTCTTGTGTTTACTTTGCTGCCCTTGAGAGGCCATAAAGTTCAACTACAGTTTTAAAGGGCATCATAGAAATGTAAAACCTGTCAAATAAGTATTAGTGTGTGTGTTAGTCTGTAAATTAGAAAGACTGCCAATCTGTTCAGGAGCAGCAAGATGCTCAAATGATGGTGGTGACTCATATTTACAGTTGTAATTAAGATTATGCCTCAAAAACTAAAATAAAAACTCACATATAATCTTTTTGTTCTCCCTTCGTTCAGTTGCTGGATTTTCGTATGGTGGTTGCCCAGATGGTGGGTCTGGATGCCACAGCTGTGGCTCTTCCAAATTATGAAATCATCAAATTACTGGAGACTCTTCTTCACACTCATCATCACCATCACCACCTTCATCATGTCAACATGGCCTGGCACTGTCCTACTCACCAGAGACCTTATCTCCACCAAATCCAGGACCTTCCTAACAGCTCCTCCTTGAATCTCTCTACCTCCAGGTCTGCTCATCCAGGGGATGCAGTTCCCCTTCATGAAGCATAACGTGTGTAGATTCACATTATGCTTCTGCCAAACTGCACTTAAATGGAAAGATACTACTATGAAGTATGAAAAAAAATCGTATTCCTTATGAATTAATCTATAAAACATCATATTTGTGTTTTCAGGAAAAGCTCAGTATGAATAAATATTATTGCCCCTTGGTTCACTGAACAAATATTAGAAATGTAAAATTCCATAAAAAGACAAATAAAAAGGCAAATATCAAAATGAAGATTTGGCATTCATTGTTTTTGATAGTCGCATATACATACATTTCTCATATTAATCTTTTACCATTATATACACATGTTACATAATCCTGGACTGTTATACATTTGAAACTGAACTGACAGTCATACAAAATATACAATAATTCTATATGTCATAATTCTCGATCATAAAGTTGTATTTTATGTTTTGTTTCAAAAAATAAAAACGGCAAATATGTAGAAAGACCATGGATGACTTATGTTAAAGATTAAACTCTTGAATTGTGTCTGGCTCTGATATTAAAAACACACCACTTGGCTCAAAAGAATCTCACATGAATTGATGTAATTCAAGTTAAAAATGGATTGTTTACCACAGACAAAATGAAGGGTGTGAGTAAATAAAAGCGAATATCAGAACAGAATCACATGCCAAAATACAGGTAAAAAAATAATTGCAATGTCAGATATATTCAATGTTTTTTTTGTTTGGTTGGTTTTTTTTGTTTACGAACTTTTGAGTTACAAGCAAATTCACAGGCTATATTTCAGCATTTACCTTTGGTGTTATCCACTGACAGATCCTCTCAGAGAAATACAACATGTATATGCCACTGAGTCGATCTTCAGTTCATTCATCCAGCGATGTCCCTCGTGGGCAACAACAGTTTCTTCACTTTTGTGACACCAAAGATGCTGCTTAGTCAACACAGCATTACACAGGGTAACATAGTGAGATGCTTGATCCTATGTGCTACACACAAAGATATTAGCAGTAGATGGCAGCTGTTTTTCTGCAGTACAAATGGATGAGCAGGTCAGTTTTCGTCAGTTTCAAATAAAGTCATACTGATGTGAGAATACTGAGATGAAATGTTTCTCCAGTCAGCTCACACTGGAGGTGGTCCGTTAGTGTAGCTGAGCATCGGGTAGAAGGAATGAGCGAAGTTGTTAGACTGAGAGCAGTAGTCCTCCTCAGACATTGGCAGCAGGAAGGCAAGGACCACTAACAGCAGTAGGAAGAACTGGAGAGGCAGCGCGACCCAGAGGACGCGCCACAGAAACGAGGACCTGTGCCTGGGCGGTGTCTCCAAATCAGAAGGGGAGGAAACGGATCCAGCGTCGCTGTGAGACCTGGTCACACACACACACACACACACAGACATTCACAATGCAGCACAGACTGACGTTTATTTCCTCACATCGATTAATGAAAACATAGTAAATCCCTGATTAACCTGACCTGTTTAATCACATTATAACAGCAACCGTAAAGGTGCCAAAAGTACTTTGTCTTTACAGTTCACCAAATCGAAGTGAGTAAATAAAACCCCCAAATGAAATTAGTCTAACTCAATAAGCAAACTTCACTTGAACTGCTCTGTAATCTAATATCCTTATCTCTCCATAGGCTTCAGTGTTGACAATCAATTTTCAATCCAAATAAGATCGCAGTTCAGCACTTGGGGGAGCTGCATGACAGTGCCCAACTTAAGCACTATGCTGTGTTTGAAGGACATCGCCAACGCGGTTCAAAGCAATGTGTTCACACTGTGATCTACATGCTGACTGAGACTGGGTGGAGAGACACAGTTTACGTAGACAGTCACAAAACAGTTTTCAAGGCATACATACAGTACAATCCTGCACCAGACGAACACATTGCATTCCTTTTGCAAAGGATGTTAGGATAAAAGACAAAAGGCATGCTGAAAGTATCAGCCTAGTTATCAGACATGTTTTCTGAAAGGACAGTTTGCGTCCTGTTGAAAAATGCAAAGCATGCCGAGGCAAGAAGAGCATAGCAATCAGAAACAGCCTCTCTGCGTTAAGCTAAGCTTTTTGAACGTGACAGTTTAGGAAATAAGTTCTTGCTGAGAGTCAGTTGAAAAGATTGACACCACTTTCACGTCTGTGTGTTCAATAAGAAGTTACAGCCAGGAGACAGTTAGCCTAGCATAGCAAAAGGGCCCAAAAAGCTTCAATAGGTTTATTTTTCCAAAATGTCATACTATCATTTACAATCAAGGTCACTCGCAGTTAAAACTTTATTTTAACCATAAAGGTTAGTCAACATGGAAAGCTACAGGGAATTACATTACATAAGCTTACTTACACCTACCTACAAACATTTAAATTATTTCTTTAAATATGGACAAAACAAAAACTGCAGAACTTTCGTCAGTGTGATCCCTGACTAGGAATGCATGGACAGTAGACTGAGGTGGTCCTGTGCTGTTACCAAATGTGCCCCTTACCACTTCACAAATGGAAACCTGAGAGTCAAGACTCACAGATGACAGACTGAGAGGGGGGGTAGTGGCGGTGGTGGTGGTGAATAGTCGTGAGATAGCAGCAGCAGCAGAAGAAGAAATGTCACACACGAGAAAGTGAGAGCAAGAGAGAAAGAGAAACTGCAGCCTTTGCATTGTTCATTGCAGACATTTACTGGCTCGGCAATTGGAGGAAAAAAAGGTGTGTGTGCGCTCAGGAACGGCGAGGGAGTGTTAGATGTAGAGAAATCTTTGTGTGAAAACGTAAGAAATGCCCTCTGGTTAGCGATATTAAGCAGCCGAGTACGCTGGCGGAGAAGAGGCCTTGCACCAGTCCTTGTGAAACTCTTATCAAGGATGTGTGGGCTGCATCTCACCTCATCACCTAGCCTACACAGAGCGTCTAGACTTACAGAAGATGATGGAATTCACTATCATGAGCTGCTAATCTGGCGCTAGTATTAAAAACAGAAAAACATATTTTTTTGGTCTTTGAAACATGCTGTTGTTTAAAACTAGGGGAGGATAAGAAAACATGAATGGGCCTCCAAGTGCATCATGGGCTGATGAGTTCCATTATCTTCTGGGTGTGCTAGAAACCAACAGAAAGGTACCTGTGGTGTGGACTGCTCACAGAGGGTCCAGGCTGTGACAGACTACATTTGCCCCGTTGCTGTTTGCAATGAACAGGGGGGAAGGGGGTAAAAGAAAGAAAGTATGTTTCAGTCCAGGCAAATCAAGACAAAGCTACCGATGAAAAGAAATCCCAAAATGAAAGAAGAGCAGCGACAAAATCATATGTGAAGGTGATCGATTTTGTAACCCATGACAGCAAGGATTCTGGCTTTTCAAAGAGCAAAGTCTACTTTGAAGTGCTTCAGCTTGTGAGTGCAACAAACTGACTGCAAATAGGAAGCTACAAGTTGTGCAATGTGATGCATGAATTTCACATTTACTAACATACACATAATATATAAGCAGTGACATGCTTATTTGGACTGATATTTAGAAACATAAGGAGTAAATACTGATGTTAAAAACAATGCTTTCTTATCTGTGCTACCTACAATATAAAACAAATATGACATCATGCTTTCTATATCATAAAAACACAGTTTCTATGCTTCTTTTGTAAGTTCAGGAGTTTCATGAGAGCCAGTAGTCCCGAGAAAAACACTACGGGGATCAAACCAAAACTAGACTGAGAGGATATTAGAGGAAAGTCTAGACGGAGAAGGAGAAGATTTGACAGAGGACTTTTTTTTAGTGTGGGAATACTGGAAGAGAAAAAGTGACAGCTAGGGTGAACTGAAAGGTTATCTGAGAAAAAGTAGAAGGAAATAAAAAGTGAGAAAGAAAGGATTCCCCCAGTCTCTGGCAGGGCTTTCTCTAACGATAGACAACATGCGAGAAGAACAAAATGCTGGGGAGAAGTTCACAATCCAGAGGGAGGGGAGTGTAAAGCAGATTGTGGAGGTGTAGAAAGGTGTGAGGAGAGATCTTGGGATGATTTGGGGTGAATATGGCCTTTGGACGGGGCATTTGGGGCACAAGTTACGGTATGCACTCGCAGGGGGGTAACTGAACACCAGGCTTCTCACAGTGCAGCAAGTACTGGGAGGTGTGTACGTTACCGATCGTCTCCGACTTGGCGTACTCCTTCCTGATACAGGACTGAGGGAACCGGAAGTGTCCAGCTCATCAGCGGACGACCATGATGACAGATCCTGACAGAGGAAATGTTTATGCAAAGAGACACGGCGATAGTGAGGTTAGACATCAGACAGCAAAATAATGGCCCGTGGTCCAAATCTGACCCCCTGGTCAAAGCTGAAGTCTTCAATTTCATGGATAATGTCAAAAGTTTTGCATGGCTTTTCGTATTTCTTAAGTAAATAAACAAAGCAAATACAAAACTTATGTAAATCCACCAAAAATGTAACCTTTTGACCACTAATGCTGGTCCTAAGTGAAGAGAGACAGACCTCTGTTCTGCCTTGTTAGTGGATGAACAATACAGATAAATAATATACTCCTTGCATCATAGTTTTTCAATCCTAAAACAGACAGTGTCAGGATTTTCATATATTTAATCTCTAAAATTATTTAAAGGAATAAACAAAACATACAGAAAACACATTTTGTGTTTCCACTAAACCAACTGCCCCATTATTGGTGACTTCTGATACAGGCAAACCATGTTCTGCATTCATTTAATAAAAATAAAATCTCTAAAACTAAAATCTGCATCCACAAGTTGCACGTCCATGGTGAGGATCTACCTGTTGGCTGCTTGTAATGTCCAGAATCTTGGCCAGCTCTCTGAGGTCTCGGGTTACTTCCTTCAGCAGCAGCTTGAGGCGGTTCCCGATAACATGAACCTTTTCTTTGGCCTCCAGGCAGTCACTGCCCTGCGAGTTGACCAGCAACTGGAGGGACATGTCCTGAAGCGAGGCAACTTTGAGCTGGGAGTCCAGCAGCTCCTGGCGGATTTGCTGTGGGGATTGTGAATTTGAGACACGATTTCTAAAAAAGCTGGAAACCTGGGATTATTCATACACTTCTCTTGTATTTGAAATAGGTGTTTTGGTGCTTCGGCTCACACTGTCTAAAACTAAGACCTTGGTTGGACTTAACTTTAAAGGAGCATCCTCTTTAAGTATGCATTTTGGCCAGTTATACTCATTATTATAATTAATATTCATGATTCAATGAATAACTTAACACAGTTACTGCTATTATGTTTTTTTCATGTGCAGCTTTATAATGTACACTGAAATTTAAAGACAGAACCTATTTTTCCAGCCTGCTACACTGTACTACAATATGATTAAAACAACAACAAACAACAACAACGTTTGGGAGCTTACTTAAAATTAAATGTTGTTCCACTCTGAACTCCTAATACTAACTAACTACTAATCAGTCACACTTATAAATGTATTTATTTGTTAATAGTACTGTACCGTAAGGGTTTTATGATGCTCGTGGAGAGTGTCACTGTCCTGGATGGGGTCAATGGGAACTACCTCGTTCCTCCTGCGGTCGATGTTTTCTAACCAGAGCAGCAAACCGTGGCTCATCTCATGGAAGTCCTGACAATCAGATGTGGATCAGGAAAGCAGAAATTCAATCTCACGTTGACATTTGGAATAACCAATTAGACCCCTTGTTTTGATTTTGAGGGTCTGAAGATGCTAACTGGCACCCACTTGACATTGCATGAGAGCCTCTTGTAATGAAGACCTCCACTCCTCCAGCGAGTTGCCCAGTTTGTCCCAGTGGTTGTTCATGTCTTTTAGTTTGGCTGTTAGCTCCTGGGACTCCTCTGTGTCTGACTGCACAAACTCAGTGCTGCACAGGTTGATGGACAGCACGATAGGCTTGCGTTTGTCATATGCCTTCTGCAGCTCCTGTAGACAAACATTCACATTTTACAATTAATTTATCGATATCCATAGCAAGGGACTAACGTATAATAAGCTGACCAAAGTTGCTATGACAGTTGCTAAAACCCTTTTATACATGTGTATTTATTTTTAACAGAAAAGAAAACCATATGATAAAAACAGGCTAACAGAAAGCAATATATTTAAAATTGAATTAAAAAATAATAAAAAAAATAAAAGAATAAAAAAGAAAACAATAAAACCTTGAGCTTTTTGATGCGCTGCTCAATTGTCTGGATGTCCGTGCTGAGGTCCAGCCTCCGCTGCTGCTCCAGCTCTTCCTTCGTCTCTCCCAGCCAAGTCCAAACATTGTTCAGGTCAGAGTTCAGCTGCTGCCACTGCTGCTGGTTCTGCTTTGTGCGCATCTCTTTACTGAGGTCCTGAGCCTGCAGGAGCTCCCAGCGCTCAATTACTCCTAGATTGTCAGGTGTACGTGATACAAAATACATTATGTTAGCTGAATTTCACCAGAGCTGTGTCTCCCTGGAAATAACCTGGCAACATTTACACCTGTCAAACTTTTTCTTTCATACACATTCATTTAAATGTATACAAATGTAGGAGACATACAAGCATAGTAGGTTCAGTTGTTGTACTACCTGATGTCTGGGACTCTGAGCTACTGGGATCTGCCAGTCCAGACACTGTGTCTTCCTCCTCCTTAAGTTCAAAGCCCATCCTCTTTACTGCGTCAATACTGCCACGACACTCACCCAGCAGCCGCATCTGCAAAATGAATCAATGTTATGTTAAAGGTATTATTTTAAATAGCACTATCGACAGTACTATCACATATTTCAGGAGAGGACAGACATTTTAAAAGGATCATCAAGTAAGTAATACTATAAGTTGAAAGTAATATCTTTAAAAATGTAACACATACATATCCCATGTATGAGGCATCCAGTTCTGTGCTTGTTGGTGTGCGACTACGGCTGCTGTCCATTTGCTGCAGGTGGAAGCGGCTGACATCCAGAGGGTGCATATGTGAGTCTGTAGATGCAACCTCCCCTGTAGACACAACAGCAGCTTGTCACGTTTGCAAACAAAGGTCAAATATAAAAAAAATATTCAGTTTGATTACTGAAATATACTTATAAATAAATCAAATCAGAGCTATGTCCCCATTCACACAGAGAAACATCAGATGTGGACAGAAATGATTTTAAAGAAAAGACAGGAGTGCAGAATGGTTTCCTGATCACTTGTCACTCCTGGTGTTGACCGTTGTGATCGTTGCTGCATTTCCTAAAAAGATAAGCCTCCCTGCAGTGCTTGCATTAGGAGTGGCATCCTTCATTAAAATAAAGAGTCTAAATATTGTTTCGTACGAGATGTGTCTCTTTGTGAACAGAGTCTATGAAAAGTTTATTTAAAACACATCTGCAATCCCTTCAGCAAGAAGTTCAAAGTTCACACTTGCGCACTGTGACAATAAAACAACATGCTTTTCTGAAACAGAAAGTGCACTTCTACAAAAAAATCCAAAGAGGTTAGCTACACAGCACACTGCAAACAAAAGTAAGAAAGCCAGTTAGAAAGGAGGGCTAGGCTGAATTCCATTTCAGTTCTGCTGAATTGAAGAAAAACAGAACCAGTGAACTGAAGTACTAAAAATGGAATTGACCCTATCCCCCAGTGTTAGGAAGTGTTGCCATTGGTTACAGTCTGTGCCCAAAGTGTGTACAAGAGAGGAAATCAACTGAAATCAAAGTCCAAGCTGGTGAATAGGCTACAAGTGAGGTTTCACTCAGAGTGCAGCTGTTAACTCTGGCCCCAAACACTTGTGGCATGCTGGGGTCTGCTGTTGCCTACCAGTGGAGGACCTCAGTTTTTGTTGTGTAAGTTTAACATAGGCCTCAGGGCTCTCAGGGATCATTACATCTGGAAGAAACATTATAGATTACACACATTCAGTAGTGGGCATTACACTGTTTGACTCCATAACCTGATCAGACTGGAAGTAATTTGTGGTGATGCACCAGTAGAAAAGTCATTAGTCAGAAGAACATAAACTTATACAATATGTTGTGTGACAAAGCTTACCCACCCAGCATCTACAACAAACCACATTGAGTTTTAATAAATATGCTTTGCTTCATAGTGGAAACACAAATTGTGATCTGCAAGGAATGTGTTTTGGCTAAAACATTTCAGTGTAAAGCAGAGCAGAGATGTCCCAGTCGGCCATTGACTAGCACCTCAATACTGTATGAGTGTCGTGCTCAAATATACTCTAGCTAGACTTAAGCAACTGGTTGCAGGATGGAAATTAAGACCATAAACAATATAAAATGCTTATCTTTGTTTCAGACTTTTCTCTGATCTTTGCTTTTTGTCTTTTTCAAGGGAAAGAGCTGAGAAGTTAAGAGGGGAAGATCTGTTTTGGTGGAGCTGCACACAACTCCACAAGCATGGCAACTTGACACTGCTTCAAGAGCCGCAAGGTAAAAAGGTTGGGAAACACTGGATCGGAGGTTGTCCTCCCTTCATACTCAAACATTCTCAATCATCTAACAAACAGCCACCATGCACCATTATTGTAAATCATAGTTTTTCTTAATAATCTCGTTAACTTTAAGCAGAACCTTGTGTGTCTTTGAAAACTAACCGGACAAGGCTGAAGAAGGCCGCTGGGGGAAGTCTCCCTCCTCACTCTGCTGCTCTCTCAGGGCCCTGCTGGCACTCTCTAGCCCGCGGCTCAGGTCATAGTCATGGTCCCACTCCAGGGGAATAGAGTCCACGCTGGCTGGTGTGTCCCTGCCTGAGCGCTCGGTCCGGAGCTGAGCTGCCAGGGAGGCTGAGCGTCCAGAGGAGGGCAAAGGTGACAGGAAGCCATCCCCCAAACGCTCATTCCATGGCAGACTGGACAAATCACCAGGCTCGTCCAACTCCAGCTCACGGTCCGAGAATGATACTTCAGTATCATCATCTGCAAGCTGAGGAAAGAGTTGATGACACATTAGGTTCATGTTGACTTGTAGACCTCAAATTGGTGCCTGTATCTGAGCTCAATAGTTCATGAATCACTGCTTAATAAAAAAAAGAACTCGGATCTTACAGGAAGACGAATTAGCTTTTTGTAGTAGCGCTCCACTCGGCCAAACACTTCCTGACAGTAGCGCTGCAGCTCTTCAAGCTCCTCCTCAATGACAGCGGCATCCAGAGGCTCGCTCTTCTCTATCAGTGCCTCTCCCTGGTGGAAAATGTGCTCGATCTTGGCTGTAGTGAGAGAGATTTCCTGTTGGAACGACTGCAGGAGGAAAAGCACAGACAAACAAGTTCTCATTAAGTCTGTTTTTCAAGCTAAACAACAACAAGGGTCCTTCACAATCTCAATTTCAAAATGCCCAACCTTTTCCAAAAGTTACTTCCTGATTTGATTTTACAATTTTAACAGTCAATCCGATTTGTGTGATAGCCATATTGCAATATTAACTACGCAATCTCAGTCTTGCTGAGCTTCACAAATGCAAATCACAGAATTGATGGGATGACAGGGGTCTAAAATAAAGTAGAAAAAGTCTTTCAAAGATGTCAGGAGTTAGAATTTTAAAATGATTTCTCACTACATATTTTTAGGCCTTCTGTACCATAGTAAGAATACTTGGAGAAACCATCATCAAAAGCAAACTGTTTTTATTTTCCTTACTTTGTCTTAGAACAAAAATATTGAATCTTATTTGTTCAAGATAATGAATAATATATCTAACAATATATACACCCACATATATGTATCCAGCGGTCAATACACAGTGAAGGAACCATTAAACCTACCCTGAGTTGTTTGATCTTGGCCTGAATGTCACACTCAGAGAAGTGCTCGATGTTGGTCAGCTGCAGGTCCATCTCCGTCAGCCACACCAAGATGCCATCTCTGGCTGTCTCAAACTCCTCTCTCTGACTAATAAAGTGCTGCATATTTGGAAGGGAGATACTGATGTTAGCACAAAGTATGCAATGTGTAGAGAATTCAGTAGAGTGCAATTAAAGGTCATGAATGTTATACTTCTGTACCTTAAGCCTGCGGAGGATTGATGCCACCCTCTTCTGCAGGTTGTCCCATCGCTGATTGGCATCATGAGCCATCTCCCTCAGGCGACAGGAAGAGTCAGTGCGGTTTTCTCTGGCCAGGCGGCGGTATTGCTTGTTGATTAACTCCAGTTGAGTTAGACTTTCGTGGACTTGCCTTTGGAAGGCCTACAGAAACATAGACGTTGATTAATGTGATCAACAGTGCCATGCTTCTGGGTCAAGAAATATTTTTCAGGTCTTCTGTCTCGGTTTGAATTAGTTTACACAGAGTAATCTTGCAATACCTCAAATTTCTTAAGTTCCTCCTTGGCAACAGTGTACAGGACACCAGAGGAGTTGGGCAAAGCAGCAGTCTTTTCTGAAGTGGCCAGCCACTCCTCAAATCGTGCAAAGTCATCTAGAAACTTCTGCCATAAACGCCACGTCTCCTCAATCCTAACGGAGGGAAATATAAATGGAAATGTAATATTTACAAAAACTACAACAAGCTGTTTTCCACCTATAGTATCTGCGATGTTTGCTGTCATCCAGCATCTGACATCTTACTTGAGTCTCCTCTCCATAGACAAGGCACAGATGCTCCTCCAGCGGCGATCAAGGCTACGAGTTGCCTGCTGGATGGAGTCACACTCTGCATCTGTGGCACAGGCGTCACAGTCATGCAGAAGCACCTCACACAGATTCAGGACAGACGCCACTCCTGTACTGTGCTTCTCTATATCACGCTGAAGCTCCTGAGTGTGAGGGGGTGAGAGAGAGAATGAGGGAAAATACATAATGTAAAATACTGATTAACACTGACTGAGAGATAACAGCTGCAGGTTAACTGTGAATTGCTAAAGTAATGTGATGAAATCTGCAGTTTTGTACATGTTTTATGTGTTGCACTGTGCATGTTACCTGCTGCAGATCGAGCTTTCTCTGAATCTCCTGGAAGTCGCAGGAGTCGTAGGCGATGGGTTTGGACAGCTCAGTCTCGATGTGGGCCAGCCAGGAGCGAAGGCTGCTCATATTTTTATCCAGCTGCTGCACGGCCACCAGAGTTTCTCTCAGCTTCTTCACTCTATTAGTATAATTCATTAAAGCATCAGTAAAATCTAATGCAAGAGACTTTGTGTTGTTCTGCCTGTGCTGAAACCAATTTTAAGACTGCAAGTTTCTCAGTGTGTCTTTTCACCTGGCTCCGATGAGATCTAGTAGGTGCTGCCAGCGGTCGCTGACTTTATTGAGTTTTTGTTCGATTTCAGTTGCTTTGCTCTTGTGACTGGCTTTGGCCAGGCGCTCTCCCAGTTGGTGCAGGTGCAGCTTGTTCTCCTCTGCCACCGTGATCTCCTCCTGGTAGTCCTGAGAGACAATGCAACACAACAACAGTGAAAAGGCAATTTAAAAAGTTAAATAAAGAGGCCATGAACTTGTCCGACTGCGTTCATGATTATCAAATTTTCAAGAAGCAAACAGGATATAAAAAAAGACATAAGATCACTAAAAAGGTAATAAAAGTGGCTACCACACAGTTGGGTTAAAGACAAGTATTCTGTCAGGTAAGAAAAATGTTCTGGACTTCCTCATCAGCATCCACACATCCACCTCCTCACTCCTAACTCAAAAGTAGTGGGAGGAAGTGAACTGAGGTAGATGTAAAGAAGATGACTGGCAGGTGCATGAATGGATGTAGCACAACCAAATGTTCAGAGTGAGCAGAAAGAAAATGGTGAGGAAAAGCTGATGGAGGAAAGCTAACTGCATCTTTAAAAACAGCTAACAATACTAATACATAATGTTGGCCAAGTAAATGTTGGATATGTCTGAGATGTCAGCATGTTCCTGTTTACCTTGCGAAGCTTCTCGATCATCTCCTCAATGCTGATGTCTCCGTTTTGGGAGACCTTGCTCTCCATGTTGGTGAGCCACTCGCACAGCTCCTTGTACTTTTCGTTGAACACGGTCCACTCATTCAGCTTCTCGCTCACCTGCTGCCTGCGCAGCGACAGCTGCAGAGGCACAGCAAAATATATTCAGTTAAGAGCATCACTGTGCCAAGTGTATACGTGCATGTTAAATAAAACTACATTCATGTCGAAAAGTCTTAAAAGAAGCAGAGATCACAGAGATCACTGCACCATGACTGATTCATTTGCATTGAGCAGCAGCCGTGTGCCTCTGTGTGTTTCCTGTGTGCATAATATATCTCCCCTACACAGGATGCAACTCTGAAAAAAATACAGACTTTGAGGTTTCACTTTGCACGCTACAGCAACTGCCGTCAAGAAGAAAAGCAAACTTAACTGTTTTATCAACAGTTAAGTTTTGGTGGAGATCTCCCACTTATCAACAGTTAAGTTTTGATTAAATATAACTTTAAAAAGCCATTTTGAGTTATATTAAAGTATTTAATCTGATCTGCATTCAGGGCTTACAGCCTTTAAAACTGTGCAAGACAAAGTAAGAGAAAAAGCTTGTGTCTGAACACTTCTTTCATTTTCGTGTTGTCTTCAAACAATGGATTGGAAGTCTCCCTCCTGTTAGAGTCGGATTCATTTCTAACACTCCTAGTTGTATAAATATACTTATATATACTATGTAATATAATATAAAATAAATACTAAATACCCTTTAATCCAAATGATGGGAATCAGTATTTGAAGTTGGCTAAATCACCATCCAAAAATACGTTAATGTTAACAGTAATTTGACAGCACCACTGTTTGGAAACTCAGGGAACTGCAGGAACTACACCAGCGCTATCAGATAGTGACAACTTTGAAAGTTACAAATATTATATGGTTGATACTGTGTGATATGCATTACATCTATGAAGTAATTGCCCTTATTTAAGTAACAGTCCAGTAGCTGAACAGATACACAGTCTACAGTCGTTTGTAGTGCACTGTACCTGGTGGCAGATTTCGTCCCACTGTCGATGCAGCAGCTCGATCCTCTCCTGCAGGACAGACAGGTCCTCTGCACTAATGTAACAAGACAGAGACTCTCGCAGCACAGTCAGATGGGCCAGATCCCCGCTCCAGCCATCGAAAGTATTCTCCAGGTCCTTTCATTGAAACAAAAGAAATAATATTAAAACATTTGTTTGAAAAAAATTCTAGCAGAATTTTTGCAGAAACCACACAAGCATTATCAGAAAGTAAAAAAGCAAACAGAAGTTTTACTAACATCTTGTGATCTCAACAAGTGTCAATAAACGTCCTGAATAAAACCAGCTTAACAGATAAGGGAATTTAGGTAACTTTGCAGTGATTATACACTTTCATGGTCAAAAGGATGTGCAACGCATGTCTGCACCTTCTGTTATTGGTATGTTAAGTTCCATTTGTGTAAGATCTCCTCATAGTAAAATTAGGCTGGAGGCTGTTACCTTGCAGCGCATTTGCTCAGCTTGCAGATCCTCGTGGTGATCAGGAAGAGGCTGAGAGAGCTGCCGTTTGAAGGCTCTAAGTTTTTCCAGTGAGCCGCCGATTCCTCTTTCACACCGTTCCCAGTCCTGCACAGGACACAAGAATAGTTAGAACTGCATGAGCACTTTATAGCTTTAAAGATAAATAGCAAAATATTTAAACCACAAGTAAGAGCTGCTTGAGCTTTTGATAAGAAAAGAGCATTAAAACTTTATCTACTATGCAAATACATTCATTGTTTCCCTCCAGTGTCCCCTGAGGTTCCTCGTGGAGCTGCTGGCAATTTGTCTGGTTTACCTTTAACAAGGTGGCAAGCTCTTTCTTCTGGTCGTCCAGGCACATGCTGGCATGTTTCCATCGCTCCTGGATCTCAGTAAGCTCTGCCTGTAGGGCCACCTCTGCCCGGCTATCGGCCGACAGGAGCAGTTGTCTGCCAGCCTCCACCGTTAGGATGTAGCTACCCTGCTGACGCTGCAGTACTTTTTCCTTCAACTGAGTCAGAAAGCAAAATCATTCAGACAAAATCTGTCTTAATTATTAAGATACAGACCTGTTAATCTCCTGCCAAACCAACATGCAGTGTGTAAATGCAGTTACCTATTTTGGAGTATCAGGGTTTTTATCACATTAGGAGCAATGAGTCAATGTCAGTGTCAGTGTTTTTGCAGAAATCTGCATCAGTCCCTGCAGTAGTAGTTGAACTTCCAGCTTATTTTCCAAGTGCTTTCATTCTTTCTGTATTGATCGGGATTTTGTTCCTATTTTGCCAGCATCTACTGCATCATACATGTTAGTTGACAAATATTAATTCGGACTAAAACAATAAACAATTTGGAGAATATATACTTGTTCTGTGTGTCTTTCTTCCCAGTACCACCTAGATGAATCTGGGCTGAGTACTCTGAGTGTAACATTATGTACCTGGACAGCATCCAACATGGAGCGGGCTTGTTGCAGAGGCACTGTAGTCCCTGCCTGAAGGGCTTCTGCAGGGTGGGAGATCTCCACCAGCCACCTGCGCAGCTTCTCCACCATTTCTCTGTAGCGCTGCCACTGGCGGATCAGACCGTCAATGATGCCCCGCCTCTGCTGAGCCCGTCGCACTACGCCCTGCCACTGGTTACTCAGAAGAGCCAGCTTCAGGTTGAACTCATCTCTGCATTAGATAGACACAAAGAGCAATGGATTTACTGGGCCTAGCAATCATATACTCAGAGATACTGGCTTATATATCAGCGGAATAATAACATATAAGAAACAATATTACCTGTCATCGACCTGCCCCTGCTCTAACATCCTCTGTCCATCACTGATGATTGAGTGGAGGATCTGCTGCCGACTGAACATCTCAGCTTGAAATAACTGGAGGACCAAATGTTGATGTTTAAGGATTAAATTCAGATAAAACAGCTGTTTTCAGGGTCCTTTAATTCTGCGGGAAACTCAAACCTCATGAGCTTTTTGCTGCTCCATCAAACTCTGGTAGTTCCCAGAAATTTCCACGGCCAGATTCTCTTCTGTTTGGACCAAGAACTCCATCCATGTTTCGCACTTCTCGAGGAAGGTCTGCTGCTGCAGCAGGAAGGACTGAAGTTTGCTGCAAGGAACCACACACAAGTTTGGCAAATACAGTAAATTATTTTGATGCTAATGCTTTTATTATCTGATCTTTACTGTACAACTGTGGTGTTTTGATGTTTTATTTTTAGAAAAGAATATACTGCATTTTAACTATGAATCATATCTTTAATGTGTCATACCTGAATCTCTCTGTGGTCTGTGCTGAGGCTGTTGACCAGCTCCTGTTAAGGTTCTGCATGCGCTTGATCTCTGAATCATTCAGAGGGAGCCGGTAACCGAGCTCATTCAGACGCTCCAGTTCAGGGGCCATACTGCTGAATTTCAGCATGAGCCTCTGTAGTGGGACAAGAGAGAACGTTAAATTATCTGATTTCAGAGCAATCAGTAAAATAGATTCTGTCATCTAAATGTAAAAAGCAAAACAAAACAACAAACCTTGAGCTCCTCCATGCGGTCTTGAATGACTGTCAGGTCAGTGGAGCCGTTGGGATCTTGCACCTTCAGAGCCTCCTCAGCTTCAACTATCCAGCACCCCAGTGAATCCAGCTGATCATTGAAGGTTTCATAGTCTTGAACGCCAGTCTAGTGTGCAACAGAAACATTAAGGGGAAAATTCATGATTCTCGCTTGGCTGACTACTTTAATGGACATCTTAGAGTCAGAACTAATTGTCATGAATCTTGTTATCTACCTGCAGAGTGGTGAGCTGTCTGGTAAGTGCCTGTTCTACAGCAGTCAGTCTCTGGCTGAGAGAGAGGTGATCTGATTGGATGGCAGATGCTGCTGATGTGTCCACCTGCTGTTTCAGCTGATCCCCAAGTTCTTGGAGAACCTGCAGGGAGGCCTGCACTGGTGCTTGGGACCGGAGCAGCTCCTGAAACAAAGCATCAATAAAGGTTAGAGTGTCTTTAAAAAGATCTGGAAAAAAGTAGTCCTATCACTTACAGACTGAAACATTTTCTAACATTGTGACACTTTCACTTGATGAAACTAAACAAAAGTTCTACTAAATTCTTCAGCGCAATCACATTTCAGCAACACAGGAACATAATTCCATTACAGCATCAACAATGACAGAACTGTGGCCTCTCTTACGCTGCATTGTTGAATCCAGTCGGACACTTCCTCATCGGCGATGTCCTTGCTGCAGGCGAGCTTGAGGAGCTGGTCAGCCTTTTCCTCCTGCAGCTGGATGCTGCTGCAGCTCTGCTCGTAAAGCTCCTTGTAGCGCTGCCACAGTTGCAGCAGAGCTTTGCTGCTTCTCAGGCGCTCCGCAATCTCCTCCAGTAAGCCAGTCCATCTGTGTGCAAATAGGACATTAAAGGACAATGAAAATTATTTTTAAAAAAGGCTGCCACTCAGTCTGATAAGATATCTGATATTAACAAATGTTTCTGGCCTCAACAGTAAAAGTTCTTACACATTTACCCAGTAAATATTGTTAAAATCACCTTGCATTGACGTCCTTCAGGGCGTTGTTGAGAGAATCTGACACTGAAGGGTGACACTCCTTCAGCAGTTGATGAGTCACAGCACCAAACTTTCTCAGACTGCTCTCCTGTTTCTCCAGTTCCTCTTGCAAATCCTTCACAGGTGACAGACAAATGCAGAGCTCAAATCACTGAAGTGGATGAACAGTGTATAAGGCCAAATTTAGAAACATCCCTTGATGGAAAGTATAAATGTCAGATTTATGCAGAAAGTCCAGAAAGACACATTAATGCAATCTATGTAAACACATTTGTTAGGATTACAAGTCACCAGGTGTAATAAATCAAATGTGTCTTCATCCTGACATACCTGTAGACTTTGCACCTGCAGCTGAACAGCCTCCAGGGAGCCTGTGAGGAGGCGGAAACGAGATACAGAGTATCTCCCCTCCATCAGGTAGCCATTGATCTCTTCTGAAGCACGCTTGTACAGACTCCACTGATCCAGCACTGACTTCAGGCTGATGTTCAGTTGCCCTATCTGTTGAAGGTGGGACAAAAACCATACAGTGACATTCAGTAAGTCCTGTAAATAAAGACCAGGACAGAGTAGAATAGGTGGGTCTAACAAAAGTACCACATTAAAAACATAGAGTGGAAAGAGAACAGGGGAGCTTACCAAGTGGTCCAGGTTAGCCCAGGTGTGATTGACACCCTGGAGCGTCTCCATGACAATAGCACAGGCCTCATCGGTCTTGTTCTGGACAAGGGCACAGCCCTGCTCCTCCACTCTCTCGAGTTCTTTCTCTTTTTCCTTTACCAACTCTTCCATTTCCTGTAAGTTAATGATGATATAAAAACACAGATTCATTCGGGTGTGATAATAAAGGGGTATAATGTGTTTCGATGGCACATTCAGAGAGACCTACTTGACAGTCTTTCAGAGCATTTTGCACAGATGTCAAATCCTCTATCCGGTGTTTTCTCTTCAACCTTTCTTCTTGAGTTGCCATCCAGGACTTCAGGGCCTGAACGCTGCTCTCATACTCCAACCACATCTCCAGAAGGCTCTCCAGGAATTGGATCTGCAAGTAATTTAAATTAAACTGTAACATCCTGATTCTGTACTCTGTAATGACAATGACTGTTACAGTATCAGTGCCTATGGCCTCACCCTTTCATTGATGCGGCCTTGTAGGATCTGCCAGCGTCGGTTCATGGCTCCCAGTCGCTCAGCAAAGTCGGTCTTATCACTGCGCTTGCTCTCCACATCCTGACCGCTGATCTGCAGCACTGACTGGTTGACAAAGTCCACAGTCAGCTGCTTACAGCTCAAATCTACTCTGAAGCCCTGAGTTGGAGGAAACAGCAGTAGATTCACAATTAAAACAGTCAGAGATCGTCAGTCAGAAGTAGTCCCTACAAGAAATACACAGTGATTCAGTCAATCAGGAAGCAAAAACTTAGAAATAAATATAAATGTACTTAAATAGTTGTTAAATACCTGAATATAAAAAACCCCAAACATTTCACATTCTTGAAATACATGCTAAAAATCTGAAAGTGAACAGCTACTTCATATTGTCCCTCTATCAACAATTACTCTGCAAACAAATTCAAACATGCCATGAATCCACACAAATCTGCAGGATAAAGCTCACTACCTTGTATTTTTGCAAATAGTCCTGAATCACATTTGAGCCCACTGCACTCTTCAGGTTTTCTTCATCCTCCTCAATGACATTCTCCATCAACGATATCCAGTTAAACAGCTCAGAAATGGCATGACGGGAGGCCAACTTCTCCATTTGGATCTGAGGAAAAATAACACCCATTGGACCAGCAGATATAATACACACATGCTGTCAGTTTGCGGGCAACCATGTGTGAAAACGTCTGTATGCTAGCAAAGCAGCAGAGAGGGGTAATCCTATTTGCCCTGAAGCAGCTAAGCCTGTTCAGTTGGGCTGCATGTGACGATACCTGATGCAACTTCTCCTGGACCACTGGGATGCGTGTGAGCAGCTCAGTCCACTGGGTGTCAATGCGTGCAAGGTCAGACCGCAGCACCACCGTGTCCACTTTCTTCAGACGCAGTAGCTGGTTGCCCTCAGTTACAACTGAGCTCTTCAGGCTGGACTTGCCTTCAACTTCTTTGGAAAACTCCTGAGACAGACAGTCACAGGAATCATAGGCTGGTATGCAAACAAGTGGTGCATTTTATGAAGATTATACATGCAGAGTTTTGTCCTGATGACACACAGGGATTATTACCACTATTGCACTTATAACAGCTAAAACTTTTGATTGAACATTTTGATTCATAATAAAAACAAAATAGATTAAAGTTGGTTGCAGTGTTGGTACGTAAATATTGCTGTTTGGTTGCCCACTGTTGTTGGACCTGAGTCACAAATTTTGTTCTTCATGTTCTGCATGGTTGGATGACAATAAAGCTTGAACCTTGAACCTTGAAATATGCAACTACTGCATGTCCAGCAGTGGAAGCAGTTGTCTAAATGTTGTGTTTTTTTCTGGCAAAAAGCCTGAATTGAATTTATCAATATAGGTAAAAAAAATTGCAAAAGAAAACCAAAAAAAATCTGTGGCCTCACAAGGAAAGCAGAGAGATGGTCTCTGACAGTTTCCAGCTCCTGTGGGACTAACACCGCCTGCGTGTTCCAAAACTCCAGACGCTCCAGAGCCGACTGCAGCCATTGGCTGAGCTCTGTACACTCCCTCTGATACCTGGAGGAAAATCATAATTTAATCATAGACCAATGTCATAAAACAATAGTGAGTTCAGAAATCACATGCACAGTTTGTCTACCCATCTTAAACAGCCTTGTTAAAGATAATACTTTTCAATGTCTCTTTGGGATATGATTTGTTTTTTGATGTGACCTGGTCCAGTGTTTCAGGATGGCCTCCAGACGCTGTAGCTCCTTGTTGACCTTGCTGGTGTTGTTGAGCCAGTGTTCCCCAAGCAGTGTGAGTTGACTCTCCAGTGCAGGACAGCACACTGACAGCAAGAGGTGTTTCCCCTCATCTAGTACCTGGTATAGCTTGTGTTGGTGCTCTGTCAGCCTGCACTTAAGACCCTTTACAGAGAAAGGGCGAGGAGCAGATGACAACAGAATCTTAGGGAAGTGACACTACTGATGGAACAGCATCAGCTGAAAATGTTAGGGTGAAGAAAGTCAGCGAGCGGCCTTCTCTGCTGCTACAGCTACAATCATGTTGCCATGGACAAAGGTGTTTAACTGAATTAAAAGCAAAGCATCTTCACAAACAAAATAATGCCAAGAGGCTCAGAGAGAAAAAAATAGATATCATATGTGCTGTTTTCAAAAGTCCGGCTTGGCCATGGATCATATCCTATGAAAATACTTTCAACATCATATGAACATCATCATATCATTACAAGAAGGCTTATGGAGGCTATTAAGGATATTAATGCCATACTCTTTATAGTAGATAAAGTTTTAATGCTCTAATGATGTCACTTTGTACCTGATACAATGAGATTCTGTCCAAGAGCCTCTCTTCAGTCTCCTCCACCAGGCCAACAGTCGGGATACTTCCTTCGACTGCCTCCAAATGGCGGTTCAGACTATGATAGTCCGACATCAAGCGGCACCAAGTCTGATAAAAACAGAACAAAGTTTAGATGAAGACAAGCAAGAATGACTGATTTCCAAACAAATACAACTATTTTCTATAACTAATATCTGACAGCGACTTGTTTTTTTGGTTGTTACTGTAATATACAATGAAAAACGGTAAGAAGAGTAACATAGCTGTTGTTTGTGTGTTTCTCATGAAGGAAAACCACAATAACAGGCAAGAAACACATTTTATAAAACCCTGTTTAATAATTTACTGTGTTCCCCACCATTTAGCATTTCAATCCTTTTGGTTCAACATGACCTCATTCATTCAGTCATTCAGGTTTCCTATGACTGTATAAATAAGCTTTTAAAAGAAAAATAGTACTTCCTCTCTTACCTCCAGGATACACTCCAGCTCAACTCCTTTACTGTGTGCCTCTTTGAGGACACTTTGAGCCTCAGCCAGTGTCTCCTCCAGGACCTGGCTCTCTTTGGGAAGCATCAGAGCACTGATTTTTCTGAAGTATGTTTCTGTTAGAATCATATGGGACTCCAGACCCTGGAAGAACTCCTAGAAAACACAAACAGACACACACAAACAAACAACTGAGCAGTCATTTTTCACTTGTTTTAATTGTGTAGCGTTTAAGTTCTTTTTTCAGCATTTCATGTTGTTGATCATAGATGTTGCTTAAAGCCTTTCTACTGTCACTGACGGAGCTCAAAGTTGACCAAACCTTATGTTTGTCCAGGTGGTTCTGCACTTCCTCCACAGAGCTGGCGATGATCCTTTGATCGGCAGCCATCTTGTCTTTAGCCGTGTCCACCAGGTCAGTCAGGTCCTGCAGTGCTCGCTCGTACTGCTCCTTCAGAGCCATGTTCTGGTTCAGCCCACTGCGCCGGGAACCCACCGTCATTACCAGCTCCTCATAGGAATCCTGGAAACACACCAGAACAAAATGTCCTCATGGTACATTGAGATAATCTTAGATGTTTACACTTGTATTTATTTATACTTAGATTAATGGTGTTTAAATTTTTTTTAAAGCTATAAATAAGTAAAACCCACAGACCTATGCTGAGCAGATTTTACCACACAGCATTCAGACTGAGCATCTGTTAGTGAGAGCAGTCGGTGATGTTACCTGGAGTTTTAGTATTTTGTTTGTTGATATCTGATCCACCTGCAGTGCTGCTCCTCTGCTTTTGAGCTCTGTAATCCGCTGCTCAAAGTCTTTCAGGCTCTCCTCTGCACTCGCAATAACCTGAGAGAAACAACAGAGCCATGAAAAACATTCACAAGTGTTTATATATAATATATAAATATTGTCTGAGCTTTAATGGTTGTGTGTGAGTGTGGATGTCTTTGCCAAACTTGTATTACCTCCAGTTGTTTTGAGGCGGGTCTATCCATGGCTCCAGCTAAGGCCTGTAGGATCTGGCACTTGGTCTCAATTAAAGCAGTTTGGAGAAGTTGCAACTCAGTCTGTTTTAGAAAAGATACAATTTATAGAGCATTGACATAAATTTGTGTGAGTTTATAATTGATATAATACTGTACATACAAGGCTTATCTCAAAATGTTCATGTTGTGTATTATGGTGATAAAGTTTAACATAAAAGGCCATTGAAAACAACAAATGCAACATATCATTCAACCTGGTAGGCTGTGAGCTCATGTGCTCTGCTCCTCAAGTGATCACAGCGTTGCCCCAGAGCACAACCCAGAGCTCCTAATCTCTCTTTCAGGCAGGCCAGGTTGTCCTCTAGCAGCGCTCGGTCTTCTCGTCTCAACCCTGACGACCCAGCTAGCAGAGCCTGGCTGAGCTTCACATCTTCTGCGACATGCCTTACGTCGTTCTCTAAGGTCTGGAGGCAAAGTTCAAGATAGTTCAGGAGGACCAAATACATTTCTGATCTTTTTCAGTGTTGTAACCTGCCAGAACTCTCAGGTCTATGTGTACTTTGTACTTTTAAAATCACAACGTAAAATGATTTATTTTGAACTTTATATTGTGACTCTCTTGTCTGTAATTTTTTCAACATCTTCTAGTATTTTAAACTGAACTTCAGAACATAAACATGAACCGAATGTAAAATAATTACTAGGTCACAGCTGTTATTAGACTCATATGATTCATCATTTTTAACCGTCTGCAATAACTGAACAAGCTGCACAATGCCTGACTGTACCTCTTGCTTCTGGAGCTGGGTCTCTGCGTTTTCAGCCAGCAGCACTGAGCCAGAGAACACATTGTTCTCCACGCCATCCAACCAGGAGGAGGTGGATGACACAGCTGCGTAGAGCTGCTGTTCCATCTGCGGCACCTGTGTCTCACCACCACCAGGCTGTGGACACACAAGAGTAACTTTAAATCACCTTTAAACTCCATAATTTAACGTTGCAATGCTATGGGCTAACATGAACCACAGTGTTATAGAAATAATAAAACCTGAGTGGTCATGTCTTCCATTGTTTGTCTGAAGCTCTCATACAGAGTCTTCAGAGAAGATTTGTCAGCCCGCGTTTCTCCTTTAAACAGTGATCCAGCTGTGGCCACGCGAGAAGCTCTGGAATATACCTGCAAAAAATAAACAACAACAAACAAAAAACAGACAGCATTCAACAAAAATCCCATCAGAATCCCTTCAAAAGTCTTCAAAACTTAATGACAACAAGAGCAATACCAATACACTTTAATGACGACAATAACAATGCAATGAGGGTCGTACCGGCTGTTTGTGGTCCTGCTCCAGCGTTTTCTGCAGGAGCTGCAGTTTCGTTTTGAGCTCTAGTCTCAGACTCTCCCACCTCTGCCTCATCTGCTCTCGAGCTGCCTGAGATTCCCTCTCAACCAAAGCTGCTGGTGAAAACGGCTCTGTTGTACTGCAAGGTGATAGAGACATGAACAAGTTCATTATCGCCCACGGGAGTTAATAAATTCATCATCTTTACATTTTAATATATATTTTGAAGTAATCAACATGTTATAATAGCATGTCAGGTACCTGGCACTGCTGGGTGAGGCCTGCTGGATGAGGATCTCCTCTCCTCTGCTCGCAACTGACTGAAGCAACTTTTTCTGTTCGGCCAGCTGCTCCTCCAGTTCCTGAAAAGCAAGCATGTAAAACAGCAGACTTTTTGTGATATGATTGATTCATTTTAGGAAATTTTAACACAGCTGTCAAAGGCAGAAACTGCACTTTTATTCTGTTTTATGAAGACAACATTATTATTTTATTTTTCATCTGTATAATAGTACAAACAAAGCAAAAGTACTGCACTGTGTGAACAGTTAGTTTTAGTATCAATAACCTGGCATAAGTGCACTGCAGTTAACATACCCTCTGTCTCTGCAGACTATCCTGATGTTGTTGGGAACGTGTAGTTCGGGCCTGAGCCAGCCAATCCTGAACACTGGGACTCTGAGAGAGGCTGGAGTCTGATTCACTGTCTTCCTGCTCCTGCAGAGAGCCCTGTAGGACCAACCGATTTATAAAACACTGAAGTGACACACATCAACAAGAAAGTAGAACCATCAAAAGCAGTAATTACACTTCCATACATACATTTGCAAAGTTTAAAGATATAGTAAAAGCAAAAAGCAGATTCAGGACAAACATTCAATACAGCTTTAGCTGCCCTTCCATCTTTGGTTATGCTTGGATACTAGACAGACAACAAATGAACTAGACACTTCTGTCTTCATGCGTTATAATGGTCTAATGAAGAGGGCTGGTGTAAGTCTTGCTTGTCCTTTATAGTTCAGTTAGAAAGAAAATGTCCCATGTAAAGTTGGAAAATGTTGTGAAACATAGCACACATTACAGTGCATATCAACATTAAAGGCATGCAGCCACCTCACCTGGATGTTAACCTGCTTGTCTTGTAGCATCCTCTGCAGCTCCAGCAGGCCACCCTTCAACGTGCGTAACTTCCTGGCCAACTGCTCAGCTTCCTCTCTCGTCTCTGTCCGGCCCTCCAGCAGTAGGTTCTCACTGTGCATGGACAGCTCTGACAGGGCCAGCACCTTCTCTTCAATCTCCAGCAGCATGTTCTGCAGCAGCAGGAGAAGAGAAGCCAGCTCAAACATGGTGCCTCACCACAGACATCAACAGACCCTCCAGACAATCCGGGGCCAGGGTCTGAAGCCCCTACACCAGCAGCTTTCCCAAGTCACAGGACAGAGAGAGCTCTCCCTCTGCTGTCATCCTTGGCCCACCTCTCCCGCCTCGCCTCCTGTGCAACATATTACCACTAATCCTTCATGCTCCATGCTCTGCAACATACATGTTCACGCTCAAATTAAAAAGTAATTCTCCTGTGCCAAACACCATTCTTAATCCAGACCAGCTAACAATGCCCATCAGTGAATGCTCTTCCAATGTTTGAAAGACCATTTGTCTTCCAATAGCATTGCCACAAACTCTGCGACCGATAGCTTCAGCAGGTTATTCTAAGGCAGAGACTAGCTGTCCCTCCCTTCTGCCTTAGCCTAGCCGTTCTCTAGGATTCTCCTACTTGAATATCCTAGCAGCTTTGTCACCAACACCAATCCTGGCAGTGGGATCTATTAATCGTCTGAAAGCCACAACCCCTGAGTACTCCGCCCTACGTTGCTAACAGGCCCCTGTCACACAGAGCCATCTGCATAATCTGCTTAAGACTAGTGCTACACTCACTTAGGAGCCCAGCCATCTGAATGCCCCTCTAACTCCGTTAATGCCCTTGTTTACCAACTGAAAGGCCTCTGCCCCCCAGGGATGATCCATGTGTAATAAGGCAGACAAAATATTGAAGTGTAAGACGGATGTAAATAATCCACTGGCAAATTTGCATTAATGGGCTGACCAGCGATGATGGCTGAACACAGAGAGAACAGAAACCCAGCTCAGAGGACTGTCATTCCTGACAGCCTGCCATGACATATCATTAAATAACACCTTATTCATTAATCAATTAACATTTTTAAGTAATAATTAAAATGAATGCATTTTCATGCATTGCTCTGAGTGAACAACAGGGGGCGCTCTTACTTGACATTCAGCAAGCTGATCCTCCATATCTGCCTCCTCAGGTTTAGGTTCGAGGATGGAGGTCACAGCACTGCGCATTCTGATCAGCCACTGGTCCAGATCATCTGCCTGGGTCTGATAGAGCTGTATGGCCTGTTCCTGACGTTCACCCTCGAGACGGTCACTAACACGCTCCTGAGGCAGAGGACAACATATGTTACATATCAATTAATTCATTTAATAATACCCTAATAAACTAATTTATCAATAAAGCAGGACTATAAGCTATTATTAGTGGTACTGTAGTTTTACAGTGTTTGCACAAACTACCTCCAATAGCTGTTGTTTTCCTGAAGCCTTCATGTGGATGGTGGCCATCCTCTCAGCTAACACAGCGAGGGAGGACTGCATGGCCAGCTGGTCAGCCATGTCTGACTCCACAGCATTCAAGGCCAGATCCTCCGTGAAGCTCGTCTGCAGTCTGTTTATATCATCCTGCACACTCTGAATCTCTTCTATCAGACCCTGGAGAGGACAAAAGTGTTACAGGAGTTGAATGGTACGTAGTTACTGACTTCAGATTTGGACTTTGAAGACAAAGCAGCCATTCAACATTCAGTCCACAGCAAGTTTAACAGTGATGTAATGTTGAGACAAATCATATCATTTCATGAATGCTAAACAAGGTGTCAGGAGTGTCAGATAAAATATTTTTGAAAGACCTGCATGATAAGTATGTTTTACATGACCATTAGTTTTTACATTTAGAAGCATGAACCTCCTACCCTGTTATTGCCAAAAGTCTCTTATCATCAAACTCTATTCAAGAATTTATTGTACTCTAATAACTCACCTCATGTGCTTTAATGTGGCTATCTGGGCTTTTATCTGCCTCCAGAGGCTCGCTGAGTTTGGCTTCCAGAGCCTCCATTTTAGTAGAGATTGACTGGAGTGAGCCCTGATAGTGCTGTTGTTTTTCCAGAGCTTCATACAGAGACCTCTGCTTCTCACTGATCTGTTGGAAGACCAATAAAAACATGTAAAAGTGGCACCCCTGAAAACAGGACAAAGGAAATCAATAAATCGTCAAGCTGATCATATATTATTCACATACCACATTCTTCAGTGTTTCCCATGAGCGCTGCAAGTCATCCAAGTTGGCCACAGACTCAAATGTCGGATCATATAACTCTTGGATTGGAGCTCTTGTGAGTGTTCCTCTTCCCATCTAAAGAAACATTCAAAAGGAGCCTTCAGCATACAAGACGGATAAGTTATGACATCATTGTCAAAGCAGATCAAAACACCAATAAGTTAGTAGCGATGAACTTGCGGGTGCAGGCGGAGAATATGTATATATAGATTAAATATTTGATTTCGCCCTCTTTTTTTAAATTGCATTTAATGACTGAGTGTTTGGTTTAATTAGACAGTTAAGACAAAAAATTTAAGAAAAGAAATTTAGAAAAAGATTATCGAAAAACAAAGTTCATGGACCAGAGAAGGTAGATACCTTTGTTACAGTGACTTCAGTGTGAGTGATGGGAGAAGGAGAGCGACAGACAGGAGGAGAAGAGACCTCACTGTTAGTGCCCTCCTCCCCAGACTCCTCAGTTACAGGAGACAGGAGGGTGTGACAGCGGCCAGCCGTCATCTGACGCGCCATGCAAAACACACGAACAGAAGAGCAGACATGCAAGGTGGATTGGGAAAGATTAATAATAATCTATGTGTTTTTTGATAAAAGTGGCACAATGCACCTTAGAAAAACACATATTTAATAATGAAAGCAGGCTACAAGGATTAATTAGTAAATTGAAAGTAATAAAGTGTTTTAAGCTGAAGCCAGAAACAGCAGAATGAGTCAAGAGGTTTATTAAGTAAGCAATGCAATCACCAACAATGCAAAGGCAACAATGTGGTATGTGTTTTATTATGTTCTCTTACCATGACGGCTTGTGCTGAAGATTTCTTGGATTTGTCCTCATCCATCTCCTGCAGCCCCTCAGGCAGTCCCTCAACATCAGTCACGGTCAGAAGCATGGTGGCATGCTTGGCCTTCACCGCCAGCATCTTGCATTTTGAGTTTAGTGAAGCAATCTGTTCTTGGTAACCTTTGATCTTCTGGGCCAGTTCCTTTTCAAATATACAAAATTATCCAGTTGTGAGGAAATTTCACCCGCGACACTGCTGTGCAGAGAATGTCTTAAGCACAAAGAACGATCACAATTGATTAGTTAAATAAATACAGATGTCGCAATGCAGTGAAGCTGCATTCAATGCTGCTGCCTCTTGGCAAAAGGGATGTCAATTTTAAGTCCTGATTATTAATATTAAGTTCTTGTTTCTATGGTTTTCCTACAAATTTGTAAATATATGCACGGTACCACACTTTATTTGTTATGTCTGTATTACACTGATGTCCCTTCCAGGGTTCCTTCTCCTTATTTTTCCCTTCCCTGCAAAGGAAAGATGGGTTAGTGAATTAATGTTTTTTACTTCATGATGAAGGATCTGGGCCTGCAGCTCCTGGATGTTGCTTGTGGGGATTGGTCGGTCCTGAATGACACGGTGTGCTTCCTCTATCAGTCCCTGGAGGTCTCTCACTTCCTGTTCATATTGCTCGTACTGCACCACTGCCTCCTAGGTAAAAATATGAAATTATGCTGTTGCTGTTATATGAACTAAAAAAATGAGAGGGCCACATGAATCATTTAGTTGTAAAAAGAAATAATGATACGAGATATTTGCATGAAACAATTTATATATTGTTTTTTTTCTTAAAGCTCGTTCCTTTAGCAGCATTTTGACTTGAGCTGCTATTCATGCCTTTCTATACACACTGTGCATAGTACACTGTGTCAGAATGCAGCACTGACAAAGACAAGACATTACTGTGCTGCAGCAATAGTGCCACCCACTGTACCTGTAAGATGTTGCATTGCTGAATGGCCACGTGCTGCAACTGACTGGCTTCTTGCTGCAGACGCAGCGCTGTGCGACAGATGGCAAGGTTGGGCATCACCTCCTCTGGGACCTGCAGTGCACTCTGACACAGCTGCACTGCCTGCACCTGCTGCTTGAAGCTCTCCATATCTGCCAGCAGACGCTGCAAAAACAGGAAAGTTTGCATTGTGTGAAACAAGCTACAATGTGCCAAGTAAGCATGAAACAAGCTTTATGAGAAATTAAAGGCCATATCATGGATTTTTTCAATGCAGTGTGGTTACCTGTCTCTGAGCCAGCTGCTCTTTCAGGCTCTGACGAGCCAACTCTGGTGAGGTCAGTGTGGCTTGGACTTGTTCCAGAGCAACATGCAGGGCCTTAACTTCGTACTCCAGGGCTTCCATACTCTGAGGACAGATCATACTTGGGTCAGTTATAAAGTATATTCATCACAAGGTATGAGCTGCAAGTTCCTCCTGAGGGATATTTTACTAATTCTAATATAATATAAACAAGAAAATAAGGTATTTTATAAATGTTACAAATGACTAAAATAAAAAATAAAATAAGCATCTTTTTTTGCTCTGTACCTTATTTGCATCCTCCAAACTCTGCAGCCGTATTTTGATGCTTTGCTGAAGCTCCTCAGTGTGTCGACTGAGTTCACACACCTGCTGGCTCATAGACTCGACCTGCAGCACCTCAGACAGAAGCTCCACTTTTTCTGCCATTGACTCCAGGTCTCCATGGAGTTCCCGAGACTCGCGTAGGACAGCCTGAGCACAGACAAACAAGGCAGTGAATCACATGTGTGACATGGTCTCCTAGTGGAAAGAGACTTTCTTCCTTTTTTTAAAAAAAAAAAAAAAGCCAATTAATTAAAAAGCCAAGAGCACCAGCTTACCTGGTACATGCGTATCTGCTCCTGCAGATGAACAGAGGAGTTCCAGATGATGTTTGCCCTCAAGAGGCTTTTTGCTTTCTCTGACCATCTCACAATGAATTCCAGCATCTCATTATACTCATCCAAATAGCAGACAGCCTGAGGAGCCAAGATAAGAGGGAGGTCATTGTTAAACCACACAAACAAATGCAGTATGCTTACCGATGTAACTGTAACAGTTGAAACATGTTATATAACAACAACAGAAACCTTTTTGAGCCAGTTGTTCCTGCAGTCTGCTAGCCGTGTTGTGTGGTGATGCATCTCTGATAGTTTGCTGATGGCGTCACCAAGCTGTTTGGCCAACAGGGGGTTTCTGCGGCCAAAATCTTGCACAGCAGCATCTAGTTCTGAGAGGGTGCGACCACAATAGTCCAAGTCCTCAGCAAGGCTCTGAAAAAAAGAAATTAGACTACTTTATATCCTGCAAAAATCTATTACTCTCTAAAGACAATAAACTTTAGTATTTTTAAGTATGTTTATAATCTCTGCCTTCACAATGAGACTAACCAAAAAAAAGGTTTACCCACCTTAACCTCTTCTTTGGCATGATCAACATCGGGAGATTTTTCCTTGAATTTAGCAGAGATCGCTTTGAGTTTCTCAGAAATGTCATGGATTCTGGAGCTGAAGTTTTCTTTAATTTCTCTGGTTTTCTGAATTTCCCTCTCTTTTGAGAGAACCTAGAACATATAAAGAAATATCAACAAATGCTGCATAACAAATTTCTTAACATATTGTAAGTGCTGACATGCTTTGAAGTATGCCGGATATCCTAAATGACACAGTACCTGATCCTCAATGGCACCCAATGCAAGTGAGACCTCGGCCAGCTGCATGGAGATTTCAGACGGGAGTATAGTGTAGAGGTCCAGGTACTTGCTCTGTTGCTGCTCTGCTAATTTATCCACATTCTGACGATAAGTGATCACTTCTCCATGGACAACCTATAACACAACAAATGGTAGACAGATGTAACTTTTGTTCATAAATTATATTGAAACAAGAATGTTTTCAGGTTGAATAGAAAATCAGAAAGACAATATTTCTGATTGAGTGAGATGTACCTCTAGCTCCTGCAGTAGAGAATCAATGTCTGGTGTGGGATTGAGAAGAAGCTCCCTGGTCTCTTGAATCCAGGCTTTTACAACACTTAGTTCCTTCTCCACTTCCTCTCTGTCCCTTAGTTCCTGAGCTGCTTGAGCCCGCTTGGTCTTGGACTGTGTCAGAAGGCTGGGGGCAAAGAGAAAAATCAATATGGAAACTCTGTGGAAATACCACCATTTAGACATTTTCTAAGTTAAATAACCTTGCAAGTTTTATCTTTTCACTACCTTTCCATTTGGTCTTGTACAGCTCTGATCTCCTTCAAGCTGGGCAGCTCATCCTGCTCATTTGTAGGTGAAGGCACTTCCACGTCGTGCAGTAGGCTGAGGGCATACTGGCGCAGCAGCATGAGGGAGGAGAGCTCTCTCTCCAAGTCTTGGCTCAGCAAGTCATGCTGGTCCAGCAGAGATTGCAGGGTGGCTTTGGAAGCCTTCTCCACAGCGCTGTCAGGAAAACGACTCTGGAGCTCATCTGAAACTGCTCTCACCTTCATCATCTGCCCAAAATGATTATGACAGTTCAGCTGGTGGTAGAAAACTATATTTTCATTCAATTGTTAAAAACAAACCTTCCCATATTGTTTGTCTGTATTGTATTGTTTGTGTACCTTCTCCCTAAATGTCCTCCATTCCTGTGCTGTGTCCTCTAGTACTCTTTCCTGTCCCCGAGCCACGCTTCGTAGTCGTGTCCAGCGCTGCCACACGGTGGTCATCGAGCGACTGATGGTGGCCTTGCTTGCATCACTCCCCACTAACTCCAGCTGGGCAGCTTGCTCCTCTAAGCCACTCAGCTTCTCTTGGAAGCCATTCACCAGTGATACAAGGGACTGAAAAAGTGAGAGACAATTAATGAACTAAAACTGTGGCCAACATTCATAAAAGCACCATCTATTTTTTACTTTGTTTTGGCCTTTCGTACCCGGTGGCTGCATAGCTTATCTTCAGCCTCTTGGCTTGTGGCTGCTTTTGCAGTGGAAAATTCAGTCAGCTTCTTTTCAGCCTCATTCATGAGTTCAATGACAGTCTGTCTAGCCTCTTGATATGACTTCCACTGAGCCACACAGCTAAGAAAAAGAAAAGAAACATACAGTTAGGGGATAAAATGTCATTATAACAATATTTCTGTAATATCATCATATTAAATGTGCAACATTACTTATTTTGTTTTCATTACCTGTGAAGAACATCTTGGTGACACTGGAGCTGATCTCGGACCTCCATGCCTCTCTGCTTTGCTGACTCTATGCTCACACGAAGCTGCTCTTTAGCCATGGGGTTAACCACGTTCTCCAGCTGGGGCAGGAGGGCCTGCAGCTCCTCCAAGTGGATAAGGAACTCCTGCTCTGTGGCCATGATGTCCATCTGCTGCCGGAGACACTCCTCATAGTTCTCCACGTCCACACCCTGGCTGGCTTGCTGCAGGAATGACACGGCATCCTCCAGCCATTCGCAGGCTGACTGCATCCTGAAGTGGTACTTTTGGCACAACACGAGGGCATCCTCCAGAGTGATCTTTACATGAAAGCAATGAAGACAAACAACCATCTTTAGTCAACCATATCTAGGTATGAAACTCCATATTCTGAAATTGTTTGTTGACACCAAATGACTAAATACTAGGTACAAGGTAATTCAAGGTATCAGGGTATCTCAAACAACATTATATATAAAGCTCCCTAAATTGAATATGTGGTTACCATGTTTTGGTGAATGATTCAAAGTTGATTGAATGTAATATTTTCCCACCTGTTTGGAGCTCAGGGCTTTCTGAACCTCTGCTTGCAGCTTTGCCATTTCTTCTAGGCTTGTATCTACATGGACTGGAACAAGCTCATTTGCGCTGATGTACTCCTGTTTCTCCCTGCTGCTAAGAGCAGCCACTATTCTCAGGCGCGACTGTACCTCCTCCTGCATGATTTGCTGCTTTCTGATCTCCTCCTGCACCTTTTCCACCCTCACATCAACAATCACAGCACAGCCGAGTTCATCTTTCACCTGCTGAAGCCAGTCCAGTGTCCTTTTCATCTCCGTCTCAAAGTCTTTACTTTGGACAAACCTGTTCTCACACTCTTCAATCAGGTCCCCAACTGCAGCCTGCAAAGATCGCAGCTCCTCCTGCCACAGAAGCACCTGCTCCTTGGAGGCATCATGGGCTGCTTGGTCAACGCGGGGTGCAAGAGTGTCCATCTGCTCCATAAGCCTTGACAAGTGAGAGTTGGCACTCTGGAGACTCCCCGCCAAAGCGTGGTAGTTCTTCAGCCTCTCCTCTGCCGACTGCGTCTCTGCGTTAACTTTTACCAACTGCTCTTTTGTAGCCTTTAACTCTGAATCAACTTGCAAAGCCATTGCCTTGTGGTCCTCAAATGACTCCAAGGTTTCATCGAGATGTTCTACTTTCTGTTCAATCAACCTCTTGAGGCCATTGTACAGACTCACAAGCTGGGTCATTTCCTCTGGCCGCCACGGTTGACCAGTGCTACGAAATCCCTCTTTCTTCTGGTTCAACTCACTCACAGCTAGGCCCAAGTTGCTCAGGTCTGCCTGGATTGCCTTATAATCACTCTGCAAACTAAGGACCTCTTCCGTTTGCAACCCTACAGGCTGTGTGCCCAGATTATTGAACTGTTCCTCAAGCTCTTTCAGCGCTTTATGAGTGACATCTATGAAAGAGGTGTACTCGTTCCTTGTGAGAATAGCCTGCTGGATTTTCTCCTGTTTTTCTTTGGCTAGTGCTAATATGCTATTATATTGCTGAGGGAGGGTGTTGAGTTTTTCATCCAAATAGCAGTGGTCTACTTCATTCAGACTGGGCAAGATTTCTTGTCCAGCTCTTTGCACAATTAGAAGAAGATTCTCATATTCAATTGCCTGCTCGATGATGTGCTGATACTTCAGTAGCTGCGCTTCCAGCTCGGCATCTCCAACCATCAGATTGATTTCAGGGAAGGTAACTATATCAGCTTGTTTTATCCACTGGCATATTTTTTCCAAATCAGTCTTGAAATACTTCCTGGACACAAATACTTTTTCCAGCTCCTGAAGTTTCTGGCCACATCTATGTAATGTTTTGTCAAAGATGTTTTGTAACTCCTGCAACTTTGTGAGAATCTCATTCCTCTCCTCCTCGCTGGCATCCCTCATCAGGTCCCTCCCCTGAGACCACAAAGAGGTCAACTCACTCTGATAGGCTTTCAGACTACTTTGAATGTTCCTACATGTTCTGACCTGCTTGGCCAGGTCGTCAGGTAACAAAGCAATGTACTCCTCAGCCTGGGCTTTCTTCTCATTCTGTTGGACCCAAGATATGGATTGGCTCACAGCCATCAGGAACTGGGTTCTCTCTGTGAAAGCCTTGCTGAGATGTTTTCTGCGCTGCACAACCTTCACACTCAGAGACTCCACCTCAGATTGAGTGTCTGTGATCAGCTGTTGTAGACGTTGCCGTTCACTGAGGCCTAGCCGGGCCAGGACCCTGTCAGCATCAGCCATGGCCTGTGCCAGCAGGAGCTGCTTGGCTTCCAGCTCACTGCAGATGCTCAGGTGGTCAAACAGGAAGCTCTGAGCCAGCTCTGGAGGAGGACTCATTTTCATGGCCTCAGACAGGGCAGGCTGTTGCTCCTCTGCCCAGTCCCGAGCCTCTCTCAGACGAGCTTCCACTTGGCCCATCTCCTCCAGAGTCACAACTGAGTCTTGGATTTTTCTCTCAATTAGGTTTTGCATCTGAGACCATCGCTGCTCAAAGTGGCTGATCTGCTCTTTTACCAGCTCCTTATCATCCAAGTTCAAATGCTGAATGACTTTTTGTTTCTGTTCCTTAAGGTCCTCAAGAGTGCCTTTTTGTTCTTCTAGAGTTACTGCAAGCTTTCTAAGAGCCTCCAAATGCTGAGATGAACTTTCAGCATCCGTTCTGTGACACAAAACATAAAAAACAAAAAATAATTAGATACGTGTAGACCATGCACATGACCATGTATAATTATATGTTTTTATCTAGAGATGTGAAATACAGTAATAATGTCTAAATAGGTTTCCCATGTTATCACAATAATGGCCTTAAAATCAGACTTAACTAAATACAAACAAATGGAGCCTTGGAGCCTAAAACACTACTTTATTAAGGATTATAACACAGTATGTATGTAGTATGTAGTATGCAGTATGTGTTGCCTCATTTGAATTCCTACTTGATGTACAAACACACCTGGCCAAATTGTCCCACTCTTTGGACACCTGTTCAAATAGCACCTCCACTGCAGTGATACAGTCATGGTATTCTTTAGCCCTCTGCAGATCTTCCTCTCTCTGGCTCTGCAGCTTGTTGGCCTGGTGACAGAGCTCAAGCCAGGAGTGGCTCAGACGGTCAAGCTCTGCATGTTCTGGAGAGTCCTGGCCACCAGTCAATCTGCTCACAGTCTCTGTCATCTTGGTCAGGATACTCTGTTTAGACTGCAGTTGCTGGCTGCATTCCTGTGTGAGAAGCAATATACTAAAGGGTTACTCAAAATACATTCAAGCAGTAAGCAGATCTCTCTTTAATCCCCCCACAACCCAAGCCAAAATATTGGATTAGATAATAATAACAAAATCACCAAAAGAATCATGTTTAGACTCAGTTAAAACTAGATAGTACATGTTCATTTTAATAAACATATAAAATACAGAAAAGGCTCTTTCTGTGCCTGCTTAAGATATTAATTATTATGATGTTGTTCCCCACCTTGGCTTGTGACAGCATGTTTTGGGCTATCTTGGTCTCCAGCTCTGCAGGCCTTCTGGAGAAGCTGAGGAGCTGCTGCTCCATATCCTGGAAGAGGCTGGTCAGATCCTGCTTCTGTTCTTTTATCTCCCTCCAGCCCTCTGAAAGCTCCTGTGCACTAGACATCCTTTCCTCTATCTGCAAAAACACATGTACATCTTCCTTCAGTGAATATTTACACTATTGCACATTACGAAAAAGCCCAAATTTTAATCAACACTCATGATATTTTTTACATTATATGGATATTCATCTCTATATCTATACATACAGAGCAATCACACTATATGTCACACTGCTTGTTTACTGATTAATGAATATTTGAGGGATAATACTGGGCACCTTATGTCTCATATTCATCTTTCATTTTTCATTCCATATTTTATCAGTCTTATTATAATACACCAGTCATCCTAGACTTTTATGATATTTACTCGTTAAGAAGCTAATTAATACTGACCGTGAGTTTGACCTGTTGGACCTGAGCAGCTGCCACTCTCACAGCATCATCAGACAGATCGCACACAGAACACACCAGGTCCAGGTAAGTGCTGGCCTGCTCTTGAAGAGCCCTGTAGTGCTTAACCTGTGTGTATAAGAGTAATTTATCAAAATAAAAGATCAAAAATAATAATCAACTTATCACCATCAATTTCGAAGAGAAAACAGAATGTCACTGCATCAGTTACCTGCTTCAGTGCTTCCTGCAGACCAGATGGTCCCTGGTCGTTGAGCTGAAGCTCCTCCTGCACCGTGGTGAGCCAGGTTTGGCACTGTTGGAGAGTGTCCTGATGGTTTACGTGTTTTTGCAGCTCCCGGTCTAGACTCTGGTATACCTGTTGAGCAAGGTGAGTTTAGACCTAACCTAGTTAGAAAAAGTATGAAGATAAGGATTTACAAAGAATGTGTGTTACTCACGCGTTGAGCAGTGCTGCAAATAGCAGAGTAACTATCTCTGGTTCCCTGTTGGTGAGCCTGGACTTGTTGACTGATCTTAGCTTGAACTTGGTCTGTACAGCTGGCGACAAGATCTTCTCCTTTCTGCTTCAAACTGGTGAGACGTTCCTCAAAACTGGCTATCTCTTCCATTATTGCCTGAAAAATAAGAGTCATGTTTAAAAAAACAGATTATGCAAAAGTAAACTATGAGAATAGTGTAACGAAAATGATGAAAACCAGTATTGCAGTGGTAATTGTGATTTTTTCGCAAACGTGGCAAAGATCACCTTGTGTCGGGCAAGCTGCTGAGTGGCCATTTCCATACCACTGGTCTGCATGGAGTCTGAGGTGACCAGTCTACTTGACATCTGTAAGAGCCACTTCTCAACCTCCTGCAGTTCACTGTTGTAATCCTCATGCTCCTTCACCCACTCCACAAGATTCTGGACATGCGTCTGTGATAACAAAACACGGCACCAGTCTCAGAGGTCTGTGTTCCTGTATGACATCTATTGTTTTGGATTTTATTCTGATTTCTGATGTACCCGGCTATCCAACACCTTAGCAGAGACAGAATGGTGGTGCTGATACCTTAGCTGCCAAGCAGAGATCTTGGTAGTCAGCCTGCAACTTCTTCATGTTGTCACTTATTGTGGCATCATGGACTATGTCGAGCAGGGCCTCTCCTTTCTCAAAGACAGATTTAACCGCCGACTCATGAGACTGCACAGTCTGCTGGATGGTCTGCATACATAAAAAGTGAACAATTTATTTCAGACAAAATCATTTAGTTTTCTTGCTTTATCTTCACTGTGTTTCAAGGGTAAAAAAAAAAGCTCCATCAGTGTTAGGTTACCTTATACTTTGCTAGCTGAGCTTTCTTCTGGTAGAGCTCAGCTTTGGGCTCGACACTCGACGCTAAAAGGTTCTTGGTCTCCATCACCCACTGGGCCTGGGCCTTGTATTTGTCCATAAAGTCTTTTGACAGTGAGATACATTTCTCAAGGGAGCTATGTTCTGCACGCAGAGCTTCCATCAACTCCTTTAGCTGGAGAAGACGGGTGTCCACCTCCTCCTTCATCTGCTCTGCTTCAGGCTCCTCTAGGAAAGCCATGGCCCGCTCTGTCTTCTCTCTCATTGTCTTCAGGTAAGTGTGACCCTGCTCCATGTCTGCCTGAAGAGCCTGAGAGGTATAGGTTGTAGCTTTGGTTAGTTCACTACTGCTGATATTTCTGCTGGTAACATTTGTGTCAGAGAGTCAACAATAGAGGTCTAATGCTACAAAGCAGACAATAACAAAGAAGAAATGTGCTGTTTGTTAGAAAGAGTACCTCTAGCTTTTTCATCTTTCTCTCCATAGCAAAGCGGTCCACTGCATCAACACTGATAGCCACAGAACTGAAGTTATTCTGAGCTGTACTGAGCCAGTCTGAGAAGGTGCTGTAGACACAATGTGCCTCCTCAATACAAGACACCTCCTCCTGGAGCTGTTTGATCGTCTCCTGTGATGTAAAGGAAAGAAAGTTATCAGTGAAGAATGCTTAGGGTGGCTGATGACATCTTTTCAAATATCTGTCTAAACAGAGATTTAAATCAAAGATTTTAAATAGGAACAGTAGTTGTGCTCAAGAAGACATTACCAGTAATTGCAGAAGCAGGACGTGGTATCTGGCTGTAATCTTGGTGGCTCTGGTACTGATCCGGCTGCTAATATGAGTCTCATCCAGAACTTGCTGAGCCAAGAGACTAAGGCCCTCCATCTCCTCTTGATAAACCAGCACTTCTTCCTGCCAGCTCTGATCATACAAAGACAATTAAAGGTGGCTGAACAATAAAAAAAAATTGTAATTACTTAAACATATTACTTAGACTGAAATTCAATCAGAACTCAACGTGTCAAAATGAAATTGACTATAATGCAAAATAAATGGCAAGATTCCTCTTTTGATTCTGATGGGACTGAAGTGATACTGATTTAAAATCCAATAATGTCCCAACAACTGAAACAGCACTGAAAATTACACATAATTATGCACATTTGTCCCCAAGTGTCTCTGTGCATGTAATACTAACCTTTATTAGCTGGAGTTGAGCATCTTTGGTGGCACGGTCAGACCGCCGATGGCTACGCAGTTGTGCTTTTGTCTCCATGCCCTTTAGCCAGCTGTCAAGACGCTGAAACTTCTGCTCCATCTGCCGGAGTTTGGCCAGAGCGCTGTTGAGCTGAGCTCGGGTGTCAGCCAGCCGGGCCTGATACAGCCTCCACTCCTGCTGCAGGGTCTCCAGAGCTCGGTCTTCGATCTGAGGCAGGCCCCATGGAATGACCAGTTCCCGACTGACCAGCAGGGTGTTAAGCAAAGCCTGGCCCTCTGTGCAGTGCAGCTGCAATTCCTGTAGTTACACAGATGTGTTAGAGCACTTCAATAAAATATTAAATAAATACAACTTCAGGGTATGTAGTAGCAGTGGTAGTATTTTGTGTTCTGATATTTATTTATTATTTAGATTTAATTTCCCCACTGAGACTTTTCAAACCTGTAGCTTTTGGAGAGTTTCCTCCAGCATATCAACATCACCCTCCAGTTGGGTGTAGCAGCCAAGCTTCTCTTGTTCTTGTTCCAGCCAGTCTTCAAATGCATGAAGGCCTCGTTGATATTCCTGGTGGGCTTTTACAAGCTCCTCTGCTTTTCCTACTGCTCTCTAAAGGAAGATTTAGAGTTGTAATGTGAGTCTAATTTTTCCTTTGGCAACATATTTGTTGATATGTAGACATCGCTTTAAGTTTTTATATTGTTTTTTATGCTCAACAACTATTTTCAGGAGTGTGAAGCTATTTTGTTGGATTTTATGCTTAAACCCATGTTAACTGGGTTTAAGTGTAGAAATAAAATGACAACAGATTGAAACATTGAATTATAGATTTTAGGGTAATATTTGTAGTCACTTTTTTGTTGTTATGGTCTGTTGGACTTTGCATCTTTGAATCTTTTAAAACAGCTACATGGAAATAAAATGTATCTAATGCTAAAGCTTAAATGTAGTTCAAACTTGTAACTCAGCGCATTCTGCTTTTATTACCATGGCATTGTCTTTCATAGTGTTATAGCGCTCTTGCAGATCTTGGAGCTCCAGTTGAGTGACAAAGTTCTCAGAGATACTGACACTCTTTGCAGTGATGGTGTCCAGCAGGGTGTTGTGGCTGAGCACTTCCTCATACAGCAGCTGAAACAGCAGAGAGTGGGAGTTACAAACGCGTGCATTTTCATGGGACTTCAAACCCCCTCTTCTCATTTTCACAGTTTCTACTCTGAATTTGTAAGGCTAAAAAGAACTTAACTAAACAATTTATATGCCTTAACAGTGTACAGCATGACTGAAGGGACTGACGCACCTTGGCTTTGCTCAGATTAGCAGTTTTGTCTCTCATCTCTGGGCACTGTTTATCAGTGGGGTCAAGACTCTCCTCCACACGTTCCACCCATGCAACAAACTGCCGTACATCCTCCTGGTAACTGGTCCACTGAGACAGGGAACCCTCCAGTTGACTGTCAGTTTTAAAGAAAACATTAAAGTCAGACAGTGGTGCAGCAGTTAAAGCAGCAGCAGTGAAGAGTACACTGTCAGGAAGGACACTGCTGTTATGACATTGCCAAATGCTGTTTGAAAGACAATCTTCTAGTAGAGAACTAACCTTTTGCATTGGATTGAGGCAGAGAGCAAAGCATCCCATGAATCTTTTAGGTCCTGAATTTGTTTTTGGACTACAGGCACGCCCTCAGCGGAGGTGTTTCTCTGCACTGACTCTCCTCGTGTGATCAGCATCTTCAGCTGGATCTCCTTCTCCTGACGAGCAGTCAGCAAGGCCTGGTGCAACAATCGCACATCACCATTTATTACACTAATAAACAGGGTATTCAGTGGTTGCTGGGTCTGAAAAATACCAGTGGCTTTTTATACCTCCAGCTTGATCATCCTGCTATCAAGGACATTTTTGTCAGCAGTGGGGGCACAGTAGGTCTGCAGCATGTGGCTGGTGTCAGCCACCCAGTTCTGCAGCTCTTTCAACCCTTGTGAGAAAAGCTGGTGCTCGGTGACTATTCGATCAATCCGCGATGCCTTCTCCTGCAGAACCATTTAACACAACCACAGCATAACCAAGATGGGTTTAAGAAATTGAATCCACAGTGGGGTTTACCTGATAATTTCATCTGTAGGATCTTTGATGACTTTGATTTAGTACAAAAGACATAAAGGAAATAAACTTGCATACCCAATGTGTATGACTTACAGTAACAAAAGAAAGAAATTAGTGTTTAATCATGGTGAGTTAGTAACTTCACTGTTTATCATCTGTAAAATAATGTCAAGTCAGAGCTCGATCCAGTCTAGTGCCTCTGTCTCCTCTCCAGTTCTACCCCCAGAAAAGCCCCCGTGCACAGGCAGATTGGTAAGCATTACTGTACCTTGGTCAGGTTGGTTAAAGCTAGGTACTGAGCAGAGAGCTGCGAGACACGGTGCACAAAACCCTTGCCGGCCGCGTGTTCATCCCACAGCAGCTGGGCCTTCTCTTTCAGCCTGTTCAGCTGAATCTCGTGAGAGGCTAACTCCTCAAGCACAGACTGGAAGAGCACAAGCAGGTTATCAAAGAGGCATGCAAGCTGACACACAGATATAAGACAGTTAAATTCAGACGGACTGAGAGGTTAGGGATGGCAACATGGCAAAAAGAAAAGCGAATGAGATATCTGGCCAATGAAGCCACTCTTTGTGGTCATGACGTGCAAACAAGGCGTCTGAAAATAGCTTGCAGACAGATTAAAACAATGAATAGCTCCAAAAGCAGTTCTTTTATGAATGAGGCAGGTATTAATCCATATGATAGACACTGTTAAGAAGACATATGAGAGCAGCAAAGAGAAGCAGAAAGATGGCAGTAATCCTAAAAGTAAATTGGCAGTTAGCGTAAACTGTTGGCAGAATACTAACAACGCTAAAACATTGTGTCATAGCTACAATGGTGTGTTTCTGCAAATGACAGAAATAGTCAGCACTCAAGCACTGAGTGGTGGTTGCACTTGAACATGAGTGGTTTTGAACATGATGGGTGTTCCAGGCTCCGTAGACTTTAGTACCTGTAGCTTGTGAAGCTCCTGCTTCTTGGCCGTGAGATCATGCAGCCGTGTGCTGCTCTCTTGTACAGCCAGCTCTGTGGCATTCAGGCACTCCTGCAGAGGCTCAGCACTCACCTCAAAATCTTTCATCTGAGACAAAAGGTTCTGAAATACACAAGACAATACAAAGAGACCGTTGCAGTGTTTCTTTGACTTGTATGAACACAATTTTTGTTTTGCTCTGATCAGTGAGAAGGGATGTTTTGGTGCTCACTTGTAGGCTTGTCTCTCTGTTGTGCAGGCTGGACATCATATTTTTCCAGTCCTCTCTGGCAGTGTTCATTTTAGCTCGAACTGCATCAGCTTTGTCTTTAGCTGCCATACTAGAGACGAGCTCACCATTCACAACCACAGCATTCAGCTTTGACTGACCTTGCTCTCTATCACTGAGAAACTCCTGGAGAGAGAATAACAGATGACATGATAACTCAAACATGTAGCGAAACCCATCAGGACAAACACACACATGCATGTCAGGGTTTTTAGTTCTGTAGTGTGGATCTGTTTATGTGATGCTCTGGAAGAAATCATGTATGACGCAAACTGTCAGGGATGGCTAATGAGAAAGATAAGTCATGGACATTGGTGACTGGTAGGTGCATGACTATAACAAATTCCCCATGTCTGTCAGAACTACCACGAGACTCCATTATGTAAGAAGTGACAGTTATGTTCTGCAACAAACTCAAAATAAAACTCCACTGTGTTGGTACAGTGGTAATCTGTTAGCATAAGTGCTGTACCTGAATCTTTTGCAAGCTAGATGAGGCCTCATTGACATTTTGGGGAACATCGAAACACTTGGCCGTGTTGATCTTGGCATTGACCAACCATTGCTGGAACTCTCTGAAGGCTGAGCGAAACCCTTGCTCCAGCAGTTTCTCTTTGCTCTGGCACTCCCTGGACGCTTGGAGACTCAGACTACAAACAAGTCAGGAAGAACAAAACAGGCATTTTAACACAACATCCAACATACTCCATTGTTAACCATGTCCCTTTGTAACAGGTTTGCAGCAAATGTTACTGCATACTTATATGTAAGACATGGACTACAAACCAAACACATAAACTACGATGTAATACAATAAGGTCCAGCGCAACACAAATACAGCCTGTTGAATTTTTTTGGCTTCAAAAATTGACATTGATCTAAGCAACATTTATCGTGAGGGTATTAATTTGCTTTGCAATGCAGTAAACAAGAGTAGAGGCTATTTTTCGCCCTGGTGTACGTTGTAGTTCTACAACGGATCATATTTCTTAAGCAGAATCGAGACTAATGGACATTATATTCACAGCGTCATCACCTGTTATATTCTTTGATGAGAGCAGACACTCTCTCAGATTGTGAACCCATGTCTCTGGAGAATCGGCACAGATCATTGAGTTGAGTCTTCAGGCTATCAGCCATGGGCTCAGCTTTAACAAGTTCCTCCAAAGTTTCCTGTGTGGAAGACAAATAACCAGCCACTGAGGAACAACCACAAAATCTCACTAACATTAGCTTGTCATATGTACTTGGCCTCTTATACTATTTTTTTCTTGTTTCCAATTAATTTGGCTTATTATTGGAACTAAACTAAGCCAGGACCTACTTTTGCTATCTGCCAGCCTTTAACAGCCTCCTCTCCATCGGTCTTTCCTTCTGCTTGAGACAACCGCAGACGCCAGTCCTGCAGCTGACGGTTGAAGTCCCGTAGGTCCTGGTCCAGCTGTGTTGACCGGCTGTTGAACTCCTGTTCGGAGCTGGCTATCTGGGAGAGCGCGGTCTCCAGACTTGCCCGTGTCTGCAGTGCTCCACGTTCCCATTGTTCCCATGATGACAATAGGGCTGCCTCTTCTCGCTCCATAGCCTCATAGCCCCCGGAGCCAGTGTGATCTCTTGCCACTGCTCCACATCTTTGAACCCGGTTCAGCCTCTCTCTGCCTCGCTGCTTAGAGTCAAGCAACTCCTGGGAAGAGCAAAATCACAATTGTCACCTCTGTCAAATAAACACAAAATACTACTCATGAATATCTCCTAAGAAGGAATGCTCCAAAAATGACAAAGCCTGCTCTCCCCTTGGCCCATCCACAGACCACAATCAACAAGGAAAATTACCTGGATTATCAATGAACTGGTCGGAAGCAACATGCAAAAAATTCCTCACCTGCACCTTGGAGAGCTTTCTTTTAATGGAAACTGAGTCCCCTGACAGGTCTGACCAGCGCTGGAGTTCCTCTTTTGCTGAAATCAGCCAGTCATTGAAGTCTCTCAGAGCATCGAGATACTGCTCGTGCTCAGACACAATGCTTTGCATGGACTGCACCTTACCCTTTGTGGAAGAAAAAGACAGTGTAAACATCAACTAAGAGATATGATTGAGACACTGTCTTAATATGAATGAGTCAAATAGTATTTGCAGATATATTTATTGTATGTTTTAGTCTAATTTAGGATACAGGGGGTGGAAATTTGCTGCATTTTTGTCTGGCCCTGTGTTCTTGAATTTTTCATCTTGGTTTTGGCAATTCTATGCAATTCTATTGAACCCATGCTAGAATTGAAATCACCTTGACAACAGCTGAAATATCAGCAAAGTGTGCATTAAGCTCCGCCCTAGATTCTGGTCCAAAGGTCTGATCGCCAGTTTTTTCATGCATCTCCACTGCCTTGTCTGTAAGGCGTGACAGTGATGTAGCATGAGCGTCCACATCAGCCTGGATGGCCCTCAGGCGCTCAAGCAAAGCTGACTTCTCTTTAAGGCCTGGCTGTTGAGGCAGAGTCATCCCCAACTCCTGCTCCACTGACTCCATCCACTGCTGCAGTTGGCTTTTACTTTCCTGAAAGCTGGTCCACTGAGCCACTGTCCATTCCAGTCGACTGTGGACAATAAAAACGTCTTATAACGAATGCAGGAGTGCATTTAACCTTGACTGTAAACTATGACATCATTGGGTGTTATATGCTTCCTGACTGTTCTCCCAGGGGTGCAGAATGAGACACATTTCTTACCTGTGACAACTCATGGAAGTCATCAACATATTGGCCCAGGCATCCTTCAGACTCTGTAGCTGTGAGCAAATGACCTCCTGCCCCTCCATTCTGTTGTGCTTCAGGACCTGTTCTCCTTTCCCTACCGTCATGTTGAGCTTCACCTCACCTTCACCCTTCATTAGCAGAATGTCCTGTGTGTAGAATAACAGCAAGAAAGAAGTATGGGCAAACTATAAGATCATGTCTGTGTCTCAAATGTCTCCATTTTAATGCATTGAACAATGTTTTTTTCAAATAAGTGTCATTTACTGACCTGTACAAGACCTAGTCTCTTTTCCAGAGTCTCTTTATTGCCAACTGTGCTGTTGAGTGACGCCAGGCGCTCCTGGACCCCGTTAAGCCAGGCCCATGTAGTCTGTAGAGTCTCTTCAAAGGCTTGTTGCTCCTGTAAAGTGAGCTGGCAGCTGCGCAACCTCTCTCTCACACGCCTCAGCAGCGCCTGGTGCTGTGACTGCAGCTGAGCTGATATCCTTGTCTCACTACCATCGCCTCGCCCACCTTCATTCAGTGCCTGGCCCTCTTGACATAAGCGTTCAAATGAATCCCTGCATGGAAGGAGGTAAAATATTAAAACAATCTAAAAATAGTAACCTGATGTTTTGATTGGGAATGATTATGATGGATCCATTTGGGAACAGTAAATACAGAGACCAAAGCAGATTCAGCACCTTTCTTTGAGCACTTCCTGCTGATATTCCTCCACTTGCTCGAGCACAGCCTTTTCAGGACCGCGCTGCTTTGCTTCGAGCAGATCTGTAGTCATCCTCTTTTCCATGTGCTCCAACCACCACCTGAGCTTCTTAAGGCGGCCCTCAAACCTACAAGAAAGTCACAATACGATGATTACAGACCATTGTTTTACAAAATGCTTTATACAACTGGTTTGTGTGGGTCTCCTACCCTTTCATGAGAGATGCGCTGTCTTCCAGAATCTGTTGGTTCTGTCTGCACTGCTCTACAAAGCTGTCCCAGTCCTGCTGGATAGAGGACAGATGCTGCTGGACTTGCCCAGCGCTGGCTTTGGGAAGATGGAGTAGGAGCTTCTCTCCTTCTTCACAGACCTGAGTAAGACGTACCTCACCCTCCTCCACACGATCCATGGCACCCTGACAGATAACCCACATAATTTCAACTTTGTATTGGTAACATCTCTGATGCTTTTGAATCAGGAATTTTGCTTCTTTTAATCCCATTCCCATCAAAGGCTATGGTTTAATGAATCAAGCTATTCAGTCAAGTATCAGTTTTACCTTAAGCTTTTGTAGTTTACGCTCCACTATTTGAGTGTCTCCAGATCGGTCAGAGCATTCTTTCACTATCTCCCTCTGCTCTGAAAGCCACCGATGGAACTCCTGAACGAGATCTGTGGAGGCAATGGTGAAAAGTGAATAAAAGAAAAAAATAGTTACTTGCTAAAGCAGAAAGAAACTTATACTTGATGATCACCATATGAGCCCTGACTTCTTATTAAAAGGCACAAAATAATAGGATGCTACAAAAAGTCAGAAAACAGGAGGCAGTGCAATGGTTTTATGTTTTATAGCCACATCAAGTGGCCACTCTGCAAAACTACATATTTTATTCAGATTTATTTTTATTTTTATTCAGACAAGTTTCTCACCATTGAACTGCTGCTGAAGACAGTTTTGCAGTGACACCAATGTCCTGGCGGAGAGCTGGTTCACCGACTCATAAGTCTTGATGAGGTCAGTGAGGGCTGAACCCAAACCAGCCAGTTCCTCAGAGGGATATTTTCTACACAGGGTGTTGAGGCTCTCCCTGGTGGAGTCAATACTCCCCTGCTGATTCTGCAGCTCTTTCTGGAGGTCCTTCAAAAAATATCCAACACTTTAATTAGTTTACTCTCGTCTTTTACAAGAAAAGAAGTGTTGTCTATCTGTAACAACAACAACAACAACTCAGTGTTGTGACCACTTTGTATCCAAAGATTTTCAAGTTTACAAAGGTCCATTGTACGAACAGTACATTGAATGCTTCATCCCACCATAGCTCTATACTACTGCACCTTCACTCTGCAGATGTCCTCAGGATCTGAGCCAGTGGGAGAAGAAACCAGGGAATCCTCCATACTTTTTAGCCATGCGGACATCTGTGAGATGTAGTCTTCCAGCTGTTTTCTTTGGAAAGTGAAGTCCATGAGGTTTCCTCTGGCCTGCTCATGTAGCTTCTGAACAGTGCTGATCTTTTTACGAAGGTCATTCTCCAGTGCCTGAAAGTAGAGTAAACTTAATACAATACAAGTAACCCACTGAGGAAAAGACAAAACATGTAAGATTATAATGATCTTTATACCTGTAATTTTGCAGGGATCTCTTGAGTTTCACTGCACTTCTTCAGCTCTGATACTTTACTCTGCAGGGTTTCAAGTTTCTGCTGCTTCTCACCCATTTCTGCCTGTGGGTGTAGAAAAAGAGAAAAGCGTGTAGTGCTTCTTCATTTTGTTTTGAGATACTGTATCCTATAGTTGTGGCTGCGCAGTGTGTGTTTGTGTGTGACTTTAAACATTTTTGTCATTTAAATCAGGGAGCTTTCATGCTACAATGATGTCAGGCAGTTTGTTTGCAGTAACTGTAAGAAAGGGCCAATGTACCTACAATGATTTAGGGATAAGCTAACATTTGCATTGTTCTATGTGGGCAACCATGCATGGCATAGTTGGCAAGACAAATTAGTTCCTGGTTTTACAGTAACATCACAAATCTTACCTGTAACTCTGAGAGCCTTCCCAAAACCTTCTGACTGTCATTGAGGTTGTTCAGGCTCTCATTTAGTTCAATCACACAGCTGCTTGTCCAGGTCTCAACGTCCTCACTGATTTTACGGACATCTTCCCACAGCACCAAACTCTGGTTCAGGCGATCAATGTTATCATCTATCTTCTCAGACACCTGTGAAACGGATTCAGACAGGCACATTAAGTCTCTGTGGTATTGATGCATCATAGTACAGATTGCAAAGCTGCATGTGCGATTGTAGTAACACCTGAAATCTAACTTACATCCAGCCACTGATCAACAAGAGTCTCCATATCTTTTTTCATCATTTGAGCGTCACAGTCGGGGATCTTCTTCAGCTCAATCACAAGTTGTTTTCCTTTATTGGAAAACTGGTCAAGTTCATGTTGCTTGCTCGCCATCTCTACCTTCACTGCCTCGTGCTACAAATGGAGTAAAGAGAGCAAAGTTTTTAATTCATTTTGATGATTAATCATAAAGGCAACTAAGACACTGTTTTCTTTTCTGTGGATATGTGCAATGAACAGTTTAATTACAAGAAAGTGTGTTGAGGCACATCACAAAAAGGTAAAATAATAACTTCTCCTGACCTTGGTTAGTGACCTCCTGGTTTCCTCATGGTCCTTCAAAACAGAGCTTATCTCAACCAGAGGTTCAGTGCTCTCAATAATGCTGCTGATGGAGGTTTTCAACATTTGGTATTCTCTCATAAGCTCAACAAGGACATTGCACTGCTCCTGTCTGTAAAAAAAAACAACAACAAAAAAACCCATAACATGCATGAATCTGGTCACTTTAGCATGTGGTCACATATGCAACAAACTTGTAATAATCAAGCCACTGGTCAGAGTGGTGATGCTTTTCTAATGAAATTCATTTAATTAGTGTTGTGTATGTTAAGTCTTCAACAGAGGTAAACAGTGTTTTTTGCATCTTTTGATAGAACCCATCATCCACTCCTCCAGTACCTCTCTGTGATGAGCCTCTTGGTATCCTCCCACGTGGTCTCCAGCAGGCTGATTTCCCTCAGTACCTCCCCAGCCAGCTCGGCATCTCTCTGGGCCAGCTGGCTGCCCTTGTCCCTCAGCCACTGCTCTTCATGCTGGTGTGACTGTAGCTCATCCTCCATCTGATTAAAGAACCTCAGCCTGACAAACACAGGAACAATATGTTACTGCTGCACACGTTCTCATATCAACCCATTGTACTAGCATTAAATGTTAACAGCTCACTGAGTGAGAGTTGAATTATAGAACCTATTACAGATATTGATCTGATTCCACTTTTGTGATACTTTACCTCTGCTGTAGTGCATGCAGGCTGGGCTCTTTGAAGCTCTGGTGGTCGGCTTTCTCTTCAATGTCCTCCACAGCTTTTAGCAGCTGTTCTTTTCGCTGTCTAAATGAAGTCCATAGAGCCCCCAAGGCCTCTGCTTCACTCTGTTTGGTACCAAGCAAGTTCCTCACTGCATCCAGCTCAGCACTGAGTGAATCTGCCAACATCCGGCATGTCCTACGAGAACCCTCATCAGCACCAATGTGGAGATGGCTTTTGCAAAGACTGCTGTCCAGATTGACGGCAAGAGTCTCAAGCTGGCTAATGTCCGGCACAATAGTGGCCAGTTCCTGCTGCAGCTCCTCTACTTTTCCACGGTCCCAGCTCCCAGCACTCTCCACAGTCTGCCTCAGACCCCGCAACACCCCTGCAGCCACACTGTGGGTCTGCAGAAAAGCCTCAAGCCGTTCAAGGCACTCTAACTGGAGCTCAGCTATTTGCTGGGCCTCCACGTAGGGCTGCAGGCAGCTGTCTGCCCTGCTGCGGAGAAGCTGTGCATCACTAGGCTCACAGAACTGACAGAGCTTCTCACTCTGCTGCTCCAAGCTCTGTCTGACACTGGACTGCTTCTGTAAGGCTACCTGGGTCTCCTGTGAAAGGGATTTGATGGAGGATCAGTTGTAACTCTGAAGCACAATGCTATTCATCTGTGAATGGTTATAGTTGCTCTGGAGGGAGTAGCATCCTGTATGCATAAACAGATAATCTTACCTTAACTTGCATGGTGGCAGGCTGCAGGTTGCTAATATTGATTTGAGAGGCTGAGTGCACATTGGAGAGCATGGTCTCACTCCACTGGGAGAATTTGAGCAGGGCTTGGTCAAACTGCTCCACCATGGAAAGGTGGCTCTGAAGCTCTTTGATTCTGGGAGGCAGAAAAAGTGAAATGGGTGAGGACAAGACTTGCATGAACAATAACGAGCACTGAAAAACTAGCAAAAGCTGTTAAATCAAAGATAACCATTTATATTTTTGAAAAAATATTAAATATTAGACATTTCTAACTGCTTAAATAGTTCAACATGACATAGCATTAATAAATGAAACACAAAAATACACAATAAACAACACAATAAATCATCATCAATAGCTCTGTTTCATGAGTACTGTACTCTCAGATTGATTTAGTTTTTAATTGATCCCCAACAAATCACACATCCAGACAGGATAAATATTTAAAAACATTACCTAATCAAACAAAAACCAAAAAAGAAAACACATATAAGAACAAATTTGTATAATACAGGGTATTACCATACTACATACATACAGGGTATTACTACATACATTACATACCATCTGCTCATATTCTATGGATCTTTTACATGAGTTATACTGCCTTTTGCAGCAGCAACAAACATTTTCATTTCTCTCTCTTATTACATTCAGTATCTGTTGCTATTGATACTGCTGCTCTTGACCACCAGCTTCAGAACATCCACCATTATTTCAATTTATCATGCTTTAATCAAGAGACTGTAATCAAAGATAGACTGAACAAAAAATGCTTCATCAGACACAAGATGTGACTGCGTGACCTTTAAAGAAAATTACAGTTTACATAGTTTGTGTTTGAGTGTGATTAACTCACCTTTGAGGGATAACTTCATTTTGAACATGCAATCTCTTCTGCAGCGTCACTAGGTCATCATTCAGCTGCTTCACTCTCTCTTCTGGTGCAGTTGGATAGAGCGACGAACCCAAAGATGCTAATTCAGCATGAGCAGGCTGCAGGGACTGGACCTCAGAGTGTAAGACCTGAGGGGAAAACATGTTCTCTCTATTAATGTTAGTGGTATATAAATGTGTCTGCATGTGCCTCTTATTAATCATGCTTGTGTTTATATTTTCTTACACCTATTTTCTTATAATACTGAACACTTTGCCTGTCATTAATATTACAATGATTTATCTATGACAAGCCTCACCTATCACAGGTATCACTTGTACCTGGAAACAACCTACTAAGCCTAGCTTTTGTAAAGTGAATCTAATGTTGGACCTCAAACTGAATTAAACTGAGACAGCAGGAGGCTGAAGTTGTTGAGCTGATCCCTCACTAATGCCTCCTCCCACCATTTGTCTGTCACACCAAGGTCAAGCTCCTCTTTTCTACAAGACAGGCCATACATACAGGAAGATGTATGGTCATATCACCTCAACAAATATTGTGCTTTTTCTCATCTTTATTCAAGAGTATGGTCTTTAAATTTGAGAGCATGACTTATTGAGTTCATGTTCAGACTTTGTAATGCTCTCTCCACACAGCCTTCTCTCACACTTGAATAGTGCCTGTTTGCACTTGGGTTTTCTCTTCTTTGACTCAAACATCTGCTCTCAGATTTCCACTTCTGCTCTCTGACTCTCTGCACCCTGTCAAATTTCCCCCACTAACAGAGTGTCAGGTGTAGTGTTTACAAATGAAATGATCCCAGCTTTGTTTTGGGCGTGTTGGTAGACCTGTACCACAGATAAACAAACAGGATGATTGACCTCATACACCCTGATGGATGTATAACCAAAGACAGTTCTACATGTCCATCACGTCTGGGGCTCTTGTCTGAGCTATAACCTCTTGCTGTTTGAGATGAATTAGAAACCCCATTCTTTAGCTCTTGCCAACCCAAATCAACATTGAAATCATTTTGATTAACTTTTGAATTCACTTTTTTGGTAGGAATACTGGAGGACACTGGAATAGAAACAAGAATCTGGGCTCAAGTTCATTTCAACAGAATTCATTCAGAGAGAGAGAGAGTCTCAGTGCTTCCAAGCCGATCTAATTCCCCAATTTTGTAAAATCGATTTTGTACCTCCAAATCTTGTAGCTCTGAGCGGAGCTTGGCTTTATCAGCTGACAGACAGTGACTCTCTGGTTTGGATGCAGATTCACTCCTCTCCAAGCAGGAGACAAAGCTCGAACGCTGTTTTTCATACCTGAGGAAACACATCAGAAACACTCGTGTAGGAAAGAGTAAAAAACTGGATAAATTATCAGGTTTACAATGTGTGGTGTACTTTGCTGCAAGCAAAGAAATGTGTTTCTATGACCATTAACATTTCTCATTGTAGGATAAGCTTGTAGTCCATTTATATTATATTAAACTATTAACATTGCTTTTAATTTGAAATGTAATGGCCTGTTCAGTCGCTCTTGCCTCTGCCAAAGAGAAAGCAGGTTTTCCAAAGAGCTCTGTTTGTCCTTTGCCTCCTGTATGTTTTGCTCATAGCTGGTGTTTAGCTCTGCCACTGTCCTCTCTGCCTGCTCTCTGTCACTGAGTCTTCGGGCACCAGCTGACAGAGACAGCAAGGTTCCCTTCAGCTTTTCCAGATGCTGACAGATATCCTGGGGAACAAAAACACAGTGACTCACAGAGTGTTACCTGTGAGCTGGAAGACTGGCACAGAGAAGAACAAATGTAGAGCATTGTATTGCATTGTTTAGGAAGATAAAAACAAGTGAACACACCATGTGGTTTTGAAGAGCTTTGTAGGTCTCTGATGAGGAGGTGCAGGATTTGATAGGCTGCTCCAGTTTTGTGTGTAGCTCACTGAGGGGTGATTGCACCTAGGAGAGAATAAAGATTAAAGCCCTATGCCCATACCTTCCTTAAATACTCCTTGTGATAGTTTCAAAGTATCAATATGCCTTTTACCTCCTCAAGGCTACTTTTGAACTTCTGTTGGTGGGAGGAGCTTTCCTCCAGCTGTCCTTCAAGCTGCTGTACACTCTCCTTCAGCTCCTCCCAGTACCTGCCGATTTGGGTCAGACGGGCCTTAATGCGAGCCGCCTCCCCTGAAGATACAAACTGTGCTAGTGCCTGGGAATCTGCCTCCAGCTGAGAAGGAACATTGGCTCGCTCCTGAAGCTCCGTGCTAACTGCCTGGATACAAAACACAAATCACTAAGTCTGAGAGTGGTAGTGGTGGTGGTAAAATTCACAGTAGATTGGTGCTTTTAATGGCCATGTTGATTATACACTACTGTCTGTCAAAAATACCTGCAGTTATCATTTTATCACGACCAAAATACATGAAAACATATTCTTGGTGTTTGTTTCACAGGAAAAATAAATTCATCATCATAACTTAATCGTATCAAAAATGCCTGGGTCCTTTCTCCCAGGTTTACTAAAGAGTTACAACAAATATGCATCAACACAGCCAACTGTGGCTGTCTGAGGTTTTCAGTTGTGAAATTACTAAATCAAATACAAGATTTAACCTCAGACTTTCAACCAAGATAGAAACAGTGTTACTGTCTGAAATGGGTTGGAGCTTAATGATACACAATACTGTACCTTAACTGTGTTGATCTGTTGCTCAAGAGGCAAAGTGGATGATTTCAGTACATCCAGCTGCTTTTCCTTTTCTGATATCCACAAGGAAAAGGCTTCAAACCCAGCTCCGAACTGATCCCACTGAGATTTCATTTCTTCCAGATTCTTGACACTGGAACACAAGCGATTATAAACCTGCTAAGTGACGTTTGTAAATACACAGTACCAGATCATCATTAAATCTGAGTATTTACTATATTCTCAATTGACTTTAAAATATGCCAGAGTTACTATCTATATTTTGATGTTTTGTTACTCTTCATGAAAAACAGTTTTATTGTAGGCTAAAACCTAAATGTATTTGGAATCACTATCTGAAGACTACTGAAATAATATTTAGCAAAAGACACCAGAGTGAAATCCATTATCTTACTCTTTTTTGAGCCCAGCCTCTACTTTGTCCACTTGCTCGCTGAGGGAACGAGCTTGTTGTAACAGCAGAGTCTTGTTCTTTGGACCAAGCTGGATTTCTGTTGCTCTCTTCAGCAAAGTGTTCATATGTGAGGCCTCTGCTTCACACTGTTTCAACAACACCTTCACACAAAATAAAGAAGATTATTATTGATTACATTTATTAACTATTTAGTAAATTATTTTCCATAGTAGAATAATAAGAGTAAGCTACTTACTTTGGCTTGGTCAAGCTCAACAGCCAGGCTCTCTGGGCTGCTGAAGTTCAGGTCTCTCTCCATAGAAGAGCGGGCCTTATTAACAAACTCATGCACTGCCTCCTGCTGGCTGTCAAACTCCTGCCAGGCTCCCAGTGTGACCTGTGAATGACAATGCTCCAAAGTTATTTTGATGAAATAAACTTTATTCATACAGCACTTTATCTACAAAACACAACACAGCAAATCCAAAAGGGATGAGACAACAATAACAGGCCTGTTTGTCAAATCCAATACTGTCTGGATATTGGACCCTCTTACTATCACTTTAATTTAAAGGTTACCGCAAGAAAAATGACATTCTAATGGCAGCAATCCCAGATCAAGATTGTCACTAATGAAACCCACTGACACATGATACATGTGCTGCCAATCCAGCCCGAACCATATCATAAAGTATGCGGATGAACTGCTGCGTTTGGCTTTATCAGCAGGCGTGATGAGTCAGCATACTGACAAATGTAGGACAGCCTATATTCTGCATAAGCACCTCGCCCGAGTGATGCAGCAGCAGTGGTTCACATCAAGGTTTATAAGTGTGCATCTAACAAGGAATCTATTACTTGGATCCATCCTTCCTAACACAGCACAGCCCAACAATATTTCCATTTTAAGGCTCCCACTTCCATCCTGTATATGTTCTATTAAAGCACCATCAAGGGGGTGATGATTGACTCACTGCATCACTGCCTTCTAAAGGAACTGTAAAGCCTCAGAGGCAAAGTCCTCCCAGCAGAAAACATCAATCAGACCACTCTACCCTCCATTCAGGACAATTTTCCACCAATCACCCTCTTACTACTTATGGCCGAGCTCTTCTTTGTCCATAAGATGTTTGGTAAATCTCAGTAAGTGTTTTGTCGTTTACTTACATTTAATACACAATGTAAATGTAAAGTATGTCAAAATGGCATAAAAAACAAGAATACAATGAAAAAGAAGAGAAATCTAGTTCAAAACAGACACACAAAAGCACCTATATTAGTCACAACTTATTTCACAGGATGACAGTAGGTAGGAGTTCAAGAGTAAGAGCTAAAGCAAAACCACGTCAGCCAGTTAATAGCTAAGTTGACTATTTTTGTTAATCAGTTTCCAGGGCAACACCTTTCTGTTCGTGACATTTTGCAAAGTAAGACTAGTGCAAAATTCATCCTGCATTGTAAATATTTGTTGTTGTAGTTGTTGATTTAAATCCGCTGTGATACGTTATTCTCTGACTGTGTCCCAAAAGTTTCCTGACTCACTGCCCCAGTAACACTGCTCACCTCAAGACTTTGCTCCTGTGAATCCATATTCTGCTCCATTTTGCTGAGTGTGTTCTCTAAACTCTGAAGGTCCTGCTGCAGAGTTTCTCCCAAACCTTCCTCAGCCTGGAGCTGCTGTCCTCTGGTGATCAGCTGCTGGACATCCTTTCTCTTCAGCTTTAGGCGTTTTGAAAGTTGCTGTGGGAAAGAGTGAAATCTACTGAATCTAATCTACTGAAATGAAATGAATAAGTTAAAACTACAGGTAAACAGGTAAAGTCTACCCACAAAACAATCAAAATAGAAAAATAACCTTTTTCTATTATTTTTAAATGTCTTACAATACCTGGTGAATGAGAAGTAGCTGTTGGGCTTCTCTAACAGTCGGACAGTCTAGTATTTTAGTGACCTCAGCCTGAGCCTCTTTCTGCCCCTGTACAAGATCATCCAGAGTAGTTTGAACCTCTTCCCTGAACTGCACACAGTCACCTATTGCCAGAACCATCTTCTCTGCCTGAAAGATACAACAGAAAAAGAAAGTATGAGGTATGTCCAGTTTAGTACAATCAAACATATATCTTAATATAGATGAAAATGCTTTGTTAATGCTCTAATAAGGTGCACTGATCTGTAGGGTTTAATCAGATATTACTGAGTTATTTTTGTATCCGCATGTCTCTTAAATAAGGTTGAGATGTTTAAGCAGTGCACTGTAGATTCACAGAGGGAATGAAATGTTAGGTTTGTGTCTGATAATAGGTGAAAACTTAACATACCTCTAAAAGAGATGCAAGAAGACCCTTAAAATCAGCAGAGAGCTTGCTGAGGGCACTGCCTTGCCTCTGGGCATCACCGTCAGCACAGATCTCAATGAGAACGGCCATACGGGCTTTCAACCAGCCAAGATTCCCCTCCTGTAGCTCTGCATCATTCCTCAGCTCCTGCACACAGAAAAAGAGGGCGATACAGCTCATGAGATCACACGAGTGAACCCAGTTCCACAGTCTTATCAGCAGTGACACTGACGAGTCAGCAGCACATCACAACTGACACATCGCAGAGGAGGCGAGGACAGGGGTGTCAGTGGATGGTCGGGCTGTGGCGTGTGCAGACTAACTCACCGTGATGGTAGCCTTCACCTGGCTGTATTTTCGGGGATCGTTGGCTCGATTTCTCAGCAGCCTCAGTTGACTCTCTTTGGATATAAGCCAGCAAGAGAGTTCAGCATACCTGTTTCACACCACAGAATGAGAATTTCACTTACAATTCAAAACGATTTCATGAATTGTGAAAGAAAAGGTTGGATTTCTGCAAATTGTCAGCAATCAGTTCATCTAAAGCACGGTCTTTTGATCACCGGGTGGGGGATTTCCAACTTTTGTTTTATATGATTTTATTTTCCTTTGCATCCATCGTCCAGGTGCGCATTACATAACACTTGACTTAGTAAGTACAAAATAAATTATATTAGCGTTTACAAATCACTTCTGTTGTTACAATGTCAGTAAAACAGTCAAACAGTTAAATTCTATGCTGGACTACAGCTACATCCCTGCGTTGGATCCCTTCACCAAAATAAGTAGTTATTGCACCTTGCATTGTACTCCTTCCATTTGTCTGGGTGTTGCATTAGCTTCTGATGGGTGTTCTCAATTTCCTCTTGCACCTCAAGGAAATCCTTTCTTGCTGTTTCCAAGGTCTGATGGACTGGGTCACCCTCAGGGAGCTTTTGACAAAGTTCCTCCATTAGCTGCAGCCTTTTCTCACATATGGACTGGGGCCCCTTCTCCCTAAAAAAGGCCTAATATAAAAAAAAAGGTATTCTTGTTTTAGAGGTGAAAACCTCAAACAAAATATAACATCACTTCTCTCATTCCAAAAGCAAGTGAACTAGTGTTTCATACTGAGTTAAAAAAATGAAAATGGATGTGAAAGACAACAAAGCGCTGCAGAGGAGAGTACATGCTTGACACTGGAAGAGCTTCAGCTCCTTTGGGTCAAGTTAATTAAAACCTCCCCACGAGGCTACACAGCAGTGACTTTGCATGGAATAATTTCCCGCTGTGTTAATCAATACATGAGATGTAGCCAACCGGCCAGCCTGTCTGTGCTCACCCTGTGCTCTTTGATGAGCCTCTCGCTCCCCATGCCAGCCAGGTGGCGGTTCTCCCTGGTCACCTCCGCCTGGCACTCCTGCAGCAACCCCATCAGCTTGCTCTTCTCCACCTCCACTTTAAGATGCAGGAGGTGAAAGGGGGCGTCTGTCTGAATATCCTGGGAAATGAGAAACACAAAAATTGTGATTCCAGTTTCTGAGCAATTTGTATAGTTTCTTTCATTCAACGTTAAGAAGTGCCTGTAAAACAATTTCACTTAACAAATGACACAATTCAAGGCACAAACCTTCCAGTGTTTGTGCAGCTTCCGGACTGTTTCCTGAAGTGACTGCTGCTCCTGCTCCGGCAAAATGTCTGTTAGCTCATCACAGGCCTTGAGGAAAGTATTCAAGACCCGCTGGTCCAGCTGACCGAAGAACTCCTGCAAAAGAAAAAACAAAACAAAACAGGACTTTAGAATGAGTCACACTTTGTACAGATGGTCATGTCTTAATTACAGACTTTTTATACTCTCTTTTAAGTAGATCTGTTATCTAATGTTATGTTTCTGTTGGATTGCTCCATGCTGAAACAGCTTGAAGTGGCCATGAAGTACACAGAAGTAACCACGATGTTGAGACTGCACTGTTTTCTCACCGTGTGTTTCTTGAGCAGCTCCTCTGGGTTGCCTCTCTCTGTCAGACAGGTCTGTGCCATTTTAAGCACCTTCTCCAGCTCTACCCGTGACTCATCAAATCTCTTCATGAGGCTGCTGTTTGCCTCCACATGCTTCCGCCACTCTGTAGATTCCTTAATCATGGCCTTAACACACAAACACAAGTATTTTTCAAGTGCTTAAACAGATCCGAAAGCTAAATAGAATGAAAATAGTCCCTGAGTGTCGCTGTACCTGTGAAGAGGCCTGCAAGTCTGCTACTCTCTTCTGCAGGAGGCTCATGTCCATGTGCTGGAGGGTTTTACTGCTGTTCATTATTTTCTGGATGGTCTGGTGGTTTCTCTCTATCACTGTCAAACACTTTTTACAGCTATGTGTGAAGGTCGCCAGCTCCTGCAGTATGACAAGAAGGGTGTTAGCCAATTATTTGTAACTCAACAGTCTAAAACATGGTTCTCGCAAAAAATGACAAATCAACAGGTATTTTGTGTTTCTTCATCTCATAGGTACCTAACGCGTTCAATTTATTATTACAGTTCTATATTTTACTGATACTGCATCGACACTGCATTTTTTACCTGGCATTTCTGTTTAAAGTCTACTGGTCCCTCTGAGTCGGTGGTGCTGGTGATATGACTGGCCTTCTCCAGAGCCTGGTAGAAACCTGTGATGTTCTTCTCCATTTCTTCCAACGGAGGTAAGAGAGACTGGGACTCCCTCAGCAGAGGCAAACTTCTCTCTCTTACCTGATTCAAGGAGAGTATGTTGATTAAAGTGCTCTGCTGTTAAATCAATAACATCAAATAGCCATTTTTTACAGGCCTTAATCTTGCCAGCAATTCAGCTTTGTGGAAAATAAGGCATCCTTGCAAATTATGAGTATAGTAATTATATACTAAATACTCTGTGAATACTAAATATTTGCCAATAAAACTCTTTTCTTTTCAATCTTCTGAAAATCATTTAAACGATTATTTGCACTAAATGAAAGGTGACACTCCTATATCTTGTTATGATAAAGCATATCAGAACTAGAAAAATACACCAGTTGAGTCCATATCTTCCTAGTCCAACATATAAAGCACCTTAAGTTCTAACTTGACTGTCACTATCAGTCCTAGAAAACCCACATCAAAAACAAAGAATAGACACTTGGATGACATACTGTATAATGTCATACACACACCTTGCTCAGTTGCTCTTTGATCGAGGCCATCACAGCCATCATCTGTGAAACCTCCTCCTGTGGAGTGTCTTTGGTCAACAGCTGAGCAGTCCTGCTCGCTGCCTTACAGGCAGCTTCCATCGCCGGCACTTTGTGCTTGATTTCCTACAGTAAGTTGGGAAACAGAGTATAGTGACTGTTTTCAGTGTACAGAAGAAAAATCAGTCTAACCTGAGGAAAAGGACGAGTGTATCGGCTGTTTACCTCAACATCCTGAACAAAGGCTCTGACATTAAGGAAAGACACTTGGACAGGAGCAGTCATCTTCTCATTGGTTCCATCCATGAACATTTTCAAGGTATTAATCCCATCTTGATAGTCTTGCCTCAACTTATCTACTTCGTCTGCTCTTGCATACTGCCAGTGAAACAGACAGGAAGAGCAAATGGATCATCGTTATCTGTTTTACAGGGATCATTATAAATATATGTTTTTTCATGGTGCAGATGTTTAAAGGGGCGTTGTATTTACATGTTTGACTTTGACAAACAGTTCCCTCCATCTTCCGTTCAGAAGGAGAAGCTGCTGCTTCAGATCTCGTGAGACTGTTTCATCGCAGGTCTCAATGAGGAAGTTTCCCGCATCATTCATGTCCATGTGCTGCTGCACCCACTGGGAGAGATTTCTGAAGAAATCCTGAAAGAAAGGACAACAAAGGGCAAAGTTACAGTCTCAAATACTTTGTGAGCATTTAAAAACATTCCTTATAGAGCATATCAACAGAAATATAAGCTTTATATTATAAACACTACTCTTTATCTTTAATAATCTGTGAGTGTACTTACACGTTTGGCATTCTCAGACTGATTGAGCATCTGCTCAGCGTCCTCTAGCCAGGCCTGCAGAGCTGCCACTGTGCTACTGTACTTCTCCCAGTTACAGATCACCTCCTCCAGCATGCTGCGAACACTTCGCACCTCCAAAGACAGGTTCTTCCACTGAGCTGTGGCATCACTGAGGAACTTACTTACCCCCTCTGCTTCATCGACTGAAAACAGAATATTACATTAATTCAATTCAGTTAAAACCTACATGAGGATCAACAGTACAAGACAGCAGTTGATGGTATCTGCTCATCACTTGGCCATTAGCTTGATGCTAAAGTGTGTTAGGTCAGAAAGATCGTGCTAATAGAGCATTCCAGCAGATGCAGTTGTTGCTTCTTTTTCATGCATAATGCAGTATCATGATTTTTCAGCTCTGGCAGTTAAAAGTATGTTAAAAAGAAGAGTTGCAGCCCCACATTTATAGAAAGAAACAGTTCAGTAGACAGGCAAAACTAAGGGATCAAAGACTGTCGGACTGTTTTTGGACTTACCTTTGTTACAGGTCTTAGACCCTGTAACATGAAATCGATAATAAGACTGTTTACCATAAACCCAGACAAATGTATTCATATATATGCGTATAATATATGTATAAATTGCAAACTAATTAATACTAAAACATAAAAGAGTCTTACTTGAACTGTCAGACTTTACATAAACTTCTGCAGCTTGTTTGAGGGCTGTGAAGATTATCTCATACTGCTCAAAGAACCTGTGGCCTTCTACAAAAGTCTGGAACAGAAAGACAAACATGTAAGTACAAAATAAATCATTTTGAAGACACATCGCTCAAATACTGTAACTACAACCCCAATAATTCCAACTTACAAGGTATGTTTGCAGCAGGAGTTCAACAGAGTCCCGTCTGCCATATTTAATGATCCAGGATTTGAGCTTTGACTCAGCCAACATAAGAAATGCCATCAGTCGATACTTCATTTCCCAGAATTCCAGTTTAATTAAGTGAGCGTGTGATGATGTGGACACAAAATTGAACCTGCAATTAAGATTAAAGAGGAATAGATTGCTGCATTGATGTCGATGTTTAATTAAATGCAATTTTTCATGAGACAGTAAGTGATCTTACCGTTCAGCCATATCTTGGAGCTGCTCCGGTGGGACAGGTACCCCATTCACTGATCTGTCCCTGTGGATCTGCTGGAAGGTTTGCCTGTGTGATTCCAGGTTTTTTAACACCTCCTGCAAAATGTAATCACAGTTTTCCTGTAAACTGTGCCTGTATTAAAAGACTGGGATAGCAACCGTAGCAATAACATGGTCTGTATTAAAGGTCTGCAGCATTACCTTATGCTGCTCTAGTTTTCGGTGAAGAACATTGGCTGTCTCTTCATGAGCATGTTGGATGGGAATGTCCTCTCTGAGAGCCATCTCTGCCCTGTGAAGCCAGGCTCCAATCACACCCAGAGGACCAGGCAGGGACTTGTCCAGATGGATGTGCCAGTCCAGCAGCTGCAATTGACATCCATTAAAAAACAAATCCTCTTCCAAAGCAAGATCCCACCACTCAGGAGGCGATACTGATCAAAACATGTCCACATGTTCACAAGCATTCAGGCTACAAGAGAGTTTTATGTCAGTCTAGACAAGCTGTGGGTGTCCAGAGGAGCAGACTGCCCAGTGAACAAAACCTCCTCTGTTCCCATCTCCTCCCCTCTGAACAAACTCTTAATTCAAACGCTTGCACCCCCCTGAACTTTAACTGGCATCCAGTGGAGAGAGGACTGCTGAGTTGTGTTCCTGTCTCATTATGATAATTTTCACTCAGATAAAGCTGCTTTTAAGCAAAGAGAAACATGGTGACAAATAACAGAGACAATCTATTATTAATTATCAGGGGTTGTTTAACTTAGGTATGATTAATTATCATAATTCATAATTATCCTGTTTTATTTGTGGCTCCTTTATAAATTATTCATGTGCAGAAGTATGCAGCACAATTACCCTGGCAGACACACGGTCCCACGCCTGTTTGACCAGAGCTTGGTCCACGGACAACTTGCCGTCCCTGTTCACGGGCTGAAGCAGTGGATCTGTCTGCTTCTTCTTCATTTCATACTGTACACGGAAGCTCTTGAATGCCTGAGAAAACAAAAGAGAAAATGAGAAAGTGGTGAGAGTTGATAAATGCCTGTTATGTAACAACACACTTTGTCTTTGCAGGAATGACTCACCTGATATTTGTCAGTGAGGTTTCCCTCTGCCCCCTGAGCCCGCAGCACATCTCTCTCCAGCTGATCTAAAAACACCTTCAGCTCTCTCAGCATCTTCCTCTCCTCTCTCTGTCACAATCAGGGAACATTTAGCTCAGCGTCACAGGCACAAATTTATCTGAATCATTTTTTATTAAGGCATCATGCGCTACAAAACCTCACACCAAACTGACATTCCAGAAACACCTCAACAATTGAGATTAAAGAGAAAAAACACACAGGTAAGGACTAAAAAAAACTTTACCTGCTAAGATTTCACATAAAGCCAACCACTAAATTTTAGCAAATATTAGTTTTAGAAATTGTGGTAGAAGGAAAGGGATACGGACACTAGCAGCTTCTTCAAGCCACCAATTTAGTCTGTTAATTTAGTGAAACATACCTCAAGCATTTGCTCTATATCTTGGGGACCAAACTATCCAGGAAAGCAATGCACACAAAGAGATGCAAACACACCGCAAAACACATTAGATGCATTATTAAAAAGAAGCAAAGAGGATGGGAAATGGAAAGAGGACGAGGTGGGAATATACTCCAAACAGAAAGCATGCAGCGCTATGACCTGAACTCTCACCTGGAGTATGGGCACTGACAGTGCAAAAGTTGGAATTGAGCCAAGAAGCAGCTTAATGTGCACAAAAAAATATTGAAAATGATTATGGTGATGATGATGATGATGATGATGATGATGATGATGATGATGGGAAACAGAATTTCGATGATTACGTTACAGCTTTAATCATGCTGTGATTATTTTGATTCATGTGAGTTTCATGGGATAAAACGACACATATGAAAAACTGAAGACACGGGCTTAAGCTCAGCAGCAGTTAAAGCGTGTTTTCATCAAGCATATCCTGTTTCTCTGCACGTGGTCATTCTCCAATGAATGATGATGCACTAGGAGAGCAACTTTATACACTTAGCTTAAAACAAATAATGACACATGGAATTAAGTGTGAATCTTAATACAGTATTTAGTGTTAACAATCATATTTCTTTTCCAGCACTGTGTATCACTGGCTGATATGCACTATATAAATATATATACAAATCTAATAAACAAAGTACCTCATCTTGTCCGTCAGTCTCAGAGTGGTGGGGGTTTGGGTAGTGTTTGAGGAACTGAGCCACATACGTCATGATGGATTTCTCATCTGGCTTGTCAACATCCACATCTACAGAGCAACAGACACATTATCTGATATACAGCTGATGAAACTAGTATTATCTGATCCAAACGTCGAGAGGTTGTTTTTCAAGGCTGAAATATTATGTCAGTATTTAACCTTATATATGATCTCAATGACTAAGAAATAAAGAGCTGATATGACACAGCCCAACACAGCACATTTGGTATTAAGTCAGTGACATGGAAAAAAACACACATTTTGTGCCATCAAGAGGATAAATCTCCTCAGGCCTGACAGCTATTTATATAACTAATTTCATCTCCATCCTTGGCCTGACGTTTCTAGAAATCAGGGTCAAGCTTCTGTAAAAGCAGAGACATTTCAGTGCAGGTCTGTGTGCTATAAAACATCACGACTCTGCTAGTGGAGACAGGACTGCAGAGCCACTGCAGACTGCTTCACTTCACACTGACTAAAACTCAGAGCTACAAGTAAACAGAGAGTTTTAATCCTCTGGAGGTTTTCTATCCTCAGCACACCTTTAGTAAAAAAGCACTCTTGTAGATTGGACTGACAGAGTAATGCGATTTCATTAACGTAATTAATATTTTTACATTTGCTGATTTATGTGTAAAGCACTGATAAAATTTAAAAGAGCATATTCAATGATAGCCTGTGTGTGTAGCCTACTGGCAGCAAAGGTCATGGGTACCTTCTGGATCCAGCAGACGGGGAATACCCAACTCATTTTCTGCAAGTGCAAAGGCTTCCTCCAAATTCTCCCTGTTGCTCCTCCTCCGCACCACCTCCATGTCGACCAGGTCTGGCCTGATGGCATGCACCACCGACTGGAACGCAACGCCATCACGCCAGCTGGGACCAAAGTCCTTCACCTCAATTCCATGAAACCTGAAAAACACATATGGAACTACTTACTGTATCCTGTACAGAATACTGAAGATGTAATTAAACTCGTATATAAACATATCAGCTGGCAAACAAGGTCATTTGACAGTGACGTACTTGGCTGCTGTGGACTGCACCCATCTCAGCAGGGCCTTCTTGGCATTGCCCTGAAATTTGTTCACCACCTTTCTCTTCATGGGAGGGCTTCCTGTTTCAGAGCTGGCTATACTGTCCACAGAAGAGTTGCTATTAGACAGCGCCTGGAGGGCTGGCAGGTTGCTGGTTAACTCCTCAATCTAAATGAAGAACAAGAGAAGAAGAGGGTGCATTGTGACCATAGCAACACAAAAAAAATGGCAGTGTTTCTGGGCACTCACTATTTATAGCTTTGCCAAAACAAAAATCAACATTTGACCAAAATGTTGAGCAAGAAACATTTAGTTCGGAGTTTGTGAAATGCAGGGTTTATTTGGAGTGCATCAACTCACCAGGGATAGGACATATCAGTTTATCTGTTTGATATTGTTGTATTGTGTTATTGCTTAACTTAACACCAGCACCCCTGTGGCTTCTCCAAACTGGGGGCTGTTACAACCACAGTCTATTGTAGGTAATACACTGACATGGGTAAGTACCTCAAACAACCCCACTTCAAAAATCCTGTTCTATCACTTTAAACTCTCAGCAATCAGATGAAGTATTACCTGGAAGTAGAGGATAATGGTCCATATCAACCCAAGGACAATTGATGGCCGTCCATCTGCGATGTCAGTGGCATGAATGTTAACAAGTTTGATCTGAAACAAAAGCAAATCAGAGGATTATTCAGGAAAATAAGTCATACAGAATTAAAGTGAGTTTTTTGTTTTTTCTGCATTTTCACCCACAGAAGCCCCTGGAGTTTCATTCTCTCCAACACAACACTGCAAGCTTTTTCCTCTGCTCAAAGTCATCAAAGTCAGGCCTTTGATGCAGGTAAGTACTGTAATATAGCCAAACCAGAGAGGCAGACACAGCCATAGTGAACCAGAGGAAACAAAAGAAAAGAGAAGACAATTTGTGTTCAGCTAGGCGTTAAAGTAAAAGCAGAAATACCACAGCGCAGCAAACCTTGCATTGGACAACTGCTACAAAATGCCATGTTCACACCTCTACATTTGCTCATAACTGTGGGGAGCCAGACACTTCAGAAACCAGTGTTCAAGTGAAAAATGCATCCAATGCATGTGAGTAGAAAAGCATAATGACTACATTTATAGAAAGAGAATGGCTTTATCCAAGCATTGCTGAGTACGCATCGTGCATCAAATGAAAAAAATGCATACAGTATAGGATCACACAGGGCGTTTAGTGGCGACTGACCGGAGATCCTCGATACACAGACTGAGGGCACACATGATGGGAGAGAGATCACAACAATGTAAGTCTCAGTCCTCAGGGAACCCAGTTGAAAGTGGGACACAGGCTTCATAGAGCCAAGGGATTTAGGGATGGGTTATGTAATCAAGAAGTCCTGTTTCTGTCTGCTGCGTCTCTGAGCGTAGCGCCTGTTGTCCAGCTATAGACAACTTATGCGCAATAACAAATGTGTAAAAGAAAATCTGCCTTTTCTCATCAGGTTCAATCATTTCCTGGACTTCTTTATGAAATGCGGCCTTTTTTTTCAACTCTCATGTTTAGTTTTGGAAAAACGTTTAAAAGGTGAAACCTGCAGTTTGAGTGAATGCTTACCTTTCTGCCTTCAAGAAATTTGAGCGCAGTGCCGATGTTGGAAACCCAGTGAATCCTTTTCAGCTGGCGGCCTTGCTCGCGTGGCTAAGGACAGAGAGGTCAGCAGGTGAACATCAAGCTAGCCGAGGCAAAGCTGCATCGCAAAAAGCTGATTTCTTGATTCAAACATCTAACATGGGAAGAAATTAACCTCCAGGTTGGCTTTTTTTCCTCCTGTACAAAACGCTCACTTGAAACTTGATGATGTGAAAAGGGTCTTGGAGTATTTGCAGGGCTTTTGGTACATAAATTAACCGGTGAGCATCAAAGCTGCTTTCAGAGAAAAAGTATAATCCTCTGCTTTAAAACACGAGTTAGAACCGGCCTCACTGAGATCTGTGCGTGTTCAAAATTTTTGGCTGATATAAGCCAGCAGGGGTGCACTCCTGAAAGCAGTAAGTGAAAGCATCAGGCAGTGCTCACCATGACATGAAACTGACTCATTTGCCAAGTAACAGCTTTACAAATGACATGGCAGTTTGTTTCAAGACAGGTCTGATTACTAAATCCCTGTGTGTGTGTAGAGAGAGAGAGGGAGAGACAGACAGCAGTGAGCCAGCAGCTTCTCACAGTGGGGAGGCTCACATCTAAATTAGGTCTCTGCAATTTCTGTGCAGTGATCCAACACTTAATGCGAACGACAACAATCTTATTCAGATTTATTGATACAGAAAAAATATACACTTCAAACTTTATTTAGGGTTTTGGTTTTTCCCTGATTCAACTGCATTTTCAGAGTTGAACAAGTGTTAATATCATGTTAAGGTATTGATTCATGCATTTGTCGGAGTAGATTTCTGAGTTTACACAATTATTTTAGACTGAATATACATTAATGTGTTGGGACAGAGTAATTTATTTTGTGAATTAAGTTTTGTCGACTGGTTGCATTCACTGTCACCTCTGATGATCTCCTTACATCAAGCAGTTATCTTTCAGGCAATATCTTTAGTCCTAAGCTGTGAAAACCAGGCTGTTTTAATTGCTTTAAAGACCAATGAACAGCAGCGAGTAATCTGTTTAACTGTGTCTTGAAAACTTGTGACTCAACAATTTATGTCACTGATGCAGTGATTTTGTATGCAGATTTCTTGTATTACACCATAAGATAAATCATACCACTTGGAGTTACATGATGTTGGGAATCCAAACAAACAGGAACAAGTTGACTTGTTGTAATGTGATGGCGCCTTAATTTACATAGCCATTATTTGAAGTGGATATTATACAGCAATGCTCTTCACCTTTAGTAAATCCACACTTCATCAAGAGTGTTAATCACCTTGTGTAGAAGATAATTTAACCATCTTACAGGTATGAGTCAGGCCTAACATCTCTGTGCAATTCAGTGTTTAAATCCTGTGCACAGACAATCCAGAAGTACCACTTACTAGTCTCTGGCCAGACAGCACCTCCAACAAAGCCAAGAGCTTCACCCCATCTTTGATGTCCTCAAAAAGGTCATTAACCTCTAGTGGTGGTTTGTACTGGAGGAGAGAAATCACAGCTTTAATTTAATACAAATATCAGTCTTTAAAACCAATACATTTATATGATGCCACATTCTAAACACTATGCTGTGAAAGGATGTTGGTATTCTAAGCCATTAACAGGGATGAAAAGAAACCGAACGCTGTTGGTGAGAAACAGGCTTGTTAGCAGCAGCCACAGAGCCTCCCTGCAGCTGAAAAGATGGTGCCTTTTCCTCGGCAGTGGCTTGGTGCCCAGTCCTGAGGCGATGGCACTCATTTAACCCTAACCGGGTACTGTCTCCTGATATGATATCCACACATTTACAGAGCTGTGCTATCTCCAAGACAAATGACAGCGTTATAACCTACTGCGTTACATGAGCATTACCGTATAAGTAAATGAAACAGATGTGTATTTATTCAGCAGAGTGAAGCTTTAATTAAAAGGAAAGCTCAACATGGGAATTCTTTATTTGGCACCGTATACAGGCCATTTCACAACTCAACATATTCCATGACAGGATGCAGTTGGCTGCCTATTTAGGGCAAAGCAGTGTGAACAGGCAAGCGTCCGTCCTGTTATTCTGTACATGTACACTTCACTTCTTCTGCTCACAAAAGCATGCTTGGAGATGTAAAATATTTAGTATCACAATTATATTCAGATACTGTTATTTAGTTGTTTGAGACACAAACAAAAGTTCTATTAGTATCCATATGATTGCAAATGAGGCCAGATTTGTCAGTTAAATGTACTCTTTGACTATAGGAAAGGCTCATATTTTTATTCCTACTAGTCAGATTAAAACCAAAAATAATAATCCAATTCAATGATTATTCAGCTAAAATGTGAAATTGTACCATCGCCGAAAATAGCTTTTGCCATTCCCACTCGGCAAAATATATTTATTGAGCGACAGAGTCACATGAGACATCCTAATGGTAGGAAAACTGTGAAAATCACTGGAAAGGTGCTTAGTAATACAATATCAGAGGAAACAGACACAAAGGTTGAGGGGAAAGTGTGACAACTGCAGGAAGTTGAAACTTAGATAATACATAGTTTCACCCATAAAAAGGCGATTCCTTTCAGGCCTCATACTCAACATTTCTTCACACAGACACACAAAAGTAATGCAAATTATTACAAGAATTCATTTGTCCTCTGTCATTAAAGTCATTGTCAACTTTCCTGCTAAATAAGCCCATCTTATCCAGACGTCAACTGTCCACAGTGTAAACTGTTTGAGGGCTCTTTCATGATGTGGCTTATGCTACATTAGAGCTATTGGTATGCACAGTGAGTGAGCCTGAGCGCAGTGCATGAATAATAAAGAATAGACCAACAGAGCGTCTCTGCGTTGGCTCACCACATAGCTGAGATTCTTCTAAAGTTTTAGAAGCCACACTTTGAACTGATGTGGACAGATCAGGCCAACAAAACACCAGTCTGGACTAAATCTCTTTTGACAGGTTCAAGGCTCAAACACCGCATGGCTGTCGAGTTAAACACTGCTGTGTCATCAGAGACCACAGTCATAACGAGATCACTCAGAATTTATTCTGAATTACAAACTGAACAGTTTTTCAGGAAATGGTAAATTTCTGCAATATCACAGTCCCACGGTTCGCTTTGATTCAGTGCGTTTAATCAAATATGATGCGTTATTTTAGGGTCACAGTGTGATGTAATACAACATGTGTTATTGTTGTGCACTCCTTGTAATTTACATGCAGGTGCCTTAGAAGCAGACGACGGCCTGCAGGGAACTGTCCTCACCCTCTTGCTCTCCATCTGCACACCTCATCACTGTCCCTGCCAATCCTATCCACAAATACACACACTCAGATGAATAACAAAACACCCACACACATACCTGCACAGCCATACACACACAGACACCTAATACACAACAAATCCATAGCCCACACACCAGTTTCTGAATAATTCCATTAATCCTCCCATATGTCCACATAAACACACTCCACTAGTGGTACAGAGGCTCATCCAAGTATAAATGCCCCTAGTGAGCCTCTTTAAAACAGACCTGCACAGTTCTGCACTGCAAAGATGCTTCTGAGCTCTGTCATGTTTGTGTCATCTTTCTCGCAAAGCAACAAGCAGCATGACCTTTTCGATGTTTCTTCTCTCAGAACAGAGCAGAAGAAGCACTGGTCTGCCGCTCCACCAAATATGAGTTGTTATTCAATGCTCTACAAATGAGGTAAATGATGTCATTATTTACAGTTAACTGTATAAATTCAATTATCTCGTGCAGTGTTATTAAGGGCCATCATCGTTGATCGCATGGCAAGGCTCATCATGCAGTTGCTTCCCTCCACAGGCGTGACGGGTCAGTGGCCTGAAATACCACTGACCAAAGAGAAGCTACATAATCAGGATGAGCAATAAAACATCACGAGTCTCTGATGAAAGAGGTCAACATAGCACAGCTTCCAACTTGCTTGTGATGTAATTGCTCTGACAATTTGCTTTATAGGAGCTTGATGATCCTGTAAAATCTCCAAACCCTGTCAAGTGATTTATGACGCAGCAAAGAGCATGAATGGACATTCACACTTACCTTCGCTAAATGAGAATTGATCCATTTTGTGAAGGTTCTCTTCTGCACTGCCTCTTGCTCATCTGAGAATTAAAGGTAAAAACAGCATGTCAGTATATACAAGCCAAATGCACTGATGGTTGACCTTTAGTGAAAGCCTCAGACTTGAGACTACAGAAGCTGGGGATGTGAGAACACACAACCAAATGGGAGGAATACATGCAACAGGACTTGATGATCAGAGACTACAGATTGGTTCTTGCAAAGAAGTGGCTGTTAATTGATTCTAGATATGGATATGGCTGGGTTTATAGCCACCACAGAAACATAAAACATATAAAATATTAATCCCTTACTATAACTTTTGCCTGTTAGCCTTTGCAAGACTCCACCTGCCACGATGCTACATCACCCACCTTTAAACTGTATCATTTTACGCCATTTCTGGGATATCAAGTAGCATCACACTAGCCCTGCACCAAGCATGTTACAGACTTCTTCAAGGGTTAGATTTGTGCAAAGTGAATAAAAAGCTAGTGCTAGTACAATTGACGCTCCTGAGAAGTGTCGTATGAAGAGTGGAGAGAAACATTTCTGCCATCACATCTTGAGAGCCAACTCTCTCTTCAGTAATGACATGCACGATTGTTTAGGTCACCCCCAGCCTCTTCTGTGGGCTGTTAATAGATTCAGCCACAATGCCTCATGCATTATGCAGCACATATGACAAAACAACTGATTTCTTAGCCTTAGTGGTGCTGCTGTTGCGTTGAGGACTGATTTTCAACACCCTGTCACGCATGCCGGTAGGCTTGTCCAGCACACTCCAAGCACGGAGTGGCCATTTTTAAACATCCACCCTTGGAGATGTAGACAGTGGTCACGTGTTTAAGGAAGCAATGCGAACACTATACAGGGAGCAAAGATGTTATGTTGACCCACAGGCAAATGCTTCATCACCGATGCACAGGGGATGCCCACTGAAGCATAGCACACACATACAGATGCACACATATACACACACAGAAGCAGCACGCTTACAGCTGTTTGTGTAGCATAATACTGGAACTACTTAATGTAGAAGGGATTCGCCTACAAACCATTAGCATATGTTATTTTTCCATATATATCCCAGATTAGCTGCATATGTGCACACAGATGAGGGATGAAGGGTGCTGCTGCCCTACTTACCACGGAGATACTGAAAAAATCCAGTCACCAGATTTAAAGAAGTCTTTCTGGCAGATACATCCTTATAGTGAGCCATTCTACAACCCACTGTCCAGCTCTTTCCCTTTGCCTTTCATGAGTCCCACCGTACATATATGTATGTGAGGAAAATAAGATCCACAGTGGAAAAAAAAACTGGCACAAAGGCACACCGCTGTCCCTTTCCTTGTCTTTCCAGCAGGAAGCAAAACAGATCAGGCTGCCTGGTTTCCCTGGTGAAAGCAAAAGCTGCTGGGGGCTGTGATGAAAATGTCCCCTCCTCCCGGACACTCTCACACACAGGCACACTGACACACGCGCACACACAAACACACACACACAAAGACGGGAGTAGAGAAGAAAACTCTAACAGAGAGGGTCATTTACAATCCCATCTTTCCATCTTCCTGTGTTTTTCCCACCCAGAGGAGCCATGCCTGTGTGGATGTGCACAGCCCCCGCTGCACTGCCTCGCTGTATCATCGTACCGTCTGAGGCTGGAGAGAGATCAGCTAGAAGCATGGCTCCACCAATCAGCATGTGGGAGGCGGTGATGTCACAGCCCTGGCTGCATTATCCTGATTTATTTTGTGTGTGCGTGCGTATGTGTGTGTGCGAGGGGGGGCTGTGTTTGCCTATAACATTTGTCTAATCTTCTGTGAGACTGACACTGTTAAAACAGTGTACAAGACACTGATGAAACAAATCCCATTTGTGTTTGTTTGTTTGTTTGTTATGTTTTAATTTTGGCTGTAAAGTCAATTGAAATCCCCAAAGGCCCATTGATTAAATAGACCAGAACAAAATTAAAAGACTGCTGCACAAAGCTCACCATGGTGCAACAAATCTCTTAATAATTAATGCTGAGGCTGGTGAAGGACATCTACCACCTGCTCTCTCCCTCAGTGTCAATGCTATTGTGACGACAACGCAGACACACCCACCCCGGGATTCCCACTGCAACACACAGGATCATGTAAAAGCTCTAAAGCACACCCACCCTTGTCCTGTAAGACCTAACAGAACCCCCTCGGCTTTGACCAGTCTGTTTTTCTAGTGGTCTGCGGCTCCACTCCTCTGAATATAACACACAATAGAGAATAAGTATGGTACTTGATAGCTTATCATCTCCTGCAGAAAAATCCCTTTATTCTTTCAAGACCACCGGCATACTAAAAGCTTTTCTGATATACTAAAAATAGGCCTGAGCTTGTGATTCTATTATTACTGCTCTATAGAGTGCTGGTGGAACTGGCCCAGAAAAGCTATTTGGGTGAAAATGGATTTTTTTCCCCTCTTTTTATGTCAAAACAGCAAAAGGTTAGAAGTTGCAGCATTAAAACGATGTTGACAGCTGCGCGCACTAAGAACAATGAGCTTTTCAGAAATACTACAATTAATGCTCACAATTATTTATGAGTAGCCGAGTCCTTGAAAAAAAGGGTTGAGTCCTCAAACTGGTACATAAATATGGACAAAGTAAGAAAACAAACATAAATCTTGTAATTAACTGTAATTAAATCATTGGAATAGATTTTGAGAATGTCTTTAACCCTCACACACTCATGTGAAACAGTAGTAAACTTCATAGTGAAGTGAACCTGTTTAATTTTTAGTCAGAGTGCACTTTTTGAAAATAACTAAGACAAGAGTCTTTTCAGTCATTTCAGACATCACACGTTCATATTCATGTAGCTTTGTATATTTCTCCATCACAGTATTAAAAATAGTGCTGCTGCCCCACAAACATAACAGTGGATTGTAAAAGGTTGTCATACAAATGTTTAAAATGTTTAAATGTCTGTTTAAAATGGTAATCCAGCCTGTATGCCTTTTAACGAAAGCTTTTACTGTTTGTGTTTCCTATTTAAATGCCAGATCGGCCCAACACAGGAAAAATCCCGTGCTGCAAAGGAAGTGATGTGTTTTTGTTTCCACCAGGGGCAAGTATGACAAGATATCATCTGAAGTTAAATTTAAATATAATTAGACAGATTTCTAAAATGTTGTCCATATGGAGCTGTACTAAATAAGACAGTAAGATTGGTAACAATTAAGCCAATTCCCAACAACTTCCTTGCTTTTGAAGCTGACCAACTTCACCCACTGAGGAATGCCACAGGAAGTGGATTAAAGCTTTAGAAACAAGGGAGCTGAACCTTGAGAATTTCTAGTCGAATTTAAGTAAACAAGACTATGAATCTGACAAAGCATTTCTGCAAACATCTGGACAGTTTTCCTGATATTCCAGCTGCTCCATTAAAATCCAACAAACTATTAAGGAGCTGTCCAAAGTTCTGAATTCAGCTAAAAGGTTCACTTTGTGTAATAAGAAGCACGTATGTAGGTCAGCTCTGGATATACTAAGTCTGACAAGCATGAAATCCTTATATACAAGGGCTGCCCATCATTGAGTCATTATGTCTTAGTCAACTGATTTAATTAAGCCTGATGTAGCACCAGTAGCTAAGTGGCAATTAAAAGTGGATAGCCCAAGCAACAAACACAACACAGTGCATCAAACCACTAAAGCATCTGCAATTCACATGAGTAATGGAGTACTTAAGGTGATCTTAGGACAGACGATACCTTTGGCAATACTGTACTGTAGGTGCTTGGCTTCATTGGCCTGTGGTGGTCACCTGGGAGCACTGTAAAAGCTCACTCACTCTGTTGTTGTTCCATTTAGTCAAGAGCAGCCCTACTTTAGCTCAGTCAGGCACACAATAATCAGACAGGACAAAAAATAATTGTGTTACCATCCATTCTGTGATGCTCGGCACAGAGGATTTATGACTTACTGAATGGTTTACTGCTCATTCATATGCTCTATTGTTATCTAATGTTAAAAAACAACAACAAATGAAATCAGTATTCTGAAAAAATAAGAAACGGTTTGTTTTAAACCACTCCCTTTTGCAATAATAAGTGTTAAAAACAGTCTGAGGCGTCTTGGCTTACTGTGGAGTGGGAGTTAGGCTCTCTGCTCATGAGATCATATCAGTGTGATGGCTGCGTGTCCCTGGCAGCTGTTCATGACACTGTAGAGTAGAAGCATCTCTTACAGCTGACAACATGCACGCTTGTCTGTCTTGTACTTGCTTTTACTCCAACTGTGATGTAACTGCTCCACTCCCTTGGTGAGCAGAGATTTCTGACCATGGGTGTGCCCATCAACAGTGGTTCTCAGTGGTTTAGCTCATGACCTTTTCTAGCAATGATGCATTTTCAGGAGTTGCTTGACCAAAAAGACTTTGATTTTAACAGCTGAAACCAATAGTTGCCCTGGCTGATCACCCTAAAAAATTAATGCATTCACCAAACTTTTTTTGATGTTTAAATAATTATTTTTAGATCATTTTTCAATCAAAAATGTCAAACATTCACGCTTACAGGCTCTTGAATGTGAAAATTCCCTGTATCTCCATTTTATTTCATTTTAAAACTGATTATTTTAAGTGTTGGACTGTTAAAGACATTACCTTGAGGCCAGAAGAATCTTTTTTTTATATATATATAATTACAATAATAATATTAATTAGTAATAACTTCACTGAGAAAACGGTTTCATCTGGGTTAAAACTGTTTTTTTGTGTCACTCACAGGAAGCAAAGGGGCTGCAAGCTATTTCACATTTCACATCAAATTACTGGTAATCAGAAAAATGAACAACTTTATCTGTCCGTGTGTCACCAGTGAAGGAGAGGACGGATCACACAGCGATTTGTCACCACAAACTCTTCACCAGCTGTGTTTCGTCACATCCTGTTTGACACACAGTCTCAACTAGTGTGAAACCTCAAAAAACCCACAGGAGCCCAGGTATAATGAGAGCAACACGCTTGGCATGCACTCTCAGTTGTTCCCTTGGGTTATTTAAGGTGAAATTACGATCTTATGGAAATTAAATAAATCCTACTGCAGGATAGAGACAGCAACAAATTGAAAGTAGTTTAGTGTCTAGAGGCTCATAAGCTCAGGAGGTGTCTTCACAAATCTGTTTTAATGCGCAATGTAGACGATGAGCATCAATGCTAATCACTTTGTATTCACAAGACGACACGTATTTGCTGGTGTCAATAATTCATCCAGTCAGGCTGACGGCTGCTCAACTCAATGTGACTGTGAAGTAACCGTCTCTGTGGGATGCCTTTAATGACAGGAAGCTAAGTTTTTATTACTGGTGGAAAAAGGCCAGACTACCTTGCTGCTCAGCATCTACAGAGCACCTAAAACCAATGGCACAATAATATCTCCCAGATGTGACCTGATACTAAGTTCCACTTCCTGACATGAAACAAGCAACAGTGACTGGCACTTTCTGCAGCAGATTATAGCATGTGTGCATTTCCTCCACACTGTACTAAAGTGCCTGATATAAATATGTAAAAATATTTTTTCTGCTGACTGTTGGAAGAGGTTTAGTTCGTGTTAATCACTTACAATATACAAGATTAAGTCAAGAAAATGTTTACAAAGACTTACACATGCTTTAATTCTGTGTCAGTGCATGAATCAGTATGAGGGCGCCAAAATCTGTAAAGCAATGAGTTAACAGCCAAATGCCAGGTGCTCTGTGTCAATGCAAATTACACCCTCATTGTGCAAGATATATTTATTAATAACAAGTGAATGGAAACAGCTTTGCAGTGAGCAGGAAACCGAGACTCTCTACAGCAAGAACTGGGCAGCATTGGCACAACCACAGACAAATGTTTCATAACAGTCACCATGGTAACAAGCCATAACGTGTAAAATTTCCTGGTATACTGTACATCTAGAAATTCATCTAAACTAAGCCAAAGCGGATGCCAGAATCGAACAGACATGTGTAGTGATGGTAGTAGCCTGATGCCCTTGTAACAAAAGGGAGACACCAACAAAAAGAGTATCCTGCTATCGATCTATTCTCTTACCAAGGGCAGAAAGGGTGTCAGGTTTTGGTCTTTGCAGGTTTTGCATTGTCTGTGCATTCATGAAGCCACAGTTGTTGTGAGTCAGTATGTAAGGACTCAGGCCAGATTAAATGTTCCTGATGATCGCTGGCCTGCCTCAAAAAGAAATAATGAAATTAAGGATCTAACTTTTTAGCCCAAGACTCAGATGGAAACCTATAGCCTATAGCCCAAATATTAGCCTATTCCTGAATAAACATAACATTCATTTTCCTGGCACCAAAATGATTTGATGCTAGTTGAAAAATGACATAAAGGGGAAAATGCATGGCTCTTTGCAACTAATTTAGCTTCCTAATCTGTATACAAAATCTTATCTAAAGCTGTGAAGACACACGGATCAAAGGAGAGCTCTGATGTATTTCAGATCAGGAGTCTCAAAGTACTCACTGAATAAAATGAACCACATCCCTCTAAATATCTTCTTAACTACCCTATCTGTGTTGCCAAAGAATGCAGTATTTCTTGTTGTGGTCTGGTCACAAGATATAAAAAGAATGAACATTAATTTTCCTATTATTCCAAATAAGATTATGTGCTGTCTTGAAAAAAAAAACTGGTGATAAAATAGACCATGTGCACAGTAAATACAATTACCAGAATATGAGATTACATCATGCTCTCAAAGGCTACAAGTGCTCAAGAACAGGCAAGTATTAAAAAAGCCCTTTACAGGACATAGTTTTAATTTTATAACTCTTGGAAACCTTACCGAAAAAACAGAAGGCAGGGAGACAAGAAATATGAGTTACACCGATAACCATTATCATAATGCCAGGAACCAATAAGGCGAAATAGCTGAATACTAATGACACATTTTCAGTTGTAGTTCTAAAAGCTCCTATGTGAGAAAGTGCATGTGTGTGTGTGGAAGCATGAGTGTATGGAAGCATCCTGCCTTGCAAAACCTGGCAAACTTCAGATGGGCATGCAGCCCAGCCATTGAATCAGCACAATGTTACTGTGCAGCAGCGCAGGAGGAGAGAAGGTTTTGTCTGTAAGCCAGCTGAGCAATACAGTGTCACTTACCCTGCAGCTTTTGCATCACATTAGCAATGTCCACAGATGATCGACCCATGTGCCGTGGAGAGGCCATGTTGTCTCACCGCAGCTGTAATGACAAGGTAAGTCACTGATGCTGGGAGCAGAAGATCCTTCACAACTGTCCTGAGTGGGACATCCCCTCTGCCCCTCCCTCTGCTCCTCTCTCTCTCACTCGTTCTAATTTCACTGCAGGACTAAGTCCAATTGAATCTCAGGTTTCATGCAGGGACAAGCAGGTTTACTGTCCAATAGAAACGCTTCTTCCATTCATTGCCTGCAAAAGAGAAGTACTTTAGGAGGGTTTCAAATGAAGCCACACAAACTGTCAAGCAATTACTGCACACACAAGTTTGCTCACCGTTCAACTTATCAAAAGATGTACAGGCCTCATTATTGGATAAACTAAATTGTTAAACTTCTTTTCTTGCATGCTTCTGTCAAATGCCTGTATCTACACCATCCAGGGGAACTCACCTTTTAGTGACTCTTTATATAAGAAATGAAATAACCTTCGTACTAGTCTAGGATTTGGCACACTCATGTTTCTCAGTTTAACTCATCCTCATCATTATCAACTGCATGTGACACTTTTAACTGATATCTTCATGTGTTTAATTTAGTTTTTTATCCTTTTTTATCTCTAGATTACAATTTTGTGTTTTATGCAGTTGTAGACAGGACATTCTTGCAAAAGTCTGAAATCTGATTTTCTCCGTGTTTGGCCTATTTTATGCAAGACATTTAGACATGTTGCACTGGGAAACCTGACTGCTTGCAATCAGCTGTGGTAGATACACTTCACAGTAAATGGATCAGGTTAGAGGATAACTCTGCAAAATGTTTGTGAAACTTGCCAACACCCTTAAACCCAAAAATAAAGTAGACAGTGAAAGAGGAAGTTAAATGTTCACAACCTTTTGAAGGAAATGTCTGAATTAGCCCCCAGAAGGGTCATAGAGACAACTCGATTAGAGTTGACCAAAGTAGGATAGCTGTTGAACTGAGTCGTGTGGAGGCAGAGTAAAAGTGTTATCAGCGCCAGATCAACACGAGAGGAAGTTACAACAAACGCCACAAACTCACAGAGCGACGGGCCCGAGAGCATTAACGCGCGAAAATGCATGTTTATGTAAAGAGTAGCCTGACAACCAACGCACAAAACATAGCGCTATCAAATGAAATCTAATTTGGCATTTCATCTTACCGCGTCCAGGCCTGCAGAGCATGTTAACTTCACTTAGGAAGTGTCTCTCTGTGTTTCCTGGTTGCCAATGGTAACGGTAAAACTGAAACATGGTGGCGTGAGGTGAAGTTTGTAACCACAAGAAGAAGAGAGGCACGCTGCTGGCGGCGAGCTGCGCAAATTAGAGAAGGAGGAGGAGGATGGGTCGGAAATGTGTCGACTAATTCCTGTCCTCCTAACTTTGACAAACAAAAGGGTCCATTCTTTGGCTCAACAGAGAGGAATTCTGCGTATCTGCCTCTCTCCCTCCCTCCATATCTCTCTCTCTCAAGCTTAGTTTGAGGCTCCTCACAGTAAGTTTAGAGTGACCTTCACAGACAATATGACAGACAGAAAGAATAACAATGATGTAAACAAAAATATGAATATAAAAAATTGTAGAGCAGCTTTCATAAATACATGCAGCCCATGCAAGCTCATCAAGTGCTTTGCATGAAAAACATAGAATGACATAAAATCGGGGATAGAAAGTCGTAATATAAAAATAAATGTATGTAATAATAAAATAATGTAAATAAATTACAAATGAGAAGAATAAAATCAACTTAATTAAAACAGGAGAAACCCCCTTTATGTATGCATCTATTTAATAAATAGAATTTAATATGAACAAGTCTTTTTTTTCTCTCTTTGAATAAGCAGTAAGCAAAACATCTTTCAATGGCTTTCAATGGGAAGGGAAAGGGGATGGGGCTACAGACCACCTGGATCATATGAGTATGTTAAGCAATCAAAGTTATTTTTACTTGATCATCTCTCTTCATACAAAAAATGACGTAATTAAAAACATAATCACATAATGTACACGAGCGAACAATACCAAATAAGTTGTTACATGAAACTGGGGTGTTTTGCTGAAATCTACTTCCCTGTTCATTTCTGTCTTTTTCTTTCACTTTGATGTGAGTGACTGTCAGTTTTAAAAGAGTAATGGTCAATTAGGAAAATTCAATAATCCATCTCAAATGAAAGCCTTATAAGCCTGCAGCTGGATTCATATATGCATTGTATTGTGTTTTTGGACAGCCACCAGGTTGCTGATTTATGCAGAATGCAGTGACCGTGAAGACCTCAAAGCTGCAGCTGCAAGTACTTCAGCACCACCTGCTGGACTTATTTGTCATGTGAATGTCTTGAATACAGGTTTAGAGAATTTTCTACAAAAATCAACTCTTTGTTATGAAATGTCCAAGTTCTGTCCTACAATATTAGTTATTCTGATGTATAAGTAAAACATTTAAATTGTATGTCAGCTGTTGAGCTGTAGAGGGCTGGTTTGTAGTCTGCCTGAAGACTCAAAAGGCAGAAGTGATGTGGGAACAGTGCAACAATGGAAGGAAATCCCCACAGAGACTTGGAGCTTGATAGCCTGCAGACTCTCTAGTGGATGGTTAGATTTTCATACTTTAGCTTGTCCAGAACCTTGTCAAAACACCTTGAAACATTGCCAATACCTTTTACGTCAGAAGTGAGGTTGCATTTGAATGGCTTTGATTTCTTTTAATTTAATTTTACAGTCCCATCAAGAATCAGTTTCTAGAAAAAATAAGTTTCCTAGTCACAAGAAAACACAAGACACATGCCATTACTTAGGCCAATAAAGCCATTGTTGAAAGTATTGATCCTAAGGAAATGATGCAAAAGGAAACAACCCTGTTTCCCAGTGCTATGTCCAACACAGATAAGCAATGCACTTGCTAATTTTAAAGCCAGAGAGGGAAGGAAGCATGACAGCAAAGTTTCCGCCATACCAAACTGTAGGGGGAAACACACAAAATCCTGTCTTGGAAAAAGCTTAGTGTTCAACTGTCTGCTCAGGGGTTAGTGCGGAATCAAGCACCAGTTTATGGTGAAATTATGGCACAAAATGAAACACATCCCTTTTTGGAGATACTAAAATCATTTAATCTTGGTGAGTGTATCTGTTTTTATTTCTTGTGAAGCTCGAGGGACTATCCCAAAACTACTATGTGAGAGTAGCACATCATTCTGCTGTAAAATGCAGATTTGAGGGCTCTTCTACTGAAATTATATTTTTACAAAAAATATGTTTTGTTGCCAGACCTGACTTTCTATGAATGACTGAAACGCATATCATTTTCAGACTGATGTCTCTGCAGCTAGAAAATTACAAAAACTACCACTAAATTAAAGTGTTAAATTAGTTTAGAGACAATATATATTAAACTAAACTTGAACAATACCTCATCCAAACAACTCAGGGTCCTATTGTCGTCCACAAAGTCAAAACAAATGATCAGAAAACAGCTTTCAGTTCTTTTAAACGACCACTTAAATCCTGTTTGCAACTGCTTTCTATTAAGTTAAGATTTAGGTTGTTTATTTCTATCTGCCTTTACAAACTAACTTTCTCCCACAGTGTCCTCTGTTTTTTTTCCATTTAGCCACTTACTTTTATATTCTGTTTCGTTTTAGTCTTCTAAAATCCCAGCTCTTCTGTTTCTGCCTTCTCTGCCTTAAGCACTTTGAATTGCTTCGTTGTGTAAATGTGCATATAAACCTTCCCCAAACAATCAAGAAACTTTTGTAGTCATTATCCATTTTCAGTACCGTAAGTCATAAGTTCAGGAACAACGTGACAGTCAAACAATAAAAAGTTTTTCTTCTTCATACCTAACACCAATGATATGGTCTAATAGTGCTTCAGCACAATGATACTACATAGACAGAACCCACATGCAGGTATGATGTAAGATTTTATGTAACATCGTGCCCAGTATAGCAGCGTCCAATAAAAAATCAATGAAAAGAACAAAACCTCCTCAAACAAATCTGGCACCTATATGAGATGTGCAACTGTTCCTGCTCTGAAATGCACCATTTTTCGATCAGCACAGTGCATCCTGTCTCACATTCTCCTCAACATGTTCCAACCATTATTTTGATCCTTCAGTACTTCCCCTTTTTCTGACAGCCTGCATCAATTTGTTTCCCTGCAGGTGATATGATTCTAGCCTTTTGTTTATCTGTGCTGGTGGGCCTGCTGCTGGGTGCTCTGGTCTATGTTCTGTTGACCTGGGCGTCCAGGCGCCAGGCCACCGCCAGGATCACCAGACGCTCTAAGAAGAGATCTGGCACTTCACAGACAAACAATCCCATGAGCAGCCAGATGGGCCTTTACAGAAGCACTTTTCTGAGTGTCTACAGACAGCCCTCACTGGAGCCAGTGGGCCCTCTGGGGAGTAAGCCTGGCTTAGAGACCTCCACCTTTCGCCCTGTGCCCAAGAGAAGCAGAGCTGGCCTGGACATGGGAGAGGACACTCAGGTCACCACATCTGACGACACAGCAGCTTCAACCTCATCAGATTCAGCGTCCCTTGTGCCAAACAAGAGATATTCCTTCTGGCTGGGGAACAATGGACTTAAAGGCTTCCTACCATCACAGACTCCTCCTCCTGCGTATGACAGTGTCATCCATGCCTTTGAAGAGACTTGCACTTGAATCTGTCTGCGTAAATACGACAAGAACTGAAAAAGAAAAACAGTGTGGGATTACACTGGACCTGCTGCCTATGTTCTGCTCTTAATAAGGGACAGTAATCTCTGCATATTGACAGATCAGACCTTCCCTGACACGTTTCACTCTAAAGCAGTGATGTCACCACAGCCATGAAGTCTCTGCTCAGTATTATATTATTAGATATATATACTATAGGTTCAAAAACAATTGTCACATATGACTAGTTTGACTGTTAGTGTCTTCATCGATTGATTAGTTGTCTTGTCTATAGAATGTCATAAAATAAGATGGCATCTTTTTGCTTGAAAAATCTACCAGTTGTTGCAGTTCTAACATAGTTGTTTGTGATCATTGAAGGGCATTTCACTGACTTTGTCCACCAGTTGAGAGACAGTGGTTGAAAAAGTCTTAAGGTAGGTTTTACTCTGATCACGTGGAAATGGGGATAGCTATTTTATCTAATATCGAAATAAACATACAATGATGATTTTATTCCAGAGCTTGTGATTTTGTGTTAAAAGGAAACAACAGAAATCAGGGCTTACATATGAGAAGTGGAGCTGTGGTGCAGTGTATTAAGTTACTCAATTAATAATAATTAACAGTGTGGCAGTAAGGTAGGACAGTCGGCCACAGCACATTCATCACATCAAGGTCTTGTGTCAAAAATGTCACTTCAACTTGCTTTATAAAGATGGGGTGCGCCGTGTGAGGTTGCCATGATGAAAGAAACCCCCTTTTCAGGAGCAGCAGTCTTAGATTGATCATAGTAGCCCGTGGACCAGACTCCGTATCAGAATATATTCACTTTTGGTTCAACTATACATGCTTACCTGCAGTGATTCTCGACAGGCTTGCTAGGTGTGTTGTCTCTTTCGTTTTAACTGGACTTGAAGTTCGGGGTCCATTTTCCGTGCTACCTGTCTCATGGCAACCCCTTTTAAAGCCACAACCCCGAAGTGCGCCAGCGGAAAAGTGCCTGGCAACACGACCGCACTGTGCGCCGACTGTCTCTGGATTAACGTTGTTTTAGCCGAGTCAGGTACGTACAACAACAAAATGTTGGTCTGTGTAACCGCTTTGATTGAAAAGCCAGCTTTGCATTTTTTCACCGCAGCTCACTCGTCTCGTCAACATTGTCTAAATCAGACTGCTGCATGCGGTCAGAGAGGCTAAGAAGACGCCTTTGAATGGGAAATACAATTGATGAAACGTGTAATGTAGTGAGAGACCTTCACAGAGGAGAAGATATGTCTTATACTTAGACTTTTATTGAATGCTGTTCAAAAAAATCCTCAAAGCAGGAGGCAAATTGGGTTTTTTTTGGCCGCTGTTTGATTTAAATGTTACAGTTTTATTTCCATTTTCTGCATGAGGATATGTTAATTGTGCTTTTTGATGTAGAAATTGGAATGTGGGAGTTCACAACCTTGCCTTGCTGCCCTGGTGTTTGACGTAAAATAGGAAGAGCGGACAGTATCAGTACCCATGGAGACTGCTGCGAGTGCACTGATCTCCAATGCAGTGTTGCTGTTGCATAGAGACTGAGGAAAAACTGTGAATTTCAAGGTTGATGCACTGAATGACAACGCGGCTATTTTAAGCAAGAGCCACCTCTCTCTTATGCTGTCTCAAGATCAGCTTACTTGTTGAATAACGGTGATTTATTTAAATTCGTTTTTTCCCACCCTCATTTGCAACAGGATTACACAACTCCCCAAGAGCCACATCAGGAAGACAGACATGGGGTGGGCCACTGTCATCAAAGAAGCCTCCCATCATGTCACGGCAAACTCTGAAGTGTGGAACTGCTTGATTTGAATGAATGCAGAGCTGGGCAACATCTGGCTGTATGATGCATTTTACTTCCCCTTAGGTTTTGTTGTAAGCACCAAGAGCAGAGCAGCCATTACCCTTCAGTGCATCATCTGGATGGAAATATGGAAACCTTCAATGGAAGAATTTTGACTCAACATGCCCAGGAACTATGAGGTATGTTGAATTGCTGTCATATCAGAAAACTGTCTCACAGTGATTGTGACATAATATAGAAAATACTTAACAGTGTGCAGCCAAACTCTATTCAGATTCATAGAACTTGTTTTTGAATTGTACAGGAGATCAAAGTTTCAAAACGTAGACTAATTTCTTTTAATTGTGTTACATATAATTCACAAGACATGTGTAGCCAAAAACTAGAGGCCTTTGGTTCAACTATTTTACCCAGTAGTAACATAATGTAGCTGCAAGGAAGAGATGAAACAAGAACATAGAGAATATTCAATATGATCAAGGATGGGAACACAGTTATTTTAATGAATAATGCTACTGAAGGGGAAATACCATAGCAAGGCTGTGTTATAAGTGGTTAAAGAGTTTAGTGCCTAAGTGGTCAAACCCTCACGGTAGATGTTTTTACAGGAAACTGTGGCTTTTCCACTTTAAAATACAGAAATGAGACCTTTAGGACATTTTGTTTGAATACAGCGTCAGAAGATTTAGAAAAGATTGGAAATAAGAACCGAACACTGGGGAAACAGTATTTATGACTGACATTACAATGCTGCAAACATTTTTGCGAAGGCCCTAAAAATAGAATTGATGTGATTTTTCAACAATACTTTCAGCTTGAGTTTGTGCATCTGTACAAATGTAAGACAGCCTGTAGTGATGATGTCATCTGGATCTGCTCCATAGACAGTGAATAATAGAAGAGCAGCAGCCATGGTGATTTTTACTGGTATAAGGGCACATTTAGTGATTCACCATTGAACGCTCTGTTCAATCAAAAGGACGCTCATTTAGATGGAGAGCATGAGCCCCTTGTTTCAGTCTCTGTGCATGTACTCAACATGTTTCCTGTTCATTATAAGTTATTGATGGGTCTTCATTTAGGCTGGGTTTCTCTGTAACTTGTTCACTTTGAGGCAGCAGAATTTTAATGTTAAATCCACTCTCCTGCTCTTCACTTGATCACAGTACTCATTCATCTTGATGAGCCTTGGCATGGTGACCAGTATGTGTAAATCTTTCTGTTTCGTTTATTGACAGAACAGTCTCACCACAAGGCTCAAGAATTAACTTTCAATCTCAGTGATTTAATGGTTTGTTTTACTGTACTTATTCCCGTAAAGCTTGTCCCCGTTGCTGGTAAAGGACCCTCTGTATGAATAACCACAGCCCAGCTTCCACAGCCAACAGAGTAGCTCTCAAAATGTCCAGAAGATGTACAGAAGCCAGATTTAACTGAATTTACGGTTGTAGATTGTTAATGTACATTAAATGTAGTTTTATAATGACATCAAAAAGTTGGATATTGCATCTTCAACTTGTCCCTTCCTCTGCTTTACCCACCAGCCTGGTCACTCAGTAGGGATGTTGGCTGCCGTGGAACATGGTCCCATCCTCTGCAGCGACTCCAACATCCTCTGCCTGTCGTGGAAAGGCCGCGTGCCCAAAAGCGAAAAAGACAAGCCGGTGTGCCGGAGACGGTACTATGAGGAGGGCTGGCTCGCCACAGGGAACGGGAGAGGAGTTGTTGGGGTGACGTTTACATCGAGTCACTGCAGGAGGGATAGAACTACACCTCAGAGAATCAATTTTAACCTGCGAGGACACAACAGTGAGGTGTGGGTTTGACTCGGCAAAGTAATATCTTTTTTTCCAAAAATATTATATTCAAATGGAGTTGAATTCATAAGGGGGAGTTCCACGAAGAATATATACCCATATGTCTGCATATTAGTAATCATAGAGGAAACAGAGATAAAATGAAAATTCAGTCAGCATTATAACTCATGAACACGTTTTAGCCCATTGAGCACATCCAGAGTCAGATAACATCCAAGTTGTTTTTTGCTGTCTTTCCTTCCAACTGCTGTGAACTTCAAAATCACATTCAGCCACAAAAAAGCTTTTTTTTAGCATTATTCTCATACTGTGTATTAATCATGAATGCACCTCTGCGAAGAAAGCCAGCTGTGTTTGTGAAAAATGATTATCGTGTTTTTTGGGCTTTTGCAGGTTGTCCTGGTGCGGTGGAATGAACCCTTTCAGAAGCTGGCCACCTGTGATATGGAGGGAGGTATTTTTGTATGGATCCAGTATGAAGGAAGGTGGTCTGTGGAGTTAGTGAACGACAGAGGAGCCCAGGTAGGCACTTTTTCTGCTAGAGACTGACTGAAAACTGAACTGAAATACTAGCAGTATGGCACAGAAAATATAGATTAAATGTATAATCATATAAGAGATGCAAATGAAAGTACTTCTAAGACAAACCTCTAAGACTGTATTTTGAGCAGTTCCCTGTACATATAGAAAAATGTCTTGAAGGGGAAAATTGCTCTCCTCCAGGTGAGTGACTTCACTTGGTCACACGATGGCACTCAGGCACTCATCGCGTACAGAGATGGCTTTGTGTTGGTTGGTTCAGTCAGCGGACAAAGACACTGGTCCTCCGAGATTAACCTGGAGAGTCAGATCACCTGTGGCATCTGGACACCTGATGATCAACAGGTACTCATGGTCTGATTGAACTTATGTGAATGACTTTTTGTGTTTTTGAACCTTGCGTTATGTTATAAAACACAACATGTCTTGGGGTAGCACTTTTGGCCAAGTATTTGATGCTCCAGAGTGTTTCCATAATTTCACTGAGCTCAGATCAATGTATAATGCCCCATTAGGTCTTGTTTGGTACAGCAGATGGTCAGGTGATAGTGATGGACTGTCACGGACGAATGCTTGCCCATGTTCTGTTGCATGAGTCCGATGGGATTGTGAGCATGTCCTGGAACTGCCCTGATTTTCTGGTCGAGGACAGCACAGAGAGCGACACAGACTCTGACGACAATATTCTGCCTTTAGGTACAAACTCGTTCATTCCTGTGACTCTTGGCAGCTTGTTGCCCTTTGCCACCCCTAAAAAAAAAATAATTGATGTACGTTTTCTTTTTTCCAAGTGCGTAGAGTCAAGCCTTTGTTGACCGTCACCTTCTTATCAGGAGACATCAGTTTAATGAACAACTATGATGACCTCTCTCCTGCTGTAATTCGCTCAGGGCTGAAAGGTATAAAAAAAAATCCATGTCTCACGGTGACATTTACAAGTACGCTCATGAATTATGTCGATTATATTACTCACAACACATGAACACAAAGGGTTTATGTAATTTTTCCTCCATAGATGTTGAGGCCCAGTGGTGCTCACAAGGAGACCTGCTGGCTGTGGCCGGCATGGAGAGACACGGGCTCCCTGCTGAGTCTGCCTGCACGTCCATCATGAGGAACGCTCTTGTTAAATTCTATAATGTCCAGGGAGAACATATCTACACTTTGGAAACACCGGCACAGGTCAGTCCTGTGTTTACATATATGTATAACGGGTATAAATATCAAAATAACCTTATGATCTTTTCATTTCTGTGGCTGGTGTCCATCAGACTGGCCTGCAAAGTAATGAGAAGTGAATTTTGAGTTTTTTGCATCTTTTCTTTGAGAAACCAGACTTATTATTTGCATGCAGTTTCTATTAAGACAACAAAAGTGTGTATTAAAACTTCATGACACCTATATTTTTATCCACTATTTCTCAGCCCTGCAGCTTTATCACTGTCATTGTAAGAGGGCTCAGACCTTTTTGAGTCACCTGCGCTTAAAATATACTTGTGGTACTGAAGTGGTAAAAATGTCCTTCAGATGTTGGCCTTTCTGAAATATTCCTTAAGCTTTATTCAAAACTATTTTGCCAAGGCAACGAGTAACAGCTCAGATGCAGGACAATGTGTTTATTCAGTTCACTCACTAGGGATTCATTCCTCTCTTCATTTGTCACTTTATAGTTAATGACTTGAAAATACATAGTAAATCATAACAGAGCAGATAAATGAGTACAACTATTGAATGAGAATTGAGCAAATGGATAGGGTATTTTAATAATTTTATGTAATCAAAGAGGGAAACTGCAGTGTTGCAGTAGCTGTTACAGATAAAAATAAACAATACCCAAAAAGAAATCTACAAATATTAAGTACAACAAAATTAAGAAACTGAGAAACCTCTGAATGTACATAGTACAGTGATAGGAATATACTGTCAATATAATGTACATAAGTGCAAGTTAGTGTAAAGCTCAGCAGTAAACCCTATCATTGAATATACTTGTCATTGAAGAACAGAAATAACTGTTCACTGGATAATGTATTGTCACATGTATAGACTGTATTTTTGAAGAGCTGAAGAGCAAAGGGAAACTGGGCAAAACTAGAAAGATGAGCAGATGACTCAGTAATATAAGTGATGTGATGAAATGCCCTCGCTATAAGAGTGAGTGAAGGCTTTGCTGGCAATGAATGTCGATTGATTGTGAATAAATGTTTTCCAGAGACCCATCACCACCATCTGTTGGGGTCACAGAGATTCTCGTCTGTTTCTCGCATGTGGACCAGCTCTGTATGTGGTGCGTGTAGAGCACAGGGTGGCAAGCCTCCAGCTTTTATGCCAGCAGGGCATCGCCAGCGCCCTGCGAGAAGAGAAAGATGTGGGCAAACTGAACATGCCCTCACTGCTCTGCTCTTATGTCACCACTGCTTTCATACCCACCATCAAGGTGCGCTGATCCTTGATTAAGTGCCGTGCAGTAACAGTCAGGCAGATTGTATCCAATACGAAACTGCTGACATGTTTTTGTTTGAGTGTCCAGCAATTCTACAGCCCTTTCCTCTCTTTGTTCTAGCCTCCAATCCCTGACCCCAACAACATCCGCGACTTTGTCAGCTATCCCACATCTGGGAATGAGAGGCTTCACTGCACCATGAAACGGGCGGAGGACAGCCCCGAGGCAGGCGGACCCTGCTACACGCTCTACCTAGAATATTTAGGAGGACTGGTGCCGATTCTCAAGGGCAGGCGCATCAGCAAACTACGGCCTGAGTTTGTCATTATGGATCCAAAAACGGACAGCAAAGCAGGTGGGCTCAGCCCTTACAGGGTCTAGTACATACTGGTATATTCTAAGACCCCATAAAGCTAAAACTATGTGTGCGGCTAGAAAACACTAGGGGACAAGTAAGAAAATACATTTTTGAGGTAAACTGACTAGCTAATGACAGGAGATATTGTAATATTACTTGACCAGTGAGTCCCTGGAGATGCCATGACAATAAGAGAAGGATTTCATTATATAAGTGATAAAACAACATTGGCATTTTTGATTCACTATGTAATTAACTTTTGACAGAGCACCGCTGCTTCTTGTCTTTATGCTAAGCTAAGCTAATCAGTTGCCAATTGTAGCCGTATATTCAACAGACATGAGAGGTATTGATCTTCTCATCTAACACAAAACAACAAAGCATATTAAAGTCTGTCCCTGCTTCATCGTGCTTGTGCTCCATTTTAAAAGGAGCATATTCATGCAGTGCACTCATCATTCACCTTGAGTAAGAACAAGTACGGAGTCTGGTGATGACTGCTCCTCTCTGATGTAACATAGTCTGAGGCTTAATACAGGAATAGCCTGCACCATGACCTGACTGAACCAGGGTTGAAGCCTGTGGTACCACCAAACTTTTAATGATGTTCTTTGCTTTTAATGACGTTCTTTATGCAGGGTTAGTTTCATGCCACGCTAGCCTGATTAGGACTCAGTTTGAGCTCACCTTTTCTGTTGTGTGTGTGTGTGTGTGTGTGTGTGTGTGTGTGTTGTTTTGTTTTTTTTTTCCAGAGGAGGTGTGTGTAAATCCCATGATCTCATACACTGACAGCTGTAACTGCTCTGACTCCAGTGACATTGAGTTGAGCGATGAGTGGGTCGGGAAGAAGTCACCAAAGTTATCCCGAGGAAACAGGTCACCCAAACTCTACATGCCAGGAATTATATAAATGAACTCAGTTTTCTTATTTTGCATGTTACACTGGTTTGAACCACACATATTTGTGTGGAATTTGTTTCATCATTCTAATGATTATAACTATAATTAATTATATAAATGGAAAAGTCACATTTTAAAGAAACCGGCAATTGAGTAATGCTTGAGTAATCCTTGCTTTGAAGGATGAACATGGAATCAAGAAAATCCCCCAAACTTTCACGTGCTAATCAGGAAGGGCAACGGTCACCACGGTTACCGACAAAGAAGCCTCCTGTTCGGTCTCCCAGTCTGACACGTCGAGAGTTTTCAATGGATGGAATCACAGAGGTATGAGTCAGCATTATCCACTTATACTGTTGTACCTACATTAATATTTTGTCTTAAATTTCAAAAATGATAAAAAAGAAAGTAAACACAAAAATTGTAAGTTAATGTAATAATGTGAGTGCTAGTAAGCTTGCTGTGTTGTCACACAAAGAGCTTTGACAATGTTAATCTCTTAAAAATGACCTTTTTTGTTTCTTTTTTAATGTCAAATTCAAAACAAACAAAACAGATAATTTTGTTATCTTGATACTATTTCTTTTTCTTATCACCTGGTAAATCACACATCCTACATGTGTGATATCCTGATTCATTTTCTTCTCACACATATAATTCTCACTTTATTCTCACATCCTCTCCTTCAAAGCACAATTACCTGGCTCAAGTCACATCCAATATTTGGGGCACAAAATTCAAAATTGTTGGACTTGCCTCTTTTCTCCCGGCAAATCTTGGCGCAGGTAAATGTCACAAAACGCACACATGCTCATCACCTTGAATATTCTGATGATTTCATGATGAATAGTCACCATAACTTCCTTTCCACTGTATGTTTCAGTCATCTACAAGACAAGTTTACTTCATCTGCAGCCGAGACAGATGACAATCTACCTTCCAGAGGTGCGAAAGATCTCTCATGACTTCATGAGCCTGCCGGTGTTCAACCCCAATGTGTTCAGTGAGGATGAGGACGACTTGCCCGGTATGAATGAATTAGAGCACACTATTCTGCATTCAGGAGCTTATGAAAACACAGGACAATTGCATGAAGTTTCAGTGCATCTGTCTGTGTTAAAAGTCACTTATCATTTCTCTTCTGTGTTTTTATGAAGTGATGGGGCCATCTGGAGTGGCAGGAGACAATCCTCCTTGTACAGTCAACATTCCCATTGCTCCCATCCACAGCCCAGCTCAGGCCATGTCTCCAACTCAGAGTATCGGCCTTGTTCAGTCTCTTCTGGCCAATCAGAATATTCAGCTCGATGTCCTGACTAACCCCACAGCCACTGCAGCAGCAGCAGCTGCAGCAGCAGCTGCGTCTGTCCCTGTGACTGATCATGGGCAGGATGCAGTTGCAACGCCGTACCCAGTGCCAACTAGATACTCAAACCCCGGTCAGGTGATTTTCAATGGGCTGGAGATGGGACCACCTCTGCTTCCTGGTACTCTCCCTCCTCCACCTCCACCTCACCATCTCCCACCACAGCCTCACCCACAGCGGTCTCATTCCCAGCATCCCCGCCAACAGCTGTCCAAACAGTCCCAACAAATGCAAACACAGCAGCAGCAGAAAATGCATCATCATCAACAGCAGCAGCAGCAGCAGCAGCAGCAGCAGCAGCAGCAGCAGCAGCAGCAGCAGCAGCAGCAGCAACAACAACAACAACAACAACAACAACAACAACAACACCATCATCAGTCTCAATCACAGCAACAACAGCAGCAATTACAGCAGCAACATCAACAGCTACAGCAACTGCACCACCAGCAGGCACTGCATCAACAGCAACAGCAGCATCAACAGCATCAACAACACCAGGTTCAGCAGCACCAACAAATACAACAAAATCAACAGCAAGTGACACCCCAACAACTCCAGCACCAACATCAAATCCAGCAGCAGCAGCAACAGATGCAGCTGCAGCACGAACAGATGCAGCAACAGCAGCAGCAGATGCAACAGCAGCAGCAGCAGATCCGGCAACAAATCCAGGAGATGAGGCAGCAGCAGCAGCAGCTCCAGCAGCAGCACCAGCAGATCCAGCAGCAACATCAACAGATGCAGCGGCAGCACCAACAAATGCAGCAGCAGCTGAAGATGCAGATGTCGCTGCCCCCTCCTCCGACTGGCTATCCAACCATTTCTTTACAACAGATTCATCTTCTGCCTCAGATTCCTCCACCTACTACTGAGCCTGGGCTAAGCAGGGGGGAACATGGACACACTCTTAAGCCAAGTCTGCCACGGACTTTACCTCCCTTCACTGACATGGATGGATCTGTGGAGATGCAAATGAGGAAGGTTAATCCCCCGCCTCCCTACCCAGGCACCGTGGTATCTGCAGCAGCAGCCACAGTGGCCACAACGCCTCAAACGCTTGTCACAAACTGTGACAGCCCAAGTGTCCTCGCACCAGACCCCTGTCTCAAGAAGGATGAATTTTTGCTTCATCCGGTCACTTTACAGTATCCGACACCTCTTGGGTATGAAAGGATCACGACCTTTGACAGCAGTGGCAATGTGGAGGAGGTTTGTCGGCCACGCAGGCGCCTCATTCGCAACCAAAATGCGTACGCTGTCCATGGCTCAGCCACACTCAAAGTCACTTCCTCTGAGAATAAAAAAATCCAGCTTCCTTACAGCTCAGCAACATTGAGTCGTCTGTCTGTTCCTCGATACTCAATACCAAGTGGAGACCCTCCTCCTTACCCTGATCCAGCCAATCAGGTAACTGCTACACTGCCTCCTCCGCAAAGAATTGATAGCAGTCTGATTCATGCCACTTTACGCCGTGACCGCAGAGATGTGGGACTTAAAGTACCGCAGATGATGGAAAGTTCAAGAACCCTTCCCTCCAAGGCTAAAATTAACAGTGCACTAGCACTTACCTACCAGCAGAGGATGCCTACTGCATTGTACACATGCACACAGTGCAGCAGCAACAGCAGCAGTACCAGTGTCAGTGTTAGCGGTGGTGGTACGACAAGTAGTGGCATCGCAGGTGGCACAGTGGTGAGACAGGACTTCCCACCAGGGAAAGGAGCACATCACAGTACCATTATTGTCCACTCCAAAGGTGCCTCACCCCTGGCCTCTCAGCCTTCTTACAGTCTGCTGGGTGGGGTTGATAACAGCAGGGACAGGACCGTGTATGTTAACTCTGCCTTTACTGAAGATGAAACTTTAAATCAGCAGTGTCACCTTGAAAAATCTGTACGTCAGCTGACCCTCGGTGATGTCAGTCTGACAGTCAAACGCCCTCCGCCTTACCAGTGGGACACCTCCACCACAGAGGAGTTCTGGCTCACCCCAGAACAGACGATGTTGGCTCCTCCTCCCGGACCCCATAAACCCCCTCCACTTATCATCAGTCAGGCTCAGCACTTGGACATGACTCGTTTACCGTTTGTCCTTACGACTAAACCTCCAGCCAGTCCTAGCACGAGTACCCTAACCTTCCCGTCAGGTTATCAGATATCTCTCTCACCTTTTCCTCCAGGTGTGGGTCACAGTGGTCCCCCACTTCAGACCTTGCAGAATCCTCCACCACAGTGCTCTCCTAATGATGTGGTTGCTTCTGTTCCTTTCGCTCAGCAGGAACCCAACTTGGTCTTGCCACCAGGCTATCCTCCAAACTTAGCTAACTTGGCATGTTGCCCTCTCCCTCCAATGTACCCAGGAGCAAGCTCATGTGCTGGACTTCAGCTGCACCCTGTCAACCTTCACCCCTGGAATCCTTACCCATGCCCCCCTCCCATGCAAGACCCTCCAGCACCTCCCCTCCCTACTAAAACACATCAGATTTTAGAGAAGCCGATTCTGTCACCACCTCCTCCTACTGCGCCACCTCCACCACCCCCTCTCCCTCCTCCTCCTCCACCTACTGAGCTCCCACCATCCAAAAGTGCCACAGAGGATCTGGCAGAGTCTGCCAACAATTTTCCAGAGCCATCTTCCCTCAATGAAAGTCCAGTGCCGCAGGAGTCAGAGCGCTTCAACAAGAAGAGCCGCAAAAGACTGGACAGCAGAGCTGAGGAGGCCAACATGCCGACTGTCTCTGAGGGAAAATCCAGAAAGGAAGGACGTGCGCTCTCCGACTTCAACACTCTCATATCCAGCCCCAGGCTTGGCAGCAGAGAGAAAAAGAAGCCCAAAGGGCAAAGAGAGCAACTCAATAAAACCAAGAAGATGAGCAGGACCACAAATGAGTTCCAGGATAGCTCAGAGAGCGAGCCGGAGCTCTTTATTAGTGGTGATGAGCTCATGAATCAGAACCAGAGTAGTAAGAAGAGCTGGAAGAACAAGCGCAGCATGCGTATGGCGAGTGAGCTGGAGGAAATAAAGTGCCGCAAGGCAAATGAAAGAGAGGACCGTAGTTTGGGAAGCCAAGGATTTGTCTACGTTATGGCCAATAAACAACCATTGTGGAACGAAGCCACCCAGGTTTACCAGCTAGACTTTGGAGGAAGGGTCACACAGGAATCAGCAAAGAATTTTCAAATTGAGCTGGATGGTAGACAGGTAATGTGATAAGAAATGCTTAATAATGTAGATCTGATTAGTTCAGTTGATCAACAGAAACTGCATCTGCAGCTGTTTTTAGATTCAAATATTTATTGCTAAATATTTGCTGATTTTATATTTTGAATATCTTTGTGTTTTGAACTGTTGGTGAGACAAAACAAGGAATATGAATATCTAAACTTGAGAATTTGGTATAGTTTTAAAGTATGATCTGTATATTTCAGCATTTTCTGGCAAATTGTTTAAAACAAGGAAAGCATTACATTGACATGCTTTTTCTGTCTTTTTCAGGTGATGCAGTTTGGGCGAATTGATGGGAATGCCTATATCTTGGATTTCCAGTATCCTTTCTCAGCAGTGCAGGCATTTGCTGTTGCCTTGGCCAATGTGACTCAAAGGCTGAAGTGAAAAGATTACTCTTTGTTGTTGCAGACTAACTCAGAAGAAGCCACAGTGGTCTTACACCCCATTGTGTGGGGCTAGAGCTGGAAAAATGTCGGTATTGTGGTGGCTTTTTTTGTTTGAAGAGGAGATTAACATACAAGTTGGTCTTGCACGCGCTGATCATATACAATCAGTCTATCAAAGGCAAAGTCAGTCTAGGTCAGTGGTCATGGAGACTAAACCAGTTACTCCATTATTTCTAGTGCATATGTTGAATGTATTCAAGCTAATTTTATTTATTATTCAAATGGTATTTAGTGTTATTTAAGTAAAAAAGGTCAACCTTCACTGGATAAACAAAAGGCAAACTAAGTACAAAATCAGTGTGGAGGTTTAGTACCATGTCCAGTGCCAAAGACATCCCTCTCTAAATGTTGGCTAATTCATTGCATTTCAGATTAATGGAAATTTCACATGTTTAGGGCTGACTTTATCGTGAGGTATGGTGTCATTCAACATTGCAAATATGTTTTGACTAAGCCATACCATATCTGATACAAACACTGCACTATTTTAGTTACGTAAATAACTTTATAATAAGTTTTTATCATTAATATCAAACTATTTGTTCTTGGGTTTGTCAAAACACATAAATAAATGTATGTTTATTCTATATTCAAATCCCATTGTTCAGGGCTATTATTTGATGTTAAGTCTGTTTTATTTGTTCAATATCCTCCACATTATTTTTAAATTGCTTAACATGCAATAGAAGAATATATTGATTCTGTAACTGTAAGATGAAGAGTTGAGTACAGTTTACCACGGTTTGTATATTTTCTATTCATGATACTTCTATGAAGTGGTGCAATGAACATAAACATAAATGTAAATCATATTCTTTTGGCCACAATACTGCAAACCATTATTCAGTCAGAGCCCTTATGACCTGACACTGTATTTTCATTTTTTAGTGTAAACTCACATGTTTCTTTTCATTTCCAGAATTTTCCCCTATACAGTTCTGATCAATGATCAACTTTAATCCTGAGTGTGTGCGTGTGTGCCAAACAACCAAATGCACATGACTGTAAGTAAGTCAGTGGGGAGAATGGTAAAAAACAAACAAACATTTGGATCCCCACAAACAAAAATCAGCATTAATGGTGAGATCCTCTCTGAGATTCTCAAACTTGGTTGGCTCTGTGTTGTTTTCAGTGGATGTTTATGATGCTACTACATCAGTAGTTCACCTTGTTGGAAACAGTGCTGCTTTAGATAGGTAGAGCTTGTGTGCAATAATACTACTACATAGAACTGATGTTGTACTTGCAAAAGAAAATAAAAAGCTGCTTGCACTGTGTATTTAGTAAAAAAAAACCCTTAACTTCATAATATGCTTAGAGAATTGTGCTTATATGTTGCTAATTTCAGTAATTTTGTACCTCACCTTTGCTTAAACATGGTAACAAGATGTTTTTGATGTTATGTACACTTGTAGAAAAAAGAATGAGATCAATAAACTTGCAAAGGATTCAAATGCAACATATTCATAAGTTGTTACAATAAACTGTACATGTAGATTTGGTGCTAATGTATAAAGAAACAAATGTGGAAATGTCCAGACATTTGTCATTTATTAATAGTACAAGAAGGAGGTATTTTGAGAGAGACTAAAGGAAAGTTGCAAATAGTTCTCATTTAACAGCTTTTCTTTTAATGCAGCTTCAAGACTTCAGTGACAGTGTGTGTCAGTTATCAGCAATACTGCCTGATGAGTAGCTGGTTCCCCGATTTTTTTCTCTCTTATTTTGTGAAGGAAACAAGTACGATGTGATCGTAGGTTTACATGGATCTATGGGCTGGCCACAATCTAATAAAAATACATTGTTCCAAATATGTTTGCTGTTGTGTTTCATTTCCCATTTGTAAGTGATCTCAGGAGTGCACACCACAGGTTTCATCCTTATTTCTGTTTGTTTAACAGCTGGGAAGGGAAGTAATGTTTTGCACAAAAATCTATCTATCTAATCTCAATCTAATCTATTGAGAGGGATAAATTGTGTTTTCATTTATATCATTGATTTGATATGAATAAAAATAATCTCTTTCTAAATGTAAAAATATGTGTGGTAATGTGTCATGGTTATTTTTGTATAAAATGTGATAACTGAAATATTGTTATTACTCAAAAAACTCTCATACCAATGAATAATATCTAAAGAATATTGTTATAAAACCCCATAAAAACTAATCACAATACTGAGATATTTATGCTAATGATTTCAATGGTGGTTTACTTTTCAGCAAAATGTGTATAGATGATGCCTAAGCTTTCTCTGAGGGAAGTGATGCCTTGCAGTCAACACTCAGGGAGAAAAGAGTCAAATGCCCCCCAGGCGTCATTAGAGACAAAATAAAACTGAATTTGTTTGTAAATTAAAGGTTCCTGCTAAACAATTGCATTATTATTTTAGTTAGTGAACCTAAAAATAAATCACACATTAAAATCGTATAAACAGTGTAGTGTCTGTATTTTATGTTAATATTGATTTGGGGGGGGGGAGTTTAAAAAAGCTGTCGCCGCCGGAAGTCGCGGATGCTTTTATTTTGAAAGTCTCAAGGGAACTTCAGTGATTTCTGTACGATTCGACGTTTGACACAAGACGTAATTGAGGAAATACCCACAGTAACTGAGCGTGCCGCTGGCTCTAACCTGTGGACTATTGCCGCTGAACATAGAGTCTGTAGGAGCTGGTCGACCGTCTGCTGTCGATGTTGGTTTCAGGAGTCATCCTCTCGTTTTATTTCGGTCCTGAATAAGTTGCCGGTAACTGGAAACGAAACTGTGAAATTTGAATATGGACACACACGTTGATCTGCAGCAAACAAGTGGGTGACTTTTCTAATTGTGTAACAAATGTCTGATACCTACGCCCAGTGGCAGTGATCACCGGCAACAGCTGAATTAACGCTCAAATCGGCGTTTGAATGCGATTAAACGAACTGTATACGCTTTCATTCTATGCTTTCAAATCTGTTTGTCCCAGTCTTTCTTTCTTACTTTGGCCAATTTCCTTTTTTTTTTGTAACAGATAATAGCGCTCCCACTGAGTCAACAGATCCTCCCCCCAGGATGACAAGACAGCAGATTCTCACCTTAATATCAATGGCGTCTGTCAACTTCAGTTCAATGATCTGCTACTCTATATTGGGCCCGTTTTTCCCCAATGAGGTAAGCTGAAACACAGGGTACATGTGGAATGTTAAGGTATAAGAGTTTAAAGGATAAAACTTGGCAAACCTTAGATAAATATGTCTGTGCAAGTGTCATCACTGAGTCCATTTCCAAACATGCAGACATACTTCATGTTTTATCACACAGGTCCATGCATTTATCTATAGATAGAGGTTAGAGGTTTCTTTTTGCTGTATGTCACAATGGAAATCAGCCTTCATACAGTTCATCTCGATTCTGTATAAAAGAGATAACCTGTCCCTGACGTTAAACAAATGACCCAAACTGAACTAAAGCATTATACTGTGTCTCTCACTTGAGACCACAGTTGTCACAGTTCAGCCAAACTCATACAGGCTAGATTAAATGGTTAATAGATAATTTACTTGTGATTTATAGATTCAATGTTGGACATTAGCAGGCTGTGAAAGAACCACTGGCTTGTGGTATACTGCTCTGACTTATAATAATGCTGTTACAGCTGTTGGTAATGCATTTGATTACATTTTTCACAAGCTGGCAACTCAAAAGTTGTGTTTATTAATGGCTCATAAGTGATCTATAAAAGCATTTGTGACTATTATTATTACTATTACCAAACTTAAAATGATCAGTGCATGAAACCAGGGTTTGACTCTGTCAGTGAGGTTAGTGGGATACTGACTACCCAATACGTCATCATATCAGGATCCATCTGTGCCAAAAATGTGTTGACGTATACTTTTTAAAGAATTAAAGCTGCACTTTGTTGACACCAAGTTTGTCTGTGCCATTAAAGTTGAGTTTATGCCAAAACATTGCTATATTTGGTGGTTTCTTTTTGTAACCAGCAATACCACCTTAATGTTGTGTTTAATGTAAGCTTGAGTCAAATGGAAACATTGTGCAAAATCAGAACAATGCGCAACAGCAAGGCACTATATTATCTTCAAAATCAAGCAATACATATATATATAATACACTATATATACATATATGATATACTTTCCTTACATAAAAGATCATACATAAACATACCATACAGAGATAATGCATACTTTCAGTTCTGGTAAATTGCACAACATCTGCACAAACATATAACTTAGTTATTTCAATAAAATATCCTATTAGTGGAAAATGTTCACTTTATTACTTCATGCATCATAGTACACATTGTTGATTTGAGATGCTCACAAAAAAGTTTCATAACCTTCAAGGTGTTGCAGTAACTGAACACAGGATAAGTTGTGGTTTTGAGACAGACTGGAAAGAACAGGGATGATACTTTAGTGTGGCTTCTGTCTGTCTACATTTACAGAGAAAGACCTTTCAGGCTGCTTGGAGACGTGATACAGCAGATAGCTGCTTTCAGGGTAGTGGAACTTCCTCTATTTCAACCCATTCAATCAAGCTCATCCAACAGATTGATGAGTATATTTAGGCATCAATAGCTGCAAACAGGCTACCGTCACAATTATGAGAAGACCATGAAAGTGGGGGCCAAGGACCAAGTCCACATGTTGTAGTGCTCTTTTGTGCATCCGTGTCATTGTATCGCTCGTGTCATTGTAAAGTTCACAGATCAGACAGCCATCACCAAATCCCTTTAAAAAAGTCAGTACGAGTCTCTTCTCACTGGAATGAATGAGTAATCATGTGCTAGCCTCCCCGGAGGCCAGTGAATGACTGGCTCTGTTGTGCTTATCAGACAGAAGGTCTCAGGTGACATTGTGTAATAACTACCAAGGTTAGGGCACAGTTCATTAATAAATAGGATAGGTAGTGATAAATCCATAGGCACAGTTCTCTAATAACCACATTCATTTTTGTTATATATGTTATATATTAATACATGACATGGATGTCTCTACACAGGCAGTGAAGAAGGGAGCCAGTCAGACTGTCATTGGTCTCATATTTGGCTGCTACGCTGTCTGCAATTTGATTGGATCATTGATACTGGGAAGATATGTACGTATATGAGAATATTTTTTGGCCGTTCAAGTCCCGTGTGGTGTGATTTGCCTCTCAGGTTTATAGTAATTTACTCTTTCTCTGTGCCAGATTGTCCAAATTGGTGCAAAGTTCATGCTTATTGCGGGGCTTTTTGTGTCATCAGGCTGCACCATTCTGTTTGGGTAAGTGTTGGTCTTAGTACTAAATCAAAGTTACATTAGACATTGTCAATACAAACTTGCAATGCACACTCACGAGATATATAAAAGATGACCCTGTTACATGGCTATTGTCTGTGTTGTCAAATCTTGATAGGGCTTACTTTTCTAAACCAATGTACTTTGGAGCTAAAGGCATCTGAGAGCTTCACCATTTCACTGGCTGAAGTGTTCCTTTGTTATACTGAGTGGAAGTGTTTATTTATTGGTTTATTGTGAGTCGAATCTACATACAATGTCCTGCTGCTGCAAATGCAGCCCCATCATATTTATATTAATCCTTGATAATAGTGCATCTTTTATTCCAGTTGAAGTAAAGTTTGCAAAACCCCACAGTTCCCAGCTGTACCGGGCTGTTTTTACCCCTTTAGAGGTGCGGAACAATATATTTGTGACTTGGTTTTACAGATTGACAGCTTTAGTATGAATTAACTGAACTGTGGCTGAGAGCCTCAGGCAGGGTGGGAAAGTAGGAGAGACTGACCAATGCAGGCATTGCTGGTCTTTTCATGGTATTTGTTGCCAGGAAAAGTACATAACATCAGCTGGTCCTTAAAGATAATTGTGAAAAAACCTTATGTAAGATGGTAAATTGTATGACTAATAGGTCAGAAAGTGACAGATTGGGCTGCAGAGCACTGCTGTGTTGTTTAGGCAGTGTACATTGGTCTATGTGGATTCTTGTTATTTGAAAGTGGATAAATGTGATTCTTTCTTGCAAATTCTTAAATGAGACTATTTGACTTTCTTTTCTTGCAGATTACTCAATCGGGTTCCTTCAGGACCTCCTTTCATTGCTCTGTGCTTTGTAGTGAGGTCCATCGATGCTGTGGGCTTTGCTGCTGCGATGACCTCCTCTTTTGCCATGACAGCAAAAATATTCCCAAACAATGTGGCGACTCTTTTGGTGAGTGCAGACCAGTCTTGTGCGACAGGCATGTTGTTTGGACATTAGAATCACGAGCAAACAAAAAAGCAATATTGTTAAGGATGTTTTGTGTGTCCCATTTCCTTCAGTGCCATAAAAAATAGAAAATGACTTCTGGCATACAGTATGAAGTGAGAAGAATGAAGTTATTGTACTAGAAGAATGCTCAGACTCTGCTTGCTTGTCTGTTTAGAGCACTATTTGTTTAAATGCACATTTAAATGTGCTGTATTTTTCTCTCTTTAGGGTATTTTGGAGATTTTTACAGGGCTTGGTCTTATTCTTGGGCCTCCAGTTGGAGGGTGGTTCTACCAGTCATTTGGATACGAAACCCCTTTTATGCTTCTTGGATGTTTCCTACTGATTATGGTTCCCTTCAACATATATGTCCTGCCATCCATCGGTAGCAGATTTCCACATATCATTTTCTCTTTTTTATTCATTTTTGTACAATAATTCTTCTTTTTCTCTGATTGTAACTGTGAGCTATGTTTTGTGTTCCACAGATGCAGATCCCTCAAAGGATTCATTCTTTCGACTTTTCACCAAAGTGAAAATAGTCTTGATCTGTTATGCCATATTCACTCTTAGTGCAGGTCTGGGCTTCTTGGATGCCACGTTGTCACTGTTTGCTATTGAGACGGTAATTTCCTTCCTTCTTGTAAAGTCTTTTTATTATAGGAAGAAAGTTTACTGCACAGCCTTTTCCCTCTCTGTTGTATCTAGTTTGAGCTTTCATCTGGCTTTGTGGGACTCATCATGCTTGGTTTGTCCTTACCATACTGTCTGGCATCACCGCTGATGGGTTACTTTACTGATAAATATCCTGTAAGTATGAAAGCAAATAATTTTCCACTCACGATTGAAGGTTTGTCATTTGGAACTTAAAGTTAATCCCTTGCATGTGTTGATGTCCATCAGGTTGTCAGAAGTTGGTTCATGGTGATAGGAGGCATCTCTACGGGGATTGGCTTCTGCATGCTTGGTCCCGCCCCTTTCCTCCACATCCAGAGGTGAACATGAAGATGGAAAGTAACAAAGACTCTTGGCTTTAAAGAAAGATTTATGGAAAAATGCTAATTCACTTTCTTGCTGCGAGTTACATTAGAACATGGATACCCTCATGTTATCTTAGCTTAGCATAGAGACTGGAAATGGGTAGCCTGTCTTTGTGGGAAGGTAACCAAAATCCAGCACCTCTGAAGGTGGAGTCTCAGCTGTTTCTCCATTTTGACGACTCCAGGAACTTTCCGTGCCTCATGAGGAAATAATCATGGTATGTAACCATGAGTAAAACCACAACATGAGTAAACAACAAGTTATAGCATATTTATCACTGAGGTTTTGAGGTTTCTTTTGGACAGAGCCAGGCTAGTGCTTTCACCCAGTTTCCCGTCTTAATGCTAAGCTAAGCTAAGTGGCAATGGCTTCATATTTAATGACCACACATGAGGTGGTATCAGTCTTTTTCCACATTTAGCAAACTTTACTCCAGCTGCACTGGACGAGACCTGTCTTAGTTCTGTTTTTCCCTTTGTTTCCACTTCCTCTGTCAGTTGTTAAATGCTTCTTCTCTTATTTTCCACCTTTCTCTTTTTTTCTTTTGTTCCTTCTCCCCCTCAACTGAAATCCTACTGTCAATTACTTATATTAATTTGTTATAACAGTGGTCTGATCTTCAGACCTTTGTCAGGTAAATTTCATTCAGACAAACAGAACTGTTACTATATACTGTGTGTGTGTGTGTGTGTGTGTGTGTGTGTGTGTGTGTGTGTGTGTGTGTGCGTGTGCGCTGGCGCAGTAGAAAGCAAAATATGGAGCACTCAACTTCTTTACTACAAATACTTTTACTTTTAACAATACTACATTTATATATGTGTTTTTGTAGGACACTTGGGGTAATAACTCTATTTTTACTCTTTCTGTTTTTGTGTGTGTTTGTTTGCGTGTGTAGTCAGCTGTGGTTGCTGATCACCATGCTTAGTGTAATTGGGTTTTCTCTGGGCATGACTGCAATCCCGACGTTCCCTGAGATCATCTCATGTGCATAGTGAGTGGCTTCACATGTTGTGCTTCTACATTCATGACCTGAACCTGAACGCCTTATGCAAGGTGAAGCACATACTCCACATTCTTTGTTTCTTCTTCTTGGCAGCGAACAAGGATATGAAGAGGGACTAAGCACTCTTGGGATGGTGTCTGGACTGTTTGGGGCAGTTTGGTCCGCAGGGTGAGACGTCCAAAAGCCTTTTTTTAAATCAGTTTATATCTGAAACAGGAAAAAAACATCACAGAGAACAAAGTTGATGAATTCAGTTGTCCCACTGATTGGTTCTTGTTTCTTTTGTATGTAAATATGATTTTATAGTGAAAATGTGTTCTTTTTTTTAAAGGATGTTTTATGGTCCAGTAGTTGGGGGCCTTATCACGCAACATCTGAGCTTTAGGTGGGCAGCTGCCATCCAAGGAGGCTTGGCAATTTTGGCTGTAAGTATCAGTTTGCTCACTGCTCAGGTATTTGCATCCATGTGAGTGAAAGACTCATGAGGCTGTGACAACTTGCTGGGGTCTTCTCTCTTGCCAGAATATTAGTAACTGTATTGTGTTCTCATGATTTGAAAGATCCCAGTTTATAGTTTATGAGCATATCCCCATCAAGAGTAAATGATTAGGCACTCGTGCGCTCGGCTTCATGTGAGAGACAGTGGTGATGCGGTTGATTTTCAGGCGTGTTCAAAGGTTGCCAGTGTGACAAAGGCAGCATAAGACTGAAAGTTGATGCTTTATTTGAGTGGCATCCATCAAAGAAATGTGTTTCCAAGCCTGTAAATCATGAGGGGGTGAAACCCACCATGAAGTCTGATAGAGAAAAGCGTGTCATTGGCATTTCGTAGACGTGAAACTCAATGACCTCTCTGTCCTCAGGCCTTTTTCCTCGCTGTGTATTATCTCTTTCATCACACACGACAACAAAGGTAACCATTATAAACTCATATATTTATATTTCTTATGTATTTATATTTACTGAATACTACATAAAAGGTTGTGTAGTTTTTATTTATGCAGGAACATGCTGGGTGTAACACTGACCTTTCTCTGTGGGTTTCAGCGCTCAAAAAGCAAGTCGACAAACAGATGAAAACACTCCGCTCCTGGCTGAATGAGGCCTCTGCGACATGAGGAAGAACACCATACAGAACGAAACATGATCTTGATGTTTCATCTGCTTGAGGGAACCAGCCTTAAAGACACACAAACTGTTTTTAATATTATTAATTGCTTTCTGATATTTTTGATTGTTAATTTTTTGTGTTACAGAGATTATAATGATTTTTACTTCGTCATGGAAACTATTTTCATGAAATGATATTGTGATGTTTTTATGAGATATTTAAAAAGTATCTTCGTTATGGGTACTACCTAACAACTTAAAAACAAAGTGGTACAGCTTTATCACTGAATTTTATTAGCTACATTAGCATTCAAATAAATTATTTCATACTGAGCCATAACTTTCAAGTTTATCTTGGGATAAATTCAACATGACTGAACAAAGTCAGCCAACCTCAAAATCACAGGATATTCAAAGTCCAGATGATCACAAACTGCCTTTTGTTTTGTCCTGTTAATCTTTTTCTGCATCAGGTGAAAGAGATTTCATGTTGATGTGTCCTGTGAAAAGAACTGCTGTTCAAATTCAGAGTAACATGTTGTAAAGGTAATAGTGAACCTTTTATAACATATGGTATGATTCTGTATATCTGGGAGCATTAGATCACAATTCATTGCAGTGAGTTTGTACGTTTTGTTTTCTTTTCTTGCTGAAACTATTTAGCATTTTTGCACTAATGTAAATAAAAACAGTAAATACATGTGCTTTGCAAGTGGTATGCTGTTGAAGTTAGCTCAAGTTAGCTTGAGCTTAGCCTGCTTATAATCAGAGAGACTAAATTTACTTAACATTAGCTGTGACATCAAATAACTTTAAAGTGTGTCACCTTGAAATATTAATTATAATTATTATTATATTAATTAACACCACACATTAATGTTAATTTATATGCATCTCTACTGGAACAGATAAAATAATTCCTGAAAACCATTTCCATTTATACTAAAAATGTGGATTGTCTAATACTAAGCATCAAACCAACATCATTTCATTTCACATTTGTTTCAGAAATGTAATGCATACATGATTAAAATAGCCCATAGGCATATTTATTTAAACATTTCAGATATCAAAATTGTGCCTTTACAGATGATTTATAGAAATGCAATATCAAACCATTTGGACATGAATAATTTGTATTTTCATGACTCAACTAGTTTTATATACAAACTTTAAATCTCTTAGAAGCTAAGAAAATAGACCTACAATGCTACAGAAATGTTTTATATCATCTGTGAAAAAGTGTAGCGGATACATTATTCATCTTATTCTTTTATCAGTAAATACATGAAGCATATAAAAGGACTTCTTGAATTGTACGTTTCTTCATGTGGAGCCATTTTAGTGAACAAATTTAAAAATTTTATCTGTCTATACAGAACATGAACACAGTGAATGTTCAAATATAAAAACAACAAAAATACAACAGGCCTGGATGGTTTAATGCCGTTATAAAAATGTATTTCATATATTAAAAAAAATCAAGTGCACTCAAGCTGAAAACAATCATGTGTCCACGAGTTTACGCTTCGGACTCGAAGGCACCGTTCGTCCGTCCTGTCGGTCTCTTTGGGAGCGGTCTGTCTGTTGATCTAACTCTCCTCCTGCTGCTGGTCGACTGTGGAGCGTCTGCATCTGAAAATGTGGCCTGAGATGAATTTGCAGGGACTCCCGGCTTCTTCACCTTCTTCTTCCTTCGAGTTCTGTGGGAAAACCATAGTTCTTAACCAGTGTTCAGTATTTGTAAACTGTATTACAACATAACAGTCATAAACCTGTGTTGTTTTGCTTCTGTAAAACAACACTTCAAGCCTCACGCTGTGTTCAGTGACCATGACTCTGTGAATGTAGTATTTACCTGGCGTCAGTCAACTCAGGTTCAGTGTCAGAGAGGGTTGGCTCGGAAAGAAACCTCAGATCTCCAGAAGAACTAATTGCAGCAGATACCTTGGAGAGGAAAGGAAAGAAAAAAGGAAAAAAAAAATATAGTCAGTCAGGGGAAGGAAAGCATGACACCATAAAAATACAGTAATATAGTACATAATTACACATTTAAAGCATGAAAAATCTTAAAGTAAAATCAGTAAAGCTATACTCCTAACAGAATCACATGGCTATAATGACATGCACTGTATCATTCACAGTCCTTTCTGAAATGACTTTCAACTGCATCTTCCTAAGGTGACTCCAGGTAACACGTGCATGAAGATCAGTTTTGATTGAAAATGATGCCATATCTTCAGTATGTGAATAAAGAGGAGTTGGGAACATTTTTGGCCCCCACAGCTACAGTTCTTCCAAAAAGTGCCAATGGGAAACTTTTGAAAGCAATGCAGGCCTGAAGAGGTTGTGTAATGGTCAAAAGAAAGGCTGAAGTACCAAACAGATACAGAGGAACACAAAACAAAAAGAAAGGAAAACCAACATCTGAAGAGCAAAAAATGTATAAACACAGACCGTGTTTCATATGTTATCTCATAATTATTACAGCACAGACATAACTGCTTTACTCTTACTTACCCTGGTTGGTGTTGACCTGTCAACCGCCCCCTGAGATATTGCTGTGTGTGCTTCTACAGACTGAGTCGCCTCTTCATTGAAGTCTCCTACAATATAAAATAACTCAGTACTCTGCACCACATTTGGAAGTCTGGGATATACACGTTGAGCAAAAACTGGATATCAAAAGAAAATGTGATCCACTTACTCTGATCTACTACATAAGAAGCAAGAAAATATCCCTGTTGCCCATTGGCCAGACGCCCAAACCACCAGTTGTCATTGTCTTTGTACAGCACTTGGATGACATCACCACGGCGTGTGGTCAGCTCATCAGATCGATTAGCTCGGTAGTCATAGAGCGAGACGACCTAGAAGAGGAACACAAAGCTGGAGTGACTGTATATCTGCATATGAGAGAAGGAAGGCTGAATGTGACGGAGCTCAAAACAGAGCTGGGAGATTAATACAATTTTCTATTCAAGTACAACCTTCCAACAGTTATGAAAATGAGATAATGAAGATATTATTGTGCTGCATTCTGTTTTCTGCATGATGCTCTTGTTCTGTCTTATTTGATCAATCCTGCCTCCCTCTTGAAAAGCCGAAACTCACTCTCAGCCAGGTTGTGGAACGTTTAGTTCAGCTTAGTGTGCTGTCGTTTGTGAAAACCAGGTCAAGCCAGTCACTGCTGGTATTTTAACGCGAGTCTATCTGTGCTCTTATGGTACCTTTGCTTGAAATGCTGAACCTGATGAGATTAATAGATAGATAAAGTAATACAGATTTTTTTTTAGTTCCATTATAACAACAAGGCTGTTTTTAGTTATTTATATCTTCAAGAAATTTACTGTTGAACAGATCAGTGTTTTTGGTACAGTTCAATAAATCTGTGAGTAAATATGTTAAATATTTGTAATCTCAATACTAACCAAAATAATTGGATTATGATTTTTTTTCCATAATCCAACAGCCACAGCTCACAGCTCTGTTGGATACTTACAACTTGTTGAACAGGGGCAGAATCTGTTTCCACATGGATTCCTGAAGAAATATGGTCAGGAAGGGTCTAATTGAGGAAAAAGCAAAATAATATTTAATCCCATAGTAGCAGATTTGCTGAGCATATGCTATATGACAGATCCCATTAGCAGCTGACAACACAGTTATGTACATCTTGTTGAGATGCATCTGACAAAGGAAAAAAGGAAAAGGCAGAAATTAAGAAAAAAATATACTGTACAAACTGTCTCACCGACTGAAGCCTGAGTGATGAAGCTCCTTTTAGATGCTGACCAACTGGACTGGATCCTCCTGAAATGACAAGAAAATAGCAAAGAACAGGCGTGAATATATCCTCTTGAACTGTAACACAATCAGGAGGCTTGTGTTTAAAGAGATCCTCTATAGGCACAAGGGAAACCACAAGCAGTCCATCTTAGTGTCTGTATATAGTGCACATGCTTAAGGAGACTCTAAACCACAATGCTGGAATCATTTGTTCATGGCCACCACATGCTAATGCTGTACACTGTGCAGAAGTAATCTTTGTAAATATTTGACCTCACATTATCACGGAGCTGCAGTAAAGCTATTCATGGGTTAAAGACACAACAGTGAGATTAACTGTACAAGTCACTCACGGTTTTGGGTGCTCAGAGCTGCTTGAGGGATAAGCTGCTCTGCAAGAGAACCAGACAGCTGCAGCTTGGAGTGCGGCGACAGGAGAGACGGAGGTGGCAACGTAGTATTTAATCCCATCTTAAAGAAAAAACTGGACTTAAGTCACATAGCAATTTGGGTTATTTCAAAGCAGCAGAAATTTAATAATTACTTTCCATTTCATATAGACTTGCTCAGGGTTCCTCATGCAATTTTCTGGTTGGTGGTTAACTTCAGGTATAGTACAAAGAAACATTTAAGGGCACGATTAAATAAAAACTTTTACATTTCCAATGGCAGCCAGCAGGATAACCTGGATAACAGTAGAAAGACATAATGCCCCACACTAATGCTTTGCTAACCAAGATTTGAGTTAGTCATTAACAATACACACAATTTAACATTTTGGACTTATTTTCGTGATGTTTCCTTTCACAAAACATGAGAGGAAGCCCAAGAACAAGCTGCTTTAGGCAGATTAGAGAACAAAATCAACACTGGCATGAAGAACCCAAAAGGTTAAATCACCACCTATGACCTAAATAAAGACTGAGTACACAAAGGTGTACTCAGACTATTGAGTACTTGACTACCGAGGCACTCACTGTGCCAGAATCTGATGTTAAGCTCCTCCTCGTATGAGTAATAGCCATTCTGTCTGCAAACAAAAAAAAAGAGATTTCCACATGAATAAAAAGAGCGGGCACTGTTGCACCACACCTTGAGGTTAATCCAGATGAAATGCAGCATACCATGTTCATTAAGTGGAACTACACAGCAGATACAGTACCTTGCTCATAAATGTATCCAGAAGTTGAAGCCCTCTGATGTGGTTCCTAAAATGATTTGAAAAGGTGAGGTTGGAGGTGTATTTTCTGACTGAGTCTCTTAACTTCTTCATGTTCTTATTTATGTTATAATATTTTTTATATTTATCTATATATTTACAAGTACGGAATCCAGTTGCTCCTTAACACACTGCATTTTCAACGCCAGTCTAGTTGCTAGGGCAAATTGATCCATTGCTGAAGCAGCAGACATGTCCTGCAATGCCAGGGGGTCGGGTGTGGTCCTGATGGTTCTGGTGTCTGCAGAAGCTGATCGGCTCATGGTTAATGCTGCTTTTATACTGTGCACCTCCAGCTGGGAAACTGTGTGATAAAGCATTACACAGTCTTAATTTACACACTTTATGAGAGACTTAGGGGCTGGCAGCAAAAAACAGCACTCATCAGGTGTTTTCACAAACCTTTGCGATCGTACAGGTACACATGGACGGGCTGGCTCCGACCGAAGGCACAGAAAGCAACCATGTTTTCATGAGGGTGAAAAGACACACCGTGGAGTGCAGTGGAATAACAAAGCTCAGAGTACACCGCAACTTGGTCACCTGAGAAGACAAAACGGCTGACAGCTGAAGCCACTGTGCTGAATGCTGCCCAAACTAAAAGAAGAAAGAAGACAGGATTCTCACCTGTGTCTGTATTCCACACATGGGCCATCCCATCCTCGCTTCCAGAGAAGATAAAGTTCCCACATGGCGTGAAAGTGCTATAGATCCTCTCTCTGTAGTTTGTGGCCCCAGTGTACTTCTTCACAGCCAGGCTGAAGGGGGAAGATGAATTGTTGAAAACTTATAAATGGATACTTGACATGGTTGAAGCAATAATATGTTTTCAGACTATGATAACAGCTGTTCTGAGCAATATAAGGGTCTGGCATTTTATTGTATTGATTTTTCATTTTGAGAAACAGCACATTTCCAAAAAAAAAACAACACTTCTGTTATAACTGTTTCTTTTCCTGAGATGCAATAATAAGTAAAGCTACGTAATCCAAGTTGTTCTGAGCAGTCAACATTGTGAAAGGTCATGTAATGTGTTGGTACCACCAGCCTTGGAAGAGTAATGGACAGAAAATCAGCAGCAATTTTCAAAAAGCAAAACAAAGTTCAGCATTCTGCGTGATTAAGTGTAGCACTCTTTAACTTATTTACATTCTCAAGTCCATCATTCTCAGGACACTGTCTTTGGCATGGATGAGCAAGCATCGCCCATTTGGATGCAGTTGCAGCATGTTGACTGGGATACCACTGAGGTCACTCTCATCAATTTTCTGTGGGGGGAGAGCAGAATTTCACGTTTCTCTCAATTTTCACTCAATAACGCACAAGCAAAAGCCTTTGGTATGCTGTATGTTTGTAGTATGTTTGCTATTTATCTCATTAGACCACAAACTGATAAATCTAAAATACACTGTGTGATATATACATGTATATAAGATATTACAAATATTACGTCCTGTACCTTCTCAATACACCAGCGATGACATGGCTGACGCTGCTTGGTGTCACTTACTGAAGTTTTCCACACGATGATTAGGCCTGCATTGTCTGCAGAGAACATTCTCCTTCCTCAACACAACAAAAGGAACATCAGCTATAAGAACTGACAAGTACAATATTCACATTATAAAAACACCAAACCTTAGACTTCATGAAAGAGCACAACAACTTTAGTGAGACTGTGTGAGAGCATGTGCAGCAGAAGCTTATGGTTAAGAAAGAAGTTGTGATATAAACAAGAGAAATGTTTTCTGTTTACTTTGAAATGAGCTTAGTAGTGGGGGGTACCTCAGATCCTAAAAGGAGCTACAGAGTCCACTGCCTGTGGACATTAGTTTATGAATATGAATTGTACATTAAAATTTAAACAAATTCCATATTGCTGGCCAGTAGAGACAGAAAAGAAAACAGGCAAGTTTTGCGGAAAGGTTATAATGGTAGCAACTCCCAAGTAAATATTGAATCCAGCCCACAATATAAAATAAACCTAAAAAATAAACTTCATAACTTTCAGTATTTCTTACTGTATGTAAAAGTGGAGCTATCTCACCATGTACTGGGTCAGAGGTACAAACTATGAACAGGCTGCCGGTTTATGAGAGGGTTTATAGGCTCAGTAAAGATACAACACTGAGATTAAAAAAACCCAGTACCTTCAGAGTCAAAGCAAAGTGTGTTGATGAAACTCTTGTGACCCTCAAACTCCTGCAGCAGCTGGCCATTCACATCATCAACATCAAGTCTCCACACTCGAACCAGAGAGTCATAGCCCCCTGTCACCACCAGGTTCTGGGCTGTGGGGTGGTACTGGGCACAGTACACAAAGGAAGGATGAGGGAGCACTTTCTGGGCCGATCCCAGAAGCCTCTCCACATTCCACTCCCTGGGAGAGAATAGCAAGAAAAACTGAATAAAGCAAACACTCTTTTTGCAAAGACTGCATGTTCTTTAAACAATACTGGACAAACCATTACCACACAGCCTAAAACATGCTGTGTCACTGCTGAGCCACTTCCAACAAGGAGTACTTACTCCCCCTAGAGGTGCTACAAAATACAGCCTTAACATCGGCTCATTCACCAGCAGTGACGCCACATAGTCAGCTGTTTGTTTACTGGTATTTTTTCAATGTAATGGACAGAAACTTACCTAACAGTTCCATCAGAGGAGGCAGACAGAAGGCTCCGGTCATCTCTGGACCAGCAGAGATCATAGACTATTTTGAGATGACCACTGAAGGCAGCCAAAACCTTGCCAGAAGGAATCTGATACACTGAAACAGTTAATGATTAGGTTATTTTTGAAAAATGTATTTTCATTTTTATTTAAGCATATGCTTGAAGGTTGTAGACTCCTGTTGTTATCCCCAGAGCTGTTTCTGATTACTGTGTATAAAGAGCAAGTTAATTAGCTGGAGATTTCTGCTGAGGTGTCAATAGGAACATCAGCAGGAGGAGATTCACACAGACGATGTGTTGCTTACCTACAACAGGGAAAGCATCTCTGTCAGCACAAGCAGCAGCCAGTATTGTCCCAGCATGAGAGAAGAGCACTGTGAAGCAGCCCATCTGACCACCACGGAATGACAGCATGGGCTTGTTAGGAATCCGACAGACCTTTAATAAACACACTGTGGTTAATGCTCGCACAGTTATCCCTGTTTCATTTTTTCAAGCACGTGTCCTAGAGTTTCCTAGCTGAGCCGCAATAAAGCCTAGAGGGAATTTTGCAGAAAAAAAAGACTGTAACTCTGCCAATAACCCGCTTATTGTGTGTAAGTCAAACTCCAACAGAAGCCCCATGAACATAAGATGTTACACAGAACTGGGGATTTTACCTTCTGATACACTGGAATTATATGAGTGGTCACTTCAAGCCAGTATGACCAGCAGGAATGATCACAGCAATCAGTTTTAAAATATAATAATGAGCATGTAAGTGTTAGTGATTTGAGTGACCTCATGTTATCCATTCTGTGTTAATGCAGTGAATCCTATTTAACCCATGCCAGGGGGCATGCAGGTTGAAACAATCTAAAAGAATGATTTGCAATTCCACTGCTGATCAGAAAATCTTATTATACTGAGAAAATCAGACATAGCTGTTACACCAACAAATAATTCTTAATTCCTCTAACCTGTCCAGGCAGCCTGCTCCATCTCAAGACTGGTGGCTTGCTGTCTGGAGGCTGGGTCAGGCTCTTCTTGGTGACCTCATTCTGCAGTTCACTGTAGGATGTGCTACCCCTCTCCTCCTGCAGTGCCATCATGGACCGAATGCTGGGATCCACCTGCATTACATGAACCATATCAGCTTTAACATATTGATGAATCCACTTGTGGCTTGATTTCAGCTTTACAGCAGAATATCAATACAATTTTGTTATCAATACAGCAGATAACAAGATTATCTGTGGTATTACTGACATATCAAATATTTAGACATCTACATCTACATAGCTAAGCAGCGACCAACTTACATGTTCAGGGAGTTTAATGCCTTTCACTGTAACATAAAGAGTGGATGTGTATTTGTTTCGGGGATACTTCCTCCACCACTCGACCACCTCAATAGTTTTTGGTTGTCTTTTTGTCCGGGGTGGAGGGCAGAAGAGCTGGAGGCGGAGTTTACTGTCGATATTCAGCACACCATTTGTACCCACAAGCTAGAGGACCCAGAGAAAAATATGTAATCAATATCAAAAATAGATATATAAACAATTAAAATTAAATTCAGTCCAGTGCGTCCTTTCTAAATGACCAGACCACAGTACAACACAGTACCTTGAGGAATGCCCACGCAATCTTCCTGAATCCTCGCTCATGCTTATCAACATCAACGTTGGCTCTTGCTTCCTCCATGGTTATGAAGTCCAAGATCTTACAGAAGTATTTAAATAAAAACAGTTACTGACAGCTACATTGAACTTGGCTGAGTGTGTCTAAATTAATTGCCTCTTACCTCAAAGAAGAGCACAACTCTGGGGCTTTCATCAGTTTGTTGAACAAAGTAACCAAAGCGTTCATTGAAGATGATCTGTTCCTGCCACTCTGGGATGATTGATTTGTTCTTCTTGAAGTCAAAAGGTTGAGTCATGATGGGGAGAATGTGGTCAACGTTCTCTTGCTCATAAAATGAGGAGACTGGACGATGGCTATGAAAAACAAAATAAGGGCATTTAAATCTCAAAAAATACATGAAAAAGAGAAACGAAAGAAACACACCACCAACATGAAAGCAAAATTTCATGTAAACACTGGACTGCGGTAATGTTCGTATCTAAGAGCGTCCATTCTCACCAGTCTTCTTTTTTCACATACTGCCCCGTGATTTCATCCACAACATGGATCTTCACCATGGGGTGTGAGATCAGTAGGTCGTTCTTGAGACGATCTGTTCTGTGGAGGTACACTCCCAGCACAAGGCTGTCATCGAATGTTGGGTGCTGTGGTGCTTCTGCCTCAGTTTCACTCTCTTCTTTGACAGCTGAAAAATGGGAAATTAAAAAACATGAAATACATCAACATCATACATTGTGCTAACTTTTAGATTTAACATGGTAAATGATTTTCTGACAGCAGACATCCAGCTACCGTGTTTTTTCTTCTTCTTTTTCTTTTTTCCCTTGGATTCGATTTCATTTTCAACATCAGCATCCTGGTCTGCATCTTTATCTTGATCCCTAGTTGAAAGAATAAAATTCTACTTTATAATGCTGCTTAAAATCCCAACTGATAGCCTTACTACTAAATGTTAAAATAAATCTGTATGATACTGGTAGATATACACACCCTGCTTCTGACTGTGTGATTACGGATTTCAGTTTCTTCTTTTTCTTCTTCCCAACCTCATTATTTAGCGTGATGGATTGGGAAACAACACTCTCTTCATCAGTCTTAACCCTTGTCTTCTTTAAAGTCCTCTCCTCCTCCTGTGCAATCTGCTGCTGATATTCATGCAGCAGCTTGTCCTCTGTGTCGTCCACCTGACTCTCTACATTGGCCTCTGTAACTCCTTTGCTTTTCCCCTTCTTACTCCTTCGCTTAGGTTCCTTTCCATCACCTACATCATCTGGCTCCAAAGTGATCTCAGACTTGGAAGCATCCGCATCCTCCTGGATGTAAGTTATACTGTCCTCTGGTACAGGGAGGGGGGGGAGCTCCCTCTTACTTTTCCTCTTGCCTTTTGAAGTTTGAATCTCCTCTTGGTTTCTGCTGTTGTTGATGTTAACCTTTTCTGCTGTTTCCCTCTCTCTCCGTTTATTCTTAGTGTAGCGAGGGCTGCCCTGTTCTGGGTCATATGTGTTCTGGAGGATGGTCTCATCATCTTCTGTGTCCTTCTCAAGGTTTAGATTTTTTTTTAGATTCTGAAGCTAATAGGACAGAGAGAATTTTAATACATGATAGAGTTAGTAATTTGTTAGTAATTTAAAACTAAACTATTAGATCTTTTACGTTTGGTGTGATGTTTTCCACCACTGAAGGAAGACCTGCACATATTAGAACACATACCACAATTGTCTCTTGCGTTTCTGTGTTTTTCTTCTTTGCTTTTTTCTTCTCCGTATCAGTGTATTTCTTGAACACTTCATTGAATCGTTCCCGGGTCTTGGCCCGGTCTTCACTTTCACCTGTGAAAAGGTTACATCGTCAATATTTGGAGTGACTACAATGAGATCAATAACAATTACATTATTAAAGCAGACTGTTGGTTTGGTAAATAGTACATAAGCTTCAATAATGTACTACAGTAACTGTTGATACACCTGCATACCACATTTCAGATTTAAAAAGTGTTTTATAACATGGTCAACAAGTAAAAGATTATACATTTCTACAAATTACAATACCCAACTATTTAAATTAGCCACACCTCTATCTGCCTCAACAATAGAGGCTGCTTACACTTGTAAGCATGTATGAACATACAATAATAAAGAATAAAGTACTCTGCACTATAAGCACTTCTATTTGTGGTGACCCAATTATGTTTTAATTACACTATTTGTGTACAGTTTTCAGGAGTACTTGTTACAGAGCATTTTGCACTGTAGTATTATTACGTTTACTTAATAAATAATCCCGAGTGTTTCTCTTGCACTCACCTGCTGGCATTCTCAGGCACCGTAATGTGTCTCATAGTGACTGCAAAAGGGAAGTAATCCAGGGAGGAAGGCTTTCATTCTACAGATACAAAACAGGAAAAACCTTAACAGCGCTCAACAAAATCTCTGCTTGATCATATTTCCCTGGATTGTAACAAGTAGTTTAGCGAATTGCTGACGTTAAGTGCAAGTCTAGACATATCGATGAAAACACTAGAACGACACTGAAACATGTTTATGTCATATCTGTTTAGCTGAGGCTAAAGCAATCTTAGAAAGCGCAACCTTTCTGACAAGCTTAACTGCTATGTAACGTTAGCTACCTTAGTTAGCTTGCTAAATGCTAATGTTGGCTAACCTCAACTGCGTTGTTAACTTACTGCGCTTGGTAAAGTAGGATTCAGTATCGTCAACAAACAGCATGGGCTTCAAAATAAACCAAGTTTCACACAGACGTATTTAAAAAGCCGGGTAAACTCCGTGCATCTACCCTGCAGTGATTGTGCTGTCCTCCAACTTCACCAACAACGCTGCGACGGTTACCAAGTCAACGACAACAAAGGTGAGCGTGAGGGCGGAGCGTGACGACCATGTTTGTGACGTAGTGACGAAAACAACAAAATACACCAATGATATTTGAGGACAGAAGAATACGTATAAAACGTATCGACGTGTGAATTAAATACAAAATGAATGCATAAAAAGTATAGAAATAAATAAACGTATAATGTAAAATGTATTATGTAGGTAAGGAAACAACAGTTTTGAGGCGCTACGTGCGAATGTCCATTTTATGCACCGTTTACTTTTGTTCAACTTTCCACTGAAAAACTTAATTCAGTATTTTTTTCAACACTGTATAATTGTTTGTTTTATGCTTATTATCGCAGCACAATTAAAAAAATCTTCCCGACAGTGAGACAATACAAAACTTGTAATACAATCAAACCTATATTAGGTGGCAACTCACGCCTGGAAACTAACAAAAACGGGAATCACAAATAAATCAATACCATAAAATAACATCCTGGTGAATATATAATAAAGGTAATATGTTGATGATTTTTACAAACAAATTATGAGACAGGCATACAATGGATTGCTGTAGTGTCGCTATACCCATTATGAAGTGATGAGCTCCATAAGAACCACCTATGTAGGTGGCACCTATAGGGCTGCAACATTTAAATACATTTGACGCCTGCAATGAGGACTTTTGCCTTTTGTGAAGAACCTGGAAAATGTAATGTACCAAACAATGGAGTCACGTGTCATTAAAGGAGGCGTGTCTATGTGTCGGTTGTGTAAAACGGGCAGGTGCTGTCTCTCCTGGAGATGCAGCCATGGCTTCTGGCTTTTGCGAAAATTGTCATCGAGTTCTTAAAGAATTTGCTGCTCGTCTGAGAAACGTTTGCAGAGACTTAGAGCAAAAGATAAGAGATGTTTTCAGAGAACTTTCTCAGTGTACCTGCTTCAGGATTACACCTGAGAGGAATTACCTGAGGCGGGCGACTCAAGATTTGACTTCTTTACAACTTTTGTACGGTAGGAGCATTGTGTGTGTTCATCTTGTTCGTTTTGTTGTGGACGCTGTAGGCGTTGTTGTGGACGTAAGCACTGTATCTGTCCTAGCTAAAGATAAAGTTTATCCAATTGATAAAGATGTGTAATTAAGAGTTAGGAGTTCAAAGTTACATTAAGTGTTTTAACTGTAAATAAAGAAAACAAATTTTATATAAATTCATACAAGTAGTTTATAGCATTTATGCAAATCCCAAAATTAAATAGGAAGCAAAGACTTTTTATTTTAGTGTGATCAACTCTCAACTTTGTGGATATTCATCATTATTAAACCTGTTCTTCTTTTAGATGCTGAAACTCCTCTACTTACTCAGCAAAGTCTGCTGACTCTGCATGGACTTGCAACCTCAGAAAACACTGACGTACAGATGACTGCAGCCATGTATTACTTACACCTCAGTCATCATTGTGAGTAAAGATGTCAAGCAGATTTTTATGTTGCTACTAATGATTTTCATGATTGCAATGACTTGCAGATCGGTGGCACAAAAAAAATGAAAGTATTGTTTGCACTTCAGGTTTCTCATATCACTCACTATTGAGATAAGCACACCAACGGGTAAAACCAGTATTATGCAAATTTTTTAACTGTATTTAAAAAAAATTGGTAGATAATTCCCATTCTGTTTGGGCATTGGTGTTGTCATAAAGAAAAGAAACATTTGGATTTTATTATGAAATTCCATGGCATGGTATCAATCATTGTGATACACCAATAGGTGCATTAGTAGGAGCTCATATAGAGTATGACTGTATTACTCGTAGATCACTTTTTTTTCCAGATCTCTGTATTAATAAGATAAGTACAGCTTATGCCAAGTGGTGTGCAAATGTGTGACCACATATCATATATTGCATATTACGTGGCACTTAACAGATTCCTGTGTTTACTTGGTTGAGGTTGATAGAACAAATGTAGAATATCTCTTTGAGAACTTGAATTGAAAACCAACCACCAGTCAAATATCTCAGGTTAATAAATAACTTTTGAGTTTCTCTTGTTAGGCCTACAGATTATTACATCCCTCTTGGTTATTCTACCTTTTCCATCAGGAAATCTAAGTGACACATAAAATTCTTTGACTACAATAATTTGTCTATTTTTGTATTCTTTTTTTGTACTTTCTTATTGTGTTACAGTGAAATCTCCATTACCAGATGCCTTCATGGAGCCAGTCATGGCCTTATTTTTATCACCTGACCTGGATGTGCAAAAGACTATCTCTCTCTCCCTGGTCAATTTCTTAGTAAAGAATAATGGTAGTATAAGAACCCCAAGTATTTGAGGTTTTGTCTTTTTGTTAAGTTATAATGCTCATTCTCACACTCAGTTTTTGTGGGTCACTAATAATTACTGTCCATACAAATGTTGTTTCAGCATGCAAAGAGTTAGTGATCGAAATGGGGATGCTGGTACCCATACTGGAGATGTTCCAGTCTGGTGATGCCACTGCGCAGTGTCACTCATGTGCTTGTGTCATCATGTTGGCACGAGCCTCCTCAGGTTTGTATAGACAGCGATGTCTCTGTTTTCTTCTCCCTCACAATAATCTGCTTTTTCAATTTCTTCTTCTTCTTTGACACTTGAAACAGTGTTAATGTATTTCATCGTTCTTCTGTTTTAAGAAACAATTGGACATTATAATATCATAGTTCTGTCCGGATCAGTTTTTTTTAGAAGTAATTTTTTCTGGGGCCATTTTGCTGTTATTTGACAGGGACAGCTGAAGAGAGACAGGAAATGTGGCGGAAGAGAAGGCATGACATGCAGCAAATGACCCAGGATAGATTTGTTTTCTTTCTTATCATACAGAATCAAACAGGGAAGCTATCATGCTGGATGGAATCATACCACTGTTGGCTTTAGCAAAATCCTACGACCCGCAGGTGCAACAGAATGCAACTTGGGCTCTGTTACATCTCACTCAGTCAGGTGGGATCATTTTTTTTAATCTTAATATTCATATATTGTTCATACAAGCTGAAGCTACTGTGATCATGTTCATTCAAGCACTGCGTTTTGCTTGAACATATGACTGAAACATTTTCCTTTTCCAGAGTGGTCTGCAAGGATGTTATGTCAAGTAGGAGCTATTCCAGTGCTGGTACTTCTGCTGCAGTCCTCAGATTCAGAGGTTCAGTTTTACAGCTGCACAGCTCTGTGCAACATCGCTGCTGTCCAGGAACTACATCCGAAGCTGCTCATCATTGGGGGCCATTTTTTATTAAAGTCTCTCCTGACTCTCATGTCTTCCTCTGTGCAGAAGGTAATGGTGAACTGTATTGTCTGATGAATTAATCTGATGTTAAAACAGCAACAGCAGTTTAATAAAAATATTTTTCATTTCTTTCAGAATTCATCTCAAGCATGCAGATGCCTACAAACCCTCTCAAAGAATGGTAAATATAAACAGTGAAGACAGAAACTGTAACCATTCCCTAAGCAGATGCTGTTTGTCTCTTTTTTTTTTTATTTGTGTAGCTTGCATCCAGGAGCAGCTCATGGAGCTCAACTGTGTTGTGCCACTGAAAGCGCTGCTGAAAACCTCTTCTCCTCAGTCAGCCATAACACTCCTGTCTATACTGTCTGCGAACCCACAAAACAATGTAAGACTTCTCACACAGTGGGGTTACAATAATAATGGAGGTGGTAATTATCTGTGCTATGAAGAGGCTGACAAGGATTTATTAATCTAATGAGACAGTCCTTTTCTTTTCCATGAACTCGTAATCACTGGATATCAAGAAACTGCAGGTATGAGGGAGCATTTGTGTTTAAATTCTATTACTGAAAAGATTTCTGTTTGACTCCAGGACGTGCTGGTGAGCGAAGGATTGTTGGATGAAATTGGTCAGCTGCTTCATCAACACAGATCCAACTCTGTTATAATCACACACAGCTGCAAGATAATCACTGACCTGTGTAGCTCCTGCACAGGCCAGCAGGTAAGTTAAGGCTACAATTGATGATTTCAGGTCACATGTATGCATGGTTTGTTTGTGCAAAGTGCCTAAAATAGATAAAGCCATGTTGAATCCCATCATTTGTTATCTAGGCTGTGATGGAAAGTCTGTGTATATCAGGACTCCTCCAGGCCCTCCTATGTCCTGCCCTATCAGATGACACGATGCTGTGTTTGACATCATACCTACATCACCTGATAAGCTGGGGTAAAAAACCTGGACATTAATTATGTTTATGTGTTCTGTTTTGAATGATGCTGTGTAATAGCTCAAATATTTACTGCTCTGCTTACTGATTGCGTTCTCTTATATGAATAATTTTTATAATCCTCTGTAACAGTTTCAGATCCAATGAAATCAAAGTTGTCACTGACAATAACATCAGAACAAGTTTCAAAACTCGTGAAGCTGTCGGGTGAAATAGAAAAACCTCAGCTGTCATACAACTGTGCATCCATCATCAGCAATCTGGAAATGACTGGTAATGTGATGTGCAAGTACTTACCACCCAGGACTTGTGTTGATAAATATAACGCATAATCAGTTTTGTTTTTATCTGATGCATATTAGACTTTTATATTCTCTACATTCTACATTATTCACCCAGGAGAGATGGTGCAGCTGCTGAGACCTCATTACGTTACCTTGTTGAACTACCTGTCGGTGTTTCTCAAAAAGAAAGATGTTAAATTCCAGCAGCTGGGCATAGTCATAATATTCAACCTCAAGAAGGGTTTGTATTTGTTGTACACCTATGCATTTAGTAACTGAGGAGTCTTTATCCATTTAATCCATTTGCTTTGTGCTGTTTTCCTCTGCAGATGGAGACTTTTCATCCCTGTTAACTAAAAGTGAGCTGGAGGATCAGCTCAGGATGGTGCATGTGCAGACGGAGGAAACCAGACGTCTGCTGCAACTGATTCAGCCACTATCTCCATCTTCTGTTAACCCTTGACTTTTCTCTGTACAAATAATGAGGGATGTGCACAGTGTGGACTGTTTGAGGTGTTTACATTCATGCACTGTTATGGACAAGTAGCATTTTTGTATTGTATTGTATTTTAATGTGTTTATTTTACATCAGTTTTTATTGTCACACTCACCAAATTAGGTGAAAAACAAGGCAGAGATGCAGCATAGTATCAACTTTTAATTGAATATGGCATATTTCTTTTTTTTTGAACAGGTTATAACAGTTTTAAGCAATACATAAACTCTAAGATCAAATATTGATGATCACATACATGTTTTTATAGGCTTTTATTATAATAAACTCACTTAACCTCTACATCTCAAACTTAATAAATTGATTGCGCAACAACGAAACCAAGCAACTGTCAGTGCAATAAATGCTTTGTGCATCGTGTTCTCTAAAACAACACTCACAAACTGAAGCAAAGTCTTTGGAAACTAAGTTCCTTAGCAGCTTTGAAATATGTGATTGCTATACTTCACAAAATCAAAGGGTAAGATGGGAATTTACGTAGGAAGTGAGCTTTCACTGACAACCTAAACTCTTGTGTTCCTAGTGCAAAGAGCCACTTGAGCTATTCTAATTCCACAGTGCCAAACTGAGGAAGGAAAAGTGCTTACATGGCAAGAAATATCAGGAATAAGCAAAAAGCATATGGCTATAACGTGATTGCTAGAATGGCTATTCCTAGTATTTCGCAGAGGAAACTCTATAAAGAAAACTATAATTACCACTGTCTACACCTACTTGTTTTTAGATAGTCATTATTGTTTCAGAAACCTGCTGTAGTGAAGAGATTAATAAATAATTTGCCCGATGTTTGTGCCACTGGTTACACACAGAAAAGTGACCAAATGCTGACATCCTCGGTGAGAGGCAAGGCTATAATTTTACATGCTCTTTCAAGGTGCCAAAGGGCAGCACAATGGCTGTACTGCAGGAATTCCTCTGTTTCATTGGAAAGTCGCTGCTCTCCAGCAAAATCTTGTGAACATCTGCCCACTTTACAGGTGCTCAGATGACCTCTGAAGAAATAACCAATAGGGAGACAAAAAAACAAAACAAAACGTGAGAGATGCAGTTTTGATGCATTCTTTGAGTTTTTGTTAAGATATACTGTATGTATAGAAAAACGAGGTCACAGAAATGAGCAACTTTCCAAATTATTATTATTGTAACGTTTTGCACGTCTCTGTCAGGCAAAACCAAACAGTATTCAGCACAGGCGTTCTAAAGTGATGTGCGTGTTCTGTCTCACCTGCTCGTTGGTGCGTCTGGATTTCATCCAGACCAGTCAGAGTCCTCAGAGACCTGCGTTCTTTGAAGGCCACAACAGGTACCATGTCCTCCCCATTGTTGAGCCCCAGCTGGGAGGTCTTAGTCCCCACTGGCAGCTTGATGGCATCTTCTATAGTGCCATTGTGTACAGGCTCTGTGTTTTCCTTTGGTTGGGCTTCATTTGGCAAGGTCCTCGCCAATACAGATTTCTGTTCACGAAGTATCAACCAATTTAGTCAAGGACGAGTTGTTTGGCTTCTAGAAGTGGATCTGGTTAGTTATTAGTGGATACTGGATGTGCGTCATAAGAGGCCTGGAGCAATGTACTTTTAAAAAAAAAACTGAACAGTAAATCTCACCGTATCTGGAGAATCTGTCCTTCTGGTTCTCCGCATGATCTCCTCAAGTCGCTGGAAAAGAAAACAGCTTTGTGAAAACATACAACCCCTGAAACAAGACTGCACTTCTGATTCATTTGATGAACACAGATAATCCATAGTTAAAGTAATTAACTTTTTTAAAATCCCTTTTAACATTTTCAAACCTTTTTTCTGGCTTGACGTGCTGCCTCTTCTTTCTGTGCAAGTATTTCTCGCTCTTGTTTGATCTGTTCTGCTCTCGCCCTCTCTTTGGCTTGTTCCTCTTCTCTCTGTATCAGACAAAAACATGAAAAAGGAAAAAGGGGCGATTACCTCTTTAAATAAATGAATAAAATAGTACATAGAGGATGCTTCAAGGTGCAGATGTGGTTCCTGCTATAATTTCAGTCATGCATGTTTGCATTTCCCACCTGTTTCTGCAGAAGGGCAGCTTCCCTCATAGCCTGAGCTCTTTCTTCCTCAGCTCGTCTCTGCTCCTCCTCCTCCCTTCTCCTCTTCTCCTCTATGAGACGCTGAGCCTCGGCCTGCTGTCGTGCTCGCTCCTCTGCTCTCCTGCGCTCCAGCTCCTCACGACTCCGCCTGGACATGTCACGTGTTATAAGACAATAATGTCCTGCCACTACAGTGTTTTTGTCTCACAGGTGGATGTGCTTGTTACCTTTCAGCCTCCTCTCTTTGCGAGCGCTCCTGTTCTTCCTTCTCTCGTTGTAGTCGGGCCTCTCTCCTCTTCTCAGCTAGGAGACGTGAAGCCTCTTCTGGGTCTGTAGTCCCGGCTGAGGGCCTGTACATAACTTGAGGTGGCTGTGGAGCTAAAGGAGGAGGTGTTTGTGGTGGACCTTAAGAGAAATAGTATTAACTTCAATATAGATCCGCAACACATTAAAATTACTCAGCTCTATGTTTTCAGCAGTTCCCTAACTTACTTCCATCTTGCGCTGTTCTGGTTATAGCATCTGTCTTGTTGTTGGGCAGGCTCAAACATGGAGTCTCTGGTGGACTTTCACTCCTCATTTTCTCCTGCTGACCTTCAGGGGATGTCCTGACAGGCCTTGAGTTACCAGGAGCAAGGGCAGAACTACAAACAGAAAGCTCCTCCTCAGGCACGGATGGGAGCTCAAGCTGCAGCGGGGTTGGGTGTCTGCTGATTGATCTTCTGGGGGTCCTTTGGGATCCAGCAGAAGAGAGCAGAAGTCCCACTTTGTTCAAATTACTGTTAATATGTCACAAATGCACAGTGGGTGTTTTTCTGATAACATTTCACCTACCGTTCAGGTGATGGGGAGGCTGTTCTGCTTTGTGTAACTGTTGCTGGTTTGACCATCGTGATGGCAATTGATCTAGTATTTGAGCTGCTGTTTGAGTTCTTCTTAGCAGCATCTTGCTGTCTTGCTGATTTGATCTAAACCAGAGAAAAGAAAAAGAAACAGTTACCAGAATTATTTTTTTTCTTTATCTCTCCATCTGCCTCTTTAGCTGTAAAATCTGACTGAAAAGGTAAAGAGATCACCAAATAATAATTGATATAAACGCTAATATCAACCAAAACAGTCTGTATGTACAGCCAAAGAAACAACTAGAATTACCTGAGCCAGATTGATGCTTCTGTGGTGGTTGTTGTTGGGACTTGGGGAGACAGATGGCCTGTTGTGGACTGAGTGCTGCTGGGGTTTGTGAGGGGTGGTGTTGGTGGTGGTGTTCATGGAGTGGAATGAAACTGCGCGGCGACAAATATGGACAACTGAGGAAGTGATTTGTGCCATAATTGTGAGGAATGGAAGGAGGAAGTATGGACAAATGGTGGAAACAGTGATGGAAAAGAGAAGCAGCGTTTAGAGAGGCAGTGTTAGTTATCAGATAGCTGGAAAGCGTTAATTTCAGAAGTATCTACAAACCACTAGCATTCCATTGCTATAGTATCACAGCAAATTGGTGCATTCTGTTATCATGAGGGAGAGTACCTTCTTCTCCTGACTGACAACCAGCACTCTTGCTCCTGGCCAGATAAGAGCATGTGGGGGTAAGGAGGCGACTGACCAAGTTCTTCTCCCATGTTGTCAGTGGTAAGCGACGTGGAACTAGCGTATTGATCAGTATAAAGTTTCAAGTGCAGCAAAAACAAAGATAAGGCACTCCAAGAATTGCTGTGTTAAGACATGTTCCACAGAGCACGGTTAAGTATGGTGTTATGAGATTAGGAAGATTATGTTAAAAGAGAGGAAGTAAAAGAGGAGACATTTATATCCACTTACTGTTCTTGGTGAGCTTCCTTCCTCGTGTGTTTTGACTGAGGTTCTGTTGGGCCCTTAAGCTCTTCTCCAGTGTCCTACGCACTGCTGATTCATATCGTTCCTTGATTCAGGAAAAACAAGTCTTAGTTCTGATGTTACTCAGTCCAGAGCTGTGAAAGCATCACCCTCACTAAAAATAAGTTCTGTTTTTTTTTTTGTTTCCACCATCAAAACTCACTTTCTCCTCCTTCAGTCTCTGTTTGCGCTTCTCTTCCACAGCAGCACGCCTCTTCTCCTCTTTGAGTCTCTGCTCCAGGAGTTTCTTCTTGCGCTCTTGCAGTTGCTGCTCATAGTATTGCCTGGCCCGCTGCTCCCGCTCCACCCTGCTCAATTCCCGAGAGGCTGAGGAAAAACATTTAACCAGTATAAATATCATCAATGCATGTTGATCTTACCAGATATTGAGGACAATGCGTTAACAGTGTTTTGTGTGAATTGTACGTAGGTGCTCACATACCAAGTAGCTTCTGGTGCTCCTCTCTTCTTTCTCGTGCTGCTTTCAGCCTCTCATCAACATTTGGTCCATTAGCCACTAGAACACCAAATTCATACTTTTTACTTGCTGATTTTTTTTGCCACAAATTGCATAAACTGCTACTATAACTTATATTGAATATGAAAGCCAAAATCAGGTATGTAAAAGAAAGTCATGGTCAGAATCAAAATCCACCATCTTCATAATAATAAAAAGAGTGAATGTGAGAGTTGTATCAAACCTGTAGTGGCCCGTGGAGTGACAGAACAGGTTGTTTTCTTTGCCTGTGAATTTGGCTTGATATTGTCTAAAAGTAAGGAAACGAGAACATGTGATTGGTAAAAACTATTCTTCCGGCTTGTTCAAGGTTTTGTTTTTCTTAGTCTGACACCCAATGTTCCCTTGATGGTTTTTTGCTTAATATTCTGCTATCTGTAAACACCATAACACATCTGTTAGCACAAACCATGATGTGAAGGGACTTTTGCACACAAACCAAAAACAAATCATCTTGAATAATCTGTCACAAATACTGGCTTTTATGGACTGGGATGGCCTTAGGGTCAGCTAGAAATAAAAGAGCCATTATGAACTGCCTGCGTAAAAAAGGCGAAGAGAACATGCTAGCACCTGACCAGTCCACATGAATATGATTGAAACAAGCAAAGGAAAAGGTTATAAAGGAGCAAAAGACTGATGTGTAATTCATATAAATGCACAAGGGAGAAAAAAATCACATGGATGTACAGTATTCCTCTAGGGTTGAATGATATCAGGATGCTGACTATTCTGTGTATTATGTAATCTGAGTCCACAGATGCCCGTTGATTTCCTCATGTTAACTGTGCTTCTGTTTTCTCAAAGTGATGTTCAATCTATATATTCTGTGAATGCGTCATCAGTATGGCCAGATGATCATTTATTTGTGATCTACAGTCATGCTGGCTTTGCTCCAGTGTAAGGCTTGTTTTGATCAGATGGTACCATACAAATTCTTCTTAAATAACAGAATAAATAAAACCTACTAACCTCCTGTTCTCTCATATCCATTCCGCTTCCTCTGGCTCTCGATGGTATGTGTAGAAAGTGGTCCCTGCGATGGAGGGATGACACTCTGTTTCTTCTGCACAGCCATGCTAGGTATTGAGCCTGGCATACCAATGCTCTTACTCAAAATCCCCCTCCTTTCTCTCCTCCTCCTCCTTTGAATTTCTATTTCAAGATGCCTTCGGGTCCTCGCTTTCCAAGTGCGCTGTGCAAGGAACTGCCCTCTGTATCAGCTGCTTGTCCATCTGTGCTTTGCAAACCAAGGGAGAAAAAAGCATGAAAACAAAGCAGCTAGTTATAACCCCCGTTAGAGATAAATCCAAAGCAAAGCTTATCCACGAAGGAAAATTACTGCTGTCTCCTTAAAGGTTATTGAAGTCTGGAGAGATTCTGCTCCTCATCGAGTCTCATCTATAAAAAGGCTACTCCCCCTTTAAAGATCTCACCCTTGTGAGCTGCTCTGCTTTACTTTCAGCATAATATAGCTGTGTCACTTTAATTCCCCCACCACTCTGTCTGCTTGCTGGATGGAAGTGGCCAAAAGGATGCAGTGTTTCCTGGAGACAGAACAAAAAAAAATGGAAGCTGAGAGCTTGTCTTCGTGAATGATTACCATGACAACAGTGGTATAATATTAATGACATACATTGCTTGACGTTAACTCAGCCTCCGTCCTCAATAGTGAGGCAATGAAATGACTGGGTTTTGTTTTTTTGTTTTTTTTACCCATGATTCCACCTTCATGAATGAAATGGTATCACCACTAGATGGGGGTCTTTCCTTCAAGAGAAGAAGCTGAATTATGCCTGGCCTTGCAATGGCATCAGCTAAATTAATAAAAGATGAGTTCTTGACCAAAATTTGACAATGATTGGACAGATTTCCATTTATTTATGCACACTGGTACATTTGTATCATCCTGTAGGATATATTCTAATATTTTTAGTGATCCCCTAGTTTAGATGTAACATTGACATGTTTTTGTCCAGTACGTTTAGTTTATAAACAAACAACTATTACAGTCAAGACATTCCCATCAGCCTTAGCTGTACTCAGGGTTTAATGTTTATTAGCAAATGTTAGAGGATGGTAAACATAGTACACATTACTGCTAAACATCAGCCAGCATCAGTCAGCATTGACACTGTTACCATGCTGATGTTAGCATCCAACTCCATTTTAAAAGAGTTTAAAGTGTGAAACACGACAAATAATTACACATATATTTTTTATGATGACAGCATTTTTCACCTCTGTGGCAGTAGATCAAGTACTTAAAGCCTTTACTCAGCTAAATGCAATAATGCAGTCCACTAATAGTTCAACCCCAATTCCAAAAGAGTTAGGACACTGTGGAAAAGGTAAATAAAAACAGAATGCAATGATCTGCAAATCTCATAAACCCATATTTTATTCCCAATAGAACATACAGAACATATCAGATGTTGAAACTGAGACATTTTACCATTTCATGGAAAATATAAGCTCATTTTGACTTTGATGACAGCAGCACATCTCAAAAAAGTTGTATTCAATATGCTACTCTTTAAAAAGGTTAATGGCAAATTAAGTCCTTTGTTTGTTTGACAGCTCAGCTCAGAGGGTGAACCAGTCAGCCACAATGGACAGAGGCTGCTGTGAGGCAAAGGAACCAACTACACCAGGTGACAGCAGAGGAGGATGCAAAGCCATCTGGTGCAAAGTGAGTTCAGTAAGAACAAATAAAGCGGTTGGTTTCTTGACAAAACACTTAGTGCCCAATGGTGGTCTTGCTCTGCAAACCTACAGTCAAACCATTTTGTGCCTTTTCCCCCACATTAAATGAGTTATTCTTGTAATGAAGGCGCAGAGATAAACTTGTTTCTCTATCTTTAAGCAATTCGTCATCACCTCTCATTCTAATTCTAATTGGTAACGAGCCCATAAGTTTAAGTAAAATCAGATAACAAAGTTGTGAGTTTCAACACCACTAGCACTGCAATACATATATGGTTTCACATCCAAGAAAATACCTCAGATATTCATATGCATAGCATTGATATACATGCAGTTGACGCATAGAATGAGGTTTGTTCATTCACATACCCCTGCACAGAGGCATAATGTGATGGGATGCCTCTATTAAGCACTATTCATATTCAGTGGGCTGCACAGCCTGTAAAATAACCCAAAAGGCATAAAAAAGTGGCATAAATGCCAAGCAAAGAACATCTAACAGGAATGAATGGGGCACAATTTTTAGTCAGTTTATAATACATGCATGGTGGTCCCTCTGTGGCTGATATCAACCTTGTGAGGTCGCCTGTGAAGTACTGTGCAGGCAAGCAAAAGGAGTCACAGGTGGATTTTCAAAAAAGAAATGGTTTTATTTTTTTTTAAAAAGTACATATCAAAAAGTTCTAGGCCCATAAAAGATTGGTTTATGTGCTTCCAAAGGTATCACTTAATCAGGCTGTTTGAACACAAGCGTTATTGCCCTATTTTCCATTAAATGTATTGTATTTCAAGGAAAGGTCAGAGCCGGATTGGATGTTATTATCACTTAGAGTTGAAGCGAGCTGTAGACTTACTCTATGTACATGACTGTGTTGAAAACGGGTGCAAGTTACAGATTAGCCCCCTTATTAAAGGAGACATTTCAGGTGAGAATCAGAAATGTGCACTTTTATAAACTGCTCCTCTTATCACGCTTTTGACACTACACACGCATATTTCACAGAATGTGCCAAGCAGGGTTTTCTTTCTTATATCACCTTGGAGCCAATCTGAGTTACTGTCTTTGTGGTGGAGACTGGACTGCGCTGTGGTGTCCAGGCTTCGAAGCGTGTGTCGAGCAGTGTTGCCAGATGGGAAATTAAGAAATATTGTACTATCGCTTTAGAATGACCGTATTTTGACCCAGACTAAAACAACTTGCAAAGTGCATTTAAAAAAAAAAAGCTATTCTATTTGCGTGGAACTGCAGTAACCTAAGGAATAAACGCAGAGGCTCATTCGTTTGTTGCAAACACTGGGCAATGGAGGTTTGATTTGGACCCGTTTTTACGTTTTGTGTGTTTATTTTCTTTGGCATGATTTCTTAGAACTGTAATGTCCGACGCCAATTGAATGCCGCAGCAGCAGCAAAATGCTTTAGCCTCGTTCCCAGCAACAGGTTGACATTAAACATTAAACAGAAGAACTACATTTCCAGCAATGGCCACCAGATGGCGCATCTGTTCATCACTATGGCCACGACAGGTAGCCAGGCGTGAAGTACTGAAGGTACCTTAAACTGAGTAGGTTTAAAGAAACAGACTGTATTTTGCTGGATGCTCACATAACCGTGTCCATCACGATGGCACTGGATGAAAGGAAGAGAAGGGGAGCCATTGGAGAATGTGTACACTCTGAGTTTGAGTACAGCAAACAGGTTGAATTGATTTTCGTTATTTAGGTGACAAATGATACACAGTCAGTTGATATAGAGGATATTTCAAACTATAAAAATAAACAGACTTATTTCGATTTTGAGTCATTGTTTAGGTATGTTTTGGGGGTCATTTCAGGTGAGATTCACCTGGGCCCTACGTGCTGGCTGGCTAGTACAATGCCCCCCTGACACCAACCATAACAATGCCCTGTGGCTGTGTTGCACTGAAGCCTGCCAAATTCCCCGTTGGAGAGTCTGAAATGTGTCATAAGGATACACTACACCGTGGTCAGGTGGTGTGCCCACAGAGTCACTGGAGCGCGAACAAGATGGAGATAACCCGCCTACAACCAACGGCCAAAAAAGGGCTTTGGACACTGGACCTACATGGGATAGGATTGCATGGTTGGTATCAAGTCATTCTGTGGCTCACCCAAGATGACATCTTCAAAGGTGTCAATTTAAGGGCTTAGTTGCTTGCTCATGCATATTCACTAGTGTTAACTGATTATCAATCCAAAATATAAATAATAATTGTGTTTTATATTATTTAAATATTAGATATGTTTCAAAGCTGATATCTTTCACCTTAGATGAGATATTCTCTAATGTAAAATAAGGTGGCACATAATTGTTTTTTTTAATCAAGTTAAATGCTTTTTGTTCTTTATCACAGCAGAAAAGTTATCCATGGCACATTGATTTGGTGGCTGATGTCAAGTGTCGAGTGTTTAAATTCGCATTTGATGACAACACCCATCAGAGAATGAGGTTAGTATATTAGGCTACAGGGACAACCAGTAACTTTGCACGATTGCTGACATGGTTTCCAGCTGTCCTGGAGGAACTAGGACATCTCCTCAACCCCTCGTAGCCGTTATTGAATCGTGTAATTAAGGCCAGAGTCCCTCAACAGAGTGGTCAGGTTGATGTCAGAGAGCGGATCTCACACTTCCTGCTAAACAGGCAGGAAAAGGAAGAAAACACTGCAGTTCTTAGTAAAACTAGGGAAAGTAGATGCATAATGTTAAGCATTATGTTTTGTTTAATACACATCTATTAGATATTGGTTTATATATTTTACATTGATTTCAGAGTGCTATATTTTCCTTAAGTGGTTTAAACATAAATATATATGTACCCAATTTGATAATGATGATAATGTGTTTTGTTGTAATTCCCTCAAAGCAAACTTTATTTCTGTTGTTGTGAACAGTGATACCGCCACATAATGAGGATGCCACATGCAACACTGACTGGAGTGCTTAAATAATTTACAGCCTTGTTTCATCGGACACCAGCAACTTTAGACTTTGACGTATGGCTTACAGACAGGCTGTATGTGTAATTGATGAGATGATGAGTTGTATTCGGCATTCACGCTGCATTGAATAGAAGTTGTTAAAGCATGCCTCAACTCAGCATTATAATGCAACATAATCAGTGCCTTTTAACACAGCGTTTTTCTGTTTGTGTTGAGGCCCATCATGCCACGTTTTCCTTATTCAATCCTCATTTATTCGACTAAATAGTGTTATGCAAAAATATAGATAGTTAAAAATATAGCAATGTCACATGTTGGAATTAAAATTGCTGTTCAGTTTTTAAACCTTGAGGCTCAAACTTGAATGAATGTGAAACACAAGGCATTGCAAATAAGACTTTGGAGATTCCATGACAAAAGAATACGTGTCTGCACCAAGACTCAATGTGGAGCAGCACCCTATTAAAGATTAAAAGGGAGCATTCTTCCAACTAGGCTGGGTTGACAATTTGTTTACTTCCATGAAATTCTATCACTAGTGACATGGCAATATACTGATTGCCTCATGCTCACACATTTTGAGGCTTTTCCAGTGAAGAGCTGTTTTGATATTAAAAGACAAATATACACTGCCAAACAGCTCTTGTATATAACCTGCAAAAGGCCCAAAAGGCAACATCTTGTTCGTTGGAATCTTGTTAGGATGAGGCTTCGAGCTCCAGTATGCAGAGGCACTATGTAGGTACAATTTATCAGTTGGATTTACTCAGTGGCTATTTATCCACAATTTGTGCATTGCTAGTTGGCTTTTCAGCGACCATTTAAATGGATCCTGAGGGTTAAAGAAAAACATGTTTATACATTTTCTTTTGTTTTGTGTGCAGCCTGTGTGGATTGGCAGACTCTGCTCACAGTGACGTCTCTCAGCAGACCCTAGTTATAGTTACCAGTCTCGGGTTCAACACTCATGCACTATTCATTGGTGTATCACATCACTCCTGCCCAACTTCAGACTTGGACAAACCCAATTCTTTTCTGTACAACTTTACTTTGTTGCCTTATTCCTACTGCTCTGTAAATGTCTAAAATGTTTATGTAGTGTTGCTTCCATCTTAGAGAAAAAACAAGTTGCTGTTCCCCTTTCAGGGAACCTCTTGGAGCGACTCAGAGACGGAAGACAAGAGCATAATTTTCTTGTACGGTATGTATTATGACTTTATTTAATGTCACCTGCAATGTGATGTTAAACAATGTTCAGATGCAACCAGCAAAAGGAGTGGAGTTTGGGATTTGGGCATCAAGTTACATCTGATAAATGTTTTGCAGAATGCTTGTAATACTTGACTAGACTTCTTTTAGGTGGGACTCTCTTGAACCTAACCTGTTAAGTTTTTGAGCAGATTTCTTTCATTTTGATTCTGTGGAAATATTTTGAACTTTGAATTCTAGGTCTCTAGTTGTTTTTCATTGCTTTTCAGTTATTCTAATCTTTTCTGTGCAACAAGCAGTTCTCAAGGGCATTTTATTGTTTTGCTGAGCCCCTTATTGACAAAATTTCAAGCACTGTCTCTCATGTTGTTTTTTGAAAATGTCACATAGCTCTGTTAAGAAAATGTTAAGAAAATATCACAAAGAAAGTAAACAAAACATTTTAGCTCTTCGTGGCTTGCTATTTATCATTTGTGTATACCTTTTGAAAAGGCCAGTTCTAGAATTACTTACCACATGTGATCACTTCAAAAAAATTATTTATAGTAAAATTGTGTAAAGGGCACTTTGCAGCTTAATTACAGTACATTAATTAGTTTAAGTGTATTGTTTTTACAGTGCATGTGAAATGTATCCTCTTTAATTGATGTATTAAGGTCAGCTGATTTGAATAATTGAAAGGGCCTTTTGAAGGCTGAACCAAGGTGTGGTGGCACACATACACCCCCCTTAAAATGATAGCTTACATGCTGTCAGTCAATTTTTCTGAAATATCTGAGTGAACATATATGTTTTACATTGAAATAAACGTGCATTAAATGTTTTAGATGCTCTTAATAATTTAGACATTATCTAGTTATTCTTGGACTTACTAGTAATTAGTTGTTGGCCTCTCTCTTTGGAGATCAAGGCTTAGTAGTTGAAGGTTTTCTCTCCTGGTATTGAGCAACGGGCTTTGTGACTGTTCAGAGTAAATAAATTGAGTTCTGACTGTAGAGATCGACTCGTGAAAGACATTAGCTACTCTGTTTCAGCAACTGCATCCATACCAATGTTTTCTTTTAAAAAATGCAAATCTTTTGTCTGTATGATTGTAGTGAATCTCTTTTATTTCTTTCACAGCGCTCACAAACAGTTGTTTTGAACCATGAAGCGCAGTAAGCACCGTGGACACAAGGAGGACAAAAATGGAGGTATCAGTGGCTAAGATGGATGACAGAAGATTAGGTCAAATAAGTGAGGAAATCCTGGCTGATGTTACAAACTCCTATTGGCTTACAGCCCTGCTCAGCCTGCTTCAACCCCGTGAACAACATTTTGTCAAACTGAAGTTCCACATATTTTCATGTAACCTAAAAAATAATCAAACCCCAACCCTTTGACCACTCCAAGTAAATGCACTCAGCATAACTGAGAGTATTACAACCTCTCCCTGCTTTTAAACATCACTTGTCATACCTTATCACTGACTTATATGAGAAGGATCCTAGGATAAAATTCATAATAAGACTGAATAGGACAGGTGGTGTAAGAAAACACAACCTTTCAATGTCACCATTTAATAATCAGAGATTTAGTTCTAGCACAGCTTGTCCTTATTGTGTTTGTTCTATATAATCTCCAGATGAACCAGCTATCCTGGAGACAGAGAACCTGGATCGTCAGGGCACGTTCATGGGAGGAGGCCCAGATCCTGACACCATCTCGCTAGCCTCAGTCACAGCTGTCACCACCAATGTATCAAATAAAAGGCAAGCATGTCATGCAGATGGCTGGTTTTTAAGCATTTACATTTATATGGTACCTTATGTGAATCTACCTCGTTTTCACAAACCTCTGACACCTCAATCTCAATCTCTCTCTGACATCTCAATGTCTTTCAGATCAAAGCCAGACATAAAGATGGAGCCCAGTTCTGGGAGACCAGTAGATTACCAAGTAAGAGAAATCTAAGCCATCATTTTATTGACCAGTCATTGTATATTATATTGTGTATGTTATTGTATTTGCACAGGCATGGTTAATATTTATTTTCATTATGATGCAATTAGAACATTTCTCATTTAATTTCAGGTCAGTGTGACAGTGATTGAAGCTAGGCAGCTGGTGGGGCTGAACATGGATCCAATGGTTTGTGTGGAGATTGGAGAAGATAAAAAGTACACCTCAATGAAGGAATCAACCAACTGCCCATACTACAATGAAGTTAGTCTTTACAGCATATTATATATTACTTTCTGTTTAAACAATAGCTCACTATGTATCTAAATTTGAATGGTTGATGCTGACAATGTCATCATTAACTCTTTTCTCTTTTCAGTATTTTGTGTTCGACTTCCACGTTCCTCCAGATGTCATGTTTGACAAAATCCTGAAGTTGTCTGTAAGCTGTTTTATCCATAACAGTGCAACATAAAACAGAAACAGAGATGTCTTATTTGTTACTTGAAAAGTGTATTTACATTGTTTATTTCTTTGAACAAACATTCAGGTAATTCACTCCAAAAACCTTCTACGTAGTGGAACATTGGTTGGAACTTTTAAACTGGATGTTGGCACAATCTACTCCCAGCCTGGTAAAGAAACTGCCAACGTCAGCTTTCTCATTCTGAAATGATTGAACTGATGATTGAACCGCTTGTGTCTTACTGTTCATCTTGCAGAACATCAGTTTTACCACAAGTGGGCTCTATTGTCTGACCCTGATGACATCTCTGCGGGTTGTAAAGGCTACATTAAGTGTGATATTGCGGTCGTAGCCAAGGGAGACACGATAAAGACTCCACACAAGGCTAATGAGTCAGAAGAAGATGATATTGAGGGGTAAATAAAGAGAATTTATTTATCTGAAAATGTCAAGTGTCAAAAGGGACTCATTAAGTTGACTTCAAATATAATCACTGACCGTTTTGCAGTAATTTTTGTGTTGCTATGGGGATCAATTTAATAACATGACAGTTGCACCATAATGTCTGTTTGAGCATTTAAACTTAATGCAGAAATAACTTTTTTCACCTCAAATGTTTGTATTTTGTTTGTAATCTTATTTAATTTGTTCAATACGTGTTTCAGCAATCTTTTACTGCCAGAGGGGGTGCCTGCAGAGCGACAGTGGGCTCGTTACTATCTGAAGATCTACAGAGCAGAGGGGCTCCCCAGAATGAACACCAGCATCATGGCCAATGTCAAAAAGGCCTTTATAGGAGAAAATAAAGACCTGGTTGATCCTTATGTTCAAGTACAGTTTGCTGGGCAGAAGGTAAGTAATGCTACAAATACAAAACATTCAGTGGCCTCCGCTTCTGTATCTGTTTCAACCATGCTAGGTTAAAATAAAATACACAGACAGTATGTTGCACAGTATAACTCCTGAGTTGGTTCAGATTTTTTTCTGATTGTGATGTGTGATTACAGGGGAAAACATCAGTTCAGAAGAGCTGCTATGAGCCTATCTGGAATGAACAAATTGTTTTCACTGAGATGTTTCCACCACTGTGCAAGCGCATGAAAATCCAGATCCGGGACTCTGATAAAGTGAATGATGTTGCTATAGGAACACACTTCCTGGACCTACGGAAGATTTCCAATGATGGGGACAAAGGTGAGTTTTCATTTTCTTTCCTGGTTTTGGGAAACATTGTTTTGGTCTGGATGGAAGCTTTTACGATACAAGGAAGCATCCTTGCATTTCACCCTGGTGAATTTGTTATCTTTTTATACAGTTGTACACAATTAGCATGCAGGTTTTGCAGTCAGATCTACTCAGTTCTCTCAAATAGAACCATTTCCATTCATAATTTGACAATAATATTTATTAACTATGTCTCAGGATTTCTTCCCACGCTGGGACCCGCCTGGGTTAACATGTATGGCTCCACTCGTACCTATACCCTGATGGACGAGTACCAGGAATTGAACGAAGGCCTTGGAGAGGGAGTGTCCTTCAGGGCCCGTCTGCTCATCAGCCTGGGTGTGGAGATCCTAGACCCCTCCTCACCTGATATTACCAATTCCACAGAAGTGCAGTTGGAGGGAATACCCAACATCTCAGAGGTGGGTCCCTGCTTGGATGAGCAGCCATGCAGAGGAAGCCAATTGTTACTCCCATTCACAGGCCATTGTGCAGCATTTTTTGTGAATTATTGATTATCTTCATTTAGCCCACCTGGTGCATTATTAACACGCTGTTTGCATTTATGTGGCTTTGTTTTGCTGGTGGACAATGTAAGTTCAATTGAGCACAGTAGGACCTGAAGTCCTCAGGGAATCCGTTCTCACAGTCCGACAGCTTGTATTACAGTGGGGTCAGGACCACTACGCTGCTTGATATGTTGTCAAAGTCTAAAGATATCTTGTTTAGTTGCTAACTTTTATTTAAGATAAAGTAAAGAAAGTGAGACAGTTAATACCCACGTTCAGATACTCACACTTTGTTGTCTCTTTCACAGACTGCTACTGGAAAGGTTGAGGAATTTTTCCTATTTGGGTCTTTCCTGGAAGCCACAATGATTGACAGAAAGATTGGTGATAAGCCCATCAACTTTGAGGTCACCATAGGTATTATCTTATACCTTCATGATATGTAATTTCCCTGTTGTCTCTGACAATCTCATTAAGGGGCTCAAATTGAATCTTTGGACACTTTGGACATTTTCAGTGTAATCTGTAAACAAAAACCTAAGCTGGCTTTGTGTGAGAGAAGTCCTGAGATGTGATGTGATTTTAAAATTATCCACAAGTTACTAACGTGATGTTGCTGTAGCTCATATAAATGCAAGCTGATTAGAAGCATCATGAGCTAAGGTGTAGCACATTTAACATAGATGCTGTGTGCTAGGCTACTATGGAAATGAAATTGATGGGGTTGTCAAGCCCAAGACGAAGGGGAAGAAGGGAGGAGGAGATGGTGACGAAGAGGAAACTGAGCTGATCCACAACTCTAGTGAGGAGGAGATGGATGATGATGGGGACCTGACCTCAGTGGCGACAACTCCTCCTATGAAGCCTGTCATCACTGACCGGTCAGAGAAAACATATATCATCATCATCGAATGATGGTGCAGATAGATCCATAAACATATCCTTCTGAAGAAGAAAACTGATTCCTCATCTGTTTTTATCTGTTGTGATTTCCTTCCTTTTTTATTTGCGTCCTCAGAAACTATTTCCACCTGCCGTATTTTGAGAGGAAGCCGTGCATTTACATTAAGAGCTGGTGGCAGGACCAGAGAAGGAGGCTCTACAATGCCAACATTATAGACAACATTGCAGATAAGCTGGCAAGTCATACATTTTACCAATAAATGGATGAGCATAGGATTTAAAAAGTTAGCATGTAGTATTAATTTGTTCATCTGCAGTTGAATATAGTATTTAACTCTTCTTGAGTGACACTACAGAGATACTGTCTATTGCACTCCTACTTCAGGAGGACGGACTGAACGATGTGCAAGAGATCATCAAAACAGAGAAGGCCTATCCTGAGCGCAGACTGAGAGGCGTCCTTGAGGAACTCAGCCAGGGCTGCAGGTCTGTAGCCACAAACTAAGCAGCACATTGTAAATACAATGCCATTGTGATTAAGTCTTTATAAACATACAGTATATTCAATGAAATTTGAAATTATTAACCAATTATATAACCCCATATTGAACACATGGCAGTTCACAACATAAAAAGATAAAAATATCACTCAACATCAAGAAAAAAAAGCAAATAATTATAATAGACATAATTAACATAATTAAATCAAGTACAGATACAATTACAAACACAAACCTGAGGAGAGCACATATTCCTCACAATAGATTATCTATTTTAACCATAACGTCACGCATCCAGTCTTCTGTGTTACCATTTTTAACAAATTTCCTGCTATTGTACTTCTAAGAAGTATATAAACAATGTTTTTAACATTAAGACTAATAGATTAACGGAGACTTTGAGACTGACTGAACTCCACTTCTTTTAGTCAGTTTCTTTCACTGGCTAACAAGGACCAGAACCAGTCTGGCAGAACCAAACTTGACAGGGAGCGACTGAAGCTGTGCCTGTCAGAAGTGGTATGTCAGCTTAAAAGGAGCTACTTGTTATTTTCTTCTTGTTGATTGTTAACACTTTAACCTGCCATTCTAAATGCGGTCTGTTCCTGGCTTTAGGAGACCATTGGGCAGCAGGCTAAAGCCATGAGGTCACAGGTGAAGAAAAGCACTGTGAGAGATAAAATCAAGCTGGCTCAGAACTTCCTGTCAAAACTGCGCTTCCTGGCTGATGAAGTGAGAACTATAGCATTTACATTTACAAATTATGTTGTTTGTTGTGTCCTCTTGTTTCATTGTGGTTGTTTCTTGTGTAATATGAGCATTCTTTCTTACTCTAGCCTCAACACAGTGTTCCTGATGTTTTCATTTGGATGATAAGCAACGGGAAGCGCATTGCTTACGCACGCGTCCCCTCCAAAGACATCCTTTTTTCCAGTGTAGAGGAGGAGACTGGAAAGGAGTGTGGCAAAGTGAAGACAATCTTCCTGAGGGTCAGTTTACACAAAATATACTGAGCTAATCAGTCAAATCTACTGAGTCTTTTGAATGTTGCATCAGATGCCTGATTGCCTTTCAGCTTCAATAATCACACTGTTTTGCCATGACTCAGTAACTTAATTTTCCCCCGATATACTAAAGATCCCTGGTAAGAAAGGTTTTGGGCCTGCTGGCTGGACAGTTCAGTCCAAGATCGAGATTTATCTGTGGCTGGGTCTGACTAGACAGCGAAAAGACTACCTGAATGGCCTGCCCAATGGATTTGAGGAGAACAAGCTGTCTAAAGGACCTGGCCTGCCATGCTCACCTCCCATCAGCCTCACCTACATGAGTAAGACCGTCAACCATCATTGTGTGAACTTTAAACACTTTCAAAATTTTTTTTTTACTAATTACATGAGATAATCACCATTTTAGATAAATCTGACGCTGTCTTTTGCAATATATTATGTTTGTTAAGATATCAATCAACAAGACACTGATATTTATCCACTCTGTGTTAGAGATAAACAATTCTGATATAGTCTTTATATAGGACTACTGGGCTTATTTGATCATGAGTGTCTTTATTTGTTCATAGTGAAACAGATCTTCCAGCTGAGGGTCCACATGTACCAAGCTCGCAGCCTGTTTGCTGCTGATAGCACAGGGCTGTCGGATCCCTTTGCAAGAGTCTTCTTCTCAACACAAAGCCAGGTCACGGAGGTGAGGTTCAGCCAGATGACTGTCATGCTCAAATATGATTAACTGCACAGCAGATCTTGCATCTTTACCTACTGTTTTGTTTTTCTCCCAGGTGCTGGCTGAGACTCTGTGCCCGACATGGGACCAGCTGCTGGTGTTTGAGAATGTGGAGTTGTTTGGAGAGGCCACTGAACTGAGAGACGACCCTCCCATTATTGTTATTGAAATCTATGATCAAGACACAGTGGTAAGGGTTGCTTTGAAATAGAGACACCTATGTGTTGCCACTTGTATTAATGTGAGTCGACCTTCGCACAGCTTGAATTTCCAGATAACAATCGTCCATCCTCGTCGTCCAAATAATTTAAGAGTCTGTCTGTCTTTCACTTGAAATATGAGACTAAACATATGACCTAATGAGGGTAAAACCAGTGTGTGATCATCCATCAGTGATCAGTTTTACTATTTTACATTCAGGTTTGAGTTGATTTTAAGGAATATTTGAGCTGCACCACTCTTGTTAATAATATCAATAGCAACCTGATATGAATTATATTTGAAAGAATGCTTTTGCTGACTGTCAACTCTATATTTGCTCCTCGCAATAACACCATTGTTTTGGATGACCCTTTGGATAAGTAGAGTGTGGAGTCTGATGGCTTGAGATACTGTAGAAGCACTGCAATGTGTGCAGAGCAGATTGTACTGAAAGGCATGCAAGAGGAATAAGATATGTCCATGAGGATAGACGGACTCTCCCTGATCAACTTATACCTGTTGCATTCCTTTAAGTGAAATTTTGTGCTTTTGTATGTGGCCAACAGAAAATTTGGACTTTTCATAACCACTAACTGCAAGAGAGATTCAATATTATAACTTTAAAAAAGTATTTATTCAGTAATCTTTTGACTTTCAGTAAATACATCCGTCTGTTTTGCAGTTCATTGGTTATGTTAGGTATCTTTGTTTTGTTTACTTTTATCTTCAATGCTTTCTTATGTAGTCTACCCAGAAACATGTGCATCTCAAGCCATGTTTCTTTCTGCTGATAGGACAAATCAAATAACTAATCAGCACACTGTAAGCAGCCTTGTAATATGAACACTGATGGATTGAATATGGTAGGCTAAAAAGACCATTCTTTCAAATATTTAAAACAGAATTCATGTTTTCTAAAGTGGTGTTTTTAAGGCTTCATTTTCCCATTATGCCTCCAGGGTAAAGCTGACTTCATGGGCAGAACTTTTGCCAAGCCTGTGGTCAAGATGGCAGACGAGCACTATGGTCCACCACGTTTCCCTCCTCAACTGGAGTACTATCAGATTTACCGTGGGAACTGCAGCGCAGGAGAAATGCTGGCAGCCTTTGAACTGCTGCAGGTTAAACTGACACTGACACTGATACAAAGGCTACTGTTTACTAGACTACAGTGGTCAGATGATACTGAAAATAGATTATTTTTGCTTTCTTGTGTCAGATTGGCCCCAATGGGAAAGCTGACCTGCCTCCTATAGATGGTCCCACAGACATGGACCGCGGCCCAATCCTACCTGTACCCCTGGGGATCAGACCGGTGCTAAGCAAATACAGGATTGAGGTGGAGATTTTGTTTTAGCTTTAACATAAATGTTGCAAGCAAACTGTGTTTGAGTAAAACTACAACAAAATCATGGAACCTCCCTACCCCTCAGGTGTTGTTCTGGGGCTTGAGGGACCTGAAGAGGGTGAACCTGGCACAGGTGGATCGGCCGCGTGTGGACATTGAATGCGCCGGAAAAGGAGTGCAGTCTGCCCTCATCCCCAACTACAAGAAAAATCCAAACTTCAGCACCCTTGTCAAGTGGTTTGAAGTGGTATTTCAGCATTTTTATTACTATATTGATATTTTATAGTTCGAATTCATATTTGTACACATTAGAAAATAAGCAGTGTACTGTGTGTATTGCTGACCTTTTAAAAAATCATTTCTACCATTTTACTCTCATCCTTCAATTTTGTGTGTCAGGATTTGCCTGAAAATGAGCTGCTTCACCCACCTCTGAACATCCGAGTGGTGGACTGCAGAGCTTTTGGCCGCTACACTCTGGTTGGCTCTAATGCTGTCACCAGCCTGAGGAAGTTCATCTACAGAGCAACAGACAAGCAGGCCAACAACTGGTCCACTACAGGTATGAATAAAAAACACTGGACTCATTTTATACATGATGCATTTTCTTTGTTGACATTGTTGTTGCTTCGAAACAACACATGATTATCGAAGTTGATTAAAGTACGATGTGTGTTTTCTTTTGGAGTAACATGGTTCTGAGTCTATATATAAACACATTCACGCTGTCTGTTTGTCTTCCAGAGGAAATAATTGTTGTCAACATGGAAACTGAGCCTGCGTATAAGAAGATGGACACTGTGGTCAAACTAGACTCTGTAAGTTTAATTTTTGTAATCGGGTTTAAACCTCAGCTCTAATATTTAGACTCAGTTTGAATAATAATTTTATCCAAAGTTCTTAGCTAAAACAGACAGCTTTTGATAAACAGCATTTGTGAAAAGTAAACAACAATTCAGATAATGATTTGGAAAACAGTTTTGTAACTCACATGGTTTGACATTATGCACTCTGATTTTCTGCCTAGTACTCTGATGCTGTGGTGAAAGTTGAGGTCAGTGAAGTGCTCTACACTGAATTAATGTAAACTGAAAGATTTCATGTTGTTGCAAGAAATTCAAAAGTTGTACTCACAACATGTTGAATGTGTCATGTATAAAAAGGATGATGATAAGGACGGAAAAGGGAAAAAGAGGAAGAGGAAGAAGGGAGATGAGATTGAAGAGGAGGAACTTGATGAGAGCATGTTGGACTGGTGGTCCAAGTATTTTGCCTCCATTGAGACCTTGACAGAGGTGAGTGTCGGAAAAACAGATCATACATTTTGAGGCTTGACACATCTCTGATCTATGTTTAAGCATCTCTGTGGGAAACCGGATTGTGTTTTGGTTGTGATAAATCCCGCTGAGGAATGACATTCTGCTCCTGCAGGCTCTCAAGGCCCAAGAAGCTGCTCTCTCAGATTCAGAGGACAAAGATGACATGGACATTGCAGATGGTGGAGGTAAAAGAAGACCAGTGTTTTGCTCATATCATCAATTTTAAAGTTTTATATTATCTAGCTTTTGTGTGCCTCTTTATCAGCAATAAACCAACTAGCAACTAGTGTCATGAGAGGAGAACTACAAAATATACACTTGTTTATGCATGTGCATCTTTTATGAGCTCACTAACTCTTATTGTTGTTTTCTACAGTGCACTAATGAATCTCTTAGTCCTCACTGCTCAAGAACACCTCCATGTAGATGCTGACATGAATCCAAATTTCCATTCGTGGGACAACCGCTTTTGCTCTCCCATACATGCATATTAACAGTATGCTTGCCATGAAAGTTGTCAATGAAAAAATGACAGTGGATCTAAAAACATACATGTAAATCAACGACAACACAAGCTTTTATTTTAGTGAAATAAAATAAATCTGAAACACCAGCAGGCTGTGAACCTACTATCAACTATTTATAGAATATCAAATATACAGTTCATTCATAAATAGTATACACTGGGTGCATATCACTAAAGATACTTGTGGACAATAATTGTAAGAACCAGTCCAGTTGTGAGCTTACATGAGCTTTACAGGGACCATATAGCTGCCTGCCTGGAGGATCCACCAAGTATTCCCACTGAACTGTATACTTCTACAGCATACAGTTCAATGGCTTGCTTGTTTTAAGCAGTAACAACTGTTTTTTGGCAACTTTCATGTGGACTTCATGTCTCGAGTGCTCTGCTCCTTCAAATCCCCACCCCACCCCACCCCACCCTCGCTCTGTCCTCACTGCTAACCTGTACTCAGATATCAAACCTGATGACTCTCCTGTGAAAGGCACCAAGAGAGGGAAAGGAAAGAAGGAAAAGAAGAAGTCGGTAGATCCGTTCGAGAAGAAAAAGCCAAAGCTGGATGAGCTGAAGGTACTTAAACCACAGCTGAAAGTGATTCTCTCCAACTGTTGTGCGCGTACATGTGTACTTGGTTACACATGACAAGATAGTATAAACGTGTCCTGGAATAGTGCCACATTCTTCGAAAAAGACATCATTCAAACCTGAATATATGCGTTTGTGCTCTCAACCAAGGTGTACCCAAAGGAACTGGAGAGTGACTTTGACAGCTTTGAGGACTGGCTCCACAGTTTTAACCTGTTCAGGGGAAAAGGTGGCGACGATGACGACCAAAACGTGACTGATGAGGACAGAATTGTTGGAAAATTCAAAGTAAGAACAGAATATCTGAGTTATTCTTTCATAATTTACTTCAGTTGTTTTTAGAAACCTTTGACATTTATTTAAAATTGGACTTCCTTTGCTAACTGTGCTAGGTAACATGGTTCTCCCCATTGTTTTTGAAAGATAAGCTCATTTTTTTTCACTGTGTCCCTTCAGGGCTCACTGTGCATGTACAAAGTGTCAGACGACATGCCCCGAGACATGAGTTTCGACTCTAATATGGGAATGTTTCAAAACATTCCGCACAACGATCCCATTAATGTCCTTGTCCGCATCTATGTTATCAGGGTAGGTGATTTGCATTTTAATGAGAATACTGGTGTAGGTCTTCAAGGATGCTCAGATTACTCGCGTCATTCTTAACCTGTTTTTTTGGTAGGCAACTGATCTGCATCCTGCTGACATTAATGGGAAAGCTGATCCATATATTGCAATCAAACTGGGAAAGACAGAGATCAGAGACAAAGAAAACTACATCTCAAAACAGCTGAACCCTTTGTTTGGCAAGTCAGTAGAAATGCTTCATTTCTGATCAAAGTATTATTGCTTAGGTGATTTAACAGAGTTATTCCCATATTATCCCAGTTTTACATATGCATGAAAACCTGGCAAGTGTTGTAAATCTCATTGTAGATCCTTTGATGTGGAGGCCACGTTCCCAATGGATTCCACACTGACAGTGTCAATTTATGACTGGGACCTGGTGGGAACCGATGATCTGATTGGAGAAACCAAAGTTGACCTTGAGAACCGCTTCTACAGCAAACACAGAGCCACATGTGGTATCACACGTAACTACGCCATGTAAGACTCAGAGACCGAACCATCATACAGCACTGAAAAAAGCAAATTACGTGGATAACCACACATATGTGTGTGATATGTGTATTTTTAAATTCAGCGTAGCATCTTAACTGCTTTTATACACAATGGATGTTTAAATTGCATATTGAAGGATTGTCATAGATTTACACATACATTACATTTACACTGCATATAACTGTAACTGCTTTTGCTGTTGTTTGTAGCCATGGTTACAATGTTTGGCGGGACCCAATGAAACCCACACAAATCCTGGCGAAGCTGTGTAAGGATGGCAAGCTGGATGGGCCTCACTATGGCCCTGGAGGAAGAGTGAAAGTGGAGAACCGTGTCTTCATGGCACCGACTGAGATAGAAGATGAAAACGGTGTGTGTTCATTTCACACATACTTTTCTGTTTTTCTTCCTCTGAGTTAAACTAATTTCCAACCTTCTAAGGACCTGAAGCAAGTCCTAAATTGCTGTGGAGCAGCAGCAGCAGCTTTCCCTAATATCAAATACAAAAATGTGATTCACATTGGTGTTAAACCATGTGTATTATTTGTTTGTCAGGTTTGAAGAAGCAGACAGATGAACATCTGGCTCTGACTGTGTTGAAGCACTGGGAGGAAATCCCACGTGTCGGCTGCAAGCTTGTCCCAGAACACGTGGAAACCAGACCACTGCTCCACCCTGACAAACCTGGAATTGAACAAGTGTGTCATTCATTATGCTTGAGCTGCCTCAGCCATCTCCACCTTTTAATCAAGGTTTTTTTGCATACTTATTGTCTTAACTTAAAACTAAATTTTCTTGTGTTCAATTGGTTTCAGGGGAGAATTGAGATGTGGGTGGATATGTTCCCAAAGGATATGACTGCACCCGGCCCTGCCCTCGACATTTCACCAAGAAAACCAAAGAAGTATGTTCTCCACATGCAATATATAAAGTTTTAGCCCAACTGTTGCAGTGGTAGAGCAAGTACTCCAAACTTCTACTACAGAAAAAATAGCAATTTCACAGTGTGAAAATACTCTGTTAAAGAAAAAGTCTTGCAGAATTTAAAGTCAATGTGGCCCGTTTCTGAATAATATACAGGTGTATTACTGGACTATAATTATTAATGCATTATTGTGTTAGTAAAGTACAAGTACCTCAAAATTGTACTGCACTGTTGATTAGTGTTTCATCATATATAATTTGTATTTTCACTTGTGTCCAGGTTTGAACTGAGAGTGATCATCTGGAACACAGATGAGGTTGTTCTTGAGGATGACGATATCTTCACTGGCGAGAAATCCAGTGACATATTTGTGCGAGGGTAATTAAAAGTTTGATATTTTTTTGATGGATTTTTTTGGTCCAACCAGACCAAGACAAATTCATAATAAAGAAACACAAATTGATTTCAACAAGCAGTTAAAACAGTTAAAGCTTATTGTATTCAACTTTGTCTGTGTATCGTGCACCTTTTTCTGTTACAGCTGGTTAAAAGGGCAGCAGGAAGACAAGCAGGACACAGATGTCCACTACCACTCCATCACTGGGGAGGGCAACTTCAACTGGCGCTTCGTCTACCCCTTTGACTACCTCATGGCTGAAGAGAAGATCGTCATCTCAAAGAAAGAGTCCATGTTTGCCTGGGATGAGACTGAATACAAGATCCCAGCTCGCCTTAATCTGCAAGTGTGGGATGCTGACCATTTCTCTGCAGATGACTTCTTAGGTGCAGTGGACAATTATTTACAATAACCATGTGTTTCATAAATCAGTGTTAATGTCACAGAATCAAAAAAGATGTTGTGTTTTGTTGATCAAATATCACTTTTAGAGACTGGGTAATTTAGGTACATTATTTGGTACATTTTACCAAGCCATTCATCACACTTTTATATGAAAACATTGGTCTGTCTGTTAGCTACTTCCTGTTTTTCCCACCATGAACAAATAGGTTAAATAATATCTCTTTATAGGTGCAATTGAGCTGGACCTGAACCGTTTTCCACGTGGTGCGAAGACTGCCAAGCAGTGCACCATTGAGATGGTGACGAATGAAGCAGAGATGCCCATGGTCTCCATCTTCAAACAGAAGAGGATCAAAGGCTGGTGGCCATTTGTAGCCAGAAATGAGGAGGATGAGTTTGAACTCACGGTAGGTGAAAGTAAAGAGTAACTCAAAATATTGGTAACAACTGCAAAGGTCAGGCGACAGCTTAAAAACTCCTTGTGACTGAGAGTGGAGGCTTTCTTTTGTTTTTTTAGGGAAAAGTTGAAGCAGAGCTGCACCTTCTGACAGGAGAGGAAGCAGAGAGAAGCCCAGTTGGTGAAGGACGCAACGAACCAGAGCCACTGGAGAAACCCAAGTACGAAGGATGTTCTGTATCATTTGAACATTCTGAATATTTTTATTATCGAGCGCTCTTTTGATCTATTTTTCCTAATTACCTAATTGTTCAGTTTATTCTATTGACTTGGCTACCTTTCACCCTCACCATAAACACACAGACACATAAATCCAAGCCTAGTAAACCAAACTCCAAAAAGTGGTCTAATGCAAAAAAAAGGCCAGTAATAATTACATAAATATATAACAAATAAATAATAATAACAAAATAAATAAATACATGCAGATAAATTCTTCATAAACAAAAAAACACGAGTTCCAAAACAAACATAAAACAATCATAAACATATTTTAAACAATTATAAAATCACATAATCAAATAATACCCCAAATAAACAATTTCCTGAAATGAGGAAAGACATTTGCACATATTTACTTCGGCCAAGTTCTGGACTTTTTCTACGATCTTCTTTCTTTACATGGTAAGTCACTGTTTTCTTCAGTTCTTTTGTGTATTTCTACTTAGAATCATCTTTAAAGGTTCAGTGTGAAGGATTTAGGGGCATCTTTTGTGGGTCATAATATTGTGTGTTTAGGATAGAGTGTTTTCTTTAGTCTGTAATCACTTGAAAGTATGAGTTTTTGTCTTAGAATGAGTGCTTTTAATTTTGGTATCGTCCAGGTCCTGTACCGCAGAGTGCGCCGTGTTTCTACTGTAGCTCAGAACAAACAAGCCAAACACTGGCTTTAAAGAGTCTTTTGTATTTTTCTGTTTTTACATGACCGCTGTACTCTGTAACATATTTGGAGGGTCCACTGAGGTGTATAGTTGTTTGTAATTTGCAGCCTCACTGCAAGATGCCAATAAATCCTACACACTGCTCCTTTTAGTTCTCAGAATACTGGTTTCTTTATCTTGCATTTTGCTTTGTCTTTGCATCAGTAATACGACTTAGATTTCAAATTAGCCAAGAAAGAGAGCAACATCATATCCACAATGCTCAAATTCTGTATTACTAAACATCTGTGTTTCTGTCCTTCCAGCCGCCCAGACACCAGCCTTCTGTGGTTCCTCACTCCCTTCAAAGCCATAAAACATTTGGTCTGCAACCAGTACAAGTGGCTGGCCATCAAGATTGTCACTGCTCTCCTGCTGCTGGCCATGCTGACTCTTTTCCTCTACAGCATGCCTGGTTACATGGTCAAGAAAATGCTGGGAGCCTGAGATGTTGCTTAGACACGTCTGCAGAAGGTTCCAGCAGTTTCACTAACCAGATGGCTTCCAAGCCTCCTTCCTACTTTAAGTTTAATTTTAGCATTTCAAAAACAAAATAAAATCAGTGATATCATTTAAGTTGAGTAGAGTTATTTTATGAGATAAACAACAGAAAAAACAAAATGCTTGGAGATTGCTTTCAGGAAAATGTATTCTGCCCTCAAGATAGGAAACCACTTTATTGGGTTTGACGTTCCTATAGTGACTCTCAGCTAGCAGGTGACAAAAAGTAGATTCTTTCACATGCTCCATGTTGAGAGGCTTTTTGTGTTACCTGAAAAATTACAGTTTAGTTTAATTTGGAGATTTGGACTAAACTTTTTCATTACAAGAGTAACCTAAAGAGGTAATTAGCATAAGAACACAACAAGCACCAATGGAAAGCAGCTGCAGAAGAAGCTTTGGAGTAAACTGATTCAAACATCCCCATAGTAAAGCTCACCGGATACTAAAGTCATTATAGTTCCACCTTATGGTCATTTGGATCTTTTCCTATTGAGTTGAGTTATTTTTAGCTTATTTGTCAGTATTCTGGTTAAATTTGCATGGTTTTGCTTTGTTTTTCATTAATTTGCTTTTCTTGGTCAGCAGCATCTGTGAATAAAGTTTAAAAAAAAAAACACCAAACATTTCCATTGCTCCAACTGAAAAACAGGAATGAAAGCTCTGAGAAAGATGTAACTGATCTTAAAGCTTGGATTCAGACCTAAAGACAACACTCACATTCCCATAAGCACATTAAAGGAGTTATTTGTCTCAGGAATTACTCCTGCTCCCCTCTCATATTGTGGATGTGAAATGATGCTTTCCCAAGGCACCTCCAATAACAATGCAACAGTGCTTCTCAAAGCTGAGCAAAAGTTAGTATGAGGCTTCAGCTGTCTGAGTAGCCAAGTCGAGAGTGTCTTCCAAAGTTAACGGTTTTAGTACAACTCACACACTCACCCTTTGTGTTTTGCCAAATGGAGCTCTGGCCTTTATTCTCATGTTAGAACTGGAACTTTGGAAGATGCCATCTCGATTTGTCTCCGTTATGACCTCATCTTAGCTTCAGCTGAACATCAGAATGCATTTTTTGCATAAAACTGGGTTGTGTCTTTCATTTCATAATTCGGAGTCGCAGTGAAGTTGCTTCAGTTAAACTTTATTGAGCAGTATGGACAGCAGGAATAATTGGCAACACTGACCCATTTCTACACACAACTGCCATTTTTTTCAGTTCTGACGCCGACGCAGTTGATGCATTCAGTCTGTAATAATAGGGCTCACACATGCCTCTCCCTATCATGTGGGTCCTCTTCATTCAACATTGACACCAAAAGGAAAATCACCCCTTGTGGAACCTCCTTCTCCATCCATTATTTCAAATGCTGCTTGTATTTTGGCATTCAGTAACTCTGTCTTTGTGCTCCACCAGCCGTCCAGATGTTGCCCTCCTCTGGTTCCTCATCCCTCTCAAGGCTGCGAAACACCTGGTTTGTGACCAGTACCGTTGGCTGACCATCAAGATTGTCACTGCTCTCCTGCTCCTGGCCATCCTTGGCCTCTTCCTCTACAACATGCCTGGTTACATGGTGAAGAAGATGTTGGGAGCCTGAGTTTAAACCAGGGGAGGATTTTTTTCAAACAGTGTGCATTCAGTCATAATTAGAATTGCTTTGTGAATGTTTTGCCATGTACCTTTTGACAAAATCCTTAATTTAGAATTCAAAACACCAGTACTAATAATAAATCTGCAGAGTATCCATCATGGGTCCCTAATGTGTAAAAATCATACAACATATTACTACTGTTGCTGTGGTAACTAAGCAGGGGTTTTTTTGTGTTTCTTCAAATGTGGTTTTCTGTTGTCCTTTCCAGTAAATGTACTTAATGTTAATTGCTCACCTGTGAAAACCAAATCACTTGGGAATATTAAAAACTTTATTTAATAAGTTTTATTTCATTAGCATAGTTGGCATGTATTGGAGATCAGACATTCTTGCTTGAACAACGTTTTGTCCCATTTGTGTGTCCATGTATGATATTTCAAATTTGTGCATAAATTGACCTCTGAGCCATTAATTTCTCTGGTTGTCCTGTCATCTGTACATATTTGTGTGTGAGAGAGCGTGTGGGGGGGTATATATGAGTATATGAGAATGCATTAGCATTTGTCTTGTATGCATTATTATTTTATCATAAGAGATAATAGCTATAAGGCTTAAATTTATTGTTATCTATTTTATGCATTTCAACTTATATAATCCAATAGAAATAATCTTATTTTTAACACCTCTAAAGTAAAAGAACTCAATAGCTGTAACTGACACTTTCTTTGTTTTACTGTCAAAGTCAAATTAATCCTGATCCTATCAGTATAAGTACACCCAATCATTCCCTTTCTTGTCGAGCTCTTGAAACTGATGACCAACCTTTCTTTAGAGGCATCAATACAAATTTAAATGGGTTATTTAGTTCAATAATCATATTGGTGATGATGAAATCAGGTTGTATCAGTACTTTGTTACAGCACTTTTTGTATTTTGTCAAATTTGTGCTTGTCTCTGTGTTCCACCAGCCGTCCAGATATTGCCCTCCTCTGGTTCCTCATCCCTTTTAAAGCTGCGAAACACCTGGTGTGTGACCAGTACAGGTGGCTGACCATCAAGATTGTCACTGTTCTCCTGCTCCTGGCCATCCTGGGTCTCTTCCTCTACAACATGCCTGGTTACATGGTGAAGAAGATGCTCGGGGCCTGAAAAACCGGGGGAATTTTACTATTTCACACAAAACGGAAACTATTTTACATGTAAGTTGCCCCTGTGTCCTTGAAAGAGATTTGTTGCAACTTGACAAAAGACTCTATCAAGTTGTTGATCATAAGAATCGGTATAGCTACATTACATATAAAGACAAGCTCATTCTCATATTGATGTGTAATCACTAAAATCCATTACTGCAATGTAGTGGTGCAAGTTTCATATTATGATTGTTATTTTAATGTGATTAAATGATTGTTACTATAGTTATTCTTATTATCATTGTGGTTGTGGTTGTTTTTGTTGCAATGTGAGACTGTCACCTTTGTGCTGATTTATTGTTAATTCAAAAGTGTGCAGTATTTGTCTGGCTTTTGATTTTGTGAATAAAGTGGCAACTACAAACATTTCTAATCTTAACATCATCTCTCTGGTCATTTGTTCATATACATGATATACACTACTCACAAAAAGTTAGGGATATTTGACTTTCAGGTGAAATTTATGGAAAATATAAAAAGTTAATGCTACAGTGATATTATATCATGAAAGTAGGGCATTTAAGTAGAACCATGCAATTTGTTCATCTCAAACAATTTATTGAAACTAAAGCTAACAGTGGTGGGTACACCACAACAAAAAATGTTAATGTCTCAGTAACTTCTCATGTGTCCTTGAGCTTCAATTACAGCTTGACAACGACGTAGCATGCTGTTCACAAGTCGACTTGTCTGCTGAGGCACAGCATTCCATTCTTCTTGAGGGGATGCCCTCAGGTCATTGAGGGTCTGGGGTGCAGGGTTTCGACCCTCTACACGATGACTCAGCTGATCCCATAAGTTTTCCAAGGGATTCAGGTCTGGAGAAAGTGCAGGCCACTCTATTTGAGGTACCCCAGCCTCCAGCAGCCGTTCCCTGATGATGCGACCTCGACGAGCTGGGGCATTGTCGTCCATGAAGATGAAATCAGGGCAAGGCACAATGGCTGCATTAATGATGTTGTTCAGATAGCCTTGGCTTGTCACTGTACCATTCACAAGGTGTAGGGCAGTTCTGTATCGACTAGACACACCTGCCCAGACTGTGACACCACCACCTCTAAGGGTGGTCCCTGGTGCTCCCTGGCCCATGCAAGACAATGATGCCTGCTCCTGGTGGTGTGGCCAGGTACCCTTGCAGGGTCGTCTAGCACGCAGACCATGCTGATGTAAGCGGTTTCGAATGGTATGACGTGACGTACATTGGCCAAACATTATTGGCGAGAAAGCTGCTGTACTAAAGAAATAATAAGAAAAAGGTTCGTTGGAGGATGCGGGCATCGATCCCGCTACCTCTCGCATGCTAAGCGAGCGCTCTACCATTTGAGCTAATCCCCCTCTTACTCTGGAAATTTGGTGATCTGAATTCGACCTGCCTCTTTAAATTTTCTCCAGTATCTCCGTGTTGATTGTTGTGTGAGTTGTACTTCACAATAATGTTTAAATAGTATAACTCTCTTACGTGCCCTCTTACACAACGCTTAACACATAGAGTACTATATGATGCCGTGCTGCCACCTGCTGGTTCGAGATGAAACCTACACACTGCTATTTCCACTGCTGTTATCGTCTTCTGAAGTATCGCTCCCCTTGTGTACATGCATCTTTCTATGCAAAATCATGAAACGTCTGCATTAAGGACAGTGAAGTTCCTGTTGGGCCATTAAGTAAGTCTCTAGGGCAAAAGAGTTGAGCTTTTGACATTTTGATGCGCGCATGTGTTATTGATGTTTTCATATAAACTCGGTAAAGCGCTGTAGAAATGTTTTGGGTTTTTTTGGCCTACGGCTCTTCTTAAACGTGTTTCTCTATAAAAGACATCAGTTTCTGTTCAGTTCACTGGATAAAAAGTCTGTTCACCCGGAGAGATGTCGCTGGTTCCTTCAGGCACTTTTCCACTTTATGACGGCGGAGTTGAGAGATTTAAAAGTGGTTTTACTTTCGAATATGTGTTTGGACGGTTTTCTCTTGTTTAAAAGAAATATTTAACTATCGAGCCAAAGAAAAGATGCTATTGGAGGATGCGGGCATCGATCCCGCTACCTCTCGCATGCTAAGCGAGCGCTCTACCATTTGAGCTAATCCCCCGCTGTACACATATAGGAATTCAATATATATATAACTTCATTGAATTAGGCAGAACAACAGCAGAACAGTAGTGTTGGCTTTCTATGTAAGCTCAACACGTTTTAAACGAGGCATGAGGCCGCGAGGGTGTTAACAATCTCATTAAACCTACTGACTTGCACACTTAGAAAGGTGTTAGGTACACAACCACTTATCTTAAAATATTAGATTATCATTATAATGCACGTACATAAGCTTTGGTGTGGCCTACTAATGTCTCATGAATTAAAATAAACCGACGTTCGTTTAGTTGAGTACACACCCCTGAAACTGCAATTCTACACAAACACACAGATTTGTGCATGACAAATCAAATCACACACAATAAACCACTGCTATTTATTTCACAACTGTTTATTTATTCAAAACTCAAAAGATGAGTGTCCTGTAGATGTTTACATGGTCAATGAATGCAAGTTCTAGAGCAGACAGCCAGTTTGCAAAATAAAAATAGCCGGGGAAGGATCAGGAAACTTTCCTTAGTTTAAGTTGGTGCTAATGCTGACCAGTCAACTGATCACAGATCTCTTTACACTGACTTTCTTCCAAACTACATACACCCTGGGCAACAGCAAATTAAAAGTGTAAAAAAAAAACAACAAAAAACAAAGATGAGCAGGAAAAAGCTGTCATTTGAGAATGTGTTTGTATTAATTCAGTGTCAGGCTCCCTTATATTTTAGAATAAATTATTAGAACTGCTACAATCTACAACCATGTTGTCAGTCTGCAGGTGGCTTGCCACCTCTAAATTTTTAACTTATAGTTTTCTGCATGTCGGCCTAAAAGATACGACTGCAATTTACCAGGATCGTGCGACATCAGACAAAATCTCCACACAAAATACATACATATACAAAATATCACTCATTCACAGTCAATGTGTAACATTCTCATGCTCAGATATGTTGCTGATCAATAACAAATAATTGCAGAGCACTGATCGTATGCCTTGAGTCATCACACCAAGGAATTTCCTTCAGCATTTCTACATGCCATAAACCCACCATAACAGAAACTAAAAGCTTGATGCTGACTCAAGCACACACCGTAACTGAAATAACACACATGGCCGCAGCTTTTGATTCATGTACAGTAGGTTTTGCACCAATGTTGCTACAGAAAGTTAATCTAAATGAAATATAAGTTAAATAAATAAGAAATCGTTATTAAAAAGTCACTTTTGTTACAGTTTTAGTAGCTCTGGGAGTGTCCTCATGGCACATCGGAGCAGCGTTGTTCTGTGCTCTAATAGAAGTTTCACAGCGCACCAAAGGCAAATAAATAACTCCATAATGAGCAAAGACATTGTTCCCTCAGAAATCACAATGTCGGCAATATTTACAGACTTGAAATTCACTGTTTGCCATATCAACCTCCATGCCAGGCTCGGTTCTGCGTTATTCATGCTGAAATAACTGGGATATGTAGTACATTACTGTTATTGTTACTGTGTAAGTGGAGGCAGGGAGAGAGGAGCAGCAAATGACGATGCAGAGTAGTTGTGTATAGTATGTAGACGGCCAGAGGGTGGATGGGGGGAGGTCTACGAACAGATATACATATGACAAAGAAAGGAAAAGACAGACAGAGAGCAGGGATAATGGTGAGTATTTATAGAGCGTGCAGAGAGAGAGTAGAAAACAAATGAGGGCAAAAAGAAAAGGAAAGGGAAGATGGAGATGTTAGGTAGGAGGGAAATGAAGGGTTCAGTATTCATCCTGGTCCAGGTGAGCTTGTTCATCAAGATCCTCATCCTCCGGAGGTGCAAAGCCTTCCTGAGAAACAGAAAAAAAATATTCAGGTTTTCTGTTTTAATTTATTTTCTGTTAATAATTAGTAGATTAAACCCAGAAGCAAGTGAAACAGTGGGCTACCACGGGTGCCATGGTTAAATTGTTCCTTTACCTCATTACAATATCTCACTCATCATTTTTTAAATGTTTTTTGTGGGTCTGTTAATTAAAACAAATTAATTTACTGAATTTGATAAAACAAAAAAAATTTGCAGGTCCCATTAACATGTACCCACTTGGATTCACCCATATCCGTGATATATCCAGTCAATGGGATTTTGGATGAAGAATTTTCTTACTTCTGGAAAAGACCCCAGAGGTTGAGGCTTCACCTTGACTCTAATTTACTGTGAGTAAAGACCACGCAGTTTGATATGTTGCAGCACAGTCTATACTTGCTAATGGACTGATACCTCTGTTGCGTAGAGAATGTCGATTATCTTGCTGAGGATGGGGTTGTTTTCACTCTCGTGTTCCTGGCAGATCAGCTCAATGTCCCGTAGTTTGCTGAAGTAGAAGTCTCTCTCCTTCTCTAGTCCGTCTACAGTCAACTTCAACTCCATCAACTTTGAAAGGACAGAAAAATCAACACTGAACCAGCATGCACAACACTGTTTCATTATGCATTAAATCAGCTGCGTTCAGTAGATCTGAATCTGTCAATTATTCATAGACATGAGAATGAAAAGGAGTAAGACAGACGACATAATGTTTGAGAGCTTTCCTTGCCCTCCACACAACTCTACCTGTTGATTTAGCTCCATGATCTCAGCATCACTGCCCCCATTTCTAGACAAAGATGGATTCTTCCTCATAGCTGGAGTGTTGTGTTGGACCCGCTGTGGTGTTGGCATGTTTTTAGGAACTGTTGGAGACGTCCTCTGTGGTCCTGGAGTGGTAAGAGATAATCACAGATGTTTATCACTTTAATGTAAGTGGATTTGCAGTATTTATTTGGGCTTTGTAGCACTGTGGCAATGGATATAGCACATTATAGAGAGCTAATGTTATCAGCTTATAGCATCATGATAAGTCATTTTTGGGAAAGAATTTAAAATTGTTTTGGGTTTTTTTTTGCAACAGAACAGAGATAAAGGACACAAAATTAGACTGTAATTTGAATTTGGATTTAAAAAGTCAAATTGTAAATGAAAACAAACCAAGTATCTCAAATATCCCCGGAATGTCACACTTATTTGAGGTAAAGTCTTACAAAAATACAACCTGCATCCTGCCAAGCCTCTATAAGTGCTTCAGCAGAAGTGTTTCAAATAAACTCAAAACATGCCAATGCACATTATCACAGTTTTGAAAATAAATGCAGTCATTCTGCCCATTTGCAACCACATTGCTTACCAGTGACAAAGTCACAAAGCAAGCTTATGACACACTACAAGTCAAATTAGAGTGGTCGCCATGATTTTTCAAGCAAAAAGCTTTCACAGAGATATAGCAAGGCTGCTCAGGCTGACGTTACTCTTGTTAGTAAAATGAGACAAACTCTCTTTTCTCATCGGTCCAGCTTTCAGACAGAGATGGAACTGCAACAGTGTTGCATCAGCTGCTGGATGCAGGACACAGGAGAAAACAGCTGCATTTGATGTTTCTGTTGGTCATCTGGAGTCACCGATCAGGATCAATTAGAATTGGCAGAGCACATCGTAGTTGGAGTTGCATGTTGTGGATTTTCAACCCCACTAATGCTGCATCTCACAAGTCACTGTGGTGATTACTACAATCCCAGCAGCGACTTAGTCATACCTATACTTTCATGTGATGTTGCTTGTGAATGCCGGGCAGTGAGATGGATCTAATAGGACAGCAGTCATTCTGTGAATCGTGCTGCTCACACCACTTGCTTGCCAGGGAGCGCTTTCGAGCCATCCAAAGCTCAGGAAGACCGTGCAGCAGAGGCAAAACTGTTTGGTTTACCTGGGGTTCTCTTTGGTTTGTGGATAAAGTGATCACCTGGGTTGGGGGCAGGGGCCACGTCCTGCCCTTGTCTGGCTAGTAAAGGGTCATACTCCTTCCCGTCGTAGTTGGCATCAAAGAACTTCTTGAACCACTGCACGAATTCAAAGTTGTCCTGGAACTTCCCTTTTACAAGCTTTTCTACAGGAATAATCTGCAGGATGGAAACAGGAAATGCTTGAATAGCCCCATGTGATATGACATCCATCTTATGTGATATGATGCAAAAGCGGAAAAACAAAACAAGAAATCATCTTAAATATGAGCAGGAATACAGTGGAATACATGAATATATGATAATAAAAGTATTCTGACTTTGTCAACACTCATCCTCTTGAATGCTGCTTGAAGAACTTTGAAGTTGTGTATGAATTCATGCTCCAGCTTGGCTTGAAATTTGACCTTCTTCAGAAGGATACAACCTGGAAACAACATGTCCATGAACTGGCAATATGCCGCTCCTAGAGAACAGAAAGACACCACAGTTAGTTCTTGTTGCTGTCTTGATTATGTCGTATACATTTAAATGAAACATTAGGTTTACCTGAGCAGAGCTGTTCAATCTTAGTGTAGGTGAGATGCAAAGAATCGTTGACCCATGCCAGCATGTCATGTCGGCTGAGGTTGTCAATGGACACAGATGTGGCGTACACATTCACTGCCATCCCCTACCTGAAACACATGACAGAAGAAGAGAGGAATGGTCATTATGTTTTATCTTGGGTGAATCTCACATATTCTGAATGGACTTTGGTTGAGAGACAGTTCATGGGCCAAAGACCAACATGCCTCAACCAAAATATTTCAAACTGATCACTTCATCTCTCCTTGATTGGCCACTGTAAGTAAATAAATGTACACAGATTATCCTTATCCTATAATCAAGTGGGGTCTTGTACACCTTTCATGATATCACTGGCTCTACTAAACCAAACTGCCCACTGTCCTTCACTGTCCTGTCAATTCATCATCCCTGTAATTTTCACCCAACTTACCAGACATTTTGGACTCAGAAGAATGAACTAATATATTTCAACTTCAACTGACAGTACTTTTCTTTGTTGATCAGTCTAATACTAAATCCATTTAAAGAAATTCACAAAATATTTTTAAAAAATGTCTCGACAGATTTCAAAAGCCTAAGTTGATGTCTTCAGACAACATGTTTTGTCGGATCAACAGTCAAGAACCCTAAAATGATCACTATCACGCAGCAAAGAAAAAACAGCAACTCCCCACACAGAGAGGCTGTAACATAAGAATATGCTCTGTCATAACTTAATAAAATGACAATGCAACACAATAAATTGATTTGCAAAATAATTGCAGATTAATTTGTGTCGCCTAGCGTAATTTGGTCAAGTAAGTGTTTCAATGCTAGACTTAATCATGGATCTTCTTCATTGGAATAATTTCAGTGAATCCATTCTTTAAAATCTCATTGTAGATGTTGGATGTGTTACGTTATTCAACCCCACTACATCTACACAAGAGTCTGTCAATACGTTAGTGAGGTCTATCTTCTAGCATTTTCTCCTTTGTGTCCAAAGCTTCTAAGGGGTAGAGATTTTGGGCTGGGTCAGTAACAGTTTGCAGTTATATGCCTGTAAAACCCACTGAGGCTGGTGACAGTGGCCTGTGGGAATTAAACTTGATTTTGGGCTGTAAGCACACAGCGCCTGAGAAGCATCTTTAGTTTCAGTTTTAATCTACACATGTGTTGCGAGCATAATCCTCCCTAGATTAAACAGAAAATATCCTGATGTTTGTGAGCAGCTTTACACATCTGGCAGCACGAGCCTTGTCTGTGCTCACTTTGCTTGCCTGCTCCAAACCCCTGCGGGGGTGTCATGTCAAAATGGGCCTGTGACACCTTGACGTCCACTGCAGTAAAAGTCCACATTAACACGGGCAAGACATGAAGCAGCAGTGAAATGATGATTAGAAAGGTCACACTCCGATCTGTGTGTGTGTGTGTGTGCGGGTGGCAGCCAGAGAAGGCTTTCACTGTGTCACCACATTTCACACTAATAACATCTGAGCCACGCACACCTGCGATGTGATTTTTGGTGATAACGCTGATAATATTGTGGATGCACCTCCAGCAGCGTGCATTACAGCAGCAGTCGCCCATGGGGCTTGGCTAACCTACAATTACATGATTACTCACCATATAAGCAACAATAAAACGGTTCATAAGACAAAACCCAGACAGGTTCAGCTCCGTTAACATTGCAGTGGGTGTGATAAATATGGATCATTGTGTCGAGAGCGGCGCACGAGCGAGAAGTCAAATCTATTCTCCCCAAAATCCGCCGGGCCTTTAGAGAAAAGCTCCGACAATGACTGCAGCAAAACCGTGGCTGCTAAAAACCCCCGACATCTAACAAATGGGCGGGGGCCATGACATTTCAAGCCCGAGCCGAGAACAATAAATGCGGCCATTCGCTGGGTGGCTTTTGGTTAAAAAACCCGCAACGCTGGGCTGCTGCTCTGCCAGCGGCCCCCTCTACAGGCCTCCCAGAATACCTCAGGACTGTCAGCGCACGGGAAATATCCTCCCTGCATGGGAATAAAACACAGCTCCGCTGAAAACTTACGCCAAAAGGGAGAAAGAGACAAGACAGAGCGGGTCAAAGGATTCTTCATGCGCTGATACTCACTGTAATCAGGAGTGCCTGTGTTGTTATCACGCTGGCAGTATTCCTTATGTCAATGCCCGTTGCTGTCGTCGTTGTCAGACCCTGCGCGGTGCAGTGCTTGGTAACGGGCCGCCCTGTCTGGGGCTGCAACAATCCAGCTCGGAGCGCGCATGCGCCCGACTCCATGCTGTTAAAGGTTCATTATAAATAGGACTTTGGCCTGCTCCAGCTAAGAGACACATGATGTGTCTGGTTGGATTTTGGGCCTGCTGGTGGCTGAGGTTTTAGTGAGGTCAGACTGCACAAAAATGTCAATGTTTTATCTGCTGCTGGGGAAGAAAGTATTCAGATCCTCTACTTGTGTAAAAGGGCAAGCACAGCGGTTAGAGCTGAAACTCACAATTACTGTCTTAATTCAATTAATCATCGGTTTGATGGACTCTGTTAATGGTTTATTCTATGATAACACAACATAGTGAGAATCCATTCATCCCTCCATCCATCACAGTCTCTTCAAAGTCAGTGTGGTGTTTAGAAATGTTGCGTTTTGTTCAAACATTAGTCAGAAACCCAAAGATTAGAAAAATGACTTACTGACTGATTAACAAAACTGTCAGAGATTATTTTTCTGTTATTGACTTGCTGATTAATTGACTCATTGTTTAATTTCTAACAATATCAGTGAGAAAACATCAGTGTTGATGAAGTACACAACTTCTCTATGTAAACACATTCTGCAGGGGATTATGAGGTTGGAGCCTCATCAACACCTTAAAGGCTTTTAAATTAAAATGAATTCCTAAATTGTTATTCTCTTTAAGTTTTAACTCTTTTGTACTTAAATTTTAGCTTTTGAAAAACTTTTAATTTTCTACTTCTGTTTAAACTCTTTTCCATAAACTCTTGTGTCCTTTGTCACTGGTGTTAATGATCTCTGAAATTTTTCTTGATAACAGATTGTTGACATTAGTTTGAAAATGTGCATTTATATTTAACTCTGCTGGTTGTCTAAGTCGTAGTGTGACGTCATCTAGCTTTGTTTCATCTCTCACTTGGCAGATAGCTCAACAGGATAGCCAAGTGTGCCTGCTATCTGAGGTTGTGGATGGTGCAGACTGAACATCTTACACTTGTATAAGCATCTCATACTCAGACACTGGGCTGTGTTCATTAGAGACACAAGACATAAAGGTTTAGTGACACTTTGGCCCACACACCTCTGCTGATGGATGCTTTTTTTTTTTTATCAACTGGCTCTTTCCTCACCTTCAAAAGGCCACTACTCATTGCAGCATAGTAGCTATAATTATATTTTACAGCTTAATCCAATGCTTCCCAACCTGGGGATTGGGCCCATGCTAAGCACATGATGAATCAGTAGAGCTTTGAGATGTTCAATGACATATATTTATATTCATGCATTCATGTCTGTAGAAGTATAGAAAGGAAATCGGTTATTGGTGACACTGTAAACAACTCAATCATCTTTGATGCTTTTTTAAAGGTCACAGTCCATAAAGTTTTGAAACTACTGCTTTAAAAATAACCCACTGAATGCAGTGGAGTAAAAGTCACAACATAAAATGTATCAGCTGGTATAAAATGGATCACTAAAGAACAGTACTTCACAAGCGTAGTGCTTGAATACATTTCTTTTCCAGCTTGGGGTCAGCAGTCAGACACAGGGATTAAGCTGGAGATTTCATTGTGGTTTATTTGCACTCAAATCATGTGATAAAGAGCTGCAAGACAAAATAAGAGAGAAAAATAATTCAATGTGACGACACATTGTTCAGCACCAGTGTACATTTGGAGGGGGAGGACACAACAAGATTCACTGGAGCTTCTAAAGATCAAAAGTGAAATCGGTCCCAAACAAACAAAGAATGAATGATGTAGGAATTTTACTGTAACATGATGATCTCCTGAATGTAACGTGGACTAAACATGATCAAAATCTTGTGTGCACCCCCACACGTCAGTGTTGACAAAATACAATAAAATGACTAAGACAGTTATTCACAAGAAAACCTCTGTAACTTAAAACAAACAATAAAAAACAGTAGTAGTATCAGTGCTTTTCTGTAGTTGCTAAACGAGCATGCCTTCCAGTTATGATGCTGAGGCTTCAGTGACACACAGTCTGAAAGCCTTTTGATCTTCTAAAGTGAAGTGTTATTCATTGGCTAACATGTCTGCTGTTCAGCTCTGCAAATGCTAAAGAGGATCACTCCACCTTCTCCATATGCTTCACAGTGATGTGTTACATCGGAAGTGTCGGTCAGAGAAACTTCTCAAACCCTGCCGCATCAAAGACGTTGCAAAGTGCCCACTTAAAGGAAGCGACAGCGGTCTGCATGTCACGATCTGCACCGGCAGCATGGGTCGATGTGTTTGTGGGTGTCAGTGTTCTCAGGTGAGAAAAAAGGCAGTTTGGGTGAGACTTTTTGTTCTCTGTGGAAAATGGATACGATCACAAAGACTGCTGTGTAACATGAGCAGTTTCAGTGCTTTTCACAGGAGTTCTAACTATGCTACCATGCACATTTCACACAGCATAGGTTCATTCACATTTTGTGGGGGGTGGGACAGAAGTCTATCCTGCTATAAGGCTGTAAACATGACCTGAAATGCTAATCTGACAATGATGAACTACTGAACAAAGACCTCATTTTCCAATCAATCAAACAATCTTAAATGGAAAATATCACAAATCATGAATTCTAAAAAAAAAAAAAAAAGAAAACCAACACATTTAAAAGATTTACTTCAGTTATGATATTTTTCATCAATTGGTCAATTGCAACTAGATTTTTCATAACTGACATGTAAATGTCATGAGGACACCATCGCAATAATTTATTACATTTCATTCGCCATGGCTCGTAGTAAAAAGACATTTGTGATATTTGTGACATTAAATCATGTAAAAAGGCATGTAAATAGTACATGATACAAGTGCAAAATCGTATTTTACAGTGAGGTAACACAATCGCATCATAAAAACCAGGACTCACCTTCATATTCCTAAAACTATTAGTAAGATATTTCCCCTAACATGATCCATCTGCCAAAGTAATTCACTGGAAACAACCTTTTTTTTTTAATTTGCTGCTTACATTTGGTTAAAATTTGACTGGAATTTGGTAGCTATAACCACTTTTCCTTGAACCATATTCAAATATTATTACAGTGACGTCATACAGTTTAACGTTTTACAGTCCTATGTAACTGTGCTGAGTTCAAAATAAAAACATGACTTCATTAACCCCACACACACATTCGAAGCTTCCAGAAAGAAAAACAAGTCGTCTTGCTCGGCCATATGTTTCCCTCAGGTTTCATTCTTTCGCCGTCTGATTGGTTACCAGATCCCACTGGATCTCCCTCCAGGAGGAGCGAGGATCCTGGCCGAGGATCTCTTTGGAATGTTGTCGTCGATCTGGGCACCTGGAGCAGCAGGGAGCGTGAACATGTGTGTGGGCTCAGCAGTCAAACACAAGGACGTAGTATTTCACAGAATTCATAGTATTGCATATGACCTGCCTTTGTTTTGTCTGATTAATGGTTATGAAGACCAGAGGAAATAAAACCCCCATGCGGTCACTAAGAAGTTGTACTTTTTATGTCAACTTCCTCAGAGGCCTAAAAGTGTACCGGGTGTGGTGGGTGGGAGTGTTCAATGAAGTCAAGCCTCAGACCTCAGTAACATATGATTCCCCTTCTCTCCCCTGATAACCTGACAGCTCTATACTGTCAAATTTCTCTAATTTGTCTAAACATAAAATACCCTGAAGTACTCTTAAAAGTGAACACTTGTTATTATATGTAATATAAGTTTTTCAGACTCAGTTGGTGAAAAGCTTAAAATTCCTGTATAAACAACTTCAATCCTCAACATTTCACTCTCAACCACTGATGCAGGCATCTACTGGGCCAACTGTAGACTGTATAGGGTCCACGAGATCGCTTTCAATATGGCGCCCTCATCAGGCTGCTTAGTGTATGTTTTGAAAACAGAAAAGAACAGCATCCAAGAAAACATCTTAAAGAATACTTCTTCTTACACTTCCATCATCATTTTTTCTGATATCTAAATGAATGTGTTGACTCTTACCTGACAGGCTGAAGCTGGACTCGTGGAGGTCCCTCACGCCCCCGTGTCGGGTGCAGGGGCGTGTTGGAGTGTCCAGATCTGAAGCTCCAAAGTCCCTCTTTCCTGAGTTGGCCACTGCAACAACCTCGCCTGTGTAGGGCTCTCGTTCAACAGCTTTTACAGCCTGGCACTGGTACGTCAACACGTCCCCAAACATAAACATGCATATATATTACAGATGCACATAAATACAATCAGATTATAAACATGTTACAGCAAAAAGAAAGTTTGAAATACCTTTATACTGACTGGAAATGCAAGTAGAAAATGATTTTTTTGGAAAATGTGTCGTGATTAAACAGTAAGGAACTAGACAAGTACCTGTGGTATGGGCACTAGACTATCCTTCTCAGACAGAGGCACTATTTCTTCATGGGAACATTACTCAAGTAAAAGTAAGATTACTTATTTTGAGAACTTCTTAAGTGAAAGAACAAAAGTTGCTCTTTTGACAAATGATGTCTGTAATTGCAAGTTATGTGTGGTCACAGTTACAGCTGCACTGGAATATTCAGGTTAGGTATAGGGGAGGGGGAGGAAAGGCAAGATGGAAGGCAAGAAGGACAGTAAGAAAGAAAAGGAAACAATGAAAATAGACGGGAAAATAAAGGAAAGAAAAGAAAACAAGAGAAAACAAGAGCAGGAAAGAAGGAAACAAAAGAAATAAAACATAAGGGATAAAAGAAATCAAGAAGGGAACAAAAGTAGGAAGGGAAAGAGAAGAAAAGGATTGAAGGAAGGAAAGCAAGGAAAACAAAATGAAAAGTCCACTTAAGAGAGGGAAAGATTTAGAACCTAAAGTACTTTAGAAAAACTTTATCTTATCCAATATAATTTGTTTACTTTGACCCCTAAGTCAGAGTATTAATATCTAGCTGGAGCAGTGTTTTTAGTGCCAGGGCTCATCAAGATGATAAATGGCTTCTGTAATCGCTCAATCGAAGCTGTGTTACTTCAACTAATGGTGAGCTTCTCAGTGTCGATACTTGACGTGCATTCAGGTCTATACACACAGCTCTGTCTCGTACCTTTTCCCTCTGAACCATCTTCTTGTAAAGGTAATCTGGGAAGGTTCTCAGGGGGCAAAACTTTCCAGAGCCCTCAGCACATGTGAACATGCCATTTTCATAGACAAGGCGGCCACGGCTGATGGTGACCAGGGGAACGCCGTGGCAACGGAGACCTTCATACAGGTTTACATCTCCTCCCTGGACCTGGTTATCCACAGAAATGGTCCTTCAGAAGAGAAGAACGACCCAGTTAAATCAGACCAAAACCTAATCAGCTTCAGAGAGTCGAGATAAAAGCTGCGGTGAAACGAGCCGGTCGATGAATGGATGGATCAAGTTGCATACTTTGATCCCTCGGGGTCCCAGACCACCACATCAGCATCTGCTCCTGGGATGATCCTCCCTTTCCTGGGGTAGAGGTTGTAGATCTTGGCTGCGTTTGAGCTTGTGACTGCTACAAAGCGATTCTCATCCATCTTACCTCCAATCTGGGAGTTATAACAAAGACATGACTTTAAATATGTTTGTCATATTAAGGATTAACTTAAATAAATAAACAACATCTGAATGAATCAACTGATGCATCATCAACAGCAGCAGGTGCTCGTCTGTGTCTCTAATGTCTGTGGGGTTTTTAAAATCAAAACCAGATCAAACCAGAACAGGCGTCTTATTTGTGGACGTTCTCTGGCAGCCAGACAGGAAAAAAAGAGCTACACATACCACTCCTTTCTCCCAGATGACGCTCATGCGGTCCTGAATGCCAGGAAGCCCATGGGGGATCTTTGTGAAATCATCCTTGCCCATGGCTCTCTGTTTGATGGTGAATGGACGGTGGTCGGACGCCACAACATTCAGAGTGTCACTGCAGATCGAAGGTCACATTAATTAGCACAGCACTCAACATCGTATTACATTGAATGTGCATTGAATTTTTATAGTGTTTTCCTCACTTTCCCAGGAGGCTCATAAGGAAATTAGGAGTATTAGGGTCCAGGCGGAGAGGAGGCACGGTAACATGGGCAGCAGCGTGGGCCCAGTCCTGATGATAGTACTGCATGCCGTTCAGCACAGCATGTGCTGTAGCTGTTTCACCATGGACCACCTTTCCTGTGATCAGACAATAGACAGACATTATGGACTCACACTGGTTCATATGAAAGCAAGCAGAGCAAGCAAGAGTGTTGAAAGAAAAAGGACAGAGATTAAAGGGACAGTTCAGATTTTAAACATTCCTGTTAAAAAGGCCTTACCCTGCATTTTTGCTGTAGCCACTACGTCTCCTGCTGCCATACTGGACACATTAACAAGATAGACTGGGCAGTGGGCCTGATAGAAAGCACACACACACACACACACACACACACACACAAACAAACACATTTACCTTAAGTACTAATGAAAAACTGACCTTGATCACAATCTTGACAAGACTTCACTCACCCTGTTGCCGATGGTAATTGCCCTATGAGTCGCCTCTGCTTCCAACTATAATGCAAGAGAGGACTGTGAGGAATCATAGTGAGATACTGTGATGGAGACTGGATTTATTTCATCACAGAAACGAAATGAATATCCTTGACGAGAGTCTGGATATAGTAAAGGTTTTTTTCATACCTCTTCAGGCCTGCTGATTTCAATCCCTTCTGGGCCATTGATGCCTAAGTCCAGTGCTTCTTTTGCACCCTGGGAGGAGGCAAGTGGATGCAATGAATTATATATCCAAAAAATTAGTATCTACTTAACACGACAGAATAAATAAAAAAAATCTATAAAATTAGAGGCAAAGTTTATTATAAAACTTTAATCTGTGTATACAACAACACATTTAACAGACAGAAATATGAGTGAGGAGGTAGTGACAGGATGCTCCCTCACCTCTGCCACCAGTTCACCGTTCTCAGCGTGGACTCTTGCTATAGCTCCGATGTCCTTACAGTGCTGTAGGGCCTGGAAGAGCTCGCTGTCCCTCAGCATGAACATGTCCTTGTAGGCCATGAACATCTGAAAGGAATTCACTCCCTTTTCTCTCACCAGCTTCTCCATCTCAGCTTGGACCTGCAGGAAGGGAGCATGTAACTGAGCTCCAGCATCCTTCAGCCTGAAGCTGCATGTTTATCATGTGTCCACCTTGTTATGAGGTGCCAGATTTCTTTTATTCTTATGGATAAATAGAGTCTAAAATATTAAGTATATTTGAACATCACTTTAACATCCATAAATTCAGAAATATATCTGTAAAAAAGACCAAAAAAACAAAAAATCTACCAGCCTCAAATAACCAGAATGCATCGTGGCTGCCTGACATTTCATATTTCAGATACACAGACTGTCATATAGCATTCTGGGAACTGTAGGAGGTCATTAACAGAGGTAGTAACAGAGGTTAACATTACAGGCTGCTCATAATTATACATTTTGACTAAATATTGTTGATGAAATGTAGCACGAAAGTACATGATTCTGGCAAAAATATGATCGTGCGTCCAGGGAAACATGGTTTTTAAGTACCTTGGGTCCCCACCAAGTAACTCCCACGTGCAGAGCGTAGTCACAGCAGGTTTTGGAGTCCGCAGAGCTGCGGCACTTCTCGTACACTTCCAGCAAAGACTCATTCTTCTCTGGCAGAACGTGTCCGATCACCATTGTTGTACCTCCAGCTAGAGCGGCCTAGAAGACGAAACGCAGAACAAACACTCATGTTAATTAAGATGTTGGATGTAAGTCTGCAGTGAATTGTGCATTATAGAGTTGACTTTGTCTTTTGGGTTCCAATAATCCATTAAAAGGGACAATTATGTTTTTGCATTAGAATTTTTCAGTACGCCAACTGCAATTTATTGATTTTTCCTGTGTTTTTTTATCAATTGCCATTAAATATGAAACTGAACTGAGTTGAATTGAAATTAACATTAAACTAAAGCATCAAGTGAAGTTAAGGTAGAAGATATTGATTTATTCAGCCCATAACCACTAAAGTAATCTACTAATTAACACAGCTCTTGATCCATTTTAAAAAAGTAAAAGCCTCAATTCCCATTAATGCTTATCTTTATGGTTATTTTCGGACGACTGCTAAGGGAAGTATAAATCCTTCAGTAGTTAAAGAATATGACTGACTGCCTCTCACAGGCTAATCAAAAGACATTTAAAACAATAACTATATAATTTCTCCAGGGTATCAGCGCTTCTTACTTTGAATCCTCAAAAAACAAAATTTAGATGTTTTAAACTCAAACATTTGAGTGAATATTTATAACCGCAAACAACTGAGGACAGAGCGTGTTTTGTGTATAAGTGCATGCTTCACCGAGCATCTGTCAGCTGACCCTAGAGAGTTGAGGAGTGTGTAGTGGGAGGGAGGACGGGGGGGGCGTGGGTCTGAGAACCATTGTCTCTAGGCACAATGGCGTGAGTGAAAAGGCTTTGCAGCAGTCTTTGCAGCAGCCCCCCGGTATCCATGGAAACAGATAACTGATCTGCATTTGTCTCTGGACTTATTCTGGAGCACGGCGGCAGCAGAGCAGGTGGGGAGGGGCGGAGGAGAGAGTGACGGAGAGAGGAACGAGCAGCGAAGATAGAGAGGAGTGGAGAATAGTGTCTGTCACCAGCGTCTACCGGCCACTGTCTGTCTGTAGGACAACTGGAGCCCAGTCTCCATCACTTCTCATCCTCCATCATTTCAAAGTGCAGCAGAGTGATGAGTCATGATGGTGCCCTGAAGCAGAGTGGGGTATCCCAGTCTTATCAGCAGCCATGATGACTCCATTACACACTTTCTGGCAGCCTAGCCGGCAGCAAAGTGCCAAATCATCTCCGTGTGATGTTGGTGTAACACAGATTCAGCAATACTCTGACACCTCCAGAAATAAAAACACATAAATCTGCCAAGTAGGACTACAACTAAGAATTCCTTTCTGCATCTATTAATCTACTGATTACTTGGCTGAATGAAATGTATCATTTTGTCTTTAAATTGTATAAAAACTGAAAAATGCCTGTCACAAGTCGTGTCTGGTACGCACCTTGTGTTTTTGCTTTTCTTATATTTAAATGCTTATTTGTATTTTTTAAACCTGTTTCTCAGGGATCATCATAGCTCCTTTTCGCTGTTTGGCTAGCTCATGATAACCACCTGCAATTTTGAAACAGGATTAGTGACATCTGACTCTCTGAGGAGAATTACAGCACCCTACAAATCTGAGTCCAAGGTGACGTCTTCAAATGTTAAACAAACTCAAAGACGAAACCAGAGAATGTTTAAAGTAACTTAATAAATGATCACGATAGTGTTTAATTTATTTTCTGTCGATGTTATAATCAATAAATAAACTGTTGTGACTCTCACCTCCTATATTGATGCTGTGCAAACACCCAGAGTATGTAAGCAACTTTTAGCATTGTCGGTTTGATATTTAATGGATATTGTACTATTGTTGTTTTAGTTTTAATGCTCTAACCTCCCTATTTTGCTTAGACAGCAAGAGAAGGTACGTCTAAAATAACCAGAACATTTGATGCCAAAATATTAAGAATGCTGTTTCTTCTCATCAAAACTGGAAACCAGTCACTGACATCTTGGCTAAAATTAGCACCAGTGGAAAGCTTTGATCGATCTCTATCTGACAGAAAAAGGCAATGTGATCATCAGTAATATCAAAGCTAGGGGAATATACAAGAGAGCTGAGCTAAATTAAGCACAAAAACTTACAAACAAGAGTTTCTAAGTCTTAAGCTGCAGAAACATTGTTCTTATTTCATGCTTTAACTGAAAAGCATGCTGTGACATTGAGTTTTGCTTTTGCTTTTCCCTTCAATGAGGACAACGGCACTTGCCCTACTTTGAATCTAAACCTGTCTTTTGTCTTCTGTCTCTTCTATTTTCAGTAGGACGTTTACCTTGGTGCCGCTGTAGAAGTCATCTGCTGTTGTTGCGTTCATAAAGGTCTCCTCCAGGTGAACGCTGGTGTCTATACCCCCCGGAAGGACCAGTTTTCCCGAGGCGTCAATCACTTTGGCTCCACCTGGAATCATCAGCTCCTTCCCCACCTGCTGGATGATGCCATTCTCAATGTAGACGTCGGCTTCCTGGGTGCAGTCGTCGTTCACCACCTTTCCACCCTTTATCAGGATGCGCACCATTGCTGAGCTGGAAGACATGGCTATAGCTCTGTAAGGAAGAGGGAAATAAAGACTCACTGGTGGGTCTAAATGAAACTATAATGCTAATTTCCCCTTGAAGAACAAATAAAGGAATTATTAATTAATCTTAATCTTAAAAACTACAGCTACAGCAACTTCCTACAAGAAACTTAAGACAGAGGATTTTAGCTTTTTTACACTACCTCATTCTGACACAATGTAGTAAGTCTAGCAGAGACAAGAATCAGTGATGCTGCTCTGTGGCCAGTCTGTCACACTGTGACTGACATCAGCTACAGGACTGAGTAGGCTGTGTCAGTCACCGCCTGTGACCTGACGTCCCAGCACACAGTGGTGTCGTGGTAAATACAGTGAAGCCGAGTCCAGTTGTGGATCACAATAAGACAGGCAAGAGTCAATAAGGGCCATTATTTTGAAAACAGCATAAAGACTCTTACAGTGATGCTCACTCACTATGACGCTGTACAGAATATGCAGAATCATAATGGCTGAGAAAGATTAAGTGAGTTGAGGCAGATTTTCATCCAAAGCCAATAACAAATAGCTCAAATGTAATTTTTCATCACACAGTTTTCCAGTTGGTGGGTGAATGCCCCACGATGCATTGCAAGAAGGTTCACCAGATGATTACTGGGCTAGGGTAAAATATAAAAACAAGGTTTGGAGCACCTTAGTAGCCAAATGGCTACAGCTCAAGACGGCAACTTGTGTTGCCTGTCCTGTCCCTCTCCATTTCCTGTCTGCCTCTTCATCTGTCACTGCCCAATACAGATGACATAAATGCCCTAAAAACAATCAAAGGATATAAACAAACAAAGAACAATTTATGGGGTTTCATGGCACATACCATGTCCTCACAGTCACCAGCTTGAGACTCAGGACCTTTGTTGCATGTTATGCTGTCTTTGTTTTACACTGTTTCCTGTTTGTCTCTTTTCTATAAGATGTGAGACCAAAATGCAAACGTTTCAAAAGATTATGTAAATTATTGTTTTTTAAATTCTCCACTCTTACTCATAGTTTTACCCATTTAGCATATATAAAATGATCCAATGAAACAATGTGAAAAGGCCAAATTTGAGTCAAACTGCTGTGTTGGGGGGTCACACTTGACAAAGACGTCACATCCCATGTTCTTTTTCTTGTAATTTGAGAATTTGGTCAACCTGTCAGGACATAATGCTCAATAATGATAAATGTACACAAGGAAGGTATGTTTAGGAAAGGTTTGATAACAGTATTTTTGAACTCAGAAGAGTTCAACTGGATGACTTTTGAACAAGAAATCATAATATAATATAATAATTTTATTCCTGGCAGTGTGGCGAACTGAATCTGTATTTACACTTTGATGTTCTTACATGAAAGCCGCTGAACTGCAGGGGGTGTAATTTGTGATGGATGAGGGTGGGGCCTCATGACCTCAGTGCTTCTAAAATCCTGGCTACCATCCTGGTCACAAACACAGCGTTGCTCCAGTCTTCTGTGCTCCACTCTGTTCTGCTCTCTGATCTAAATTAATGCGAAAATGTATTATTCTGAGCTTTTTTCTATTCATCAATAACAAAGAAACTCCAAGATTTGCCTCCTCCCCTCTCTCTTTCACCACTATATTAATGATGTGATGTGGTGGGTGTGAGTGTGCCCATCGTGCGTGCTTGCGTGCGTGTGTGCGTGCAGGGTGCGTACGTATGAGGGTGCGGCAACTTTACTGCATGGCATGGACTCCTTCACACATCCAGATCTGATGGTTGATAATGTGCAGGATGGCTCAGTCTTTAACGTTCATGCAATAACGCTAACTGGTCACAAGCTGGACGGCAAGACAGTCGTGTAGCACTTCCCCCGTGTCTCAAAGCCTGGTCGCAGCTACAGGCTAGAATAAAGTTATTATTATGATATTTTAGGGCCTTTTGGTCACTAACCACTACGGAAGTTGACACCGGTTAGTCAATAATATATAGGTGAGCTCACCTTACCTGTTTTAAGACTTGCACAATAAATCAGTGTGAAGACACGGTTTTATAAAGAAAAGATATTTGCAACTCCAGAATGAACAACAGTTTACGCATGTGATGTTTTAAATGATCACTTTGACGTACAATTGTAAAACTACAGGGCCTGGTTCTTTATTGGTCCAAAGTCTTCATATTTCTGTACTGGATCATTAAAATCGATTAAATCCGCTCCACAAATCAAATGCATTCCCCAGTGCATGCCGGTTACAATCAAACAGAGTATTTATGCAGATAATTAAAGTAATACTGCTGCCACAGAGTGATCGCAGAGAAATGATGACACTTCCACTTGTGCGACTTGACACAAAGAAACCGGTCTCCATCCGGCATGATCGGCTGCACAGCTTTCCTTACCGACCTAGAAACCGCCTCCCCAACTCTCCTTCCTCCGCTCCCTCCTCTGCCTCCTACACAATAAAGCTCTAACGGCGCAAAGTGGCCCCACACTGAACTCATTAGGCTATGCCCTCGGCCGGGGCAAGAAGTGTAGCTGTACTTTAGGGTGTGTATGGATCCCGGGAGGGTGGCAGGCGCAGCAGGCAGGGCAGACACCCAGACGTGTAGCCAGGGGGCAGGGAAACAAAGTCTCAAGGCTCCAGCAGAGCATTTTCCCCGCAGACTGAGACGCTGCAGCCAACTAGCGACAATAATGCTGATGATGTGGACCACATACCTCCTCTACGGGCCTGCTGCTGCTGCTGCTCCTCTCGGCTCTCTGGTTACTTTCTGACAGAAACAGAATGCAACACAATCCGTGGATGGCACTTCCCAAGGAGATACACACACCAGATGGATGCCTTCCTGGCCGGTCCGGGACCAGCAGACCGCAGCATCATCACCGTCAAGTCAGCATGGAGATACAAGTAAGTCTTCCGGGTATGGCTGTCAAAATAAAATCCAAATAGTTTTCCTTCGTGAAGCAGCTGTGTAACAAAACTTGCCTACAGGCCCTGTCAGATCTGTGCAAATGCCCTTCATCCCATATGGTCCAGTAGGCTATGAATATGTTTGGAAGTCTTTTAACACTCATCAGTGTAACTAAGTAAATTTACTCAAGAAGCCTTCTTTTCTTAAGTACAATGCTCCTTGTACTTAAGAATTTTCATTTCTTCTACTGTATGCCTTTTATCCACTTCCATTTTTGGACAGATGTACCAATTTTAGCTTTTCACTTTCATTTGATAACTTTAGCCACAAGGTACTGCCAACTAAATTATGATATATTTTTATAGGTTAAGATAAAACATAATCCAAATTCATAAACTCCCCAGCAGTATACAGAGTACTTATAATTTGCCCCTGTTTCACCAGATTCACAATTATCCAATAATATATTATTCATTATTTCTAGCACTTAAACTTTTGGCACTGTGATGTTAATCATCTTATGAAAAACTTGAATGCCAAACTCCTCATGAAAGTGTATTTTTACAATGTATTGCTACTTTCACTAAAGTCAAAGCTCTACATACTTTGTCCACCACTGTCCAGCACATTGTGCTGTGGTTGTAATGCATTCAATCATTAAGAGATATTGTTAGTAATAAAAAGTAAAACTTAAAATGAATCCGTTAATAAACAGCTTGTCAAAACTGAAGATGATTATGCAAACCGCTTATTGAGGGACAAAGCAGACTACTTAAATTAGATGTGATTATGATTCATTTATTTTATGATGACTATCACAAATGATATTGTGAACGAAATTTGCAAAAATGTCATATTATCTAATGGAAATATCACCTAATGGCTGTGGCTTATTTGTCTTTGTTGAAAAATGAGAGTTTTATAGTGTCAGGAACAGATTAAAAGCGTGTGATCTTAAAGCACGTACTGTGACTCACTCTGGACAAATTGTTGTGCTTTTATTTTGTACGCGTATTGCCAGTCTTCCGGTACCAGTCCAAGTCTCCGGTCGACTTGATGCCGCTCGCAGCATCCAGTCCGTGCGACGAATGACGCTCCAATCAGCAGCGCTGAGTAAAGGCTTGGTCGCCTAAGCAACCAATTACTTTGGACTTAGGGCGTGTCCACTATGAGGAGGCTGTACCACTATCAGATGAAGAGGGTGATATGAAGATAAGGGTAGACCGAGGCCTAATAATACATTGTTATAAATTAATATTATGACCGTTATCACGGATTTAAAGCCTCACACGGCTCAGTGAGCTTTAATTGGATATCTCATAGCCTAATGTCTTACCTCAGATGACCTGGGCGTGACCTGCCACATTCATGCTTAAGGAAAAAACAAACAGAAAGCAAATACTATATTTAAAAGCATTAGCAGGACATGTGACGGCCAGCCCGAGAACTGATTATGTGAGTGGTTTCATGAAAGGCTGTAGAGCGGCAACATGTTCAGGTCTGAACACAGAGGAGCTCTGAGGGTGGTGGGGACCCAGGTGTCAAGCTACAGAGTATCAGATCCTCAGCTGGAGGGCATGGTGGCATGGAGACTGGAGCTGAATATCAATGTCTACATCACCTCCATCAGCACCCTGGCAGTTAGCAGATCTAACAGAGTCAAGTGAATATTAATCATGGTTTAAATTGTTCAATGTCTAAAATATAAGCTTTATCATGAGAGCATGTTTGAATAAAAGCTACTTGAGCAGGGTGTTTAATTATGAATTGTTTTTAATCTCATAACCATAAATGAACTCATAATGGCAAGATAAAATATCATAATCCTGAATGAATGTGACAAATATTGACAAATATTAGTTCATCTATCTCAAGTTCTATCTCAAATGCCATTGAAAGGCTGTGCCAATCAAAAGTCAATTCTAAGGCAAATTTTCTTCACACCAAATGAAAAACACCCTAAATCAAAGCAACAATAAAAACAGTATACAGTAACGATGAGTAAATTATAATGTATACATTTAATATGCTACATGGAATAAGGACTTAGCATGTGTGATAGAGCAATGAGGCACAACAACAGGACCCTTAAACTGAAGCAGCTAAATGGAATTCAGACGTTACGTTTATTAGTCACACCTGTGCTTTTCCCACTGTGACATGTTATAATGACTTCTGCAGAAATCACTAATGGCTTTGCTGAAATAATGACATTAGATTAATTCAAAGAGCCAGTCAGTGTGTGTGAAAAGTGTTAATATTAAAGAATTCATTTCCCAAAAACTCTTTTCTACCAAAAAACTAAACTTTCCTTGTGGCACATTTTATAATCCAGATTTAATATTACAATTATATGCTCGAGAATTTTTATTGTAAATTCAGATGGTTGGGTATTAAATATGTACGCATGTGCATTAAATCAGAGTACAAAATGACAGGAGGTGGAAGGTTTTTGCACAAAAACAATACATTTATTCAAGTGTTCTCCAGCACAAGTACATACGGAGCCTTTATCTTCTCTCTGGACACTAAACATAAGTATGGGGTGGGGGTGTGGGTGCGGGGTGGGGCTCAAAGTGGAGAATGACTGCTACATTTGCTGTACGAACTGGTCTTGAGGAAAAGCGTATAGGCCATAAACAGTTATGACAGAAAGAAAGTCACACAGAGTGTCAACAGTATCACCGAATATAGAATTATTGACCTGCCTTGAACAGTAAAAATGAAAATCTTTCAGATAAAAAAAACAAAAAAAGGAAAAACAATCAATTCAAAACAACATTTTGAAAACAGACATGGAGAATAGTACGGCATGGAATGTAGGATTAAGAAGCAATGCGTATTAAGCATACATTATGCTACAGTAAAAGTTATTACCGTTTTTTTTTCTCACACGATTTTCCCACAGATAAGCACCAACTACAGCAATCTCTAGTCTAAAACAATATAGGAAACCTTTCATTATTTGTTATCCTTATTTTTTTTCAAGTACAAAGTTAAAATGCCTTTGTTAATATATTTATATGAGTGAAATAATAGTTCTTTTTTTCCCATTACTACAAGGAACTTAAAAACAGTCATTGTCAAGACATGTTTATTTCTCTTCCAATCAAATATATTTTTCTTGATTAGATAAAATGTTTAGCACCATCAGAAACACCTACAATCCCTCTTTTTAAAGTCTTAAAAAAGGAAACAGAAGGAAAAAAAAATTAAAAACAAAACACCACCGTGTAGGGCTGTGCAGTGAAGTAGAGACTGTTCATCTTAAAGCTGTCCATAGGCCACTATTAAGATCACATGACATTAAATCTGGATTCACTTGACACAAACAAATCAGTACGATAAAGTTGACTTGGAGTCTCCCTACATCTAATGCTCAAAGCAAGTTTTGAATCAAATTTGTCACTTGATTTTCATTTTTAACCTAAGATTTTTTTTCCTAATTTGATGATATATATTAGCAAAGAATTATATTTGTACATCTCATACGCAATAAAAAAAAAAGATCAAAACAAATTGAAAACAGCAACCGGAAAACTCTATGTACAAAATGTACAAACATGGAGGAGGTGTTAAGTATTATAGGAGGAGGGGGGGATAACATCTGGTTAAAATATCACAAAGCACATGAGCTCATACTGAGCCCTGTGTGCATGGACAAAAATGATGGCAATAAGGTCACTTAAGAAATTAATTACATTAAGAAATTAAATTTCAAATTTAGAATCTTAAATAGGATATAGATAAGCGATAACATCTGTTTTTTTTAATTACCCTCTCTACTCTTTGAGTGCTGACGTCTTTGTCGAGTGCACTGTGTCAGTTTTTCGTTTTGACAAACTGCAGCCTAAATCCTCCATATTTAGCTTAGAGATTACAATCAAGAGAATTTAGTTTTGTGAATGTGATCCGCACCTGGATCAGCACTTAAATTTGTCAACATGACGACTTATTAGGGCCGGCTGTCCTTCACAAGGGACAAAATATTATACAAAAGCGCAGGACATTAGTTCTTTAACCGTCTTACGTTTTACAATCTTAATAGGAATAGACATTCTTTGAATCTGGGTAGTAGCATACTGTATCGCTGCTTTCAAACAGAGAACAATATGGATGATGGAGATAGGGAACAGGGATCTGGGGGGTTACAAATGTCAATCCATCTACTGTACACAGAGTCAAATAACATGGGTTTCACATATCAAAATCCATTCTTTCACTTCTATTGGCACAGCCCTACTGTATACAAAAAGTATTACACGAGGGTAGATCAGTTCACATCATAAAACAAAACAAAAAAAACAATTCACAAGAAAACAATATTTAAAAAAATATCAAGAAAAAAGAAAAGTATACATATAAAAGTGCTTTATAATGTTGATAAAACAGCACAAAATTGCTATAAAAAGGTAGAAGAACTTTGTGAAGCCGCACCATATTGTTGAGGATTTGCACCTGACAGTTTTTCAGTTTACAGAGGTGGAAGCTGAAGAGCAGAGTTACCCGGCACGGTCAACCTCTTGCCCTCAAGCGACCACACTTGCTAACAGTTGTACAGTAATGTCATTGGTCAGGATGAAACTAGGAAAAAATAGTTTCACAGACGTTGATCTTATGGTTGTTTTTTTTTCCTTTCTTTTTTTTTTTTTTTTTGAATGACAGAAAACATCATTTCCCATGTGGCTAGCTTCACTTTCTGTTTGTGCAGATCCAGGTAGTGAGCCTGAGCGCAGCAAGGCTGAGAGATTAAATGAGCACCAGTACAAACTGTATAAAAGCTGTAAAATGCAGAAAAAAGAGGATATGCCCTACTTTGCAGTCTAAAGTCTGTCACTCCTCTAGAGTGAACAAAACGGCACAGAACAGATTGGATTTTTTTTTCCATTGAGTGTAAAAACATCAAAAACATGTTTTTCCAGCAAAAGGTTCAAGAGCTCCGTATTGTCTTAAGTTGTGGTGCCACATGGGCTATGATGTTTCTCATCACCTTGGAGCACCATGGTATTGTTACCATATTACAGTAGTACCTTTATTACCTTCAGTTGTGTATAGAAACTGTAAACAAAGAGGTATATGTGATCTTGTGTTTTGGATTTTTAGAGACACAGCTCTCCTGACACTGAAGAAAATCGCCTTTCTCTTCACATCTCTGTGAGGCTCAGTAGCTGGAAGCATGGCTGCACTGCAGGTGGGAATCTCGCAGCCCCGACGTACAGTACGCTCACACAGCAGAAACATTTCACATATTTCAAAACCGTTCCCTAGCTCTCTGGTCTTTCCCATCGCGCCAATGTCTCTTTTTAAAATACATGTGTAGCACTTTTCTGTCTCAGTGTCTTGAGAAGAAAGCATAGTCTCAAGTATAGCTTGCACAAACAAATCAACAATACTTGATAACACTGCTAAAAGGTAAAATGACATATCAAAATTAAATAGAATAAGAATTACAATTCAAATACAAGAAATAATGTGAAATCTACGTCAATGTTTCGCTTGCAAATTATACAGGAGTATAATTTGAGGATCAAGGCTCTTATTTCTAGTCACAACATAGAGTTGTAGTTCCTAAATGGTTCTGAGTTTTTCTTGCTGCTCAGACACAGGCAAAGTAATCTTTGAGTGGTGCAAACAGGTGGCGGATAACCGGGACGCTCCATGATCTGCCCAGGAGCCTCTGCCTTGCCAGTCGGCTCATGTTGGACACGTCCGTGTAGTGGACTGGGAAGCCAAAGACCCTGACAGGGACATCCAGTCAGATGCAAAACAGCAGACAGGCAGAGAGCAGAACAAGGGGAAGACACATGAGAGATCATTTTGAGATTCGGTTTGCTGAAAGAGCTGTGAGAGGTAGTTTTACAGACAATGCTCACATGTACTTACCTCTCCATCTCAGTGCACCAGAGTATATCCTCCTTCTCATTCATGTAGACAGGGAAGTGCTGGTCCTTGCCCTGCTTGATGGAATTAGACCTGGTGGTGATGGTCCTCACCTTGTCAAACTGACACAGAAAAAAGGGAAAATGAGAAAAATCAGTGTTTGAGTTTAACAGTCGCAGCAAAACATTAAATGTACTGCATTACAGATTGGACTGTGCTGACCTATTGTTAAAGTCAGTGATTTCTCAGAAGTGACTGATGGACTAAAACTGTTACCCTAAGCTGCCACCAGGAGGTGCCAGTGTGCAAAATGACTTTCTCCTGCTTTTGGCAATCAAATGAATGAAATGTTTGTATTCTTTTCAATTTTTTGCTGTTTTTTAATTTTTTGTCCATCCCACGTTGAATTTTGTGTTTTTGAAATCATGAGAGGACAAAAAAAACATAATTATCTTGCTGACTTATCAGATGTATTACTGTATGTAGCTGTGGACAAAAGCCAGGGCTTGGTTAATGTAAAACAACGTCAGGAATGTCACACAGAGACCGTCCAAGGGAACTTAAGATGTTGTTGACATCTAACATGCACATAATACTTAATACATTGATGGAGCAATATATTTGTTCCATCACTGTATTTTACAAGTACCTTGGCTGTTCTGCCGTGTTCTAAACAGTCCTGGAGGTCCAACCTGTCAGTGCACATTGCACTCAAAGGCCTGAAAAGGAGAAAAGAGTTGTAATTCATATTTATACCCACAACTTTGGACTTCACTGTGTACATAACCGCACTTTTTTCTTTGACAACTGTGGTCTGGACATGTATTGATTAGATGGAGTCCTCTAAAACAATCGATAATAGTTATGATCTTCAAACGTACATACTGACTTGATTTACACACAACTTGCTGGCCTGCATTGGTCTTTTCCCCAGTCTTGGAACCTGTTGGCTATGTGTCCAATGACAAATTAGCCTCTGGGGACGATGGCCAATATTTCAGGGGTTCCAGCATTACACAAGCAAATATCCAAGCCAAGACTTCCTCTTTTGTGCGCCAGTCACTGTTTACAGTCCAATCAGCATTAGTGTCTCAGATCCAGATAACACTTTAGCTAACAGACCACTCGGATGTGATTTGTCAATAATACTCAAAAACAGACACCAGAGCACAAAATCTTGTACCATTCCCCATAGATTCTGTATTTCAATGCAGAATCTCTCTATAGAGATTAGTCTTTTCCCTGAAATATTCAAAGAAAAAAAAAAACATTTCCTGGAAATGTCAGATTTCAGCCAAGCATCCACCAAATACTGCCAAATCAGGCTTCATTTTATAGCTGGGAGTAATTTTAATGGCTGTAAATGTGACAGGTCATGTCATCACCTAAACGTTTGCTGCAGTCAGTTACAGATTATTATTAAAAATTGTACTGAGCATCTGTACAAGACTACAACAAAAAGAAAAAACAAAAAAAAGCACAAATCACATATAACTTATATATATATATATATATATATATATATGTATACAAGCATCTATCTCTTATCACACCATATATATATATATATATATATATACACACACACACACATACATATATATTTCTTCCATTGTGCATGTCACAGACTGCTGCTTCCCTCACCATTCACACACCAACCTGTTCATGCCAGGAAGGTTACCCCAGAAGTAACGAGCGCGGTGGGCAGCAGACACTTCCTTGGCATCGATCATCACTGGGTTACACTGAAATCCAAGTAATACAGTGGACAAAGGGCAACAATCAGACAGGAGCCAAGGTTCAATGTTGATATGTGTGTGGTGTGTTACAAAACAGTGATGCTGAAATACCATTTAATAGCACAGAATTACTTTCTGAATAAATATTCTAATATCCTTAATGTCCTCCTACAGTTTTGATTGAATCAGTCAATTTAGGATGAGGCAAAAGGCCTCCAAGATGTCAGATAATCAAAAGCCAATCAAGCACAACAGATGAGCAGGCTTTTATAGGACAAAATGCAAGATGGAGAGCAAAAGATGTTCTCCAATAGCCTTTTAAGGCATATTAGCAACATCAAGATTAAACAAGTCAGTGTTTCGGTGTCTAAAGATGATGATTTAGAGCCACAAGGGGGCATTCATAATCCATTCATCGCTTTGTCACTGGCATCACATCATACTGTGTCTACACTACAATCTAACATTCAACTGGCTGGTAGATGTTATGACCTGAAGGATTAGATAAACCAGTTATTTAGCAACAAGTTCAACATGACAGGGAGACGCTGACCTCTAAGAAGCGAGATATGTCCCTCTTATCGCTGACACCCATAGCGACCACATTTTCAAAGAGCCAGAAGAAAGGTCGGTCGTCCCCGTCCTTCGGTCGAGCCTCATGTAGCAGCCTGTAAAACTCAAAGAACAGGCGTCCGGTGCCCTCTGTGGGACAGAAACAGCCATTAAATGGTGCTGAAGTACAGGAAGGACCACATACCAATGGAGACGCAACACAACAACACAAAGAAAGTCCGAACAGGGAACAGTAAACCTACCATAAAGACCTTTCCGAGCTGGATTGACTATAGAGAGGTCATTGCATGGGCTCCCACCAATAACTAGGTCAAAAGGACCCCACTCTTGTATCTGTATACAGATAAGACACAGAGTCAGAAACACAGAGATAAAGCCAGAGTCAGCACAGATATGATATGTTGACAGATAAAGTGTGTTACATCGACTTTCAGGTACACTGTGCAACAGATACCGTTTACTAACTGAGTTGTTATTTGCTTTAAAAATGTCTTAATTGTGTCCTAGTCTCCAGTTCCTACCTTGATGAGTTCATGCACTTTGCTAATGACATTTTTGTTTTCCTCCTGGAAATACTGAATATCAGTGACCAGAAATCATGTGATATGATGCCAGTAATCTGTACATCTGGTATGCTGAGGCACCACAATAGTCAGGCATAAGAGAGATACAAGATGGAATGATATTGTAGCCTACAGTGGTGATGTTACATGGCCAGAGGATGATGCTGGACAGACACTGACACAGAGACTTTAAGGCAGCCGCATAGTTTTTCAAATTAGTATGAGAAAATAGGTTAAATGAGTGATGAATGTTCACACTAAAAACATGCTAAACATGTTTTTTTTTTTTTTACATTAAATTCATCCTAAATATAGTTTTAATCACACCAGAGACTTAAGCTGTAGCAGTGGAGAGGCATATGATTATAAATATGATTTAGCCATGATGGGATCAAGCTGGACGGAGTCTGCTCCAGTCTGGATCACATGGGGTTGAAAGTCAGGAGATACATATACTCTGTGTGACGCTGAGATATTGTAATACTTTGTCTTCTGGTTCAGAAGCTGCTTGTCATTCTCGTTCTCAAATTCATCGAAACAAAACTGACTGGAAATAGTGAGCGAACTAGTGTGATGTCCTGTGGCCACTATCTTATCATCCAACTCAGAGGCGCAACACAACCAAAGTTGACCTCAATCTGACTGTGGTTCTCTCTCGTTCCGCTTTTTCTGTAGAGTTTAGTCAAATTCCCTTCATCTCTTCATCCACTGTTTCATCCTGATATATCATGTTGCATCTGTTTCGTTCCTTTCTTCTGCACAGAATACAGTGTAAATTAACAGCGTTCAAACTATTTTCAGGAACGCATTTCTGCTGCACATTAGAGAACGCATGCTCTAGCAGTACTTCGGCAGTTGCCCAGCAACACATCTGTAATCACAGCCGACTATCAGAGGGAATGAGGTGCAGCAAAAGGACAGAGATGGAATCAAACCTGCGATAAAACTGATCTGCTCTATCGGTGAGTTAACTGGGCGTCCATTTCTCACTTTTCAGACTAAAAAAATCAGCTGCGATTTGCAAAGTTTCTGTAAGTTTCAACAAATGCTTTCTGCAGTACAGCAAGACATCTGCTGTATAAACAAAGTTGCTATATGAATGTGAAGCATGCAACTGAACTGGACATGGCACACTTCACTTCACTTCAGCCACAGAAGCAAAATAACATTCAACTCACATGTTTGCGTGTGACGTTCCTCACATCGCCAACATACATGATGCGACCCTGATGCCGGACGATACCCACAGTGATGGAGTCTTCGCACACTTCAGAAGCTACGTAGCGATCCACTTCAATGCCGAGCTCCTTCAGCACCAGCAGTCCTGCACAGGATGGAGTCAAAGGTCAGACAGGACACACTACGACTAAGGACTAAGGGACAATAGTTTTGGAGAAGTGTCTGACTAAAACATGAAGCCTATCAACCATCATCAAATGCTGCCTAAATCACACATTGACTGAAAAACTCTGCTCTCACAATGACTATGACTGATATTAGATTATGTTTATGTGCAGTAATTGATATACAATCAAGTTACTACAAGAAGCACACCGTAAAAAGCAAAAGGATCCTCATTTTAAAAGTCCAAAGGGACTATGTTTAATAAAATGGAAGTCAGCTGTAAATTTCATTTTTGCTGAGAACAAACTGATTTTAAAAAAGTAGTATTTAATAAAGAAAAAGGGACATTTGATATAGACTGATACAAACACAACATTTCCAACAGGGGATACTTAGAGAAAGGGGATCCACTCTAACCTGTTGCTATGCCATCAAATAGCGACAGGACACGAATGGGCTTCCTCTTCTCCACCATGACTGGGGGGTAAACCTTTGGTGTTTCCTGAAACACAACATGAAGAGAGGGAGGAACAAATGAGACACAGGTTAAGACTTTACCGCGAGACAGTCAGTGGGAATTAGAGCCTAATAACAGTGCATTACTCACAAAATCTTGGTCGTGATTATTTGCAAAGAAGTGCTGGAGACGGCTGGGCCAGTCAGTGCGACGCGCCAGCAGACCGAACACAGCCTTGTCACCACACATGTAGCAGTTCCAGGGGTCCTCTTTAATGGCTGCATGGGCCGCTCCCTGACCAACGAGGAGATCGACACACTCCACACAGAAACACCTGAGAACAGGCCGAAGAGGTCAATCAGTACAAGTGATGATATCTATTTAGTACTGAGTCAAGCAAATGGCTAATTTGGAGTTGCTCTGAATCTAACTGTACTAAGCATTTGATATACAACCCCTGACTAATTTAAAAGATTGTTAGTTGCTAGAACTTTAATTACTGTAAAGGAAATGATAAAATTCCCCTGTAGACGTTAACGGGTTAAATACAAGCCTGATGATCCTAAATATTTCCCTTTATGTCACAAATCTTTCAAAAAAGCAATGAATTGATCACCTACTTGTACCAAACTACTAAACAGTTTCTCTTACCTTATTAACCATTGTTAACTGTTTGAGGAAAACCTAGGAATAGGACTTCTGAAAACCAAACTTTATATGTGACCTGTATCTTGTTAATGACTGAAGTTTTCATTCGCACCTTGGCCTGAGTGTCACAAACTGACAGGAGTGAAGTCATAACTCACTGAGATCTCGACTAACACATTGTTGGTTTCTGTCCTATACAAATAGGTTGGTTATGTCCTAACTATCACCAGCCTGTACAATAAATGATTGACAGCTCCCTTCTCCCAGTTTCTAAATCAATCAGAGGTCAGAAACAGGCCACACAGTTACAGTAACAGTCTTAGTTTTACATCTACAAGGCCTCGTTTCAATGGTTTTGAATGGGGTTTGGGAGTTTTGAGAGGCAGCGAGTTATCGTCAAAATGTCATCCAAATGTCAAATGCCATCATCTAAACACAGAGCGAACCATTGTTTGTCGACTGGGCAGCTGACAAGGCTCGATCTGTTCTCAATGGTATTTTTTCTAGACTTTAATCTTGTACTGTGGCTGTGTGAAGATACTTTATTGGACTATTCCTTTATAATTAACAGTGGCCTATTCAGCTGACATACAACCACACTTTATATAATATTTGTCATCAGCCGCTTCTCCACCAGACCTCCACGACGGTCCCTGACATCACTACGATTTCCGACACTATTTTTGTATTAAGTTTGTGCAGTGACAGCACCATCCTGCTTTCTCTGTTGGAAAACAACTGTGCATTTGGAAGCAGTGATAAAGAAATAATTACAGTGTGTAGTGAATAGTGTCACATGTGGATTGTTTGGATTTGCTGCAAGGAGAACACACATGGCATCATGAGTGTGTAAATGACCCCATCATTTTATGAGCGATAACTGTTTAGTGTGTATCTGAAAGATAGTATCAACGTGGAAAATGGCTGAACACCTTCGTAAAATGTGTTAACATAACACTCGTAGAAGACTTCAGGAATCAAAAGACATGGGAACTTTCTTACACTGCATATGGCAACATACATTAGTCGAGGAGATCGGATGGAACGGTTCGACTCAGAAACAACTAATTATGTGTTCATTCGTGGACAGATTCCAATACCAAACGCACTCCATCAAAATGTGTCTTTTCAGTTATTACAGTGGATATGTTTACCTCCACCCTCCAGGAATACGTTTCAGATGTGACATATTGGGCAAATGGAGCGACAGTAGCATCATCTGAGTCTGTGCTCAGCAGATTAAAAGGTCATTTGGAAGATGGGACTTCTTCCTGGGGCTTGTTTTGAACCTATAGAAGCTGGCAAATTGTCTCTTTCAAGCATAGCTAATAGCTTACTATGATAGGTTTTCATTTTATGCTGGACTGGGTCCCTCATTTCTGAATGTGCAACTCATTTTTATTTAATTTATTTTTTATTTTTGATATCATGTTTTGTAATGGTATCAACTTTTATAACCTTAAAATGATGAACCATCTATTTGCTGCCATCCTACCATTTTCAATCCATTTCTGTTCGACTGGTGCTTTTTTAATTATGTCATTTCACTGAGCCCTCAGTTAAATATCCTTCCAGTTTATCTTCGAGTATTTAGCTGCTCTTTGCCTAGTGCTGAATGAAGACTCGCTTAAACACATGTCTACTTTTGCCATTTAACTGTAAATTTGGTTTATGCTACACTTTGTTTGGATTCACTGATATGACACCACACTGAAAAAAGATGCTGTCATGATTTATATTTAAATTGTTGATGCTCTCATTGTGTTTCCTGTCACCAAATCCAACACACAAGCAGAGCCCAGCAGAAACCTCACCGACAACAGTTGTTGTTTCCACACATTAGCACCTCTCGTCCTCCACAGCAGATCGTGCAGTATGACTGGTAACCATCGTCGTCATATTGATATGCACATTCTAGGAAGCAGTTCTGGGAAAGGAAGGAAAAATAAAACAAATTGGATGAGAGCAGTATGATATATGCAAAAAAAATCCTAAAATTTATTGGGGCACTGCTTCAAATACGATCAGTTTATTATTAGCTTTAAAGAAGCAGTCATTTTTGCCCCAACACAGTAGCTGGAGCTGAGTCCCGGACTTTTAATGACCTCTATCACAGTTTACCTTACAGCTCTGGCACATTCCTCCAGCAAACAGTGGGTGCTCAAGGCTGACATTCAGGCTTCCACAGGAGATACAGATGTCTGTGGACCAAAGTGCAGTGTGTCAGTATTTTACAGGTGGAGGTCAGAGAGGTGTGAACACACTGCCGCTGCAATTCTCCTGACTTCACACTTCAGTGAAATGATTTGAGCAGCTGTGATGCAGGTGTAGCGCTAATGATCTTAGCTGGTTTGTTTGGATGGAACTCAAAAGAGAGAAAAATAATTTCTTCATCTTTACTTGGAATATTTTATTAATACAGAGGCATCTATTTATTTAAGTTTGCTTGTCAGCAACAAGTTTATGTGTAAAGTGTCTTAGTGTTCGCCCCCCGAGACGCCCCCTGAAGCTGCTACGAGCTACAGCACAGAGGAGACATCACTTACCCTCTATGCTGCGGCACTTTTGTCTCACTTCATGAACAAGTCGCTCTGGAAATACACATGATGAGAAATGTAGGTCAGGATGTGTTTTTGTTTATTTTTTTTACACAGAGATCACATAAAACCATACAACTCATCAATCTCTTCAATTCAAAAATACACTCTTAAAAATGGTCTGAAAATTTCTGTTTGCCCATATAAATATATTCTGTGTTGTTTCAAGTAAAAGCCAGATGGTGCTGAAAAAACTCCACTTTGACTTAACTTTGAGTGAAAGCTGAATTCCAGAGATTACAGTACCTCTGTGAGAACCTGGTCTGTAGCTGATGATAATTTCTGTTTTAGCAGCTGTTGAAAAGCAACTAGGAGGTTTGAAGGTTTCAGTCTCATCGTTGTCAGTTAGAAACCTGTTCATTAAGTTTAATTTTTTAAGTCTGCACATTTGTAGCTGAAAACGCCGTCGAGTCTGTGCACTCCTAGCACACAAAATTAAATGCAATCTAAATAAATTAGGCTTCTGATGTTTGATGTTTCTGATGTTGGAAGAATGAAGAAGAATAATGAATTAACTTCACACGCAAACAAAATATTGCATTATAAAACATTATAAACAAAAACATCTGGCAGATCATTCATGCAAATTAGGAACCACAAAGGCCCCCAAACTGACCCGTGGTAGACCAACTTCTAGGAGGAACTATTATCACAAGACAAAACTTCAAAAAACAAAATATGAATCTACTTGTTTATAAAATAAATAATCAGACGTGAATGGATTTGACTTACAACCCAGACCCTGGGTAGATAATTGGTCTGAATATGAGAGATGATATCCATATAATAACTTAGCAATAAATAATAAAAAACAGCTTCGAAGCATTTAGCTTAGAGGTATTCTGAAGTCAGTAATATACCTGCAGCATTAAAGTTACCAGCTGATTAAAAGATGCACATTAACGCCGTGAACTTTACCAATCAAATCAGTGAATGAAAAAACAAAGTTAAGCCAGTTAAAAAAGCAATGTGAAACCATTGTACTAATAAGTTAAACAACGGATTATAACAACTGATACTGTTGTCTGCTACTGAATCAGGTACTCATTGCTAAGACTTCCTATAGTACTATCAATAAAGCTTGTTTGGGAGTAAACTCAATCAAACACCTATTTGTTTGAAACAGCCAAAGCCTTTTTCCCTTGCCACATCACTCACTTTCATCTTAAACCTGCCACCCTAATGGACCTCCACACTGCTTCTCTGACCACTTACTCCAATGTACAACTCTGCGGAGCCGTCCCCATGGGAAGGAATATAGAGTTCATGACTCCTATTTAGTGTAATAAATGAGGCACCCTACCTCGTGTCCTCTCATCAATGATGTCCTTGACCTTGGGCTTCTCTGCTGTGCTTTTGCGAGGCTTTTTGGCTGGAGGAGGTGTATAGGCTGCCGCTTCAGGCTCCACCCACATCTCCGGGTAAACCTCTTTGTAAGGGTTGCGCTCCTCTGGGGCGCCCAACATATCAGAAAATTAATATGACAGGTAAAATTAGTAAATATTCAGTCATGTGCTCAATTACAGAAACACGGGGGAACTTGATTTGAAGTTTGCAGTTGCTGGCAACAAAATGAAACAAACAAAGAGGTCCATCAATGAAAACTTTATAATGTTGACCTACTCTTACCCTCTGGTGGCTCTAAGGCCTTGGGTCCAGTGGGCTGAAATCCTTTCATAGCCCAGTCAATCATCTGCTTGTTCAGCATTTCCACTGATTTGGAGGTTTCCGTCTCATCGTTGTCAGGGCAGGCCATGAAGGCTTTGCCTGCCCGGCTGCTAGCCACCTAAAAACAAGTAAAACATTAACGACAGCAGTTCATCCTCAAAACACCTGCAGAACTGAATCTACTGAACCAATGTGGCATCAACAACAGACTTAAACTTCCTACTATCCCAAGAAGCATATAAGGGCACTTACTTTAAATTATTCGCCTTGATATTCATACCATTGTTTTTATTTAAGGAAATATGAACAGTTAGACATTTCGTGAAACATAATATAAATTCGTGCACAAAATTAAATGGAAAGTAGTTTTAGGTTTTAAAGACATGTGACGTGAACCTCATGAGCTTAGTTCTTCATGCAGGTTGCACTCACCTGTAGCACTTCATAGATGGCTTTCTTGTACATGGGCTGCTTGTTGTAAGTTGGTTGGTGAAAGGCATTATTGAAGGAACTTAAAGGCAAGAGTTTTTCTACACAGACCTGTAAAACACACAGAAAATCAAACTTCTGTTTACTACACAAGTTAGAAGAATTGTGCTGAATGTCTGGAAATGAATGACAATTGTGTTTGTAGAGGAAAATGGCGATTAGTTAAGCAAACAGAACAGAAAGCTTGTTATACAGTGTGTGGTTGTCGCTAGAAATGGAAGGCTGTTTTGCTTAATTTCTGGTGAAAAGAAAAAAAATCACCTGACAGCAGTATTAATGCTGGCTCTGACCACTCACCACTGAGAATTTTCCATCTCCAAACCACATGACCCATCTGGTTCCCTCAGCGGCTCTGCTCCGTCCCGTCATCCACCAGGATACGATGCGGCCTGGCCACCACGAGAACCCTCGCAGCTTTCCCCAAACCAGCTCGCCAATGCCAAAACCACGACCGTCCTGCAGCCAAAATAAAGACAAATCATCCGCCCTGCATTAACTCCTGGGCATAATTGTGAAATCTTTTTAAACACCATCTGTTTTAGTAAATTGGAGTTGTGTCAAGGCAACTTTATTTTTATACCTCAATACCAAAAATTGCTTTAGGGCAGACTTATCTTTTGTTGTAACACTGATAGGTGGCCGAGGTGTCTACTATGTGAATTACTGGATGTTAAATGTTCTGTAGTGGTCCAAGTGATATTTGTTCTAATGGTGAACTGCAGCAGTTATAATTGCAGTTCTAAGAATATATAATTAGGATGCTTGATGTCAAAGACAATTTATTGTAACTATTCTTATTTTATAAACATCTCTTTTCATTGATTTCTGTCCGATTTCAGGTTTTGGATCTTCACAAGGATGACTGTTGTAAAAAAGGTAAATTTAAGAAACGTGAGTGGCTGATGTACTTCACATAGATTAACCCTGTCGGTAAACTAAAGCCTTTGTATAACAGAGATCTCTGCTGTCCTCTTATTAAAATCCCATTAGACAATGGTCAGTCGTTAATCAGTGTGAATCTTACCTCATACTCTGGCTCAGTGTCTGCAGACTTGGGGGATGTCTTGTCTCCACCTCCGATGGCGACTGGCTCAGGGGTCGTGGCCACAGTAGGAGAGGCGGGGTCAGTAGGCTGCTGCTGCTGCTGGGGCAGCTGTTGAGGCGGCTGCTGCTGCTGCTGAGGAGGAGGGTGCTGATGTTGTTGTTGCTGAGGCAGCGACGGCTGCGATTGCTGTTGATACTGAGGCTGTGACTGAGTGTGTGACTGAGGTGGCTGCTGCTGCTGCAGCTGCAGCTTTGAAGGCGATGGGTGCTTGATTATTGAGACTTCTTCTTTTTGGGTCTCTCTTTCATTCTCCTCGTGATTATTCATCGCGTTCATTGCTGACATCAGTTTGGCCTTTTTCTCTGCCTGAAACACAGACCAGTGATGACAACAGGTCATTTCAGATGAGGTGGCCAGTGTTTAAAGCAGGGGTCGAAACTTGATACTTTACTTTTCTAAAAGTAAATATCTACCAAAAATATTTTCAGTTTAACAAAAAGGACAAATGTTTACAGGAAGAGCTGCACAATAACTAATAAAATATGGAAATAAATTAGGAAATCAGTCAAAGAACATTGAAAGAAAAAAATATATAAATAGATCGGACCATGCATTAAAAGCAATCCATTGAGGACCTGACACTATGAATGCAGTTTTTTTGGTTAAATGTATTGATGTTTGTGATGCAGCCTTTTTTGCAAGGTTTTGTTGAGATGGCTCCAATGACCAACTGTTAAATGTTGAATAAACACAGCAGGTAAAATGAGACAGCTTTGTGATAGGCTAAACAAGGCCACATATGTTTACCTGCACTGGACACGCACAGATGAATGTGGCAGCATCTTCTCTGATTGTATAACTTGTAAATTTGTTCAGTGTCTGACAGTTCGGACACAAGCGAAGAGGCCAACAACAGTTACAATTTTGGGCCCTTTAGAAATGAGTCGTCATGTCAACGGTGAAACATTATCGACTGAAAAGTTGCGCTGGCTAACATATCAGCCAAACATTACCTAGTTAAACATCCAGCTGACAATGAGTAATCCAACTCAACTTTCAGCTCTGTTTAGCTGGTGGTGAAACATTGGTAAGTTACTTGGGTAATTGTTATCAGGCAACCAGCGCGGGGTACTGGCAAAATAAATGCTGACAGGGGGTCAAGACTACAAAGTAGAAGCCCTGTTTGATGCAAAGTAGTTGATATAGAGCTACAGTCATTTTCTGTTTGCAACTCTCTCAATTAAATCCCATTACTTTCAAATACAGTACAAATACAGGCTATTGCTTTTGTAGCCATATAGCTATACAGTAAGTCGTGCACGTCATCTCTGCAATGTAAGGGCAGAATCTTGATTGTGGGAGCCTGACAACCTTTGTAAACATGGCTTTATCTCTGACTGTAAGGCCCATTCATCAACAGCACGGTATACAGTAACTCTCTCGTGTCCAGGGCTGCAGCAGAGAGTTCACTGGGTTTGTGGTACCTGACACTGAACCGCTAGGTCGATCAGAAAGGACGAGACGCAGCCGGGACTTAAGCCTCTCACAGTAAATCCCCAACAGCTGCACTCATTCTGATGTCTCTCTCTCAAACACACACACACACACGGTAGGACCCAGCATGCACACACATGTTAACTTTCTTCTCCTCTCACTCTTTTCCTTCAAAAACACACACACACTTCGAGAATATATATCTGCAGCCCCATATGTAAACACGTGTTAGTCATACTATAGGCTCCACGTGAGAGCGGTGCTGCACAGCTGTGCTTACTTTTCTCAAGTCTTTCTCAAGTTCTCAAGTCTCACACACATGCACTGTAAATGTCCAGAGGTGGACTGTGTGTGTGTGTGTGTGTGTGTGGGAAGAGGAGAAAAAAGGCTAGTAAGGGAGAGAGTATAGCACAATCCTCCATCCTCTCTCCCAGTGTGACTCGTAAACAATAGCGCCTTTAAGGGGAGGTGGTGCCTAGACAGCATGGGGAGGGGTTTCGGCGCACAAGAGTAGAAACATGTGCTCTTCAATCAAGAGGCTCTGCTGTGGTTTATAAATATCTGTACTGTAGTGCTGGATGGATGGTTCAAAGCCCTTGGCCATATGTGTTAGACCTCTTGGCTCCAGCACAAGCACATTGGAGTTAGTGTTCGACAGCCTGCCTGGATGTGTGGTTCCAGATGGTAAACTGCAAAAAATAACAAATGTCAATTAAACTGCTAAATGCGTTAGGTGCATGTGGGAGAAACAATCTGTAATCATATGAGAGGAGAGCAGTCGCCGGTGCAGATGGGAAGAAATGGCCTGACTGAGAATAACTGCAAAGCTGTGTGTGTGAGCGCGCTGCCTCAACACCAGTGACCAGTAAACAGAGGTATATTGGGAGAAAATATAAATGGCAATAAAGCGGCTGAGCTACCGTTACTCTGCTCATTTTAGTGTGTTTAGGGTCAGACTGTCTCCAGGGTTCCTTCTCCTCAGAGCCAATGAGAAAGTGACGCTGAAAATACCAGTGGGGGGAGGAGAGAAAGTACAGTGGCTATAAGAACCAGATATTTGTCTCTGGACTTCTTCCCAGTTGTAAATGCCCCCCTTTTGGGGGCCTCACAGTGTGTGTGCAACTCCACCAGCAAGACAGGCTCTCCGAGTCTAAAGGGGAAAATAGGAAGGGAGGTAGCGGAGACACAATGCGGTCTTTATCATTTACGCACGCCTGCCCGTCACTGACAGCTCTGAAATACCACCACTTATATCCGCTGTCACGCCGCACTGAAAACGAATACCAAAAATGACAGCAGACATGCTGTAGATGTAGCAACACAGCAGAGAAAATGTGTTAAAACAACCTCACAGAGAAAATATCTACACTTCCCCCAGAACTGGAAAAAAACTATGTTATATTAAAAAACAATGAAAAACCGGAGCCTACGTTACTGTACCAGCAGCAATCGTGGATTTTGTTGTGGACAGAGTGAAAACAGAAGCTCTGCCAGAGTGTAGAGACATGTTGGGTGCACAAAAAGGGATAATCTGACTTAGAGGTCTGTGCAGCATGATACCCTGAGGGCTCAAGGGGTGACAGAGTGCACTGGGAAGCAGAAAAAAAGAGGAGAGATATTGGTCTCTGGGGCGTGCAGATGATACTTTTGTATCTAATCTGGGCTGTAGTTGTTAACAAAAAGGTCACTTTTAGTGTCAGTTATTTATAAGACAACTGACGGTTATAAAGGCTGCTAACTTTACGATGGAAATGTCTCGGTCTAAAAGAGTCAAAAAGTGCAGTTGCTGAGATGAAACAGCATTAAGCGTAAGCCCTGAAAACGTGTAAGACACTGACAAAGACAACAAGCATCAGACAAATTAGACATTAGGAAAAAAAAAAAGATGTTAAAGCAGGAGTTCAGGTGTCGTCAAGTCAAATCCAACATGCGTTTGGCAAACTCTGATTAAAGGTAAAAGTTAGATGAAATAAACTGTCACTGAACATTACTTCCTCACGCAACGTGACAGCGAGCCTTTGAAGCAACACAAAAGAGTTTGACCTTTGAATGCAGCCGTCTGTCATGCGCAACAGGCAGGACAGACACAGCAGGGACTGTTTTGTGTAATTGTTTGATGGATAATACAGTGAGATATGTCTTCAGTGCAAAGACCTAAGCAGAGCAGGGCTGCACAGAAATAATGAAAATGTCCTTAAGTCAGGACAGGTGTCGTTAACTTAAGATGCAACAGACTGAGCGCGCGGCAAAAGCTGATACTAAAAGGTTGCTTTTAAAGTGGAAATACTGTCTGAAAATGCACAAGTGGCAGGTTCTGTTGTGCAGCTATGTGGCTACTGCATTCATTAGCCCGATTTTAGCACAGATCCCTACAAAGGCAGTGCATTTCATGAGTGGCCTTGGGGGGTCACACCAAAATAGGCCATCTGGTTCTCATTGTATTGCGTCCTTTTAAGAGATAATTAGGAATATTACAGAGTCAGCCATGAATACATAAACAGAATTCCCCATGAATCCACAAGTGGAGTTGTTAAAAAAAACTCCCAGAGGAAGCTGCTCAGCTTACTCCAAAGCACTTTAAAATCTTTTCAAGTAATCAAATTACTCCTTCTACAGTAAATCTATGTCCTGGCTCCAATGGAACAAAGTACACAATGATAGGAAGTAAAAGGGCTTTGAGGCCTACACAACAACTTCAGCATTTTCCCAGTGAAATGTTATGTAAGGTTAAACCGTGGTGCCTCCCAAAACACAGCAACATTTTTGAAGGTAAATATATCTAACCCCAAAAAATTCTGCTACTCTGACATTTCTCTGCGCTGCTATGAAACAGGAAATAGTTTCAGCACATATTCACCCCACGGGAAAAACTTTTTTCATGCGAGCAACTTTTTTTTTCTTCTTCCCCCAAACACAGCTAAAGCCTGCTCACTCTTCCTCTTTTAAAGAGACGGTTTCCCTTTAAGCCGTGCGGAGCAGATGGTTCACGACAACTCTCGTGGAAATACCTGAAGTCAGCATATTCCCCTCGCTGTAAGCAGGCTAATCAAACATGCACACTATCCCCCTGTGTTATCAAACAAACAATGCAGTGCACATACCCATACACACCAGCGCGCAACCCTCATAATCCAGTGTGGGGCTTGAGTTTTTTTCACCCCCACTCTCAGGGTAGAAGAGATCGCTTAAAAAAAGAAAGCATGAACATTTCTTTGTCTGGGAATTCAGGGTCAGGTGATTGCCGACAGGAATTCTGGTTGGCTAGAGAGGACTTGCAAAATGTTGGCAGCGAGCCAAGAGGCTGTCTTGCAAGCAGGGCTGGAAATTTGCTGCAAACCTCATCTTCACCCTCATATCCATAGCACAGAGTTCATTTCCATAGCTGGGGGAGGGGTCAGGAGAAGAATGGGGGAGGGAAACAGCGAGGGAGAGACGGAGAAGTCCACTGTAACACAGGGCTCATGAAAAAAAAGGGAGAGAGATCCTGGAGAAAGTGCAAGACGGCAGTAACCCTTTCAGCCCACTCATGTCCTCCCTGCTGCAGAAACATGCAACAGCAAAAGGCTCCATGTCAAGAGCAGAGCCAAAACTAAAGGCTATGCATCATATTACTCTTCAGGAAGGGGCTTTGATGCCAGAACAAATCAGTCTTTGTGCAAATTAGATCAAAGCTTACAATACGCCAGATGAGAAAAAGGGGGAAAAAACACTCAAACACACAAAATTTGCATCTTGCAAATCCCCTTAAATCTCAGCCTTGTAGAGCTACTTGTTTAAGAAAATTCACCTCTGTTTAGAAAACGTGAACTGCCTACTTGTGTCGTATTTTACAACATTTCACTTGTGGGACCCCGGCATGTCCTGCTAATTTGGCAATATTTCCTCCCTGGAGACATTTTTATGGCCACTCTCCTAGCTTTCTCCAGGGGAGAGCAGAGGGGGGTGGGGAGGCAGAAGAACAGGAAGACCCCATGTTGATACTACGGAGACTCCTCATTATGTAACAGATGAAGTTGCACTACATCACATTACTACCAGAAGTCATATTTAACATGACTAAGTAATGAGCAATGTGAGGGACTTAACATTTCTAAAATCCAACATCTCGGTGCACTTGGTGCAAGGAAATCAGAGCTTGGATAAGTAACCTCATTTGCTGAGAAGGAGCTCTGTACAATCGCTCTGAATATAGTAAAAAGTACCACAAAGTCCTCCCTACAATGGTTTTGTAGCTTCCCATTGAATCACATGATCTTCATGAGTTTGCTCAGTTGTCACTGAGATCGAGATCGAGACCAAGTCTAGGTTTCATCCAAAAAGGAGAAGATGAACCTGGATTAACTTGTTGGCGACACACACCAGTATAGGTGAACTACACATTTCTACTTTTTCCTTCATAATCTTGTGACATAAAATAAAACTTGTGTCACTGTAATAACATTTAGCGCAGTAAAATCCTTCCTCACCAAATTATAAACAAGTGTGCAGTGTTTTGGTGTCTGATAGAGCTACAAAGTCAGGAATCAATCAAGGTTCCTGAATTTCACGATCTCACCAATACCAGAGGCAAGACACGCTCAACAACGCAGCTGTTTGTGTTTTTTCAAACACCAACAAAGTCTGTGGATTATCCAGATTAACAACAACATTGTTACTGGAAAGAAACTATCTGCATGACTTGCTACCATCAAAGGTAATATAGAAAATATGTTTTTTGTGATTTAGGTGGACTGATCCTTGAATGTGGCTTCACTTCACCGCAGCTTCAAGCCACCAAAGGCAATAAGAATGATGCAAATCTAAATTTACAACATTTTCATCCAGGAGGCATGAATCATGTTGAGGCATCAAACAGATGTGATCAACGCAGCTGCATGTGATTTTTCCTCTGTTGATACAATAGACCAGAACAAAGTGAGGAAATGATGCAGGAGAAGACTAAACCAATGGAAATCCACTGAAATAAATGGTACCTTCATGAGATATCAAATGACCCATCAAATACACTTGGCCGTGAATAAACACCACAAGTCCTGTCTTTGACCCTGGCAGCTTTGGACCACGCCTGTCACTCACCCTGTGATCTACGGTGGCTGGGACAGAGCTGGGGTACTCACCTCCATCTTCCACTTGGCCAGCCACTCCTCTCTGGTCCGCTTGCTAATGTAATAAGGGTCACCAGCCTGGAAGGTTATTCTGGGCATGGGCCTCTGACGAAGGCTGATCTCCCAACCAACTCCCCCTCGCAGCCTGCCTCGACCTCCCTGTTTAAGGTGTTCAAAAAAAAAAGTTAGCTACTACTTTTTCGGTCTTTTAGAGTTTCTCTCATAAGACAGCATCCGGATTTGTAGCAAATCTGTGCATCCAATCTGTCACTACAGCCTGTGACACAGACTCTCATTAACAAGTGAGTAATTTGTGGTTGAGGCAATGGGGTTGTCTAATACCTAAAACGATGATGACTCATATGTTGGTGTGCCGTACGGTGCTATCAGCTCGTGATTGGTCAGGCAGCACGAAGTGATGCCACAGTGTCTAATCACAACTCCCTGGCAACAGTCCCAAGGTCAGTGGCACCAACTGATACGAGAAGCTCCCAAGTGTATTTGATATTTCAAATCTATACACCATCAGGTACCATTTCTTTCACCAAAGTCCAAAGGCAAGAAAACTACTCTGTATGTCTGGACCTTGAAGAAGAAGCCTCAAGATAGGTGACTGCACAAAGCCTCCAGTCAAGCAATATTGTGGATACAGTTTGTTTTCAGTACAAGCTTTTGAGAAACCTTTGTGGGTAATCAACTGCCAAAATGTTCTACAATATAGAAATAAGCTTAAAAAACAGTTTGATAGATTTGAGAAGATCATGTTTGTCCAATATGAAGCTATAGCTAGCAGACAGTTAGCTTAGCATAAAGACTGTAAACAGGGGGACAACAGCTATCTTGGTTTTCCCCAAAGGTAACAAAATCCACTTTTCAGCTACTCCTCCACTCTGTCTCTTGACTGGCACAAGAGTGCTGTGAGTCTTTTTATCTAACTCATCTAAAAAAGTGGACAAGTGTTTTTTTTTACATAAAAAGCCAGGCTAGCTGTCCCATGTCTCCAGTTAGTAACTGGCTGCTAGCTTTAGCTTCACATTAATCTAAAAATCCTCTTATCTCTTATCTAACAAGTCTATTTCTCAAAATGTTAAACAATTCCTAACCATGTAAAACAACATGTAAATAATAATGCATTAAGTATTCAGCCTGTCCTACAATCAAGAGTAACTACTGAGAAACAGAAATGTAACAGCAGTGGATGGGTTGATGGTTTTACAACATACCAATATGATGGAGCTGGAGAATCCTGTTGTTTTCAGTATTTGGCCTACAAAAACTGTACTTTTTCAAGTCAAAAAAGCTGTTTTGCTTCTTTTGAAGCCTTAGCACGATCATCCACCATGCTGGCAAACAGAGGTTTCATGGTTTGTGACAGGAATGGTAATTCACCTGAAAAAGGGAAGCTACAGCAACGGCAAGTGTGAAAGACACCTTAAGAGTTACATCAGCCTGAGAACAAAGACTCAACGGAGCAGAAATCTTACCTCGGTCTTGACTGCATCACCCCCGTCCTCCTCCTTGTGCTCCACATCTAGAGAGAAGACAGCGACACAATGGATTGCCTGAATCATTCATAGGAGAGTGGAAACTGACCGCATCGGTTATTCTCGTATCTGTGTTAAACTCAACTGGCCCTGCACTCATCAATAAACCATGACACATTTATTAACCCAAATTTTAACGCTCGCCCTCTTATCATCCCATTAACTGTGTTGGATCAAATTAAAGTCAAATTAATAAAAAAACTGCTGAGAGATAGGGGAGTCGGGGAAACTCCTCATGCGTGTCCAGAGTTTAAAGTTGTCTGGGATCAGGGGAGCTTGTGCGCTCAGGTGCCATATGAGGGTTTGATGCAACCCAGAGGATTTGGAGCGGCTGCCCAGGTTATGATGAGTGTGGAAAAGAGCCAGGTTTACTTTGGCAAATGTCACACTTCTGACCTTATATCCCCCCTTCATGAGATGCGCAGCTGGTTGCCATTAGCGTGGCCCCTCCCACGCTGCTGACATTGAGCCGTAAAGGCAACAACATACTGCTTCACTTGACCGCTGCTCTGGGGCCATATATAATCTCCAAAGCCTTCACAGGACCAAGACACGAGCTGAGCAATGTACGAGTGGAAGCAGGACAGATGCAGAAGCTGTTATTTGTCTGTTGTTTGGAACAGAAAACGGTAGTAAAGCTGTCGAAAATGCTGTGTCATTACTCAACTCAATGTTTTGTGTTTTATAATTAAAAAGGTAGGTAATTCACTAAATTAGCACTAATACATTCTTGACCTTGACATAACCTGACCTTAAGGTTTAATTAAATCTGTTGGCGTCGCAAATGTGTTAAAATTATTTCTATGCATTAGTGTTTATTAAAACTTTAAAACATGAACAAGACGTCAACATGACTGACTCCACCTGGGGGGGTCATGTGATACGATACGATCCAATCAGGTGACACTGTTAACTAACTAATTGTGTTTACATAAGCTCAAACCTTTGTTTTTATAGATAAAAAATAGATAATTTGCATAACGTTGTCTATGGACGTAAAGTTATGGTTTTAACGACCCAATTATATAAAAAAATTAGCTTCACCACAAGAAGCTCCGTACCTGTTAATACTGTTAATAAATGTGTTAATAATTAATAATTAATAGACACGTAATGTGTAAATATGTTGCTGTGTGCCAACTTTCATACTGTAATCATGTGTAGTTCATCCACCTATAACTAAAACATTAACTTCACCTTATCTTGAAAAAAAATAAACATAATGAGGAAGGTGGCAACTTTCCAGTATTGATTAATCTGCAACATATTTTCTCAATCAATTTATTAAATAAAGTAAATTGGTCTATAAAGTGTCAGAAATTAGTGAACAGGTCCATCACAATTTCAAAATTCTGTCTGACCAGTACAATACTTCAGCCTGAATGCGTTTTTCTTCTATGACAGTGTTTTGTTTTTTTTTTAAATCAGATCAGAAAAAATGCTGCCTATTCATCAGTTTATTGACTAATTCATTCAGCTCTTAACAACAACAACAATAATAATAACAATAACAATAAGTACTTATACTTGTGGAGTTTCAATATAATCTCTCGTACTTTTCGGCTCATACTTTTGAACTTTAACCTCGATGTCAGTTTCTTAAATATTTTCTGCAGGCAAGAGAATGCCCATGTATAAAGAGGAAGTTGCAAAACCAAAGGTTAGTGTTGCAGCAGGAGGGTAAAGATCATCGAAAATAGCACAGAAAATATGTGGTGCAACTTGCACTGAAACCGCAGTCTAATAAAAATGTCTTGAACACAATAAAAACTCCAGTTGGGATTTCCCCCGTAACTTGGCCATGATTTAAGACGTGGAGGTCCACAATAACAAGGCCATGTTAGTCATTCTTAAGCAGCATTGTTTTCTTGTGTTCAACAGAGCAGTGAGGGGTGAGCCAGAAAGCATGGATACCACCCAACTGAAACACGAGGACAGCAGTCAGGATTCATGATTCATAAAAAGCTTTCACCCACAGCAGCAGAAGCTGCAACTTAGATGAAGGAAGCCAAAATCAGCTTCATCACAGAAACTCAAACCAACACCTCCTGGGCTACTTGTAACTTGTAATAAAACAATGTTTTATTTCAATGTAAGCAAGTGTTTCTAAAAGTGCCGGGGCTCTGTGATATGACACCAGTGGAGTATACACACATCATTCAAGCAGCTGTGCCCTGAATTAGCATGATGGCACAGCCTGAGTAAACACAACTATCTGTAGAGTCGAAGCCCAAACACTATCATAACACTTGAGCCCTGAGAGGCTAAGGACAACTTTTGATGGCATGTTTTCTGCACAGCCAACTCTGGCTTGTCAGTGAAGTACCCTACAGACCTGTCCAAACAATAGTCCGCTCTCTTAGCGGCCTCTTCAAGTTGGTTCCATGTGTAGCTGAGCCCCCTGTTCCTCCCTCCCCCTTGCTCTTTTTTCCCCCCATCCTTCTCTGCTCTGGTCTGGTCTCCTCGTCCTCATCAGGAATAAGTGACTATATAACAAATCGGTGAGGCAGTGCGGACTGCCAAGGTCACTGGGTTTGTGAGGGGAGCTGGCTAACGTTGCCCACAGAGAGTATACCTCGCCAGTTTGAGTGGGTTCCAGCTCTCGTATTGCTAGAGCTCAGTTCCACTCCAGCCGGAGCTCAAATCCTTCCTGTGCCCTCCAGATGGATAACAGAAACCCTGTTTAGCTGGCTATCGATCCACCACAATACCCCCCACCATGGACTTCTCTTTTTGGAGAAGAATTCTTCAACCATCCCTCTGTTCATACTCGTTTGATAGTGGGATTAATATCTCCCTGTTTGTACATTTTAGTCACATCCAGATTTGCTTTCAACATTTAAGGTAAAGACATCACAGCGGTGCAACAGTGAGTTGTGCTCTTTGCATTTCTCAGTTAGCAATTAAACTCTGAGCAGTACTGTGTGACCCTTTTTTTAAAACTGCACATGCTCACTTCTGCTACTTTTTGCCTCACTGTCGCCTGCTCCCAAAATCCTTTGCATCAAGCCTGCTCACTAACCTGCAAACTGTACAGGGTGCACTCTTAATCCTCCAATTTATTTTGATGTCTGATTGAAAGAAATCCTATAAAGGTTCTTAAATATGTCATAGGCATCAGATAGTGCCCACAAACAGATGCCAAGCAGCAGATTTGTGTATGCGTGTGTGAGCGCAGCAAACTATTCATCCTGCACTATGTTCACAGGTTACGACGTGACTGCTGATGGCGGCCCTTAGCTTTGAGAAAAAGAAAAAAAACAAAACGTGTCACTGACATCTGCTGCAGGTCTTGAGTGAGCTGCAGACCCTGCACAGACCTCTCATCTGAATTTCTTCATGTCTTTTCTTTGGCTTTGTGGCTAACACCGCCTGTGCTGACTACTCGGTTCCTCTTTCTTTTGATTCTTAGCGATGTGCTGTGTGTCGCTTCTGTTGAAAATGTGAAAGCTTTACTCATTTCTGTAAGCCAGATGAGCTTTGATACCAAAGTTTTTATGTGGCCACCTGAAGAAAGCTAATGCAACAACTTAATATAACCCCCCCCCCTTACATTAAATAGATCACATAGAGCAGACTGATCGTTGTCTGGGAAGTCTGATGGTGTTAACTTTTTAAAATTGTAAAGTAAATATATGTATATTCAGATACTTGTCATGCCCTCTGTGTTCACTGCTGTCCCATACTTAGCTGAGCAGCACTGACCCAAACTCAAATTAGGGAGTGGAGGCTGCACACCTGGTTCGGAACAGGGTTATCCCAGATTTATGCTTTGAAGTAACAGATCCTAGAAGCAGAGATCAGGTGAATACAGAGTGCAGACTCAGTTTGTAAAGACTTCTGGGCACAACGCCATCCACCTGGCAGGGCCCCCAACAGGGAGGCGGCCACAACAGAGACCTGCCAGCTCCCAACAGAGGCTTGTTGCCAGGAGACGAGTCGCTCCTCCCCGGGCTTTATTTACTGCACTCCTCATCAAGGTCATAGCCGGTGTCTCTGTGGCCGAGAGAGGAGCGAAAGAGACACGTGGCTGAGAGAGAGAGACAGGACTAAAAAGTAGCTAGTGGGGGAGCGCCTGAGTGATATTGTTAATCTCCATCTTGGACTAAAAAGTACCTGTCAGCACCACTCTTTCCCAACAATGCCCCCCTGATTTATATCATCTTTATACACTCATGTTATCTACAGCAGCATTGCGGCCAGTGCAGATTCAGTTCTGCAGGACCTTAACTCAATATAAAATGATTCACTGTAATAAAATTATGTAAAGTTTGCATTGCAGGAAAAGCATTGTTTGCATTTTGAGTTTGAGCTAAAGTGTCATGCTTTCACTCCTGTTGTCTCAGCAGTTACTGCAGCCTTATGAACACATTTTGCGTAATTAAGTCGAATAATGATTATTTTCATAGTCAATTAATGTAACATTAATCATTGCATTAATCATGTAGTTTAAATGAAATCTCATTTTTTTCTTCTTCTTCTTATTATTATATGATAATTATTATTATAATTATAAAGTTCAAGAAAACAGTAACAAATTTGCATCAGTTTCCTGAAAGGAGACATTTTCAAAATGCTTGTTTGTTTCTGACCAAAGATCCAAAACTCAGAACTGCTCATTTTACTGTAACTTTACTGCAAAACTGCTAAATCAATCAATTATTTAGTTGTCCCTGCATTATACATACGTAATCATGACTTCAATACTTTTGGGTATAGCTACAATCAAAAGCCAAACTGGTCATAGACCCTACACAAATTGTAATCGATTACTTGCACTTAGACTTATTAATTGCTGTTGTTCAGTAATGTGTGTGTGGATGTTTCATAGTACTGTATAGCATATTTTGGTGCACATTCAAATGTCAACAGGTTTTCCATATTAAAAGCATTTTGGTGTGCACACAGCATGTTTATCATTAAATATGATATGTCTAAGACGCATATTAACAGTAAAAACATACTGCAGCTCTAATATCTATGAGTACCTTCCCTTCACAGCACTGAGCAACAGAATGAATGCTACACTTTTAGCCTGAGTGTTACTAATTCTGGCTGTGTCAGTGTGTCGGACGCCCATTTGCAGCTCATTGCTCAACATCTTTTTAATAGTCACATGACTTTTTTTTGCTGGATCCACAGAGAGCAGATCAAAACAAAGTTGAAAAACTCACATTTCGTTGGGCGCTCCAGTTTCCGTCTCCCCCGTTTCTTGCACGGCGTTGTCAGGCTGTCGTCCTTGTCTTTCTCTGAGTCCCGCTCTTCCCGGCTGGGCAGAAATCCGTTCTCCTGGGACGGGCTCCGGCTCTGACCCTGAGAGCTGTCCTCTGCACGGTAGGAGGAAGGGTCTCTGGGGATCCCGTTCTCCACTTCCCTCTTCTCCTGTTTGGGGAAGCAGGCATCGGACGTCCTGTCTCTGTGCCCGCCCACATCTCCATTGTGGACCTGTGCCATGGACGGCCTACTCAACCCAGCGTAGCTGTTGCCCACACCGACACTGCCTCTGAGAGAGCCGCAGCTCTCGACCTGTAGGCAGGGGAAGAGGAGGTTGAAATGTTAGCATCCTGGCAATCTATCAGCCTTAGAGATTATTATTGCTGTAGCAGTATGTTACAGTTTGATGTTTCGAAGGTGTACAACACTGTTGTGGCTGTCAGCAGTTATGACATATCACTGGATATACTGTAGCTGGCTGTGCAATAAACAAACCCTTTCGGGAGTTACAACAAATCACCCAGCACGCTAAAAAAAAGGGTCATCTCAGTCAGCAACAATAAAACAGCTGGCATTATCTGGGTGAGGATAAGCGCTCTTCTCTCTGTACTGGCTAAATGGGCTATTTAAAAGAAAATGTGAATTAAAGCATTCATCCATTTCATATTAGATAAGCTTAATTTCATCCCTTAAGCCTCTTCAGCTCTATCTAGACAGAATCAACCATGTAGCTGAACTTCTACACTTCTACACTTATTAGTCAGTGAATTATGGCATTTCCCTTTCAGCTCTGTTAAACCAGAGTTGTAAACTTCAAAGCCACGCCAGTAAATCTACTGTACAGCCATTAACTTGCAAGTGAGGAAGGGATTACATTTGAGTTCATCAGGTACACTACTCAGCTTCCTGTAGTCTTGCATTTATCATTACAGCAGCAGGGAAATATGTCAGGAATGTTGGCTGTTTGACAACGAAGACGTTTTTTGTTTTTTTTCTCACTCTGGCCAGTTTGCAACGCCCAGCGAAACTATTTCATTCTATGCAGAGCTGACCTACCTAAAGCTGCACTTTAAGTTACAGTGGCAGACAGTCGGTTCGTACACGGTGTTTTGCCTAAAAAAAGCAGCCCTGTCTCTGAAGACCTAGAAAAGATTCTTTTCAACTCAACACTTTGAAGAAATGTGATAGTGTCTCTGCTCCTGCCTAAAAATAGCCATAAAAACACACTTTCTCAGACGGCCCCATTACTGGGTCACTGGGAGCAAAAAGTGGAGCATGTCTTGTGAGATCAGACTGTCAACACTGATGAGAACAGCGCTGAGGCTTTCATCTCCTGTAGATGTAGGTACAGCAGTGTGCATTAAAGTCAGGCGACAGCAATGCCTCAGGAGGCATCTGTCTTTCAGCAGAAGATATTTAGCAAACACAAGATCCTGAGCTGGAGGCTAAAAGGTCAAATGTAATCTGTCCTCTTGCAGTCAGGAGAGGAAAACACAATGTAAAAGCAGCTTTAATGTAACCCAGAGACCTATAAAACGTGTATGTAATGAATGCAATGCAAATTATGCGGAACAGATCTGCAAAATAAACTTTGGTGAAAATCGCACTGTATCGTAAAACAAAGCTACATCAAGCCAAAGTTGGTTGTTTAAGCATTCCTCGCCGGCCGCAAAAGCTCTAAGTGACTTCATCGTTGTAGCAAATGAGAACAAATTAACTGTAAATGTTGAACAGTTGCACTCACACAAAGAGCGGCTCTCCAGTAAATCTGTTTGACACAATGAATGAAAACAACAAGTCCACAGCTCAGGCATTATTAATACACTGGCTCAGTTCATAACTACAAAAAGAGGCTGCAGAGTGTGTGTGGGTTTCAGGCAAATAACCACACAAGTGCAAGCAGACGCATGCACAAAAACTCGAGGAATATGCTCGCACGCGCAAACAGCACACACAACGGCTGCTGAACGAATTACGCAACAGATTACTGACCCACTGAACGACATGAGGCCCCTGCCAGAGGTCAGAGGTCGCAGTCGGTAAATCAGGCAGCTCAGACAGGCAGACAGAGGTCAAAATAAAACACCGGCTACCTCATCTGACTCCCTGCTGCAGCATCACAACTTACACACCACAGGTTTATTAAACTGTTAAAGCTGGAGTAACGGGTAATTTCAACAGCTGAACACAGTACTACTACTTTACAAACTGCTCACTTGCAACTCAACTTTTGCATGTTATTACCATATGAATCTGACCCAGTGATTGGAATGTACTGTATTTAAAGGTGTTGAAAGGGACAAAAATTGCATGATGATGTCAATAATTACATTGTATTAAGAGAAGAGCAAATGCACTGACAAGGAAACAGCATAATTCATACTTTGTTTTACCCACAGCTAATTACAGTATGCATTTCATTTATTGATCTGTAAGCTGTCAATCAGTTCCCAATCTTATGATAAAAACATGGTCAAAGAACACATCAGCATGCAGCCAGTTCATCTTATTTTTATAAGTTATATTTTTACTTTGAGTCTCACAGCCTCTACAATAACCCTTGGTTTTAATCAGGTTTTGAGGTCTTAATTTGACCTTGTCCATGATGTCTGAGCACTTTAATAGGCTGGCTTGTTTAACAGCTCTTCGCCTGTTTTGCCTTCTGTTTTCAATAATCAAGACATAGCACAAAACCTTTTACTGATGGCAGAACATCTTTCAAACTAAAAAATCTAAATCATGCCTTATACACAGCATATGAAGTTGGCAGGTATGTTTTTGAGTGTCTGAGTCGCAAGGGCAACAGCAACAAAAACACCTATTCGACTGGAGCGTCTGGCACATGTGGTCAATCCACCACAGCTGTGAAAACACCCACAGTGGCGCCCGACTCTGACTATAGCTTTTCTTAATCTGTGATTGGGGGTGCCACTCAGATGCTTCAAATAGAAACTGAAACAAACCCTCCGGCATGTTCATGTCTACCGTACATATCTGTAAATACTTTTAATGTTTTTGTAATCCTTTTTTTTTGGTTTGTTGAATCACACACTGGGAATTAATTAACATGATTCTAAGCAGAGGCTTATGCAAATTATAACATGTCAGGGAGAAGAAATGCCCACAAACATGTTGGCCCAGGAGTCATTATTAAATCGGGGCTTTAAACTACAAAAGACATCACAGAGACAGATTACAAATAGTGTTAGTGGAGTGTTTGTGCAGCTGAGAAAAATGTTGGAGACTGTGTACTAGTCTGTGTGGTGTTTCAACAAGCTAAAACATCAACTTCATTGTGAAAGAGTCACTGCTGATAGGTGTCATCTTGTGAAACGGAACAGACAACAAATAAAACATGGAGATTTGCAGATATTTTGCAACATTCCACCAAAATTTTACCATTTTCAAGTCCATCATGTGGTGGCAGAGGCCTGGAAACACTTTTCGTCATGATGTGTCATGCAACTTAAGTGTTTGTAGCTGTTCCAAAATGCCACACTTTCAGGTGAAGTGAAAAGCCTGCTGTTGACCTGCTCTGTGCAGTGACTGGTCAGTTACAGGTACAAAAGTTAACCGGGTATGTATGAACTTTCCACGAGCATGAGTGAAACATGACCAATGCCTTCCAGGAAAGATCTGCACATTATTAATATACATTATTAATCGTGTCTTGACCTTCGAGATGACGACAGGATTTTCACCATGTGAGTGTGAACGTTTGAAGCAGCTGCCTGAATGTATATATATATATTTTGCCTTTTATTTGACATTGAAAAGGCAGACAGCAAGCAAAGGGAACAAAGGACTCTGGCTGGAAGAGTCTTGTGGATATGTGGCACATGCTGCAAGCATTTGGCAAGCATGGTGCTCCGTATGAACTTGTCTTCACTCATTTAGACCAGTAAAGGACACTAACTAACTTTGCCCTGAAACCCAGACAACAGAAATTCTTTGAAGTTTGAAGTTCCTTTGAATCACTGCAGAACAAACTGAGTAAACAAACACAGTGTTTTATTCCTTTGACGTTGCGTGTGTGTTTGACTATGAGCGATATTTGGCCAACATGCTGGAAAACTGATATGACTGATCTGGTCTCAGTACTAGATGTATACATGGATGGATGAATGAGTAGATGTAGTTGTAAAAGTTCACTCACTGGAAACTGCTTGCGCTTTCTTCCAGGCTTGCCAACTTTACAAGAGGCACTACTTTTAGCCGACTTCTCCTCTGTCATCAGGTCCATGTCCAGTATTGTGCTTTCACCCTGTCAACAAAAACAAAGCAAACACACACATGTAGACTGTGATTTGGACTCAGTATCCTGTAAGACACTGCATCCTTCTGCATCCTAAAGACTGTATTCATACAGTTTCAGCTCAGCCAAAGATGCACAACCAGTAACACTAGATCTGCAAGACACACGCAACTGCAGCACACTGAAACACTTGAACATTTTGGGAGACTGCAGTGGGTCCTTGAGTGTCTTTGGCGTGAGTGGACAATGAGACAGATAGAAATTGAATGGCACGTTCTTTTGAACTGGGCTGGAGCGAAAGCTCCACAGACGCAGCGCTGACCTTCCACAGACAATCCCCTCTTGACACCGTTACAAAGACGCCGAGCAGCCCCCACCTTCCCCTGCTGCAATTTCCCTTTGATTAATAAAGCTGTCTACCCCCATGAACAAAGCCCCATGTCCGCCACCACCAAGTACCCCTGGGGTTGATGGGAGAAAAGATGATCCTAATGTAGATGCTTTGAGTTTCAATATTGACTGAATAGGACCACCAGCACCAGGTCTGAATGCAAATGAGATTGCAAGGCCATTCCTGACAGCTGCGGCAGGGGGTGGAGGGCTGGGTCCTTATTAAATTCCTTCAGTATTGAATGTGAGATTCCCTTCAGGATAAATGAGCTCTCCACACTGTAAGGCAATCTGGTGACTGAGTGCCTCTGCTGACTTGTTGTTAAGTACTTTTATTTTAATCTAAGGTGCGGTGGTGTAGGATGACACGAGAGCAGATTACTGTAAGATACTGCATGACTTTGTCATTGTGTAATGGATGGTGTTAAATACAACAATACACAAGTGGAGACCAGGAACAGGGCAACAGATTTTAATCCTCCAGTAAGAGGCAGCTAGTGAAAACACTCTAAACTCACTCTTCACATGTGCATGGTACAAAATCACTGTGTTATCCGGACACACACGCACAGTTTTTGAATAGGTGTGTATCCATTCCTTCATTGTAAGTTTGAGTTGGTTTATCTCCCACTTCGTCCAATTAGCTTTCAGTCTTATCACATGATCATCATAAGCTGATGGAGTTTGTCTAGTTATTCTGGTACTGTTTCCTTTTTTCTGAGCACTTACAGGGGACTTAACTACTCCATGCTGGATTTAAACCTTTTAGCAAACTCCATCTGCTGATCATGTGACGTAATCAAAAGCTCCAGAAGAGCTACATACTAAATGGACTATGATGAGGCAAAAAGGAGGTTTTGGGGGAGTCTATGATGCAGCACCACGTCACTGTAAGATTCTGGTGTCTGGTGAAATCTGTGACCCGTCAGATTCTGCAACTCTACATTTCCAACAATCAAAAAATATTGATTTGCTGATCAAATATTGACCAGTTTTAGTGATGTATTGTTCTGTCGTGCCAGGTGGTTTGTTACACACAACCATCTGGGAAGTCATCTTTGGGCACTGTTGGGGAAAAAGCAGGACCTTCAAAAAAATACTTGTCAGGTGTTTGGCCAAATGACCTGTCTATCACAGTCAAACTTTAATCAGATCATTGAAATGCATGATGTAGTAAGAGAATACTTGCTGAACCTAGTTGGGAGAAAGAAGAAAGAAAAACCCTCAGTGCAGTTCTCTGCTCTTCTTTCAATAAAGAAATACCCTCCAGTTCTGATATAACTGATGCTAGAGCAGCATCTATACCAAACTCTTTGGGAACTGTTTCAGCCACAAGAGTGCAATTTAAAGCCTGATAAAAGGGATTCTCCTGTGTTCTCTTGAAACCAGCTGCCATGCAAAGTAAGTGATGTATCACTGCTTTCAGATTTCAATTCTATGTACATATTATCTCACAGGCCTCTATGAGCTAAATATTATGACGTTAGCATCTGCATCTGTTCTTTGTACATGCGAGAAGTGATATTCGTGTCTGACAAATAGTATCTAGGTCTCTTATGACTACGTGTGGAGTTGATATTTGTATATTCTTGATATTCTTGAGTAAATAGCATAACAATAAGTGACTAACAAGATAGAGAATTTTATAAGCATTTTGTAAACACTGTGGAGTTGCAAATAATTTCTGAGCAGGTCACACAACCTGACTAGTCACAGTCTACGCTGTAACACTCACCACCACCTTTTTTTAATCTGTTTTATCTAATCTAATCTATTTTTTCAACAAATGTCCAGTAAAGGCAAAAATACCCTAAAAACATTCTTAAAACGTTGCTTGTGCATGCATGGATTTGCACCAATTCCAGCAGACTCTGATTGTTCAATTATTTAAAGGATGGAGGATGTTAGTAAACATAGACATGGATTTCAAAGGTCAGGCCATATTACGTCCTGAGTGTTTGCTGCTAAAATGGAATAAATCCATCAGCCATTAGTGTCCCAGGGTGATAAAGTGATTTGCATAAAGACACGGATGTAAGTGAGTAACCGATGCTGTGATTAATGGGCATGGTGTTATAATTGATAAATATCACCCTGAAATCTGCAAAAAAAAGCATCACAGAATATTCATCAATGAATGTCTGGATAAAAATATATAGAGGTTAGGGCTAATGATTATTTTAAATATCGATATTGATGCTTTTGTGAGAGGATGTCTTTTGCAAACGGTCCCCGTTCATTGTGTGATCACCAATAGAGAGCCTGGTGCTTCAGTTTTTCCTTACAGGGCGGCAGAATTTGCATAGATAATAGCACGTTTTGAGTGCAGCCTGGTGTGCAGGCTCATTTGGGAACCACTTACATGGATGACACAATTCAGTGGTGCCTGCAGGAGCAGCCTACACCACGCCGCTCATCCAATTCCCAACCCGAGCGCTCAGACACACTGAATGGAAATAACACGCCATTTTCACACACAGCTTCACTCTGATGTTTTCTGGCAAAAAAACAAAACAAAACAGAAAAAGCTGAAATATGATTTGTTGTTGCCTGAAGTGAACCCCACTATATTGTCAATATCTCTGCACTATTTCCGTCTGGGTAGCCGGTTATTTAAGGCAATGTCTGTTGCCAGGCAACAAGACTAAGGGCAGTACTGTGTAATGGGAACGTAGAGGAACAGGACAGATCCCCCCAGTAAAAGAGCTGTAGAGCCATTCCGGCTCCAGCTCAACCTACACCAGCCAACGCCCACGTCACCAACCACCATTACAACAGCAAATGTCACATAATACAGCTGCATCTCGCAATGGCCTCCTCAGTGATGCTGCTCCCGCTGCCACTGTGGAGCACCAGTGATGCTGCATTACACACAGACTGTGATAATGAGCCTGTCTGCATCATGAAAGCTGACATGGCACTCCACAGGCTGTTGGATTCTTCTGGAAAAAATCAGACTATTTTGTTGACAAACAGAAGGAATTGACGCGAATGAGTCAACTCCTGTAAGTCCGAGGACCGCAGAGATCAATAAGGCATTAGCTTGATCGATTGATTAACTCCATTCATAAGACTGGGAGCTTTAATTGGAGGTTTAATTGGATTTGACCTGAAGTGACAATAAAAACATGTCTCCTCATTTTGGGGCTCCATTAACTTAATATGAAAATAATAACAGAAGCCACTCTCAGGGCAAGAAACACACACATTCATGCACATGTGCACTCTTTATAAATGGTTTTAAGAAAACACCAAGAGGCTCACTGTACTACATCACTGCTGGGTGATCCATGAAGTGAGTAATCTTCTTTTAAATCAGCTCTGGTGACTTTAAGGCCTTTCAGAAAATTGCATTTTGCAGCAATGGAGAGTCAAATCCAAAATTAATCAGCAGCTTAGCCCAAGTCATTCAAAAAGCCAATCCATGACTGGATAAACTCTTTGAACCCACGAGCCATAAAGTTGAGAAATCCCGACTCATTCAACAACATACCAAGCTCCAGAGGAGTCTCATAAATACCTCAGGTGAGATTCCAGAGGCGTACTTTAATATTTCACACGTGTTTCTTACCATTCTGTTTCCCGGTGAATCAGCGTAGTCTGAGCTTTTGAATGCAGTGGTGTTGGTGTTGGTGACAGTGTTGGACGGCATCATGGGGGGGTCTTACAGGCTTATGGGTAAATGCTTGATAGTGGGCGATGTGGATGATGAGGTGAAAATAAAGTCAAAGAAAAAAATAAAAATGAGAGATGATCCTTCTTCTCTCCGCTCTCCTGGAAGATACGAAAGAAAAGTGACAATCAGCGCTTTACATTTCACACACTTACACATTTGTGCTGTGATGGTTTCAGATGTGAGCAGAGTTTCATGCTGCAGACACAACCTGGACACATTTTGCGCACATTTCCATAAATCAGTCTGGTTAAATGTTATTTTCTGTCATGAGGAGGCTCTTTCTAAGCATCAGCTTTCCCTTTGTTGAGTGCACGTCATGTATAGGAACCTCGCAGGCTTCTATAGGATACTGTATGGCCACTATCGCCTATAGGGCCTACGCCACTTTTTTACACCACATGGATGTATGGGCTGTACAGTAGACGACAGTACACGGCTGCTAGTGAGCGATCAACCTGAGCAACGCTGCAAAAGTAAACCCAGGGAAGATTACATTGTCTGGCTCATTTTAGAAATGATTAATATTTTATTTTCACCTTAAGCGTCTGGGTTAAAGTTACTCTAGAAGTCAGCCATGCGCACAGCAGTGGAGACACACTTACACTGTTGCACTCGTGGAAATGTGCAAAAAACACACGCGCATATCGGCATATCTGTATTCATACAGGATGTGTTTAAGTCCCTCTAAGGGTTAAGGAGAGATTAATGACAGCCGGTTCTGACTTATTCAAAAAGGGCTAATAAGCTGCTGAATTCAAGTCTTCGCTCCTTCAAAAAATAATTGCAGGCAACAACCAGAGCGTGTTATCTTGAAAAAAATGATTTATTATAAAAGGGCCACACTGGCGTTTAATGTCACCGCATTTCCACGCACATCAAGCTAGGACCAGATCCACGCGCTCCCTTTCCTGCAATCGTCTGACTCGCATTTATTATTCAATTGGCGTTAAAAATGAGCAAAGTTTTAGGCGTCTTTACAGCAGGGGAAGTCTGCAATATGACCCAGGGGGTTGTGGCTCTTTTACAGGCCACGGCCAACTGATGTATAAATCCCCGTTATTTCTTTCCTCATTTTAATGAGGCCAGTGCTTGCAGGAGACGCGATCCTGGTTCTGTGGGCTGTAAATTCGGTCAAGTTCAAGTGCACATCGCGATGTCCAATCATCTGCACATCTGCAAAAAGCAAAAACCCCTAAATCGCTATTTCCCCATTTCATCGAGCGCCTTCCGCTCTCGGGGCTTTCACGTTTTTTTGTTCACATAAAGGTTGCCCTTCCTGCGCAGCTACTAGTGCCGGGTTAAACGGATTTAAATGCGTGAATCGCCGTGTGTTCGTTACCCGATTTTCCCAAGTCCCAGGCCTGACCCTTTTTGTCTCGCTTGCTCCCGGAGCCTCCTTCCTCTTCTCTCCCCGTCCTCCACCTCCCCAGCCGGCCAGCTCTCTTCCAGATGCACCGCTCTCACTGCAGGGGCCTGCAGACTGTCTGCCGGCTGCCACAGGGTCCTAAAGCCTGACAACTTCCAAGAAATAGTGGCGAGGGGGGTGAAGGTGGTCAGAGAAGAATAAATTATGATCCTTAATACACACAGACACACACACACACACCTAGATCTCTTTATACTACACTACAAATTATTTCCTTCTGGGATCCCATATATTGTCTTGATTTATTTGTTTTATACATGTTTCGCTAGGTTATATTTATTTGACAGCAGAGTTATAGACAGCTAAATTTGAACATACACATTGGGATCGTATGGTATGAAGCTTAGCCAAACAGGCCTCTGCCAGGATGCCTCAAAATCTGTACTTAAAGGTTTTAACACTAATGTCTGACCGGAGCACTTTCATGCTAAATATTTTAATAAGCAATATTACACCTGAGAGACATTTGAAATGCCCAAGAGCCTTGTAAGTATGACTCTAGTCATCCTCAAGTGCCCCTCTGTTGTGACCTGGGGGCAAACATAAACCCTACACCTGTGTGTGAGGACAAAGTCCCTCTCTTATTTCCCCCACCTCCCCTCAGACAGATTTGGTTTATGTTGATTTAATTGTCGAGGTGCCACTGAGCATGTGAAGCAAAATCAGGCCAGGCCTGTTTGGGGGTTTTGGGAATATTTGCTCTGCCCCCTCCTCATACATGTGTATTTCATGGTCACACAACAACCAGGACTAGCACCTATGTGGCAGTCTAAGAGGGGACAGTACATTCCTGCCGTGATATTGTCACCTTACATTGAAACATGTAGCCAGTAACATTTGAAATGTCCATTTAAACTAGACTAAGTAACATCTTAATGTGTTAAAATGACATTTGCATGGTGCACATGTGTGCATGTATTAATTAGTTAACTGGAGGGCAACACATTAATTACCTTGTTAAACACAGAAACAGCTCAGTGCAATTTAAATCTTTTGTACAGTGCATAAAATACAAAAGTGCAACAAACACATAGTGACATTATTAAAGTGTTGACAAAATGAACACAGGAACCCGAGGAGACTTCCCCATTTTTAATTTGCTGCATTTATGGGCCCCCTGGTGGCTGTGGGGCCCTAAGCAGCCATGTAATTAGCTGATGCCTCAGGCCAGCTTTGAGGCCTAGTGAGGTGAAACGTGCTCTCTCTAGTTATTGTACTGATAATACTACACTGCATATTTACCTCTTTACACTGGTGTCTGCTTAACGCCTCATCTTCCACACACTTTATATATATATACTATATATATATATATATATACTATATATATATATAGTAGATGCTGACATTTGCACATTCCAGCTCACAAACCTCAACTATTACGTTACAGAGGCCACTTATTTTAGTATGTGTGGTTACATCTGCACACTTTTTACATTCCTTAAGTCACTGATGTATGAAATGTGTTCATTTTTGTGTATTTATGTATCACTTTATATGTTTTTTTGGCTCCAATGACACCTGAATTCCTGTCCTCTTATCCTATCCTGTTTTGATTTGACTGTTGAACTTGTCATAGACAGTGGGAACTAATAAAACTGTTAATTGCTGTATTGTGCTGAATTAATTGCTGGAGCAGAAGCATCATTAAGGTTTTCAGTTCCACATGTGCTTTTCCTGTCTGCTGTTAAAAGGTTTGATTCATCAAACTCATCGGGGAAGGATCAGGGAACAAGTGTTGTGATGCCACCGAGAAAAAATAACAATATATGAGCAAAAACAACGTGTGAGGTTCAAGGTGGAGAGATTGGTACAGGGAAGAAAATTACGATGCTCATTAAGTGTGTATAGCAGGAAATTCTTCTGTCTCTTGTGTGTAAAAACTATAAAACTTTACATGAATTTTTTATTTGCATAACAGAAACTAACACAAACATGGATCAGGAGACATACAGTTCACATTCTTTATCATGTTGTTCTTATTAAATTTAACCTGGCTCCTTTTCTTACTAGTTTCCCTAGTAGTGTTCGTGGTTTATTCTTACCATTTTAAGCCTCGACAGGCTTGTTGACAGAAGAGGTCTGGAATGACTGTCCTATTCTTCCTGGTACATAATGACACCGCACTTAGAAATATTGTAAAGCAACAAGCAGTACTTATAGTCCAACTAGTTAAATTCTTGGTTGTACTGCGCTAATAATGTACTTGCCCCTACATCCACTGTATAGCACAAAAACACTGTATATCACAGTGGATGTAAAGGGCTCATCCCGTGCGCTCTTATAGATTTTATCCTCCGAGCAGAATCTTCATCTAGCACCACGTCTTCATTTCATTTCCGAGAAAAGTGCAGCCAGAACAAGATATTGAATCTCTTATCACTTTCAGTCCATTAACCCTACAGCAGCCTGTCACTGCAACCACGTTTAATCCCATACATGCCCACTAGAAGGAGACACAGTGAGGTCGCCCAGACGTCTGAATCAGTGCTTTGCATTGATGCACAGCTGTTGGACTCTATTCTGCACACTGCAAATATTCTCATATATTTTATTTGTAGTTTTCTGTCCTCTAAATTGGCTGGCAGTACTCACTTTCATCTATATTTATATTTTCTTGTACTATATTTAATGTTATGTACCAGTTTACTAAGGCATATTTCTCACATGTGAAAATATGTGTATATATGTATATATGTGTAGCTCTAGGCCCACAGGGCAACTCCATGTGAAGCAGCCAGAGCAATTTTGAGGGGCAACAAGGGAGAGAGGAAACCTGCGTGCAGCAGGCGGATGTGGCTCACTGATCTGGAAGCAGTTGCATCTCCTCTTTCGCATAGAGTCAATGGCACTGAGTGGTTCATTTGAGGACACCAGTCGCAGCAGCAGCAGGAGGAGGAGGAGGAGGAGGAGGAGGAGGATGGCGCATGACCTATACAGACAGAAGCAGTGTGATACCAGCTGGTGGAAACTCTGTCTCTTCCTCGAAACCCACTGAGGAGGATGCTGATATGGTCAAAGTGTCACGACCTTTTCTCGTCTGTGCACCTTTTGTCATTGCCTGAGCAGATAAAAGGCCAGAGTTTATTTTAGATTGAGATTTGCAGGTGAAACAGGACGGACCTGCTGGGAGGAAGTGTTTACCCGTTTTGTGATTTAAAAGATAAACGAGGGACACGTCAGGCAGGAGAGACACAGGGGGAATTAAGGGTTTTATTTACCTCAGCGTCAGTGAGAAACAAATCACTTAAACTTGAGTCTGCGCACATCCTAAACTATAAGGACATAGAGTGCTTTCTTGTTCCCTTTGAGCTGAGGTCTAAATCAGATACGGAGGTACACTGAGCACAAAAACACTGACATAATACATTTGTACCGATAAACACAAAAAGGTTGGCAAACAGACAACACAGAATACAACTGTGCTAAATACAACAATGCAGAAATGCAATATTAACAATTCATTCTATTACTGTAACAGTATCTCATTATATATTATAATACATGGGATATATATGGATTACACTTATTGATGTGTTAGTGTGTAGACAGCATTTTACTGTAGCTGATCATGATGGAGCTAACTTTAGCTATTTTATAACCTTTTGGGTAGTTTCATTAACAGCAATAGAGCATAATTTGCATGAAATCTAAACGTGGTAAACAACATCTACAGCTCAAATATTCCAATTTAATTTAGAAGACAACAAGTAAAATATCATATAGAGGTATTTAAGGGATATCCTTAACCCAGGCACCAGATTGGTTAATGTATTTAGTTACATTCCAGTACTGCAACATATTATATTAACATTAACATTAGCTGTAGATAATCTCTCACTTTAAACACAAGTTTGTTCTGTATCCTTTTAAATCAGATGATATACTGAATAAAACACATTAAGTCATAACTTTTTGAGCTCCCCATTAAATCCTGATGAGTCAGCAGAAATACCAGACGTCATCTCACTGTTTAACATCTACGTTACTCCCTGTGAATGTCATCGGGTGACAAACTAGAGGTAAAATGAGACGGTTTAGGAAAGCACTACTCAACTAGCACACTTAGGAGACATGTGATGGGTCATTGCACACTTTAAAGTGAGTGATTCCTAATGGCATTGATCCTAAAGGCAAAAAAAAGTTGTTTCTAGTTTTAACAAAACCTAAATGACTTTAATTTCTTCTCATAAGATGAGGACACAATAATATATATATATATTTTTTTTTATGTACAATATTTTACAAAGTGACTGCAGCGATAGTGGCAGATTCAGATCCTTAACTTGGAAAAAGCAATGAATCTATGTGTAAGCAGCATTTTAATGTTGCATTTGGTGGTTTCAACTATTCTCAACACTACAGTATTCAGAAGTTTGGTATATGATAATGGATTGCACTTTAGGAGCTAATTACTTAATTTGACAGTAACATTTCAAAAAGTACTGGAGTAGATGTTACGATCAGGATTATATTAGATAAAGTAAAAATAGCTTACCTCTGTAAGTGTTCACGGACTTTTAGTGATGGTAAATCAAAAAGCAAGGACAATCCAAAGTATATTTTAAATCTTTTTTAATATATCTCACATTTGATTTATTTACAAAAGACAGTGGCTTTGTGACATAAAACTATGTTTTGTAAAATCAACATGAGAAACAAATGTGTACCAGAAGCATAACCATACAGAACACATACATAGATAAATAACATCAGGGGAGCGTAGTCGTCGAGGGCGACCTCTTTGCACATCGTCTCTCTGCAAACAATAAAAGGATCACAATGTACGTATTCACCTCTGTATGACCGGCTGAGTTTTATTTGTATTACCCCAGGTTTGGTCCGGCAGGGTATACAGTATTGCCTCCACATCGGCTAACGTGACATCAGTGACTGTCTATCAGTAGATCTGGAATGTGTTTTCTGTCTTTATTAACTATTAAATGTGAGTTTTTCCAGCAGTGGAAAACAGTAACTGTGAACATTCCCAGGCATTCTGTGAATAAACTATGGGCAACAACAACATACTAATGCAGATATACTTTGATATATACCTGTAATCTGTATGACACATAATGTCTGCAAACAGTTTGGCACAAATGTAAAGGCTGAGCATCAGTTTCCCCCAGAACACATTTAATAAATAAATAAAATCTCTACAAAGTCACAGACTAAAACTCTGACATAAAGGCTGATAGATCATCTTATTTGCTGAATGATTACTTTATACAGCACTTTACAGAACAGCTACAGGCACAAACTGAAAGAACAAAAACAAAGCTAACTTCTGAATGGAGGGGAAGACAGTTTTAATTTTTACCTCTGTGTCAATCATTTCTGGACCCCTTTCCTGCTGAATAACCTTTTGACAGCAGCTGTCACACAATTTTAAACTACCTTACTTCAGTGTTGAAACATTCTTCATCTTAATTAAGATTTGGGTGCAAGTGTGAGCGTGCATGTGAATCTGCGTTTTGACAAATTACATTGACAAGACTCCACTAACACTGTAAAACCAGAATAATAGCAGTGATGTCAACATGAAGCAGAACAGAGAACTGAGTGAAAACATCACATTTAGAGCGGCGATAACAGAGGAGCCTCTTTTTGTTCTTTTTCTGGACACAGTGTAACAGGTTGTTGGAACCTTATACATAGCTTATAGGATAGGCTTACTGTACAAATCTCTAAAACAAAAGGTTCAGGCTTTTCAGTCAGATTCTACCCACAACCTGCTCTGAAAACTAAACATATAACTCTAAAACTGCTCCCAGACCTTTATCACATTGCATTTACTAAAAAGCAAACATTGCTCATTTTCATTTGAGATGAATGGCTACCCTGACGGACATAAAACATTTAACCCGAAGACAAAAATGTAAAGATAACTTAGACCTGATCTGTGCTTGACTCAAAAACACACATCCTCTGCAACATATTCACACACAGACAAACTATAACCAACAACATGCTTCACCATATAGCACTTGAGAAAATCTTCTCTTCTAATGATCCACATTCTTTGCCCAGCGCTGTTGTTTTCCTGCTAATTTAAAGAGTTTAATTCCAAAATTAGACAAAGTGACTGATGAAATGAGGGTAGAATGAACTACTTTAGGATGTTTTAACTCCAATCTGACAACAGTGATCACAAGAAATAACACTGGGTGTAGATTTGGAACGAAACCCTCCATTTTCAATCACCATTAACCTCTCAGCCTGTGGCCAATGACGCCCAAGCAGTTACATAAGCTACCGTACTTCACGACCTCTGCAGTCCCTGAGCACCTACCTTCATTGCACATAAACATTTTCAATATTCCTTTATTAACTAAATAAAGCTATCAAAGCATTTCCTACTTGCTTGCTACGACCTTACATCCTTGCGTACTGTATAAGTGTTCATTTTGTAACTCACAACTAAAACTCAGCGCCTAGTTCATGACTATTTAAACATCCTGAGGTGCTTCCCTACACTTGAAACAATAAATACTGAGGCTACCAGATAGTCAGGTGTGTTCAGTTACGTTTTTGAGGGGAGGAAACAATGAGACTCGGCTCATTATTGTGTTTGTAGTAGCCCCTTGGTTTATCTCAATTGCGAAGCCCTGTTATTTGCAAGGGTGGCTCACTGAGAGCACAGTAGCAGCAGTACAGTATGTGACTTGGTGAGTGTGTTTCCATGCACGCAGTATTCAGGAAACCAGCTTTTTTTCCCTGGCTAAGACGCCCCAATACTATATTGACAAAAATCCCTGCGTACATTGATAAAGGGAATGCAGTCATGTAATCCCAACTGACACCATGCAACGGCAAGAAGTGTTTGGTCTTCTCATGAAAGCCGCAAATAACAATTTCATTATTCAATATTCTGTTAACCATTCCTTTGATTAAAGTAATGGTTAAACATTTTGCATCTTGCCAAGAGAAGAGGGTTTTACTCTGGTTATTTTACTTTAATTCATTTAACGGGGGGGGGGGGCTATAAAGTCACTGTTCCAAGAAATAGTCCAGCACAAAACCCCCTGTCAAACTCCAACTTATTTTTACACTTGAAAGCACAACACGTAAAAATGTGCAGATGAAACCTTTAAGCTTACAAGGGCAATCAGCTAGCCTGGCTTTGTCCAAAGGTAAAAAAAAAAACAAGAAAAGAAAAGATTTGATTAATTTGATTCTGTTTGTTTAATGAAGACAAGCGGTGTTTCCTACAGGGATTAAATGTCGGACTATTTCATCAGACAGAGTGACTTTGTGGAGTCGCCGCTGGTTGCCTGGCTTCATTATGGTGATGGCAAGACTTTTTTTAACAAACGTCAGAATACGGTTGTGCGAGTAAACACACTCAGCGTGAATTCTGAGGCGGGACATTTCTGACACCCCAGCTGTCAACACAAACCCACAAAGAGCTGGCATAGCATGGTACAGTACCTAAATCCAGACATGAGTGCAAGTTCATGCAGAAATGATACAAAAAGAAAAAAAAATAATACTAGCGCTAATCATACAAAAGCAATGACAGGGAACATGTTGTGACAGGAGGTCACCTTCATGTCGGGTCGTTCCCATGGTCATGTGTTTACAGTATCTTATATACAGAAGGATCTGCTGCAATGGAACAGTTGGGGGAGAAAGCACAGCAAGCCATTCCTTAGCAGTCATGGGGGGAAATCATTGGGTAATTACAGCAGTTTTTGTTTACAGGACGACATACACACTCGCTAATTAGACACATCTTGCTACCTGCAAGGTGTGAAGAAATGTTTTTTTCACATAGTGAAATCCTGTTAGATTACAGCATGCATTACTCTACGTGCTAATGCCAGGGGTTGTTGTTGTTGTTGTTGTTGTTGTTGTTGTTACTGATTCTTCCCAGTTGATGACTGTATGTCCTTACAGGGTGGAATGGTGTTGTCTTTTCCTCAGTGCTTCGGTACTCTCACTGTGCCTGGATACACACACAGGAGAGCAGAGTTAGTGCCGCTGACAGCCTGCACAGTCTGAAGTGTTGGTAAAAAAATAAATGACTAAATGACTCCGTGGCTGTGTGCCATGGTGCCTCACTACTTTGGATAGAGGGGTGAAGCAGAAGCTCATTGTAATGCGCCAAACAAGTATTTTATTGGCTGATAAAGGGGTCATGCAAATGTTTAGCTGTAGCTGACTCTTCCAGGCGAACAAATGAAGAAACAATGCCATTTTAATTAGCACCAACTACTGTTTGTCCATTTTCAGAAAATGAATGTTCTACAAGCAACTTCTTCCATAAAATTATCATACACAGAAGCCAAGAACAGATGTATTTGCAGTCACTTTATTTCATCCCATTATTTTGAGATTGGGAGTTAATTATCCACTTAGCTCAGAATATCAGAGTCATGTGATGATGGGTTAATTATCTCATTACGTTGACATAACAATGTGTTTTTTTATGAGGTAATACGATAATTAACTTAAAAAATGGTCCTCTGTTTTGTTTTGAAAACAGGGTATTTATCCCGTTATGTTGTTTTTCTATCTTGGGAAACAACAACTTGCTTTCGTGAGATAATGAGAATAAATTAACCCATTATGATTACACTTTGATATTTCAAAACAACAGGAGAAGTAAGTTGAAATCTTGAGTTAATACAATGCAAAATGATTATAACAACCACAGCTGTTCTTGGTTTTTGTACTACGTTATATATGCATAATATAATTAATCATAATTCCTACTTTTTGTTGATCATTCTGCTTCAGCTGAAAAAAAAAACAAAGGGAATATTGGATTTTATTGTCCAATATTTTTCGGCCCATCTTGATGATCAACAGTGATAGCATTTTGGTTTTGAGTCGCAAACTCTGTAGAGTATGACTGGCTCTGAAAGATTAGCTATTAGCACGTGCTTAGACTCACCTCTGTCTCCTCCGTTCCTCATGTTGGTCTCCTCTTCGTCTCCCCCGTCATCTACTGAAAAAATAAAACCCAAGATTTCAGTGGCAATGATTCTGTGACAATGTTTCCTAAAAGATATGGAGGGAATCATAATAGAGGCAGGTGTGAGAATGACTAAAATGCAGGGAAAGATATCAGTGGACTCTGTAATGACACGTTTAATTTCTTATTAAATCATTCAGGAAACAGAACAGACTGAAACATGTGGTTTAGACCAACCTGAGTGGAGCTCTTTCACCAGTGATGACATTGTGTTTGTGATTGAGTCAGCAGCAACTAATAGATCGTTCCGGAGATTTCTAGGTACACCTATCAAACACAGACATTTGAAGCTGAGAACAGTTTCTACTCCACTCAGAACATGTAATCGAGGCAAAGGCAGTGTATCCTGGTGGTAGTCACTGTATTATAATGAAAAGCATCTTGTCAATATAACTGGATTATAGATCATATAGAGGTTCATAAGGAATGGTCTTTGTTTCAGGTGCACACTCACCCTGAGCAAAGGCCTCAAGCACGTCCCCTCCCACCCCTGCCAGGCAGTCCTGCGGTGTGTGAGTTGGAGTTGACCCAGCCGAGGTGGAGCGTATGGGCATGGGCATGGAGCAGCCTGCACCGTGACTGGGCGAAGAATGAGGTGAGCCTCCAGACTGGGACTGAAAAATTAAAAACACCTGATAGTTGCAATATCATCAGCAGACAAATGTCATCTTTAAAATCTGACGTTTTCTATATGTATTCACTGGAAGAGTTTAACACTTTGATGGAAAATAACATTTAGTTTCTTTAGTTTTGCTCTTGACCTTTTTAATCTTTCAGCTCACAATACAGGTTTGTTTCATCTTGGTTAGTCTTGAAAAAGATATTAAAGTCATAGGTCAACACTTGGGGAAATTAGCTTTTTTAATTTCTTGCCAAGCATTAGATGGAAAGATTGGTATCTCTCTGATGTTTATATAGATCTGGCACCTGCTTGTGGATTTAACAAAAAGCTTTGTAGGTATAAACTTTTGCAACCATTGGACGCTAACAAACGTTTAAAGCTACAGACATGTGAGTGGCACTGATGTTCTCGTGTAACGCTCAAAAAGGAAGCATGTTTTTCAAAATGTCAGAAAATACACTTATTGTAATTACATTTAAAATAAGTCCCACAATAATTTGAAAAAGATGGTCTTTATGACTTCAGCACAAGAAATAGTTGACCAATCACCAGGCATTTTTCTGGTGTTACAAACTATTTATATTCGGTTATCGTCATGACATGCTGGAAGGTCTTCTGTGTACAAACTTTAGTGAATCTGGGCTTCTGATAGAGGGAAAAAAACTTCAGTCCAATTAATCTCTATATCAACAAAGCCAATTCTGGAGCATTTCAGTGGAAGATGCTATAATGTAATCACAGATTGCAGCTTTGGGGAGAGATGGCCTTATTGTTCCTAAAGATGACTTTTATTAAAACAAACACAGACACAGATGTGACCAAAAGAACTTAATCCTTATAGGGAGAACAAACAAAAACAAGGCAAGAAAACCGTCTGGAAACCCTAAACTGGCTGGCTATACTGTGTAGTCTCTATAGTGCACCTTTACTGCATCGAGGGGGTAATGAGAACCATGTGAAGGTGAGTGATTCGGGCCTGTGCTGAGCCGAGAGATATATCTCACAGAGAAAGGATCACTGTGTGTCTCTGGGACTGGTGCAGGCCCGGGTCGGTGGCTCAGAGCCAGGCAGCAGATGGCCGGCCAGACTGCAGTCACATTAGAAGGGAGGTTGTTAGCGCCGATGAAAGGAACAGGTCCCTGACATTTGGGCTAAGAAAAACACAGTTCTCTCAACTTGTTTGGACCTGAGAAAAGTGATTTTAAAGATTGTGTCGCAGTCTGTGGCTTTAGCTTTCATGTGGTGCTACCAAAGGAGTGGTGGAGCAGGACTAGATTAGTGTAACACAGTTATAAATTGGAATCCTATTATCTTTCCCAACATCCGCCTTAAAAAATCTATTAGAAAAACTTCCTTCAATCACATCTGTGTGAAGGGAGCTTACAGTGGCATTAAACTAAGTGCTTAGACTAGAGCCGTGTATTGAGCCTTACAAACTGAATTAAGGGCAACTTACAGCCTGCTTCTGCTCCTCATCCTATCAGCCAGCAAAGGTAAGCAGTGAGAGAGAGCAAGAAGAGTGAGAGCAACAGAATTAAAGCAGCAGAAGAGGAAGGAGGAGGAGAGGAAGAAGAAAAGGAAAAGGATTTCCTCATGCACCATATGGGACATTAACACAACTTAAAAACACTGCAACGTTTTGGTTTCAACAAACATGCAAACATCTCATTTTATCAGACATGCAACCAGTGCTACAGAAGAACAGCAGATTTAGAAGACAATCCTAGAATTTAAACAGAGTCTAACTGCTATTGGATTTTTGAGACCAATATGATCTCAGAGGAAAAAAATCACTTATTACTGATATGACAGCTGATATATGAGGATTTTTGAACTGAAATGAAAACAGATCTTGTTTTATATTGTGGATTTTGCACCAATCTGACTATGCGAAGCCACTTTCTAAAACTTTATTACTTTATTACTAACTTTATTAAAGAATATACTTCAGTTCCACGTTGGTACATATTGGGAGCATATACACAGATGCCATTACGATCAAATGTGCACAATGGTGAATATTGGCCAACTGATAAACTGGTCGGGCTCTGATTAATCCTGATTCAGAGGCCTTTATTTATCACGCCTAAATCCTCTACAAACCAGTGATCGTCTTACCTTTAGCAGCCTCATGAGTCCCTCCAGCTGCACCATCAGCTCCCGTCTGCTCTCCTGCAGGGCGGACATGCGCCTCTCCAGCTCGTCCTTCCTGTGTCTGCAGCAGAAAGGAAAGACGTTCAAAAACTTCTGAATTTACAACACAGCATCACACATTGCCATGCCATCACCATGCAAATTATTAGTGTGTCTTGATTGTTTCTCAGGGTCAGATTCAGACACACAGATCCTGCTTGATAGATGATTATAGAAGCACATGGCATTTGCTTCATCTGTATCCTGCTACTGTTCTGTATAAAGCTCCTCTCTACAATTTCTATCTTCACAAACGCCACCGCCACAAACACTTTTGTTGTTATTATTAATCTGTCATCAGTTCCTTCAACACCGTGAGGCAATATTTACTTCTCACCTGCTTATCCTGGATTTCACACTTGACACTTTTATTTTATTTTCCCACTTTGAGTTTCCCCCCATCTTTTATTTCACGGTTATCACTTAAAAGGCTGCAATTTCCAACATTTAACATTCAGAAGCTTCCCTGCTGGCCAACATGAATACTTATACATCTGACGAACCAAACTCATATTTACTGTGGTGCAAATGCCACCAGAAAGTCGATTTATGAACCAAAATGTTTGGCCTGTAGCACTGACATTTTCAAGAGAGGTCTACAATTATCTGTTAATCTATTGCAACTATGACTCATTTCATCTGCAGGAAGAAAGCTGCCGTTCTCCATGAACACATCCCCAGCAACATCACTCACTCTAAACCTGCCGAGCTGTATGACAGGTGTGACGCAGAGAACAATGAACATCAGGCTGAGCTCAGATTTACAGTGTTAAGTTTAAATTCGTAGTTGAAAAAAATGAGATCGATGGGGAAAACTGTTGATTTGAGTTGGAGACCTCTGTCAAATCTCTTTCTGGTGATGATTCTGGCTTATTATCACCCTCTGGTGTTCACAGTCTGTAAATGCAGTTAGAAAAAGTCTCAAAAACAGTGACTTCAGCTGTCTCAACTGTTTGGATTTGTCCAGTTAAAAAACTCACATATCTCTGCAAAGTGTTGACACATGCACTGTGGGATGAATAAGGCTGTATCAGAGCCATACAGACAGGCTCCAAACACAGTGCACAGCCTGCCATGAAGTAATTACTTGTTTATAATAACCTGTCTGATATCCAGGCTTAGTGAGAAAAATGCTTTTAGACATGTTTGAACTGAATTAAACTCAAATTTAAATGTATCCTCCAGTGATATAATCCAATTACCTTACTGTTTAGGTGGTGCAGCTGAGAAGGTATAATTCAAATTCATCTCAGTTCTCCTATAACTGTATATAATTAACCAACATTGAGGAATAGCCATTAATTTATGTTAAAAAAAAATTAATAAGGATTTTTTTAGACAAACGTTGACTGTAAACCTCACTGCTGATTCATTATTCAGGCCAGCTCAGACAAACAAGGAGTCACTCAGTGCTGTAACACATCTCTTCCAAAAATTGAACCCAGGGGTCTCAGCGTTCCTGCCAGCATGACAAATGTCCACACTGCTGCTGCTGCCACTGAAGCTAATTCAAAAACAGCCTCCCGAATTAGCAAGACATTATTTCTACTTCCCCCATAAATACAACAGCCCTGAAGTGGTTATACTACTTAATTTCCATAATATATGGCTCTGTGTCCCTGTTGCTGCGAAGAAGAAGAGACGTGGTGGTGATTTCGGTGGGGATGAGACCTGAGGAGCCGCAGTTCAGTCAGAAGTGTGGGGTTCTGCTGGGCTTTTTCTGGGGTCGGCTGAGAGGCCTGCTCGTGCTCCAAACGCAGCCGCTGGATCTCCTGGAGGATCTCCCTGAAAAGGTTAGTCAGTCGATCTGTTAACTAAACAGCAGCAGTGGAAGAAATACTGAGTTTCTGTACTGAGCTGAAAGTCCTGCATTTGAAATTTTAGTTTTAACAAAAGTAGAAGAATTCTATAACTTGTGCAGAATGGCTGCTTTTAATGTGTTTTATTATGTATACAAACGTTGTATTAAGGAAAATATTACTGTCGATGCATGACCAGAATTTAAATGTTGTTTAAACTGAGTTAATTTCAAAGGAAAAGCTTCACATTTTGGGAAATATACTTGTGCTGATGGCAAATGTTACAGGCAACAAGACCTGTGGAATTCACATCTTTCATCTTTCAGCCAACAAACAATTTGGCATATAACGCCTTGTGAAACCAAACTTCATTTATTTTTATTAGTCATTTATTTTAGAGGCGGTTGTAGGCAGAATTTTTTGTCATTGGACAGAGCTGGGCTAGCTGTTTTGCTGTGTGTTTGTTTTAAATTTGTAATAATGCTTCATGTTTTATAAACTAATCATATGTACAACATCTATCATCTGCAAAAGCAAAGCATCTGCAAAGCATTCAGTAATCATAGCTGTCGAATCAATGCAGTGGAGTGAAATGTGCAATATTTTTTGAGAAAGCAGACCAGAGTAATACTCAAGTCTAGTACAAGCACTTAAATATATAAATATAATAAGGTTGTTTGCAGGGTGTAAACGATGATTAATGATAAATTGTACCTGTTTTTGTTCTCCAGCTCTGCAATCAGCTGTCTCTGTTGCTTATTGGCATCAAAGTTGAAACTCAGATCTGACGGAGGACATTGTTGCTGGAAAACAAAATTATCATAGAATGGCATTAACAACAGCGGGAGAACAAAAGTGAAACACCAACAGCTACCTTCTGACCACAGTGGGCAGTAATGATTCTCTGCTGGAGACTTATTATGTTTCTGCATAAACAAGGAGCCATTTCAGCTCACCACAGCTTTCCTTTATCCCTCCATATAAAACTCTGACTGCAAAGCAAAAATCCAAACAAGCCCAAAGTGACCCGACATCATCATTTTATTTGCCTTGGTCCCTTTACATGAGAATTTTATAAAATCCGTTTTTAAGATTTAACTTAAGTAAACTTTTTAAAGATATTTCTCACTCTTTTGAAGTGAATTATGAAAAGGTGATGACTCATTCTCCATGTACAATCAGGATTTAGCAACATTTGACATTTGCATTAAGGAGCTTGGAGGTGATTCTCTCAATTTCGTATTTCCATTTTGGTTTCTTCTTTCATCCATAACCTCACTGTTGCTTTAGATAGAAACACTGGACTGTCCTGGATACTCTTAAGATCACCACCAGTTTGAACTTTATTTCTGACAAATCCTGTTTTTTGTCTCTCATTTTGCTGAGGAAGACGATTCTAAATACTGCTACACCCAGTGGCCTCAGCTGCTATGAAGAATCAGAGGTAAGATACTTTAATGTTTCTTGCTAAAATGTACCCTGGTAGTCCGAAAGAACTTCTGTCCTGAAGTTTTTATACACACACTTTGACTTCTAGTGTAGCTGTTGATATTTGGCCAGATGATTTAAAAGTGAGGGTCTCACTATTAAATCACTTAAAAGGAGGGCCACCTGAAAAAATCAAATCAGTTAAAATGTGCACTAATCTAGTTTTTGTCACTGAAAGACTTTTTTCTGCTGACAAAATGGGCACATGTTGACAGACATCTACTGTAGGTAACTGAACATGGATAAGTAGCTCATCCCATCACACTCCTAGTAACCTGAACTATCCCTTTAAAGAGTATTTCTTGTATTAAATCCCACCTGCTGTTACCACACTGACTTTCAAACAGGGTTGAAATCCTTCAAGTGTAATTACTTTAAAGCAGGTGACAGGCGTTTCTTATATCATAATGTGCGTGGAAGAAAAACTAAAAATGAGCTCTTACCTCTGCATCATTTCATTCATCATTCCCCATAAAAAATATATATTTATGGCTGCATATTACACAGCCTGGCTTGTAAGTGTGAGTAGTTTTTACACTGCAGCTTCAACATCTAAGTTCAATAGCCACAGTGAAGCGTCTAACAGTAACTTATCGAAGCATTAAATATGACATGCAGGTCAATTGAACTACGAGGCGTCCTCCAAGACACTCACTGTGGAGTTGCCTGCCTCGGCTGCCAGGCGAGCTGCATAGCGAGCGATGAGGCGGTGCTCCTCGTCTAGCCGGCTGGGACTCTCCAAGACACTGTCCAAAGTCAGAGACAGAGAGACATCACACACACACAAACACACACACACACACACACACACACACACACACACACACACACACACACACATAAACAGCAGCAGAGAAAAAGCTATTACATAAATAAAGTTTGTACAGCCATAGAGATTATGATTAAACATTATGTAAAACAATTTGCACGAGAGAAAAAAACATTAAAACTGAAGTGACCTTCACATATGACAGTTGGCTTTGACTCCAGTGTTGATAGACAGTCTGATATAATTGGTCGTAACAGTGAACTGAGATGAATAAGAGAGAAAGCCGCATGCCAAATGCATTTGTGACTGTGCCAATGCCCGTTCTGGCCATTTCATCATTGACTGGAAATGTCAAATAAGGCATGAGACTTTAAATGATCATGGGTGTGGCATATGGCGTGGACAGATGACAGGACATATGTTGTCCCTTTTCGGCAAGCAGTCTGCAATGAAGAGTGAAGGAGAGCTGAAACGGTGCTGGGCTCTATCTAACTCTGGACTGGAGAGCGAGCGATGATTGAGATCATTAAACCCAATCTGGCTTCAAACCCTGCTGCATCAACAGCCACAGTCCCCGCAGCTTCAACTAGCCAGGCCCCAAAGACACACTTTTTAAAGCTTTTTAATCGACATTTGTATTACAATATTATCTTTCTCAAGATAAAAAAAGCCCGTCAGTGTGACGAGATAATTTTAGCTCCTATCTCGACTGTTTCAAGGGTTTTCTTAGCCTGGTGATGATATCTTAAAACACTTGGTGGATCGCTTGACTTGTCACCAAACACCTTAAAAAAACATCATCAGCTGGTCTGCACTCAGAGAAAAGGTTAAATTACTCCACCAACATGTCAAAGCAGTGGTTTAGAGGAAATGCTTTGCTGAATTGGACACTTTGCTGTTTTATCCGCAGGCGAAAGCACAGACAGAGCCTGAGGTTTCTTGTAAGTTGAAAGTAGTATAAATGCCATGACCCTATGAGGTCTGTTGGAGCTGGACTGCATGTCTGGATTTTCGGGGCTATCAGAAGTCGCTCCTGCCTCCACTTCATCAGGGAGTTTCCTGGCACCACCTGATGGTCTGTGCCAGGTTTTGGACAAAGATGCATGAACTGCCTTCAAACCCTCCTGAACTGGCATCTTTCCCAGGCATCTTTTAATTTTTGCCATGCCTTTGACGATACTGGCACTTTTTTTACTCAAGCTCAAACAATATCTCAGACACCAACGGTCCCACGATGGGTAGAGACATGCAGATTGTGCTTTTTAAACACTGTGCTGTGAGGCCAGAGATACAAATTAAACATCTGGGGGGAGGATACATCTTGTTCCTAATTGGCTCTGCAGCATTCATGGTGGATTGCAAAGTTGGGCAGACTTACTTATTAACTTGCAGGGATAAAGGAATCATTTCTAGTAATAGTAGTAGTAGTAGTATGACAGTAATTACTTATAATCAGATATTCCCTTGGTTGAGGAATTACAGATGTGATTTGACTTGTGATGACCTTACTAAGAGTATTGTATATCAGCCATGAGGTGTAAGATCCAGATTACATGCACTCTCTTCTATAACTTTTAGTATTTATGCTATTAGTTACATTCATTCAGTAATGGTGGGGTGCTGACTCATGCTTTAGTGCCACAGCAATCCCTGACCACATGTCACCATACATAAAAATGACCCCTGCGAGCTCAACACAGAAATTTTGGAAACTGGTATGAGGTCATTAGTCACTTTTAACTATGCATTTTAACTGAATTCAGGATTTTAGTCATCAGTCATGTGGATCTTATGATATCAGAGAAACAAGCAATCGTTAGCAGCAGCTCGGCTCACAGCCCTTACAGGGACAGTGTAATTAGGCTCCCAGTTAAAACCTCCTGAATGATGAACACTAAAAGAAACCCAACTGGAAGAAGCTGTCTAAAATGACCACGGTAATTGTGAAGATAACAACTCTCATCATCCTTCACGACTTTACGACGTGACAGCTCCAGTCATCTTGATGTTTGTCTCTGTTTTGCTTGAGAGACCTGTAGCGGCATGAAAGTACATATTATGTGTATAATGTTTCTTTTATGCTGGTCATCTAAATGTTTTTTGGGGTTTTTTTTTGCCTCCCCCCCGAAAAAAACCTTCTGATGGAAACACATACCCACATCAGCTGACTCAAATTTGATCACTCCTGAAGTCTGAAGTCTGAATTAAAACTCATCAAGTTCAAGACAGTTTTTTCATTTTTTCTATTCTTAAAAATTTTTTTTATCTTCTGCCGCCCTGGTTCTGCATGACTAACAGGTAATAAATTACAGTTCGCCCTTGGAGGACCGGCTAGTGGTGAGCGATTGTCTGCAAGAGAGCAAAGTGGGAGGGAGCAGATGCCATGTCAGCAGAGCAGACAGTATCAGAGAGCAGACTGTGATGGAGGCTGGAAGCACAACACGCACAATTTTTCAAACAGAGTGCATTCAGATTTTGCGCTGTCACACAATCATGAATGTGTTGGGGGTTTTTTTCTGATAAAAAGTGGAATCTGAAAGGGTCACCAAACAAGGACAGCAGTGGTGCTGCTTTTCAGTTTGGGACTCTTGAACTGAGGCAGAGCCACAAGGAGCTTTGCATTATTCAGCAGTCGCATGTTTGACTCATAGGCCTTTCATGTAAAAACAGGCAGGCCAGTACCGGGTAATTATAACAGTAGATTAATATTTACAAACCAAATGTGACACAGTGAGGGGCCTGCAGGAACCGGCCTTCTGTTCTCCGCAACCAAACCGAAGTGAAGCCTGCTCCTTCCCTCCTCCCTTCAACACCTTATCTACCGGTCTCCACACTGACTCTCAACACAAACTATTTTGGAAGCGTCACGGTGGCTTAATGCGCAATTTCTGCCCTAAATATGGCAGCTTTGTAGTTGTTCTGCCCCCCCAAGGCAACAGCATCCTCAATGCATGACATCCTCCCAAAGCAGCTCTGACTCACAGAGCCAAATGTCAAGACAAAGGTTATCAGGCTTCTTCATTACTGCCACAGTGAAACGAACCTCAGGAGAGCGTCGCCCTGCTCTTGTACATGCCGCGACACGTGATGTCTTCCACTGACCTCCACGGGTCTGAATGCAAGGCATCGTTTACTGCCTTGGGTGTCCCTATCATGTCAGCTCCGTTCAAACCTGCTCTGATCTTGATATTGTCCGCCATTGGAGACAAGGCTTCACTGCACAAAATGTTCATCTTGGCAGGAAGCTTAATCTAGTATTGATCGTTAGCATCTCATTTTCCTTAACACTGATCTTCCAGCATGGAGAGATAATTACACTTTCTTCAAAACATAACATCAATTTTTAGAGAGAAGTACAGGAATATTGGCAGATATTTGTTATTAAAAAACATTTTTTTGGTTCAAGTCCTGCTGTGATGACAATTTTTTGCAGTGTGCACGCTGCCCTTCAACTGCCTGGGTCCAGGTGTAGTACTGTATGATAACCAGGCCCAGAAGAGCACAAAGGGGGAAAAAAGCCAGACTTCATTCAAGGTCTTCCTGAATCTTCTACCAATGTCTTTGTCTGGATTTCAGTCACACCTGAACTTAAATAGGGCCACATGCACACCTCTATTCTCTCTGTACACCCGACAGACAGGCAGTGACGTCTCCTCCTTTCTAATGTGCTGTGGGATGTCCCGAGTCCCCAAGCAGTCCCAGCTTGCAAACACAAATTGCCAGAAAGATGCGATAGAGAGACACAAAAGGAAAATTCGCCCAGCACAGACCTGCTGACAGGGTGCAGATGCATTACAGAGTGCTCTCCATTATCGAATTCATAACCACAATGGTTCATTACTACTGTGAGTAAATAATAATAGATGTGGCCTTTAACTGAGAGGGGCTGAAACGAGAGGACAATTAGGCTGCTTTCAAAGGGCGCTTCGCCAGCTCTGTGCTTCCACGATAAAGCTCCAATTCTATCATAATCTATTTGTCAAATCAACCCTTTAAGTAGGAGTGCTCACATATTCCTCATGACAGCGTAACAAATTTTTCTCTAAAAATACACTCAGAAGGGCATGCTGCTCAGATGCAAAAAAATGTGTGTCAAGTGTGAGGGAACAAATAACATCTGTAGTCTGATTTGCTACGCTATTCTTGTTATTTCCGCTGATGAGAGAGAATCTGTCACCTATTCTGAGCACAGAGCGAATTTTGTGTGTGATTAAAAAAACTTATTCTGCATGCGTGTAACCGAGAGTGACATTTTGTCGCCTTTAAAGAATACATTAGAGGTAATGATCACAAAAGTAAAGCTAATTCTGTGGAATCATCAGTATAATATTGTGCTTATGTAAAAAAGACATTGTGCATTAATCCTGGGGGGTGCTTACCTTTTGGTAGGAGTGGGTGCCCCAGAGGACATGAGCATTGTGTCGTTCATGTTGTTGACCACTGGTTTCGGCTGACTAAAAGACAAGATTAGAGGTCTTTAATGCTACACTGCAGAGGCCTGTGGTGCTTGTCACCAGGGAGTGGAGTAGAGGGCATTTGCATTTTATTAGTAATCATGAATCAGCGATCCTGACTGCAATTTAATCCAACTGTACAAAAGAGGGTAAGAGGGGAAGCAGAGGGGGAATCATTACAAACTACTGAGTGTGCAGCACAAAATAGGCAACATGTTGTACTCGAGTTAACTTAAAATTGTAGCAAAATAATTGACTTTTCCGGGAACTGCAATTTAAATGTTTTTAGGGCAATTAGCTTAAACCTAATTAACATGAGCAAGAGCAACAACAGCAGACAAGAAATCTAATTAAACTGGGAGTCTGTGAAAAACTAGGAAAGGTGACATTGTGGGAGGTAATTTGTGAGAGTAAACAAAGCGATGGGGTCCATCTGGCGGCTGAATCAGTGACCACGGAGAGCTCATCCCAAACCCGCCGGACCACAGAGTCTCATTAACGCATCAAAATATCACTCAGCGCATCTCAGGTGATCTCAGCTTCACACTTCGCCCGGCACAGCAAACAGCAGCCACTCACGACAGCACTCGATTTCCATGTCTCTGTAGTTGCACCTCCTCAATCTGCACATAATATCTCTCTGTAGTTATCACCCGTGCTTCTATTGTAACTGACTGTTTTATTTAAAGTTCTCATTATCACATAAAAGGCAACGCACTCAACAGCATTGTGTCCTATTATGCTTATTTGTCCAATCAGCATTTTTGGACAAAATCACACTATTTATATCCACATTGTGCAGTGCACTGTTATCAGCACGAGGCACTAGAAGCCTTTTTCTCCTATGGTGGCACAAAGTGCTTTAACAGCAAACGTGGTCTTCTTTTCTGTGACTTACTGTGCAGCTATAAACAAAAACAGAAACAAGAGGCATCATTTTGCAGATCACTAATTGTATTCAAATAATTTGCAGAGTTATTTGTTCACAAAACCAAATTACATATTCCCTGCATTAATGTGGATGCTCATGGGGTTCAGCGTGTTCTTTTTAAAGACACGGTGCAATTATTTATTAGTTCGTACATTTGAATTTCCCTCAGGACAAACCTAACAGATTAAAAAAGAAACCATGGACAGTCCTGCATGAGTAATTCATCAGTCCTAATTTTTAGTTTCTGAGGCCATTTCCATAAACCTGCAAAATTTTCTGTTTCAAGCAATGAGCCGGTAACAGGGGAAGAAAATAGCAAGTCCTCTAACCTGCACATGCTGCCTTTTAGTCTCCTTCAAAGACAAACTGTGTGCACAAATACTCCAAGTCAAAAAAAAATGTTTACTCCTCATTTAACACTCATTATGTTTTAATAATTGCCCCGAAGGTGAAGAGCTCCAGACAGAAGAGGCATCACACTTACCTCTGTGAGGAGAGAAAGCACCTGTCTGGCTGGCAAAATACATCCAACTGCTGCTGTTGCCAGATGCCTAATCTGCCCTCAACTGAGCAGGCGAGCATCTCAATGTACTACACTGCTGCTGTCTCCAAGGAAACTCGGCGGTCACATGACTTTATGACGACGTCGATTTCTCTCTCTCTCTCTCTCTCTCTCTCTCTCTCTCTGTCTCTCCTCTCTGTCTCTCGCTGATGCTCTCTGCTCCGACACTGTCTTTTCACCTCTCTCTAACACATGAACACACACTGGAAATTAGGGAAATGCCATTTGCTCAAAATACTTCAACTGCAACTCGATTGAAAAAAAACTCCAAAATGCACAACTGTCATCCCTGCAGGAGAAAAACATGTATCACACTGACCTCTACAGTCTATAGCATGATTGCATTTACATATTTCCCACTTCCCTTTAGTGAGTTACATAAGTCAAAGCTCTTCACAGCTATCTTTCTATAAATAATCATCAGTTCTTTTTGGAGTATTGGACACCAATACAACTCCTGTGGAACAGTAGGGTGCAAAAAAAAAAAAAAAGCTTCCTCTTACGTAAAAGCTTGACAGCAGAAGTATTTCGTTTTCATTTTGGATTAATTCTAACAGACAAAACTCATCCACATCAGCGTCTGCAGCTCAGTGGTTCACTGATTGAAGAAATGTCGATTTAGGGCTCACAGTCCAGTCGTTCAGCCTCAGAGGTCAAATGGGAATGAATTGACACAACATTTAGGCACTAAAAGATCAAAGTCTGCAATGCGCTAAGCCTCGTGCTACCTGCGTGCAGTGAATGACAATGTGCCACCCTTTCCTTGTACTTGGCAGTTGGCAGGGGCACAGGGAAAATTAAGTCTGCTGGAGCTTCATACACACACACACACACACACACACACACACATTCACCTTATTTCTGACAACGACAGATGCATGGCTGCCTTCAATCGCCCTCAGTCGGCTAAAAATAATACGCAAACATGAAGCATCCCCTCCCGCTGGCAAAGGTGCTCCTATTTCCCCGGGAGGCTGCCAGTACCTCGGCCATAAAAACCCAATGGATCGCGCTGAGAGAAAAGTGAATTACATGCCTGTTCTCTCCATTTTAATGACATTGACGGAATTTGCATTGACCCGGAGAATAAAAAAAGATGTAAAACAGAGGAAAGCATTTTCAAAATGTCAGGGGATTTCTGGGGATTATATAAAGAGTGGAAAATTGGTTGCTAAATATTAAACATGGCACTGAGAATTTGACGCTATAGTGTGTGTTCCGCATTAATGCAAAGGACGGTAAGATGCCTATTTTCGACTCTTAGACTATTTCAGTGCTTAAAGTCTTTTGGCACAAGTGGTGCTAAGTCTGAAGGTAAGAAGCCGTATCATAGATTTAAAGTTTCTGAGACAGACAGAGCTTCCCAAACCTATAACTCCTCTCCAAAACACAAATCCCCAAGAATCTCACTGACAGTTTGAGTGGAGGCAGAAATTCACAGCTCAGCTCGCTGTTAGTCTTTGCTTTCACATGCCAGTAAATATTTCAAAACAGTATCAGAATAGCTACACTTTGTCTGAAGACGGCGCGAGGGGTTGGGCAACTGGGAGACTCATGTCCGTTCGATTTGGGAGTTTTGATCAAACCTGACGCTCTACCCTGATTCTGCCATTATTACTCACTCACAGGTGCTTTGTCAGCCTCACACAAACACATACACACCTGAGAGGCTGCGCTGATGGATGGCTCCTGGTTCACAACATTAAATAACACCTCTTCACAGACAACATTCATCAGGATTGGCAACTAGCTGCACTACTTTTAAAATACCAGCAGCACATTTCTCACTCTGTTATGTATCATCAATAAAATGAAGTCAGTGTAGAATAAAATTGGAAGCTTGGCAGTTTTCCTGTGACTAATTATCTGAGGGATCCAGTTTGAGGGAAGATTTCTGTAGCCAGCAGGGAAATCAACATGGGAATGGAAGGCGGAAAATTACTGTATTCACCCATAATTTCTCTGAAATCCACTGTTAACAAGTGGGAATTATTCCATTAGTGCCAGTTTTCCGTTATTGTTGATGTCAACAAAGAGCACAGATGATTTACAATCAATAAATTAGATGAGATTATTGATACCACTCTCATTATTGCACAGTAAATATGCAGTCACAGCAAGCGGTTAGCTAGCTTTACTAAGCGTAGAGACTGAAAACAGCCAGCCTGATTCTGTCTGAGCAAAATCTACCTGCCTCCTCTGAAGTTATTAAGATAGGGAGTGAAGCATATATTTCACCTCATGTCAGTCAAGTTAATGTTGGACATTTTGTTTTTTACAGCCAGTGTGCCACCTGCACAGATATGAGAACTTATGTTATGTGACCCCTTTGTAAAATCACAAAATGTTTAAGGCAATGATCTGTCTCTAGGCTGTAGCTTTGTATTGAACAGACATACCATGACAGTCTATACGTCTTCGCGTCAGACCCCTGCATGAGCACATATTGGTGATTTTACACCAAACCAGAGATAACATGTTCAGAACTGAGCATTTAAAGATGCTCATGATTGGTGCATTAGTGTTACTTTCAGGCAGAGAGAGGTTAGCTGTTTTCCCCTGTTTCCATCTTTTATGCTAAGCTAAGCTTAGCAAACAGTCTGTTGGTATAACTTCACATATAACTGAAATTTAAGAGAGGCGCACAGCATGGTATTGATTTTCTCCTTACATTAATGTTGTAATATCAAATTATGAGTCATATTCTGAACTAATAAAGAAAGAGTCATTGCATTTTCTTTGGATATGATTTAACAATAAAATCTGTAGTTCGAAGACATGCATAGTGAAATGTATAAGCACTGACCTTTAATCAAAATAGAAAATAGCAGTCACTGGTGAATACATATGTTTGTCAGGTGTAAAAACATCTTTTCATGGCATGCTAGATGAGAGACCCTTCTTCACTACAAACAAAAAAATACTTCTGCAACCAAAAATAGATATTTTTCCATCCTCAAAGATCAAGAAATACCTTCCTCCTGCGTCAGACATAACAATAGAGATGGAGAGACATACAAACAAGTCTCAGGGGTCAACAGTCACATCCATTATCCTAAAAGTCAGTGAACACACACACACATAGTGCCACCAACCTCGAAATGCCATCTGCAAGAGCATGAAAATGCACTTTGTCCATTAAAGTCTTAAAGGAGAACATAACATCAAGAAGTTCCTGGTGTTTCTCCCCAAAAAACTTCCATTCAAGAAATCTCACTGATATACATCTATATAATGCTACATGTAATAAATAGTATAGTATAAAAGTATTCAGACAGTTCACTCTAGTAAAAGCATCACTACAACAATTTAAATACACTCAGTTACAACCAAAAGGTTTGCATCCAAAGATCTTCAGTATCAAAAGAATATCTTTTCTACAAAAACCTGTGACTGCAGTGGAGTAAACAGTAATATATCTGAGTAATATACCTATTTACACTACAAACTGGATCCTTCACTTCATGGAAAAACAACTCTGAGGGAAAAAAAATTATAATAAAAGGCTTATTTGCCCTAAAATTAAATATAACGCAATGGGACAAATATTCTCAAGGCATTCAACATCTGAAATAATCAACTTTTTTTTTTTAAAAAAAAGACACTGATTATTTCCTGCTTAGGGCACTGGTGAGCCATAATCCAAAGCAGGTTAGCCACAAATTTTATTTTAATCAATATTAATCTACTTGTGTGATGTAATTTCATGCTACACAGCCTATACCGCCTGGGCTAATCCAATCGCCTCATCTCTCAGCTGAAGGAAAACATCCAGGTCGACAGCTGATTCTCCACGTTGTGAGGAATTGTAAATTTATGCAAATGTAAACTTCATCTTAAATGCATAAGTTTGGGCACAATGCAGAAAAATCCTCCTGCCAGTGGGCATCATGTGGATTTGAGAACTGATTTAGAAATGATGGCATCTATCGGGCGGTAAAACAAGAAATCATGTTGATGCATTTACATCGTGTCTATTTTTCTTGGCATTCACTGAGCTGGTTTCTCCCCCCGTGATGTAGCTCACTATCAATTACTCACTGACACTCGCCAGCAGCAAACGCATATACAGACAGCTTAGGTTTATGGTCGTGACTGCAATATGGAGCAGGATTTTGATATAAAATGTGCCATGAGAAATGTTGAAAGCTCAAATGAGAAAGCTGGGGGATTTCCTGTGATCCTATTAATGCCACGAACAAGCAAAATCATAAATCACTTTTTTTTTAATCTGAAACATTATTAGATTTTGTCTTGGTGGAGGCCAAAGTTTCAGCGTAACAATGATGGGAAAAATATGAAGTGACCTTAGAGACGTGGACTACTGTGCATGTATCTCAGTGGTGGAATTGATTATGGAAAACGTACAATTTTTCAACTGAAATGTAAATGAGTGCGCGGGGTTTAAGACAGCAGCAGAACATAATGCATTTCCTGTAATGATTTCCAGGAGCCTCAAAGCCTGGAGTGTGAGATTTATACCATCGTCCCCATTTCATTGCCAACAGAGTGATGAGGACGACTGTGCTGTTAGCGGCTGAGCCTGCGTAGTATATCACCATTTCCACGTTAGCAAATAATCATGGGCCTGACATCTTAGCGAGATGGCACTCGATCATTCATGCAGTGACAACGAAATGGAAAGATGGAGGCAGTAACATGACAACAACAGACTATAGATCATGGGCACGCTGGGTCTTGCTGTGCTGTTAATCAACAGATCCGTTGGGATTCCCTCATTAATGACACCAATAGTGGTAACAAATGCTCGGAGAATGGCACTTACACAGTGTGGGTGAGTTCCTGTGGTCTCTCGGCCTGCTCGGGGAACACGGGATGTGGCGGCTCTCCGATGGGGACGCAGCCTAAAGATTTACTGATGGCGTGGCTCAACTTTTTGGCCGGAGACTTCTGTGAGGAGGGCAACACAAACAGAGTATCTGTCACCTTGTGTGTTGTATCCACTGCTGTCATTGCGTTGGAGTAGTAGAAACAGTTTTCAGCTGCTTCAGAAGTACATTTACATAAGTGGGTCATCCATTTGTTCAAACAGTGAGGAACAGCAGTGATTTGTGCATATTCAGTAAGTGCTTGTGTCTGCTATTCACAGACAGTTTTGGTGGCTGAACAACAATGCCAAAGCTGCCATGCAATGAGTACATTATTCAGCACTCACATGGACAACTGAGGCCACAATTCCAACTCTGATATAAGCAGTATAAATGAACTAACAGTCCAGACTGCTGTCATGCATTAAGAGGGTCAAGGTCTTGAGAATTTCCCTCCTAGCAGCGTAGAAGAGCCTCTGAAGGACGTTTTCTCATTTAACACTTCAGTGAGACACAAGCTAAAACACAAACTAATGAATTCATTTTAGGTATGATGGGAGGGCAGCTCCTTAAGGCAGGATGATCAGTGCAGCATGTGTTATCATTTAGGATAAAAAACAGCAAACAAATAAACAGTTCAAAGAAAGTAAAGTTTTACTTTAAAGGTTTCAAAGGATTTAACATGACTGTTTCAAGGGAGAGCCATCTTTATAAGGTTAGTCTGATATTGTGAAAAATAAATATTGCACTCATTGGAAATTGTTGAAATTAAACATACTACAGCAGTATGTTGAGTTGACTTGAATTGACTTAAACTTTTAACTAACTCTTTAATGTGCTGAAAACTTAACATTTAAACAAACATTCAAATGACTATCCTTCTCTCTAATTACATAGTTTGAAATAATTCTGTCCAACAATCAGTTTGAGGTACATCTAGATAAAAAATAATGCAGTCTCTCTAAAATCAGTTCTCCGTTCATAAAGGTTTTAGGTTTCAGATTTTGTTGAAATCTGCTGTTGAAGTCAAGATTCAACTGCATGATCTGGAGGATGCAGTTTGCAGTGCTGTTGAGGTGTATTGTGTTAATCAGACAGGTGTTTGTGTTCTTTAGTCAGAAAGGTGAATAGAGATTTTGAACCACATATTAATCAATAATGAAATGTGTAGTGTTGCACAACTTCGCTAAACACAAAGGCAAACCGATTGTTCTGTGGAATTTTTAGTGAAAATTATAGAGAAACAGACACACACAGACATTTTCCTTCTTTGTGTGTGATGTTTCTGACTTGTTGCTGTTAGTGACCTTGGTTAAAAAGTGCCTGATAACTAGAGATTTATCAACTTTGAGTAATTTAATCACACAGTTTATTTGTAATGATGTGTTATTGGAATAAAATTTCATTGCCTTACGTTGTGCAAACACAGTAAGTATGATGCCCTGAGTAGGAGACACAGCAATGATCTTGATCCTGTTTGAGCAGCCATTCTTTTCTTATCGCAACAAGAGAAAGCACCCGTGACACTGCCAGCCAATCAGAGCAGTGGTAGAGAGGAAATGCTGCCAAATGCCAAAACCAGACATGACAGGTGGTTTTAAGTGTAAATGAAATGTGGTGAACATTGTCACAGATGTGTTTCACAGACCTTTACAATTTGCCATGGAAGCAGGAGAACATCCAGAACAGATTTATCCACCTAGCCTTGGTAATAAATGTTGTTTCATATTACAGACAGTGTTTTTGTGTTTCATGCAATCGGTTATTCAAGGCCCGAGGCTTCATGAACAGTTGCTCTTTTCTGTGCACACACCGAGTGGGATGAGAATTGGATTTAGGACCCAGCATCGATGACTTCCCTCGTTTCGATTTATAACATAATGATGGAGCTTTGTGGAATTGCGGCAACATGGCAAATTCAATCAATACAGTTTAATTTTCCAAAATGAGTAAAACCCCATAAAATCCCTCTTGGATGGTTTTGAGAGGACGGGAAATGTAGGGAGACAGCTGAATAGTCTGCTATGCTGTAAAATCATCCCACACTTCTTAGATTGTTTAGAAAAGGGAACAACATTATGTAAAATTATGAGAGATCAGGGCTTTGCCTTACCCAAGATGAGTGCTCCTTCATCTGGTGCTGGTTGCTATGGGGACCATTGGCATGGCCACGCCAGAAGCAGCTCTGACAAAGCTGGTAGCCATGGCACTGTTGGCACCGATACCGGAAACCCATCATGCTCTCGCTCCGGCAATATGAACATTCCACCGGATGGAAGACTGAACAACAACAACAAAGGAAAGATTTTCTGTCAGAGACGTCTTTACTTACAGAGTCACCAACAAAACACTCAGGCAGTGAGCCAACCTTTTTGGTCTGACGTACCCCTGCAGCCTGTGGTGGAAAGTAACTCAAGCGCTCTTTGTGCCATTTAATGTCGTACTTTTTACTGCAATACATTTATTTAATAAACAAAGTGACAAAAGCTATTTTACGGATTAAGATTTGACATAAACTGTTGTGTGGGTTTGTGAAGCCTGAGGAAAACAGTATCTATTTGGGCCCCTTGTAAAGCTTCAGGTAGATATGAGTTGTTAGTTGATCAATCAAAAAAACATTTCTTTATTCAATTAATCATCTTACAACCTCTCAGATTTACCTGCTTAAGTCCCTGGGTTAGAAATTAGGGCTGCAACTAATAATTATTTTCATTACAGTTTTATCCATTGCAGATCTGCTTTTTCCCCAGTGAATTGATTTATTGTTTGATCTATAAAATGTCCTAAAAATAGTGAAACATGGTAATTGCAGTTGTTTCAAGTCCAAGTCTCTTTTCTTAAAATATTACTCTGGATAATTAATTTAGTATCAACAGTATAGTAAACAATTAATTCACTAGTTCTAAACTCCTTGCTGTAGCTCTATTGGAAACCTCTGGACTTAACTGTATCTGGTTCCACTTGACCAGCTACAGCAGTAAAACACTAGTTACTTATTGATGCGTCAGTATTAATCTCATACTGTGACATATATAACTGCCATGAGACATTTTAGTGCAGGGCTACTACTTTTGATACCTTAATTACATTTAGCTGATTATAAATCTGTAGACTTAATGCAGAATTTCAGTGCTTGTAATGGATTACTTTTGTACTGGCGTCCATGTATCAAATCAATTAATCCAATTAAATGTTTTAATTTGGAATGACTTAAAGTTGCATGTTGTTGCGTTATTATAAAAATGGATATTGTCACATTCAATCATTCATATTGTAAGCCTATAGGAGTCAGAGATTTTTTACTCTCTGTAACTTGGTATCTATTGGACTCTCTCTTTGCATACTCACTAGACTGATCATGGTTTCTTACTCCATGGTTTTACATCTGACTCACACTGGCTGTTGTGCCAGTATAGACACTAAAAATCAATCTCAAATCAATTTATGTATATTTTCCTCCTGGGCATAAATGTGTGGACACATTCAGGACACTGAACCATGTGAGCTTCAAATTTAGATAAATTAAATAAGGAACTTTTAAGTTTAAATGTCTCGAGTAAAGAGTGTACAACGTGTACAATGTAAATACTGTATAAATAGGTGAGAATCTAGATCTTACCATTTTCAACATTAGCAAGTCGGTGCATGAGCGGTAGCCATACGAGGCATTGAGGAGGGGGATCTGCCATCAACACATCCAAAAACGTGTTCAGCATGATCTTCTTCTGGATACAAACACACACATGCATGTATTAAACAAGACACGTAAAATTAGATTAAAGCTTTAACAGGGAGGGTGTTCAGATGTCCTCCTCATACCTGCTGAGGGAAGCATGTCCGCACTGAATGCTCCGTGTAGCCAAAAGAAGGACCCTCGAACACAGCTGTGGGAAGTTTCAGCACCTCCCGGAGAAACTGATCGAACTTTGCAAACATCATGACTCCACTTGAGTCAGAGATCTGTGAGAAAATATCTGAGGCAGAGCAAATGTCAGACTTATTATTCTTAGCAGAGTCAGAGTGCAAAACAGGCTTTTGACATTTCTGTAAATGTATATCATTATTGATCTGCGGTCCGTATACTCAGCAGAGAGTTAAAATATGCACAGTTAAAGCAAATTAACTCTGCATGCATGTTTCAACAGTGCCCCTGTGTGTTTAGCCTGAGCAACTACATGAAAGTGTTCGCTGTCCCAGGAATTCCTGTCATGTGCAGGTAGCCGTGACAGCAGATTTCATAAAATCAGGCACAAAACTAATTTAATAATGCAGCTGATTCACACACATGTATCCTCTGAGACGCATATGGTGCTCAGAAATGTACTTACAGCGTAGTTTGTCCACAATTTTCCCTCCACACATTGTTGCCAGCATGGATTTCATTGAAAAAACTGTCAGCTTCCCATGGCTTTCACTGCATGAAAGAGAGACGATGGTTCATCAGAGGAAGACAGAGGAACAAGAGGGAAAATCTTAATCTTGTGTATGAAAAGTTTATTTCATACGCAATGAAATGCACCTTTGTTCAAATCAATACACCAGTGGTGTATCATGGTGGTTCTATATCTCCTTTCCCCAAAATACTCCATGACAAATAAAGATGCTGCATTCCAAACCTTACTTAAGTAAAAATATGTTGGTAATATCAACAAAATGTATGTTTGTAAAACTACAAAAGTACTTCTCAAGCCCCTGTCAGTTATTCACCATTATTTTATTATATATTTTATTTTTATTATCTGATGTTTTTGAATTATTGTTACTGCTGCATTATTTTGTTTGTTGTATTTTATGATTTTGTATTTTATTATTTAACTAACATGTAAATATAACTGATATAATATATTGTATATTTATGACCCTGTTTTTCTCTGAGAACAGCGTATCTATCAAAAAAACAAAAAACTTTTCATGAGGTCAGCAACACAGGCAGCCTTTTTTTAACCTTTGTGATGATGCTTCTCACAGCTGGTCCAAGAGGGCTTTTAAAATAGTTTATTTGGTTTTGGAAATAGAAGAATTTTCTCAGACCTTGAAGAAAAAGATCACACTTATATTAATGGAAAACATCATTCAAATTCAAAAATAACCTGGGAAGTAACTAATAACAAAAGATGTTACACAAATGTAGTGGAGTAAAAAAGTACCATATTTGCCCCTTAAATAGAAGTACATACGTGCATACAATGAAAATACTTGTAGTAATGTACACTTCTTGAGGAAATGTACTTAGTTACTTTCCACCATTACATTACACATACTGGTTAAACTGCTATAGCCTAACTTGATGTGATACGACCAGCAGCTATTTTTCTGTCAGCAAATGTTAACTTTGTCGGTGAGCTGATTGATGATTGATGATCTCTTGTGTTACATTCACTTCAGGTTTTGGAATACAATATTTTCCCACATTTGCCATTTGTGGCCCCAGATGTCACTGATTAGGTCATAAAGATGTGATTTTATTCTACTTTGTGGAGTTTTCATTTAACCTCAGAATTTCTGCTGATATTTCAGACTTGAGCTGTCACTGTTTGATCATCATACAGCGGTGCATACACTAAGCCACAACTGAAACATCTCAGTGCACTTCAGATATTCGTTGTATCTATTGTGTATAATTTAAAAAATCATGAACGAAGGCAGATTAGCAAGGTATATCCAGGTCATCATTAGGCTGCTTCAAGACCCCTTAAAACCTTTTTAACTTGTCGGGAGAGACCAGCTCTTTCATTTCAGATTCATTTAGGGCTGGCTTCCGAGCAGAGGTAACAGAGTACATGAAAGCTCCTCCGCCTAATTCGGTTTGGACCTCAGGGACAGATAGCGAAACTGCTTCCTGTGATCGCAGACAGTAATTTCCACTAAGTTTCCCAGAGATACGGCAGCATGAATAATAACGGAGCGGGCCCAGAATGGCCTCACAGATAAAAGTAAAGCAATTGAATGGGTCAATGAATGGACAGGGCAAGCAGCCAATCAATTTGAGCACACAAGGTACAATAATGAGAGAGAGCTTTACAGTCAATAATAAACCTCTGCACTCCAGGATGCACAGTGTCTGGGGCCTTGAGCACTGAGCAGACATTAGGAGGAGGGATAGACAGTAAAACATCACCAGGGATACTCCAGCTGATAGGGGCTTTTTTTACACTGCACACTTTTCTGTCTGCTACATGATGGAGGAGGCAGCCAGATCTGTATTTGTTCCAGCTTACTGAGAAGATTTCTGAGACCTAAAACCTGCCTGGATGGATTGTTTAGGCTGTGGCTACAACTGAGGACAGTAAGGTCACGGCTGCGTATTTTTTCTGGGAATTTGGGGACACATGGACATTGTTGTTTTGGGTGATTTCAGTAAGTTTCCTGAAAAGAAAAAAAAAACCTACGTAGTGTGGTACTAATTGTAAGGAAAACAAAGAATATACTGCGACAGCACCTTCATGCACAGCAGGGCTGTGAGTTAGTTGTTCAGTTTCTAAAGTATCTGAAAGAAATGAAGTCTACGGTGATGTCCTAAGATGTCCTGTTTTGTCTGACCAAGTCCAAAAACTGAAGATACAAGAGAGTGCAGCAAATCCTCACAATGATGAAGCTAAAACCACAGACAATGTTTTGGGATTTTTCCTTGATGTATTATTTCAAAGTTTTAGTTAATTGGTTGAAAGAAATTTCCCTGAACTGTTCAAATTAGATAAAACTTCAACAGAAGTTGTTCAGGACACTACCTGTGTGTTAGTTGGGGATTTTTTTGTAAGAGTGAGCTTTCAAGTGACATTATAACTTTTCAGAACAGTCAAAGTGAAGATTATAGAATTATATTATTATTATAATATTATAGAATAACAGTGTATTTAAAAAGCTGCCATTAACTATTGCTCAACTAACTGACTGTCTTCACTTCAGCAAAGATGTGCTCTACCTAAGGAGGTCAATACTCCCATAAAGGGTCAGAAGAAATGATTCATAAGATGGGAAAGCAAAAAAAGGATTCCTCTGCACTGAGCACCTGACGCATACCTGTCGTAGGTGGCCACCATGAAGTTGAGCAGCAGCCCGATGGACTGCTCCACATTGATCTGGTGGGTGGTGGGCAGCCGCTTGTTGAGCTGGTAGTAGATGGAAGACAGGATGGTCTCCAGCCGCGACACATTGATCTCAGCATTGTGGTCCAATGTGTTGAGCCCATTGTCACGAAAGGCTTCGATCATGTTCCAGACATCCACCAGATGAACTGTGAGAGGGGGCCAGTGGGGGCAAACAGACAGGCAGTGATCAATTAAGTCTGTATTCATGTTGGAACAAATGTTTCTGTTGGTCACACAGTTGAAAAGAGGGGAAAGTGTTTATGAATCTACATGCTCTTACGGTTGCATCTCTTCTGCACAAACCGCAGTTTGCAGGCAGTCCTGTAAGTCGACAGTCTGATTACATCAAAGTTTTGGGCCCCTGAATCAAAGAAAAACATAAAGAACAGTCAGATGAATTGTGCCCGTCAAGTGAATTCTTTCCAACACAATCAGCTTACTGAGGGTGCATTTAAACACTATCACTTTATTTGTGTGGGAGGAACTGCACTGTACGTGTGAGGCGCCATGAATCTCCTGCGCGACTCTGAGCTAGTCAAAGAGTTACATGAGCCGCTGCTGACTATGAATAGTGAAAAGAGATTTCTCTCAGTCGACTCCACTCACTCATTTCCATGAAGAGCTGTCTCTTCTCCACCATGGCCTTGCCTCGTTTACTGCCTTCCTCGATCATTCTGTGGCACATCAAACAGCAGAGCAAGCGATGCTTACAGACAGTGGCAGGTTAATGAATAAAACACAGTTTCTACTGTCCAAAATCAATCATAATGATCATCATTTATACGTATTTAATTAGTACAAGTCAAGAAAATATGTCAGACCTTTCATTTTTCTGGTAGGCCTAATATAAATGATTAGCTTTAAACATAATTTTTAAACACACAGGATCTGGCGTTGAAAGTATGCATGCATGTATGTGTGCATTTATTCCACCTTTCACCTGCTACGTGGTCATCTCCTCCTGAACACCATAGGGATACAGTATGTTCTTTGATCTTTGTTATTTCGCCTGTGCTTCGAGGACCGATGTCTTAGTCATCGTTCCAGCTATTCACTGTATGTATGGATTTAACTGCCTGAAAGTTATGAAATGAATGGTTTCTTCACCAAGGAATCTCACTGATTTGAAAGAGTGGCCTTAAAATTAGACTGAATTGCCACTTTGTGTCACTTAGATCAAGATGGGATAATAATACAGATGTTGGATGCAGCTGAAGAGACAGAAAACTAGAGATATGTTTTTAATCTGATGGATCACTGACCAGCATACCTATCTTAGCTCACTAACAGACTGTTGCAGAAAAATCCAACTTTAATTTAAGGAACTTAGCGTTAAATCTGGCTTGCCTGGCTCTGCTACCAGCACCACTAAAGCTTACTAATTAACATGTTATATCTCATTAGTTTAATCTCCACGGCATCCAAAACTGTTTAAATATAAATTGGTAAAGGGGTTTTGTGTCCTGTTTTGTTTCTTGACCATGCTAATTTTCTGCTAAGCTGAGTTTAAAGAAAAAAGGAAAAATAAATGCCTGTCCCAAAATGTCAAACTATTCCTTTAAGAGTGTTAACAATCTCTTTTTACCATCTACACAGAGAAAAATGATACGTTTATAATGCTGCTGTCAAAAATGAACCCTTTTCTACAAAGACTTCAGTCTTAAGGATGCAGGTATCAGATTGTAAGAAGGAACAAAAAGGACACTGATCTCGGTGTCAGCTCTGTTCTTTGTTTCCAAAAAAAGTTCATTATTTGTGTTTTTTATGTCTCAATGCAGCGCTCAGTGGCACTCCCTTTGAAATGATACAGGTTTCCTTATTTCAGTCATTCCTTCATTTAACTATTCTTCAAAAAGTGCCAGCAGGGCTTTTAATGTTGCGATATAAGTCATTTTTCTTAACAGGCAAGCATTTCAATTTAAAAACAGGTCAGATGCTCTTTAACACATAATTTTAATATTGTACATTAAACTTGAATAAAAGCATTTACCTGTTGCTGGCTGAATGTCAAACAAAGTGAAGCCCTAAACGTCAACCCTGCAAAGAAAATCCAATTGAAAAGAGTTAGTGACGGTGTCTTTTGACTTCGTGCCACCATTACTGTAAGAGATAAGCAATTCCTCGCTGACAAAATGTAGTTGACTTTTAAATAAGTAATTAACACCTCCCCTCTTTCCCTCCTTCAAGGACTTCATTAACTCTCAATTTGTGCTTTTGTTTCCCCTCCCTCTCTTCCTGTAGAGATATTGGTGAGCTGGCTGGGGAACACTCCAGCGCCTGTGGTCTGTGCAAATGATAATTCTCCATGACATCCCGCTCAACAGTGACTGCATCCTGTGGGCTAATGACACCGGCTGAGCTGCAAAGGAGCCACTTAATGATGACGGACACAGAGCACATCACATCTGGCCAATGAGTGAGAAGCCCCGGACAGGCTTGGGCCGGGGGGGACCAAAGTGTCCAAAACGTGTCTGGATCACATGCATGTTCACAGGGTGCAGGACCCAGGTTCTGCTATCTTCAGGGAAACTGCAGGCAGAGAGGATTTTTATACTTTTTTTTGGCTTTTGTTTGCATCAAACCTTGTTTTAGAGATACTCTCCATCTCACAGTGATCTCTATTGTTATGACAGAGGCTCTTTCCAGTGACTAACTTGCTACTCCAGCTTCTGGTGAGTGGTTCTTATTGCTGGTTACAGTCACCAGAAATGTCCATTGAAATGCAATGATATTCAGTTCAAACATTATGTCATTTATCATGATGAAACATGATTAGGGTTACACATAATGGTTATTATCATTATGGAATAATACTTTTCTCACTCTGTTAATTAACTGTCTATAAATGTCACAAAACTGTACAATTAGTTCATCAACAGAAAACAATTTGGATAATTGATGGTAATTTTCAAGCAAAAATACAAAACATTTGCTCGTTGTAGCTTCCAAAATGTAAAAATGTAATAGTTTTTGTGTCGTATATTTTAGTAAATTGAACATTAGATTTTGGACTGTTGATCAGACATAACAAGACAGTTGAAGATGTCACCTTGGGCTCCGGAAAGTTATAAGAGTCAGTTTCTACCCTTTTCTGACATTTTATAGACAAAACATCATCAGGAAATTCATTGGGAGACAAATCCAAAAGGAAATAATTATCAGTTGCAGCTCTACCCATCACTATTCCCTCAAGGTGACATCTGTAAATGTATTGTTTCTTCCAGCCAACGATCCAAGCCCAAGAAATATTGAGGAGCTGAAACTGGCAAATGTTTTCCGGGAAAAAATGGCTGAAATAATTGATCAATGAATAAAAAAAACTATTGCCATTTTTTGAGCAAATGATTGAGTATTTAATAGCTTTACCTCTAATAATGATCACCACCAGATACAGCTGCTTTCTAAGACACCAATAAACCATTTGTGCTAAATTAAACAGGAGATTTAATGCTCTGAAATGGCCTTGTGGCCTTTCTGTAGCTTAGTCAGGATTAAGGGTTCACTCTGGCCACTTGAAAACACTTGGTCAGCCTGAATACATGTCAAATGAGGTCCTGAATGGGGAAAACACACACTGTATTTGTGCATTTTTCAGGGATGACATGTCAGAGAAGCACAGCTGTAGTTTGGGGGAAAGAGGAGCGAACATTTGCTATGCAGTGGGAGACTCAACAGACACATGTCAGCAAAATAACACAATGGTTCATTGTCAATATTCAGCCTATGAAGTAACTGCAGAAATTCATGAGTAGGCAACTCAGGCCTTGCATTCGCAGCCAATATTCAGAGAAAATGTCAGTGGTGCATGGCAGGAAATGACAGCTTCATCCAGGAGTTGATTATTTCATGCCATATAAAGAATCAGAGACAAGTTGTTAATAATTTATAGACAAGATGAATTCACAGACCAGAGCACATTCAAAGACCAGAATCAGTGTGCTGAAGCTCTGATTTTATGGGATTTTTAAAAAACTGCATTCACTATTTTGCAAATAAATATCATAAGCTCGCAGTTATTTTAATATCAGCTGTTTTTGGATACAGTACGGATGTGTTCTTCTCATTATAGGCCCGCAAAGGTGCATTTTACTGTAACCGCACCTTCAGCTTCGAGGTAATGACAACATCCTTTGACGCGAGTCAACATAAGGACTCGGTTACTGCAGTGCCTCCCTTCCGCTGATATCATTCACTTCTCGGTTTCTACGAGCCTCAAACCCCACAGTGAGCAAACCTGCAACACTTCAAATTCACTTCTGAGGCGACGGCAGGACACAAACGCAGCCATATTGCTGATTTAACTGCCCGTTTACCTTATTTCCGCAATGGGAATGGTGTGTCGTGATGCCCATAAAATTTGGGGTAAGAAACAATGGCAATCCTGCATCTTTTCATTTCTCACTGGTGCCTCAACAGCCGAATGAGAAGCATAGCGGGGAACTGGCCTTTAACGGAGGAAAATCACGCAGGTTGCGTTTAGAGCATCACCATCATCATCATCCTCATCATCGGTGGCGGCGGCAGCAGCAGCATCAGATGAGGAGGATAAGTGTCCAGGGTGAATAAGGAGGATATTTCCTCCGTGATTCACAGCCGCACTCTCACCTTTGAGGAATCCACGCGTGTGTCCGCCGACGTTACAGCTGTCCGAGCGATGAGAAATGACTCGGACGATCCATTATCGTATTTCACTCTCCTCTTCCGTATCATCCGACTTCAATCTTGGGAACTGCGGTTGTAGCCGCACACAGAATTGTACAAGCGCCCCGCTCCGCGCGGCATCATCAGCGACCCAGCGGCAGAGGACGGCAGAGCAGAGCGCAAGCAGGCACGGAGATGCCATGCGCGACCACCTACTATACTTTACGCATGTGCGCACGCACGCTGGTTAAAGGAGCACTACTACTATTGCTGCTTTTACTCTGAATTATGATTCTCAAAATAGAGCGGAGGGAAAAAAACAAGAAAAACAGATTAAATTGAATTTAAAGGGATACTCCAGCGATTTCCTATTATAGTGTCATAGAGTCGGGGGACACGAAAGAGACAGATATAAAAAAAAAATGAACACAATCACAGCCACAACAAAGGCTGGGATAGCCTGACTTTATGAGTCAAGCTCCAAAAACACTGGATCCTACATTTCCCACAATGCAACAAATCAGCATGACTGTAGGAGATTCTTTCTTCTGCATGCACCAGCTGCATTCTCAGTTCAGTGTTTCCTTTCACTAAAATCCTAAATGTATGACTAAACATAATCACCCTTCCAGTTAATGTAACTACAAAAACCCCATGAATGTTAAAACAAAACACTGTGTCACACAGTGTTGTAGTTGCTAACCCAGAATCCAAAAGTGAATTAATTCTAGCACCAGACTTCATCACAGGTTTTTCTCAGCAGCGTGATCTTTAGTTTCAGCTCACAGTTCCAGCAGCAGCAGAGCACTCAGTCAAGCTTGGTGATTGGATGCTTCTTGTCAAAATGCACACTGGGGAGTCATTTATTGAGTTCTGTCCCATAGTTTTCTGTATGTAGGTTTGGAACTTTGGGATTTTATCTCCAAAAAAAAAAAAGTTTTCTGATTCAGTTTTGTCATTGTTTTTTCTCATGATTCAAGAGTTTCTAGCTGATCTAAACTGTCGACGTGCTTCAACTGTGAGTCACGAAAGTTTCTATAGGAAAAATCAATGAGACAAACTTTGAAAATCACACTTTCTGGTTTGAAATTTGAAAGCTTCAAGGCAAAACTGAGACATATTGTCCTGTTTTGGCTCATATTGTTAGGTAAACCTGTCTGTATCAGACAACATAGACACACAAAATGCTTCTCTTTTCATTATTTATTCATAATAGTCTATAACTTTAGATAAAATACACTTTGTTTACAAGTGCTGATTACTATATTACATTCACCCGGAGTTTAAATGGAGACAAAATGACACAGACATATTAAACAAATTTACCTAGTGATAAACGTGACATTTTAAAATGCTGGAGACTGCCCATGACACTCCTCCCCACCCCCCACAGTCAATTCTAATGAAGTGCTCCTCTGAATGCACACACAACAGGTAACTTCAGTGACAGGGGGGACTGCTGCCTGACTCCATTTTCAGTCCTTATTAACAAAGATTTCAGCTGCCTTTTGGGTTGATTGGTTTTGTTAATTGTTCTGCAGTGCAGTCGAGTCCCCAACTCTACATGAGTAAATACAGCATCCTCACATCACATTTAACCAAATAAGACCTAAATATTTAGGTGGGATGAATGAAATTTGTGTTAACAGAATCGAATACTGGTAAGCCAGTTTTAGTGAAATGACTACACTAAATTTGTGTGACCCTCTTGTGACTCTAGCCTTACAGTCTAGAAACCAGTTTTCCACAAGACATAAACCCCCATCTAATAACAAATACATTTAAAAATGGACTTTGATTAATCCATTGATCTAAAAATGGTGCTTTAAAAGCATATCTTTTTTTGTTTTCATAAAGGTAATGACACAAATGCAAATGGGTAAAATGATACAAATGTTAGACAACATTTTTATGGAAAAACATAGACCAATGGTCCAATTGAAAAAACCTGGGCCATACAGAATATTGATACCTGGTCAATTTGAATTATAAAAAGTCAAGTTATTTTCTGTATGGTGGTCTGTCCAGTCTGAAGAAAATCATAGGAAAAATGGACAGCCGATATATTATTATAGTAAATACCCTGTTGATTTTCAAAAACAATTAGCAAATAGATTTTTATATTAAAATATATTAATTAAAATATATTACTTTGATTAACTAGTCAAACATTAAAAACAAGTTCTGATTATTTTGTTTTATTTAAGGTGACTTTGGCATATAACCTTGGAAATAATTGCTATAAAACAGGCCTACGTTGCACCTCCAGGAGATTTCAAAATATAGATTGATGCATGTTAATTTGCAATCAGCGTGAACACCTGAACAAACCAGACGAGGTAACTCTTCACACTGGCCTTTTTGCATGTTCATATGTGGTAAAGTAAGCATAACTACTGTGTTAACATCATAACAACGCAGCTACAACACAGTGTTCACACCACAAATGTGCTGGTTCATCAGTGCACATCATACACATACATAACTATACATTAAAAAATTGGCCATTCAAAAGTGAAGTGTTACGCCCAGCTGTTGATCGGTGTCATATTGTACCTCGAAATCATTTTGTAAAACTGAAGCATACTATGCTGGATCATTCTAATGATAAAGCATTTAGCGTTTTAGCATAACTTACTGTTTTTATCATCTTTCCTCCCACAGTAAAAATAATTATATAATTAACAGCTGGATATGCTCAAGCAAGGTGTGCGGCATGAATAAAATAAAATAAATTTCTACATCTAGGTATATGAGCAAATATTTACAGTGGGAAAAAAAGCCCCCCAAAAATTGTCATTTTCTCCCCGCGCCTTAAGTGTTTTTTTTCTTTTACTGTTTGCCACTGTGGATCTATTTATACAGACATACAGGCGTGAGAAAGAAAACCCACCTCATGGGGAAGAATATCTACAAACTGGCTTTGCGGGGAAAAAGGTTCACACAATATGAAATGAGTCTGGACCTTGACCTGGAATGGGTAAAGATCTCAATTTGTCAAAGGAGACATGAGGGGGAAAAAAAAAAAGAAATATATATATATATATATATATATGTATGATTTTTTCAACTATAATTGAATGTAAGTGCTGTACACAGTTACTACCGTTAATCCAGGTGGTTTTCAAGTGCTACGCCCTGTAATTGATAGAAAAACGATGCAATGTGCAATCCTCACAAGTCATTATCATTAAAAATGCCTTTTATATTCTCTTTTTAAAACTATACATGCTCTTTCTAACTTTTCAATATGAGTGTGTTTAGTAATAATTGTACAGTTTTTGTATAAAATAGTTACTGTAAGTTGCACTTCCCTGCCATGCGTGCATAAATGCCAAATAGGAGGTACTCTACAACCAATGATTATCATTAGCGCCCTTTTTTTTGCCTTCAACCATGACTGATTAGGCCCAATAATAAAAAGTGTCAGTCTAAAACACAACAACAGTCATTATGTTCTACAAAAATAGCAACATTCATTTTTCCCTCCTTTTTTTAAAAACTACACACACACACACACACGCATTTAAAAAAATATATCACACTAACCGAGCCGAGTGCAAACATTGCCAGATTTTAGATTTGTCACACACCTGACAGACTAATGATTTGATTAAAAACTGATTGACGTTTCTACCCCAAAAAAAAAAAAAAATTGCACAAAACAATTTTTCATAGATGTTGGTGAAACAAAAGACCATCCAGTGTAAAGCCTTGCCGTCCCAGCAGTGACCAAATGCTGGTTGTTTTGTCGGAAGCACGGCTACTCTGCTCCGCCCAAACACTGACCGGCTCTGCATCGCTTTTGGATGACCTGCATCTGCTTTGTGCCTCGCTTAAACACAATAAAACCATAATATCTCTTCATTATTATTCATTTCATGTCATCGTACAACTAGGCATGACACGCACAGTTTCGATGGGCCGATGCAGTCATCGTGGCAAAAGGCGCCACATCCTTTGCACATGATCATAGCCTTTAGTCGGCAGTAGCATTTAGACTGAACATCCTCCATGTTGGAGGTCTCAACATACGACTGTTCAGGTGAGGGCTCGCCCTGGTTGCCGTGATCTAACGAGTGACCAGCAGGTATTGTGGTGACGGTCACTGAGAAAGACATTACGCTCCCATGGACAGTGCCGCCATCAGCCTCTGATGAAACTACGGAGGAGCCAGTGCCTGCAGTGTTGTGGTTCAAAGTGTGAGGTACAGACATGCTGATAGTCCCACCGTAGCACGGTGCTGCCACGGGTTCCTGATTATCGAGCGTTCTCTGGGTTTGAAAGGCAGATGGGCGCTGGTGACTGGGGTCCACTTGGGTACGATATGGCTCGGAGTTTCCTTGATTACTATTGCAGAGTTCGAGGTGCCTTCGGTGTGACTGAAAAAAGAGGCTGGTGTCTTTGGCTGTCACACTGGTGCTGTTGTTGTCAGCACCGGCTGCAGTGCCCTCTGATCCAGGCTCAGTCTTTACACTGGAGCAATGCTGAATGCTCCCCGTTTCATCAGACTTGGTCATTGAGTATCCCTGCTGCTCTGTTTTAACCCCAGAAACAGAAGAGAAAACTTTCCTGGCTGGTTCCTCTTCCTTAGCTGCCTCCTCTCCTTCTGTGCTTTCCCTTTTTAAACTGGACACAGACGTATTTGGGATGGCAGAGTGGTGCAGCCTCTTGCTCTCTGGTCCTCGGCCGTATGTGGACACATTAAGTAGGTAATGTCCTGTCATGGCAGGCCTGGGCATCCTCTTACGACCGAAAAATCCGACTGAAATCCTGGATTGGTCATGACGCTGTTCTGCATGCACCAGCTGATGAACTTTGTAGTGAGGCTGCTGGGGCCCCATACCACCATAAGGCTGGCTCTGCTGGACTTTCCTCTGCATTAGAGCCTGTAGAATCTGCTCCTGAGTCTCCTTATCAGGCAGTTCCCTGTGATGTCTCGAGTACTCTGAGAAAACTCCTGCTCGTCCTGTTGTATTGAACTGGGAAATCTGCTTATCAGCCCTGTGTTCAGCAGAGTGTGACGTCTTCCCCTTACTACCAGAAGGTAAGCTTGACATTTTCACTTCCAGCTTGGATAGCGGTTTTGGGAGAATCTGTTCCAAAGGGACCTCTTTGCCCTGCAGGAGCTGCGTGACCAGTGGGTTGTTTGCAGGGATACAGGAGCTGCTCCTGGTTGATGCTCCAGCTGGTGATTGGGTTTCCTGTCCCTTCAGAGTGTGCACAGATGAGGGAGTGAGTTGTGTTAATGTGTTTAAACTCTGCTGAACAGTATGGGGTCCCACGCTGACATGGCCTTTGTGTTTTTCATCAGTTATGCTTGGGTAAACAGTCTGAGACCGGTTTGGGCTTAGCTGACCAAAAGAGTCCAATGAGCGAGACGGAGGTGTACTGGTCTGACTGCTGCTGCTGCTGTCGGAGGCTGGTAACCTGGTTGATGCCTGTGGGGATGTTGGACTAGGACTGGGTGATGGCTGCGTCTGCTCACCACTACCTCCCCCCGGTCCTGGGCCTGGCACAGCTCCCTTTGATGCAGATGATACTGCTGCGGCTGCCACTCGCTGCGCTCGGGCAAGCTGAGCTTTGGCTTTGATGTCGGCTAAAGTGCGAGCACCAGTGCGGCCTGGGCTGCTAAGCGGGGCCGGGAGGGGAGTCCTGGGTGAGACTTGGCTGGGTGACAGAGGAACAGGAAGAATTCTTGACACTGGAATCTACAAAGTGAAAAAGAGAGTTTATTTTAAGATATGCATATATAAAGAAAAACATCCATAAAATAAATTAAACTTTAAGGTCCTTTTCAAATGGCTAAATAATCAATTTCAGTGTCAAGTTATTGTCTCCTAACAGCTCCAAAACACTGCTGAAAGAAGCTAATTTAGGGATTTACTAGATGAGCTAAGAGTGAAACATACTGAGCATAAAGGACAAACAGCAGAGAAATGCAGGAGGGGTTTCACAAATTTCTGGATATTTTGATCATATTTTGACACACTGTGCGTCTCCATTGCACCTGTAATCTACTCGAACTGCTTTGAACGCAAGCTGACTATAGCTGTCACTCCTCTGCAAAGGAACAAGCTATAAACTTGTCAGAGCCATGTTTCAAGTCAACAGGTGGTGAGTTTTTGATACTCAATAGGCAAATCAAATCAGAAATGGCTTTGAATTCACAAAAAGTTTCCTACCTTGAGCGGTGGAACCCTCTGATTTGTCTGCGTTGGTGTTGGAGGACTAGATGTAGATGATGCTGGTGGAGATACAGAAGAGACTGAAGACACGGAGGAAACTGAAGACATACGGGACCTTTTCTCTGGCGTCAAGTCACCCTCCATCTCACTGACAGATTTCCTTTTCAGTGGCTCTGAAGGTCCCCTGGGCTCAGAGATGACCTCTCTGCTCTCCTCGGCAGGCTTAACCGCAGAGGCCAGCTGATTCTCTTTTAACTCTGAACTGGTCTTCTTCACAGGCGATTGGGAGAGTTCTGTGTTCTCCTCCTTCACTTCCTCTTTATGCTCCTTTTCAGGGGGCGTAGCAATCGCAGGCCGTTCAGTCTGTCTCTCAACCTCAGGTGTCACCACTGCAGGTGTTGGCGGAGACTGCGCTGCTGTGCTTAACTTACGATCTTCAGCATACTGTGAGCGCCGTGTCTTCATGGGCTCTGTGGTAAAGACGGTTTCTTTCAGAGGCTCCTGTGTTGGCTTCATGTTTTTCACAGTGCTGGCAGCAGCATCAGTCTGACTGCTGTCCTTGGTGCCCTTGGGTTCCTCCGGTGCTTGAGCGGCAGGCCCTGTCTGATGAGATGGGGACTGGGGCCTCACAGACTCCTGATGCAAATCAGACTTTGTCAGCTCTTTGGATTCCTCAAAGCTGAGCCCAGAACTATACAGAGACAGGAGAAAGCGGTGGAAAGACATGCAAAGAAATAAATCAAAAAAACATTTGCTTTCTTTCTGAAAACACTGAACTTTTAAAAGAATTGTTAAGAAAGTTGGGAATGTTTACAAATTTTGGTTACTAATATTGTTTCACAGATTGCAGAAAAAAACACTAGCACAAAATATTTGTTTACTTTTTTACTCTGATTGCCTCCATTTGTGTTATTTTTGAGATGCTGAGTTGATCTGAATTAACATTAAGTCCTGGGTGGTAAGAATCAACCATTCTGTATTTTGCAAGTCACCCAGTGACAGTACTACAATACTGTCTTGATACACGATCAACGAACCTCCTATTTAGAATTTACATTCTTAAGCAGCAGATCAATCTCATTTCACTTTAAACAATGCAATAAAATGCATTTATGAATTTGGACATTCAGTTGAGAGTTCATTGCCCAGCAGATAGAGGGCTTTTAATTTGAAATGGGTGGTCTTTTGGTGTTTGGGAAATATGAAAAAATATGCCTTCAATGCTGAACTGAACAAAATTAACAAATCATAAAATAATCAAAACTGAAGCAGAACCTACTTTTCTCCATAATAGTTCTCAAAGAAGGCCTCCTTCCAGTGCTCAACTTTCTTTTCCTTCTCAATTTCTTGCCGCATTCGCAGCTGCAATTCAGGAGTGAATTCCCCTGAAAAGGGAAAAGGTTGCATAATAAAATAAAAAGGTTACGTTATACCTGGGTGCATACTTTAAATGTGAATTGAATGCAGTTATCATCAGTTATAGAAATGGTTGCACCAACCTTCAGCCAGTCTCTCCTTCCAAGACTGTGCTGCTGATGTGAAAAACTCATTGTTTAAGGCAGAACTGGTGACCTTCAGAAGGCCGTCCATGCAAGCCTGGGGAGAGGAGGCACAATGTGTGACTAACATCACCACAATCACTGCATCAGTATATCGACAAATGCTCTCCATTGCTAATGTACAGAAGAATCAGGGCTCTATATAGACGTTCTCAGTTTTTTTCTTTCCAAATTGATTCATGAGAAAGTTTAACACATTGAAACATACTGAGCATGCTGAGCACATGACCATAGACAGGAAAGATGTAAAATGGACAAATATTACACTTTTGACATTTAGCTCAAGAAGATGAAACAGAAACATAAAAAAGTAAGTAATTATAATTTTAGAGCCACCTGCCGGTCAACTTCAGGCAGAAGTTTGAGCAGCCTCTGTTGGCATTCTGGGGGTAGGACGGAGAAAGTGTGCTTGTTGATGATTGCCCGCAGGTTGGTGTTCACCAAAATGGAGTCTGGTGTTTCCACATCTATTTTACACTTGGTACGTTTCAGTTGCCCTGCAATACAAAACAGGAAACAGATATAAGCTGAGACAGAGCCAGCAATGTAAGAGACATGCTGATCTTGCAATTGGCATTGAGTAATTTACTCTCACATGTAGTTCTATATTTTGTTTAGTTCTGCTACTGTGGGATCATTTCACTTGTTCCTGGAGAAAATCAAGTTGACTTGAGTCCAAACAAGCAGGCAGATAGAAGTTTGTACCCAACTGATGATATATTTTTAAACTATTTTAATGGAATAGGTTAGGGTTATTCTAAAAAGAACTGTAAAAAAAATTCCCATGAATAGACCAAAACCAGCAATTTATATATCTGTCTCTCAGTGCTTTCTGACTTGTATACTCTGTCGAAGGCCTAAAGGTTCCTACTCAAGATACAAAGCTTTTAAAAGTACAAATATATTGTTTCATTCTCGTAAAAAGGCTTAATAATCTCTGATATCTACTCAAACAGGAGTACACAGTGCATGTGTTGGGGACTATTTTAAGCTGCAGAGTAACACTTTTTGGTGTACTGGTGAGTAATCACAGAACCAGGACAGTGTAGCTGAGATGTACTAATACTTTTTTTCTCTCCAGAATTGAAGAACATATCATCCAGTGCAACCATGTGCTGATTTCTGGTAAACAATGATTGGCTGTGGTGAAAAGCAATATGCTAAAGTAGGATTTGGCAGCACAGGAAATGCTGGTTTCAGTGGAAAAAATATTCTGTGGAACATCACCAGCTTGTTTCTTAAGATTTCTGAACCAATGGATAAAATTGAGGTAGATGTCAGACTCACCTGCACTAAGGCGCCCTGATCTCTGAGGAACCTTCCTTGGGACGACTGTGTGGCACAAGTCTGTTGAGACAGAGGGAGAGAGTGAAAGGAAAAGCTGTGAGAAATTGCAGGGATCTAACTGTTTCTGCACTGATGATGCCAATTAAATGAGTCATGCTTGGATGATGATAATACAATGCCTTTTTTTTGCACTGCATCAATATTGGTCATCTATCTATTTAACTGTTTGTAATATCATGCAAGGCACATTAATAAAATGTCCAAACTGACTGAATATCACACCTGATTTCTGTGAGCTTGATCTACAGATGTTCTGCAAGCCCAATGCATAACTATTGATTTGATTTGATATTGTATTTGATGATATAATAACTGTCACCTACCAGTCTTTGTAGTAATGTCAGCCATATCTTTGATGGTTTTCAGAAGCAGTCTGGGACTGGAGGTGGTTGGCATTCCCCCCTGTCTGCGCTGGTTTCTCTGCTGCTGCTGCTTCAAGGCCTGAAAATGAGCAAAATAAGGAAGGAACAAATAGGCAGCAGCATGAGAAAAAGAGAGTGTGAATGTGTCTAACCCTCTGTTCCCCTGCAACTACTCCCTCAGGGCCACTTGCCTGGTTAAATAACAGCTAAATAACAGTGCAGCAATGAAACACAGGTTGCATAATACAAGTTTAAATCATCTCTTTGTTGTAAATCTGTCAAGATGTCTCATCACCTCACAAACACAATGTCAACACATTAATAAAGCAATTCAGCTGACTAAAAATGAAATCACAGAAGAAAAATACAGAATTGTCTTCCTCAGCATGAATATTTCAGCCAAATCGCCATCTTCTAGTGTTGCCTACGCCCAATAAATGAATACAAATTGGTCTCACAGAGCTGAAAATTCCACACCAGCACAGATGGAGTGAATTACAATCTGTGCAATCAAGTGAAATCTAATTAAATGGAACACAAAAGGCAGAAAGCAGCCAATAGGAAAATGTTGAACGGGTAGATTATGAGAACATTAATACTGTAAAACCAGCTATAGGCATTTTTCCCTGACGCCTCATTGTTTTTAAATAATCAGCACAAGATGTTGCACGGACAGTTTATAGAAGGATAAACGTGGGTTATGTACATGTTTATTGAAAACTTGTCAGTGAAACATTTAGCTGGTGAAATCTGCAGAAAACTTTGCCACATCTCATTTGCACTCTCTCTCTCGTCTTTCATGTGTGTCCTCAGCTGTCAGTCTCAAAAAAAAAAGCAAAAATGTTAAAAAAGATAATATAAAAACACAATATTTTATGTTAAACTTAACATGAAGGTTTACATGTATGTATTTGTTTGATGCAGAGTGGGGTAGTAGGGATTTAACCAGTGTGGGTGTAAGTGAGTTTGAGGGTGTGGCAGGAACTAATGTAACATCTGAGACATTGTATTTGCACAAATAGTCAATATGGCAGTAAACAATTTAAAAAAAAACAGAGAATACATCAGTACCTGTTTCAAAGCTTTCTTGCTGTGTTTCTGTGAGGGAGAGATGAGTTTGCTGGTGGGGACAGAAGGCGACGAGCATCGAGGTTGCGGAGAAGACGGCTGTGACTGCAGCTTGGAGGGAACTACGAACACAAAGAGCACAAAACAGATGTTACAAAATACACTACCTGAGGCTGCTGCACATAATGCTTTTGTTTTGATGAAACTGAAACCAATACAGCACACAAAGGGGCAGATTACGTTGCTTTGCTAAAATATCATATGGGCTGAACATCTCAATAGGAAGATTGCTTACAACAACCTCACTTTTGTGAATTTCTAATACAAACACCTTTGCTACATACTGTAGCAGCTCCACTTAATTTGCGTTTGACTTTGTGGTTCTTTGCATTGATTAGTTCAAAAATAAATCAGTATTGGAGTCCTCCCACTCAAATGTTAAGCAGGGTTATTTGCTTGGCAGTTTTTTCCTTGAGCATAATGAGGAAGTGGTCACGGGTCATACAGAGAAAATACAGTTTCCTGTTTTAACAGTCACTTAAAATATTCAAGTGGCAGAGAGAAATAACAAGTCAGTGAGAGCACCACCGGAGGAAAACACAATAATTGGTACTTGAAGAAAAGCTCACTCGTTGAAGTTGCTCTGCAATCAGGCACAATCCGGTGTGCAAGAAAAGAGCAAAAACTGTTATGATGTGACCATCAAGTGCAGCCTGCAGCATCGGCACCGACAATTAACGGAAGACAGTATGGACATGGCGCGCTTCTTAAAAAGATAAAACCCACCTTTCGCTATCATCGTGTCTGATGCTCAGTGTACTCCAAGAATGATATGGTGATGAAATTGTGCCATTTAAGTCTGTGGTAAAGCCACTTTATCTCAAGACGCCTCTTCTACTGCTACTTCATCTGGTTTCCTGCATTTCCGCGATGACTTGTAAGAACGACTCAGAAGGGGCGTTAACTCTCAGAGTCATAACAGAGCAAGGTAACCAACCAGTGAAAATCAGCTAATAAATGCTATGCTACAGTCCTTATTGTGTTATTCTTTATCAAAGGAGAATTGCGGTATCTTTCGCCTGTATTAATTATCCCTAAATGATTGCTGACTGGCTTTTTTTTCTTGTTGCATGTTTCCATTATGCAACAAGAAAAATGCCCTTTATCTGCAAAACTACAAACAAAACATGCATATAAAGATACTTTAGTGATATTTATAAGCTATGAAGTAATGGGGACATTTTATGATTTTCTTTCAGATTCTTTCATATTCATTTTTGATATTTGCATTTAATTAAGTGATTAAAAATGTTGTTTAGTGATTCCTGGGCGACCCCAAAAAGATTTTTGTGGTCTATAGCCATACATGAAGAAGTGACTTAAGGGACGCAGTGACACAAACAAACTGCTAATAATGAGCCTGTATGTGACGCACAGTACCTCTCCGCATCCATCTTCCTCTCCTGCCCTCTTGAGTTATGGCACCGCTGTTGTTTTCTGTGCTTTGGGAGTCAGAGAGATTGTCACTGCTCTCCTCAGAACCTTCTTCTGACAGCTCCTTTGCAACATCTGAGATGTCCTTCTACATAAAAAATAGAACACACAGAGTATGTTACCTTAATATTGTAGATATTAGAATAGAAGAGCAGAGATTCAAAAACATCTTTTCGGCATGCTAACATGATATTCAACCAAAACATTCATCATTTTCTGTGTATAAACATAATTATTCTGGGTTATCATGTCATGATGCTAATCAAGAATTATGCCTTCCTGCCCCTGAAATAGACTGACAGATGTTTGCAATTACCTAAATTAATAATTGTGAGTAATCTTCTTCGTTTGATTTCACTGGTTTTGTGTACAGTAGAGAAAGCTGTTTTATATCTAACTGACCTTTAATGTGTAGACCCCCATTCTGCCTGGAACTTTGTAGAAGATCCCCTCCTCACCACGAGAGTTTGTGTGCAGCATTGCATTCAGACATGCCAGCGGTGAGGTTCCACTAGATCATGGGAGAAAAACGCAAATTACACATCTGTTTCCCAATAAATCAGGCAGCTGGGAGAAAGACACGAGACGGGTAAATGCTGCTCTGATATCTGGGGAGAAATTGCTATCATGCATCAAGAAACATGTGTGAGTTCGGGAAAGATTTCCATCAGCACAGTTTCGAGGCAATTTGCTGGATGTTTAATACAGAATAAGTTGCATAAAAGTGGTTCAAGATTAATCTAGTCACTGTAGGGAACTGATAATCTCAGACTAAACTGGTCTGACGCAACTGTGTCTGTTGCATAGAAATATGTTCTAGTTAAGTCAAACATTTTCAAAACTCGCTTGAGTTACTTAGGGGTGTACAATAATGTCTCAGCAATCAAGCCACAGATGTATCTACAAAAAATTGTGAAGCAAAATTACATTTTGTCAACTCCAATTATTATTATTTTACTAACTAGAATATATTACTTAATGTATGCTAAGCATCATGGTTAGTAGTGCAGTCTAAAGAGAAAAATGCAACATCTGTTATCCATTTAGAAAATTACACTTGCTAGGCTTACAAATACTGTAGGCTAAAATCAGCCAGATAATTCATCTGCATTCACTGTATTGTTTGGACAATACAATGCTATAGCTGTGCTGAACTTTCAAATCTATAAAATCTAAGAAAACATTGCCCCAAGTCTCCACGCTTTATTTTGTTATAAGATCAAGTAATCAAGTCTACTGGAAAATAGAATCATGTTTTTATGCAACAGGTGGCTACAGCAAGTCTAGATGAAATAAGCGTGAGTCTATTGCTGCGTCTTTATGCAACTGAACTTAAAACATGTTATTGTTAATAACATGCAAAAGGCAAAACCAAACAACGTGGCATTGCAGTGAGTTTGTTAAGATAAGGGGTGGGGGGTCTAACTTGTTCTTACCTTCTGGATGACAACAGTGACAATGAAACAAAGAGAAATGAAACAATTATTAAGTAAAATAATCGTTACTATGTGAACAAGAGAAAGGAAAAGTTCATGGTATGGTATCAATAAGAAAGGGAGAAAGCTGTAGCGCTCTCACTCTCTCATGACAACGTTTCCTATCTATATGGCACTAGCTACAGTAAATCCACGATACTGGGAAAACATTTACCTTATTTCTTTAAGCCTCTCTCTTTGGATCACCTGCAAGATCTCTTTATGGCTCATGGGCGTATTAGGGTATTTCTCCAAAACCTAGAATAATAAAACAACATTGTCAAAAAAGGCATGATAGTATTGGTCAAGTCTGAGTGGCTGTCATATATATATTTGAGGTCTCAAAGCTACTTCAGCTTAAGTCTGAGATTTCACATACTGAGGCTTTCAAGCAGGTTTTTGCAAAACCTCAACTCCTTTAACAGCATAAGTACAGGACATAGTGCTAAGAACAATCAAGACCACAAATCTTTCACAAACTCTGAAGCCTTTTGCCTTTAACAGACTTAGATCTTCTGCTCTGATGTAGATGACTCTCTAGACAAGATGTTCATCAACCATAATGCTGACAGGTGGTTTACTAACTCACTGTTATCACTTTTACACATGGCTGTCATACTGTCACTACCATGACGTGAACAGGAAACATCTCAAACACTTAAATATAACGTTAACATTAGCTAAGAGAAAATCATGTCAACAAAAACATAGGACAGAATCACAACAGACACTTGTGATGTGACCACAGCATAACAAATCATTTTATTTTGCTCCTATCTTTCACATGCCAATTTGTAGCTCACACTGCAATTGTATATAAAGAATCTCAGAAAAAATGACTTTATAAGTATTTAGAAAACTAATGCCACTATTATCATAATTTATTTACAGTTAGCGGTTATGCAGTTATTTAAGCAAACTACCGTTACTCGTTGTAAATAGTTCTAAAAGGAGCCAATACACGAATGACCACACAAGCAAAACCGTTAACCTTACATTATGAAATAGTTGTTGGGAGTTTTCATATTTTGAAGTCATTAGCACGCTAAGCTAGACAGCTAGCTTCAAAGCTAGCAACATTCATTACTGTAGTCTGATATCTCACGAAACGTTGGCAGGTATTATATAAACTGAACCATCTGTTATTCAGTTATAGTAACAAAGGGCGAGTTGGTTTAATGCGGACATTGCACGATCCACTGCTTTATTTGTAGCTGATGTCAGACAAACTTGACAAACTGTGTTGCGTTAGCAGCAGCTAGCATGCTAACCTGGCTAGCGCGCAGCACTGACGTGATTACTTCATGGTTACTTTATTCGGCTTCAAATCGTGACAGACTTGGCACCAGTCCTGTCTAGACACAGCACACAGAGAGGTTTGGGGCAGATGCTTCAGTGCACACGACTGACATTCATTTGGCTGCATTTGAGCTCAACGGTGACAGCTGAGCAGAGCTACAAGGCTAGTGACAGCGCTCCTCCAAATGTCTAACCGTCAACACGGGCCTCGCGCGGTGTACGCAACATTTCGTCTTCACCAGCAGGTCATGAACTCATAAACACAGTTGTACAAGTGGGAGCGTTCAAGGAAAACAACCACAACAAACGGCAGACAAAAACACCTAGAATACCGTTTTAGCAGCTTCCGCCCACGTCCTCCCCTTCTTTTTCTTCTGTCTCTCCCTCATTGTTGGTGTCTTGTTGCAGAGTAGTGTTGAATTAGTCTGTTTCAGTTGAAATGTTGCTTTAGTTACCGCGTAAGATCCACTCCGTCTGCCATGTTGGACTTACTGTAAAGAGTCATGTGACTCCGAAGGAAACGTCATCTTACTGTATATAGCTGTCATTTCAAAGTCTTCAAGTTTCCCCTCATAGATTTATATAGCTGTCAACTGCAATTATGACCAGGATCACAACATTACCGCAGCGCTTGGGAAAATACAGTAGACAGTTCAAGATCATTTCAGTCTGTTTATTTTCATGTGTAAGCAAATGGACTTTGCACGATTTCACAACTATGAAAAAATAAGGCAGCTAATCAAGAGAGCATTGCAAGCTTTCTTCACAAGTTTTTGGCTCACAATTACATTAGCTAGAAATTGAAGCAACAATTCATCAAGCATACAGGCTAAGCCAGGGTGGCCCCCAGTATTTGGGGCCCTCATTTCCCCCATCACACTCCACTGTTTGGGCAAAACCAGATACATTTTACAGGTTTTAATCTTGAAAAAGATAACATGTGATTAATATGTTGCTGTTAAAAAAGTAAGCTGAAATTTAATCAAATTAAAAATATCAACTGTAAAGATCCCCTCTACAATTTACATATGCTGAACTTGCTTTTAGAAGATTATATTTTGGCTGTGCTATTCATTGAGACTGATGTAAGCCACAAGAAACGACATTGTTTTTAGGCAACAGTAGGCAAAAGTGATGTTTGTCTTTCCAGTTAAGTTGAATACATGCGTACTAAACTGACACTCTCTCAGAAAAAAAAAAGGTGTGAAATCAATTTTAAATCAAGGCATAAGTTTTCCCCGCATGTCTCCTTTGTGCCACCTTGAACTAAGGCCAGCCCTGTGAAGATTTGAGGTGACACATATCAGGGGCTCGTCTGAAGTGAACTTCCCAGTGGAAGATAGGCAGCAGAGGATGGCCTTTGTCTCTGAGAGGAAGCGAAACTCTGAGATTCTGATGTCAGAGTGGTGGATGATGAGGATGATGTGACAGATGCTGCTTGCGGTGCTTGATACCTGCAGATGATAATAAAAATAGATCGACTTGTTATTTAAGATGCAATGTGTTTCCTTTTCACTGTACAATATCACAGAAGAACCAAATCAATCTACAGTAATAAAGTGGCTAATCAGTAAACAGTAAATATTCAATAACGTGAGAGTTGTGTCATTTAAAAGTCTATACTGATGGACTTGGGAGGAAATTGGTTAACAGAAATGTGATTTGTAGTTTAAGTGGGAAAAAAACATGCAAAGACACTTGTAATTTAAATTATGACCTTCAGATTACTGTCTGTATACAATTACCAGCCCACCATTAACACCACCCATACATGGTTACTAAACATTATTTAACACTTATTTCAGACACTAAGAATGACCTGACATAGGAGTATGATTACAAATGACATCACAATTCATGACAGTTTTTTTTTTTTTACATAACTTTTCTACTAAAATATTCAGTCTTATTCTGAATCAAAGCTGTCAAACAAACTCCAGTATTTGTTATGCAAGACATCTGACTTCTTCCACAGTTTTCTCACCAGGATTGGGATTTCCTGACCCGTGACAAGGAACCGGTCCTCTCTCTATAGGGAACGTTTACCAGAAGGTCTCGCATCAGCCTGGGAGAAAAGGCTCTCTCCAGGTGAGTGCCGTTAAGGTTTAAGGTGAACATGGTTGGTGGAGACATGTCTAACTCCAACAGCATTATATTCTCAGCCTGTGAGAAGAGATCAAAGTGAAGTTGTAGTTAAGGTAGCATGATTGCATATGCAAATACATTTTGTGTAAAAAATTGTCCTGTTCCCTAATCTGATCATCTGTTGTGGAAATTTCTGGTTTTCTTCTACCCTTCACATTAAAACTCTTCCACTGATTTGGGTACATAATCTGTTCATTTTTATTAAAAGCTTTTATCATGAATCAGTAGTGATGGTTCACTAGCATAAGATGTAACTGTTCAAACTGTGAATGGTTTCCATGGCTACAAGCATCTTCACATCCTACAGCAAAGAAGGAGGCTGTGAACATGGAACTAGGCTGCATGAGACCACTGCTTCACATCTCTTACTGTGCTGTACTTTTGGCCAACTGTCCCCCGTGAATGTCCCAGCACTGACCTGGTATCTACATGGGGCCCCGGTTGCCGTGGCAACAGCCATCTGTGCATATTGGCTGATTGGCCTCTTGTATCCCACAGCTGAGAGAGGCCTCCTCTTGACCTGAGTGGGTGCACTGGGATACAGACATGGGAACAGAAGGATTTGGATTCAGATTAATACACTTAGACTTAGTTTAGCAGTTAAGACACAAACTTCTAAAACCTCAAGTGCCCCACATATGGTCATCTGATCAGCTTCCAACAACCCCCCCTCCATACTATCTTCCACTCAGGCATCCGACTGTGTCAGTGAAGACAGATACCAAGGGCTTATACATGTCTGCTTTATAATGAGATCTGTTTCTTGGAAAGGCAGAATGACATAGTTAGTTAGGACTTAGAGTTAACATGTGAGGTCATATTGCTTTGCAATCCTTCTGTGTATGTTTAAGGAAATCCTGACATTGGCGACTCCTAGTGGTTGCACTAGATTAGATACAGGAGCTGACTGATGCAAAAACGTAGGTTATTAGAATATAAAAAAGCTATAATCAAAATTATGTAAATGTAAACTCTGTTGCATCATCAGTCTGAGTATTGAATTAAAGGGGGTAATTTGTGCTTAAGTTGCTGTAAACCATGCCTGACTACTCTATATATGCTTCTTTTCCTATTTTCCATTCCTAGACCGGAGAATAGAGGACAAGCGGAGTTAAAATTGGACTGATTTTAAACTTGACATCTTACTTAAACACTTATACAATATAACTTACAGCTACGTTGCTATCAGGTAACTAATGATGCAGGAAGTGTTGTCTCTGCTGCCTCAGTGATGGATTGCTGAATGTTACTGATTTATAATTTGTTTTGGGATCTTTCTTTCTCTTATGTACCATTTACAGTAATCCACAGACCTCTCTGGAAGGACTGGTTGGAGTCTCCACTGATCCTCCTCGCAGTCAAAGTGCAGCCTGTTCATGATCTTGTTCTTTTCCTCTGGAGGTATGAAATTCTCAATCAGGAGATATCTGAAATGAGAAATGTAAGCACAGGACAGCAGGAAGCATTCCATTAAAACAACAAAAATCAAATAGTTTAACTATTCTAGAATAAATATAATATTTCCCATGGTATGCTAAAGAATAGTTTCTATGACTGGGAAATAGTGCAATTCTACTATATTACTCATAATAAAACCAATACAGCAGAAAGCCTTTCTTTTCCCTGCCTTTTACATGTTACATCCTGATTCATCCTTCTCTGACTGAGCAGATATACAGTACAGCAAGTATAGTCTGAAATCAAATTAGTGAAGTGTGTTGTTTGATCCTGTGTTACTCACAATGTAAACTATTAAAATAAAGAAATGCAGTTTAAACTGTTCTAACTGTGCATTGTCATCCTTGGGTTTTTTGAATTTGATTTGCAGGGTATTGCCATATTTAACAAAAGCAAAAAAAGACATATGATGAGGGTGGCATGAAAACAAGACAAAAGCCCTGCATAGGTGAACATTTTTACTAGCACCTATTACTCACTTGTACTTGAGTTCTCTGGTGAGTTCAGTCTGTGTCTGTTCAAGCTCCTGTCTGGTTGTGACATGCTCTGCAATGACATCTCTCATCTCTGCCTTCACCAGCTGCAGTTTGGAATACAACTGTACACAACAGGAACATGTCATGTTACTGGGGTCACTGAAGCTGTAATAGACAAGATGTTTTATATGAGCCACACTAAGAAAAAGACATTGATTTAACAAAAGAAAAAGCTGATATTGAACTATTTCTAAATGCCAGGAAGTAAGAGGGATGTCCTGAAACCTGATGTTACCTCCCTTTGTGACGTCAGTCTTGAAAAAAGGATTACTGAATGTAAATAAGATTGACTGATTAAATTATGATTAGTTGCTCTAGCGATAATGACATTATGGGACACGTCAGCGGGTGAGTCATCTCACCCTCTTCAGCTTCTTTGTCTTAAGGTCCACTTCCTGCTGCAGGGAGGTGAACGTCTCCCTCATTTCCAAAGTCTCCTCATCCTGCAACATCATCTGCTGCTGGATCTCTCTCTCTCGTCTTATCTGCAAGCCAGACAGAAAATTAGGTTACGTTCAAGATGAAACAGACACTACACCACTCAAAATAAAGGTTGTTTGCAAAAATGACATCATGAATGGAAAAGTAGCTAAAGGTTTGTAAGAATAAGGGCTTATGCATACCTGCTCTGCAATTTCTTGCCTCTTTAGCTCCAGCATTTTCTGCTGCTCATTGGTGTGATCAATTATCGTCTTTCCTCCTACTAACAGTTTGCTCTCCATAGCCTGCAAACAAAGACATACAATTAATTATTTATGTACATTTCTTTTGTGTCTCATTTACCAGACGCTGTACTTTATTAGACCAAGGCACGTGCTCCTCATAAGTACCTTATATTTCTCTATTATTTTCTCTAGAGCGTCCTGATCCCACTGCATGTCCTCCACACTTTTTCTGTTTTCGTTCAGGTGCTTTAACTTCTCATTGCTACCCTGGGAAGTCAGAGCCTTGGGAATGTCAATCCCTTCTTTCATGTGATGTTTCATCTCATGCTCCTCCTCAAGAGCCTTCCACACTTCCGCATCCCTCTCTCTGAACACCTCTTCCTCCATGCCAACCATGCTTTTACTCAATCTTTTGCTATTCCTTCTCCTCCTCCTCTCCTTTGCGAGCATCCCTCGCTCCTCAAGCTGCGCTTTCAGGCGTGCGATCTCCTCCTGGAACTCCCTTAGCAGGGCATCTTTGGGGTCCTCATTAATCCGAGGTTTGTTCTTTATGTTTTTGGCCCTGCTGGCATACCTCAGTGTGGCCAGGGATTCGTCAAAGTTCTTGTGTGATGGCCCAACCGTTGCTACCATGACCGTCTTTGCATTGCCACCCAATGAGTCCTGGAGCAGGCGAGTCAGCTTTGAGTCCCTGTATGGGATGTGGGTGCTCTTCCCATCCACCAGAGCAGATATGACATTACCCAGTGCAGAGAGGGACAGGTTGATTTTAGTTGCTTCCTTCAGCCGCTTTCCTTTGGCACCTGTCTTGCTCTGGCGCTCACTGCCAGCCAGGTCAACCATGTTTAGCTTTCCAACACGGATATGGTCCTCACCATCTGGCCCCACTTCACTACACTCCACAGTTATGACAAAGATTGCGTGAGAGCGAGAGCTGCGTTCGTTCATGTTGGTGAACCCCACGGATCTGGACTGGTTGCCAATATTCATTACGTGTTCAATCTCACTGGCGTTCTTTGTGACCACGGAAGACAGATCTTTGACATAAACACCCATGTCAGGATTCTCTTTGAGTTCCAGTTTCTTGTTGTTGTCTTTGCACAGCAGATCTCTGATTTCCTCCTGGTAAATCTCAAGGTATGATGACCTCACCAGGTATTTCTGATTCTGGGTTCTGGATATTTGCGTAAAAATGTGCTGAAATGAATTTGGTATAATCCCCCTCAAGTCTGGGTCATTTGAGACCCCTTGCATGGTGTGTGTTTTACCTGTCCCAGTTTGTCCATAGGCAAATATGGTCCCGTTGAAGCCCTGGAGAACGGACTCCACCAGAGGTCTCACTGCATCGTCATATATGTCGCTTTGCTTTGAGTCCCAGCCAAACACAGAATCAAACGTGAACACTTTCATCGGATCATCAGGTGGTGCCTTCGGGTTCCTGATGGTGATCTGGCCCAGTTTGTCATTAATCTCCAAAATGTTTTCACACTTCGCTGTGTCCTCTCTCCTGGTGAATGGCCGGCAGCGCACCACCACCCTCACCGCCTCGCAGTGTTTGGTTTTAGACATTTTGGTTAAAGATCAAAAGCACCACGTTAAAACAGCCATTTTCTCGGGCGGGGTCCACAATTTTTCCTTCTCCGTACAGGTGCAGCGGCTCCTATGTCACTTGGCGAAAGAGGCCAGACACCTCAGACAGACAGACGCACCTCATGTGCGCCACTTTCATGATCCCGATGGACGCAGCGTCTCCTCCACCCTGAGCAGCTATCAGAAAGGAAGCGATGTCACAAGATATTAAAAAGGATGCTGCTGGAGGAAAAACACCCAGCCACCCCGGCCCAACCCACACAGCCTCCCCGCGGTACACACCCTGCTCTGCGGACAATGGAAATAAGACATGTGACCTGCGCAGCGAATCGGATTGGACCAAATCTTCTCACGGAATAAGGCTAGTCTTATTCTGTAACGGTGATAAATTACCCTCCCTCTAGCACGTGAACGCACCTTGAGAGAAACAGAGGAAACTGCGTGTTTTGATTCAATAACAAAATTTTATTCAGGCTTCACATTTACACAGTTGTTCAAGCCAGACCCCCACAGTCTTTAATGTACAAAAAAAAGAAAAAAAAGAAAAAAAAGAAGAGACACGCGTTGAACCATACTGGTAGACATTCATCAATGATGAAGAATTTGCCTGTTGGAAAAAATGTTTAAACTCCTCTACAGCATCTTTACATCCGCAATGTGTGAATAATTAGCTTCCATCTGCTCCCTGATCTATACATCCTAAAGTAAATCAATAATGTTAAAGTACAAAATAACCCTTTTCTGCTGATGACACGCAGAGTTGCCAGTTTATTTGGTACAATCTACCTAAAACTAAAGCAGTCCAATAAAACAGACCTGTCAGAAATCCGACACCTATGAAGGCCATAATATTTAGTTTGTGTTGAGGATTTTGTCCCATTTAACAATGAGTGTAGCCAAAATAAAACAAAACAGTTTCAACAAAAACTAAACATTAAATCATTCATGAAGAGAGGATTTATTGCTGGACGGATGCATTAAATTTAGGAAAGTATACCTAATAAACTGGCAAGTGGGCTCATTTTTACTGCGTTTGCCCCCACTCATGATATAAATGTTAGGCACATCCTAGCGGCAGGCTGGAGTTCTGTTAAAAGCTACTGGCACACACGGTGGGTCGGTCACTTGTGAAATTTCTTGCTTGAATCTTTTGCGTGATCCAGGAGGAGTTCGCATGGCGTGAACTGATTCCCGTAGACGGCTTCAAACCTCCTCATCTTCTCCACCAGCTTGTCTGCACCAAAGCTGTCCACGAAACGGAAAGGTCCTGTAATAGGAAACATTTTGTGTTGAAAATATTATCACGGTGATATGAAACAGTATAACAGGGGCGCTGCCTTGGGGTTGTTTTCATTTCTCTATGAAGAAGTGTTCTGTAAACACCAGGGGGGTGGTTTCAGAAAGCAGAATGACAAGTTAAACCAGGTTTATGTCAGTATATCAACAAGTATGAGTCAAGTTATTGTGGAAATGTATTCTCCCAGACTGGTTCATGTCAGGTTACTTTTCAATTCATTACTGTGTACATGAAGTCTGACTTGAGTGTTGCGTGTGTACTTTTAATGCACTGCAATTAAAATTAAGCTAAATAATCAACTTTGAAACATGCCTGTAGCCTCATAGTAAAAAAACATTTTCATTTACATTATTGGAATAAATAAATAAGCTCAAGGACAGACACAAGTCTGACCAGACAGCAAAGACACATCTGAAGGCATTTGGACATTTGCTCAATATACACATTCATTTTTAGCACATATAATAAAAAGAAAATGAACATTTTTCCTCCCTGGACATGGCCCAGAACTGAGCACTGCATCGAATTGGAGCAGACACAGGAGTTCAAAGTGTCCATTTCGACATCTTTCAGTTTTTGTTCATTCTACGTGTGCGGTTTTTGTTTAAACGTTTGATTCTGAGTGTTATATTAACATCTGCTCCTCTGTAGCCACTGATGTAACACTTTTGTCTTTAGATGTCCGTTTATGTCACTGAATTGATGTGATGGGTGCCTGAAGTGTTGCGTCTTTGTTTCAAAGTATCAGACTTTGTCTGATGTCATCATCTCTCTCCGTTTGCTTCATGAAACAGTCTTTTCCTGAGAAACACCCCTCAGCTGAGCTACTGAACTATAAATAACACTTGTAAAACTTTTTAAGGTCCTTATTTCATTCTAAAATGCACTGCCACTACTATTTGTTCTATTATTAGGCTTTTAGTTCGTGAGCCCAAGCTGCACAGATGACTGTGACAAAAGGTTGAACTCTGACCTCCGAGGCAGGGAGGGAATCCCAGGCCAAACACAGCCCCGATGTCGCCCTCCAGTGGGTTGTTCAAAATGCCCTCTTGCAAACACATCACAGCCTCATTGACAAATCGAGAAACCAGTCTGTACTGCACATCAGAGTCTGATGAGCTGTTGGAAGAGTCACATGTAAGAACAGATCATTTCAATGGTTACACGTGTAAATTTGACATCAGTGTATCAAAGATACTTGCGAGAGGAATATTAGGAAATACAATCCAGGCATTGCTCCTTCTGAAATTGTCCAGTGTCAACTTACACAGCAGGATTTGGTGTCATCCTGTACTTCTCAAGGATATCGCCAATTTCTGGGTTGATCTCTCGGACTTTGAGTCCAGGCTGGTAGACGTAACAACCCTTTCCTGACTTGCGGCCTAAGAATGAAAAAGAATAAAGAGAGATTTTGTTTTTAGTTTTTTTTTTTAAGGTCATTGGGTCACAGTCTATTCAAAAACTGGTAGGCATGCAGCCTTGACACGTGGTACACACTCCACCAGATGAGCCACCAGTATGCTAATAAAACATGTACGCCTTCTTTAAAACTCAAAGTTGTTTATCTAACTAAACCTGGGCACAATGTGAACACTCATGTATACCTTTGAATCCCTGCTCCACCATGGTCTTCAGAACCTCCACGTTTCCGCCACCAAAGCGGGATCCAAAAGCTTTCCCAAGGTCCTCAGCCACATGGGCGGCGACGTCGATACCAACTTCATCAGCCAGTGTGGCAGCACCCACGGGGAACCCGAAGCCTGTGGTGAGTGAATCCAGCTTCTTGGGGTCAACTCCTTCCTGTGAAAGAATAACTTATGAACATATGCATACAAACAACAGTAACTCTGGAATACTAAATATATTTTGCTCAAGTGAGCTGACTCCACTTTAAGTCCATTGGCTGCTACTGCACAAACAAAGTATTCAGCTGCATTTCATACTGAAGTAATACTACTAACCTGAAGTACCCGTACTGCTTCGGCCAACATGGGAGCCAGACACCTTGTTGTATAGAAGCCGGGTCCATCCTGTAAAGTTCATATGACATTCGTTGCTACAGTGACCGTTACTTCACCTTCAACCAACTTACAACATTATTGTAGGTCATTTTTAAACGTTTTACCCATTGGTCAGCACCTACACGGGAAAAGAAGCAAACATGACGCTCACCCCAACAACTATGATGACTTTGCCTTGTTTCAGACCAACTGCTACAGCAGAGGCTGTAGTGTCCTTTGACGTCTGGTTAGTGGTGATAATCTCAAGGAGCTGCATCTTGTCTACTGGAGAGAAGTAGTGCATTCCAATCACCTGGGGAGACAGTGGAAATATTCAGCAACATTGTTTTTTTAATTAATTGAGAGGCACTTATAAACTACAAGCCAAATGCACACCTTGTCCGGTCTCTTGCTGGCGGTGGCGATATCCTTGATGGGCAGAGCTGATGTATTGCTGGCAAATATACAGTGAGGGGGAACCACCTGCAGACAAATGTTGGTTAGACCAAAGCTCAAAGTCACAAAAAAACCTGCCCCATCTCTCTGGATTTAACGCTACCAGTGTAACTACCATGGACTGATATAACAAAGTGACTATGTTCTCTGGGTAACAAAAACCTACTGAGCATCTTTTCAGGCACACTTACAGCCTCCACCTCCTTCAGGACTGCATGCTTGATGTTAATGTCTTCAAACACAGCTTCAATAACCATGTCTGCCTTTTCAAAGCCACTGTAATCCAGCTGGCCCGTCAGGTTGGACAGTGTGGAATCTCTCTGAAATGACGTGATGCTCTTCTTTTTGGTCTTGTCGTTCAGCCTTGTTTAAAACAAAGAGACAAATGATTCATAAATAAACCTCATATCATACTTTATAGGTTATAAATTTATGCCATTCAAATTTCATACCTTATGTGAATGTTTACTGTTATTCTGTCGTTAGTCTGGAACTGCATCTCCCAAATTAACAGCAGCGATGTGAACTAAATGCTTGAAGGGTTTTTTGAGGTGGAGTTGCACAAACTCCACTTTAAACAACTCCAACTATCCCCTTAACAAGCTATTAAACACATTCTCCACGAACAAAAATAACTAACATTAACAAATATGATGATATATTAACTTACCCTTTGTAAACCTGCTGTTCTCCCCTGGCCAGCCCAGCCAGCGTGGTATCCTTCAGGACTGTGTGCACACCTTTGTCCACAGTCACCTGGGCGATACCTGCTCCCATCAGACCTGCTCCCAAGATGGCAAGAGTCCTAGTTGCAAGGGAACAAAAGACAGACAATTTATCTAAAATGGAAAAGTAGATGATTAAAATATTTTACTTACTTTAAACCAAAGCAACTTAATATCGCCTGCGTGCCACCTGTCTAAATGTGTCATCAAGGGTGCCAGACCTGTTTCTGACCTTGATGCCGGCAAAATGATTTTACTATGACTAAACAGACTGAACTTGTTAACTGTCCTTCATCGCGGACAGGCTGTATATGTGAAAGTGACATCGACTTACTTCACTTCTTTCTGAGGAGCTCCAAAGCGGTTCTTCTTGCATGCAACTTGACCATGATAAAGACCAATCAAGGCTGAAGACTCCGTGGTTTTTGCCAACTGACCAAAATTCTGTAAAAGACATGAAAATCTGTGATGTTTTGCAAAATGTACTTCTGTAAATACTGCATGCTACTGGCGTAGGACCTCACCTGAGACTCAGCTAAGTATCCAGCAATGGGGCCTTGTTCTACTCCAGTTTTCACACACTGACAAGAGGAAAACAAAAAAACCTTTCTAAAAATATACTTAGATAATTCACAAATAACAGAAGACAAAAGAGAGTGGCAATTGACTCTCAAACCAATTAAACATTAATCAAATGACACTTCTGATAATCTATAAGTCACTTCAACACTATATAGATACAGTTTACGTTTTACTACAACTGGCCAAGAATCCTGAGTCAGTCTTCTCACTTACTTCAATGATTTTCAGGGGTGCTGGATAAAGACCTCTGCTCTGCTTCATAACTTTACCATGGACGGTTTTGTAAATTTGATTCCGTACAAACTCAAAATTCATAACGTAGTCTTGAATTTCTGCAGAACAAGAACATTACAATAAACATAGGATTTTTATTTTTGATGAAGCAAAACTTAAGTGACAACAAGGAGTCAAATGTTTGATAAATGCAGCCTTACTTACTCTGCATCATGCCTTTCTCTTTTTGGAGTTTGATCTTCTTATTGACAATCCCTTTGGCACATTCAATGGCAACTTCCTCAAGGTAGTCTATTGTTCTTTCCTCTGGACTCTTCAGCCCAGGTCCTAAAATATGAGGAGACATATGAAGATATACAAAAAAATGTTAAAGAATGATCGGATACACAGTAAAATTGCGTAGTAGAATTACTAGTTCATAATACCTTAAAAAGACCCATTTGAAGCAGTTTGAGGTTTTTTCAATTATATACAAGTTGAGATTCAGTAACTTACCAAGAGGGTCTACAAGATGATCGACAAGCCCCATCTTCTTGGCTTTATCTGCTCGGATATTTCTTCCTGTCAGCATCATGTCAAAGGCACTGGGCAGACCAACCTGAGTAATAGAAGAAAACATGTGAACTGATTCATCATCACCATTGAAAAATGTTGTGTTGTGTATTGTACATTTAAAAATAACCCCCAATGTCCTCATGTTATGAATAGATGTTGTAGTTAGTGATGATCAGGGTTCTCTGCTAACTCTTCCCCAACAAATACCTGTGCTCCAAAATGATATTCAAAATTCAGTGAAAATGATAAAATAACAGTTTATTGACTATTATTGCACATATATTTATACTGTGTGTGTTCCTTCTCTTCGTGTGCAATTATGAGGTGAAAACCAGTGGAGAACTGTATAACCAAACACATCAAACAAAACAGGAGCATACTAGCCTATGGTTAAAACACAGTGGTAGTCAGCAGACATAAACACCTTTTTGGTAAAGAATGTTGCACTGCCTTTACAGCAACAAGCACAGTTATTGTCAACTACAGTATTATCATTCACTTCACCTTGATTCCCTCTATCTGCTACAGCCTCTCTGCTGTGTATGTATGTATGTGTGTGTTTCTGCAGTGAAGGAGGAGCCAGGTCCGGCCCTCAAGCACCACAATGAAGATAGAGAAAGACAGGGGAGTCTGTGTGCATGATCATAAATTACACCAAAGTTACATTTTCCGAAACACTTACATGCACTGCTAAAGAACAAGGCTTGAGAAATTCTGGGCTATTATTTTCGCTCACATATGCTTGAGAAATGCACGCACTGTTGAGCACTGATTATCCTGTGCTTTCAAGAACAGGGTTATCGATACGTGGACATGATGGAACAGAGGAAATAATCTGCTTGCTAGCGTGGTGGGTCTAAAAGGTGCAGGTAAACATCTTAAACCAATTATGAGCATTAAGCAGATTGCTTTGCAGTGCAGCCTAGCCATTTCAGGTCTTCATGTCGTTAAATTTCATGTTATAACCATTATAAGGTGCTTTCACATCCAATCATCTGTATTACTCATGTGCACACTGAATGATTTGTAATTAAATAGTCCAATAATTTCAACAGAAAGCATCATTAGTGGAAATTTAGGGAATATTAGCACCAGTACAAACCATTTTGGGGAGTCTTTGAGTACCACCAGCTCCAGGGAGGAGACCCAGCATTACTTCAGGAGTACCAAGAACCGTTTTCTTGCTCTTTGTTGCAATTCTGTACTGACAGGCAATCGCAAACTGAAATGCAAAGGGAGCCCATTAGGTGACACGTTATTATGAGCCTAGTCAAATATTTCCAGTGTAGTCAAATATAGTTAGCCACTGAAGAAAATGTTTGTTTACCTCCAAACCTCCTCCTAAGCAAGAGCCGTTGATGGCAGCAACAATGGGTTTAGGAGACTTTTCAACCAGCTCGAACATCTTCTGCCCTTCCTGAGAAAGTTTGGTGACCTCTTCTGCAGTTTTACAGGCCTGGATCATACTATAACAGAAGTAGAATGTATTGAAAATATCTATTCACGCCATTTGGACAAGACATTTAAATAGAAATACGATTAAGCAATGTGAGGGTTTGAGTTGTGATTCTGCAACAAATATAATTTACACACACACACATAAAGAGACAGAGGCATCTTATCTTCTTGGTAACTTCAAAATGATAACATACAATAACGTTACGTCACATTTCATCACTACCATTCCACACTCACACGCAACCTTTATATACAGTGGATTTAATGAGATTTCTCTTACTTTATATCAGCTCCTGCAATAAAGCATCCCGGCTTTGAGGAGATGAGGACCGCACTTTGAACAGCGTTGTTGGCCCACACTTCATTCATTACCTGCGCCATCTCATTTTGCATGTGGATTGACAGTGTGTTAACCTGGAAGAGAAAATGATGATGATGGCTTCACATTGCATCTGCATGATTAAGAAGTGAAAACTGTTGCATTAATCTTAAATTAATATATATACACACACACACCTTGGAGTTTGGATCGTTGATCCGTATGACAGCAACATCGCCCTTGACTTCATAGTTCACATGGGTTCGGGCTACAAATAGGGATGGAAGATATTGTACAGTGTATAAATAATTGTGTGTCAGGACTAGCTGACCTATTTGTAGGCTATATGGTCTATATATTTAGGGTGACATGAAAATTACCTAGCATTGCAGGAGCTACTGAGAAGGTACGAAAAGTACTGCCTGTAAAAAGCAAAATGACAAGTAAGCAACACATGATTACAGTCATATGTTCAACATATTTTATCAGCCATTCAGTCTGCAGCACACTGCCTAGCTGCATCACCTTCCAAAATCAATAATTATTATATCAAGCCCTAGAATTTAACCATACAAAATACAACACATGAAATGTGTACGAGTTCACATAATCTCGCCGTGACCTCAGACGGTCGGACACGGCCATGCTGTGCAATCCAGTGGAAAATGACCCTTCACCTACATTCTCCGCCTTCCATTCAGACAGAGTAAGGCAACAGTGGCCATCACAATGGCGAATCAATGGCACGAGTCTGAAAATCCGTGTCTAAATGGGCCTAACAGTTAGACCTTGTAGCCAAAACTGAAAGCAAAGAGTCCGATATTTTAAAGTTATAGCACCCGTGACTAAACTTTTCGATGCCGTAGCAGCCAGCTAGTTAGCACAGGTAGCAGGTTTGCATGTAAACGTTGCTCGTTTAAATAAAGAAAGTTTGACTTTAATAGTTTTTTTGAGCATTCACTGTGATATTGATGTGGTGAAAAAACGAAACGATAATGTTTTATGATGCAGTGACACACATTTCTGCATTGGATTACATTCTCTGGAGCTAGCAGCTAGTCCTAACAAGCTAATTGCCCTTCTGCAGTACCCGGCAAATCCCATATTTTCAGCTTCATTCACAGCGCCGGTTTCCTGTAATTTATGGATACTAAAACATATCGTTCATACCTGTGTAGAGAGCATATTTTCTTGATGTCAATCTGGACAGTACACCAAGGGCTCGAACACCAGCCATCTTGGGAGCGGAGGTCAGTCAGCGGTGATGTGAAGTGAAGCTAGCTAGCTCGCTGTCAAAATACTATCATTGGTGCATGAGAAGAGCGCAGGATCGGCGACTTTTTGTGCCACTTCCTCAAAACGATCATTCGGATCAGAAGCTGATTGGCTTTCCCTGAAAATAGCCGCATATAATTGGCTAACACTGAGAAACTCGCAGCTGATTGGACGTTGAAAGACTACAAAACGCCTCATATCACGGCTGTGTCCAATCCTGAAATTAACCAAATTCTTCAACTCTGACGAGGACGAGGCCCTTTTATTTTAAATCCACATCATCATTCACATATTTTTAAAGAATTTTCAGACAAATATGAATGACTGCTCTCACGCACTGCAAACCTGCAATATAAAGTTGAATTATTTCACTAAGCTGACTAAAAACCAAAAGCTTCGTGCTACCACAAGGCGGAGGCAGAAATCAGTTTGAGAGACTTCAAACTATAAACAGAATAAAAGGAAACGTACTGACACTTTAAACAGCCTTTAGCTAATTTGAAAAGGGGAAGCTTTGCTTTATATCCCTTTGTAACAATATTGATTCTTACTTCGAGGTCATCTCACTTGTATTTTTTAAATTGTGTGTTTACCTGTCTGTTGAGTCATGTTTACTATACCTTATTTTCCTGAAAAATTCACAATAAACATCGACAAAAATATTTAACACTTCTTTTGTAATTGGTTTGTACAAACTCAGTTATCTGTTTCATTTTTTGCCAGGAAATAATTCTACACATATCTCACAACCACACAGCTCGGTTTTCAGGCAATTTCCTCGTATTGAAAATCGAGGAAGAGGCAGATAGGTCTACAGCACAACTTTTCAAAAAATTTAAAGGTTTTCGTATTACGAAATCTACACTTCTAGCTTTTACTCGGAATAATCAACCAAACTCAAATGGCAAGTTCACAATACCTCACAGTAGCTCTCCGTTGGTGAGTTCCTTCCTTCAGCAATCTTATATTGATCACAGCACAAAGGTGACACCCTGTGTACAAATTGGTGAACTACATTAACATCGACCTCTCTTTGGGAAAAGGCCCGCGAATACTTATACTCAATAGCTGTGTAACGCTGTGTTTACTTAAAATTCACCCAGGTTGAATAGGCAGAGATTATTGTGAATTATTGATAAAGCTGAGGACCCTTAATTCATCTAACTGCTCATTAGGAGCAGCACTTATTTACATTATTTTTTCTGTCGCAGGCCTAACCTTATAAGTGCCTGCAAAAATACGCCTCACTGTTGCTTCGAATGAAAACCTAAACTGAAATCAACAAGATAACCAAACACGTGTCAATTTATGATCTCAATCTCTGGCACCTCCGATATTTTCAAGTAACAGGAACTGATCATTTTCAAGATATGATGCCCCTCTTGCTCAGTAACTTACTGGTTCTTACAGGAATTTAATTTTCGCTGCGGCTAAACAAGATGCTCATAGTTTCTGCTGGAAAATGTAAAGACATTTCAAAAAGTAATTTCTAGACAAGCGTGCCAGAGGTTAATAGTCATTTTGTCCCCTTAATTGAATAGTGCTAGAACTAATAAAAATAATTTTCTGAAATAAGCTAAAACCTACCGAGGGACAGTGTTATAGTTACTATTCTAATCTAAATTTTGAATTACACTTTTATGTTTACATTTCTAACCTTTGACACAAGTGTGTACGAGGGACATTTGAAGGCAGCCTCAGTCCTTTTGAGGAAGGCGGGCTCGTGTGTCGCTACCACGAAATTATCCAATCAGAGGTTAGATTTTCACGTAGCAACCCCAATCAGCGAAGAGGGACTGTCTGGTTGCGAAGGGTAGTGGAGTGTTGGTGTACTGGATGAAGCAAGTGTTTCCTTTGGGCTGTTTGCTGCTACGTCTAGTAACACCGTTCTGCCGATATATCTGTTAAGTTTAGCGACTAACTGTCTGGCGTTTTATGTTTTTGCTTAACAATTCAGTTTCTGCATGTTAATTCTGCCAACTAGCTGGACGGTTGCATGTAACATTGTCTGAAAAGCATCTTTGAACATATTTTGAACACGAAATTACGATGCCATCCCCGATGGAGGGATCTTCCAGAGAAGGTGACCTCTTTACTGTGAAACACGAGCTGAAAAATGGTAAGTTAGCTGCAAGCTTAGTTAAACTTTTAATACAGCCCGTTTTATCTGCATTTTATCTTGAGGAGACACGTGCCCTGTAGAAATGTTAGCTGGCTAGCTTAGAAGAACCAACTGTCAGTGTCAATGGGGGTTGTGAGCGCTAATATCAACGCTAACGTTACTCTAGTCCAAAAATGGCAGAGGAAGGCTAACGTTTGCCGACTGCCCTCATTACCTGTAAGGCTGCCGCTAACTCACGCAAACTAACGTTACCTAACCATTTTACCAACGTTAGCTAACTGCTACTTAATAACCGTGGTCAACCCAGGTAATAACATTAGCTTAAGCTAGTTGTTAACGTGGAACAAGGCTAAATCAGACCACCACCATAGATTTTTTAGCAAGTTTGTGTCATTGTTTGCGCCTTAACTTAGCGTTAATTTCTAAATTAGGTCGTTTTCCTTGTTATTTGCTGGATTTCTGAGCGGTCACAGCTAACTTCTCTTTAGCCAACGAGGAGCAGACACAGCTGCAGTGCTGTCACATCACAAGAAAGAGTAAACGTTAGCTTAGTTTTCTTCTGCACATTTTACAGGGCTGTACATCAGCAGAAACGTTAGTCACAGCTGGTTTTTGTAATAATGGCAGACTAGTAAATGACTTTGTCCCCTGACTGTGTCCCCTTCATTAAGTTAATGCTGTCCAACAACATCATTCTCAAGATACAACTATGACGGCTGTGCTGAATCCTACTGCCTATAGTTTTCTGGGTCTAATTTTAGTGATTGATTGTAAACAGTGAGGTAGTGTTGACAGCCTCTCAAAACACGACCCCAAAAAGAACAAAGGGGAAATACAGTTACATTAGCTGTTACAAATCCCAAATATTTATGATTCACACTTTACTGTTACTGTGGTTGTTTTCAGAAGATTGTCTGAGAGTCTTTTGATATAAGGCAGAGGTCTGCTGAATGAAGTTGGACATTGCCTCTGCTACAAATGGTTCATAATGAGACAGTGCTGCTGTTCAGGCTGCAACATGACTATGCTGCACCCCCATTTACTGCCCTGCCCTAAATATGCAGTCAGTCTAGTTGTCACTGGCTCTAGTTCTATTTGTACTATTAAATTTCACACAGCATTTTGCTGCTGTCTCAGCTTCACTCTCCTCTGGAGCCCTGTATTTTGAAAATATTTTTGCAAACATGTACTTCTAAAGCAATGTGGCATTAATGATGATTGAGCTCTGTGCTACCATTTTTGCTTGTATTGATGCTGAAGAATTAGGCATTGTTGTGTTTTTTAAAAAAAGACAGATATAAGTGTAATCAGATGTGTGGTTTTAAAGATTGGTCACTGAAAACCAACTAACCAATACACTTTTCAAGGAAAGCTTGTTAATTTGAGGGGCATGGGCCTTTCTCTTCTGTAGACTGAAGAGGTTCCTCTTGTCCAGCAGTAAGGCATCATCTGGTTGGACACCTCTGTCAGTCTATTAATAAACACAGAAATCAAACTTGGCCTTGGCATGGTGAGCTTGACAAGGGTGTTATGCAACTTGAACCTCTGACCTCAAATTTGAAGGACAGCGTTGTTGCTTTGAAATGACAGCATGCACCCCAAGTGCCTAATAGTTGCAGTATTTCTTCTCGTGTGTAACGGGAGAAGCAGCGGAAAAGATTAAATCAGCCGTTTTAATTGCACAGTAGCCTATTTTCAGAGTGTGAGACAGAAGGAATGTATTCACTACAATGGACATGCAATGTCTAAAACCGTGCTATGCTCAGTCAGCTGTACTGGCACACTGTGATTTAGAAAGATACGAGTAGTCACAGACAATGTGAGATGAATTCACTGAAGCTGGCTAATGTAGCACGTTTGCTTGCAGTTACATGTATCTTATGCCATCAAGAGGGAGTCATTATTTTAGCTTCAAGATTGCTTCTTTAGATCTTTATTTACAATTTAAAATCTTCAGTGCTACCAGTCTTCTGCTGTCAGATATGTGTTCAGCAACCATCCACATTATCCTAACTGGTCCTTGCTGGTTAACTAAGCATCTTTTCTCTTTTTAACTATTTAGGAGCAGAAATGACTACACTGTAGAGTAGGACATGGATTAAAGGTGGTCTGCTGATTTATAGTTAACGTTCTAGAAATGAACCAGACACTTAACTTCCATAAAATAATCTGCTTCCACTTCCACTCCAACTTGTACCTGTGCATATCTTTAAATGTCTTGGTTTTATGTTAGTATTTTGCCATCAGTACTGAATGGCTTGTTGGTCAGGCTAATTCTCCAATGAGCTGTCTCAAATGAAGTGGCACCGATCATTGTAGGTGGGAGATTTACAACGCACCAACACTGCAAATAGCAATTGTAGTCACAAACAGAAGGGCTGTCAGTGCAGTGAATTTATGCATACTGCTCCAGATAAGCCTCGGTGGCAAAACACCTAATGTGGAGAATGTTCTTTACCTCTTTAAGCTCTAGCTACGCATTGATGTTGTGGAAACATACATTCAGACATACTTCTGTGAGAGTGAATCCACCTTAAGTTAATACATGTACTGATGTCCTGTAACGTAATTTTTATTATTTCTTTTCTTCAGTATTTTATCATTCAAGGCACATTTTTGTTGTATGAATTGAGTTACTTATCTTATTCTTGTAATGTTTTATTTCTGCTCTGACTTCAGCCAACCTAACAGGCCATGTAGAGAGGGTGGGCATTGAAAACTTTGAGCTATTAAAGGTTTTGGGCACAGGAGGTGAGTAAAACTTTGAACTTCAGTGTCTCTTTCTTTCTGTGTTGAACAGAACATGACATTTAGATGATAGTTTGCCAGCAGTCTGGCACCTGATATTGTGTTTTTTTCGAAGGAAAACCAATCATTTCTTTTGAAGCCTTTGCTCTGCATTGAACTTTGCCCTCTTTATTTGTTTATTTTAACCACCAGCATACGGCAAGGTGTTCCTGGTGAGGAAAGTGAGTGGTCATGATGCGGGGAAGCTGTATGCCATGAAGGTTTTAAAGAAGGCCACTATTGTACAAAAGGCAAAGACTGCTGAGCACACACGGACAGAGCGGCAAGTGCTGGAGCATATCCGCCAGTCGCCATTCCTTGTCACACTTCACTACGCCTTCCAGACGGATACTAAGCTGCACCTCATTCTTGGTTAGGCTATTTTATATGAAACTGCTTTCTGTGTGCTCAGATCGACACTTTGATAAGTTTATGCAAGCAAAAGAAAATGTAATGATTGTCCTTAACTCAATGAAAGATTTTTACCAACTGAATGAATTGCCACAAACATAAAAGAAATATTTGCCCCTCCCTGTAGGAAAGCAAACTAACTTGTATTGTTTAGGATTAAACATGATATGCATTGTGTTGTCTGGTACAGATTATGTAAATGGTGGGGAGCTCTTTACACATTTGGTGCAAAGGGTGCGGTTTAAGGAGCAAGAAGTAGCCCTATACAGTGGAGAGATTGTGTTGGCACTAGAGCATCTACACAAGGTAACCCCCAAATTCAACAAGGCCTCTTGTCTGTTTGACGTTATCTGTGCTGCTGACGGTACATGTTTTGCGTCTCTTGTTGCAGCTTGGGATTGTCTACCGGGATCTGAAACTTGAGAATATTCTGCTGGATTCAAGTGGTCATATAGTTCTCACAGACTTTGGCCTCAGTAAAGAATTTGATCAGGTACAGCATGAATGTCTTAAAACCCTTAAATGTGTAAAGCTGCAGAATGGCATACAAAAGATAATTTCAAATTTATAATCAAAACTGACCTATCAGTCTGTACTCATAAAAGCTTATAAAAGAACCGAAGAAGGTGTTTTGTGTGTTTGCATTATTTTCTGTTGAAGATAGAAAAGTCTGGGTTATATTTCATGAACAAAATCATCCCACAAGTGCTCCTTACATTGCCAATCAGATTTTAGCATGACTTTTATCAAACTCTAATGAGACTTGTTGGGTTCCTTCTTTGTTTGTCAGTCAAATCCGATCAAACCACACCCACACAGTCGTGATGCAGCAGATTAGCTGTGTTTTTAATTTAAGCTGCTAATGAATAATACCTAGAGGTCTGTGTGCTTGTGCTTGTGTGTTAGACCAACATAATGGGGACCCACTCAAGAAAAGGTCAAAAGGTCTGTAAATGTCTGTAAATGTTACAAAGACACACTTCAGTTTTGAAACCATTTAGTTTTTATTGTTTTCTTACAGTCCTGGCTGCTTGCAGTTCCTTTTTTGGTTTGTGTTATTTTTGATTTAAAAATGTGTCTCTCTCTCTCTCTCTCTCTCTCTCTGACTTTGTGCGTTTGTTATAACAGATGGAAAGGGCATTTTCTGTTTGTGGCACCATTGAATACATGGCTCCAGAAATTGTTGAAGGCGGAGAGTCTGGACATGACAAGGTGATTTGTATTTTTATGTTTTATGGTGTAGTCTGTTTGATCACACCAAGCAACCCAGATTCTCATCCCTGTATTCCTTCCTGCGTGCTCTCCACTGAGATTTTTCTTTTAGTCTGTTAAGCCAAAGTCATGGATGGTTGCTTTCATACATTCCAGGCGGTGGACTGGTGGAGCCTTGGCGTGCTGATGTACGAGCTTTTGACTGGCGGATCACCCTTCACCGTTGATGGAGATGAGAACTCGCACACAGACATTGCCAAGTATGGATTCTCCCTGATCATCAGCCCACAGTTTTCAGCCAGCCTTCAGTTGTAATCTCTCTACAACACTGACCATATCTGTCTCACACATCACAGGAGGATTTTAAAAAAGGATCCTCCTTTCCCCAAAGATATGGGACCGCTGGCCAAAGATGTCATCCAGCGACTCCTCATCAAAGATCCAAAGAAGAGACTGGGCTCAGGTCCTAATGGAGCAGAGAATGTAAAAAAACACCCGTTTTACCAGGTGGATCTCATTGCCTGCCTCGACTCTTCCACAATATTTAGAAAAACTAAATGGCAGGGTGGGCTGTTACTGTACATAATGGGGCTGCTGCGGGTGAATAGCATTTAAGAAAACAGAGTGTTTGTATAAGCTTGTGTTAATAAGGATGGGGATGAACCACAATGTTTTTCTTTTTTTTAAACTTTAGAAAATTAACTGGGAGGATCTGGCAGCTAAGAAGGTGCCTGCGCCGTTTAAGCCAGTGATTCGGGACGAGCTGGATGTCAGCAACTTTGCTGAAGAGTTCACAGAGATGGACCCGACATACTCTCCTGCAGCTCTGCCTCAGAACTGTGACCGCATCTTCCAGGTGGGGGGATGTTGAGGGATGTTAGAAAGCCAAACTTTTTTTTAAATTGTGACTCATGGTTTAGTTGTTTACAGACCAGGACACTCCTTTGTGCTCCTTATAGGTCATTGCACCAAACAACATTTATACTTGCATCTGCTTTGTGCTAATGTTTGCCTGGGCTTTGGTTGCAGGCAGTGTGAAATGTTGACACGGATGAAAAATCGCATTATACATTATCTGCTTTTTGTCTGTGACTATATTTGACATACTCCACAGCAATCGAAGTAATCAAGTGAAGTTTTGAATGTCCTCAAAAGGTTGCTGTAAGTCAACATGAGTCTGTCTGTGTGCACTGGTATTCAAATTGACTAAAGGGTCTTTTATTGAAGTAATTGCTGCCATATGCAGCTCTTATTGAAGTAACAGATGTGAATGACTATTTTTGATGTAGCTTTGAACCATAATATGGCCCACAACTCCGTGCCAGCTGATGGCTGTCTGATGTATTGCATGAAATTTCAACTCTGATTGCCTTCTGGATCCTTGAGCTCGGTAGATCAATAGATCCATTAACGGGCTTCTCTCATGGAATAAAAGGTTACACTTTGAGAGCATCACCACGTCTGTCTCGGTTACGCCTTCAGTCTTTGATTGCCAACTTCATCTTGGCTTTTTTCGCTCTCAGCTGCCATTCACATAGTCTGAAATTTTGTGGTCTTTATAATTTGCAAGCCTAGCAATCTCTGAGATAACGACAGCAATCCCAATTTTAAACCGTGCACTTGCTCCCCCACGGTGCCTCACAAAACAAAATTAAAATTGCATTAAGAGTGCCAAGATGTAATTTCACAGCAGAGCAATCAAATATTCAAGCCCGGCAATTTAGGGCATCTCATTCATTCAACATCCATCCTTCCGTCCATCCATGGCTGTCACTACATACCACACAGCTGTGTGTGTGTCGGTGAAAAAGGGAACGAGAGATTAATGCCAACTCAAAGCTTTGGGCTCCCCACAGCTGGAATTAAGCAGTCAGTGCTCCACAATGACAGGTTTAACAATAGGAACAGCTGGACAGCTGCTGTCACTCAAAAATTAACAGAATTGGGTTTATTGTGGAGCTGATGGTCTGGCATGACATTTGAAGAAAAACTGACAACAATTTTAAGTTTTATAGTAAATATGGTTAAATGTAAAATAAATTGAGAGTCTAAAAATCAGTAATATATAAAATAAAGTTTAATCGTCAGTATTTGAAAGCTGCCCTCCATTGTGAGGCAGCAATGTGTGTTTCCTTTCTTCTCCATGTAGTCTTAACTTAACTTAGGGACTGTAAAATCTAAACACCCACAGTTCGTGTGTTTCTGTGTGTAGGGCTACTCTTTCATGGCCCCTTCCATCCTGTTTAAGAGGAATGTAGTGATGGACGACCCTGTCCAGCTGTGTGGGGGCTCTGAGAGGCCTGGCTCTGCTGCGGTGGCCCGCAGCGCCATGATGAAGGTAAGATGAATGGATTTGGATTCCTCTGTACAAACACACTTAAGCTAATGGCTGCTGTCACAGACAGATGAGAATTTTCCCCTCTGCTCCGTTCCACTAGAACTTTTTTTTTCCTACTGTACTTGTTTTACTGCACTCAGATTTAGCTGTCATGAGACAAATTTAGTTAATGCTATTTGCTCATGGATGGGGGTTTGTATCTGTGCAATAGAATGTTTTTTGAGATGGTATTAGTGCTTTGCCTTTGTGTGAAACACGAGCTATCTCATTAATATCTTGGGTACCTGCCGGTACATTGTGGGATGATTTAAGTGATCTGAAATTGAGCCATTTGACAAATTTAGCTTTTTTCAAGGGTTGTTGTTATGTTTGTTAATTTGGTAGTTGGTCATGGTATTGCTTGTTAGTCTTTTTTGCAGTGTGTGGTTAGTCAACAAAATGCTAGAATATTAGATTGACTTGTTAAAAGAGAATCAGTTTGGCTTGCATATCACTGGGTCAGAGGTTGGTGATATTCTCTGGTGCTTACTCATTTAAGAAGGGGGAAGTTCAGCAGAGCAGCCGGTCAACTATTTGCTCCAAATGTGCTCAGAATTCCAATGAAGTCTGAGCTCAGTGTGCTGTCAGAAGCTTGAAACTGACCAGACAGCCTTGACTTGTCTTGTCTCATCTTATTTTCGTCTTTGATTATTTTAATTCAGATCTGGAAAATCTAGACTTTTCATCGCTTGCTTGCAATGTACATGTGCCACTTCATGCTTCTCTTTTTGTATGCAAATCAAAATTTGCAACATTTTATAAGAGAAGTTGACTTGTTTCCTCTTTAAACAGTTTTCATATGCTGTTGCTGGCCATTGTGTGGTGACATACTTAATAAATGAAAGACTTATTTTGATCATAAAAAAGCTTGAATTGTATTTTCAAGTAGTAGTATTTAATAAAAGGATAAGAAAGAAGCAAAGAAACAGCGGTCTTGGTTAAAGGGTGAAAAGTGAGCTTGAAGTGAGATGAATTCTTGAATGGTTATTGAATTTGGTTGCATGGTTAAAATAAATGCTGTTTATTACCTCTGTGTTAGACTTAAATTTGAGAGGACATAAAAGTTCATCCCCCATCTACAATAACTGCATCTTTGTGGAGAGTGAGGCATAACAAAGAATGTAAAGGAAAGCCTACCAAGGACATGTCATGTGTAGTGTAGGACATGTAGCAGAAGCTTCGGTATTCTCTATAGAAAAGATAAAAGCAGCCGTAAAACTGTCATTAATATCACTCTAAAGACTCTTCAGTTATGGATGTGAGTATAAAAAGGATTGAATGGATTTTATTGCAGGCTTAACAAAATTGACGTTCTTAAATTGAGTTCACTTGCAATTCTGTTTGGTGATGTTTCTCTGCTCAAATGTTTATTTGAACAAACAGCTTGTTTTGGTCCACTGTTCCCCCTGCAGGACTCACCTTTTTACATGAGTTATGAGATGGACCTGAGGGACAATGTTCTAGGAGAGGGTAGCTTCTCCATCTGCAGACGCTGCACGCACAAGAAGACTGGACAGAAATACGCTGTCAAGATTGTCAGCAAGAGGTACAAGCTCACAGCTCTGATGTGTTTGTTAAGCCAGTTGCTTTCTGTGAGATGTTTATACTTTCATTGGATAAATTATGTTGGCCACCACCTCCTCCTCCTCATCTCACTGGCAGAAATTGGACCATTGTCAGCCAATACTGAACAAAAGCTTACAAAATAAAGTGAAATTAGAAAAGTTTTACTTTACTTATGAGTGCAAAATAATGTCATAATTTTGTCTAGTTTACATATTTCCTCAGATGTTATATGTCCTATTACTCTTTGTAAAGTTTTCAGCTGTGGGTTAAACAAACATAAATGCATCTCTGCTCACAAACGTTTTCATTCTTGCTGACGACTGCTCCAAAATAAGTTTTGCTCATGTCTGTTGACTGCAGGTCCGACATGACACTCCAACACTGAGCACTAGGACTACTGTAAGCCTTACATGGGCAATCTGCTCCAAACACATGTTCCTAAAATCCATCCCACCACAACGCATTGTTTTTTAACTGTGCATTAGTTGGAGTTTGCCTGCATCTCCAGGGTTGCAGATCAAAACTGCTTTAAAAATGTATAAAAATGCCTCTGACATTTCAAATGTGAAAACCTTTGAGGACTGAACCTTGTGGACCACTGTAGGTGATTTGTGGGAGATGAATAAACAAAGGAAAATGCCAAACCCACATCCCCACTGTCAAAATACTACTACTGATACTGTAAATAGACACACTGACTGGGGATATTCTATCTTGCCTGTTTTTTCTTTTAAAGGTACTTTATACTGACTCTTAATTTGCTATTTTGTAATGCAAAGGCACCCCTTCAAAATTCAATTCAATTACTGAGTTTAGACCAAAATGACAAAATGAAAACCTGTTAAATGAACAAAAAGTCTGAAAAGTCAATCTCTAACTGTACTCTGTATGTGTGGATTTACGTTGTATTTTGTGACAGTTATCTGGCTTCCTGCTTGTGTTTGTAGGATGGAGGCACAGACTCAGCGGGAAATAGCAGCCCTGAAGCTCTGCGATGGCCACCCTAACATTGTCAAGCTACATGAAATTTACCACGACCAGGTGAGTTTGACTGCAGCAGTTACATTTGCCACCGTAAATTCCGCTTTGCATGGCTCTCTTTGGAGCCTGTGGGGACTGCAGCCTTATTAAGTCCTGGAACTGGAACAAGGCAGATTAATGGGGAAGCTTGAAGCCCTTGAGGTCTGCCTCTTGCCTCTTCATGTGTTGTCCCATAAACATCTCTCCATGTGCTCGATATTTTACACCAAACGTATTTTTAACCTGCAGCTGTACAAATATCCATTTTGTACCACTGAATTGAAGATTTACTTGTGCTGCTAATCGAGCTGCACACTCAAACCAAACTAAGTGTGCATGTGTTCCAACTGAAGCTTACCTCAGTTATTGGGAAGGTGTGCCCGCATGACTGTCTGTGTACAGGTTCATTAGCCTGGGTCCTTCAAGCCCAGGAGCACCACTTTAGCCCTGATGAGCTCAGTGGGGTTATTACTGTACCTCAGAGGCCTGTGACCCAGATCAAAGCAGTGCTGCCTCGCCTCGTCTCACCCAAGTCCTGCCTTTGTTCCACAGACCCAGCACTAATGAGAAACTCTACCCCGCTGCCCAGGCACATTATTCCCCTCCCAATTTGTTTGGCCCCTTTCTCTTTTACTCAATACCATAATGGATTTCACCATCATGGGATCAAGGATGGGCTGTTTTTTGCTATATTTATTATGCGAAAAGAATTCTCGCCTGCCATTACACAGGTTAACATTGAGCTCTTTTCAACCTGCAGCTCAAGCTGTGAAAGTTTTAATATACATTAGGAAACGTTTCTCAACATTTGTTCAATTGCAAAACCCGCAGGAATATTTGCACCCACTGATCTTACAACCTAAAGAATAAAGGTTGGAAATGGGTGGAGCAGAGGTTAGTGAGAGTGTAAATACATTCTGTGTGTGTGTGTGTGTTTGCTATAGCTCCATACGTACCTGGTCCTGGAGCTGCTCGGTGGAGGGGAGCTGCTGGAGAGGATCCGTAGAAAGCAACATTTCAGCGAAACAGAAGCCAGCCGCATCATGCGAAAACTGGTGTCGGCTGTCAGTCACATGCACGATGTAGGAGTGGTGCACAGGGACCTTAAACCGGAGGTATTGGACAGACACTAGGGGACTAGTAGGAGAGACATTCTTTAGTCTTTGAGCACAGTTCGTGTCTTAGTGAGGAATACAGACACACAGGATCATAAACTTTCAAAACAGAATTACTGTGTTTTTCTGAACTTAGTTTGATCTGTCACATTGTCATTGTGACTCTGCAATCTTCTCCACAACAAGAGTAAAATTGTTTGACCCTAACATGGGTCAAAAGTACCTGGTCACACAAGTCGTGATGTCCAATTTAGTAAGCTCTTGAGCGGACCAGTTTTGCAGAGTAGAAAGAAATGATTGCTGTCCATGTCTTGAATTGCTTTGTAGAACCTGCTCTTCACAGACGAGAGTGAGAACTCTGAGATAAAAATCATAGACTTTGGCTTTGCTCGCCTCAAACCGCCAGACAATCAGCTCCTGAAGACTCCCTGCTTCACGCTGCAGTATGCAGCACCAGAGATACTCAAGTATGACGGCTACGACGAATCCTGTGACCTGTGGAGCCTGGGGGTCATTCTGGTGAGTAGGTGTGGGACGACAGAGCCATGCACAGGTTAAAACAAAGTACTGATCATTGGACTTTTGGAGAATCATTCATTATTCAACTCAACATAATCCTGAGGGGAAATAACCATATGAGTGGCCTGTTATAAACAGCGCTTCCACAAGTATTTGATTTTACAGAAGTGTAAACAGAAAGTGTAAACATAACAGAAAAGGAAGCTCATGTTGGTGAGCAGGCAAGAATCCAAGAACTTCCAACTTGTGGTCAGTTGCTGGTTTCAGCTTTTAAGTTATGAATATGAGTTTTCATATAGAATATTTAACATATAAGTCACCCTCTCAGTCACATGGCCAGTTTGCCTGTCTCTAAAAATAATACATTATACATTTTCATTGGTCTTTAGACTTTAATATAACATTTGTGACAAATTATCAGATATTTTTTTTTACCTTGAAACCAGTAGCACAGAATTTTTTACGTCATGTTGTTTAATATTTGATATGTTCAGGTGAAAAGTTACTGAGGATGCTCACAATTACACTCCGCATCGAAACTAAGCTTTTCTGATGACATTGATGCTGCTCAGTCAGGACTAAATAACAGATCATTGATTAGCTCTATTCAGGGACATCATTATTTGTGACTGCAGAGCCAGATAACAGCATATCCCTCGCCTTCCACAATGCCCCAAGAAAATGACCTGATTATAAATTTACAATTTAAAAAAAAATCTTTTCAACTCCCACCGCTCCAAGCTCCACTCTGAAGTTGTTTTTCATAATGCTGTTAACTGAAGCATTTCTAAGACCAAATGTTTAATCATGAGCCCCACACGGTGTTGATTTGTTGATGTTATTGCGTTTATGGATTAAACATTTACTGCAGGACATTCTGATTGAGCAATCAGCTGTTATTTTACCTGATTTTGGCTGTAGTCTAGGCTTTCAGTGTGTGTTTGTGTGAGTATGTAAGGAGGGTGTCTTTGCGTATCATTGCGCACATGTATGTATGTGTGTGCATGCTCTGTTTAATCTGTTTTGCATGATATTCATCTCCCTCTCTTGTTCAGTGCTGCAACCCTCAGCATCCTGTGGTGAGCTGACACAGTTTAAGGCTCACCATGGAGTGAAGAGCAACCAGCCTGGCTCTCAGAGCTGGTTATGGCTGTGCTTATATGAGACAGCGCTCCCCGGCAGCGGAAATGTCATCCTAATTCAACCTTTTTCTGCTTGGAGGAGGAAAATTAAAAGGAGAGGTAGAGAGGAGACGAAGAGGGTGCACATAGAGGGGGGCGGAAGGTTGAGAGAGAGATTTATGTACTTGGGCAGTCATCCGTACAGAGTCTGGGCTCCCTTGTGCAAGTGCTGTTTTGCACCGTCGCCCCCTGGGGGGATATAGGAGTAGTGTGCCTCATGGAGCTTTGATGAAATGGCTACTGACAAGCTGTGTGCACAATGCCCTGGAAGCAAAGTGAGCCAACACAGAGAGAGGGAGAGAGAGAGGGTGCACGGCAGATCTTCCACCGCCAAAAGGGCTGTTCCCAAACACTGTCATTTTAATGAGAAATGTGAGGGCAGACGTAAGCAGGCCAAGGTGAGAGTATCCTGTTCACTCAGTCGCTCATCTGTTCAGCGCTGGTTCAGCCACGGTCAACAACATGCAACAAAACAAAGGAAAAAAGTGGACAGTCGTGATCGGTCAAGAGCTCCTCTAAAGCATGTTGTTATTTCAACAGCAGATATGTTCAAACACTCACTCCCAGATAGTTTCCCAGCTCACTGAAGGCAATATGAGTAACAAGCACGAACCTTTCCTGTGCAAAACTGCCTGTCTAAAATGTTTAGTGTTCGATGTACTGTGGAGACATTTAAGCCCGAAAAAGGTATTCATTATGGTTTGACATCAGATTGTGTGTCTCCTCTGTCTGCAGTACACCATGCTGTCTGGCCAGGTGCCTTTTCAGTGTCAGGAGAAGAGCCTGACCCACACCAGTGCTGAGGAAATCATGAAGAAAATCAAACAGGGGGACTTCTCATTTGAAGGTGAAGCCTGGAGGAATGTGTCCCAGCAAGCCAAGGACCTTATACAGGGTGAGGATGGAAACTGGTGGCTTGGTCAGTTTATACATGGGTTTATACATTTCAGAGTATTAGTGTGTTTTTATGTAAACTGGCTGAAATACTGTAAATCACCAAGATGGATGTGTCATGCCCTGTCCTGTATTTGGATCATACAAGGTGCAGGTGTAACCACACTTGTAGATAAGAGTAAGATTAATAGTGTAACTTGAACAAGTGCATATTTTGTGTCTTTAAACTCATTGTAATAGAAAATACCCAGCTCTTTCTGTTTGAGTCTCTACAGCATTAGAAAACATTCTAAATGCAATATTTTGTTGCAGGATATAGAGTTTGTGTCTGTTTCAAAAGAGCTGTCAGCCAGCCTCAGAATGTAGCCCACACTGACTGAGCTTCCTTCAGAGGAAATCACTTCCTCCCTGTGGCTCACCTCCTCACTCACATATTAAGAGCATTAGAGGTAATTATCTGTGTCTTGATCCTGCAGAGCTGCTGACGGTGGACCCAAACAAGAGGATTAAGATGTGTGGCCTACGTTACAATGCCTGGCTGCAGGATGACAGCCAGCTGTCCTCCAACCCACTCATGACCCCGGACATTCTCGGCTCATCCACTGCCTCTGTCCACACCTACGTCAAAGCTACCTTTAATGTATGAAATGAGCAGCACTGCATGCTTGTTGTAGTTGTCAGTCAGGAATGTCTAATCTTGTGGCTTCCTGTTGTAAAATGTGGGTTATGTGAAATAGCTGCTGTGCAGCTGCTGACCTGCTGCTCATAATGGGCTGTACAGTTACAATTACTCTACTACCTAAAAGCTAAAATATAAAGATTGTTACTATTTTAATGTATTAAGAGGTAAATTGTCAAAAATACAATTTAAATGGTCCATTCATTCATGGATTCATTAGATGGATAGAGAATTTATTGTCAGCCATTTTGATAATCGAATACTCCTTTGAGTACTTTTTCAAACTGAAGTATCTGACATTTATTTGAATTCTTGATTTTTGGATGTTTTGCTTTTTCCTATGTGATAGCAAATTGACTTTTTACAGATTGGCTTTGGACTGTTGATATCAGCTAGGGTTTTAAGAAATTGACAATAGACATTTTTCATTATTTTCACAGTTATTACTTTTAGTCCTAGTCCATACAATTTGTGAACCTGTGTTTTACGAACAAGTAGATATATTTTCATTTGTGAAACATACTTAATAATGCCAAATATTTACAAGCAGTCTAAAATAAACTAGGAATGATGTGGGAAAATACAGGGATGCACTGATCCGATATGCCGCATTAGTGTCAACGCTGATACTGACTGTGTTTTAGCTAACTTGGTAAATGTGCATGATACACATTAAAATTAGTTTATAAAAAATGAGTGTATTAGTCATGGTAGGTTAGATTTAAGTGCTGAAGCAGTCTGTGGTCCCATGTTGCTTTACATAAAAATGAATTAATGACTTCACAGCACCAATGAAGGATTAGAGCTTAATATTAGCAGATACACTAAGTTTCACAGTCTGTATCTGCAGTGTCAGTGCATTTGCTATATTAATACCTGGCTCACCAATCCACTTTTTTGTTTTTCCCAGGCATTTAACAAATGTAAGCGGGAAGGTTTCCGCCTGCAGACAGTGGACAAGGCGCCGCTAGCCAAGAGGAGGAAGATGAAAAAGACAAGTACCAGCACAGAGACCCGCAGCAGTTCCAGTGAGAGCACCCACTCTTCGTCCTCCTCCTCCCAGTCTCAGGAGAAGACTTTTACAGGAGGTGACACCAACCCACAGCCCTCCAACAGCACGCCTGTTAACACACCCGTGGCGCTGGGAACGGACTCTGATCACCAACCAGGGCACCAAGCCTTTGACTTCTCAGAAGGACAGTGAGACTGCGGGAGGAAAAGGGAGTTTCAGATAGCTTCATAAACCGCAGGATGGCTTGGACCAGCGTAGAGACAGCTCTCCTTTCTTTCTCTCTGTCCCTGGCAGCTCTCCGCCTCTGGCTCAATTGCATGGACGTCCGCAAGTCTCCAAAACCAAGCATGCAGCAGGAGCAGCAATCGTCACCTCAATATCAATCAGTCAATCAATCATCACTAGCAATAGCCTATCTCTTTTCTTTCCCTCTCACATTCACACACACAGACTGTATCAATCAGGGACTGGACCAGGAAGAAGTTGTCACCGGTGTCCAAAATGAAAGGGCTGCCCTACTGCCCCAGGTCCAGACAGACAATGGAGAGACATCTTCAGTCTCGTCGTCAAAATCACAGCTCAGTCTGTCTGCTCAGTTTACCTGCCTTTGTCCATGCCTCCAGAGGTTTTAAAGGGAAAGTCGTAGTGTTTACACCATGGATGCTTTGTATTTTTTTTGTCAAAGGGAGAGAAGAAACGATGCAGCATGCTGCAGCGCAACGTAACGTGGGTCCACTTCTCTTTTCTGGGAAGTCTCTGCGAGATGGAGCAGGGTATTTATATGTGAATTTTACAGACTGAAATTTATTTATGATAAGCTATATTGTTAACTTATTTATGGTTCAGACTGATCCGAAAAGAAATAATGGTTACAGTGAGTCTTTAAAAAAAGTACAAGACATTTTGTGTGTGTGTGTATTTTTCCCTTTCAGCTCTAAAGACTGTTTCTGTGTAGTCTGATGGTTGTTCATACATCTTTGTAAACATCATTGACATCAGTGCTTCAAGTAGGTTACTGAGACACAGTTACGTATATATTTTAAGATTATTAGAGGCAAAAAGAGATTAACACCATTAGCAACTGGTTAATGGTCGTGAAGCAGTTTGTGACATTTATATAACCAAACTCTTGGACTCTGTGGACCTTTTTAGGGAGGCTAGTGAATTTTGGGATTTAACTACAGCTGTGTCCAGTGGTCAGCAGGCAATGTCCTTATTTATAAGGATTGAAAAAGCAAAACATCTTTTTGTAGGACCAACCAAATATGGATGTAGTATGTTCAGCCAAATCTGTGGTTTTATTGTTGTATGGGAATACTGCTGCCTGAGGGGGTGTGACCCCACAAGAAGAGCTATATTTAGACTTATTTTTTGCCTCTGATGTGAGAATATGACTACTTCAAGGCTCAGCATCGCCACTGTTCCACATTCTCTGATCCTCAAATCAGTATATTTAGCCCAGCAGCGGATTTGCCTTGCGTGGTATGGGACTCATTATCACTACAACCAATTGGATTGAGCAGAATGCTCCAAATGGAAAATTCAGATCAGCTTAGTGAGAGGTGAATGAGTTAAGAAGTTTGAGGTCTAGGTGATCCAAGATGCCAAAGGGGAGCTTCAAGTGGCTTCCTTTTCAGCTGAAACAAGATACAATTATTGAAAAATGAACAGATGTATGTGCCAAAAATCCAATTAAATCAGGTAAGCGAGTGGTGTGAGCCAATGAGATAAGGGTTATGATAGATTAACACTATTTTAATGCAATATAGTGCAAAAAAATGCCCCTTTTCCAGGTTTAAAGTCTTAGAACTACTGCAAAATATGTACCCTTTATGAAAATATCAAGTTACAGACCTCAACCAAGCACTCCTTTTTACTTTCAACGCGACCCTCTGCTTTGTTTACCATGTTTACTGCATGACTGAAATAGCGATCTTTGCACTGTGTGACAACTCTCACTTTGAGGCCGATATCTGGTCAGTATTAAGTCCCCAGTGCAAGATGTAAACTGAAACATCAGCCTCTTCTTTTTTTTTTGTTTTTATGGGCTTTTTCAGCAGATTCTTACTTGATTTAATGTGAGTTTGTTTACTTGCACATTTGAATATCCCCAATTTATTGCGGGACTTTGAAGTTTTGCTGTTTGAGGTGCGGTGGATGCAAACACTGAAAATCCCTTTTTACGATAGCCAGGGTAGTTAGGCAGGTAAATGCCTTGCCCTGTGGGTTGATTTTTGCAAGTATGTGTTAGTCTGTTTCCATGATAATAGCTGAAATAGTTGTTCAGTTAATATAAACAGGGGTATTTGTGTTCAGTATGTGAAGCTGCCTAGAAACAGTTTCTCCGGCTCAATCAGGATACAAATTCTTAGTTGTTTGACTGTGCAGTTAAATACACTCCCTCATCTTCTTCCATTTTAATGCACTCTGAATCTGAACCAAAGCATTAACTTCAAGGTAGCTGCTCTAAGCTGCATGAGATATTTCCTTTCATGCAAATATGCAAAGAAATGCTTCATTTATCACAGTTTCTGTCTGTTTTGTCCAGCTGGTGAAATATGGTAGATGTTTCTAGCTCAGATAATTTTGTACCAATGTACAGTTTAGTTCCTCAGAGATTCTTTAAAGGATCTTTAATTTCCATATCCAGCACATTATCATGCTTTAAACTATGCATCTCTCTTTGCTGTTGATTTATCATTGATTTGGCCACTTCAAAAAGACATCACCAAATGGGTCCAAATAAAACGCTTAAAAGGGTGTAACACAATATACATATAGTGTACTTTTACTCTCCTGGCATCAGCCACAAATAGCAAAGTAGGATCCACCAGCATATGAAAAGCTAGAATCCTTGGGAGCTAAACACTACAAAGCTCTTGTCTAACTTTGTTCGCATGAGTTCCCCATTGCTGCCTCATTAAGCCTCTTTTCTTTTGTTTGGGTGTATTAATAGCTCAAGTGGAGGAAGAGGAAAAGTGTCCTATATTGAGTTCCCCTCTGGGAGCCAGGTTCTATTAGCTGATGTACTGCAGCGCTGTTTGTTCCAAAGAAAATACCATACTCCACTCACTGCCTCTGTGGGACCCAGCTCGCTCTTCTTTGTAGGGAAAAAAACAGTGTATCGCAGGAAAGGGTTGCTTTTGTACCAATGTCTCTTGGGGCAGATTTTCAAACTAGGCCTCCACTCCCCCCTTTAATGAACAACTTGTTCAGTGTGCCACTATGAGCAAGAAGCGGGGAGGGCGGGAGGGAGGCTGGTTTCGATTGGGGAACCTATCGTCTTTTATGAATTTTTTGTGGTTTGAATGAAAGTTCCTTTTCTGCTTACAGTGCTTCCTCTTTTTTGCTTCTCTGTGAATTAAGGTTAAAAGCACCCCACCTGATAAGCAAAGCATTTGTAACTCTCTGCAACATTAATAAGAGGGCTGGTCGTCTGAAGTGTTTGGTATAAACCAGCCTCTGCTATTGTGGGTTTAAGTCAAACGACTGGACATGGGATCTTCCTGTATGCTTCTGTTTTTTTGTTGGCAGTATCACGTATGTGCTCAAGAGACAGATTTGGGTTCCAAGGCTAAAGTGACATTGAACACCTTGCACTAAAAGCACAGCTTCTCAGTCATGTGGTCTTGTGAGTATATTGTTTGTGAATGTGCTGAGTTTTTAGACCAATGCCGTGGCTAGCGTGTTTGTTTTTGGCCAGCTTTTAGTAAGGGATGATATGGAGCTGTCCATGGTGCTGAACTGGCCAAATCTCTGGTGGCTGTCTGTATTGACCTATAATAATGTGACCCTTTAAAGCAGTAACCCCCAACTTGTGTACTTCCAGGAAGTACCTGTACATTAAAAAAACAAATCAAAACAAAACATTGGTAAACAGTCAGAGGCTGTTCTTAAAGGGAACCTCCACTAAATTTCACACAAGGTTTATAAGCCTTAAGGAGCACTGCTGCATATACGTGGGGAAAATGTGTGTAAGCTTTTAATTACTCCTGAGGGAGCTGTGTAAAGTCTGACAAATTACCTCAAGTTATGTCACTTGAGTCGGAACCTGTTGAGGCTGATCCATGTCTAAAATAGAGAAATCTCTGGGTGTGGAGTTAAAAAGAAGGAGCTTGCCAGAGCTCAGTAGCTCACTCCTCATCTCTGCTTAAGGCTAGCAGCTTAATGCCACAACAGCATCTACCAGCATAATCACACCTGAATTTCCAACTGAACTGTCTGCGAGTCAAGTTGCTTTGTGGGTAATGTAGGCATCAAGTTTAGACATAGAAGAAGAATGTGTGGTATTAAAGAAAGACTGGTGGAGTCATCTTTTAAAGTAAATTATTCAAAGTCCCCTTAAGCTTCTAGTTACAGTGAGATCACAGGAGGACATAACTATCAAAATAGTCCAAAAATATTGTAAATATTATTATGATTATGAACTCCAGGATCACCCTATCTCGAAGTGAATAAAGGATTGAAACAATATTTGATTTTATATGATGGATCATGTTAAATAACATTAAGATTTAAATTATTTATAACTCGATAACACAGTGAGGTAACTTTAGACAAAAAAGAGTGGGTACAACTGCTTTAAAGGGATAGTTCACTAAAAAGACAGTAGTTGTTGGAACCAGCTGTATGGGAAAAAGATTCATTGAAAACTACTGACATTGTGGTGTGTGGATCATCCAAAGTAACTGGCACATTGTTTTTTAGAAAGAGAGGTCACACACTTGTAATTTCTCAGTGCATCATAAGCTGCCTCAATTATTGCGGGTTTGCAGCAGTAATTTCACGGATGACTACATCACCACCTGCATACATAAAGGCACAGCTAGACCCTAATACCCTACTAAATAATGTTTGGTTTTTGGAATTTATGACTCTCAAATAATCTGTACCATTCTGCAGACCAGCAAGGTCAAAGCACATAGTCAGCTACAGAGGGGTTTTGTTCAGACACTTCAGCACTATGGGCACCTGGGACCTGAACGCGTGTTTTTCAGAATTTTGTTTTTTGGGGAGAACATTGATGCTTTTGCGTAGGAAGTTGTTAGGGATGTCATTCAGTGCTGATGCCAACCTGCCACTATCATCTTTTTTGTTTTCAGCACAGCCATAAATATCATGCATGTGCAGCCATTGCCTGATTCATGTCAGCATTTTCAAATTTCCATTGATTCCTGTCATATCCTTGTCATATTGTCAACGAAGCGTGTCAAAAAGTACTGTAGCAGTGAATCCCTTTTGAGATCGGTCAATATTCAACTGTTTCAAAACACGCAATCAAGCTTTAAGGGCAAAACTTTGCACTTGTATGTTATTTTAATCGTGCAATTGATTTTTCTTTGTTAAGTGAAAAAAAAAATGTCCTCTTTGACTTTGTGCAGGTTTCAGCTTATTCATCTGTCTGTTTATGCTGATGGCTGTTGTCCAACATTTCTAAGACTATACTAATAAATAAACCTCAACACCGGATAGTACTTGTAACGCAAGGAACACACCATGTGCATACCTGCTTTTTAGGGCACTGTGAACATCATCATTCAGGTCTTTGGGCATACCATTGACGGAATGAGGAAAAAAAACAAAAAACCTTGATTTGCTTCAATAAATGCTTTACTTGCTGGCTGAAATACATCTGTACATTTAATAACCTGATACCAGTCATGATGAGTCTTTTAATAGATCCTCGGCTTTGTTGTATTTTCAAGTGTATTTACATCATTACTGAAGATATTTTGTGATACCAGGATTTGTGTGTATGAGTTGTCAGAGAGACAATAAATGTACTGTTTCCTGTTGGTTTATTGATCTAATTAGGAACAAACCTTTTTTAATGTTTAAAACTGATACTGTAAATTAAGAGGCATGTTAGCAGATATGGAAACGCGTTTCACTGGGCAGCCTCTAGATGGCAGTGTTTAATAAAGCAGCAGTGTGAGAACAGTTTACTGTGCATCATGAGCCCCAGTCAGCATTTCTTATTTATTCATAGATGAGTCAGGTATAAGATTGTGTTGTCAAAACTAAACTAACAGTTTTTATGTTGTCTAGCAGGACCAGAGGTTATGTCTGGGTGCAGTCAATTTAATGCATATTTATAACCAAACTAAGAGTTGTGTCCTAGAACATGAACTGAACGTACTGTAAATGTCCACTTATGTTATTATTATGCTCTCATTAAAACAGTCATATGCAGTAGACCTCACAAAAGGTTTCTAGTCTCTCTGATGAAGTGGTTTTAAGATACAGCCACAATACTGTGTGACAAAGCACAGTTCACTAGTGTGAGAGTGAGAAATAGTTAACGGGGAAGATAAAGGGTAAATAGACTCTGGTAATATGGGTAATGGGTTAAAGATTATTGGTAATTTGTAATATTAAATTGTTTGTGTTTGCAGATTTTGCATATTAAGTGTCATATCTGCAAACACAAACACTTGAGTTTAAGGGGCTGAGGGTCTTCATCTCAACTTTGAAGATTACTTTGTCTATTAATTGATTGGTTAGCCTTTTGTGCAATATGAAAAATGACTTTTTCATATTGCACAAATATTCATTTTTTCCATCACAGAAAACAGAAAACCAGCAAAACTAGTGAACCTTTGGCTTTTTTTCTTAAAAAATAATTAATACAAGCTGAATTTTTAGTGTCAAACACTTTTCAAACTGTTCACTAATCAAGCAATAGACTAGTTATTGTAGCTCTCCAGCTTTAAGTTGTCTTCACCATTGTGTACTACCATATACTGACAGGAGAGGACGCTCTTTGGCTCTGCTGGACCATCCTCAAAGTCAAATTCATCTGCTTTTTGGAGAAACTTACATAATTTAAACTGACTTTTTGTTGCTGAGTAGGTGAACACACAAAAGGGAAACTCCAAGTTCTTACGGTCAAAATCAGGTTATACTGGGTTTAGTGTACTACTACTACTACTACCACTGGTAAACTATTTTAAGTTTAGTAGTAGCATTAGTATTTAGTACTTTATTTGTTTGTTTGTTTGTTTTTTTCCATCATCAAATCTAATGTCACTTGACACCAGTAATCAGGTAGGTCATGTTTCGACAGTTCATTAGAATGACATCAGTTGACAGAGGAGCTACTACTGTATATTATATTATAAAAGCAGTATATTTTGGCAAACTTTCAACCCCCCTGAAAAGGGGCTTTTACAACCTTCAGTAGTCTGGAATAGCTATTTAGCATATTAGCGTTAGTGGCTAATGTTCTTTAATAGCAGCAAAATTTCTATGTTGCTGTAAAATAGAAAATACCCAGTCAGTATGCTGACTGCTGATGTGAAACTGTTCCACTTAACTTTAGCATTTATTATATAGTTATCCTCAAACAGTTGTAGGCATTGGGAACTGTTGTTCTAGCTACCCTTCAGTCGGAACAGTAGCTAGACAGTAAAATCAAAAACTAAGCCTGACTAAGGCCATGATGTAGATAAATGCATAAATGGACAAAAATAAACAAAGATCTATCAATATAGAGGGGGTACAGTTGGATTGATACAATGCAATATTTAAAAAATAAAGCAGATTTTAATTCTTGGCTTTCAGTCCAGTTAGCATTGTGATTTGAGCCCTCTTGTATCTATATGCAGCAGTACAGATGGTGCATTTATGGAGCACTTTTGCCTGGCTAATTCTGTGTGCATGTGTGTGTGTGTGTGTGTGTGTGTGTGTGTGTGTGTGTGTGTGTGTGTGTGTGCATGCATGAGAGTTAGCGTTTGTGCAGTCAGTCTCTTTTCTTTGAAATCTATCTGCACTAACATGCTATCCATTACTAAACAATGTGTGTATACTGTGGTCAAGTATTCAGATGGAGTGTCTGCACTCCAAAATCCAGCATTGGGATTTTTAGAGGCAGACAATGCATTAAGACAAAAATAACCCAAATCTTTTAAAACACACTCAAAAGGAAGGCTAACTACGATATATGGTCTGTTGATTTCACATCCTTTTTGTGCCCAACTTGTAGTAGACTCCAGTTTTTACTTACAATAGTGTAGGGATGGCTGGTGCAGTTTTTACATATAAAGAAAAAGAGATTTTAAACTGGATTTTGAAGCAATACAGTCAAGACAATGTGATCCCTTGTTTGTTGTCCTATGAAGAACAATTCTGCCTATTTATGCAAACCCTTTTTGGTTCACCTTCAAAGCACCCTGTAAACAACCTGAAACAATTTCACTCTTGTTCTTGCTCATGTCAACATGTATTGTCAACCATTTTTGCAAAAGACTCTCCTTGCCTGTCAGTGATCTTCTTTGATATTTGCAAACAAAATTCCTCTTTTATTATCCAAAATAGTGTAAATGTGACATTGGAGAAGGAGCCTTGGAATATGTGGAGCACCTATGCTGTAGATTCTTGGTCATTGTTTATTGATTAATTACAATACATCTTTACACTACACTAAAGTACATTTTATGCTTATTTATTTATACCCTGTCTCGACTTCACTTGTTCTTGTGTTTTTATGTGCCTCGGCCACCAGACACAACAATTTCCCTACGGGGATAAATAAAGTACCTATTCTATACTTTCTATTGATACTTTCTCTCTCTCTCTCTCTCTCTCTCTCTCTATCTATCTATCTATCTATCGATATATCTACACACACCAAAGTTAGATTGGTCTAAGTTGGAGTTGGAGTCATGTCTCTGCAGTTCTCCCACTCGAGACTCAGAACCATTTCTTGATGGACATCACTTTGTGCATTGTAGTGCTCAAAGTAAACTTGTCAAAGGTTTTGTGGTACTGCCTCACTTAGTCTGGTGTATTAGTTTGTGCGGCTAATGTTAGCATCACAAGTCTACGACAGTCAACACAGCAGTTGAAACCTCCTGGGCATTTCCTCAAATGGATGAATACAAAATGGGACAGGACATGATGGAGGACTTTGCGAGCTGGGTTTTGATGAGTGTGGTGGTGGTCTGGTTAAGCTACACTTGACAGGACTGAGTCCTGACTCTCTGCCAGTGCAGACATTTTGGCCAGACCTCATCATGATTTTTGGCTCACTGGTTAAGATTAGGGCTAGGTCTAAGTTTATGCAGCTTAATACAGCGGGAAGTGAATCTAAGCCAAGGCTGTGTTCTCTCAAGTATGGTGAAATCAATGTGTGTGTGTGTGTGTGTGTGTGTGTGTGTGTGTGTGTGTGTGTGTGTGTGTGTGTGTGTGCTTGCTTGTGGGTTTCCGAGGGTGGAGTTAAGGCTGGACTGTAGAGGGGTGAAGTGCCTCCAATCCTTGGGAGTGGAACGCATTTCCTTTTGTTGCCCTCCAATTTTTGACTGGCTTGCCCCGGCACATGAGCATGATGGGGCTGTTTCTATTATCCAGCTTCCCAGACCCCCCCTCTGCCGATCACCCTCCATCCAACCCTGTTCTGCCTTTTCCAAAGCGATTGGCATTCCTGGGGGCCACCAGTGAAGCAGCTTTAGAGGGAAGGCCTACAGGCTCCTGGGTGGCCTCTTGTGCATGGGCTCCAAGGGGAGGAGACAATGTCTTATTAATTGACTGGGCGTCTTGGGCAGAGTTCAGGAATTTGCAGAAGGGGGAGACAGAAAAGTGGGGATGAGGGATGAGCTGAGAGGGGCAGGACAACCAGGGAAGATTCACGGTCCACCAATAAAGACTCATTAACCTCTGTTTCAGATTTATTTCTGTTTGATTTACATTGCTGAAGGCAAGAGTTGGGGTGATGTGGACATGTAGCTGCTCTGTTTGGGGGGGAAGCCTCTGCTTTATTACTTTTGAATTACTCTGCTTCATTAAGAGTTTCAGATTTAGCTGTAATTTAGGAAACTGTGTCAAGGAGCCAAGCCCAGGAACATCAGTGCTGTTCCTGGGCCAGATCTTTCTTGATTTCCATTTACAGTAACGCTATTTATGTTAACCTTACAGACTAAGATATGTTAATGTTTGATATGTTTTAATTGCTAAAAAGTAATGTATATATGCTTTTTCCAAAACTGGTCACAGTTGTGAAAAGCAACTAAGTGTGCCTAATCACATACTGTACTTAAGTCCAGTTTACAGGTACTCTACTTAACTTGAACATATTGATTTCATCCTCTTTTGTACTTCTACTCCACAACATTAAGAAGAAACTTTTTTATTGTTCTTTTTAACGCACAGTATATAATTATTAGTCAAACAATATATGAATTAACATTAATACTTTACAAAATGTTATAACTTTTTAAAGCAAATAAAGTTGAAATTAACTCCTTGACCAACTTAAAGTCCTGCTAAGGCTAATGATCAAATACTATTAGTTAGTATTAAGATAACACTGACAGATAGTTCTGTAGTTCCGCATTTCTGTAGTGTAGCAGTGCTGATATTGTTTGTGTAAATGCTGCTTATTCAATTTTAAATCAGTAACATAAAAACAAAAATATTAGCAGTTTGATTTTCATGCTGCAGTTTTCTGGGGACACGCTGTGGGGGATACATGGCTGTAAACATCATGGTGGGCAGGCCGACTCCTGGTTTTGTGCAAGTATGATGGAGTGGGACAGGACAGGGAAAAGTTTTCGGGGGTTGGACGGGTGTACCATCTCTCCATGTGGTCCCCCCCAGGTGTCTTCACCCTAATCCTGTTACATGTGTCCCCCATTAGCACTAATGGAGCAGCCATTGTACCCCCGTTGTGTGCTGTCGTGCCCTCGGCCCAGTCACTTTGAGTCAGTAAACTCAGCCCTGTCATGTTTGGACTGCTTCCCACACACAGGGGTCTCCATGACTACGATGGAGACACACACACAGACACACACACACACAGAGCTCATCCCACCCACTGACACAGTACTTAAGATGCTGGGACACCAGAGAAAGTGGTGGGTACTCTTATAATGTCAAAACCCACATACATATAACATACATGAGTGTGGCACTTGTGAGAGATGAGAAGAAACTTGAACTGATGCACTTTGTTTAAAAAGAAAACTAAAAGAAAATGTATACAGGTGCAAATAAAGTTCACTGCGCTTTCAGCCATTGTTCCTTTTAAATTCTATTGCAAGTCTGTGCACTTCTTTCTTAAACCCACTCTTCTCTGGCTTCCTCCTAGTTTCATAGCTTTATTTTGTGGGTTGTACATTTTAATTTGGCTTGTCATAAGATGTTTTTCATTATTGACTTTTCCATCTCATTTATCTTCCCCCATTTTTCTTCCTCTAAAGCAGTTTGTTAAAGGTTTCATGGAAATTACCAAAAAGGCACCTGCGATGAGCAAAAACGAAACATGTGAATGTTGTTTAGAGTTAACCTTCAGATTCAACAGTATATCTCTGATTGAAGGATCTGTTCACCCGAATCACAAAATAACATTTAAAAAAAACACCCCCCATGACATTTAGCCTTGCAGAAAATTTTGTCTTTTTTAATCCATTACACCTTACTTTCAGTTGAATTTGATTGAATTTGTATAACACTAAACTATCAAAATATTGCATTGCCAACACTTTTAATGCGAAGATGAACCAAAACATTCTGCAGGGCTTAACACCACAGAGGTACACTGGTACTGGACATGTTGAGGTTATAAAAGTGAATGATTTAAACTAATTGTTAATCACTCCTCCTGTACACAAGTAAGTCTTTTGTGTTATTCTTCCCATCATTACCGTCCTTTGAAAGCCATATATCTCGACATTTTCCCACGAGCTGAAAAAACAACCCTGTTTAAAATGGTTTATATAATTTAAAATGAGGAACAACAACAGAAAGCTGTGAGCTAATCTGAGAAATTCAAAATAAACAAATTTGGAGAGACACTGTTTTTTGAGCTGTTAGTTGAATTAGTTTTCCTCAGTAAAACAAAGCTTAAGTAATAAAGATTTGAAGTAGTTGTTTATAATATGTTATCTATTTTCATCCTGTTTGCATGCTTTAACATCTTCTGCCTCTGTTTTCTAGCTCCTCTAGATGCACCTGCTCAGTTGTTGGTTGACAGGATCTGAACGGTAACTATGCGTGTGTGTGTGTGAGAGAGAGAGAGAAGGCGAGACAGAGGGCATGTGTGAGAGAGACTGAGAGAAAGAGCAAGAGAGGGAGGGAGAATTAAAGAGGGAAAGAGCAGGAGCTGCAAAAGGACCAGGGGCAGGAGGGTGTGCATTGGGCCATCTTGTTTGGTGCATTTCAGGTGACCCGGCCCCTGCGCTGCATCCATCATACAGAGACTGATTGAGCTGACCTTCAGGCCTGCCCTGCCGACCTCCGGGCTTCCTGTTCTTTGTCAGCCTCTCACAATAACGCTGGTATCACACAGACAGGGGAGGTCTGAGAACCGACCAAGGGAGTCCACCCAGGCTGAGGCGGGGATGGTGGGGTGGGGTGATCAGGGCTAGAGAGGGTCTTCGGGGAGGGAGCCGAGGACCCCCTTTTCAATTTCACTCAGTCTTTCCAAATGAGAGAAAAGGCAGAGAGTGGTGTCCTCTGTCACCCTGCCACACAGGGACCTTTAAAAAGCAGCCTCAGTGGTTTCTCAAGTGAGGTGTCTCCTCAAGAGACAAAAAAAGAGGAAAAGAATGAGTGGGCGAAGAATTTAATTGTGGTCCTGTGTGAGGCACTGGTGGTGGGAGGATGGCCACTCTAGCATTTGTAAAGGATGGAGCCAGTTTACTTGTCCTTCCTCTGTGCATCTCTTTGGCCCTGTGAAATCTGAGGTGGGCTCAAGCAGAGAAACAACATCACTGATCTTTCTCAGGTAACAGTGGGCAACAAATGTTTTACTTTACATAAACTACCACTGTAAAACTATGTCCAATTTCAAGTAAAAGTCCTGCATTCAAAATCTAACTTTAATTAAAGTACAGATGTACTTTACCAGCATCCTCTTATCAAATGTTAAAGTGTTTCCTATAAATGGCCCCAGTGACTGATACAAGATTAAATAAGACATTATTAGATTTTTAATATCCGATGCATAAGAAGCATTTTACTGTTGTAGTGTGTCAAGGTGGAGCTAGTTTCAACTGCTTTATATACACAGTAGTATAATCCAGTGGTTCATCACCTTGGTGTCAGGGCCACTTTAAAGATAAATCTGAGAGGTTATGAGGTGATTATTGGAGGAGGAAAAGAGAAAAACGATATATTTTTTGTGAAAAAATTGTATAATTCTGGTAATTTTTGTAGACCATACGCCCCCCCCGTACAAATAAGTGCTTATTATTTCTTCTTGGGGTGTTTGATCTTCACTGTGCAGATTGATGTATGTGCAGAGTTAGATACTTGAAAACTGTGTTTACTTTCGTCTACTTATGGAACAAGGTTTCTCTGTGCTCACCTTTAATCTCAGCATTAAAAGGATTTTGTGACATCAGTACTAATTTCGAGGCCAGTCTCGGTACAGCAACAGTACTGTATGTAACTTTAGACAGAAATGATGTGAAAACGTCCCACGCTCACACTGAGTATGGACTTGTAGGAAGTAAGAGACATGTAGCAGTATTACTGATTTGAAAAAATGTCAATATTTGCATGTTATAGCTGTATTTTCTAACAAGGGAGAAGGAGTAGATGTAATTTTTCAAATGACGATTATTAACCTCTATGTGGGAAAGCCATTTGTAACGCAAATTATTATTCAAAGTATTTTGGGGGTCTTGAAATATGAATGGACTACTGACTACTTTTTGTAAATTACCACTACACAAAAAGGTTCAGAGGTTTATATTTAAAAAAAAATTAAGTCTGCAGTTCAGGGAAAATTACATTTTCTTCTGAAAACATTGAGAGGGAAGAGAAAGCAGCATGTAAAATACGAGTAGCCAAAAACTGCCCAAACTACAAAGTGCAGCAAATTTCCACCACTGTTGACTGAGTAAATCCGAAGTGAACCTAACATCCTTGATGAATTATCTGTCACGCAAACTTTCAGCATCTCTGACAATGGTTCCCTTGTCTCGTTCTCTCTGATTTTTGTATGCCTGCTTATGCATTCATGTGCATTTGTGTTTGAGTTCTTACTCCATGAGGATACATGAAGCTTTGTCTGAAGTGCTCACCGGTTACCATGACAATACATCTTTGTAGGGGTTTGGAACAATCACCTACCTGTATTGCCTCCCTGTAGAAGTGATATTAATAAGATTTGTCCTTGGATACCAACATACATTACTGCGTGAAGGACGGGTGTAATACGCTGTGTTTATCGATCCTGGTTTTATACTGCTGCATTCATGGCCAAAGCAAATGCATTTTCCATCCACACACATGCAATGCTCTTTCAATACAATGAGTGCAGTGTCCTTGCAGCATTGGATTTTTATGAATAAAAATCAATAATCCTGCATTGATTGACCCTCTCATGAACTTAACTAAAAGATGAATAAGTGACCATCAACAAACAAACCTATTATGTGCATTTCCATTAATGATCACCCCACCAATTTAGAATCCAACTTCCACAATAAAGAGAATGGTGGGATAAAAATGTAATTTTAAATGTCGATGACAAGCACTTTCTCATCACATATCTCAAAAAATATGAATGCTAAGATCAAAGTTGGTACACAGGTTTCCAAGAATTATGCCTTCACTATAACAAATAGCTTCAATAGTGTCACCATTTAGCTAATGACCCATGAACCAGGGGTCATGAAAGAAAATGTTTTTTCTTTGGTTTCCTTGTATCAAGGCCATGGTTGCATTAAAGGAGCTGGATACTCAACCATGCTGCCCACTTATTTGAATGATGATTGCTTGCCCAGCGCATGAGCCAAAAAAACGTATTCACGGGGATGAGAGTGAGATCAACTTAATGTCATGGTAAGTTATTACTGCTTAAATAGTAAATTATCATATCAGTGCCTAACCAGACCAAAGTGACATTTGCAAGTATGTTAACATGCTGTTTAATGTGCTGCAGCTGAGCCGCTAACTAGCTACCTAGCCCTCAAACTGATGTAAGCTGTGACTTTTTCCTGACTGTAAGGTTAGAAAGAGATCTTAGCATGACAGCTAATGTAGTGGTTGTTCAAGGACTGTGGCCCCTGTGTTGTATAGCAGGCTGGTGTCTGGCTCAGTGTGACCATCTGCTCTACCCATGATACAACACTACTGTTACTTCCTTATCCAAAATTTTAATTGACTGCATTGAAATCAGGTTTCCATCTGAGTTTGGTGAGGTATTATGTCAAAATGATTAAGAAATCAAGAAATCAAAAACGCAAAACATAGATTTTCTTTTTTGATTTCAGATTTTTTTCTCAAAAAGAGATCCTTCACCATTTTGATCATTTTATTTTAATGATTTTATATATTTTTTCCTGCCCATTCTTCACATTTTATCAAATAGTTTAATTATAATTCTTACCATTGTCTTAAAGTTTGTCCTCATGCGTGTGACCTCTGTGAATAAACCCAGATAACTTGTCAATGAAAAGTTCAGTTACAACTAAATTTAGGTTACAAAGTAAGAAGTTAAGTACTGACCTATCAACTTAATGCAGTTTTACCCATAGATTTTTTTAAATGTTGCTTTTAGAATGGTTAAGCTATCTTGAAAATATATATATACATTTTATTTTTTTTTTGTTGTTGTTGATGACACCTCTCCCTCCTTGTCCTACTGTCAGCTGCTGCCTCTCTAACCGTGTCCTGGCAGCATTTGGTCAGGATGCTGATCCGCTCTCTCACAGCGCAGACTGCAGGCCTGTGGCTCAACCACACTGAAGCTCCACTTCTTTTTCTTCCACTTCATTTGCAATGCTAATGCACAGGAGACAGCTGTCATCTTGCAGCGACCATGATCAATCCAAAGCTGAGGGGGGAAGGAGGAGGGAAGGAGGAAAAAAGATAAATAAAACTGCTGGGTAAATAGGTCGGCCTATTATCTTCTGGCCTTGTATGGGTGCTGGTCCTTGAGAACATGAATTTCAATGAAAGTCCCTTTCACAGAGGGAAAGAAGAAAGAGAATAAAATATGGAAAGATGCCTACAGAAACAAATGAGAGCAGAAAATTAAAAGTGGAATGAAGGAAAGCAAACAAGTTTTGTTTTGAGCTGCCTTGTTGAAAGTACCCTTTATCAAGCAGTGGAGGGTTTCATGAAGATGCTTCCTCTTCAGCATGTATGTGTATGAGTGCTCTTCATTTACGATGTAGATGTCTTTCTTCTTGAGAACACATATATCTGATTACTCAGGTTGATTCCTTATTTTGTAGAAGTGTGTCTGGCGAGCATTGTTTATAACAATCCAATACAGCAACAATAATATTCAAATACTGTATATGGATTCAATTGTGCATGGTATTTTTTTCTTGAAGTAATTGATATGCCCTTGTTGCAATCAGCCATTCATTTCAATACAGGCTTTCCTGCTTGACTCACTGTCAGCCACTATCCCATAAAACAAAGAACAAAACAGCAAAGTGAGAAGCTGGAACTAAAAGAAAAAATCAACTTGACTGATCAATTGATTATTAAAACAGTTAACAGTCATTTTCAGTTGATTAATGTAAACCAGATAAAATTAGCTCCTCCATCACATTAAAATAATAGTTACTTAATCAGTGTTAATAGTGTTAAATCTGTAATACAATCTATAATAACCAAGAGCGGGTTATTTTGTATAAGTACTTTTATTTTTGACACTGTGTTACACTTATATATAAAATAAAACATCTGAATGTTAATTTTAGTGTGGCAGACAGGTAACAACAGATGATTCAATTTAAATGGTGGATTAATTAGCAGTGGTAGGAGAGAAAGTGCTGCTTCAGAGGTCCAAGTCAAAATATCCAGACAGTGCTCTGTAATTTGTAAACCATATGATGACAATGGAGGTCAGTCAAGACACAAGAAGCTATTACTTTCCCTTCACTGCCTTCACTTTCTCCGCTAATAATGTTTGCCTAAGCTAGATTGAGGGAAATGAGGTGGAAAACTCAGAGCGTGTTGGTGTGTGTCTGTGTGTGTGTGTGTGTGTGTGTGTGTGTATGGGTGGGTGGTGTGGGGGGATCTATTTCGTTGTGGTCGGTGGATTTGGTGTGAGGGGGGAATCAATTGATTCCTGTTGTTAAGGAGTAGCGACAATGTTTCATCTTAAGATGTCATCTCTCTCTATCTTGTTCTCTTTCTCACCCCCAACCCACACACACACACACACACACACACACACACACACACACACACATACAAGCCTGTTGATGTCAGAGGCAGCAGCAGTAATCCCTGTGCTAGGCCGCCCAGATCATTATAGACTCTGATCTGCAGTCCCTGAAAGAGGGAATTAGCTGGGAACACAATCCCAGCGACCTCTGTGACACGGGGACAAAGCCTCAGCTGCCGGGGGTCCACATCCCCTAAACCAGCCCATATGGCTCAGACAAAACTGTTACAATGGCCGCTACAATGGAAACACGGTGGGAGGGTCTGCCGTCCTGCCTCTGGGTGTGAGTGTCCCCACAAGATCTGATAGTTTGTCTGTGTTTGTACACTAATATGTTTATTTAAGGTTGTGAATCATCAGCTGGGTAACACGGGGGTGCAGGTCGCTTTGTTTTGACTTGCAGTTTTGACTCATGCTGCGCAAATATTTTCAGCGTGGAAGTACGCCACGGCATGGTTCTCAGTTTTGCCCACATGTCAGGCATCTCTTGTGCTGTTTGCTACTTTTACAGTGTGAATGGAAACAGCAGACAGTGGCTGAGGATGTGTGTGTGTGTGTGTGTGTGTGTGCTCCTCCTATACAGCCTGTTTCCTATATGTAAGTCCTTCCTCTGCCCTCTCCCTGTGAGCTGATGGGTTTCTTAAGAGCCCCCCTGGTGTGTTCCCGCTGAGCAGCTCTTTGTGTTTTGGGCGACTGGAAGAGACCCCCTGCTTTTAGAATACACACAGGATCCCTCACTGTCTGCCTGCCTCTCTCTGCCCCCCTCTCTCTCTTTCACACACACACTTTCTCAGGCAGTCCAGACACCTGTTTTCTCCTCTCATGTAACATTTGTATGCTCACACAAACACACGGAATCTTATTTAGCTTAAATAAAAAAAGAGTATTAGCTGTTTCAGAAAAAAACCCTTAGCTGGTGGAGGAATCATGTGTCTTGTTCATCGAGTCGACCAAACATCAAACTTCATCTCTGAAGATTTCTGTTTCCTGTTTCCACCTGACTTTCAACACTGGTTTGTTTCAATCCCAATCATGGCCACTCCTAAACCTTAACCACATGGTTGTTCTTGTAACAGAGGCCCTAACCTTAAAAAGAAATAAGATTTTCATCATAAGTAATAAGATTTCCAACTATGCTCTTACTTGGATTAAAATCTAACTTTCTTGGTTTTGAGCCAAAAACCAACCAAATCTCAGCATTAATGTATCATCACATCAGAAAACACTTACACGAGTTGTCCCAGAAAACAAACTGTGTATGTCATTTAATTACGAGGGTCATCGATGGCAAGATGATGTGGAAATCTGTGGTAGCCCAAATCCACACTTCTTCAGTTTCAGTTTCAGTCATCAGGCAGGGGTTAATATGATTTAAGGTTAGATTTAACATGTAAGACATAATTTATCATTCACTGCATCCACTGAAAACAAAATTATTACATTTGTTTTGTTATTGTCTAATGTTGAATGAATAATGAATCATTTTGGTTGAAACCTTTGGTTTACTTGTTTTTCAGGTTATATAAAAGCACATATTCCCCACAGGATGTTCATAGGAGACTCTGTAACTTCCCTCTCATACACAATCTGCTTTGACAAGATGCTCATAATAGACAAAAGAAAAACCTGATTCTCAAAATCTGGAAAAATATTATTTCACCTTGTTAAAAAAAAAAAGAAGTTGGTTACAAGTATTGAATCATGAATCACTGAAAAAAAAACTTTGTCTGAATAAGGTTTCAGTTATGGCTTTCTGATATCTGCCTTTTGTTCAGTGGCGTTGTAGAGATGACCTTGTTTTTTCATCACTCTTTCTTTGCATTTTTATCTTTGCCTTTTAGGTTTCACGTCTATTACACGTTCCAAGCTGTGCTGTGTGGTTTGGTCGCGCTACACCTGGTCTAGTTTTGTTTATTATTCTAAACAATGATAGTGTCTTTCTGTGCACAGACACATACACATGCTCACACACACACATACACACACAACAAACAAGAGTAGAGCACAGACTTCATCCTCAGAAATAGCAGGTTTTTCAAGCATGTACACAGTTAACCAGCCTGAAGCTTTTTGTGTATTCTGCACTTGTTTACTCACATGACAACTGTGTTTATGAAAGCAAATCATTTACTGGAGGTTAGCATTTAGTAATATAAGTTGTAATGCACATTTCTTTTCTTCATTTTTGTTTTTTTTTCTCTGCAGAGATGGGCGATGTGTGTCTGATTCAGTTTAGGTTTTCTCTTTTTTCCATTTTCTGGCGCATTAGTGGAGACATTTAAAGGATAATGGACTCCTCTAATCTTGCATTGCTGGGCAGCAGTTGTACAAGCTGTCAAAATGATGAGCCTTGCTCTCTTATTGGTTGTTTTGTGTGCACTCTCATCTGTTCACGCTCTCACAAAGGCAGAAGTGATGGGAAATCTTCCCTACAGTCATTTTCTCTTTTAATCTATTCAGGAATTCCAGAGGGAATTCATTGCATATTTGACTGGTCTGACATTTGTTACTTCCAGCCATCGCAGCACCAGCCCAATAACACGGAAGGTCATCAATAAAAGTGCATCACATGCTTGTATCTTGGTTTCGTTTAACAATGAATGCAATTCACTGACAGAAAGTGGCAAGTACTCAGTGCTGCTAAATGGTTATAAGGTTCCTGTTTTCACCTATCAGGCCGAGTTATTTCTCTAATGGTGCTTGCTGATGTGAAGTGGGTTAGAGAGCTGGCCACTTTTTGCACTTATGGTGCCCTTCATCAGATATTTAAAACACTGGGAATGATTACACAAAAATTGATTGAGCTGCTTTTCAAGGTGAGAATATGAACACTGAACTACGATGAGCCTCCACATGGCTTTCTTACCAGGCGCGTGTCCTTTTTCACCAGTATTAACGTTTGGCATGATCCTCGTCGAGTTAATAGTGTTACAGCGGAGGTGCATTTTCTCTGGGGGCCATATTCTCTCTTTCTCTTTTCTCTCCCCTCTCTTCTCCACTCTTCACCCTCTCCAATTAGGGGAGCTCCAGCTGTGCACCAGTCAGGATCAGAGGCTCCTTCTATTAGCCAAATCCATTTGTGTAGCGATTGAATCACTCCCCAATCTTCTCTTTCGCCTCCTCCCCTCCACCACCACACCAGGCCCCACAACCCCAAATACACAAACGCATCCATACACCCAAGCTTTCACGAGTGCAACCCCCGCCCCACTATCAAACCCCCCCACACACACACACACACAAGCCTTTCTGACATCTCCACAAACCCCAAATAGAAATACAACACAGAAATGTGTCCTTCCAAACCAACTAACAACAGCCTGACAAAATCAAAACATTTTCATTTAATTCAGCCATTTTATAATGCACTGATACAAGCAAATATCATTACTGCTGAAATTCTGCAGTCATTGCTTTAGCCAAACGATTTGCCATTACTTTCCCAGGATTATTCAAAGATGATTAAAAATAACTCTTTGCTTTGTTTGGCTGCTCCTCCCAGGAAAACAAGTCATCAGTGATCTAATTTGTTCTCCATATATGTTGAGATTTATGACAAATTTCACATTCCTGCATGTTTAACTACCCTGCTGTTAATGGGGAATTCTTTTCTTGGTAATGTACCATTTACCATTGCAGAGTTCTGTTACTGTTACCACATATGAAGCTCCCTTGAAAAGTATTATGAAATTATAACCCTGAAAAATTAAGATTTTAAAAACAATTCTAGGAAAAGTAAATCAGACGTTCATGTAATATTTTATAGCATATTTGTGCAACAGGTTTCATCAACTGCAATGAGCTGGAAAGAAGCACTCGAGCACAGAATCTATACAGTATAAGAAATGCACAAACAAGAAGATAAATAAACAAACAAAATTATTTTTAAACTGAAACCCTGCTGAATTCTTCCCTGCCCTTGATAGATTTGCCCATTTATTCCAGAAGGTGGCACAATTGTGTAGGAACTGGTCACAGGTCAGGCATTCATCTGGATACCATTGATGCAATATGAAAAGCCTGTCACTGAGGTCTTGTTCCTTAGACAGCCATAAAAAACAGTATCTCCATCTTTCTTCCCTGTATGTTAAGAGACCTGTTGACCCTTTGCCCTGAAGACAGTGGTAACAAATTGCCAAAATGTCTTTTTCTTTTGCAAAAAATAAAAATAAAAATTTTATATATATATATATAATATATATATATATATATATATATATATATATATATAATATATATATATATATATATCTGGTTGAAAAGAAAGAGCCTCAGATGAAGAGTATGTGGCCCTTCCACAAAGTCATATAATTCAAACTCACCAAGGTCAAGTCTTTTGTAAATCCTCTCTCCATCAAGTGTACTTTCCTGCTTTCCGCTCTCTTTTGTACTGTTTTCTTTTTTATTTTCTACCCACATTCTATCTCTATCACTCACTCACACACTCACACACACACACACACACACACACACGCGCTTTTTCTTTCTTTCTCCCTGTCCTTCTTGACACTCTTGAGTGACAGTGCCTGGTCCTGGTCACATCAGTCCCTGTAAAGAAACCCCCAGAGTGGCACTGTGCTGAATGTTGGAGATGATTCCTCAACAACTTTAATGGCTGTCAAATTTAGCAGCAGTAATAAAGCACCAGAAGAGACAAACAGATAAAAACTTAGCGTTTCCTGCCACAGCCACACTATACTTCGGGGGAACACACTAATTATTATTAAAATAATTCAAGAAAAATTGAACCTCTCCTTCTAAACTCACATTACACGGAGAGTGGCTGCTGTAAGGGCTTAGCCTAAATGTGTGGTAGGTGCACTATCTGGTGTGCTACTGATTGCCCAAATAAGCATAGATTTTCTATTTTTCATGAAGTGTGTTTAAATTCCAGCTGATCCTTCTACACATTATTTATGACATTTAATGATGGACGACACATTTCTGGTTAGTTTTTTCATCTTTCAGTTCATCAGCTTGTTCAAAATATTTAAAAAAAACTTTGAATGAGCAGTTAAATTGAAATATGATGGGAGTTTTCAAAGAGAAACTTTCCAAGAAACGTCATCATGACCAACTGCTTTTGATAATAAGGTTACAGGACAAAGCTAATGAATGAGTTCTCATAATTAGTGGCATTGTATGATCAAGTCACCGCGATTTTATGTGATTACTGAACACCTAATGGATCATCCATTAATCATAGAACTATTAAGCCAATTTAACTGAATCAAACTGTAGTCAGGTGCAAAAATATCACCATGTTTTTGCATGACACAAATGTCAACAGAAAGAAATCAGATTACTGACACAACATTAATATCACTGATATTGCTTTCTTATTTCATTAAACTGCTGATACACATAAGGGTACACTTTATTATTTACTAAACCTGTACAGGCTCAACACAATCAAATACAAGTGTCCTTATAATGTTGAGTTTATGTTGACTCTATCATGGAGGTCTCTATTAATTTATACGTTTTACCACTGGGGTCGTAGTGATTATACTTTACATTATATTCTATTATTCTGAGCCTCTCATGGACAATGAAAAACACCACCCCAAGATCTGATGGCAGGGCTGTTGTATTGAACTCCATTGTTCAGGTCTGCCTCATAAAATGTGTACAAACATGAAGGCATGAGGTAAAAAAATGTTAACACAGTCATAAAAAATTATAAGAAATAAAAAACGAAGGAAAAAACGTGGAAAAAAAGAGAAAAAAGCCTTCAGGAATTGCACTGTGGAGGACCACCTTTCAGTCTTTTGGGATGTTGCGGTAGAACACTTTTTCATGGTGTCACATGCTCTTCCAAAAATCACTTTGCTTTTGGACAAAAAAAAAGTGTGGTTTCTATTTTGTGGTGCTCATTTTCTTCAGCACTTGTCTGAACTGGTCACAGTCCACTTTACTGTTATGTGCTGCGTCTGGAAGTATCTTGTTATAACTTTCTATCTGAACTCCCTCCAAGTATTACAATTGGTCATCAAATGTGCCTCCCTCTAGGTACCTTGTGATATATGTTGGTGTTCATTTCAGGCTCCTTTCTTCATCTGTGAGGTTTTATTTTTGGTGTACAGAGGGGAAAATTCAGGATACATAGAAAAATACTTTTCCAACTTTCAGTTCTGTAAGAATTCAGCTCCACCGAAGAGGCGTTTTTTGTAATATCTTCCCATTCCTTAAATGTTGTAAGAAAATGTCACATGACTTACAGCCGCAGCAGGAAAAGTTCATGATTCAAACTCTCCACCTCTGTCTTCATTGCCTTGTATCACTCCGCTAAGCCCCTCCCACCAAACCAACATGCTAAAATTGTGGCACTATGCCCCGTAAAACCTCATGTCCTGCATGGCATGAGCTTTGCAAAAACCTGTGTCTGTCTGGCTGCAACTCATCTTTTCAAAGACTGCCCTCTGGTTTCCAGCTTCAGAGTACTCCAAGTTTCAGAAGCAGCTTTGAAGCAATAGTCTTGACATGCTTTCTGTCTACTTCACCAATACTTCGCTTCAGAGGGTACAGTGGAGGACCTAACTTCTCAAAAAGGTGGTTGCCATATTATTAGACTCTTCCACTAACTACATGGAAAAGAATATTGAAGATGCTCATCCACAGTCCACACACACACACACACACACACACACACACACACACACACATTGCCGTTTTTGCCACCTGAAGAGACATGCACATGCGTCTGCATTTGTCAAGCAGCCAATAGGAATGTCCCGTCTCTGAAATGACCTGTGATTGGCCAGTGTTTCTCCTCTCAAGCCTGAAAACAGATTTCTCTCAGACCTCTTGAATTACAACACGTCGAGAGGTTAAAATGGAATTTTTGTTCACTGACACTAAAATTCAACCTACCATAGCTTTAGGACCCTGATTGTGAAAAATTTGATACAAATAACTGAGTTCTTATTCAGACCACTTTTAAAAGCCTGTATCTTAATTACGTGGTGCAAAATCCTTTCATTTTACTCTTGTCTACTTCCCATTCAAGTATTTTTTTAGTTTAACACCCAAGAGGGGTATTACCTTAAGGGGTATCAGGCCAAGGCTCTTTTTGAGAACAAGTGTACACAAAAAAATAGTTTCATTGATGCATCTAAGTACCTTGTTATAGTTGCCCTCATATAGTTTTTCCCTGGAAAAAAAATAAAATAAGCATCTGAAAACATTCTTAGTCAACTTAAACTGATTTTAGAATCTAAGTGTAGATATCCTTATCCATGTTCGCTTTAATTCCTGAATAATATCACTATAGGAAATTTTCAGACTTTCATACACAGTATTGTTGTGCAGGTTATGCAGATTCTGTTAAGAAGAGCAACACATCATCAGCCTGGAGCGCTAACTTCTTCTTAGTTGCTAGCTCTTAAGCTCTAGACATTGTCATACTGTCAACATGGTTGCCAAAAGCTCAATACTGTTGGTCTCAACAGGGGCAATTGTGGGCATCTGCCAAAAACCCCTCTGATAAATTTGTATTCATTTTATGAAACAAACAACATTTTAAACCCTTAAAGGGTCAAATTAAGTTCTGCCAGGACAGTTGATAACATACTTTATAAGCATCTAAAGGCTGATACATCTGGATTTTGAGTAGCTCATTATATTTGATAACCTGCAAAGAAATTACATTTAAATTTAAATAGTATCTGTCCAAAAGAAAAGCAGTTCGGCCTGGGTTTATAATGTGAGCAATAACCTTTGCAAAAGGGCTGCCATTCAGTGTGGAGATGGGCCTATATGAGTGACATTCAGTTGGGTCCTTACCTTCTTTGTCTACTACTACTGCAGTCACTTCTCTCTATGAGGGTGCCATTGTGTGAGAATGTAATGTACAGTGATGTGCTTTTACTAGAAGGTGGACAGTATTTCTTTAAAGCTTTTACAGAATTCATTAATATAGCTGTCATGGGTTTTTGTTGTTCTCTAAGGTAGAGATCAGTTCTTTGCTCTCCCACCATTCTGTCAGGACTAGGCTTTGGGGTGAGCTGGACCCAGATGCAGGCAGGCACAGAGATGCACAAAGATCTTGCAATCAGTTTATTAAGGGCTTAGGCTTACGCGTGGTCAAGGCAGGCAGGGTCAAAAACCAAGGTAGCCAATTCGAAACAAGGTGTGGAAGTATAACTTCAAAAACCAAAAAAAACAGAAATCCAAAATCTCTATGACTATGGTCTAAGAAATAATCATGGCAAAACATGGGGTCTAACTAAACACAATGCAAAGACAGAGAACAAAGGCAATGGCAAAACTTAAATAGGCAGGGGAGGGCAGCAAAACGAGAAACAGGTGAAATCAATGGGCTAATCAAAAGGTAAGGAAACAAGTAGACAACACACACACCGGGGGAAAAAACTCTTCAAAATAAAACAACAAACAACTCAAAACCATGACACATTCAATGGATTTGTCAAGTCCTTTGCATAGTCTCTGTTAATCTCCATATTTTCCCCAAAACAAATCCTCAGGTGATGTTATCAGGTGTCTCTGTGCTCATATAATGTTTAGAATTAATCCAGAAAAATGTTAAGTTGAGTTATTAGTTTTTAGTGACTCCATCATTCATAGCATATACACAGTGTAATCAAAAGGTTCTGAGAAACATACCTGAGTTCAGTTTAATTGCCATCCCCTTCAAAGTAGTCATCTTGTGTGGTGTTACACCGCTCCCAGGACTCCTTGGCTTGGACTTGAAGTCCCATTATACAACCTCATAAAGCAGCATTTGCAACACATCCTGGACCTCCTTAACTGTGTCAAGATGGCAACCCTTCAGCTTGAATTTCGTTTTGGCAAAGAGGGAGAAATCATCGCTGCTAAATCCAGGGGGTGTGATGTCAGTGTTGAAGTTTTACATTGTGCTGAATTTCCTCTTTCAGATGCCTTGTTATGCAGCAACGGACCTTTTCGTTGACTTTCTCAACTCAACTGCCATGCCGTTGGTCAAGCTTCGAACTTGTGACACGGTTGGGTTGCGTCTTTGAGTCTTCAGGCTCTTCCCCTACAAAGATTGCTATTTGGCCTCTTGGTCATAGCTGTAGATATTGCCCTCATCAACAGGGTTGATCCTCTGCATGAAGACTGGGATCAACGCAGATTTTAAGGTTTGCTCTCTGCTCAGGTTTGAAGTCCATGCTGACAGCATGTAAGCAGGATCACAGACACACACCTGCAAGTGGTCACAAAAACACATTTAACAAGGGTCCCAATGATTATTGTACAATGTAACTTTGTATACTAACAACTGCTGCATTCTTATTACTGTGTTGTGCTGCTTTCAGGAACAGCATCAGATGCATCTCATAGATTGCAGGAAATCAATATGGAAATTGCATGTTGTTGTATGACTGCATGACCATGAGTCATGGAGAGGGGGGTGTTGGACGTGTTCTTCTGTGCTACACTGCACTTCTATCAATAGCAAGAAAAAAATGAATAAATTGAATAACGCTTGTGCCATTTGCTGTGACATGAACAAAGACCAAAAGGTCAGGCAGCAACATATACACCAAACAAAGCTATATGTTTTTATGAGAAGTTTGTGTTGTGTGTTCTTCTATGTAACTGGATTCCTACTAATTTGGTGGTATATAAATGTTTGTAGACTGTTTTTCCTCTTTTAAAAACAGACTAGAGAGAAAATATTTAGAAGTTGAGGCATTAAATGTATTCATCGGGTAGTACACATGATCCGTCTAACACTGATGTATTTTCCTGTCTGGTCGTCAGCCCACTTCACCCCCAGAAGCTCAAGGCTGAGAGATGCCTCCGGTGCTCTTGATGACATGAGTTTAAGAAAAATAGCTGTGGCTAAAAGGCTTGGCAAGGTGTTCTGCATGGGCATCCGAGTGTGTTTGTTTGAGGGGGTACACTTGACCTCCTCCCTCTTGAGGAGCGATGGAGGAGACCGTGGAGGGCTGCTCAAGGCTGTCAGTCAGACTGTTTTCCTCTCATGGAGCTGCTGCTGCTGCACAGCTCACAGCTCCACACGCATTAAACAGTGAATAAATTGACATGTTGAATGTTGGATTTTACACCTTTGTTTCAATACAGTGTCACATTACTGGTGTCAACTTTGTATGTGAATTCATTATTTTCTTTTTGCATTTTGGCTTATGTGCTACAAAGTGCTGGTGTTAAATGTGGATAGAAAACAACATCTGTATATAAACACAGATAAGGGATGAGGCAGACAACAGAAAAAGAAATGTATACACACACACAAATACATTTTTTTCTTGTATTTTTTATGCATGCAAATTGCAAAATTATTGCAATTCTCACAATTCTGAAAATATAATGCATAAATGCTATGTTTGAAGGCTCTTAGGACAGTATTTTTCTTGAATGGTAACAAGCAAAACAAAACAAAGGTCAGTGTGATGTCCATGACCTTTGACCTTTTAGTATAATTATAATGTATCGCTGGAATTTTAAAATACCTTATAAAAGTAACCCAAGGACAGCTGTTATATCCTTAGTAAACACAACAAAATACAAAATATATCTTGTTACATTGAAAATCAATACTTTGAATATGCTTTGACTATCCTTTATCATTTTTTGACTAAAAATCTAATGAAAATCTGAAATAAATCCAAGGTCACCATTGTTCAAATACTGTATATTCCTTCTGCAAAAACCTCAACAAAGACCAACTATCTGCCACCACCACACAACTTTGAATTATGCCTCTTACTTGGTTTTGTTTTCACCATCTCTCATCATTCTCAAGATGATAGTGCTGATTGTGATTTCTATTTTCAAAGCTGGGGCGGGAAAGTGTGTGGGTGTTCAGGGGGTGTAGGTGTTTGCAGCAGAAAAAGACAATACAATTAAATGATTAATGCACAGCGGGGCCACTGACAATTAAAACTATTATAGAAATTAAAATGGCATTATGTCACAGTGGAAAGCTGATGATACCCGTGCCGTCTTTTTAAAAGCAATTTTCATAATTCCAATAATTGAAATTATGGCATATTCATTCATTTACTGGGTGAGGAGGGCTAAGAGCGGCTACTAATGAAATGCAATCATTAGCATCCAAACAAAGTAATTGGGTAGTCTTTTATCCTTGGAGATAGGTGATAAGGCACAATCACCCCCATCACCCCCCTCCATCAAAATGCAAAAGCAAGTAATTAAAGCACAGACAAAGATGAGACCAGCGCTGCTGCTGTGCTGTACACCTCTGAAAACAGCACTGATTGCCTTGATTAGAGACCTTACTGTACCCTCTGATTTTGTTTATGGATACTCTGACATTCTTGGGGAATAGAAGGGGTTGGGGGTAGACGGGTGTGGTTTATGAATTTGTTTTGAAGATGGCTAAATCTGCAAGGATAAGAAATTCTGTGAAATCCCCCCCCCCCCCCCCCACACACACCTCTGTCTCTCTCTCTCTCTCTCTCTCTCTATATATATATATATATAAACACACACACACACACACACACACACACACTGTACTCATAGGCTCCATCGAAGGGTTCCCTTTCTGCCTGTGATGGAGCTTGAAATCACAACTAAATCCACATTTAGCTCAGTTAGGTATTAGCTCCTTGTACATACTTAAGTTAATGGAAAATAGTGCTGCTGTGTGTGACAATTACTAACCTGCTACAGAAAGAAAAGGGAGGATGGGTGGAGGTGGAGAGGTGAGCTAGAGAAGAAGAGAGAGATTGAAGTGAGAGGAAGATGGGCACATGAAGAGTCTTGAGGAAAAGAGCTCCCTCTCACTCGTCTCTCTAGTGGGGGCACTATTCTCTCTCCCTTTTCTTGGCTACCTCCTCTGTGGCGTTCGGGGCGCGTCTTCCCAGTATGTCAGCCCACCACCCCCCTTCCTCCAGCCCACCCCCCCTTCCTCCACAAGACCGCTATCCTTAGAGAGCGTCATTAGGCCCTCCTGGAGGGGAGTCAAGAATATAATGCGAGAGGGGCCACCTTCTAAAAAAGAGCCCAGTGGAACCTTTTCTACTTGTGCTGTCCCCTCATTAACACTCTCCTCTGCTCTGCGCCCGCTTCAAACTTCAATCTCACCTCCTTCTCCACTCCTGTGTCCATCTCCGCTGCAAGGTAGCTTGTATATCTACCCCCCTGAGGGATAGGGAGGAAGACTATTTCTTGCTGGTGGGGCAGACAGTTGTCATAGCCACCTCCTCCCACGCCCTTGCCCTGTACGTCCACCTCCTCTGAGATGGACTGATGAGAGGATAACAAAAGGACCTGGAGGGGAAAGAAACTCCTCTCCTTATAGCCTTGGCCTCGAAGCCCACCATTCCATTTTGCAGCCTGTGAAAGTAGGGCTTTTCATCTCAAAAGATCAACACATTTCTCTCCTGCAGGCACCTACACCATTTCTCTCTCCCATTTTCTCCCTCTCCCCTCTTTCTATACACCTTTCTCTTTCTTACTCCTTGGCAAATGGGAAAACTGTCCTTGGTTGGATTCTGTTTTTCAAAGGATTCAATTCTCCTTTGTACACACTTGATCTGACCCTGTGACAGGCATTAAGTGTGTCTTCTGCCTGATACAGAGGACTCGTGTTCTGTGTGCTGATGGACACAGCCCATTATCACACACAAGCGCAAGCACACATAGTCTTGAGGACATGCACACATGCACACACATATAAAAATTCACATGTCCATGCATACAGACACACAGCCACACACACAAAGAGGCATCAGCTCATGGGCATGCCGCGTACCGCGTGCATGCACATGCCACTTGCATTCAAACAGTCATATATACACATGCTCACATACATGTGGCCTCTGACCTGGTGTGCAGAGTGACCGTGATTGAGGTTTAAGACCGTAAGATAAAGATATCTCTAACTGGAGTGGACAGAGAATGCATGAAGCACAAGGCACACACACCAGCTCAGAGCTAAAATCTTAATGTTAGTTAAGGGCAGCAACTAGAACCATAGCTGTTTTACTTACACATCCTGGACTTGAGACAGCCTTAAGTCATTCATTTAATGATTTCAGACTTAAAGTTAATCTCTTTTAATTCTCAAAACTTTAAAACTCTAGAACCAAAATCAGCACCTTATCAGGTCAAACTGCTGTGCCAGTTTTAGTCAGGATATTAGAGTTTTTAATGGAAAAAGTACCATTTAAAGAATTATTATTATATTATTAAAGCTTATTCTCTTCAGATTCAAAAGCTACAGTGTAATGAGAAAAATATTTTCAAAAATCACATTGTAGTCAAGATTAAATAGAAGAATCGCTTGTGTTATAAAAAACTTTGAAAAGCTTTTTTCTCACTTCATGGGCAGATGCTCTGCAGTTTTGTTGCACCTTGTAAGGCAACTAGGTGCGAAGAGGTTAAAAAGAAAACTAATTACAGAGCATACAAAACATTTAGTTTACAGTAATTTGCCTGTGTTTGAACATTAAAATTAAATTTGGTGAAAAAGAAATTGTGGCTTGTTTGGGACACAGTCCCAGACTTGGACTGGGTACAACAGGGATGCAGTCAAAACCTCAGTTAACAATTTATTGCAACGCCTTACCAAGCTAACATCGAGGATTATCACAACAATGAAGACTTCACCAATACTTTTAACCTGTTTATGACTATATGACAACTCGGGGATGACGGGGTTGCAGCTCCAGAAAAAGAAATTGAAAAGTAAAGACCGAAAAAACACAAAGGGTTAACACCAGGAGAATGGATTCAGAACCTCATCCTCTGAACACCACAAGATGGCGAACACACAAGCCTCATGAGGTACACTGCCACTCTGAACCTACCTGTATTACATGAGCGATCATCTTACATCTGATTCACTACTGAGCTACTTCAGGCTGAGGTTGACAGTAACCTACTATCAAATATTTACTGTTTGTATTATATTAAATTGCTGGCATATCATTAGCTTTTGGGCACATAGCTGAGCTGAAGCATTCAATGACCTGCGCAGACTAAAACATATCCTGGTGTAAAGTTGCATTTAAGGTTTGTCCTATTTACTGGAGCAGTGAACAACTTTTCCATTGCATAACAACCTTGTGGGACAGTAATGGATGTTTCAGGTATTAGTCAAACCCTTAATCATTACTAGCTACACTGAGTTATGGCTTTTCATTTTGATTTGACACATCAAACACACAAACACATCAAAATGTAAATTATTGTTCTTAAGTTTTTTCTTTGGTTGACTGGTTGATTTGGTGATTCTGTAGCCACTTTTTGGTGCAAATAACAAAATCACAAAACTGAAATAGCATCACCTTTTAATGTGTATGTATACTGAAACTACATTTTAATTTGTTTGGATTTGTTTTCCTGTTCAGGCTGGTGAATTTAAGTGTGACATTCATTCTCTTTTGTCTCTGTATTTGGTCTGTACCAAATCCTGTTCAAAACATGAGGCTGTATAGCTGCTAACACTTGGTTGGTAACTGTTTCTGTCTACTGTCTGGTGCCGAACGGGTAAAGTGCAGTGGGTTTTTAAAGCAGTTAGTGAAACAAAACACTGAAGTTATGGCTGGACAGCTAAAAGGCCACAATAAAAGCCATGGACAACTGAAGAATCAGGTCATAAATCTCTGTAAATACTTTTACATTTTCGTGTATCAGTGTATGCATATTATATGTTATACATATTATATTTGCTTGGAGTCTTTAGCAACTTGTAATTTTGGCATAAAGGAACATTTTTCTTCATCCAATCAAAAATAATTAGTATTTAAACAGGAAACCACAGTAACATAACAAGCTGTAGCCTACTCTAACTTGAAAGATATCTAAGTGGTATTTCAGTGTATGACAGTTTCATTTATGCATACATGGATAAATATGATTATCAGAGTGATAGTATTCATACATTTTAAAATGCTAACTTAGTTGAAGCTCCTTAGTTGAATCAAAAATCCAGGAACATATTCATTTTAAGTACGTCTGATACTGTTCACCTAAAACTGTTTCATATATTAGCAAGCTAACATTAGCTTTGCCAGTTGGTTCTATTAGCTGCACAACAGTTACATCTGGTAAGTGTCGAGGGCAAGTATGAGAACTAGTTTGTGTGAAGGAATCCTTTTTAATTTATGGACGTGTAACAGAATTTACATATCAAATCTTTCCAGGTGTCTGGTATTGTTACTTTACACCACAGATTGAAACCGAAGGTGATTTTCTACAGTGTGGTCCCAAAATTAGCAAAATTGACCTTCTTAGCCCTTCTAAGTTAACCAAGTTTGAACTTACTCGTAAGAAAGTGTTTTTCATTTAACGTCTTTTGACTGAGGGCAAGCTGACCATTAACCTGCTATGGAGACCAAATCCAGAGCTGGTGCAAGTACGAGGAACTGCAGTCAGCCAATGATTTACAGGTCATTTGCATCCTCATATGCAAATAGCCTAATTTCAAAATATAAAATATCACACTGCCAAACAATTGCAAAAGTTTCCATTTTGAGGACTGCAATTAACTTAGACAGGTAGGAAACTGGCCACTGCCTGCTCTGATTTCAGACCTCAGGGAAAAATAACCCGGATCTCCATCACTTGTTCCTGTCCTCATTATCTTCTCTACCTGTCTTTGTCAATGCTCTTTAATTTTCTGTGATTTCTCCCTTGTTGGTGTGTCTCACAGCTGATACAAAAACCCTCCGAGTTTTGAAAAGGCAAAAAATGAGAAAAGAGGCCGAGGAAAAAGAGAAAGGGAAGATGGAAGAATGCGTTTGATTAGCGCAAGTTTGCTGTTCATGGCAGACTGTCTGAGAGCCGGGAGCCATTGTGTTCCTCGTGCATGTGTGAATGTTACAGCGAACAGAGGGGCTAAAAAAAGACAGACATGGGAAACATGCACACTGACATTTCTTAATCAAATATGGCAATCAGGGGGCCAACCAACAGCATACCATTTGCAATCCCTTTTAATTCATAATCAAAAGCTGAGCAAATGAGGGAGAAATTGAGAAAGACTGAGGGGGGGTGAGAGAGAGAGAGAAATGAGGGAGAAAGAAAAAGAGAGAGAGAGAGATGCAGGTCATTACATCTCTTTTTACTGGCCCGATGAGAGCAATGTCGAATTAATCAGAGGCCATTAGGCTGTATTTACTTACCACTGCAGGGGCTCGGATCTCTCTCTCCCTCTCGGGATACAAACCCTGATAGGATCCTACTCTGCCCCGACCCTGTACCAGAAGATGGAGCACGGCTAAGAATAAGGGTATAACGAGAATGATCCCGCATACAAGTGTGTGCGTGCAAGCATGCACATGAGCTTGTGTCTGTATTCCTGGACATTATGTTGCATCAGGTGGGTGTTGTATGCACCAGGGGCACGAGTGCTGCAGAGAGGAGAGGTGCTGGAGAGAGATGCTCTTAAATCAGAGTGTGTAATCCCCTGTGGGGTCAGTCCAAGGCCTCTGATGTTGACTCACAACTCAGGCTATCATACATCTCTCCCCTAATGCACCACTGCCATTACTCTTCCAGGTCCTGCCAGAGCCAAAATCTCTATAATAATGGGTCTGGGTCCCCAAGAGCATCTTAGCACTAAGTTAGTACCATTTTAAGAAAAAAATTAGATGAAACCTTTCTAAACCTTTCAACGCTTTAAAAGTTATAACTAATGGTTTTTAATGGGTGATAAATATGTTATTAATGCTTTTTAGATCAGCAATAAGCCAGGAATAATGTTTTGGTGCAGGTTTTGAAAATTCCTTGCTGGTGTAGAGAGACAGAAGAGTTTATGCTTAAGTAAAAGTAGCAGTACTATATTTCAGGAGTACTCTTATTAGTAAAGTACTGATGATGCAGAATAATAGTCTACTGTATCACAGTGTCTGCACTTTGAAACAACAGTAGGTCATTAATAAAGGATTTCTGCTTCAAAATAATTGACACTGTTATTAATGTTAACAAAATCTTTAAAACAGCTAAGGTAAGTGGTCAAATGGACTTTTTAATGAACAGAAAGCTAAAATAATAAAGTTATAGTACAGGCCAATACACACAAAACAAAGGTTTTTTTTCATAACCTAAAGCCCATTTATGACCATTAATTGCTTATTCATGATCTGTAAAGCATTAATAAATCACTTATTAATAAAACCATCAGTTCCAACTGATAAAGCCTTCATAACGTGTGCCCTATTATAAAGTGATACAGGTTTTCTTCCTGAAACTGTGTAATTGTGAATCCATGCATTGAAAAGAAGTATGTGCACAGGGGTTTCTGGTTATTTTGCCATGTGACCCCCTCAAATTACAACTTCAGGGTCAGCCTTCAGTGACCACATGGAGGTTAATTCTCCGGGTGAGACGGCACTTCAAAGCCGCTGGCACTGGCTGACCACGCCATTACAGCACAAACCTCTTTAAACAACTGATAGTGAGACAAAGGAGGCTGTGGCATACTTTCTGTGGGCGATATGAGCAAACAGTTAATGACGTTTACTTAAGATTACCGGAGCTCACCACCAAAGGAGTCTGTCTTGGAAAGAGAAAGAGCCAGCAGAAAAGAGAAATAAGGGAAAGAACAAAAGGAAGGCAATTCAACGCTTTAGTCATTTAGTCTACATTGTTGTTTGTCTGTTTGTTGGGTGTGCCAGAGGAGTGGAGGAATGCTGTGTTTAGAAGTGAATAATTCGCTCGGGCCTTGAATGACACATACAGGCACAACTCTACCTGCGCACAAAGGCATGTGGAAAAGGCATCTCATGAATAAAAGATGATTTAAGTAGGGTGAAATTTTCTCAAACAGTATCGCTTATCAGGGAATTCAATATGTTGATTTGAAAACAAAGAAGGCTTCTTCATGGAGATCATGTTGAGTGGATCACGATGATTGTGTTTAGTGAATTTTGCTGTATGATATGAACAAATGCAGGAAAAATTCTCGGGCTGCAAGTGAGAAACGCAACTCAGAGTCAGGTGACAGTATATGCTGATTTATAATGACGTCAAGAGATGATGGATTCTTTATTATATCACTTTGTGTGGTTTTGTGTCTGCAGTTTCTCAACAATTTCATTTTTCTTCTCTCCAGCCTTCTAGGAGATGGGTTGAGTCACTCAAATCACAGGCAAAAAGAGACAAAAACAACAACAAAAACACATTTTTCTCACTTACAGAGGCAGTAACTGAAGAGAAATTCAGCTGCTTTACTTAAGTAAAAGTAACAGCACCACAATGAAAATAAATTTTTTTTATATTTTTTTAAAAAAGTTTCAAAATTGTACTTAAATCTGCAATAACTGAAGATTTTGACCACTTATAATTTCCTTTGTTGATTTGACAATTAAGTGACTTATTTTAACATCCAGCAACATTAATGTTTATTTGGAGTTTGTTTTTTTTTATGACCACCTGAAGTCCATTATTTACACTTTTTAGCACTGTTTTTGTCTGAGGGGACATCTGACTCCCTAGCTGCTAAATGCTCCACAGTGTTCACCTGCTGGTTTCTAACTTTGTCTGTCCGTCGCTTGGTGCTGGACATGTTCCTTACAGAGGGTTTATAGAGCATATTTATTGCCTAATGCTGGAAACAACACTGATGAGACTGTTGGGAGTGAACCAAAACAGGAAGTTTTCAGGCTGTAAAACCAAAACAATAGAGTAGAAAGATGCTGATAATTCTCTCAGACCCTAATTCCTGCTGCAAAACTAAACAGCAATTTATCATTTTAGAGAGCACTAAATGCTTTGAATGAGCACCACAACAAAATTATATTCACCTCTGCTGAATTGGAGTGAGGCATCTTGAAAACATCAGCACATAAAAGTGCTAACATGTCTTGATACCACTTTGAGCAGGAAGAAATGTTAGCATTTTGGCCTCTTAAATCAGTTTTAAAGGCACTGTGCTATGAAAGAAAGAGAACATTAAACAGAAAGTTAACTTTTTTTTGCCAGATGCTTAATACTTATATACACACAGTATAAGAGCAGTCAAAGTTTTCCTCATTTAGCCACATACACTCAGACTGTGCATGTATATCTAACGGGTGGGGCTATGTAGGTTTACTGGAGCTCCCCCACCTTAAAACACCAAAGTTTGCCTTCTAACTCGCCTCCTTCCTACCCAACAAACAGAGAGCCAGACGTCTGTCTCCGCCACACAGATACGACTGCAGCCGACACTGTAAAAGGCACCCCAACAACTGCAGCTGATTCCTCCCAGAACGTGTAATTTTCTCATTTAGCTCACAAGCGTTCGGCCCGACACCAATTAGCACGAGGCCCTGACCTCAGATGTCTGTACCAGGAGACATGGCGGCAAACGACGCACCACGTGGCGCACCTCAATCAGCCGTTTGCACTCTCTTTTCAATTTTGCAGCCATCAAATCATTGCAATATACATAATTCATACACCTCAGATTTGGAGGTTTATTATAACCCCCTCTCTAACTCTGAGAGTATGATTATATCTTCAACTTTATAAAAATAGGAGGATGGGCTGTCGCTCTGTTCCATCTACATATCATCTTTCAAGAACCCTTGTTTTACATAGTCTCACTGACTGTTGTTACAGCTCGCAGAACTAAGACATTGACATGCTTTATGCATGTCATTTCTACATTATACCTTGTGATCAGGCTATAAAGGATTGCACAATAGTAAAAATGTAAATCTCAAAGCAGGTGATAACATAAATTGAATGTGTGTGTTCTACCTTTATGCTGGGCAGAAATGCAGAAATCCTCTTTTTAATTTGCCTGGCTGTGTTATGCAATACCAAATCTCACCATAGGAGGGTGGGGTCATACCAAAGTGCTAGTGCTGTCACCCATGCCCTCTCAATATGAGTGAGCCACGAATGTCAATGAGGAGGGTGTAATGGGCTTTGGGGACTATCCGTATGTAATAGTAAGATAAGAGGAAGCCTTGATGACAGGGGGAAAATTGGAAGCAGAATTTGTGTCTTCTTTTTCAGGTGTATGATGATGACAGGGGTATTAGGAAAGAATAATAACAGTATGCTACTTTAATTATTAAATCCTCATAAACGTTTTTTTCTTCTTTACTGTGGATCCCCATGTAGAACGACAGACTGTTTGTAGTAAATCTGTAATGTGATTGTAGTGACACATTAATTTGCACCGTAAGCTACAATTAGATGAACTTTGGCTGTTTTGTCATTAACCTCGTGCGCTCATCTTGTTGTTGAGATTCACATTCAGTGGACTCACATTATATCTGATTAGTTTCCTGACGCACTTATTTTGATTTAATTTGATGATGTTTGCACTCCTGTCTACCGACTCGCGATGTATGTGTGTGTGTGTTTACATACGTATGTATATGTATGCAGTGAGTCCATTTGCACGTGTGTGCGCGCACATGTGTAAGTGTGCAGCATGCACATGTCTCTCCTCCTTGACGTCGTCTGTGCACCCCACCAGGCAGCTCTTGGCCTCCTCCTTTCATTGCTAAGAAACCATCCATTCTGTGTGAGTAATCAGAGCTGTGCCTCCAGGAGCCCAGCCAAGCCTCTCATCCTTGGGCTGCTCAAGAGCTGCTTTAATTAACCATCATACCACAGATGGGATCAATTTTTCCCCCCACCCCCTCTTTCTCGCTCTTTCTCTATGCCTCTCTCTCTCCCTTCTATCTCTGCTGCTTCTTTCCTGCACCCTTCTCTCCCATACACAAGCCCCATAATTGCACTGGAACAGTGCCAGCCGCCAGTCGGGCCCCAGACTGCAGGCCTCTCCTCTCCCTCTGTTCTCCTCCTCAGCCCCTGGCCTCACCTGCTCAATACCTTATTAGTGTCAGGATCTGTAGAGAGCCATTGCGGATTAACTAAAGAGATGTGAGATTGATTTCTGCCCCTGCAGATAGAATTGAAGTTTTCTTCTTGTGTGTGTGCGCATGAGTGCGTGTGTGTGTGTGTGTGCGCAGGCGTGTGTGTGTGTGTCAACGAGGGACAGAGAGTGACAAAGAAAAAGAAAAGTAGGAAAGATATTTCAGAAAGGAAGAAAATCCTGATCTGATTTTTAGCCTACAACCTGGCAGGAACACACTGAATGCATGAGTACATGCATGTTGTGTGTGTTTGTGCATTACTATTCTCTAGTATGTATGAGGGTTTTTGAAATGAGGGTTTGCTAATTTGCTATTGGAAGACCCACTTGAGCCCCTGCCTCTCTCACAACAAATTAATCCCCCCTCTTGCTTTACCTTCATTGGTTTTCATGTGGCGCTATGAAAGCACTAGACAGACCTATATCCCTGCATGTTATACTGTGTTTTACATAGAGCTCATCCCTCCAAACACATCAACACACAGAGATATAGGAAGAAACATGCATGCACAACCACCTCCACCAACAATCTGAAAGTCCAATCCTAGATTCTAATCTGGTGCCATAATAGCCACAAGAAATGACCTGTTCGGGGAAATATGTTCACGAAAATAGCGCCCTATTGATTATTCATGGCTCGGGCATGGCTATATGTGTGTCAACGAGGTCTCAGAGGCAGCCCGTTGGGCGAGAGATTAACATCTATTTCAGAGATAGGTGAATTTGTCTTGGAGGAGAGGCAGTGCAGTTGGGGGCGGGTGGGTTGTGTGCGTGTGTGTGTGTGTGTGTGTGTGTGTATATGTGTGTGGGGGAGTTGCAGGAGGTTGGGGCTGGAACGGGGTGGAGGGTTGTCTCCTCAGGATTGTGCTGTAATCACAGGCCTCCGTCTGCATGGCACATCTCAAGAGTGGTGTCAGCTGGGCTCTCTTCTGTTTGCTAATAGCAGGGGGTCAGGCCTCTCTCACAAAGAGGTGCGTTTGATCCCCAGGTATGGGACACGGAGGGAAAGAGGTGACGCTACTGAATACTAACAGGGCGAGCGGCACGGCTGCTTATCTTTCATCTGCTGTGCATGCATTTGATATCCTGATGGTGTTTGTGTTTTGTAGGCAAAGGTAAGTGGTTTTAAAGCTTGAAAGTCTGCTGTGGACAGTTTTCTCAAGGTCTTAAGACACAGCAGAAACTACAACTATTGTTACTATTTTAATACTAACATCTCTCATACTGATGATAATATCGATACTAGTACTAATAAACATACAGCAGTTCAAACGGAGACCATTCTAACCAGCCTCAAGCAGCCAAAGAAACTTTTGCGAACAAATCCATCCTGCTTCTTGTTGTGTGATGGCAGGTGCATTGCCTTTGTGTGTTACAGCTGCTGATTTGTAGTGTGCTGTTTGTGCGTTTGTATAACTGCCATTGTGGTGGCGGTTGTGTAGCAGTTCATGGGTCCCAGGGCCCAGCTGCCAGAGTGAGGCAGAAGAGTCAGACATCATTGTGGTGTGATTTCCTCCTCTCCTTGCAGATGGAGTGTTTTTGTCAGAGCGAGGGCCACTGTGATTGCCTCTTCGCCAACGGTGTCAGCCCAGGATAATACTGCAGCCGTCCCCCCAGGAACAAAACAGGATCAGCGCAATCCATTTTCTTTTTCTCTGCCAAAATGGAATAATTTCAAAGAGACAATCCCTGGTAGTCTCCAAAGCCCAGGAAAAATCAAAAGACAACCATTATGGCAAAAATCGTGAAAGAGGTGTTCCACCTTTCCCCTTGGCTCTGCCAAATACTATGCCCAGCTCTAACTAACAAGCACAGCCACAGATAGACAATGAAAGTGGATTGAAGAGCAAAGCTAGCAATCTCACAAAACAGAGCTCTAAAGTGATACATGAAAGATGCATGCACACAGACTGCAGATGAAGAAACAGCAAGCTTCGTCCCCAGCATGGCCCCTCGTATTAGGCGCCACACTCAGATCTTTACATTTGAAATATGGTGGTTCTATGAGTCCATACATCCGCAGCAATCCAAGTTCTATGGCAACCTGCCCTTTACAATCCTAATGACACTTCAGCAAAGTGTGGTGGCTGAGAGAGGGCGGGAGCTGGGAGGCTTTCCCTCTGAAAGAGCTGAGAGCATCTTATTGGGAAAAGGGGCTAAGAGTGTTGTTGTGATGCCTGACTCCATATTCTTGGGTCATAGATATTCAAGAACTGCACCTCCCTTTCCATTCTGCCTTCCTGTCGCCATAACACATCAGTCGGGACACGGAGTCCTATAGTCAGCCACCTGCAAATGAATATCCACGCAGAGGTAGCAGCGAGATGGGGCTTGAGTTGGATGGTCTGATGTGTAATAAAGATGGGAACAGGCGGGAAGACTTTTCTAAAGGTGCTTTCTCCAGCACATCAAGGTGTAACAGAAATGATAAAAAAGCGACTTATCTACTCTTACCTGTGACTGTTTTATTGTCCCTTCAAGAGAAATAACTCTTCCCATATTTCTCAAGAACGTGGAATGACACATCACATGATGTTTGAAGCTCTGCTATGCACAGGTGCTTGAAGGACAATATCGGAGTAGTTGTCTATTATTGTACAGTGTGAATGAATGAAGAGTGATTGAGTGCAGTACTCCACGCCACCTATATAAAGCAGAAGTATTGCAATGTGAGGGCTGGTGAGAGAGAGAGAGGGTGAGAGAGCTCTAGAGGCCTAAATGAGGTGAAGGGAAGTGGAAGTGTCCAGTAGGGGGTCTGCTGCTGTGGGAAGGAGGGGGTGGGTTAGAGGGGAGGGGGTGGGGGGTTTACTCTACGCAACGCCTGGGCCAATGCATGAGGGTTTGGGGCTAAGTGTCTCATCAGCATCCAGCTCAGGTGCTGCCAGGGCCCACGCACTAACTATGCCCTGACTTGATTGTAATTGCCTGAATTCAACTCCCGCTGCTCCCTCCTGGCAATATCACAGGCACATTTAACTCCAGAGAGCCTGGGGACTGTGCAGCAGGGCCACGGAGAGCAGCTGACTGCCTCTTGTTGAAGCCTGTGGGCTGCAGGGGGATCCTCTCTTGTGCTGTCTGCTTTGTGGGGGAGGGTCACAGGTGCACGCACCCCCTTCCTCCTCTGGGTGTTTGTGAGCATAAAACAAGTGCGGCTGCATCGGGCGTACTCCGACAGTGATGGCATGAGCATGACAGAGGTATTTGCTGTTTTAATGTCGCCTTATGGGGAATAACAATTTGCCCCCCGAGCTGTCCTGAGGCCACTTGTTCCAAAAAGCTCTACAGTTGGTGCAGATCCTGTAGCAAAAGCTATTCATGACAAATTTAACTTCTTTTTAAATTTCAGTGGTGCATCTGCAGGTTTCTGGCCATAGAGGTAAAAAAAAACAAAAAACAAAACAGACCACAAAAAAAATACATAAAGCAAACACTCTTGTTCCCTTCAGCCTGTGTTTATCATGTCCAATTCAACGCCAAAGAATGCACTTGATTGCTTCGTATTGCCACCTACAGTACTTTTATTTTACACACAGTTGTGAAAATCATTATCATGCTGTAGTTATGCTAATGTTCAGGGGGTGAAAATTGCTCAAATCTGCTTTCAAAAGAAGAACAAAAACCCTCCAGATGCCAGAAATAATTGAATGAAAAACATGAGACCACATCAACAACTTTACAGTAAATACATTTGGGCTTCTTTCAAACAATGCATATGAATTTCCCTCCAAATCTGTAGTTATCAGACATTCAAGCCTGCCTACATCCCTTTGTCTGTGACATTTGTAACTGACAAGGGAATGAATGAAGTACTTCACTCTTATGCTGACAAAAGCTGAGCAGAAATAGATTTTCCAGTGGTTATACGTAATTTATGTTTCCCAATCGGCCAGCTTTGGAAACTGCAGCAGGGTTAACTTAAAAAAGTTAGCCTGTGGTGCTCCTCATCCTGTGATAATAGGGCTGTCTGTAATGAAGAACAGGCTTGTTGCCAACAGGTGGTCTCTTTAAAAGACCAGAGCCACAGCACTCAGGATGAGGAAAAAACTGCCATGGCAAAATGTGTCAGAATCTAATGTTCTGCAGAGTGAAAAGCCTGTTTTCTGTCTTTTGTTCCCAGCTAGAGATTTAGCCTTGTTCCTCATTGTTCGGGGCACAAACGAGCAACAGTCTTTTTTGACACGGAGCCACAGATGAATAAAGACTGGAGCTGACTAGTCACAGGAAAGAGCTTTCTTTTTGGAGGGCTTGGAGCCCATTAAGAGTTTGTGAGATATGAATGGATATGAATCCTCTCCTGCGACCCCACCAAAAAAAAAATACAACTGGACCCATAGAGGACAAGGAACACCTCTGTGTCTTTTTAGCAAGGTTCCCAAGAACATAACAAGAAATCAGGCAGAGGGGGGACTGATTGACAGGCAGGAATTACATAGAGTCAATGAGGAAGTGGCTCTTTGTTAATTTGAAAGGAGTACACTATGCCCACCCAACCTTAGAGCACTAACCACTGACACTAATGTTGACATATTGACTTTATATTCTTGACATAAGCTGCGGGGAAATAATACAGGTAATTACAGTGATTACAAACAGCATTATTCTGATATAAACTTTACATTTCGGCTAAATTCACAGTAGGAAGGTGCACACATTAATGTGGTCATGTAATAAAACAGACAGGATAAAGATAATGAGATATTTAGTGAGCCACTTCATGCAGACGCTAGCCAGCGTGCTCGGCTCAATGGGCAGATGATGGGTGGATCCCCGCGAAATGCAGCCCACAAAATGCAACCTTTTGTCCAACTCTATAATCCATTTGTTATACGCAGACCAATTTGTCCTCATTAACCCTCATAAGGGGACTGTGTCTGAGACAAAAGCTCCTGAGGAACAATGAGCAACTGCCCCCCAACTCCCCCCACGTTCATCCACATCGCTGCAGCTCAAGTGCTCCCCTTCCCAGCACATTGTGGCCCCTTGTTGGCCAGAAGGTTCCAGTCTATGAGCAAGAGACGGACACAGCCGAACAAGCGAGGTACACCTGAAAGAAGCGGTGAAAAAGAAGAAAATCCCCATTTCCGTGTTGAGAATGAAATATCTTCCAAAAAACACAATGCAACGTTTTCTATTGTATTCATTCACTCCATCAATCAACTCTGAAATAAATCTTGACGTGACATACAAAGAGGAACAGCAAAGAAAAGGAAGGGGAGTTACAGTAATTTTCTTGAGAAAGACGTGAGAAAGTTGCTTTTTTTTCTTTCTCTTTCTCTTCATTTCTGTTTTGTCACACCTGTTGCAAAGTTCATTTTAACATGCTGCATATGATTGTCGTTTGGTTGCATGGGAAGAATTACAAAAGGAGTTAGATTCTGGAGTACCTTAAACTTTGATCCAATGGCTCTAAATGCCTGTCTGAGTCTGCGCTTTCATTCACTCAGCCATGAACTGGTCAAGGTACCTGCTTCAGAGCACCTTTTTTATTTGCAATTAATCAATTTATAAGAGTTTTTAAAAAGTGGATGTGTTATTGAGGAAGTATAGTTACTTTCCTCCCTTTCAAACCTGCCTCAAACAGACAGCCTTGGTAAACAAGGACATGTACTCAAGTAATGTACAATGTACAATTTTTAAGTATATATACACATGTATACATCCAGGCCCATATTCCTGTACACTGAAGAGGGAAATATTGAACTTTTACTCTGCTAAATCACCAGATTGAGAATGTCACAAAAAATGTGAATAAACCAATTAAAACTAACTTCAACACATAAAACTAACTTGAGCAGTGAAATGCTCACACGTGTATTTTGTCTTCTACTTTAGTAAGATTCTGAAAACGTACATTTATAAGGAAGCATTTTTCACTACTTTAGGTTGAACTGGTACTTTTACTTATAGAGCTGAATAATCTAAAATGGTTATCCGAACTACCAAAAAAAACCCCAAAACAAACTATAATCCCTGACTGCAGTTGCAAGATAACAGAATATAATCCAGATTATTCAAATGCTGTGTCATTTGCACAGGCTAATGTGCTATTTAAACAATCCTGTTTATTCATATACAGCTAATTTGGTTTATTGAACGCAGCTTGAGGTTTGACTCCTTAATCATGAAGACAAGTGTTTGATGTGCTCCTGCATTGTAACTAACATTATTTTTGTTCTACTTTGTGGTCCACAATGTTTCATCGCTGTTTAATTTTGTATATTAGCAGTGACTGTGGTTGGACTAAAAGGGTCATTTTGTGTGTAACTGGTGGAGGTCCCCAACAGACATAAGTGATAATCATAAGCCTGCTAATGAAAACTTCATTAAAAAAGCAGCTGTAGTTGTGAGACCAGTTCATTTAATAAGCTTTTGAGTTGAAATGCAAATTCCCATTCTGACATCATGTTAAATATCTTATGTTCTGGCTCCATTGATCTTTTAACTTTAGTTTTCTTTAGTTGAGTTTTCTTCTCAAAGTATATTCTGCTGTATATTTTCTCATCAATATTATTTTATACAATTAGTTCATGTTTATGATTATTTGTAAAACCTCATGTTAACAATACAGCTAATTCAATAAGATACACTTTCACAGGTTTGGCCTTTATTGCTCAGCTCAAACACTTGAGGATGAATTCTAAACCACAATCCAGACTTCAGTCAAATCAAATGCATTTAAACCTGGACAATTCATTCATAGGTATGAAGAACAGAGGTCAGAGGTTTACTCATCACAGGAATGGATCTGATTTACTGCTTGCTCAGTTGAAGCTGCACGAGAAAGCCTATTATAAACAAGTCACAGTGTCAAACGCAGCGGCGTCCCATTTAATGCTGGTTTGTTGGGTCTCCGATATGTTTTCCAAACAGAGTTGCAGTAATCAGGTCATTTGTTATAATGACAACCATTAGGGGTGATCATCGTCACACAGCAGTCAGGCAGATAAATCAGGTGCTCTCTCAGTTTCATCTCAATTACATGTACGCTCGCACACGCACTTTCCAGTAGACAAAGATGTAAAATGTCAATGATGAATTAATATTTCTTTAATTTTTGAGGTTCTTTTATTTAAAGGTGTAGTTCAGATTGTTGAATTATCTTGATGTTTAGAAAGAAATTACTCCACAATTAGTAATTCATTTGTTGGAATTAAATTCAGTGATTATTGGTTTTAAAACGGAAAACTGTAATAACTGATAAACGATTGAGTAAGAAAATGGGCTATTTACTGAAAATAATAATTAGTTGCGTTCTACCAGTAAAGGAATAATTGACTGGAGTTAGATTACACATTATAGGCAATAGTAGAGATATTAAACATGATTAAGTTATCCAGTCCAAGTTGTCATGATGGAAAAAATGCCTTTATTAAGTAAAGCAAATATATCGAAGTTAACTGTTAACAAAGTATGTTTGCAGCATTGGCTCATGGGCATGTTACATTGGGCTTTCTGTTCCATATCCAGGCCCAAATTCATTCACCCTTTTCAGTAGCGCTGCTTTCACTGCGCTGATCTTCTCATCCAGTTCTGTCAGACTGCAGCTCTGAAGGACGAAATCAGGAAAAAAAAATGATCAACTGATCAAAACAGGTGAAACAGGAAAAAAGAAAACAAAAAAAAAAACTACTCACCTGAGCAGGTGATGTCTTTGGTCGCTTGTGAAGATGACTCTAAAAAAAAAAAAAAAGAAAATAAAAAAGTACAATTTCTAAACTGGCTCAAACTTTGAGAAAGATTTAGAGGTACTTGTCTGTTTGGCCTCTGTGAAATGAAATGAGATGAAACAGCAGACTAAGAACAGCAGACACCTGCTAAGGAAATACAGCATGTACTGACTGAATTTCATTTTGTATTGATATGTTGTCTGTATTGGATATTTTGATGACAGTAAACATGTTAAGAGAGATTACAGCTGTAACATCTGCGCTGATGTTAAACTGTAAACCATTGTGGAATTGTTTATTTCAGAGGTGGCACTTAATTTGTTAAGTCTCCTTTGCTGTTTGGTGTTAAAATGTTGTTCCTGAAATCGGGGGCCAACCGTGTACAGCTCTTCAGCAGACACCAAACTACAGCATTTTCAGAAATTGGGGAAAAAAAAAAAAAAAAAGAAAAAAAAAAGTGGTACTCCGAATATAAAAGACCCCATCAGTTTATTCAAAGACACTCGACATCTCTTGCTCTGCTCACACAAACATGCAGTGACTCAAAAGCAGATGGAGAGCAGCATACTCACAGAAGAGCAGCATGCGGTGCTGAGAAATACCAGTGTGAAGAGACATGCAGCATCTTAAGCACACTTACTCAGATAACTAAATATATGCTGGACAGACTCCTTCAAGATGGGAAATTAGAGTCTGTGCGACTCTGCTGAAGTCTGTCAGGTTGAATATAAAGTCCAATAAATTGCCTTCAGTCTGCAGCCTCTATATAGCGTAAAGTGTAGTGAAAAGTAGTCATTTCTCAAGTGAGCTTTCTGCACTGACCTAAAAGTTTAAGTAAATCTAACCAAACCAACCGTTGCATTTTTGACTCAAATCAACTTAAGTGTAGCTGGAGGAGGGAAACGTGTTGAAGTATCGGGCCATATCAAGGGAACCTCCATTAGCATCATGCACAAACTCCTCTCAGTAAGTAGATTTCATTTTGAAATGATTTTGCCTACAGCAAACCAATATTCTACATGCCACTTTAAGCATCATACACATTAAATGTGGCAAAAAACAAAGCCTGTGTGAAATGGACAAACTAACACTCTGAGAGCTTCTTGCCAATACAGAGTGAACCAGTGTCTGAAATCCTGCTGAACTCTGCAAGCAAACTTCAGTCATTGTATCCAAAGTAAAGGATTTATCTCTACAGAATCAACCTAACTGTAGAGCCAAAAGGTAAACTGTGCGTAAGTGTGTTAAAAAGATAAAGATATATTAATTTTTAGATTTTTTTCATTTGTGCACATGCGCTGATGATATCGTATTTTTGGGATGAGGTTCTTTTGGAGAACATTAACTCTACTGGATATCATGTGTATCAGTAGGTTGTTGACACCTCCACAGGTATTTGCTGATAGTAGGGACTTACAGGTCCCCTGTGGAGTTTACAGCCAACAGTGGCACTACGGAGCAATTTTTTTATGATGTCATCCGTTTGCTTGTTCTTGTGCACAGGCATTGGTTGGCGCAACAACCTGCTGATTTCCCTTCATCTTACTAAACTATTTGGCACTGCAAAAAAGCAGGAAGAAATGCAGAAATTTGCCAGCAAGGGCAGAAAAGAAAAAAACAAATAAACATGGATGTAAACAAAGCATGTGTTTTATGATGAAGGAATTGCTATTGATAGGTTTGTTAGACCTCAAGGATACATAAATTCATTTTGATGAGGAACACTGATTGTAAACATAGCTTTTGTTTGTTTAAAAGAAAGGCACCCGACTTAACTAACTTTTAGAAAACTGCAGTCAGCATCCCCATCAGGCATCATCCTGGGCATTAGCCAAACCAGTGACATTGCATTCACAAGACTTAACACTGCAATGAACGCCGAGTGCTGGCTTAATTACATTGCTAGCTTGCCCTTGGCCAATCACTACATCTGCCAGTACCACAAAGCGACCAACTCCAGATCCATGCTGCAGCAAACGACAGCTTAGCTCACTTAAGCAACAGTTCGTAGTGCCAGCTTTGCATCTCTTTTGACCAATCAAGTTAGTTATACACACTGACTTTAGCCAACAATAAATTATGCAATGGTGCAAAATAAACACCCTTTGTCATAAGGTACCTTTTCAAAGAACAGATGTTTTCTTCAATCAGAAGTGTTCTTCAACTCTTGGCCCAAAAGCATCCCATAATTAATTTATATTATCCCCACTCCTATTTTTATTGTCCCCAGGACAACGGGACATTCCTAAGCTTGAGCCCTGCCTGAGCCAGTGTTAAATTCCCCCGTGTTTACTCTGAAGTTAAGATGGGTACAGTGGTGACTCCGCTGGTCTGTGTGGACATGATCATGGCTGGAGGTATATCTCACTTGCTTTGTGGTAGCTAATGTGGACACTCTCGCAGGTGTTGCACACTGATGGTGCTGTAGCGAGTTGGAGAGAAACAAGGCACTCAGGAGCAACATGAACATTGCAACCTTTGGGTTTCTAAGAAGAAATATTGTGAGTGCTTTACGTAGAAATCAGTCCAGTGGCTGTTAAAAGCTACTGAGAAAAGGTCTAATTTTTTCCAATCTGTTTACACTTTGCCAGCACCAATACATGAACATTGTTTCTTTTTCTTAAACACAGCATCTTTAAGTTCACACAAGAGAACGGACTAAATTATAATGGCTCCTGAGTTGCCTGTGTTTGTAGCAAAGGAAGAGTTTATATCTGTACAAATTCAATTAAACATTTTTAAAAAAGCACAAAAATACAAACATAACTCAAAATCAACCATAACACAGATTTTTAATACAAATATTAAAATTAAAATGAGACAGAACACTTAATAATAATTATCAAATGCCTTTCATGGATCTGTTTTAAAGCAACTCACCGTGGATTGAAAGTACTCTGGTGAGAGTCCTTCTAACTCCAAGATGCGATCCTCTAGCTTCTTTAGTCTCTGGTAGACACTCAGTGGAACAGGACCCGCTGAGAAAGGAAAAAAACCCTTGTTGAACAGCCTGAATGGAGGTTGCATGTAAGGCATGTGTGAGTGTTAAATTGAAGTAAAAATGAAACTCTAGTCTCTCATTTTTAAACTCTGACTTTTTTCATTCAACATAAATAAAGCTAAAATTAAACAGGTATGTATGGCAGTGCCTTCATAATTACATTACAGGAATTATGTTGTAATAATAGTAAAGTGCAAACATTTAAGACTTGTGATTTTATTTTGGGTTTTTTTTAAAACATAGGTAAATATATCTGAGTTTAGTTGAAAATTAACACTGGGTCAGAAGCTGCACCCAAAATGAATTTCTGAGCAGAAGTTATAAAGTTTGACATTTTTTTTCTGCAATGATACACGACCCTTTCAGGCATGTAAACTATTACATGGACTGAGACACACTGATTTTATTATTAGTACAACTTAAGTGTCTTTGTCAGTCTGACCTGTTGGGAGCTTTAGATGAGTCTCAATGTTGTGAAGTCGTTCCTCTATGGCTGCATTTCCACAGTCTCTTGCCATCGGGCCCCTCTGCTGCTCCCCAGCCTCTCCTTGACCTCCTCCACCACGAGTTTGAGGCCCATAAGTGTTTACCACCCGTGTAACTAACCAGGCAAACAAAAGCACATATCAACAGAAGTATCCCACAAAATCAGACCAATTTACAGTGGAAGGTCTCTTATTTTAATTCATTTAGAACACATGATTTCTGGCAGCAAGTTGATCCAAAAGCAGATTTGTGTTGTATGTAATGTTCTGTAGAGTGATATTTGAATACCGAAAAGGATAAATTAACATTTCTTGTATAGTCAAGCCTGTGAATTTTTTACAAAATGATGTGTGTAATTTCAAAAATTATAGTTTCAGTTTGTTAAATATAGCAGCTGAAATATCATGTTGACATTTGAAGCAAATATTCATTTTCTTACCTTTGACATGGCTTTTAAAACCAGGATATGGAGTGAAAACTGCATCTGTTCTGGCACAGCTGTTTTCTGCAGAATAGAAACTTTGGATTAATAATGTCTTTCAAATGTACTGTAAATTTGCTGATATCATATTCATTAAAAAACAAATTAAATGAAAACTATAAAACTGTTACCAGTGTGTCCTGTTTTAACTATAACTGCTGTCTCACACAGGCGTTGAATTAAAAAGGGCCCTCTGTCTCATGTTTTTCTGGTCTAAGCTGGTTGTGTTTTGAGGCCGAGTGTGTTAGCTACTTCAGCCCCACTCTTAGAGCAGTTCAGCCTGACCTCTCGCCTGTGGAAATCAGCTCTCTCGCAAACATTGGCAATCTGTGTGCAGGCTCCCTCTCCACCCTGCCCCCAACCTCTTTCCCATTCTCACCCTGATTGCAGTCGATCACGTTGCAAAACTCGCGTACATTGTTTTCATTGATCTCCATCTGCTTGCGTTCCATAAATGCAGATATTCTTCGCTCGATCTAGGGTTACAATGGAGAGACAACAGAGATAATAAGATACGATGGACTGATGAGCTACTGATAGATGTCAAGCATGCAATGAGGTTTTTTTTGCCAACATAAGTCTAATGATCAGAGGCAAACAGGGTGCAGCAATTTACATTACATGGATTGAGACATGTAGTAGGAAATTATTCCAGGTAGCCAAAAAAGTTGAATCGCTTGCCATCATCACATGATGAAATATGAATACTGTTTGCTTGGCTACCAAAATAAATGCACAACAGAATGGGGCCTCTTGTCCTTCATCCACATGCAATCTCAGAGTAATGAGCATCCACTTCATAATCCATCAAGGACCTGGCCCTCTCTCAAAGCCCTCCAGCAATGTGGTCTGTTCTATCCAACCACAGCACTAAACAACCCCTTATTCTCTGCTGAACTCGGCTTATCAGATCTCCATCAAGCATTTGTTTCACTGCGGCATGTCATGTGCACATCCTTGGGAGCAATTACTTATGATTATTCATTTGCTTGACAGAGAGTAAAGAGGGCTCTAAAAATGTCACTGCCAGAACAGCTGACAGATCTGCTGACTGAGACCGACCTCTGACTTCCTGGCTCTGATCTGAACCATGACGTCATCAGCCGCTGTCTTGTTCTCTGCAGCCTCTGAGCTGGGAGGATGATGCTCAGACAGTGCAGTCGTCTGCTCTCTTAGTGACGATGAGGTGACAGCATCATCTGATGTGTTTTCTTGTGTCAATGATGTACCACCATCAGCCTCCATCAGTCTATTTAAGCTTTTTGAAACAGCCTATAGAAACAGTTGGGGCAGAAATAATTTTGCATTAAGAAACAAATAATATTTATGAATTAAACATCTTAACTGACAATGAAAATGGGAAATAATATATTTTAAAATAGCCTTGTGTCATGTAAAATAACCATGTATTGTAATTAATTTAAGCTTGTTTCATCAAAACCTTTTAGTGTCAACACACTAAAGTCATGCAACTTAATCTTTGTCGAAACGTAGCCATCTTATAGTGTGTAGGCACTTAACCTGTAATTTAGTGATGTGCTCCTGCAAAAGACTGCAAACACGAACATCTGGAGATGACGGACAATCCACGGCATCAAGGTTGACTTCTATTCTCAGAGCATCATCGCCTAATTGGAGCTGAATTTCAAATATACAAACAAAGTGAGGTTACACTGCCCTGGACATTAGTGACAAGCACATTCAACACAGAATAGCATCCTGTACTCAAGTTTGATGATTACAATTAATCTTTTAATCACTTTTTAATAATAAAAAAGATGTCAATCATTTGCTAGTGTCACCTTTTTTTTAACAATGCAGCATTAAAGCAAACATCATCTTGGGATCTGGCAAATTGTTATGGACATTTTTAAAATAAAATTATTCATCAAGCATGTAATCTTTACTCAAAAGTCCTACATGTAAAACAGTGATGCAAAGGCATTAGGATGATACCACATTTTACCACTAAAACTAACTCCTGTACACGCCTATGGTAGAGCATTTGTAGGAGACTGAGACAATTTAACCGTTTATAAATGTAGTGTAATTAGGCCAATTGTGTTTTCATATTCACATTGTGTACTTGCTTTACATGATAAAGGAGACATAGGGACCACAAGTGTATGGAATACTGCAAACGGACCTACCACATTAGCATTAATTATATAGTTACTATGTCAAATGCAGGTCGTAATGTGGAGCTAGAAGTAGAGCTGCGTGTGGCGAATGTCAAAAATAAGTTAAAGTGGAATAATAAAGCTTTGTTCAAATATGCGTTAGTGCTACTTTAGCCATGTCTGAGTGTGGAGCTATATAACTCTGAGCTGTCTGACATTAAAACAAAATTATTTAGCAGAAACCCACACATGGTTGCTTTGGTGCGAATTGTTTGTCAGAAACACTGCATAAAAATTGAGTCTCAACAATGAATGAAGTGAAAGAGAATGGCAGTCCTTCCACGCAAGGATGCTAAAAACATTAGCATGTAGCTAGCTAACAACGCGAACTAAAAGAAACGTGTCTTGGGGCAACGTGGCTTAAACAATGTCGACCAACCTCTTTCCCAAAGTCTGCTAGGAGCTTCAGTATCACACACACGCAGTCCGTGTAGCTAGACATTTCACTCAATTTATTAGGAGGAGCCTGATTTCCACAGAGCTTCATAGCCTCCGCCATTGCAGTTCAACGCCTGCACAGTGTAGCCCGCTGATTGGTTAAAATGAGACCGCGTGTGCGCAGAAGATAAGGCGAGGTTGCGCACGCGCACAGACGTATGCATGCAGTTACACAAACACTGACGTGTAAGTGGTCGTTCAGAGTATAAAACGCGAGACAATACTGAAAACCTGTCACCCTACTTTTATATTTATACAGTCTAATCACACAGTAAATAATGTCACAGTTTAAAACGTTATTTAGTAATAATTTAATTGCACTCTATTCTATTGGGCATTTTAAACTGAATGGCACATGTTTCTATGTGTGGCTTTATCCCCTAATGTTTTTATTTATAGTACTATTTAAATGTAAATTTATTTGTCATAAAACATTATGTAATGATGTTATATTTTATTATTGATTGAAGATTTAATGCATGCTTGCAAATTAAATGTCCTTTTAGAGTAATGATTAAATTGAATACATTCTCTGTGACAGAAGTCTCACAATAAAAAATGCATGAAGCAGAGAAATAATATCTACAAAATGTAATGTAAAAATCTTTACCTGAAAATTAACTTGTATGTAATACAACAAATTAATTACCGGGGGGTTAAAGGTGTTCCTTAAAAGTAAGCTAAAGACCCTTTTATTCTTTGTCTTATGTTGTTAGGTTTATTGTATTTTCTTGATGTTCCATTTTCAGTTTGTTTTGAAGCCATATTTTTCATTATTAGAAATATTTCACAACATATAACCATATGTATAGCACTTTGAAACTATCCCTTGCGTACACTAAAATACATAAATACTTTTGCTTGGCCTCATACATGTAGATGTTGCAGGTAATGCTGATATTATAAGGCAAAGGTGGGATAAAATGTCGCTTTGTCTTGATTAAGCGCTAATAGCGCTGCATTTTGCTCCTGCACAAATTCCATGTAAACATGACTCAAAATATATATAATCGGTGAAATACAAGATGAATGATGCTCAAAGAAGAAAATTATCTTCAGGCTGGACTCAAGCAAATAAGAATAATTAAACATGAACCCACATTAATTGCATAATTGGCACAGAATACAACTTAAACATCTAAAGTACATTGTGCATTGTGTTGCATAGGATTTTCCCTCTCAATAATGTATGCAGTCAAAAAGAAATAATCAGACGTGACTACCTGCAGACTGGACTAACTCAAATGTGAAATTTGTAGCTACATTTAACTGTAGTCTCCATCACTTACTTTTCAAACAGGAGAAAGAATGGTCACTCAATTATAGGAACATTGTCCCTCAGACTGCAGCAGACTGTGCAGCAGGGCATTGGGATGGGAACCTGGCGACAATGGCGTATTTTTCTGAGTTGAGTGACTGTGGGAAAATCTCCCTCCTCTATTCAGACATTTTTCCCTTCTTTTCATATAATGAGGAGAGAGACTGATGAAGGCAACAACAGAAAAAGAACAATTACAGGCAATGAGAAAGCACAACCACTCAGAGCTCAATAATGCTCTCTAGAAGGGTTAATCATTTTAGGAAGGGGTCTGAAGACAAGCCTTTTTAGTTTAATTCATCTCTGGGGTGATATTTTTTCTCCCTGAAACAGGAAGGGAACTGTAACACTTGACATGGTTTGACATGCTGAGCCATTGCTGAATGTTCCCACACAGCAAGGAGCCCAGAAATTAAAAAATTGCTCATTTAATTTGCCTGGCTGCAGATGCAAGAGCTGTGATAATTTTTTTTTCTTTAAACTTGCAGGAATTGTGATTTAAGGTGCTTATATTAGCCAAAAACTGAACCCAAAAACAAAACAAAAAAAACAAAACGGTTTTGCAGATAATGACAGTGTTTTAGTGCCACGTTATGCTCTTCTGGTTCTATTTTTGAATGAGGGTCACATTGGAAAAGAGTGGAGGAAGAGGTACTGCAATGTAAGTCCAGCACTAAAAATTAAAAGTCAAATTAAAGTAGAGAAAAATTAGAAACAAGTGTACTAATAGTAACAAAAGGTAAAAGTGTAATTGAGAATGAACCCTATCACTGTATTATATTAGTATTATACTGTGTCATAGAAGAAAGCTCTATAGCTATGAAAAAAACTAATTGAGATAAAAGGTATAAAGTAAAGAGCAATACCTTAATAACGTAGTTACTTTCCACCACTGAAAAAACTAAATGCATCAAAATGCATCTCAAAACTTTGCATGCTACAAAAATAGATATAAAAACATAACAATCTCATAAACACACAAAACTAGGCAGATTTTTGACAAAATTTCACCTTCCATCTCCTCCAGATGCTATAAAATCAGAAATACAAATAAGCAATGGCACAACTACAAATTATAACTATTGACAGGATTTTTTAAAAGTGTGCGACATGTGTAAACAAAAGCCTTAGAAATATTTCACCACACTATTTAGCATTCCTCAGCAGTCTAGAAAACTTGGGAAACTATTAGTTCTTATACAATATTAACATAGTGCAACATTCCATAAATATATTTGGTATAGCAATACATTTAAATGTTTTTAACGTATAATTGTTATATTCATGTTTATTGACATATTTGTAACACACTTGTAACAATAATGCAACAATGTATGAATGATTGATAACACAGTGTATCTCTCATCATATTTGATTATATATGAGAACACACAGTATGGTAAGTAAGTAAAGTTTTACTAGTATTTTAGACATTTTATTTATATATTTGTATTAAAACTTTTTGTGTCAAAACACAAACAAAAGGGAAAACGCTGTATTAAAACATCAAGTGTTTTAAATGCAATTAAGTGTATTTTAAAGTATAGAATCATCGTGAAATTTAAAGTTCAAACATCCACAAAACAAAAATTTGGTAGCTTAGAATGACATTATATAGGTTATAGTGTGTTACTTACATTTATTAACTGTTTATACATTGCTAACAATTGTAAAATAGGAAGGTGATGCCAGTATACCTTGTTAGGATGAAACTTTTCTACTTTGGTTCACCAGAATGCATTTGCTGCAGATAGAGGGAGTTTGTGTTGTACAGAAAGCAAGGTCCTGGTGGTGGAGGGAAACCAGTGAAGAGGGATTGTTGCTGCCTCTTGCCTCAGTCACATCAGCCACCTGCAGGAAAGTAAAAAAGGTCTGCTTTTGAGCCTGTCTGCTCCACAGTGGCAGATGATGTTGACAGAGCATGAGACAGAGCAAAGGCCAGACAGGAGGGTCAGGAGAAAGAGAGAGCACAATGTAGAGAGGCAAGTGGATTGCAGTGGGAAGGTTTTGTCCTGTTTAACTGAGGGGGAAATCATTTAATGTATTCCTTTCCTTGTGGACTTGAGACTGAGCTCCTCCAGCTGAACATGTAGAAATTTTGCTTTCAAAAACCATCAGCCAATGTTTTTATATACCATTCTTTTATTGTGAGAGGAGAACCACTTCACCATGAAGCAGGAAAATATCAGTCGTGGATAAAATATGTTGAAATACCTGTTTATATCATTGATTAGTGTTTTACAAGACCTAGTTTGCAGCTGTGCCATAGTGGCACTGTGAGGCTGTACTTGGATACAGATACAGTATTTGAGATACATGTTAACGTCTACATTTGCTAATTAGCAGTTAACACAAAGTACAGCCACAACTGTAACAGCATTTGGCAATAAAACAATGTATTACAGACATTTAGGTCTGTAATAGGTTGATCCCAAGGGGAACATGAATGTATGTACCAAGATTCATGTCAGTTACTATAGTAGAAACATCTCATTCAGAATCTTTTTTTTTTTTTTTTTTCATAAACGGTGGACATTAGCATTCATCCCCTTGGAATGAATGTCTGTTGCAGATTTCATGTCAATCCAACCAGTAGTTGTTGAGATATTTCAGTAGTTAGTTCGGTAGTCCTTTGGGGACCATGAATTGCTGTGCAAAAACTGATCATAGACCAAAATTGCAATCTGTCCCTTAAGTAACACTGCTGTGTAGCTAAAAACTGCACACAACACTGACCAAAGTGAAAGAGAAACTATTATTTTCACTTCATGGTTTGTTTGCATCAAGTTGCAGTTAACATCCATGTCTGTCCTCATTCTTATATGTAGTGAAAATTTAGAAGGAATTTAATATAAGGTAGTGAATGTAATGAAATGAAAAGCTATCATTGGTGTTTTCAGTGATTAATTTCCAGTGAGAAATCTGCTGTCTTTACTTTGGGGCTATTTCTACAGATAAGTACAGAGGACTAACAGAATTTCATAACAGGGTGCAACAACAATCACCTGAAGCTCTATATCAGCAAAACCATCAAGCTTCCACTGAACTACAAATACTGATATTGCTGCAAGATGTCACGCAATCAAAAACATGGATGTTTTACACATGTCTAACCAGGCAGCACAGAAGATCTCTATAATCAGCAGTTTCAAGGTCTAAACCCAAGACTAGTGTCAGTCATTCAGTATCTGACCATATGTGAAACAGGCTTCTGATCCTGAGTTAGGGCTTTGAATTACACCCACAAAAATATTTTTGCAAAGCCTTGCAGTCGTGGTGAAGTTGATCTTGGTGGTGTTCCTAAGTTATCATATTCATGAGTATGGGATGTAAAGAGAGCTATAAAACACAATGTCCAGAATGTTTTTACTGCTCACATGAAGGCAAACCCCAAACCCAGCTCGACTAAGCTCTCAGTGAGTTGATGTGATGGGAAATACACCACACTCCTGTGCAATGCAGTCTCCACTGAAACTTAGCCACACAGGTAGGCAGGCAGGCAGGTTATTGCTTTAAGCCTCTTCTGACTGTGGAGAGCATTAATGATATGGACAAAGCGCTAAGGATCCTCATAAAGTTATTAACTGGCTTTTACCGCTGCACACTGCTGTTCCTGCCACATTTCCAATCAGCAAGAGGAAGATGCACAGCCACCAGCACTTCAGCCCATCCGTGTGTAAGCGCTTAATCAGCTTAATACAGGATCCCTTACACATATGGAGAGATTGAAGAGGTCTCTTGCCTGAACTGCGTTCAGATGGTTTTCCATTACATGCCTTTGACTTTCTGTGAATTGTGTTTTTTTAGTCCTCTTATATCTGACATATCACACAACTGATAAAAACAGCATAACAAATGTAAAACTGGTGAAATAACACAAGCCAGCAACAGCTGTGACCGAAGACGTTGGATACCAAGAAACCAAGTTCACCGTATCAGCTGAAGAGTTGACAGTTTGTTGATGTTCAGTTTATAGTTTGTTCTCATATAAGTGGATGTAGAATGACATCACTCACTGGTTCTTTTGTCATGATGGATATACATATACATCTCTATCCAGATTGACAGTTGCCATTTATTAGTCACAAGGTAGCCATGACTTAAAGTACTTCTACACTTCTACACACACTTCTATAGTTTCACTGCTGACCCCAAGTGGCCAAGAAATATCCATTGCTGCAAATTGGCACAAGTCTAGTTTTGAGATAACGTAAAAAACATTTCCTTACAGTAAGCTTGCATATATAAGAGATGTAAACATAGAAGTAAACCCAAGTCCTAGAAATACTACTGATGACACAGTCTCTGTACTATCAGTGGTAGCTATGGCCTTGACTACACCCGTCAAGTACATGAAGTGAAAAGTACAATACTTTCTTTAGTAATGTTCCAGAAGTGTAAGTCAAAATTGTAATGAAATACTGTACTTAAGCACATGCACCTAGTTACATTCCACTACTGGTCAACTCTCGCCCCTTTGGTAAGGAACGCACAAGGTGCTGGTGACAAGTTAGTCCACCCTGCAGCAGAGACAGGAACCTGCAGAGCCTAAACGGTCAAAGTGAAGTGCAGTGAGTCAGAGTCCTTCAGTTACTCAACAGTCTTTCCCAGAGAGGCTGTATGTTGATAGTTCCCTTGTTATTACATCCTCAGTCAGAGCTATGGAGAAGTGATCCTTTTGAAAAATGGCCGTCTGCCATCACCAGATATGCTGATCAAGAGATGAGCTATATGTTTGCAATGGATGATGACAAACAGACACCCAGTGAAAATGATGTTGTTGTTGTTGGCACATGAGCAGCAGCAGTCATATTAGGAACTGAATGTACAAATGGATGTACAAGGTACAGACACAGTATATGGCAGAGGGGGAGGAAGTATTCATATCCTTTGGTAAAATGAAAGCTCCTGAAATCCTAAATGTAATGCTTCTCCTTTAAAAGAAAAAGTCCTGAAATCAAAAGTTCAAAAGAATTTGCAGATGTATGGGTGATTCCACTGCCTTATCTAGTTGTATGGAAGTCTACAAAGATCTTCACTTGATTTATTACCTCAGGAGACAGATGGTGTTGACCTAAATGTCAAAATCCAGGCTTCAAAATGTGAGTCTCCAAACAGTGGCTATGCCCATATCTGCTTATAACTAACTGTTTATATTTCAAATACATGTAACTGAGTGAAAGAACAACATTAAATGATGTAGTAATGTAGAAGTACAAAGCAAAATGGTAACTCAAAAGGCAAGTACAGTACTTTCCACCACTACTATGTAGAGTATGTATGTGTAGTTAAATTCTTGTGAATCTTTAAAGTTCACTTTATTAAATACAGTTTATAAAATGCTTGCTATATTTCTTTATTGCTTGGATCTTTGAATCTTTTACAGTTCACACAGCCCACAGACAATCTGTCACACCTCACCCTGTGATTCCTTCTCCCTGTGGCCCTACAAATACATTTTGCTATATTACCCCCCGCCCCCCTTCCTCATTTCATGACACCATCCCCTGCCCCCACCTTCAGCCGACTGCACCTGTCACCTGCGGGCCTCTGCCTACATTCAGGATCAATTTACATAACCTCATTTAGCAGTTCACAAATCAGAGCCATTAAGAGCTACTAACAGGAACCAAGGGTTCTAATTTAGCTTGCCTTTCACAGTGGGAAAATTGTTCAGTTCAGGCCTACAAATAAAGATTCAGGTCTTGGCTTTGATTGTTGATTGTGATGGTAAATGTACAGATGATTAGAACAGATTTCCCCCCCTGTATTGATTTCCTGCCAAAACACAGCAGGCACTGGTCCTGCACTGGGAAACCACTGGAGGAGGTGAGCACAAATGGAGTTTGTTGCAGACATTGATATGTACATATATTAAAAGGTAAAAAATTGCTTATTAAAATCATAAAACAGCAGTGGTTATCTGCAGGGTAAGCTGCTGCAACATGAAAAATAAACATGTTAAGGTAATTTATTAATCTTTTATTACTGGCTTGTGAGTGTTATATTTAGTATATATTAGGCAAAAAATCATTGAAACACATTTGAGAAATACTGTCTAGAGAATCCGTGAAGGATTTTATAATTAATTCACTACAACAGTTAATTTGCACTAACTAAACTCTGTGTAATCTTTAATTTCTCATTGCACATTAGACAGTATCTCTAAACTGACAGCCACATAACCATTTGAAGAATTTTCCTTTTTTTTTCCTGGAGACTTAAATGCTTTTATTTACATTTGTGTGGCAACGTGACGGTAACAAAAACCAATTCAGGGAGCCGTGAATAGCTGAAGTCAAGAGCTGAAAAATTATTTTCAATCTGCATTCAATTTGGCAAAGATGGGGCTCATGGAATAAAGAGGCTGATTCAAATTTCCACTTGTTCACCACTAAACTTGGTGGTACAGCATTGTGAACGTGTGCTTTTAGGGGGCATTTTTGGGGGAGCATGTTTTAATTAATCAACAAATCAGCGCTCTTCTCACTGGCGTTCCAGACGCATATGTTTGCACTTCAGGCTGTAGGATAAGGAGGAGGCTCGGCATGAGATGCATCCAGCCGCCTACAGATTTTGTCTACTGTGGTTGCAAATTGTGATTGCATAACATCAGTCATCATCAGCAGGCAGGCAAGCAGATAAGAGTTCCAATAACAGTAGGCCCATAGAGTTGGCAAGGTTTGGAGGATATGTGCTGAAAGACCCAGACACATAGCATAGACTGTATAAAAGCTTTGGGGGTCAAGTCACACAAAAATGAAAATGTTTATGAGGTGTGATTCAGTAAAGTGGCCCTGTCCAGCTTTGGTCCAGCTCGTTTTAGTCGTTTCACTTGAGGATAATTTATTACAAGTGTGCAGAGCAGGTCTATGTGGGGGTTGGGATTTAGCAGAATGGTGCTTGAAAATGCTATAGCAACCAACAAGAGGTTGTGGGCCTTTGGTGAAAGCAACTCTGATTGTGTAAAAAGGAGATAAGATAGCATACTGATCATGATGTTGGAACATGACATTTTAACATAACACTTGGTTAAACAACAGAGTACAGAGTTTTGTTTTTTGATTTTTCTAAGCAAGTAGGCAGTCTAAATCAAACCGGCGTGAACATGCAAGTGTTGCACAAAATGGCTTTTTAATGATAAGAATGGGGGAATTTAAAGGAGTTTTAAAAATTGCTTAAAATGGACTTTCAAGCTATTTTTGATCTCAATACAGACAGGTTAGCAGATGGACAGAAAAAGCCAGCTTGCCTGAAACTCTTCTTGCGCCAAAAAGTCCCAGACTGGGATTAAATTGCTTACAATAAACGAGGACTTGGACTCCAGCCAGTGTCTTGTCCATCACTCTGTGCAAAAAAGCACAGGGAGGAGAAAACTGTTGTTGTTGTGTAGCCTAGACGAATTACTTTTAATGAACATGTAATTAATGGAAATAGACTCAACGGTTTCAAAGCAAACAACGATTCTAATTGATTTGCATTTCCCTTTTTTTGAACGCTCCGATCCCCTTTTGTCCGGCGTCTCTATTGATTACCCCGCTGCTTGTATCGCTCCGCATGTGTTTTCCTTCATTAAGAGATAACGGGTTCCTGACTACTCCCATCCCTGGGTTTAATGTTGCTTAATGTCTACTTTGTTCCCGTGTCATGTCGGAGGGCAGCGAGAATAATGAGAGAGTGGGTGGGCCGTGATTGGCCTGCAGTAAGGCAATGGTGTTTAGGACGCCGGCTGCAAGGGGATCAGTGGAGAGGTTAGAAAAGCAGAACCTTTCGGGGCTGGCTGAGACGCAGCATGTGGCCTCGGAGCCCGATTCACTCTCACTTACACTGCTGTTTTCTGTTAAACTGCCATTTTCACCATCAACACCTGACCCCCCCCTTTTTTTTTATTTTTTATTATTGAGCTGCCTGTCAAGCCTGAGATGCGCGTTATAGGCTTTTGATGGCAAGAAGTGTTTAACATAAATGTGCCTCCGTACAGCACATAGCTGCTCTTTGGGGATTAGGATATAAGCCCTTATTCTGTCGATTTCCGTTCATTTAGCCTGTAAATTGACCAAGTAAGAAATCACATAGGCTATATCCTACTGAGCAATTTAGCGACCGGAATAGCATACAGTGACAATTGGCCTAAAAAGAGAACTACCGCGTTGTGAACAGAATTGCATGTTAGCTAATTGTTAATTTAAGCGGCTCGCAGTGGCTAATTATGTCGGCACAGCCAAGCCATTTGCATGATGGACCAGCCACCTGCCTGAAGGCGCTGCCAGGGCAAACTATGTAATTACTGAACAGCAGTGGGGCAATTTTTGACTGTCGCCCCTTTTGTGTCACATGAATTCCTCGTAATGACATATTTCATTAGGGGGGCAAATATCACCCCTCCTCCCGGTCCCCGAACAAAACACGCAAGTCTCAACAGGTCCTAATATACAGGACCTATTTACATCCACCTCCACCCTGTGTTTTTATGAACCTGTAGTTATGTGGGTCTTTACTGTGAGTTAAATGGACGAGCCGTGCCTTTTCTCAGCTCGGCTCGTGCGCGTTTCGCTCGGGTTAAAATGGACCAGGCCCTTTCTTAAAGTGATTGCAGCCTGAACTCATTAAGCTGTCAAATGTCCACGCTTTGGGATCTTGATTGCTTATTGTAGGAACATTCAAGGAATTTTTTTTTTTTTTTTAGTCTGCAAAGAGACGAACCCCACCATACACTCACACAGAAGAATGGACCGACTCTCGTATTAGATTCAGGATGGTTTCCTCAAGTTTCCCCTCTTTACCTTGGAGTATGAATTAAGATTTATTTTTTATTTTTAGCAATAACCCAATCAAAAATTAACAATGAGCCCATGGACGTGCAGGTTCCATTATTTTGTGATTGGATTTAATCATGTACATGTAACTATTTAATGTGGCTAGCCTTTTCTTTATTGCCCCCCCACCAATAAAAAAACATATATTATTTATAGCAACATTTGTATTTATATTATAGATGTTTACCTATTCTGTGGTGGGAGGAGTATTAATGCCACACCTTCTCCATTACGAGTTAAAGTCCTGCATTTAAAATGTACTATGGTAAAAAGTATCAGCAAGAACATTAAGGTCAGTAGAAGTAGTTATTATGCAGTTTATTATTGATATATTCATAAGTAAACGATACATTAATGTTGGTCAAGGTGTAGCTGTTGTGTGGTTTAACTCGTTAATATAATATATATTTAAGATTGCCACCATACTTTGTGTAGTGTGTCAAAACTTACATGTAAAGTTTAATAACTAACTGTCAAATACACAGCAGAGTAAAAAGTAACAATATTTCCAGACCAGAATAAGAAGCAAGAAAGAGGAAATATCAAGTGAAATAAAGCAGCATACACCTTAAATGTGTACAGTACTTGTGTGTATACATATATAAATGTCTTTGCATTGTAGCTCTTAATAGCTGAAACACACTTTTAATATGAAACTTCTAAAAAAGTATTATACAATCTGTATATCTAAAGTGCTCTTGTGTTTATGGCATGCGGGTCAATTTATATACACTTTAGGTCTTGCCATTTGAAAGGGATATCCTTGGACTATTCAAACCTTCATTAAATGGAGAAGTTATTGCCGCAGGCCTATAGAGCAAGCAGCGGGACCCGGGTCGGTCTGGAGGGTTTGGTGTTAACGGGGTTAGTGATGGCTCGTTGCTCTCTAAAGGACTCCTGCTGGTACTGTACACAGACATGACTACTCGGCTTTAGTCTGCTCTCGTTTAATTGGCATGTATAACGGGAGCAGGCACACACAGAGACACGCGCACATCCCGGCACGCGCGCGCACACAGCCACCCACACACAAAACACACACCACGCATGTTTTCCTGAATTTCTATCCTTGTGGGGACCTTCCCTACAGTTGGACAAGTTTTTGGGTGAAAACTAGACGAACAAATTGAATCTCTAAGCATCTCGATGCTCAAGTAATCTTTAAACTTAAAGCGCACAGATTTTAAAGACGAGTATCTCAAAATTTTGACATGCAAGTGAGATTTAGTTCCAGTTTGGAGCAAAAACATGTAAATAAAAACAAATGTGGATTATTTGGGTAAACACTTCAAATATACCGTAAAGACAACATCTAATGTAGAAATATGTAGAAATGTTTCTGAAAGAATGTAAAATAGATGAGTGAGGTTTTACTTTTTTGTGGAGCATAAGCACCCATCATAAGTGCTGCGAGTTGGTTCATGTGCAAAAATAGGCAGATATGCATGAACACAGGCCTGCTAAAGGGGAAGAATATTTGTGCGGTATAATGAACATTAGAAAAGGCCATTGTTGCTACTAGATAGCTGGGCAAAGTTTTTGACTGCACCTGTAAAGAATCATACCACAAAAATCTAATATGCTATGTGCACAAATTAGATTTTAAGTAGGCTTATCGCTACTTTCAACATCATCTTTTCCATGAGGACTGTCCTTTTATTCCCCTTTCATGACTGTGGGTTTCTGTGGGATCCATCTCTGGTATGATATCTGCAAAACTTTGTTCAGGAAAAAGTTCTTTCTTTAATTCATGCAGTTTTGGGAAAGTTCTGATTTACTCAGGTAACTTACTGCATCATTAATCTTAATGAGGCTAGAATTCTGGGAACAGGACACGTAAATCTACCAATCTATATATATTATATCCTATCTCATAAACTCATAATTATAAAACTCTTGCAAACCTCAAACTAATTTAAGCCATCGCCTTTAAATAGATCTAAAAAAAACATAGGAAATCTTAAATTTCAAATTCAACTTTGAACTTTTACCAAACAGACAGAAGTACAACAATAGACATAGTGAACTGAGTCATGACAATGTTCATTCTTGTATCAGCAGTTGGACACAACCAAGAAAGTATGTCATTACTTTGAGGGAGACGAGCCAATCAACAAGAGACTGAAATGGTTTAAGTATCACTTCCAACACAGCCTGACTTCATTGAGTAGAGAGGACTTTATCACTGTAAATAAATGATTAATATGTTTTAATATGAGGTGCAGCACTTGTATTGCATCACATTGTTTTGTTTTAATCCCAGGTATATATTCATCATCAGCTCAGAACAACTCTTGGACACTCAAGAAATAAAAGGAAGTAAGACAATTTCTAAAATTAAAACAATCTTCAATTAATAAAATTAGTTAAAATGGCTATGGTTAATTTCTGAACTGCATTGGAGGCCATGCTAACCTGTAAAATCTACCACTTTTGGCATTTATGGTTTTATTTTAAACTCCTACACCATTAAATATGCATCTTTAAAATAGTTTGCTAGCAAAAAACTGGTTGAGATCTAAAAACCTTCTGTATACAAACCTGTAAAACCAGTATGGACATGGAGTCAAAGAAAAAAAATCATAGGAGTTTAGAGGTATCCACTGGGCCAACGATTTCAACCTACACCAGCTCTGTCAGCCCTAAAAAGTAATTCTGCACCAAAATTTCTTCCTTCCTGCTACATGATTTTGACAAGTGGATGTCAAGAGTTTGAGGAGGGTGGTAGGTCTGTGTTGGAGGGAAGAGTAGCCTTGTTCTTCTGGCAGAGGTTTATTTTCTTTGTCCTCCTTTTGTAATTTTTAACCAATGATATTCAAGCAGTTATTCTTGAATGTGGCTCCAACTTAAGAATGGTTGGATTTGTTTTAAGACTAATTGTCATACTTTTTTAGAGAACAGGTTCTTCAGTCATGGCTGCTTATGATTCTCTTCAGCAAACAGGTGGCGCCTCAGGGATCAGTTCTTGGATCAGTTATTTTGACATTTTATGTCTATATAATTGCTGTTCCATCTTTATTTTTAGATTTGTTTATTCATTTTATATGAAGTCAACCAGGCTTGTATAACTATCAAAGCCATAACATCAAACCTATTAAATAAAAAGATAAGTGACATGACATCACTTTATGCATACATCAAAAAAGTTGTGTTTATCTATATCTTCATTTATCTGATAAAGTTGGTTTTGATCAGTTATTTCATGCTATGAAAAGGGGATATGACCTTAACATTGACAACTTGTGTGCTTACAATTTGAGTCCCGTGGTTGTTTGGGCAGGACCTCAATACTGCGACTTCTCATACAGATTACTACTGTAAAGATGCTGACTAAAATTAACATCAGCAGGGCAACGTGGCAATATCCATGTCTGGGATTTTTTCACAATATTTTTGTACACTAGGTGGAAGAGCAGACACATTGTCCATCTTTGCATACAGTCTGTGATTAAACCTTCACTTGACTGTTAGCTAGTTGGTAACTATTAGAACAGTATCTTAGCAGGACATGGATTCTGGTCGATACACCAAAATTTTGCTAGCAAACAGTCTTCTCTATATCTTCATGCAGCCCCTTCTAGCACATAACCATGTCCTGTTTTGCTTGGAATATGCCACAGATCTGACATTTAAGACACTTTAAGATTTGTGTCACTGTGACTCCTGTTCTATGCAGATGAAACTCTCCTTTAAATCTGATTCTGTTGTCTGCCTTTCCAAATTTACGACAAAAAATCTAAAATTGTATTTTATTTTCTAGCCTTCAAAACAACAAAGACAGAGGGAGCATCAGAAAGGTAGTTTGTAAACTGATACTAAAGAGGGATAGATGTACATCAAAATCCAGAGTTAAAAGTGAAGTTTCTCAACAGACAGACAGAGGCCATTTCAAGCTTCTGGGTTTGCAAGGTACATGAATAGTGTGATTGAATTAAAATATACCAGGTGCACAAGAGTGTTTAGACCATCCACCAACAACAAGGAAGTTTATACCTTATAGTTCCTTAAGGGCTAGAATGTCTTAGTTGTTGCTTTAATATTATTATTTTGTTTATGATATATTGTCATTAAATTTTCTCCAGTGTTGTTCCAAATAATCAAATAGTCAATAAATAAACAAGTAAATCAATAATAAAAAAGTATGAGGCAAAATATATATTTTTCTACTGAAGGCAAAATGGTCACACATTGGCTTTTCTATACTATTTTGTAATATTATATTATACATTATATTTTACTTTAATGCAATTTTAAATATTTTTCCCTTGGTCTTCATTGAGTTAATTAATTTAACAGTGTTTCATGCTAAGATAAGTTTATAACGTGTATTTGTTTGTTAGTTGTGGTTTTAAAGCACAGGTCACATATAAATAAGCAAGTATAGATACCTAGATTAGTCATTTCAAAAGTGTGTTATTTCTAGGTCTTTATGAGTCTGAATTAGAAATACTGTGTAAAATTGTTGTTTAACCATTTTTTAAAAACATCCATGTGAATTTTGACCAAAGAAACTACTCAACATGCAGTCTGAATGACATGGGTTCAACCCCTGCAGCAATCACTGTTTTCCTGAAGTGTCCTTGAGCAAGACGTTGAAATCCTGCTGTCCACTGTCATTTAGTTAAAGGCCTGTCATGTCAAACTGATAAACACATCCACTTGCAAGTTTGCTGGCTTCTTTTGGAGGGGCTTAGCAAAAGTCCATTGTTCAATGTTGAATTGAGAAATCTTGTGATTTGTGCCGTTTTTTCCACCCTGGCAGTGTTATTAAAATGAAGATAAATTGCAGCCAGTCCCAGAGAAATTTTCTTCAAAAGAAACAAAGCCAAATGAACACCGAAGATGTATAAAATGCGCTTTGTTCATCAGAGGGAGAGAGAGAGAAAAGACTCCACTCAGCGAGCTCTGAATGCTGCATTTCATGCCTGCAACAATTATGCTGAAAGGTCAAGTATTACAGCATCTTGTGCTCCGCTTTGCATGCAAAGTATTTCAGTTCACAAATGACCCTCGTTTGCGCTGTTTGAACAATGGCTTGAAGAACCAGATAAACGTAGGACAATTAAAGATTTTTGCTGCTAGCTGACAATAACATTTACCAAAGGGGTGATTGCAGTTGCTGTGTAATTGTCCTATTTGTAATGCACATGAAAGCTCAGGCCTGCTGCAGTGAAATGTTTAGGAACTTATGAAAGAGGGAAGAGAGTGGCTGCGCTTCAGAAGAAAAAAGGTATTATTTTTATAATCTCTAAACAGGGTTATTATGAGATTGCATTTCAAAAAAAATAGATATGTAGAGTTTCTGGTTATTATTAAATGTGTTCGATTCGACGTGATTTTACTTAACTCATTATACATACATGTTGTATTTAATATTAGCGGTGTTTGTACTGAATTTCTAAGTATTTCGGTTCCGTGGACAGCACCAGGTCCACCCCTTGCGTCATTAATAGAAAACAAAACCCCCAAAACTACAAAATATCCCGTTTTTAGCTACAACAGGAAGCCACTCTGAAATTCACTGCTAACGGTTTTATTAGACTTGTTGATGTTTTTAATTTGAGATGTGTGTGGGCACCATGCAAGCAAGTCACAGCGTATGCAAATCATTTGACATCCGTTATATTCACAATATATGTCAGACTTGCCTGTTCACTTCAAATCAGACGCCTGTTTTTGTCTATATCTTATATTGTTCTTAGTAATTTACGCTTTATTTTTTTTTACCTTTCTTTCACAGATTTTTAGCATGGATACAGTGTATGTCTCAAGTGGATTGTTAGGGTTTTATTAAATCTTGAACAAAATGTAGGTTGTGATCCGTCAGTCTTATCAGTTGTTTACTGGCTCTCTAAGAGGCTGCACACAAATAGCTAACACTGCAAAAAATATCAATCTTCAAACGCTTCAGTCATTCAAAACCATACTGCAAATGTTGAATTAGAGAATTCGTAATTTACTTGATGCACTTAGATATTGACAAGAATATTTCCCTCAAAACAGCGAAATTGCATTGGACAGAAATATACAATATGTCACTTTCGTTAACAAAAGATATTTGTGTGTATGTTGCAAAATATGTTAATTAAAATTCTAATATAATTATTAAAAACAATAGAATTTGCTTTGCTTTTACTTTTCGAGGTCACCGTCAAGATTTAAATTGTTGTCTGTCACTCTGATTTAGTGCACGCCTATTTTTGTAATCCTGCTAGACTTGAAATTTAGTTTTAACTCCGTGCCACTGACATATAAATCAGGATTTCTGGGTGCTACTATTCCCAAGAAGCGATACTGAGGCTAAACAGGCGAATAAAATTCAACATCCTGTCACTAACTCAAATATGATTACCTTGAGATTAGGGACTAATTGCTTAGGGTTCATGGAGACCAGCCCACCATAAAGCCAGGAGGACTTGGGGAGTTGCACTGTGGGTTTCTACAAAAGAAAGCGATGAGAGCACACACGCTTCCAACAAGTCATTCTCAACAGCTACAAGCTTCACACAAAGACCACACACCGTGCCAAAGACATGTTAATGTAATCCCAAAGTTCTCACCTTTCTTCCGAACAAAACCGGCTCTGCAAAATACCTAATAGAAGATAGTTTCTGATGCTGGTAAGATTTCACTTTAAAGTCCCCAAAAGAGCTTTTTGGAGGCTGCCTGGTGGCCTAAAACTGGGCTGCTGAGGCTTAAAGTGATACACGCAGATTAGAGAAGAGGGCGAGTAAAGAGGTTTAGCTTTTGGTGAAAAATCACACACATCCTGTTAGCATTTCTGAGCAAAAAGGTTTTTTGTTTTGTTTTTAAGGTATACGTCATAAGATTTTTTTAAAAATAAGTTCTCACGCGTATAATAAACAGATATGCGCCAAATGTTGCAAAATTAGTCCAAACTTCGCCAGAGGTTCATTCAAAAGAAGGACAAATACTATAAAGGTTGATTTTGTAACACTGTATTTCGTAGTTACGGCTGACAGTGCAGACTGGATACTGTAAATGCAGCAACCACACGGACATTAGATTGGGAATTATAGGCCAGGTGCAAACAGGGCTGCAGAGCTCCTGCAACTGCACTGAGCGATCATCGGCGGCACTTTTAGGTCAACACACAAATAGGAGTTTTTACTTGCAACTTAACAGGCAGGTCTGTTTCTGGCAGTCATTTCTACTGCCTTGATTGATCAGTTGGGCTAGTTTAATAAACTGGTTAAAATGTGTTTGCGTATGCAATTTGGGCCGGAATATAGACTAAAAACTCCCAAAGCAAGTTGATTTGGTGGGAATTATAATAAAGACAATGCAAGGTCAGAAATCACACATCGCCTTAAAAGCTCGTGCGTTTACATCATCATACAGAACTCATCATTTATCTCACAACAGCAGATGACTGTCCAGGAATCTGTGTCGCCTATTACAGAGATGTGCGCTTCAAACCTTCATTGAATGAAGCCACAGCAGCGCGTTTTGGAAATCAAGACATTCAGGCCTCCAGCTGCAACCGAAAATAATAATGATAATAATAAAGCCTAAGCTTTTTATCACATCGTTCAGTGCCATAGAAAATCAGTCAAGGTGGATCATATCTCATCCAGACCAAAACTATTGCAAATTATAGCTGCAGCAACACTGAAATTGAAAGCACCTTATTTCAGCCATAAACGAAAATCACCTATCGTTACCTTCGATGTCGCTAGGCAACCACGTTGTTTACAATGAATACTTATAGCGCTATTAGGTGGTGGAAGAATAGTCCCTAATGATTAGTATTATAGCTTACATTTACAGAGCCTATACCTAAAGAGAAATAAATGACGGGTTGTGTGTGTTCGTTACTGCGGCCGTTAAAGAAATACATTAAACGTAAAATAGCCCACAGCCTGTAGCTGTGTAAAACTGTTTGTTGAGACTTGTGCTGGTTTGTTATTGACACCGCGCACAAACAGCTTTTCGCCGTTTCCTTTCAGTCCCCTGATTGATTATTAATAAACCAGCTGATAGCCGCGCGCCGACAGTTATTTGAGAAGAATACCGCGCTGTTTGATCAGGGCTTTCATCGATAAGCCGTTCTTTGCGCAGCGTTTGCGTTTGATGTTTGGGAGCCGACAAACCACACCTCACCTTTCTGACTCACGCAGTCAGCATATAGAAACACACGGACAAGGAGAGAAAGAGAAAAGAGCACCGTGCACATAAAGGCTCAGTTTACTCTGCAGGGCATGCTTGTGTGAGCTGCAGCCTTTAACGATAAGTCTGACCGGAGTGTGATTTGTCAAAGAATGTAACAGGAAAAAAAAGAGAAAGGCTCCAGTGTTTAATTGTCGTGTCAGAACAAGAGCCTGAGTGTTGAGAAAGTATTTAGACCTGTCATTTTGCCAGACCTGAACCTATTTGGCAACATGGACACCTGGTTCTGGGTGTTTTAACCTAAAAAAACTGCACATTTTCTCAAAAGACCCAGAAATCACTTCCTTAAAAATAAAAAAATAATCAGATTACTACTACTACTACTACTAATAATAATAATAATAAGTCCGCAATTCATTGCTGCTCTATTTTTCCCAAAGCATAATTTCCGCAATTTACAACCGCATGAGTTGACATGTTTCAGAGAAAAAGAGCTTTAACTGTCTTGTTTCCATAATTTATTATTAGGACTGTTTTGTAGTAAGTCAAATATCTATATAAGTTACAAAGAAATTAAACGTACAAATACCAAGGAAACGACAACAAACCGGCAATAGCGTCAAAAACTTTGTACAACAGATAGCTAAAATTCAAACCTTTTACAGAAATATACAAGCTAGATCTACGGCTTACATTAAATTCTATTATAAATCAGAGTCGTGTGTGTGTGTCTGTGTGGGGGGGATTTAACAGCACCCATATACAGCAGTTTTAGTGTAGGCCTATTAATTCTCCCTGTTCAGGATCACTTTTCCCCCAGCTAAGCGGCCTATATCACTGCTGATTCTTCTTTTGTCTCAATATAATTTACATAAATAAATCCAAGACTTTCACATCCGCAGTTTCTGGTCAAAAGTGTGTGTGTGATTTTTTTTTTCTTTTTACTCCTTCACTTCCATATAAGTCACACTTTCCATCCAAAAGGTGAAAAATCAAAGGAGAGCTGCACCGGTGTCGCTCGGCTCTTGTTCAAAATGCGCACATTTACAGTGAAATTTGTCGAGTCTCGAAAGAAAAAAAAAATCTGTCTTTTCTTTTCTTTAAATAGAAGAATTGGTTTAAATCATAGCCGGCGCCTCTTGTCACCACGTCCTGCCGTATAACAGGGCTGAACACTGCAGGGCCGAGCCGTACTCTGCGCCGGGGGAATTGAGGTGGGAGAGGCCGGCCACTTGGCTCTGCAGTGACGGCGGACTGGAGGAGTGCGGCGCCAAATCTGGAGAGTGACCTGTGCTTCCCACCTGCTGGCTCTGATGCTGCCCGAGGCCGGACGTGTTGTTGGACATGATCATGACATTGCCCCCTTGCTGGTGGTGGGTCTGTGCGGAGGATGTGGGCGTGTGACCGCTGCCTTGGCACGGCTTCCCGTCCTTCACCAGCACCGGCACGGCCACCCTCCGCGGGGACTGCTGCTGCTGCTGCTGGCAGGATCCGCTGTCCTGCTGCATCTGCTGCTGGGACACCTTGTCTTTCGCCTGCCTCTTCATCTTATACCGGTGGTTCTGAAACCAGATTTTCACCTGGGTCGGGGTGAGGTGGATCATACTTGCCAGGTGCTCCCTCTCCGGCGCCGACAGGTATTTCTGCTGCTTGAAGCGTCGCTCCAGCTCGTAGACCTGCGCCTGGGAGAACAACACTCGCCTCTTTCTCCTCGGGGTGCTGGACAGAGAGCCCATGCCTTTACCAACGTCTGCCAGGGAGCTGAGGCTACTCATGCTGCCCATGTTCATGCCCGACGACGACCCCATGAAACGAGAAACTGTGGGGGAAACAAAACAAATCAAAATTAATAGAATGACAATTTCTGACTTTAGTTTAAAAATGTTCTAAAAAGTCTAAAAATCTAAAAAGTAAACACCGAAGATTTGCGTTTAAGCTGAAAATAGATGTTTTATATGGAAAGCCATGAGTTATAATGTTAATAACATTGGCTGTCATGCAATTGAAAGCCAAATAATTATTTTCATGGTTGTCAAAAAAGTGCCTCTCAACACAGTCTGCATGATGACAAGCAGCTGAATAAAAATGAGTCTCGAGGCGCCTCTCAGAGAGGCAGGTGAGTCCATGCATAAAAACAAACCCTGATGCGTTTCAAAGTCCATATCCATACATTATCAAACTGTCAGACTGTGTAAACTAAACCTTTGGGCACAAATTACAGCAATATCTCATGGCTGGCAGCATATTATTATTGGATTAATGTGATAAAGTCTTCCACATCACATTATCCCGAAGATGTAAAGCTGGGATGGAGTTAGCGGCATGAATGCTTCTCATGCTGGGACATTTAGATGTTGCACGCTGAGGATGTGATGCATCTTTGTTTGTTTGTTTGTTTTATCTTTGCCCTAACCAATAATGAAGTTAAAAGCTAAAAGTGAAATTTTGGAGAGTCCCCACCTTGGCGCACAAGCACGCAAGGGTGACAGGAACAACATAGCAAGCACTAAAATGCAGCATATGCACGAAGCATGCACGTATAACTGTATTTCAGCTCTGCACATCCTGCGATAAGTCAGAAGCTGGAGTCAAAGTACAGGTGCAGGATACTCACTGGTGGAGAAGCGCGGGTCTGGGTTGGCTCCATACCAGCCGGTGGCCGTGGTGCTGCCCCTCATGCCGTCCTGGTAGGACGGCAGGTCGCCCATGTTGCCCAGGTTGCCGTTACAGTAGCCCCCCATGGCCGTGTGTGACAGCTGAGAAACACCTGCCGCAGTCATGTGGTAAGCCGCAGACACAGTCCCATTATGGCCCATGTGGTGCTGCTGCATCGCCGCCTGAGAGACCTGCGGCTGCCGGTAAGAAGTGAGAGGTGCCCCCAAGTTGTTATTCTCCATACTTACTTTCTTATAGCTCTCCTCAAGGGGACTCAAGATATCGGAAACAGAAAAAGGAGTCGTATGCTTAGGGCTCATCGACATTGTTCTGTGGCTGGAGAGGGAGAAATTAGAAGGCAAGGCAATCTCTCCTTCTCTCTCTTTTTTTTTTTTTTTTTGGCCAAAGCCCCTCTGGTTCCTGTTGTCTCAACGTCGATCCTGGTAGATGAACACGTAGGAGAGCGCCTCAAGTCCGCCTTAATTGGATTGAGTGGGAGCTCGGTGCTGGCTTTGGTTTGTTTTAGCTGGGTGCCAGGTTTAAGGCTACCATCAGAGGCGGGGCATCGGCAACAATACAAAACAGCTCTAGCCTCCTTTCGCTGAGCGTAATTTCACTTACAAGACATGTGCTCCCCTCCCACTAACAATAACATAAGCGCTGTACATCATGATCATAAACGTTCGTCCCGGCGGCTGCAGCCGGTGTCCGGACTCGCTGCAGCTGCTGCATTTGGAGTTTGTGACTTGTTGCGGTCGCTGATAAACACGCGGCTGCACCTTGAGACTGCACTGACCACAATACACTTTATTAACTGTAGTGATGTTTACGAGGGCCTCTTGATGAAAGGAGGCCTATATGGACTTGAGAGTTGGAGAACCACTCCTCAGTTGAACTACTGACTTTTAATGGCCATGAGAGGCCTCCAGTGATTGCAGGATTGTTTGTGTTATGCCTTATCGTACTCAGACATGCAAAAGTGCACTTGCGGGGAGGGAAATTGACTGATACTGATAAGTAAATAAATACACATCCGCGTGTTAAGTGGCTGCGTAAATGATTAACCCCCCTCGTTCTTTTTTTCCTTTTGATATCATTGGACGCAAGCAGCGCGCTACCTAAATTCAGATACACACACTCGTCTCAGAGACCCGGTGAAAAAAGCCCAACAAAAAACAAATAAACAAAAAAAAAAAAAATCCGGAACAAAACAAAACCGAGTCTGGGGTAGGAGAGGCTCTCGTGTGAAGTTAACGGCGCGTTCAAGTACACTCCTGCAGCACAACGCCAGGTAGCCCTTAGTAGCATCTTGCCTTAATGCTCAAGGAGCCAAAGCAGTTTAACTCAATCATATCTCATTTTTTACTTTTTACAAAGGAACATATGAAAAGAGTTCTTCTGCATCCAACAAGCTTTGATGTCAAGAAATAGTATTCTGTCCCTTGTTTCCGAGCCAAAGTCCACTTTTACGCACATCTTTTAAATGACCGTTTTTGAGTTCTCACTCCAAATCACAACATTTTACAATGTTACAATAAAAACAAATAATTTACATTATAATATTTGTGTAATGTTATTATTGGTATTAGTGGCAGTGTTATTAATATTGTTATATATTATACTTTGAATGCTAATCGGCTATCACGACCATTACCTTTAAAGATGTGCACAATCTTGTTTTAATAAGAAAAGATAGTATATAATTTTACATATTTATCATTATTGTCATACAAAGCAGTAGCTTTAAGTACAAGTCATTCTACTACCAAACTATCTAACCTCCTGATTTTTAGGTGCAAAATTATTGATACACAACATCAGAAAATAAGAATTAAAATCGATACAATAACTTCTAACTTACACAATCTGTGGATGTCAGGATCATACCGGAGCTGAAAGGCTACTGTAAAAATAGTAAAGCAAATATTCTGGATAAATTTCTGTTTTGGAAAGGTCTTTCCGGGAGGTCTAACGTTAGCCTTGAGCAGCAGCAGCAGATGCCACCAGCTCCTAACAGAGCTCTGAGCCTGCAGGTTGAGCCGATGTTTCCTTATACTGGAATTAAAGAAACACAGCGTCTTCTGGTGGCAGATACAATAATCTGATCGGTTTTATTCCAGCGGGGCTCTAAACCCAGGGGGTTTTCATTTAGAAAATAAAACTGTGAATCTGTAGCTAGTCTTATTGTTTTGCTCAAATTAGTAATGATGCACCCTCAGCAACAAGGTGCCAAACTGAAGGCAGACTCAGCAGCTGTGTGAGGGTGTGGAGTAACGTCCCATTACCACAGTGACCTGCAGCCCACTGACAGTTTGTCACGGGGATCATGAGCCACAGCTCCATGTTCAGGCTTCTGGCTGCACATTTCACGGCCGTCTGCATGTTATAGCAGGATAATCTGTGCACTGTTTGCAGAGCTACATAGAGGCGAACCGGTCCAATTTTAAGGGCCCTGCACACTGTACACAGCACAACAAACCATATATCCTCCTATTGCTTTAATTATCTTTAATGAAGCAATATTATCATATAGTCCAGGCCTAAATATTACAGTTAAAACAAATTGTTTGGATGAAAGCCAAGGTGCGGTGCGCATAATTCACAGGCCATATAATCGCAGGCAATTAAAATTACAGCATGTTTCTGCATCCAAGGTAAATCTTGCGTATGCATGCCTTAATTACGGAATTTCGCAAGACATTCTTAATCATCTAAATCAGTACCTTTTTACTGTTCTGGCACACGGCTATTATGGCCAATTAGCAGCAATTAGTCCAAATGTTCCGACTAATTCCTCAGAATAATGAGGACACTTTGAAGTGGCGGGTATGAGGCTACCGAGACTTTGTTATCGAGGCTTCAGGTTGTTGTTTATGAACTGATTAGTGCATGATATAATCCAGAGAGCAACTTCAGACGAGGAAAAATAATAAGTGTGTGCGATTATAATTAAAAAAGGAAGTTATTTTCTGTTTTTATATCACATGAAATATCAGTGATAATTTCTCATAAAGATACTAATATTTGTGACGACATTAACATATGATAGTGCACGAGAACATCACAAAGCGGGCCTCAATAGAAGTAAATATAAAAAATGTATTCGTCAAGTGAAAATGTATTTCCGATAATGGACAACTATGGGTGCATTAAAAGTGATGGAAACATCCGCACACTCCTCTTGTTTGCGCGTAACAACTAGCAGATCTAATGATGTTGTATTTGGTCTGTTTTGCAGCAATATGTTGGATATTATAAATAAAACCACGCTTGCATGTTATCCTGCATGTCTGCAGCCTACAGCTGTCTAATTAGAGCACATTAGGGATCTTAATTGCCTCCTCTTGCTCAGACACTACTGGCTTCACAGAGGATTTTTTTTTTTTTCCTCAAAACTTTTTCTGACTGTTTCCAGTTTTCTCCAACTCTGACAACTCCGCTTCTAGCTGGAAATGAGCAGCAGAAAAAATAAAGCTGAGAGAGAAGTGAGTAAAGAAAGAAGGAAACTTCAGCGTCACAAGCGACACTTTAACTGATGATGAGACCCTGTCTCTTTCTGTCTTTCTGTCTCTTTCTGGCTGTGATGTGATCTACAGGGACAGAATGATTAATAACAAACCATCGTTTCCTCTCGTTTATCCACGGGTCAGCTCACATTTTGAACATGTACAGACTGATGGTGCAAACAGTTCGTCTGTGCACCACGATGGGGAAAGAGAGGGGGTCCTTGGGTGGCAGGTGAGTTTTTGTAATACAAGCCGTGCGAAAATACTGGCGCGTGACGTCATGCAAGCCAGTGCCGCGTCACTACTGGTGGACGTCTTTCTACAACCAATCAGCAGCTGAAAAGCAGCATAGTAGCGGCGGGTTTAAAGAGCAGAGCGCGGTGTTTCCCCAGTGAAGCGCGACACCTAGCGGATCACCGACTGCCTGGATCCAAAACAACCAAAAACACCGTTTCGTCACTTTCACTCACGGAGGTGAAAAATGATCCCGTGTGTTGGTGCGCCATCTAGTGGACAGTTGGATGGGAAACATCTCAGCATGTCTGTAATGATCAGATTAAATGGCATTAGTTAGTACAAAGTGCACAATTTGCTTATTTACATCTCATATTTATCAGTCAACAACATGTTATTATCTCCGTACATCACTGCAAAACCAGTTTACATTCCAGTTCATACGTTTTGCCAGTACTCACAGGACTTCCCCAGTATTCAATTTCATATTGTGTTCCTATATCTGAGCTGCTGCACTATTTTCTAATTTCATTAGATTTTGTTTGACTTATGTGAGTTTTTCTGTACACTTGAAATTTTAAAACTGTAATAGATTGCTGAACTTGAATGCCATTGCCAATGAACAGACAGTGTAACAGTTACAGTGAATGGGTAACTGGCTATAATTAAAATACATTTTCTGGCCAGTATGTGAAGATGCTGAATTTATGAACAAACAAGTCAATTATGAACTGTAATTTAGGTTTTTTTTAAATGTAGTCTGAGGACTAGCATGGCAGTGTTTTCCAAATTCAAACCTTCTATTAAAAATAGCTACAGTTTGACCTTTGACCTTTAAAAACATTAATAAAAACTCTCAAAAACTTTATTGCAAGTTATGTCACACTTTACTCAGCATATGCTGAGACTGAACCAAAGACAACTTTAAGTCTTGTTTTCAGATACGTGTTTGCCAGATTATTTCAGCTGAATGACGCCCAATCAGGGTATTGCTGTAGATGGCGAAGTCATAATTTCAGAATTTTTCATTGAGGTATAGGGAGCCGTGAGATGACTGAGAATGAGATGACCCAATTTTATCATGCAAAATGGTGTTAGACACAAGTTTTTATTCTACATAGTCTGAGATGAATCTCAACAGAAACACAGTTTCAGCAGAACAGCTGATGATGTGACACCTGTGTCCTTTCTGATGAACTTACTGTAGTTAAGATCAAATGTTTGCCTTCATTAATAACTAAAGTATATCTGTCTACAGGCATGATGAACATCTCTAATGAGTTGGCATCCTTCTTACATGACTCACATCAACTATCGTTAACCAAACAGGGTTCCAAACCTGGAAATGTGACCCTTGAAGGAACCACATGATAAATCTGAGGGGTTGGGAGATAGATGACTGAATGAATAAGACAGAGGAACACTCACATCTACTTCTGCTATTAAAATTATGATGATATTTTCTGATTTCTGTATGTATACTGGGACTTAACAAGTGTTTAAACAAATTCACTTGATAATAGACTTTTTTCAATACCCTGGGCATCACTGCCATAATGTAATGAAAAAAGGAAATACCTGAAAGTACATCCGTATTCTTAACAGACTTGCTTTTTAAACTGCTGAAAACCAAAAAACATTCTCTTTACCTGTCAAAAAACATTTGAAATGTTTTTGTTCATCTTTACCAAAATCTAGCATCTCATCACTGGATTGACTCTTATTCCTCCATCATATCATGGTCATTGTCAGCGTTAGCTTCAATGAGCTGCAGCATTTTTTAAAAGCTTCACATTTTTCCATCAAAGCTGTTGTATTTTGACTCTGGAGTCATTCACCTGCTGTGAATTTAGGCTAGCAGCTCATCACTATAAAGACTTACACAGGTAAATAAAATGTTAGATAACCAAACATAAAAGCTGCAGTAGATATTCAAACGATGCAAACACCATATAATTGGGCTAAATAAACTTAAAAATCTAAATTAAAAGATATTGTTGTTCTCTTGAAATGGCTTTTATTGTAGTTGACCATTCATTTTAAACTTAATCCAGTAATCTGTTTCTAAAAAGAGCCTCAAATCAAGCTGTAATGCAGTATCCCACCAGAAGTCAAAAATGTTGATTAAGTAGTCAGCTTTTAAATATTACAGTGCGTTTTGTTAACTTTGTAGGCGATACTGAAGGTGGAAGACATATAAACTGTTCCACAAAGAACATTTGTTTCAAAGTGAGACAATGTTGTGTTTGAAGTCTAACAGAAAAGATTCATAATTTGAAAACTCAGCATCAGTCTCTTCAACTTTGAGAGCCATTGAGACCAAATATGTATTAACGTTTACTTGCAACAACTTAACAAAACTCCTCCTGTGGCCTAGTTTATGTGGACCTTATAACTCTCCTGAAAGGGGCCCCCAGGGGCAGACCAGTAAGTAAAACTATAGGATGGGCTGGCTAATACAAGCCTGTCCTTTTCAGACAATTCCTCTGACCAACTTAAAAAACCAATGGCAACCTCTAAAAGCCTGTCTTTGTCACCCTTAAACCCCAAGATGCTCTAAAACACCATTGTGCAGTTAAACCTCATAAATTTGTCGCAGGGACTGATTAAACATCACGGGAATTGAAACACTAAAGATTTTGTCTCGGTCCCTTTTGGATGAGGGACAATGGTCCATTCAGAGGGAGACACGCAGACAAAAAGAGTGTTTAAGGGGAGATGCAGCGAGCTGAGGGGTTCGGCCAGTCCCCTCCATATGTGATACAAGGTGGCCCCAGCGAGGGGGACAAAGGACCAGGTGACAGGAACGATGGGCTGCAGGGTCACAGGACGAGCAAACAACATTATAGTGGGCGTGAAAGCAGAAGATCCCCCTCGTCACTCATGAAATACGGACATGATTTTAAATGCTGAGGCATATTTTTCATCATATTTAAATGAAAGTGGAGATCATTCATGTATTTTTACCTTTGAGAACATGAAAATCAACACAATACTCACTGAAAGTCGTGTCACTGTTGAGGATAGCTCTTAAACAGCTGCCTAAGTGCACAAATAACTTAATAACTCCATAAAATCTGCTGTGCCCTGTAATAAACAGCCCAAAAGTCAATAAAACCTTTTTCTTGCATATTTCGTTGTATAAAAAGCATCTTATTCCTTATCAGCACCTGTTCAGTTGGTAACATATTAAAGATTATATTTAAGAGTGAAGGCGGTTGCTCATCCACCTTTAATTCAGCTTGTTGCACCCTTAAAATCATATCCTTTTCAGAGCTACAGTGCACGTTAAGCCGCAGAGTGTAACCACAGTATTTATCCCTCTTGCCCCAGAATAACAAAAGTTAATTGTATAAAAGAGAAAAGACGCCCATGGGCCCAGACGACAACAGGGTGCTATAGTGAGAGAGGCTGTAATGTTTACTGGGTATTCTTATGCTTAACTGAATCCAGTCCTTTTAGAAGGGATGTTTGCTCAGCTTCTGGGTGCATAATTAGTTTTTAACATTATAAAAGCCTCGGGCCTCCTGTCATGACCTGCTACATATTTTAGCTTTGACAAATGAAATTTATTTTAGACTGCATGTTATGATTTGAAAGCCATTGCGTAGACTTAAAGGCCAAACTGGATACATGTGGGAGAGATCCATTCAAAGAAGCGAGGCAAAACTAAAGCAGATTTGTTGTTCTCCTAGTTTGTTTTCAGTTTTTTGAAGCTAAACTTGAAAAGAAAGCACATTTCACAGTCAAATTTATCATGCAAAATATGAGAAACTTTTTTATTAATAATTTTGTTCACAAAAAGAAACAGTTCAAACAGTTAAAACCTTTAAAGAAAGTCTCCTTAAAGACAAAAAAATATTGTTTTTCCTTCAGAAATTCAGGCTAATATTGGCTTCTATTTCCGCCTAAAGCCTACTGCACCTCATTTTTCTTCAACCAAAGTTATTTATACAAATATTATGTTCACACGGCATCACGTACAAATACATTATCTCACCGGATAATTAAAAACCTAAAGGCTACAGCAGTAAGCCCATGTATGGGGAAATATTATCAGCTTTTCAAAAACAGACACACGCAAAAATATCAAAATAAAATGTGCAAAATATTCTTCGTTCTATAGTAAAAATCTAAATGTTTAAGTTGCTCGAAAAATTTGCAAAACATTCAGAAAACATTTGATGCAATTCTAAATGAGTTTGTGCGCTGAGTGGACTCCTTCACTTGAAAGAATTAAAGTGGACCGAGTCGCTCCAAAAGTCTCTCCAGGCGAATCTGGAGGCCGCCGCGGTGGGAAAGTGCTGGTGGTACCTGGGAGGAAGAGCGACGGGGGACGGGTGCTGAAGAGACGGATAGGCTAAGGGGAAGGAAACTGCCTGGGACGGAGGTAAACAGCCAGCCTTCTCCGTGTCGAGTAAGCAGGTGTGAAAAGGTTTCCCATCCCGGACCAGGATAGGAACAACGACCCGGCGCAGCACCGGGGGCTGTGGTATCTCCACGTCCTGCAGGCCTCCCTCAGCCCGGCCCCTCTTCATCTTGTAGCGGTGGTTCTGGAACCAGATCTTCACCTGGGTGGGGGTCAGGCTAAGGAGTCGGGCCAGCTGCTCCCTCTCCGGGCCAGACAGGTAGCGCTGCTGACGGAAGCGCCTCTCCAGCTCCAGAGTCTGGGTCTTAGAGAACAAGACCCGGCGCTTCTTGCTCTTCTTGCTCTTGTCGGCCTCCGAGTCCAGGGAAGAGTCGTCCGGCTTGGTGGAATCGGGTGAGGCCTCCAGGCTCCCTTCATCAGAAGCTGCAGAAATAGATAGTATAGATTGGATATAGATTAGAAATACTGTATTATTGCAATTTTGATTTATAAATTTGGTTTTATAATCTATCTATCTATCTATCTATCTATCTCAAAGCATTTTAAATACTTGAAAAACTAACTTGCAATATCTAGACAAACGTCCATTATACACTTGCAATATTAAAATGATTATTGATGATATTTCAGTAAGGTGCATTCAGCAGTTTCTGCATCATCCACATGAACTCACATATGCAAGGACTCCGGTCGCAGTCCATCCATGAGGTGTACGGTGAGCTGGAGGAGCAGGAGGAGTAAACCGGGGAGGACCGAGGCGCTGCCTCCGTATCCTGCTCTGGTAAATCGAGGATGCTCCTGACGGAAAAGCTGAACTTGGTCGGGGCAGTCATCGCGTCCCGTGCGTGCAATCCGAGTTTGTTTTGCGTAAAAAAAAAACAGGAAGGTGAAGCCCTCAGAGTAGATCTATCCAACGCTGCGAATCCTCTCCACTTTACGCGCTGTCCAAACACAGGCTCGGAAACCAATGTGTGCACTGGGCTCAGTGTTTACACAAACAGCCCTCCATGAGCTGCAAACACACGGCTGCTCCGCTTATAAAGCCTCCTCCTCCTCCGCTGAGTACCTGAATGGCTGGAGTGCTGTCACCCAATGATGGTAGGTGTGGAATGACAGAAAAAAAGCTTCAACAATGCGCGAAGGAAACACTCGTCATCATTACAGATTCGTCCCGTATCGTCAAACTGGGAAACAGATAATGGTAATTGTTGGAGCTGAATCACGTCTTGGGTGGCAACTGACAACAGAGTCCGTCCCATCATCTCCCCCCTGCACCCTCCCTCCCTCCCTCCCCTCCTCCCTTCGCCCAAACAACGTGTCCAACATTTGCATACAAAGTGAGCAATTAGCGTGATGCCTACAAGTTGCTTTAACTAATACGTCCATTAGAGGCGTATTAATTGCAGGCGTGAGAAGTGTTGACGTTTCTGGATGGCGGTGGACTCCGAGACATGCGTTTTCCAAAGGGAGACCACCTTTAACATGTTTGAAATAATGTTTAACAGAGAGAGTTTCTATTTTTTTAGGTTTTCTGGATGATTCATGGTGATATTTTGGTCAAATCCAAATCCAAATGGTAAAGCTTTAACACTCAAAGCAGATATGAGAGTATATTTGTCAACAACTATAACTCCTGAAATGGGAACCCGTAGGTGTGGGCTGATGTACTGAGCCAAAATAAATAAATAAATAAACAAATTGAAAATATGGCTTTATATATTAATGAAAACAACAACAAATGGCTTCATAGAGGAGACATATTTGTAGTTCTCTAATTTGTAGACTAGTTTGTAGTTCTTAATTACTAACAGTTATTAAATGTTAAAGATGTTTACAGATGTTAAAGTCAATAATAATAATAAAGTTAATAATAACTGTATGTCAGAGGTAAATTAATTGCACAGTAAAGACTTTTTCTGTCTAATTCAAACCTCCAAACGTCATTCAGCTTCTGACGCATTGGAGCAGTGAGTGATGACTCCCTGACAAGATTTTATTAATTGGTAATCAAGATAAATTATCGATCGTTTATCACGCTTCACACAGAGAACTTAGAGGATTCACTGGATTCACTCTTTATCGATCTTTCAAATTTACAATTAAAGGGTTGATATGCTCACGTTTAAGTGGTCCGATCACCTCCTATCCGAGCTGACGCCTACAGGCCGATGTCTCGGCTCCTTTTTGTCTCTCCTTACATATAAAACACATTACATGCAAAGCGTGAATCCAGCCTCATGTGGGGGGGCTTTTCCTCTCGTATTTGATATTGATATCGGCCCTCATCCACTTCAGCGAGGTGCATGAGGCCGGGGAGGAGAGTGCTGGTGGACATGCCTCCCCGGTCGTCCTGGGTGGTCGGACGAGAGGGAACACAAATACATGCCAACCAGAGGAGGGGAACAAAAGGGGAAAATGTAGCCCCGCGTCCGAGACCCGTTGGAAGCATTTGTTCCAGTCAAGATTTTGCATTTGTTCAGTCCCGCAATAATGCCTGATTGACGCCCCGGCACAATGTCCTTTAACTTTGCAGGATAAATCCGAGCTTGTTCCGTGTTGTCATGGTTTTGAATGGAGCTGAATAGGATCTGGGACACTATCTACTGCTCTGCGTCTGCTGCCGCCAAGTCTATAGTCCGGGGCAATATTACATGTGTGATTCAGGACGTATTAAATTCCTTTTACATTTTCAAAGTTCAACAAAGTCGGTGACCTGTAGTTTTCGCCCAAAATGCCCCGGAAGTTAGGTTTTATCGCTCATTTTCCTCCTTTACGCACATTACGCACAAGTGTTTCCCTGGAAAACCGACACGAATGAGCAACTTTTAAGAGCAAATTTGCCATTTCAAAAATCTGAGAGTGCTCACTCCTCCTTCAAGCATCATGTCTGTGTACACAAGAGCCTCCCAGCGGTTGACAAACACCAGCGGATTACAGTACCACAGGTTTGCTGGAGTGGATAGTTTACAGAGGGCACTCGATTGGAGAGCAAAAACACGCAAAGGCAAAGAAAAGTCATGTCCAAAGAGCGGGAATTTCTCTGTCCACAATGACCCAGCAGCCACTTAATCTATTTAACACCCACAGGCTTCAGCCAGAGAGGGTCCTCTGCAGCTCCCAAGAGCTCTCCACTGCCAAATATTTACTCTGTTGTTCAGCTCTCCTTTCCCATTCCCAATCCCTTCCTCGGCTCAGACGAATGGAGATTTCTTCTCACATGGCTCTGGATTCAGCAGCTGAACTGACTGTTTGAACTTGTCCTGTCGTGAATTCGTGGTTTGCCTTTGCTCGACTTCAGTCTCAGTTTAAAACATCTACATGCAAGGCTTTATGTGTATGCAGAATAATATTTTAGCATCTGCATGTCTTCAAACTTTTCTGGAAGGGATCTTCAACAATTGGGTGTGTACATGTTGAAGATGCTTGATTACACCTCTGAAGTGTATGTCTAAACTGTAACTTTACTTCTCTTAATGTCTATTGGATGTGCACTGAAAATAATATATGATAAGATCTGTATATGACTATGAGCCATTTATATTACCTTGGTTTTTTCTTTCTTTTCTTTTTTTTGGAATTAGTAAATACGGTTTAGTTCTCAAGTTAGGAGCACAAAGTTGAGTTTTTCCTGTGCCAGAAAACCACATAAGACATTCTCACATATAGGATCACCACCACAAAAAGAAGGCTCTATATAAATCTCTTCCATGAGTGAAAAACAACAACAAACGCATCAACCACCATTAAATGTAGTTTGAACAAAACAGAGCTGTATCATAAGAACAAATCAATTATAATTTGTCTTTTTTAGAAACATTTAAAAATACCAATTATAAATATTGAGACTATCCACAAGTGCGGCTGTAGTAGTACACAAAACTTAACCTCGGCTCCAGGTTACAGCTAAAAACCCAGCAGATTAAAAAAAAAATGGAATAAATAATAATAAAACTCACCACTTTGATGCCTGTCCAGGTAAACCTTTATGAATAATAAGATGTCGTTTAAAATGGATTTGGTCACCAGTGTGAGGAGGCTTAACTGGGTTGTTATGAGAGGAGTGTGTGGCCTGGCTGCACAGTTCTGCACAGTCTGAACTGAACCACAGCTCAAACAATAAATACTTACTCTACAGATTTAACAACACATTCCAACACAGAAATCAGTTTTAAAAAATAATAAAAAATCTATTCTTATTGAATCACTATTATTCCTTCATCAGCCTATGTTACCCACAATGCAACTTGCAGTCAGAGATTCAGGAGTGTTATGCTAGTAGCGGCTAATGAGAGTGAGAGTGAGAGAGAGTGCTATGATTTATCTCATCCAGAAAAAAAACAAGTTTGGAAAACAAATGATGTTTCCCAGAGTGTCACACTATTACCAAACAATTATTTTTTAAATAGTTCAGAGAGAGAGGGGCATAGTGTTGCACCTGGCAAAGATCAGTTTTATATACTACCACAGATGTCTTGTGAAAAGTCTTATATTGTTATCAGCCTACATGAAAACATCATTCTTTAACTGTTCATATTTTATATCATTAACTGAATCTGCAACTAGTAACTAAAGCTACAAATAAATGTAATGAAGTGAAAAGTAGAAGTATAAAGTAACAGAAAATGAAATTGCTCAAGTTCAGTTCAGTGAAGATAAAAAAAGTCTGAATATATTGTTCTTTGTTGGTTTTATACAACTTTGTAAAGTCGACATTAAGCTTTCAAAGAATGGATTATAAATACATGTCCATTTAACAAACTTAAATCTAATATAAAGCCTTATCTAAGCCACTGTTCTGTAACCACCGTGACCTCTGCTTTAACTTTACATTTGTTGTGTGCATGGGGGCTCAGACTGTGAGCGTGCAGTTTATGAGTCCACCCAAGACGTTTATCTGATCTCAGTCTGACTGATTATCCATCACCTAAACACCCACAATGACGCCTCTGTTACTCCTCGTCAGTGCAGTTGTGTGGCTCAGTGTAGCATGATGCTCCAGCAGCTGCACCTGCCGCTGGCGTCCTCCTCTCCCTGTAAATACCATTAGCATTTTGGAGAGGGGCTACGGGGGATAATTACTTGGCAGCCGCATCACTCTTTCTGCAGTAAACTGGGGTCTGGTGAGGCTGCTTGATCATGTAGCAGCTGTGTGTGTGCGCCACTTAGTGCGGTCAGGTTTGTTTATATGGTGCTTTAAAACAGAAAACTATTGTGTACTGATGGGATTTTCACAAAATGAGTTAAGAAACAACAAGAAAGTTCTGACATTGTAAAAAATACAATGTACAAATTAAGATCAAAGGGGCTTGAAAGAATATGTCACACAGCAGGGAAATGGTGTCACCAGCGTTTAACACGACTTTGAAGTTTAAATGATTTGATATTCTGGGAGAAAGGTGCGATCTCCAAAGCTCAGTTATGTTCAGTTGCATTCAGCCATACTTTGATTTAATTTCAACGTCTCATCTAATCATTTTAGATATATTTGACAGAAAGAAGTATAACTTTCAGTGTTTTGTTTTTGAGTTTAGTTTAGTTTTGTAATACTTTGTCTTGATTACAAATATTTAAGCACAAGTTGCAGTAGTACAGAGCAGAAGTACTTAATAATACAAAGTAAAGTGCAAAAGTATTGGTAGATATATTCAAAATATAAAAAGTGATGTTATGCAGATCTGTCCATGTCAGAATGATGTATATTATAATGTTTGATTATAATTACTGACATAATATGTTCATTACTTTAATCTGGTAACAGAGGTGCTAATTTGAACCACTCTATATACCTTATCTAAAATGTAGTTTGTGAATTTCCCTCCAGCAATCAATAAAGTTTGATCTTAATCTACAAAATGACACCCTTATGTGTTTGTTGATTATATTTTGTATTGAATATCTGAATCTGTAAAGTAACTTAATTTATAAGATACTTGTTTTGAAGTGAAAAGTACAATATTTGCACTTGAACTGCTGTAAAGTTGAAGTTACTGCTCTGATTAGCCATGTGATGCAATATTAATACTAAGGTTTGTTACCTCAGGTCAGTGGCAACAACTTTCATAAATAATAAAATATCACTCACTGTGTTGTTCCACACCTGCCATCGTCACTGCCAGTCACATCTGAGGAGCATCAGAAACATCTTTTCAGACAAGATTAACATTCACAGAGCTAAAGGTGTTGAACATCTACAACGGCTTCAGTCATCAATCAATGCTGCTACTGTCAGTTATCAATACAGTAACAAGATCAACAAAAGGATACACAATAATCTTTTTTGTGTCCTCAGACATTTGGTGAGTAGGAAAAACTGTGTTTTATAATGCATTGAGATGTGCAGCTGTCATTGTGGGTCAAAACCGGGATTCACTTCTTCTGGAAACAGAAGATGCAGCTTTCAGTCACTGCCGAAACAACAAACAAACAACCTTTTTGTGGCCCAACACATCAAGCTTCTCTGACTTCTAGGCAAATGTCATGGCTACGTTTAACATGTGTGATACTTGGTTGCCCTCTGCAGGACACACTGATGAAAAACTGACTGTTGGACTCCTCACGTTGGGCCTCCTGCTCACCAACTGCACACTGTGGGTGGAGTTCAGCCTATTTAAAAACCAAAGGGTGGAGGAGAGTAAAATGTATGAGATGTTCCTCTGAAATGTAGTGGAGTGGAAGTAAAAAGTGGCATAACTACAGAAGAGACTTAGGAACAGTACCTGAACAAATGCGTGTAGTTACAGTGGACCACTGGTTGCGCGACACAGCCATTGGAAAACACAGCAGTTACCTGAAACAGTGGACTCTGTGGACAAACACTTGTGAAAGTTGTGTGTTTGGTCATCTGATGCATAAAGACTGATTGCACCTGTTGCTCCTCATTCTCAGCAGCCTGTCGTGTAAGTAATGAGCAGTGAACTCTGACAGCAGAGGGGGAATATTTTGTTAAAGGATGAAACAAGATGCTGGTTTTTAGTGAACCAGAGGTTTTCTGTGGATGCCTCACAAATGAACAGTGGTGAGCTCATTTACATAAGAAAACCACAGTGTTAAAATATTCCATTACATCTAAAAGCTCTCCATGAAAAAATCTGAACTGGGTAAAAATACAAAAAAAAAAAAAAGCATCAAACTGTACTAAAAAGTAAAATGACTCATTGTCCAGAGCTTTACTTTTATGTCTGATGTTTGTAGATTCAGTTGACTGCTGCATCAATCAGTGTGCTGCTTTTCACTGCTGCTAATGCCAGTCATCCATTCATTCATACCGTTTGTTATTTTAATCCACAGCAATGGATCATGTTGTTTAAGCTCATCATGTCTCTGAATATCAGCTTTTCATGAGCTCAGAAATGCAGCAAACCAGTTTGTAAGAGGGTTGCTTCACTTTTCAGTCAATCCAAGAGGGATTTTAATAGTTTATTTAGTTTAAGGAGGAGAGCTGTCTTAACGCATAAAGGAACACTTCATCCTTGAGGCGCAACATTTGGAGATGCGTGGTTTTGACTGGACATGAAAGGCATGAACAATTGTTATTTGAAAAGTAACTAGTAACTACTAGAAACAGTCGGGCAAATGAAGTGGGGGTGTTTAATTAGGGTTGAGGTTTGAGTCCTTCGTGTCCACCAGATGGCGCCACTGCATTTATAAATACAGAGGCCGGTCTGTCTGTCCCTGTCAGTGACCCTCTGCAGACAGGCTGACCAGCGAGGACAGCAGCCAGGAAATGAAAGGCGCTGCTTTGACCTTTTCCGTCTTATTGTCTGCCTTGAAACATCTGGACGGATTTTGCCTAAATGTCTGATTTTAGGAGCATCCTGTTGCTCAACAAGTTCAGTCTGTTCTCTTTTATTACTGGTTTCTTTCTAGCAGTAAAATCAGCTCACCTCGCTGTACCTGATCCTGCTGCCAAAACGCGCTGCTTCAGATTCCACCAGCGTGCAACTTGTCATTACATTTTGCAATCAAACGCATCAGTCTCACGCCGCTTGCATGCTGGGAGTGTCACCGCACCGCGTGAAGGCCTCGGCGCTGTCTAAATCCTGTGAACGCCCCTCTTCCTCTTTAAGCAGAGAGAGTTACATCACTTCACCGAACTGAAGTGCACCTAAACAGAGAAAAAAAGCAAGAGAAGTTATTCTAATTTCTATCATTCCTAATTGTATTGGTTTATTTTCCTGGCGGGCTCCATGTCGGCTAATTTAATAACACAACTATCAGAGGACTTGTGCCTTTGTCACAATTCTCACTGACATTATACATCTGACTCTGTTTGTTTATGAGGATATTGAACACTCAGTCCACTCAGTAATCTAATAACATTGTGTACCAAAAAAAGAAAGTAATCTGACGCTCTTGAGCCCAAAGCTGACTAATTGCAGGAATGTTTCTGCGCTTGTGCGGAGATCTTAATGGATGAGGAAATTTAATATAAATCCAATCCAGGTATGACTCAACGATTCCTCGGCTCTGGCGCATAACGCGGCGGTGTGGTCTGCATCAACACCCCATTTGCACTTTTCTGCACAAAGGACGCCGCGTAAAAGCGCACTAAAGGTACAGCTCTCCGTTTTTTACCCAGTGTCCTTGGTTCGGGACAAAGAGCGCTCCAAATTAGGGCGGAATGAAATATTTAATACTAATGGATGCCAGGTGCCAGACGAACAGATGTCAAAGTGATGTATGCTTAAAAGTGTCGTAAATATTGTTTCTTTTTGTCCCTCTCTGCTGAAGCCCAGGCCGGGCCTCTGAAACACGGCTACATACGTCGTTAACCCGCGTTCGTCCTCATTAAGGCCGCACTAAAGTTACCGGGCCACTCAGCCCGGGAGAAGTGCTAACCTGCAGAAAGACTTTTAATGGTGTCACCGCCGTTTGGGCCGCAAAGGTTAGAGTCATCAGTGCGGGTTATTTTAAAGGCGCCCGAGTGATGGCATTTCCCTAAAGAGCAGCAGCCTCCGCACATTAAAGCGCCATATAGTCTTATGTTATTTGTATCAAACAGCTGGAGGCGACACCACTTCCCTCTCTGCCTTAATAACCCGGATTAGTGGCGCGTTCGGGTGACAAACTGCTTGGGCCCGGTTTCTAAAAGCAAGGCACACGTGCGCGCGCACACACACACACACACACACACACACACACACACACACACACACACATTATAACTCTTTGCACGTGTGTATCTTATTGCACATGTCAGTCAGTTTGGGGACAGTTAGTATGAGATGACAGACCTCCAACCCCTCTGCGAAACAAGAAATCACTGCGCGTCCACATAATAACCTATTAGTGGTGACTTGGATTTCCCACAGGATCTCACTGGGAACAGAAAACCGGGAACTAACTTTTTCCTCACCGCTCTGCAGGTTCCTCCACGGAGAATCTGAGCAGCTCAGCACGGGTCTGCAGATTAGTGTCACGGATTAGAAAATCTGTGCTGCACCGTTTTTATTGTTTACTTGTTTTATTTTATTTTTTTAACCACAAATCAATGCGCCTCAGCTCATTTCCAGTTACACCCCCCCCCCTCTCTCTCACAGTACAGTACACTACAGTAGAGGTGTTTTCAAGTTAAGGCCCAATGATACTGAGTCATAAATGATGTCAGGTATTCCGCTTTAAATGTTTTGCCACCTGATTGTGACAAAAACAACACTGCATTCTGCATGGAAAATACAATCTGCATCAGTCTAATAATAATAATAATAATAATAAAGATTTTAATAATAACAATAACAACAACAATAATAATAATAATAATAAACATCATCATCATGTGTGGGATGTGAGTCATGTAATTAAATACTCAATTACCGCCATTACTTTTATTTCTTGTTGTTTTTTTTGAAAAAAATTTCAGCTGCGTTTTTTTAACTGAATAGTTTTTAAAAAACTTTTTTTTAAAAAAAAGTTGTACAATATAGTTCACTAAAACATTTGGAATTAGATGTTATTCATATTTATTTATGACATTTACTGCGCGCTGCATGATGATGAAGCTAAACTGTGATGATGCAGTCACACTGTGGGACTTGTTGCGTGTTACTTTGTTTCTTATTATCTCACAGGTTTCCAGTCAAATTCTTGCAGCTATGAAGATGAAAATGAAATCTGAATAAGTAAGAAACGGAGGAGCTACAGATTAAGATAACTAATGAGGAACTAATATTTGTGTCGTCTCCGGGATTTAATCAGATCGCAGACTGATCAAACAAACTGATGGGGAAAGCATTATCATTATCATTATCATCATCATCATCATCATCCTGTACAGAGAAAACTGCATTTGACAGGTTCAGACAATAAACGCGAATCGTAAGAATAAATGCAAAAACATTGTCACAGGTTAAACTTTTCTGTTTCGATATTTAATCGTGAAAATATTAAAATTTCATAACTGAAATTAGACATCGTTTTGAGCTCGTCGCAGCTTTGCAGTGACTCCGTTACTGATGGTGAGTGAGGACTGTGAGACTCTCGTTGATGTAAATACATTTTGATAATGTCAAATATACAAACAGACGCTCTCGCGGAAGGTAACAGTTATCGATTGATTTCAGATTGGTTTTGGTCATGAGACACCTTTCTTAATCTGCCGCGACGCCATCTCCTGTGAGGGGAAATCGGATAATAATTCCGTTATAAGAAAAACACATTTTCCGTATAAAAAGACTGTTTTGTCCCTTTTCGATCAGACTTTAACGAAATTCTGACACAACCCTCCTGTTTCTAGTTGCACTGAATGAGGAAGAGTCAGGGCAGGTATCTCTCATATGGAGCTGCACTGAAACTCTCACTGCGGTGACAACTGCTGAGGAGGGAAAAACGGTTCCTCAAGTCTTCACTTGTTGAAAATTAAAGAACAAAAGCTGGTTAAGTTACTTCCCTCACACGCAGCAGATAGCTTTGGTGGGAGTGGCTGTCATCAGAGTTTATAGCTGTACACTATGTAGATGTAAACAAACTCACACTTGGCAAAACTTTTTGTTGGCAAACCCATCAGTTCAAATCTTTGCGGCGCAGGGAAGAAACACGGGAGCTGCTGTTTGATTAAAGGTGCAGGATATTTGACGGTGTTGCATGATCAAAGTTTTCTGCAAAACTAAACCTGATTTTTTTTTAAGTTGAATGCTTGATATGGGATGAAGGTGTTTATCTTCATGTGAGAGACTTTCAGGGGAATTAAGTGGCTGGACTATGTGAACACAGCTGTAAAGTCTGAATCTGTTTTTTTCCACAATGTTAATAATGTGCGTCTTACCTGATTAAAACAATATTGATGAATTCATGCTGTGTTTCCTCTGCACCTCCTCCTGTCACCTCCTGTATCTCCTCTAATTCTTCATTATTTGGCCTCAGCAGCATCTCAATGAGAGAAAGGGACAAAGAGAAGCAGCACAACAACAAATGTTTGACCAACACGCCTCCTCCATCATCTGGAGTCCGGGAGGACCTGCTCGGCCCGTGAAATCAATTATGGCCAAAGCAAAACACTTTCACATGAAAGAAAACTGTGATATAAACAGCTCCGAGATCAGCCAGAACAGCAGGCTGTAAGGCAGCCTCACCGTCCAGCTTGGACGAGAGCTGACATTACAAACAAAGCTGTAAACAAATGAGACAAATAAGCATATTATTATTATTATTATTATTGTTATTAAATAATTAAAATAATGATAATTATTCTGATCCAAACATCTCAGGTTTATTCATATCTCGACTTTTCAGGAGTGTGATGACAGAACATCAGATTATCCTGTTATGCGAGTATGTGGTTTGAATTATTTGACGACGTTTGTACAATATAATACGAATTTTTAAAAGCGAAATAATAACATTTTATGACACAAAACAACATTTAACAAAAGAATAGCGTTTTAAAGACACAGACCTGACGTCAATACGTGTATCCATTAGTCTCCACAGAAGCTGCGGGTCACTTTGCTGCAAACAATAGAATTATTCGCAAAATGTCGTTCAGGCGTTATATTAGATTTAGACACATTTAGACTGCGTGCTACAATCTCTATTGCATATAAAATGTAAAAGCGCCACACACTGAGAGATGCGAAACCTGTGTGTGTCCAAAACACTCTGTGATGCTTGCATATCAGCAAAATACATTATTATTTATCCTGCAGGATTAAAAACAAACTCTAAAATACCAAAGCATCTTTTTGTTTAATTATTTCTTTTGGTCAGTTTATCTTAACACCTCTGCGGCTAATATGGTCATTATTGTGTTAAGGCCCTCTGACACACGACAGAATATACACAAGAGAGTGAAGCCGCCGCCACATCAGTGTGAGATGGGGAATCAGTCGCTCAGACTCCTGCAGGGAGCTACAGAGGAGGCTTTGAGTCCATCGTTACACAATTTGTCTGACAAGTGATGCGTTGCCTTCACGGCCGGTTTGAACAATTCAATTCGACATGGACGAGTTTGGGCTCGTGAGCTCGACAGACGTGCGACAGCCAAGCAGAGTCTGGAAATCATTATTAACAACCACGTGTGCGCGCTTTAAATTTAACGAATAATAATATTAATAACAATACTAATAATAGCCTGATAATAATAGTCGATCTACTGCAATGTTTTGTTTTGGAGTGTCATAATCACATCATTTGTTTGACTGCATGGGAGATATAAACAATGATTTCAGCAAGCAGCAAATTATTTATATCAACCGGCAATTTATTGTTGGCTTTTTCCTGTTGATGTGTGACGCCATTCATCAGATAAACGCGTGTCAGATAAACGGTGATGTGGCTGCAGCGTCACGCATCCTCAGGTGGACATCGGTCTCTTCACAGACAGAAGTAAAAAGGGAGAAAGGTGCCCGTTCAGTCTGAAAGTGCTGATGATGGAGCAGCTTTTGCGGAGACCTTTGATCCCTCACCACTGACCTTTTGTTATTTCAGCCACCGGAGGAACCTCAATGGAAACAAGTTGAGCACGTTTCCCCGCAGTAAACATTATCCTTGACGCACTAGTGGCCTGGGAGCTGAGCAGGGTGGACAGGTGGGGGCAAAAAGCGTGATGCGAAGGTGAATGTCTTTTTCAAAAAATGACTACACCCCCGGTCGACCGTCTGGTAAACAACTCTTTGTGTAAACAAAAATAGATCCAGTAAAGCATTAATTAACTCCTTCTCAAAAGAGCAGTTTAACTGACTCGTATTAGCGTTGAAGCGGACGTTGTAATCTGTGTATTTTCATAGATTTGTGTCATCCTGAAAAGGTGGGAACATTAAACAACAAAATGCAGGTTTCCTCTCCAGTATCCAGCCCACAGATGCTGTACGTGCTGAAACAAATACCGAGGAATACTTTGTGTACATTTTGGCCCCTCACAGACGCGCCGGTGTTTTAATGTCAGCAGAGGTTTTCAACAATATTCCTAATTGCACGGCCGCACCGGATCCGTTTGATGTTTACATGCACGTTGATCCCTGTAGGTTGTGCAGAGATGAAGGTCAGTCGTGCGCCGTGGCCTTAAAAAAAAATGACACGAGAAAACCCAAAGCATGTGTCAAAATGGGGAGAGAGAGTGAAGGCGCAAAGTTATGGCGTGTGTTTGTTTCTCGTGTCGGGGAGCAACAAATCTTTCTTATTGCTTGCAAGTGGGCTTTTCTGTACAAGAGAGTATGCAAGGGTAGTAAAGTTAGAAATAATCCCTTTCTAAGATATTGGTCTGCAGGCTTTGAGTCTGAACGGTAATTAAGTAAAGGTTAAGACATAAAAGATAATTTCTTTATCATATATGAGCTCCGAATGCGTCAAAGCTTGCTGTGCGTAATTGGCAAAAAAGGCAACATTTGGCCTGTCCGGCGCAAAGCCTTAATGAAAATCAAATGGACTTACAGTTCAAAATGGAAAAGCGAATATTATTGAGTTAAAACAACACATTAAAGCGCAATGTTCGCTCTACACACACGTCTAAATAAATCACATAAAACTTAATTTAAAATTGGCACGAGATATAAATCTGGCGGAGGTTTATTTCCAAACTGCATGACCAGACAGATTCTTTCCAAAGGTTAAACACGCTCGACTTTTGATCGCCTCGTTTTCAGCAAAACATCATCCTCGTGAAGGATTTGTTTTTGGCGTCTCTTACAAAGTCTAGCAGTCGATGCTTGATGCGTAGAGGAGAGTAAAAACATGGGCGACAAATAAGGAAAGAAAAAGTGTGATAATCCTCAAGAGCACCGAGATACAATTTACTAACATCACCCAGCCAATTACATTACTCAAAACCAATCATTCATTTCCTCCCATTTCCTTAATGATGCAATTTAAAAGGTTGAGATGAAGGGTGTTGTGGTGGAGCGTAAAGCCACTCTAACTCCACCTTTTTGTTTTCTTAATAGAACTTTTTTAAAGTTTTAAAATTTTTGCTGTAAAAATGAAACAAAGGGGTTAAATGCTTCATACGTTAGATGGGGGCTTAATTGGAAAAGTTTATGCGTTTTCACGCAAAGAACTATATTTTCAGGTGAAGGTTCCTCAGTGAGGGTCAACCACTGGAGCATTTGTACTTTTATTTAGCGCGCCATCACTGGTGAACATGTGAGGATCTGATGCAAAAATCTTGATATTGCATTATACTCACCATATCTGTCTCAATAACACACGCATTCATGGTGGTATATCCCCAGCTTTGCTTTTTGATGAGAGAGAGCAGGACAAGGAGGTGGACCGGTGGCGGGGGGGGGGGATCACTGTGGACTTGTCATGTCAAACTTTTGGACCAATAACAACGCATCTCTGAGCAATCGCGAATGTCTATTGGGGAGCCGAGCCAATCAGCGGGGGAGAAGCGTTGGAAGTCCAGCCTCCCGATTTCAACAGATTGAAATGTAAGCCTGTCTCCGGCGCCGTCAGGAAACAGATCGACAATTTTGTCCTTCTTGTTCCTTATCGCACAAGAAGATTTTCTTGGACGCGGTTTTGGACGGTGGACACGCTGGACGCGGAGCAGGATCCACGCAGGAGGCACAAACCGGACACCGTATTCTTCGTTTGCGGCTTTAACGCTATGGGTGAGTTCAGTGTTGGATCGGGCTTTTGCTTCTTGTCAGGGATGCACCGAACGGTCCAACGGTAAGGTGGGACAAAGTATAGCCAGATACTGTCTGTTTGGGATGTTTTGGCGGGTCGGATTAGCCGCTAATGCAGCGGAGAGAAAGCAGCAGACCGAGTTATTAAATGTGTCAGTTACGCACGAGTTTTGGCTCTGAGCGCTGGGACATCCGTGTGAAGTTTAGCCTGTGTGCACGACAACTATCGGTCAGCTATGGGTTGGTGGTACTTTTCACCCAAACATTACATTCAGCTCAAAGTGATAAACTGATATTTTAGAGCGGGCACTTTTTTTATGGCGATAGCACTTAAAACAGATCAGCCTTTGCGTAAAGATGATTTTTTAAAATCAGCTGTGAGACACGTGAATGGTTACACAATGCTCATATAAATGACAAAAACCTGGAATCAGTGGATTAAAACCACAGTTTAACACTAGGAATCTTTGCCATGTTTTTGTTGCTGTGTTTGGTGATAAATATCAGGCCTTGCTTATATGGGAGGTTTAACCCGGGTTAACTGAGTTTTAAAGCAGTCTGCACTGGGCCTTGGTTTGGTTACCTAATCGCTGTCTCATTGTTCTGCTCTTCTGTGTTTGTTTTTGACACCAGAGCCAGCCTTCGGTGAGGTGAATCAACTCGGCGGTGTTTTCGTGAACGGCAGGCCGCTCCCCAACGCCATCCGGCTCCGGATAGTGGAGCTGGCCCAGCTCGGGATTCGACCCTGTGACATCAGCAGACAGCTGCGCGTCTCCCACGGCTGCGTCAGCAAGATCCTGGCCCGCTACAACGAGACCGGCTCCATCCTCCCGGGGGCCATCGGAGGCAGCAAGCCGCGGGTCACCACACCCACCGTGGTCAAGCACATACGGACATACAAGCAGAGAGACCCGGGGATTTTTGCCTGGGAGATCCGGGACAGACTACTCGCCGACGGGGTTTGCGACAAGTTCAATCTTCCCTCCGTGAGCTCCATCAGTCGGATCCTCCGCAACAAGATCGGGAATCTGTCCCAGCAGAGCCAGTATGAGTCGGGCAAGCAGGCGCCTCACCCACCGCCACAACCAACGTTACCCTACAACCACTTATACTCATACCCGACATCCAAAGTGCCCACTCCCCCCGGCATGCCCACCCTTCCCGGACACATGGCCATGCACAGGATATGGCCCTCCTCGCACTCTGTAACAGATATTCTGGGGATACGGTCTATTACAGAGCAACAAAGTAAGCATGGCTGCATGGAGGGCGGTTGCATTTGTTTATTGCACTACATTTAAACAACTTTTGAAGTTGTTTTGCACGCAAGAGTGTGAACGTGTGTGTGTGTTTGACAGAGAAAGTGGATTTTTTCCCCCCTTTGAGTTACTCTAATTGTTTTTTATAGGCCTCCGAAAGTAACTATTGGGATGTTATAAACTCTCAGGCCTCTGTGGAGTGAGAGAGAGAGAGGGGGCTTAAATGCCATTTGACCTGCCTGCTGATATTGATTTGAAAGGGACGCAGGTTAGTTCAGAAACAGATGGTCCGGCTTGCAGTAATAATTAAGAGGCGGATGTGGAATATTAGAGGGACAGCGGAGGGAGAGGAGTGAGATGAAGTGCATCAGAATGAGGTGGTGCTGAATGTTTGGCATGACTCGGAGCCAGACATTTTGTGCAGGCCTTGCATGCGCGTTAGGGGCAAGTTAAACCGTGATTCAGGCGTAAAAAGAGCCGCCCCGCGTTAAGACACGTTTCAACAGCGCGCATTGTGTTCGCGCAGATATGTGTCACATGCAGGTAGGCCCAGATAACGGTTGGCTCGCTATCAACGAGACCACGACTGTTTTGGAAACAGTGAAACAGGATCCGGCATAAATCAGTGTTAATAGTCGGGCTCGGTGTTGTGAGAAGGATTTTCTGAGAGCTTGTTTTCCAGTGGCAGGAGGGGAAGCGCTGTCAGTCCACTGCGAGCGGTCCTGCTGTCAGGATTCACGGCTACGACGCAGAAACACGGTCCGGCTCCTCTCCACTCCCCAAAAACCCTATCACGAACAGCAATAATCTAAAACAAGACCCCCACCACGCAGATATCACAGGAGAAATCACAAGTGGAGGAATGTGTTTTTGAAAGGCTGCCTTTCTAAACAATTTATGTATTTCCAAAATTATTAGCAGATGTCTGTGGCAAGTTTTTAGAAAACTGAGTTTTACAGTACATGTGGGGAGGTGAGAGCTCATTTGCACCACAGTGATTTCACCAATGAGATTATTCATAAAATAAATGATTTGGAGTTTATAGAAACTGGCAGATTAGAGTTCCAATCAAGACAAAATATTACCATAAATTAGTGATTAGTTATTTTTGGGGTGATATTTAATTTGAAGCGCATGCGGACACACACGCACACACACTGACTTGACATTGTACAGGCTGGTTATTAGTGTGGATGAATTCAAAAATACTGTTACAACATGTACAAAACACGCACTTAAAATACTCTTTATCGAGTTACAACTGTGGTGGGCTTCTTCTCCCAGTGTAAACGCTGGGATCTGTGTATAACATAACCCATCACTCACAAAAGGAGGGAGACGGTGAGAGTAAATCTAATTTGTACCCGAGAGCGGGACGTTTTGGTGGGCTACAATGTCTCTGGCCCACCAGAGAGGCGCTTAACTTTTTTTTTTTTTCCTTTTTTGCACATCTTCAATCTGATCTGCAGGAGGAACCAGTCTGGATAGATTTACTTTAAAGGCACGTGGCAAAACATGATAGATTATTTTACTTCTACTCTGAGTGTTCAATGTGTTTTGTTGTTTTATGTGTTTAATTTAAAAAAAAGTTTAGGCCTGGACACAAACGTCAACGAAAATGACTGAAACAAGAGAGAACATCTCAAACTCTTATCTGCAGGCGTTATCTCACAAACAATATCGCTGTCTCGATATCTGATTATGTAAATTTGATATTTGTGATCCAGAATCAAAACGTTTAAAGAAGGTTAAAAGTTCACGCACACGAAAGCCTCCCATGAAAAGTGAGCTATTTTTGCGTAACATGACAGTTAATCGTGCTTCAGTGCAAAATGTCACGGGGTTTATTGTCTTGTGCAGCCTGGCTAATCTGCGCCTGTTGGGTGCACCAGAAGCAGCGGCCCGTGCGGGTCTTTTCCTATAATCTCAAAACAAAATCTCCTCTCTGACTTTCCTCTCTTCTCTTCTCTCTCTCTCTTTTGCCCCCCCAGTTAGTGACAGTCCATCCTTTCCCAGCGCCAAACTAGAAGAATGGAGCGCTATAAACAGGACTAATTTCCCACCAGCAAGCTCTCCACTAGTCAATGGCGTGGATAAACCGCATTTAGAACCTGAAGCAAAATACACACAGGTAAAAAAAAAAAAAAAAAAGAAAAGAAATGGACACCTCATCTTCTGTAACCTAAAATGCACCATTAGTGAGAAGAGTCTGTCAAATCGCCTGGCCTTTTAATTTAACTGAAGTCTTGAGTTTATAATATCTTAATATGTATATGGCTTGGACTTTTCCCTTTCACAGCATAAATGCGCTCCTTCTGCTGAGTATAGCTGGTAATGGTGCAATTTTATAATATCTTATTATTTTTTTTATTTTGGGTTCATAAGGTGCACTTCCTGCAGACCCTGCTGCGTGGTCAGTGCTTTAATGAATCATCTGAGTGTAAATTATATAATAATTAGTAGGTTAAAGAGTTTTGGGTAGCGTAGTTATTCTCTTGATTCTTGTTTTCCAGTTTGGTATGTTGGGTTTTTGAAATTAATAGTAGGGTGCTTAACACTCAAAAACTGTCTCGAGCCATAAAAATAACTAATATATAGCCTGTTTTCGGTTTCCTGGTCAATTATTGTAGCACAGGCCTACAGTATTTTAATGGGCTGGTTTAATGCTATAGTCCATGCAGAGTTTGAGACATTTAAAGGCATGGGTGGATACACTGACCATTACATTATTTCTCTTATTCGGCTTTACTGCGAAAACATATATCTGATATTTTGTCCAGAGCAACGTGCAGGCCTAAACTTAACTTAACAATAGTTATTGTGCACTGAGTGGTTGAAGGCGATAAAAAGCCGTGAAATAGCCATATCCCAAATAAAGGAGGGTGGGGATTAATACATTAGTCGACGCCGAATTCCACACATTAAATACATCTTAATTTATTATAAAATGTTTTACGTTTTTCTTATTTTAAAGGGTGAAAACCGTATAAATTGGATTAATTATTAACAATGAATCAGTTCAATTTTTTTTTTTTTAGAAATTTTTAACTCTATTTCATTTCAAAAGTGATTTTATGTAAACTGTATCTTTATAGGTATTTACTTTTGGTTTTGTAGAGTAAGTACCAAATGAACGGCGAAGATGACACTTGCGCCGAATGCGTGCTGGTTTTCGATTATTTTGACAGGGTGTGCGATTCTCGTTGCAGACAGAAAAAAAACCCAAACCAATTTCATGGCGCGTAATGTATTTTGCCACTTTATCACGGGGGGAGTTTTCATGCTCATTACGCAGAGAACAGGGCCGATGCTGTGAGATTAGGAGCGCTCAGAGGTTCCAGCAGCACAAAGTGGACACACCAAACTGTCTGAGCGGTTAGCCAAGCGACTATACAAAAGCAGAAGCGAGCCATTAAACGCAGAAAATAACAACTCTATAAATTACACAGTTTATTGCATGAAAAACAAAGAATGGCGAAGCAAGTAGCGTTTCACCAAACGACTGCAGGATTAACCATGCCTTTGTCGCTCAGACTTTATACAGGCAGCTAATGCCGCCTGCTGAGATCTGATGTTAAATACATCTCTGTGTGTTTGTGTTTGTGAGACACACAGTAAAACAGACAGATGTCATCCGGGGATCGAGCTGAAATGTTGGCCGAAAGACCCCGAAGTGTTCAGACTACAATTCATTTTCTCCGTCTCATGTTTTTCTCATTTTTTAAAAAAATTAATATTCTGACTTTTATATTTTCCTTCCAGTTGACCGTCAGTGCAAAGTCAGTTTATACGAGACACTGAAAACTTTTAACTTCTTATTTTTTTCAAATACGAGTCGTTTGGGTTTAAGGCCAGAGGCTGCGGTTAGAAACATGTGGCCTATAGGCGCTGTTTAGAGGGCAGATGCACCCATGGGACTCTCAGGTTTTTCTCTGGAAGAAGAAGAAGAGGAGCATCATTAAAATAGATTTAAGGTTCAGTCACGAGCTCAGTTCGCGCGGCGGCTCGGAGCTGATCCGGTCCATGAAACGCTCAGTAAAAGCGCTTTAATATAATATTTATTTTTTGTCTATTCGCTCTATATTAGCGTCTCTTTGAATATTCACACGCTTTAATGATTTATTTGAAATATAAACAAAGGCATCAGAGCGTGACGACGTTAATCCGTTTGAGTTGTAATTATTTGGATGAATGGCGTCAACAGTTTTATTATTCATTATTCAGTTCTGGTTTTACTTGGGCTTAATAACACTCTTTTAAAAAGGTGTCGAAGCACCAACGCAGGTAATTGTTTGTTTTTGTTTTTTTAAATGATCAGGCTGTTTTAAATGTCTATATTATGTATGCAGGCTCCTACGTTTTTACAGAAATATATACATTAAATAAAACATATCTTTGAACTCAAAATGTAAAGTTTTTTAAAGCAAATTTAAAATCGGTTTCATGGCATATTACTGGAGGAGGTGGTGGCGGAGGGGCGGACACTTAAACAAATGATGCAATCTGAATCAAGAAGACTGGCATGGCAATGAAAACACCCTTTGTAAACTTTTTAGGTTGTGTTGACCTTGGGTCAGAGGGTTGATTTAACTCTGTGGTGAAGGCTGAGGCTGCAGTTAGCGGTGTTCTTCGATTGGATTGCATTGTACTGCAAGCAGTTTCCTGTTATTTTGTATGGCTGTAAGTCTGCCTGTATGTATTTATGTATAGTAGCCTACATGATTCATATACTGCATGTGTTTGCTGTAGTTGTTTGTACGGGTGCTGTAGTTGTGTGTGTTGCACATGGTGCTTTTAATTAGAGGAAGACGTGATAATCCCCCAAAAAATGTTTAAAAAGACTAATTGAGTTGAATGAAAAAACATTTTTTAAAAGAAGCTCTAAGCCTGTGTTTGTGAAATACGCTTCAGCATCGTTGGGCCAAGTGAAGACACACAGACACCCACAAACACCAACAGACACCCACCCAGACACCCACAGTCACCCGACACAGACCCACAGACACCCACAAGCGCGTGCATACACACAGAAAACCAGTTTCCTCGCTATAGTTATGTTTTATAATCACCACTAATGTCAGGTCGGAGTATAATTTTTCAGATCTATTTTAAAGAAATAGCCAGAGACTCTGTCAGTCAAGCAAGTCAATGAAAAGAAGCCAAAGAAACAGAAAAGATCCCAGTTTTAGAAATAATTCTCAGTAGTCGCAGACCACCCAGGAACCGAAATTCAGCCTCCCTGCTGAAATGCTTTGCAGAATTCCTCAAGTTAAGTCCTGTCGCTGTGCCAGAAAAGCAAAGCCCATTCATGCTTCGAACGCAATGCACGCCTCATTCTCTATCATATTTCTCCTCTTCCTGCCCTTTCACTCTCAATCTCTCATGACATCTGTTTTGTGGCGCCCCAACCACCCCGTCTCCCATTGTCCTGACGTGGTATATCAACGCCGCCGGAGAAACGTCCACTTTTTGGGTAGAAAACAAGTCCTGCAGACACAGACGGGCAATCATGCATGTATGGTTTTAATACATGTTTAATATGTTCCAGGGGCATGAGAGCGCATAATTGATCATTCATACTTTCATCAAAATTGGGAAAATGGGTTTTTTATGTGGTGGCTGTGAAGTTAGAATTTAAGTTTCTTCTGTTTATAATTCAACCAACATCACTTTGCCTTTCACTTTTCTTTTTCTGCTGCCTTATTGCCTCAGCCTTTTCCCATTACAACTCAGCTGCTTGTGTCTCTACCTGAGTCCGGGTCACATCACCCAACAATGTGGTTAAGGTTTTGCCTTTTCGATCTGCTAATATTCTCCTTTTTCTCCCTCCTTTGTCCCCAGACGCCGAATGGATTGCCCACAGTGAACAGCTATGTCACAGCGCCCAGCATCCCTCCCTACCACCCTCCCACCCAAGTGTCACCCTACATGGGGTACAGCGCCACCACCTCGGCCTATGTGACCGGACCCACGTGGCAGCCGGCCAGTGGCAGTGCTCTATCTCCCCACAGCTGTGACATCGCCACCCCTCTGGCCTTCAAGAGCATGACAGCCAACCGTGACGCCATCCACCCAGTCACTGCCTCGGCGCTGTGAAGTCAGCTCCACAGACTGATGGGAGGTGGGGGTGGGTGGGAAGGAGGCGAGGACAGGAGACACCAAGTCTGTTCCCTGTGGCTTCTTTTCATTCCCACTGCCTCCTTTTCTATGAAGGACTCGGCCCCCAGGACCCATATTTGTGCCGTTCTGTATGTGACCCCCCCCCCCTCCTCTGTGCTACACACAATCAGACCAAAGACACAGGAGGAATAAACAGTCTGTCAATTTTTACTACAAACTCGTTGTCTGAAAGAACTTGCAGGACAGGTGTACTGAAGGACTGATGTATGACTGCTACTCCATCCATCAACACAATTCCTCTCAGATTCTTTACTGCACACCTCTGCAAATGTCTTTGGGCAAAATGGGGTAATGTATAACTTCACGAATAAGCAATCAGAGAAGAGGGGAAAAAAACTTTGCATTAGTGTTTCAGGGTGCTTATTAATTGCTATTGTTTTTATATGTTTGTATGCTTTTTTGTGTTGTTGTTTGATGTTCTGATAAAAGCAACTGTCTTATGGAGCATCGTTTCCCCCACTTCTCTGAAAATGTAGCCTACACAAGAGCTCGAGAGAGAAGTTTATTTATTAGATTAAAGGTACGTTGAATGAAGTGCAATTAGCCTTACAGACAGCATGGGAATCTCCAGGCACGTTTAGACAAAATTGGCATTGGTCTTATGTTGGAGTTGAGCATAAACAATTGACGAATGTTGCACAATGAAATTGAATGTATCTTATTATTAAATTGTTTGCCTTTTATTGGAGTTTGCCGGTTGTTTTGGGGGGAATCCTCAGCGGTTTTTAATTCTGACAGGAATGTGTGCACCATTACCGCTAAAATAGCCTCCCCTCGCTCTCTCAGTGTCAGTGCAGCTAAACCAGATTCAAGGTATTGTAGCCTACCGGCCTGTTTTACATAAGCAGGAAACTGCTTTCCATAAAAAAAAAAATATGTTCATATGTGCACATTCTTACAAGGCTTGCAATTTCTACTACCAAGCGTAATGGCTCACTAGGAAAGTTCATTAGAAAAGCTTTGAGCATGTGTGCGCACACACACACACACACACACACACCGTGCTTGTCACCACATAAAGCAGTTCTTCTAAAATCTGTTGGTCATTAAAATAACTAATAAATAAATAAATTACACTCAATTCAGCCCTATCTAGATTTATGAGCATTTATGCCGGAAGATGACCTCAATCATAAAGGAATACATGAGTTAAACATATTAAATCAAAAAATAAATAAATATATATTATATATATATATATATATATATATATAAATGACTACAAAATATATTTTTACAATTTTCTCAAATAGATTTAGCATCTAAATTACATGATTTATGATGAAAGTGAAGTGATACAAATTTAAAATGCAGAAACGTAATTTAAATAGAGATTTTTTTTATTGCACTGTTCCTTTAGAGCTGTCATATTGATAGTGTCTAATAATTTCAAACAGTTATAAGTCATAAATAATTTCTCTGTTGGATTTAAGTGTGTGTAAGACATCAGAAGATCAGTCTTGCATTAAAAGGTGAGATCTGTGTGTGTGTGTGTGTGTGTCAGGGACTCTCAGACTCCCGGGCTGAGGTGGAGTCCACGTGCATTCAAAGAGCCACAAATAAGCTCATTGGCCTGCGGTCTCCAAGGTCATCAGACATGTGACCCAAAAGCGAACCTTCAGCAGCCGCAAAAAAGGCCAAATAGGGCTTGTCAGGGCCAAGTCAACATGTTCATTACAAAAGAAAAGCGCACGGCCCAGTTGACAAATGACATGTTTGCAAAATGATGCAAAAATACTTTCTGAAAGCTTTGAGGGGGGGAATGTAGTGTAATAAATTCTGCGTGTGTCTGGCAAGCCCTGTCTGGCCCTGCAGTGGAAACCAGAGATTTAAACAAACTGGGCTCCGGCACGGACATGAAGCTGTTGATTAATAACTTGATAAAATTGCTCACCTGCTCTTTTACATAGCCATTACCTGCTGCTGAGGGTTCAGAGGCTTAGTTGTGGCCCTGTGTTTCCATTCCTCCTGTGTTACAGCATAAACAGTCCCTGCGTGTGACAGTGTCAACAGTCCTCCCCATGCAGGGGCTGATTTGACTTGGAAAGCACTCTTCCCCGCATCCAGTGGTCACGGACCGTTGCTCAGGGATCGCAGTGTTTCTTTGACCGTACGTGAACCACATCAGAGGGACGTGATGATCCTACGCTCTGCAGCAGCCAGGCCTCACGGCCACCCCTTCACCCTGCACCATCCATCACGTACAGTAAATGATGGTGAACTCTCTGAGTGGCATGAAAACGTCGTTACATGCTCTTTTCTCTCTTTTACATCAGCCTACAAACAACAAGACCAAACAACTTTTCCTTTCAACTAAGCTACATGAACTGAACACAGTCTTGTTAGTCCCCTCTGACTCATGCAACAAAATTAAAATGTGGTCGTCTTAATTGACACCAGTATTTAAAAAATAGGAACAGTGTGTTCTCTAGAGAGGAGGAATAGCTTCTCGAAAGTCTAATAATCTCTGCTCTTGTAGTATAATGTTGGTCAGCTTTATGGAGGCGAGGGTCTAAAAGGCGAAGTTTTAAAAATAGGGGCAGACACGTGTTTATAATTAATGATGTTGAGTCTGACTTCAGTGTCATATGGTTATCTTTACTTCTCCACATGCAATCAGAAACAAGACAGCCATTTGCAGAGTGTAACACAGAGCAGAGTATGCAACGCTGGGTGAATGCATGCTCCTGCTCAATGGACAACTCTTAAAGGGAGCTGACAACAGCCAGAATGTTTTCTTAATGCCTTAAAACAGCAGCGTTGAGCAGACAGGTGAGTAAAGACAAACATCAACTATGCTCAGAAAATCACAACATGTCTGGGTCCGTGTCTTTGGTATGTTCGTGCGCGGCTCACGTGTTCGATAACACTTCTCCACCACATTTAGTGTAAATCCTGGACATTTTATTTCATTTTAATCATTAACCGCGTCTGTAAAGCCGTGTCTGAATTGCAGGCTTGTCAAAGAGGAGCTGCTGGAATTGAAATGTTACAGGTGAAGATGAAGAACCTACATGGACAGGGGTGTCAAGAAAAATGAGGAGAAGGGGGACTCTGCCTCTCGAGATTTATGATCAGTGCGTTGTGTGGGGAATTCAGGTGAAGGGTGGCTCTGTTGCTTAGCTACCAGCAATACATGCCGCACATGTTACGAGCTGTCAAGTCTGAAACAAACATACGCGTTCAGCACTCCATTACAGAAAGGACAGGGTAAGCGCTTACAATTCCATCAGTCTGCACGCTGCAGTTGTTAGTCTATCACCACAGGCCCCTGGGCAAAAAACCAGGAGCTGCTCCATTTTGGCAGTGAGAAACTCCCACATTAATGATGACTGTCAAATGCCAACGTGGCCAGTATAAGCTACTACCAGATGAGGTTAAGATGAGTATCTTACAGAGCAGCCACTACCCCTAAGGCTGTGCAACAGGTGTGTGTGTTTGCATGAGTGTGCATATTTGTGTAAGAGATAGACTGGCAAAGGGAGAGAATATGTGCGGTAACCAACCACCCCCCCCCCAAACTCCCATTTCTGCAGCCACATTTGCATTTCTCGAGCTTGATGTTTTAGCTTGCACTAAAGCTACTTTCAGGCACAGACAGAGAAAAGACTGACGCTCAGTTGGCTACTCGATCCTCTATGGCTGACAGGTCTCTCAAACAACAAAGTGCTCCGGTGGTGGAAAGACGAGGAGGAGGGTGAAGAAGTGGTAAACTGAGGGAAGGTGATACGCTTATATCAACGCCAAGCTGAAATGCTCCCAGAGAAGACAAACAGGGAACAACACACACACAGTTATAGGACACACGAGTGCTCAACCCAACACACTCCCACACACAAATACACGCGCGCGCACACACACACACACACACACACACACCAACCAAGTGAGGAGTTTATTTATTTTATTTGTTTCCAATACATATATGTAACTTTCCACAAGTGCAAAATGCTTTAAAAAATGAGATTAAAAAAAGTCAAATTAACACAATTTCTTACCAATAAATGCTTCAAAAATAAAAGTTTAATTTTAGATCAAATTAGAGGTCCATAAAAATAGATTTCAAAGCTTCTGCAGGCCTTAAAAAACATTGATGTATAAGAAATTCTTATACACAATATTATTATATTGTTTAATTTTAGGGCACTGCTGTGGTTGTTTGGTTTGTCTAAGATACAGTAAGGCTCAGTATTATAGGTGTAACTACAGTATATATTTGTGAACACGTATGTATTGTTGATTATGAAGATGTGTACATACAAAGAGCATGTACCTGAGTATGTGTAGACATGTGTGCGTTACTCCCCTGACCTCTGCACTGAGGCTGAAAACACAGCTGCTCCCTACTGAGCAGTTTATATTAAGATAAGAGTGATGTTGATAGAGACAGATGATTGAGCAGAGCTCTGGTCGGGTTGGTCAAAGAACATTAGACCCGCCATATATAATAATGGTCCTCAGTGCTTTGCAGTTGGTCTAGAGTTGAGTCCATTTGGTGAAGGTCATGTAAACATGCCTCCACTCCATTCTCATGCCATTTTAAGTCATTTAAAGCCACTGAAAACTATTAAAACATAGAGCATGTTAACATTAAGCAAACTTGACTGAATAAACTACTCCATGAAAAAAGAAAACATTTTTAGTTCTTTAAGATGTGAACTTGCCTCATCAGGGCTGCATGGGTGTGGTTTGCTCACATCTGACTGACATGAGTACACAACTCCACCAATCAGTCATTGGACTTTGATTCAAATTTTGCTGAACTCTGGTTGGTGCATAGATGTACACGACATCACTATTTTCCTTCAAGTGAGCACTGCCCACGTTAAGCCAATGAGAGGAGCACAAAAGACATAAATCGCTCATGTGACAGAACCAAAACTGTTGTAAATTTGGCAGAAAATATTGTGTTCGTTGAGGACCCCATCGCTCATAGTAAGAAGCTGATTGAGAAAATGGGTTTTCAGGGCCTTTAAAACTGACTGATCTACTGCTAAAACCTGGTTTCTATTAGAAATGTATTTGTCAATTTTCAAATATTGCAGCTGCTTCTCATTCCTGAGAAAGTAACTTCAAATTACTTTTGAGTTTTTCCTGCAGAAAGCTGCATTATTACTTTAGATTGTAGTGCTGATTTGGTATTTTGCAGAGTGGTTTTGTGAATTCAAGGTAAAAAAACAAACAAACAAAAAACTAATTTGATGTGACGTTAATGGAGTCGGTTAACGATATTAAAAAGGCACAATGAGGCACAATCCATACGGCACTCTCGTGGGTTTCCTTTCCTTGATTCTTTTTTGTTTGTTTGTTTTACCAGTTCCTCTGTAGCCATCCGGACACATATTCATAGACCAGCAGCATCACTGCTCCACCTGTAAGCAAACGGATATGAAGTGAATCATCTGGGATTTTCCTGCTAGTGAACAAGCAGACTGAGCCACCTGAGCAACAGGAACTGACATTAGGTGCCAAACAATCTAAAATACAAATTCAGAGGCTGATTTAACTTAAAATGCCGTTCTCAAAACCCATATTAAAAAAACAATTAGGTCTGGCTCAAACTGAACCTTTCGTCTATTGTAACAAGACAATATGTGATAAACAGGACATTTTTTCAGTATGAAGAACTTTTTATTGTTACCTGGTCCAAGCCTCATTATCTTGGGCACCAAACCCTTGTACAGTGCCAAGTACCTAAGGAAAAAATAGGATATTAATAAACACAATTAATAAAACACATGTTCAGACTATGTAAAGCAAGTCAAGATAAGACTATTTTATCCATGTAGGCCTTTAGTGTATGTGTGTGTACTTGAGTGTGTGTAGAGGCTGGAGTGTGGCAGTGAGCTCTCGCCTGGCTGCCTGTCTCTCACCCCATCAGGTACATAGTTGGGGTCTAACGGCCAGCGGAGGCATGGACCTGCCCCTTAATGTGTTCAAGGTGATCAGTGGCTGCCTGCCTCCGCCTCGTGCTCCCTGTCCCGCTCCCTGCCCCCGCCACTGATGGCGTTAATAAGGCTCGACCCACTTCCTCCCTGGCCCTCTGTCTGATTAGATTGACCCGTGGAGCGCCGCGCGGCTCGTTAGGGTCTGCTTAACGACGTCTCCCATAGGGACCACTAATTAGCTGGGACTGTGTTGTGTTAGAGCAGGGTACTGGATGTGGCGGAGGGGGCACCCTCCATGCACCCCTGCGACGACAACGTTTCAGTGCTGTTCCTGCAGCAGCCCCCAAGGCTCCTGTGTCCACTAACTACAAACATCTCACTGGCCCTTGTCTAGTGGAGCTGTGCGGGGGGAAAGTGGAAAGCCTAGGGCAATTACCAACATAACATACATCTTTCCTTGAAGCGTCCATTTAGAGCTGTCATTCTCTGAGCCTTGAAAATATGTTAACATTTACTGTACAACTGACACACTGCAGAAATGTATGATCACACACACAAACACACACGGGAAATACGGCCCAGAATGTAACGTCACTATTTGGTTTCCATTCATCAGATCACAGTTTTGCATCAAGCTATTCATGCACTTCCCTGAGTTACTGGAGAAAACTCACACCACACAGTCAAACTCTGCGAACGTGTGGCTTCAGCTGGTATAAAATCTTTGCTGCCTTGGTGACAGTTATTCAAATTTGGCTCCCGGACTTGTTCCCCCTGCCTGTTACTCGTACCCCTCTTCTCGGTACACCAGTGCCATGGTCTGGAAGCAGGTGCGGTACTTGATCTCTCCAGGCACGGGCTGTGGGCCTTGGATGCGGCTCTTGGCTACGTCAAAGGGAATGTTCACGCAGGAGGAGATGGTCCCGGAGACGAGGCCGATAGTAAACTTCCTCAGGAACTCCAGCATAGGGTCCTGGTAAAGACGGAGAGAAATTAAAGAAAGGACCACCATTTTACTGGAAACATTAGTTAAGTGGGAACCAGGTGTTAAATATCGTGGCACAAAGCACACACAGTAAGTAGTGTCATGGAGTTAACACAATAAATGGTGAGACATTGTGTATATACATAAATATATATGAGCAAATGGGAGGGAGAGCATGAGGGGGCTTGTGCATATGATTGCAAAGCTGGCATGAAAGCCCTGATCATTTTATGGTAGCGGGGGGCAGATTAGTGCTTCCTGACTGTGGTGCAGCATTCTGATTGGCTGAACAGAAGCACATGTTCTTTGGGGAGCCAAGACAGAGGATTTATAAACAGGGTGCATGCAGGCAGACTGGGGAGGCATATGGGGACAATTTGGATAATTGGGCTGTGACTCGGCACAGGGGTATTACTGTACCAAAGAAGCCCAGACTCAGAGAGCTCTGACAGCTAATTGGCCGGGATATTTTTACAAATGACAGCAGCCTCTCTGGTCCGGGCCTTTCTCAAGCGGCTGGACACCCTGAGAGCCGAGGTAAATCAACAGCTAATCCCACGTCTTCTGTTTTTTTCAAGTGGGATGTGGGGAAAGGGGGATAACATACTTGCGGCCTAAGTACACCCGTCAACCCACTTCCTAACAGCCTTAAGCAAACATCTCCTCACACATTCACTTGTGGACGATGGCAGTGTGCTATCTGCCTCCTCTGCACGATTAAAATGGTGATCGTGAGAGAGGCTTGAGCTCGGCCGCCTCGAATTGACTACGGACATGTTTGAGCTGCAAGCTCATTGCTCATGTTGCTGACAAAAGGGCTTTGGAGAAACGCCACTATCAGCTCAGCCTGTAAGCCGTCGAAGGCCACAATATTTATCCTTTCCTGCCTCAACAATAGCCGTCGTTAGCCTCTCACAAACAAGACCATTCCATCAATGTACATACCGAGGGATCGTTCCCAAAAGCGACGGCCACAATCTAAGAAGAGAGCTATTTGGGTCATCCAGCCACATAATTATCATTCACAGAGGATGACCACTTGGTTCTCTGTACACTATGCGTCACTGGAAAAATGTTGAAAATATAGCAGAGGCTGGGCTCCCACTGTAACTTTCTCTTGAAAATAGTATCGTTGTCTGCTTCCAATTAGTTCATTGGAGTTAATCTAATGCTCCCGGTTTGTACATGTGGAACCGGCGTATGGTAACGTTTCCATTAAACAAAATTAACTTTTGTTTGGGCCATCAGGCCCTGCCGGATGTGTAATCTGAAACTTTGAGGATGTTATGAGGAGCAAACAGACGAGGTATTAGCGAGGCTGATCTTACAAGCTCCTCTCTGATTTTTGCTTCCTCCTTGCCATGGCAGGCAGGCTAACTAATCATACTGTCAAACACTTGCAATTCCCCACTGGTGAGGTGGCTGGGACACGTGCGTATCAAATAGCCTGAAGGCAGCAAAAATTAGGTGTAGTCAAGGTTACGAACAGCGGTCACTTGGCTCGGGTCTGCGTTTGCAGGCAGAAACCGAAACAGCACGGGAGGTCGGAGTGCGATCATAGATTTTGATTGGCATATTACCGAGCTGGTAGGAATAGCATCCTTGACATTGAAGTAGAAGCCAAAGTAGATCATGTTGAAAACTCCATGGCGTCCCAGTGTTGACGTTAATCCTTTATTCAGGCCCTTCAGTCCAAATCCGTCTGACTTAATTATGCGTCTTGCTTGGGCGAATGAGGAGGGTTGCTGTATGAGGAGAAAGTGAAAAAGAAGAACATGTCAAATTCAGACCAAAAAAAGCAAAAAAACAAAACTGGGGAGCTTGAAAAAGGGTGCACATTACCAACACATTACGGGTTAAGACAGTATTTTATTTTCATCCACCTCTTTGAAGGAATCTCTGTTGGCCTGGAGACTGACTTTCACCACTTCGAAAGGATTGACGACAACAGCCTCAGTCAAGCCTGCGCCAAGCCCTGCTACAGACAGCGCCTGGAGGGGAGATGGACATGATTTAGGAGTGAGAATGTGGAGTTAATATTTGGGTAGAGACAGAGCAGGAGAGACAAACCGACAGAGACAATGAGGAACACTCAACGTGTCCGGGCTCTGACAACGTTGATGCTGCATCATAGTTATGTTTTACAGAAACTCGTTCTCCAAGTCATTTTTTCTTGTCAAAAACGGACATTTGTTTCTGTCACGTCTGTCATTGTTGTTGTTTGGCAGATGTTTGAAGACACAAGACACCTGCGCTTGTTATCATTTGACAAAATGTTAGATGACAGACAGGACAGGAGGAAGAGAATTAAGGGCAAGCACAATAATCAGCTATTATCTAATATAAAAATGTATATAGGGCTGTGTATGTTTGCATTTAAGAGAGAGAGTATGTGTGTTCACAGAGAAGTGTAATGGGAACATGTCAAGGTCGTGTCTATAACTCATTACTCTTCCTGCCTCTTTATCCTGCTGTCAGAGGCCCGGGTCCCATCCTCTCAGACATGCCTCACGATGTTTACACAGCCAGCCAGCCACGGTTTAATTCCTTATTTGTATTATTACTGCGTGTGTCCTCATTAATCAGAGTGAAGGCATTCAGCTGTGCCATGGGGAAAGGAGCGAGCAAGAGAGAGAGAGAGCGAGAGAGAACGTGCCATTCAGAACCAATCTGTAATTCACTCACACTAATGATCTGATGTGATTACAGCACTTGATATGTGTGGGCCTCTGGTGGAAATGAGGTTAGAGGTACTTGAGGAAGAAGATGAAGAGATAGAGAGGGAGGTGGAGGGGGAAGAGGAGGAGGTGGAGGGGACGGAGTGCATGATGGATGGGACAGGTAAACATTTCTCCACCAATGGCTGTAAAAACAAGACGAGGATATGCGCCATGCTGGGGCGGCCTCCACGCTGCGTTACAGGTGAGCCATCCATCACGGCTGACACTTGGCTGCCACCTGAATAGGTGGTGTGTGGGTGACCGCACCCCAGCAACGCAAATCTGTCTTGTTAAAAACTCTGACTCAATATAACAGAAACCAGATTAGTTGAGGAAGACGAAACCACTTGTATATCCCTGGCCTGTGGTGTGACCGGTCCAAAAGTGTTAAAACCACCAAACAAACATACAGTGGAGTCTGTTTATTAAGACAGTGTTGTGTTATGTTCGTCATTACTTTGGCTCGACGCCACACACTGTGTTTGCGCTGTAAATGGTGTTTAGTAAAAACCCTCAGATTAAAACCTGCCACATACTGTTCAACATAAGTTTCAACTTTGAACAGGTCAGTAATTTCGGAATCGGTCCAAATACTGCCCAGATTAATTGTTTGAGGGGGAGGTCACAAAAACTAATAAACTTGCTGCAATTTAAACATTTCCACAGCAAAACTATCCCAATACTTGCAGTGTGGACTGCAAACTTTATTTGTTAGCTTGTAATGTTGTCTTACAGTAAAAAATAGTCTGTTTGACAAATTAAAGCAGGTAAAATCAAAACAAAACAAGGCCTCTGTAATAAAGAAGTGGCTCCTGACAAGCTGCCAGCTAGACTGACAAGACACAAGCAACAGGCAGCACCAGGCAGCAACATGAAGTCATTAGTACCAGTCTGACCAGCTGATGATCAGTTGATTTCCTTGCTTTTCAGCTTCACAAACATTCACACAACTGAGCTGTCTTCTCATAAAGGTTGTGTTGCAGTCATCTAATTCCTAAATCTAGATGAGTGTGGCAGCTACAGGTTCTGCTCAAGTAATAAGAAAACCTCTTGTGTTAGCACATTTATATTTGTAATTCAAATTATGATAATTATAACGGCCCAAATTGTTATTAATTGAAGCTGGTTCTTGTACTGCTGTCCATCTATGGTACACGCGACATTTGAACATGTTAGTCATCAAGAATGTTTTCATATGTGCTTAACACCAACAAAAGAGTTGTTCTGTGCTCTCTTCACATAATCCCAACCTGACAAGTTTACTTTTTATCCAGTCTGCTGTGAAATGACCTTTTCTTTAGGCAGTAAAGCTGCCATTAAACCAATTTAGTCTTTGCCGTGATAGGAAACTCTCACAAAAACATCTAACAAAACTGAGCCAATGTTTTTCTTTCTAGGGCAGCAATAGTAGAAACACTATACTAGGCTTAGGGTTAGAAGGTGAGCAGCCACATAAAGAAAAAAAAAAAAAAAAAACAGACTGAGACCAAACTGTAAAATGTGTAATAAATTCTCTAAGTGTACTCATGCATTACCTGTATTTGTACATGAAACAGTAATGAAAAGCGTACGTCCACAACTCTGCACTGACAGGAAAATTTACATAAACTTATTTGGCTGCTAGAATTATTCTTGGCATTTGTCTTTGTTTCACCAGCATTTGGCAGGTGAGCTAAAATGTTGATTTTTGACACTGGGTGTAACGTTCTTCCTCATCCTGTGTGCGTGCGTGTGTGTTTGTTTATTTTTCGAGTGCCAGTGTATTCAGGTGTTCCTGTGTGTGAAACTCACCACACCTGGAGACAATGGGGTCAGATTCAGCAGCTTCTTGTATTGCTCAAAGGTGAAAAACTGCAGAGGAAAGATCAAGATTAATAGGCATTCATACACTGACATATTCACACACATAATACGTACACACACGCGCTTGTTAAAACTTAAAACACAGTGTGGAGGAAAAGGGATCGCGGAGGAGTATTGCATCAACTCAACATGTGCATTAACTTTAAGCTGTACTTTAAATTTTGGACAACAATCAGCATTAAGCGAGAACAGTCTGAAGCACACTCTCAAAGGGATACACATCCACTGATTTGTTTATCTGAACAAAGGGCAAAATGCCAGCAGAGGCGTTTTAATCGCAGCTTTAATTTACTTTAATTCTTTGCTCCAGACATTTCTCACCATCGGTCTGCTTTGTTCGCTGTGTGAGCGATTACCCCATCTTCTCAGTGTGAGTGCTTATTTTTAAAGTTCACACATCCTTGTCTCCAGCATCTCATTACAGAGCAGCTCCATGCCAGGCATCAGTGCCCGCTCCTCCTCTTTCCCCATTATACATTAGCGTGAAGCGAGAGATGCTAAGCCTTCCTACAAACAGATATCAAAAGATGGGGCTCAGAGGAAGACTTGCTGTAAATGCTTGTAAGTCAATATTTGGAGGCCCAACAGAACAAACAGGAGTGGCTGAGGAGGCAGACATGGCGAAGGGCGTCATGTGTTTAATCACCATGTGTGTACCATGTTAGAGCAACTGCGGTTAGAGTGTTTTCATATGGCAGTAGAGCAGTTGACGGTGAAACCAGAGCCTGAGCGTTGCATCGCGGCGCAAAAAGCTTTGCGGTTTTCAATTAACCAATGTGCACATCGTTTATCTCACCTTCACCGCTCTCTTTGGTGTCTCTGCCAGAATTGGAGGCAGGATTCCCTTGTAGAAGCCAAAGACTCTATGGAGAGAGAAAATATAGTGTGTCACCAGCCTATCTGAGAGCTGTTACAGGACATCTTTATTTGATGAATCATATATATCAAAAATGCCAAGTAAGTTGTAACTTTGGGTTTTGACTGTTGATCCATTGCTGGGAGCAGTTGTGAATCAATCATATGTTTAAGAATCTGCACAACTATTTCTGGGGTTGTGCACATTCTATCCCATTTACATTAAAAATCACAACACACTTTACATTACAGCTAACTATTTTGCAAAACCACAGTAATATTTTTGAAGTCAGACAGTATTTTATTGTACATTCACCAATGGTTTCTATTCAAATCTGATAGACAACAAAATCTACTCGCTGATTCTTGAAGCTTGTATGAGCTGTGGAGTTATTTACATTAATTCAATTGTTGACACGTCTGACCAGAGTGACAAACATGTTAACAGAAAACATCAAATCTTGTACAACCTCTTCAGGTTAAACAAAATTAAATTATTAACACACAATGAAAACATCTGCAACTGTAGTGTATTTAAACAGTCATTCAGCAAAACTGCAAAACATTAAATCTGTGCAGGACCCTGACATTAGTTATGCTGTATACCTGGACCAATAAAACAGTCCCTCAAGAAACCCTGGTTACAGTTCTTGTTTTATTAAACCGTAATGTAAATATGTCTATAAAACAGTTTCATCAACTAAACATTGTGGACTTCATAGGCTACTGAGTGTAGAAAAATCTAAAAAAAAAATAAATTAAAAAAAAAATCACCATGGTCACCATCCATGATTACATGATTTGAAGTTAATGGTCATACAGCAGAGGTAAAGATATCATAATCTCAGTTCCTGGAATGCATCAAACTCCAAAAAGACGAATCCTATATAAAGCAACCAGCAGAATATTTTCAAGCCTGCCCTGGTAAACACCCATTTTTCAAACTCAAGATGAGATACCCTTAATGACACAATCAGAGTCAAAAACGTGAAAAAGGTGTAAGAAATCAAATTTGTGACAGTCTGACTGGAGATAGACTGCAGGGCTAATACCAAGCTCACAAAAGGGAAACAAAGTACATTGCTGCTGTTTGGCTACATAACTACCAAGATATATTCTCAGACCACAAGGAGAACTTGGCAAACAAGTTCTCCAGGAATCTGCGGAGGAAATGATTTAAGAGTTTATTTCAGCATTTGATATACTGGATGTTTCAAAAGACGGTAGCTGTATAATTTTAGTCAATTTGGTAGTTTGCCTTTGCTCAATCATACGTCCAACCATGATTTAAAGTGTACTTGGAGGCAGGAAAAATAATAAAATGATACAGTGAGTTATGTACATACAGATGTATGCCTACATATTACATAGACTGTATTTTGTAAGCAATCCATTTTATGGAGTATATTTACAGAGTAAATGGCCAGTCTGATTAGGTGGTTAGTTTTATGCAAATTTCCTTTTTAAAAGACTTGTTAAAACAGACAATAACTGGATGTTTCTGATATGTACACAAATGCCTTAGTGATCTTTGTCTTGAAATTTTCAGAATCAGGAACTATCCCACCAATTTACAACTACACAAAGGATTGAAAATATCATGGCTTGATCTAAAACAAATTATTTTAAAGTAATTTCATCTATATGAGGGAGTATTTTTACTTAGGAGAGTTTAACACAAAGGAACTTACGTTTTCCCTTTTCACAAAGCTGTTGGTTGATATTGATTAACACAACAGTGGATAGTTCCGCAAAATGCCTGACCAGTCTTTGCAAGGAGATGTAAGGAGATAGTAGTATGTTTTCTGTTTTGCTAAGAAGGCACAACACATGTTTTGTATACATTCAGAAGTGCATACATATGCATTTCCCCCACTACTGAATTTAGTGAAAACATGGGTGGAATAGTTCATTTGTTTTGGATGGTGTCTGACCATCTGTCAGGTGGTTTCTCTAATGAAATTATACACGTACTTGATTGATGTTCAATTTAATTCATAAATGTTGTGACTTTTTGTCACTACTTTCTTTCTCAGCCACCACTGATATTCAAAATTATTTGGCAAAAAATAAGGTGGCGGCAAAAGTAATGTCTTTAGTTTAGACCTTAGATATAAAACACTGAGACAACTGACACTAATGAGTCACAGGCTGTTGTGAAGATAAACAGTCACTGGCAACAGCAAACAACTTTTACTTCTGTTCTCATTCTTAAATGTTGTTTTAAGGGGATTGCCTCAAAGTGAAACAGGTACAACTGGTCCAAATATTTAAACAAGAGAGACAGAGAACACAACATCATCTCCTTACATTTTTGAACTAATAAAAAAATATGTTTAAGGCACCATAGCTGTCTATTAAATGATACATGATTAACAGTCCAAGCAGTGAGGATAGGACAGGTCTTTAAAATACAGCAAGTACATATGGATCACACACTATGCCTACTATATGGAGTGTTTTTGAGTAATTGGACCATTGTTATACAAATTATATTATGGGAAACCACTGGGTTGTTTTTTTTTGGGTTTTTTTTTTACATAAACAGAGTGAGTGCTATTTTGATGCATACTGACCAACAAGGTGTCTTACAGTGCAGGGCAACCGGGGGTCACCACACCTGTTGCCACACCAGAACTGAAATTTTCTGGGGTCACCTGCTGTCCAAAGCATTTCAGATTTCCACCTTTCCATGCTTCTTTGCCAATGTGACCATAACCACATATTCTGGTCACTGAAAACGCCAAGTGTGAGTTATTCACAAACATTCAAGCATGCAATTTTTTGAAACAGAAACAAAGAATTATAGATGCCACTGTTTTTCTTGGCAAGACCTGCCGGCTTAACATGCAGGTGCTGGGATTGACGCAGTGCTGTGGTTAGGTTGGTTAGGTATGAGTAGTTAGAAAAAGAATATCAGGTAGCTAATCCTCGTGCTTAATTGTGATGCCAGGCGTGTCTTGCCGAGAAATGGTGGTGGGATCCGTTAACACCTGTGCCACAGAGTGTCATTGTTGACCAGAAGTATTCACACATTCATTAGCCACATTGTTGCACTGGGTTACATGTTGTTCCGTCACTACGATGAACACAGTAAACACAGTTTATTTGGAATCAGTTCAAAATAAAAACACCATTATGCTGCTGCAAATTATCAACAGAGAAGCAAATGTGTGTTTATCTATTGTGTGTGTGTGTGTGTGTGTGTGTGTATGTTTTATTTTTGTTGACAAAAACAAAAATAAATATCACTTTCACAATATTTATGATTTGTCAACAAAAGATTAAAAAAACAATTTATCTGTGAGCATGCACAGGACCATTATAAATAGTGCATTCTTGTCCACTAAGCTGCTTGCAGGTTACAGGTAGAGAGATACAGAGTTGAGAAATAGTGTAAAGAGGGAGTGCATATTGATAGTGAACGCAGGTCTGTGGACAAAGAGGACAATGTGGCGTGACCGACTGTATCCTGTGAACAGTGGCACCAACTCTGTTGTGGCAACATTCTCGACAAGTCAACAGAGATGATCTTAGCTGATTGGCTCCAAGTGTAAATATTTTTGCTGCTGGCGCACATTTCCACTGAATATAACCTGAGAAGGACAGGCAATTACACCTGCACACAGTCCACAGCACCCAGGACACCTTCCAAAAACAGCAGTGAACCACATCTAATTATCAAAACACTTGCAGTCAGTTGACAGAGTCAGCCTTTTTCATTGACACCTGAAGCTATACAAGCAGCAGTGTCTCCGGGTAATTGAGCCATCATAATAATAATGCTGGAGTGAGGGATTATGGCTCAGGAAAATCCCTCTTTGAAGCCAGTAATTAATCCCTCATATTGTTTATTGTAAACAAGTTATTTCAGTCAGACGGAAGACCTTTTCCTCTGCTCTCTTTGTCCATGCAAATGGTTGCCACAGATTTTCCGGGTGTGGTCAGGCTGGGAGCCACCAGGTGATGAAGAAGGAGTGAAATTTGTTACAGAACAAATAGGGGCTCTAGTGAGTGGCCATCATTTGAATCCTAATTTGATTTCCAATGTAAAGTACACACTAAGTCCCTTTTTGGCTTTCCTAAACAAATGGCCTCCTGATACAGAGCGAGGGAAGAGGGGAAGGCAAGATGGATGTGTATGTGTGTGTAATTGTGTGTGTCTAGGTGTGTTTGTATGCAGTTGTGTGTATGATTTGTCTTTCATTTTCATAAACCTTTCTTTTTTTTAACAGCCTCCATCCATCTGGAGAGAGGTGTAGCACTGACAGAACTACACAGTCAAGACCAGTAAATAAACTGGCCAATAATAACCATTAAGCACAAACGTAGACTTCTTAACAGACACATGTGAAGCAACAAATTCCTTTACATTAAAAAGAAAAACACAAACTGACGACAATCACTGTCTGCAGACTTAGTTCATTTTCACAGCACTGCTATGGGGATATCCATGGGAAATATGAACTACTCCAGGGACCATTTTAACATGTAAACAGTCGGCATGCTTCATCTGCAAATATTTTCACTTTCCCAGTGTCTACTGTAACCTTGACATGGTCACTGACAGGACATTACGTGAGAATTACCAATGGATGGGATTACAACGCAAAGGCACAAAAAGCATATTACTCTATGTGGTGCATCATTCAAATTATTGTCTGGCAAAAACATAAAAATAAGAAATAACAAACGCGATATTTATAGATTAGTGGCAGGAGAAAAGAAGTTGGGTTAGTGATGATTAATTATTTGAGGAAAATTCATTCCTGGTGTGATGTTATGAACCAATGGTATGGTTTATCGTAAAATGTTCACATTCTGGTGATTTGATGTAATTCATAAGATGAAACAGCAAATTATTTAAAATGCTGTGAAATTAGGACATTAATGTAAGAGTAAATCTTTCACCTGTTTACACCTGGAAACCATAATTTATGAATAATTTTACTCAAACACATTTCTGGAGGGAGAAGGTACTGTTAATAGATTTAGTTTATTTTAATTTTATCTTTTCTGCACTATAAAAAAGTAGCTACTGCCAAGTGCTATTTAGCTTAGCTTAGCTCAAAGACTCAAAACAGAGAGAAATGGCAAGCCTGTCCAAAGATAACAAAAGTCTGCATACAACAGTCTCTGACGCTCACTAACTGATATGGTCAATCTTGTTTCTTTCTTCTCAAGAAAAAACAATAAAAAATCCAACTTAGCAAAAGCGCGAATGAGCATGTTTCCCAAAATGTTGAACATGTCCATTAAAATGATGATTTTAAAACACAAAACCCACGTCTCCTTCACCGTAGTAAAACATATGTAATGTGTTGGACACACTTATCTGCACTGATTCACACTCCCATGAATGTAGATATTTTTTGCATGGGTGGTCCTAGCTGGAGTCACCCCCCCCACCTCCCCGACTCGACCCTGCACTAGTTCCAGGCATTAGTCATTGATCTCCTGTAAGCAGGCCAACATGCTCTGCTGTAATGCATGGACCCTTTTAATATTCCTGTGGCCGTGCTTTGGGTCCCGACCCAGTCTCTGGATACCACACTGGTAAAGAATGCTCGAGAATAGAGTCTTTTTGTTTCCCTCCAGACGGAAACACTTAACACATGCTCATGCTGCTACACCCACATGCAACAGAAAAAGGAGCGTGGCCTGTAAGGCAATACACCAACCAAGGGTTGGTGAGCATAGTTCACACTGTCACACACTTATGAGCACAGCCTCAGAATTTCATGCTATATTTTTTCAGATTTAATAACAACCCAAAGTAAAACTTTACATTTTTAACAGAAATAATCAACACTATAACATTCAGGTTTTAACAACAAGTGTTGAAAATGTATCCTGCTGCTAAAGCCTATAGATATAGTTATGTATTGCTTCAGACTGTCTTAAAGATGGAGTCATGCATGTGTACGTTTCTTTGTCTTTCCTCAGTTTAATCACTGAGCTCAAGCTGGGAGCTCACGTTTCCTCCCTAATCACCTCAGAGAGAGGGGGAGGCCCGGTGTTAGCGCGGTCCTGCCATGAACTGACAGGAGATGTTTATTTTTAATAATAATTCTACAACAGTGGGGCCTAACACGATTTGTATGCGTTATAACTAAGTGGTTTGGCCTGGAGGTAATCCGCAATGTGCTACTGGGAAGTGATTACAGCCTCTGCAGAAATATACTCTTAGTGATATTTGGTTGACAAGAAAGTGGATCTTCTGTCTACGGGGACACTCCAAGACATACCATGTCTTTGTTATGTGAGCCTGCATTCAAATAGCTGTCATAGTTGGTTGTGTAAATGCTGTGTAATTTGGCAACCATTTTATTGCGTCAGAGAGTTCTTTGGAAATTCATGCAGACCTACTCCCAGAGGACACACCCGAAAAGCATGCAGGCACAAAGGCATTAAGTTTCACACTGTGAGAGTGTGTGGGTGTGTGTGGGGTGAAGAGGGCACGGCTACTGTAGCAGGATAGCTGTGTCTCTTGAACTACAGCCAGTGTACGACTTCCAACTGTCACTAGCCGGCCTCTCTTGCCGTGCGCTCGCTCACACCTCGCAGCAGATCAACTTTATATCCGCTGTAAAGCTGTCGACTCGCCGTAAACAGAGCGAGTGGCAACCACTTTCTCCTGCACCTGCACTGTCTCACAGTCCTGTCACAGGGCAGCCAGAGGAGGAGGAAGCATGCATGCTGCAGGACTGTCTTTAGTTAGTTGTGAAAGTTTTACATTTAGCTTTAAAGCCAATGACAACTGCACTATCCAACAATGTAAAGACACAATGAGTGATAAGGCACATTGAGTGGTTCGCTGCAGGATACATCTGTGGGCTGCTGACAGACACAACGGCTGTTTTTAAAGATCCGAACCTGTAACACATAGCAGCCACTTCCCCACCAACTGTTACAACTGTTAGAGGCATTTAACTAAAGCAGCATGACTCAATATTTTTTACTGCATACAGTGTGTATTTCACACTTGAATCTTGTCCTTAGACATATCTCAATAGTGAAGCTTCACAATCAGCAAAAAGCTGTTTATTTACAATTTATACAGTTTATAGTACAGTGCATATTATTCTGTATGTGTGTGTATGTGCTTTTGTGGAGTTTGACATTGTTGTCATGCCATGTAGAGTTGGTCATTAACCCTTGTGCATTGCAACTTTTTCTTTACATGATAATTTTATGGGTGAATGAATTGTTCCTCAAAAGAAAAATGAATAATTTTGAATTTAATTATTACATAAAATGAATGTCTTAACAAAAAATTCCTGCTGCCCGAATAAAAGAGGAAATTATTCATTCCCTGCACACAGGAAACAGGAAGATTAACATCAGTGGTACTCTAAAGAAACTGTATACCTAAGTCATTTTTGTCATGTCAATGGAAACAACTGTTGTGGATAACCTACCCCTCATTGCGGAAGATTGTCCGGAAGCAATCACCCAGGCTCTTGTAGCTGGTCGGGTCACTGGTTCCTCTTTGGATCTGGAACCTGTAAAGACAAAGTTTTCATTAAAGCTTCTTTATGGTCAATACTTGCAGCTCTACATTGAGACTAGTTGCTCTATTAGGCCTTTATGATATACATTGAGAGGCCAGAGTGTGAAATACATTTAAAACAGATCTGATCTGACCGACGTTTTCCTCCTCTGCTAGGATGAGAGGCTCCTACCACCAGGTCCCTGCAGCACAGGGGAGAACTCAAACATTTATTTAACCCAACCGATCCAATTAGCTACCTAACTCCCTGGGAATAGGCCTTTTGCAGCAAGCTTTTCAGTCACTAACATGCTAGTAAGCAGATTGTAACAGCTCTTCAGTTACGTGTAAATTTTTAATATGATGGTCCCAGTCGAAAGGACTTTTTGTTGTACAGCAAACACGCTGGTACCTCGCTAATAAAGGCTGGTGAGCTGTGTGTAAATCTTTTACATGAGAGACCAGTTGGGGGAGAAAGAATGAATATAAATGGTGTCTGTTAATAAAGAGTTTCAAGTATTATGACGATAAAAAGAGATCTTATTATATGCTGCCATGTGGTTTATGCATACACCCAAATAAAAAGAACAAATTTAAAAAAACAGTAAATGAAAGCATGGTTCAAAATGTACTGGATGATAACTTCAAGACTTTGAATAATTCTTTTACATATACTAAACAGCATCAGGGACTCTGAGGTTAGAAACAGAGGAAGAAGTGATAAAGAGTAAGAGGGAACAGGACAAGAGAAAGACTCCCTCCTCATATGGCTTCAACTGCCAGGTCAAAAGGTCAGCAGTAAGTCGTCCATGAGGGGGTGCCTGACGGGGCCATAAAGGGCCTCCAGGTTCCATTGGGGTGGGGAGGCAGTGGGGTGAGCAGCCTTTCATATCGCTAACAGATTAACATCTTAGAGGGGTGTCCCTCAAATCCTATTTGGTGGATTCCCAAAAAGCTTGTAACCAGTTCCTGAAAACCAGTTAAAACAGCATAATAAATAGATGTCTGACACCATATTAAAGAGAAGAAGAAAAAGCTGGACTGGAGGTATGAGAGGATGGTGGAATAAGGGTAACGGGACAGGGCGGGGGCAAAGACCCGGAAGATTTAAGACTACTGGGGCTTGTAAACATATTTAAATCTGGCTTAATTAAAGTCATATGACGCTGGGGTCAAGGATGGAAGGCACCCTGTCCCCAGTCTCCCCCTGTCTCCTTTGCCCTGCTTGCCTCGGCACAAGCCCGCCTTGAGAGAGTGGGGTTGGCAGGACCGTGGTCCGGTTCCAGCCCCCTGACTCCAGTCCTGACCCTGGGGTCACCTCATTTCCTCATGGCCCTCTCCTACCCCACCATAAAAGCCAGGGACCAAACAGCAAGGCCCAGGGAGTGGGAGATAATAGGGAGGACTAGAAGAACTTGTGGCAGCAGGGGAACCATCAGGCCCCTGGCTACGAAGCTGCTAATGTTACTTTTCATAATAACCAACAGTGGAAAATAAGACTCAAAGGTTCAGTCAGTCCAGAATGAATGTCCTGTTTTAGAAGATCAATAATGCCTTAGTGACGATATACTGGTTTGCTGAAAAGGAGCACAAGATAGGCTCCATGACTCTGGAAGATTCACTTGGCCTTGGGATTCAGCCATGCGGCTCGTAAACTCTGTAGACAGAAGGCTCACAGAAAACCCTGGGGCTTCTTTAAAAAGGCACTGCTCAGAGCATCTCCCTCAATCATCAGCAAAAGCTAGTGAAGATACAGTATACTCAGAGGTGATGAGACTTGTGAGTTCATCAAGAGTACCCCTCCTTTCATTTCCTTCCCATATCCCACTCTCTTTGTGTTTATGTTTTACAGGCCCAGAGCTACCCAGGTGAGGGTGAAGGCAAGGGCAGGTTGGTGCTTCTGTGAACGAGACAACGGGGTATATAATCCTGAGGACCTCGTCCACCTGACCTCCAATGCCTATAAAAGTACAAACTCTAGGCGTCCACAAAGAAGTCAAAAAGGTAAATGAGGGTGGAGTAGCAGACCAGAGCCCAATTCTTTGTATTTTTATGGACAGGAGTGCCGTGTTTGACGGCCTTACAAGGCTGTGTCCGCACCCAGACCCCAGTGGTAATGGGCGTGAATGAGGGACCAACAAGATGGGCTGTCACCTCACAGAGGACAAGATGTTGAGGTGAGGCTCATTAATGATGGTGTTAAAAAAAAGGCCTATGGGAATGTGGGTAGGTGGGTTATTGGGTTGATCAAAAGGCAGAGGCTTGATGGGCTTTCTTTAAAAAAAAAAAAAAAGAGGCTGACCATGCTTTTTAGGAGGTCTCCTAAAAGCTATGCTCTATAAAAGGAGGGGTATTCCTTTAGTGGCATTCAGACCAATTTCAATGACTTGCTCACTTTAAAATTTAGGATCTAATAAGGCCGATATGAAATCATATTTATAGCTATTTAGACAGACTGACATATAAATTAACACCCTATATTAAGAATAATGATCTAACAGGTAGTTACCTTATGCTATCTATTATACTGCTATATTTCAAATTGTGCAATTTTCTCCAGTTTTGAACATTATGATTTATGTGTGTTGCTGTGTATCTGGACTGGTTGCTACAGTGAGAGCCTTGATCTACTCATGCCTTCCCTTTAGGAACGCCAAGCGCCTTGACAAAAAGAGAGAGAGAGAAAGAAAATATATGATTGAAGGGAAAGAAGAACTGAATCACCAGGGGGAAAGGATGAAAGCAATTTCTCATCATAGATCTGAAGCACATAAGACAATCCAGAAGGCAACATAAAGGGGAAATCTATTTTTTACAGCCAGACAATTAATTTTAATGAGCAGGACCATAAAGATGGTAGAAGTCCATTGCATTGGTACATGAGGTTAAGAGCACTTTTCCGACCCAAATAGTCCAATATGGCAAATGTGGCCTATCGTGACTTTAGCCATGTGATCAGGATAACAGAGTCTAACCAAAATAAATGGGTCCAATGGCTGCTTGTTTTGACAACTCATTGTTGTTGACAACAGTGCTGCCTGACTTTCACTGAGTAAAAGTGTGTTTGATGAATAAAACAGTAAAGTGAAAAAGTGACACTTGATGGCATATGGTAATTTGTTTAAAAAAATGGATGCACTGTCCATTTTGGTGATACCTTAGCCTTATAAATGCCAAATAAATGTAATGGCAATGGCCGCAACTGACCACACCCACCCCCCCAAAAAAGCAAAGAAAACAAATACTCATGACAAAACAGTTAAATGGCAGGAGGAGACCAATAAAGACAGACTGTTGGAGAGACGAATTGGAAAATAAAGTCAAGGGGAAGAAGATGCAAGATGCGAGCAGAGGGGAAGTGATAAACCTTCAGTGCTTGTGACACGGCAGGCTGCCAGAGCTTGATCTGGACCAGACCAGGTTGGGTTACACCAGCATCAAAAACTTACTAGACCTGGAACAGGAGGCTGAGGTGTGGATAAGACAGAAATAAGTGCCTGTTAAAGGTGCTACAACATCCCCATGTCACTCTGGATCCTTTCTCACTCTGATAAAACTGATTCCTGATTCCCTATGGTGATGTTGGGTCCAGGCTGCCGGTCCAGATGTCTGCTCATATACTGTGACCTCTGTGACCCCAGATCAGGCTGTGTTACCATGGAAGAGCAGGAAAAGAGATGCATAAAACAGCACGAGGACAGGCTAGGCAGGGCCAAGCCAAGACTGAGACTCACATGTTTTGAGCATTACAAACTTCTTGTTGACTGACAGATCGCTCTATATGTTAGAGTGGACTGTAGCAAATTTTGAAAGCTGCTAATGCTTCAGTGGAGCAAATAGGTGGAAAAAATTAGTCTCACTGACATTTCCAGTAAGTGGCTGCATACCAGAAAGGATTTCTTAGGTGTTTAAAATGGGGTCTCTTAACCTCTGCCAAACGCTGTTAAATGAAATTATGGTGCAAATGTTTGAGCATTAATTTTAATTATAGCATGTAGACATAACAATATAGCAGATATAACAGTCAATGTATCAAAGTTGTTCTCAAGTATTCCTAAGGAACCTTTCAATAGAAGAAGGAACAATTTCAATATAAGAGAAAGATGCAAATCTAGTTGGTCAAAACAGAAGAAAACAGAAACTAAGACACACAATGGCAGGTTAAACAAGCTAGGTCAGGACTACCCAGTGATAGACTGATTTAGGGCAGCAACAATAACAGCCACTTTGATGTTCGGAGATGCTGCAGGACTCCCCTGACAGCAGGTAACCAATGCATATAACACAGCATACCCCAGACAGAAGACAACTGCCCTACATGCTTCCAGAGGGAAACCTGAGAATCACTATAACTATATTGTATTATCTAGTCTGAGCTAAGTCTTGAGACGCCAATGTGTAGAACTCTCCTGTGGGCACCATCAAGCACCCCACCGAAGCTAAAAACAAATTTTAGAGATTTTACAGACACCTTTATTGTTACTTTAAAACAAGTAATTAAACTCTTTGCTATACTCTTAATTCTATATAAACATTGGTGTTTCTATATTTGGGAACACTTATTTATGAACCACATGATATTGTTTCGTAAAAGCAGACTGATGAACATCTTGTAAAGAAACCCACCCCCCAACCATTCTTGGGTAAAGAGGAATCTATTTGAAAGGCTGCTACTTCTGTTATTTTTCACTTTGTCTTCTGTCTCCATTTATCTTTTCTGTTATCATTCATCTGATAGACATCTTTAATACTCCTCCTCCCGTCCCCAAGTGGTATTACTGAGTAAGAACTAATGTTGAACAAGCCAGCACAGACTACAGTCACTTTACTGGCTGCCAACCAGATCGTATACCTAAGATCCGGTAATCTTAGCAGCAAAGAGGTCATGAGGTATTGTAGACCCAGTCAGTGATGCAGACTTTGAAAGAGGCAACTAAACAAAGGGTTATAAATAAGCTTGAAAATGTATAATCAGTGGAACTAGGACTTTGACGCACAGATCGAGGAATTGCAATGGAGAAGTGTAAAGCAAGCTGCAGGGTTTTTGCACTGGTCTTTGCAGTGTTGCTCATGCCAGCAATTACAAACCTAATGGGGGTGGCCCACAAACATGGCATGTGCCTCTTAAAATCTGAAATGTCATGGTCTGAAGCTGTGACAACAGACAGTGGGTCCCTGTTGCTGACTGGCTTGTTGTAGGTCTGTGTTACCCAAGAGCCAATAGCCAAGAGCCTCTTCTGACAAAAAAAAAAACCCCAACAAAAAAAATACACACTGCCAACCAGATAACCAGCATATTTATAACAACAAGGAGAATAGGGGAGCAAGCAGAAAGTAACACCGCTTGTACTGTGCACTGGCAACATATAACCAGTTACTTTCAAGCGGGCATCCTGAGTGCTTCTGAAGTCAAATTAAATGTCACATTAAAATACTAAGCAAACAGGAATTCACATTTCAATCCTGTTTTCTTAAATTTTTAACTACTTCAACTTGTTTTTTTCGGCAATGGCGTCATAGTTTTCGGACAGCAGCAAAGTCAACCATTGAGCTTGATGAACCAACTTCCAACTAAACACATCACGGTAGTGGTTTTTGCATTCACATTTTGTTTTGCCAATTTTTCCTTGATATAATTTGTGATATGTGTGGAAGGAAAACAGGGTATTGGCACCCACAGTGCACAGGACACAGATATGGACAGAACAGTTTATCACGACTGCATCACCAATGTGATTCGGGTACCAGGTGAAAGTGCAAGCTCACCTGCTTACACAATTTGAATGGCTAAAAGAGCTGAGAGGTTCCAATGAGCATCGAGCTGTCTTATTTGAAATTGTCTAGTAAGATAGCTGATCCAGTGCAGCTTGGTTATCTACTGTTCAGTTAGCGCTGCCTCTGTGACAACAGGTTTTGCCTAGTTTGAAAGTAGCTTGCAAGAGGATGGAAAAGGGGTGATTGAGGCAGGAAAAAGGATGCACATACATGCATGTGTGAATTTCGAGAGTCAAAAAAGAGAGCGAGAGAGAGAGATGGGGCAGCAGGGGGGCAGCACTGTGGTTGCAACACAGTCAGGGTCTAGTGAAATCAAAGCACACAATGCCTCCACTCTGTAATTAGTGTGCTGGAATGTGAACCCCTTCACTGATAATGATTACAGGTGCTCCAGCACAACGTACACACACTGACACGCACATCTGTGCTTTATGTGTACCTTTATCTATAGCTGAAATCCCTAAGTCACTCACTCAGTCTGTGAGTGACTGATACAACATCTGTCACAACATTAAAAGTAATGTGGTAAGTTTTAAAGTTTATTTCTCTCTCTTCACATTTTGCATTTCATTAGATTGCTGAAAAAGAAATGACGTTGCAGTTACATGACGTGCATCATTTGCTGCAGGGACCACCAGGATGCCACATTTTTAGGCGCCAAATTTAGCATTACTCACAAATTGAAATTGCCAAATTGTCAAATGTGAATCTGAAAATTAAAATGTTCTATAATATTTCTCTCTGATATTTATCCAATTCAATTTATGTGATTTGTTTAATTAAAAAACATTCACCAGACAAAAGAAGAAATTCAAGGAGATGCATTTTTACTTCCCACTAAATATGCTTTTCTGCTGTGCTCATGTCTCTACATTTCACACTCATCTCACCGTAGCTCATGCACTGAAGCGATGCACAGACTGAGCTCTGTTTGTCCTGCATGTATGCGGCATGTGTTTGGTTTACACTGTGAGTAAAGATTTGCCCTGCAGTCTCACAGAGCTAGAGGGATTAGGAGCTGGTTGACGACCGCTGACCTGCCTGTTCCTTTACAAGGCAAGATCAGCTACCAGGCTGCTGCTGCTTTGTGCCCTGCTGTTTGAGGGTTGTGTCAGGGATTCCTCCATAAGTGCGCTGGGGTTCACCAAGCAGTTGGGGGCAAGCGGGGGGGGGGGGGTGAAGCCTTTGGGCCATCCTCAGTGCTGGTCCAAGTTCCCTCCAAAAGACTGGACGTCATCTGTCAAAGCCCTCATCAAAGATCACTTTCAAGCCCCCCAAGTGGGACACACTTTCATGCATGCTGTGACCAAATGGAGGTAACGTTGTCATGGATACTGCCACGAACAAGGGCCTGTACCAGGTTTTTCTAATCAGGCTTGAAACAGGCTACTGGCAGGCTTAGTGGTTTCCAATGAGTCTGACAGCCATGTCATACAATACAATTTACAGAATTGCATAATTCAATACAAATCTTCTAAAACACATGTACAACAGGGACTTAAAACAAAACATTACATAATCGCTCAATAAGCTACAAATTCAGAAGGAATGATGGAAGGTTAAACAATGCATTCAACATGTTGTTGATGATGTTGTTATATAATGTGGTTTATATTAACAAAAAGTAGTGATGATTCAACAACAGGCTCAGTGAGATGGTTGTTGAAAAACCAAAACCACAGATGACAGAATGTAAAAAAAAGTAGAAACAGTTAATGTGGCGTGGGTGAAGGAAAAATGCTACAGGAAGAGTTGTTATCTGAGAGGCGGAAAAGATGACAAGGAAGGGAAAAAGGAGGAATTAGAATGACAAAGAATGAAAGACACAAAGAGGGAGAAAGAAAGTGTAAGTGCATCGGGACAATGGAGGCGGAGAGGGAGTAGCTCAGACTAGAGTTATTGCACAAAATACATCTTTGGGGCAAACACCCTAGATGATGTGCATCCTGTAGGAACTGCCGGAAGTTCATGATGACAGGGGGAGTTGTTCAGGGAGACACACACCCGAGGAAGGCGTGGCTTTGCTTTTTGAGTGGAAGTAAAAGGAGTGATGGGTAGCTGCTTTCAGATGTGCGTTTGTATTTTTGCGCATGCATGTGTACAAGGGTGGAGCTCTGTGTAACAGGATCTCGACATGAAGGGAAATGCAGGCTCAGTCCAAGTCTCTAATGAGAGGGAGAACCTGATCAGAGTCAGATGGGGTGCCCCGAGCACACAGCCCCCTGCAGAAAGTGCCGCCCGACACCCTTTGTTACCTCCAAGTGAGCTGAGACCAGCCCATGAACCATGTAACTAGGTGGTTTCCAGGTTAATGAAAAGCTGTAACTTCGGTCCCACTGTCTCTCTTTGCTTAACTGACAATCGCTCTCCCTCCCCACGCCACCATCTTTACCCCCACATTCCTGTCCCCACAAATGGGGGTGGGGTGGGGTGTCAGGGTCAGGGGTAATTAATGATTTACTTTGTGCGAAGTATGCTACATTTACATTTTGGGTCGATTATTATCGGAGTGACTCACAATAAGAAAAATGTTTCGATTTCTGGATTCACTTTAATTTTTGGATTGCGTGTATTAAAACCAACATGGAACAAAAAACAGAACTATCACAGTAGCAGATGTGAAGATGTGCAATAAATAGTTGCACACAGCTTTTCTCCAACATACCATACGCATTATTCCCCCCAAATGATTTCAGTTATTTTGCCTTCAATCACACTGCTGTACTTGTATAGACACATAGCTTGAGCTGCATGTTCTGTGTGTGTAAAAAACAAAAAACAAAAAAAAAAACCCCAAAAAAACCATAATTAAAATGAGGATAAATGTTTCTTTGTGCTTTAGACTATTATTTCAGACAAAACAAGCATTCTATATGGACATATAAATGGGCATGTTTTCTGAGATTTTATGAAGAAAATTAATTCACCATGAAAATATACAAGCCCTGCTGTACTTTGAAAAAGGGCCAGTTCACACTACAGGTGATGCCTTTTGGCCATTAAAAAAAATCTCCAACATTTAAACAAGAAACTGAACCTATAACTTTACACAATGCATCCCTGTGCTCAAGTCAAGATGGCACCTATAAATGTGTACACATTCAACTCTTTCACAACCATGAAAGAGGTAATAAGTCACACTGATGGAAGGTGGGCTCTGCAGGAGTCCCTCAGATGTAAGATAGATGTACTTGTTAGCAAAGGTGAGTGAAAGGGGTCATGGCTTGACTGGTCAGTGAGCAGCGCAACGGGGAGTGAACATGCAACAACACTGTGAATCATCTGACAAGACTTTCACTTTTATGTGCCATATCTAAAGGAAGGTCCAGTGTGATCTTGTTGGATACTTGCCATTATTACCAAAAAGTGTTTGCAAATCGATATCCTGGACTTGCTCTTCTATTGTGCTCTAAAACTATCTCATAAGTAGTCTAAATTTTGTGCTATCAATCATTTTAGAAGTTATGTGTCACCTTTTTTGTAATTTTCAAATCTCTGGAACAAAACTATTCATTAATCTGCCAAAACAGCCTGCTTGGAGGATGAATCAGTATTTGTTTAAAGGAAAAAGCTGCCAAAAGCTCCTTTTTGATTCATAACAGTAGTGTTTGGCTACTGGTGGAGTGTTTCTACACGAATTGCCCCCCCCCGAGATGTGGAGGAAAGATAAAGCCTCATTTGGAAAATAGGTAAACATCAGCTCACAGGCAGGTACACAGTTAGTCAAGTTTACCTTGCGAAAAAAAGGAAAAGGCAGAAAGAAAGGAAAAAAATCCCTTTGATTCTGAGTTGGTGGAAAAAAGTAAATTTACTCCAGTTGCCGTTCAATTTGGACCGGTGGACATTAAAGCAGGAGCCGGTGCCTAATAAGAGCCATGCGTGAGAGACGGAGAGAGGTTGAGAGAGTGAGGTAGAGGTAGAGGTAGAGAGAGAGAGAGAGAGAGAGAGAGAGCGAGAGAGACCCAGTGGAGGTGTGTCTGTGTCTGACTCTCGGCTCCAAGGTTCCTGCTAATAGATTTCAGCTCCCTCAGTGTCCCAATTAGCTGGTATGTATGCTTGGTTTATGAATTCATGTGTGGATGTTAAGTGTGTGAACATGCGTGTACAGTATGCATGCGCGTTGATCCATGTACTATGGTATGTTTCTTTGTGCCTGACATTCAAAATAAGCAGGAACTTCCTTGTTGTTAAGACACTCTTGATACGTTAAGTTCTCGGTTAAAAAAATACTTTTGTTTCCTGTAGTTTGTTGAAAAAACCACTAGTATACCCTGAGTCAAGGCCAAAAGGAATCAATTTGCACACATTCTCAGCAACAAAATACCTATCAAAACAAACACATGGCGACACAAACAGAGAAAACAAACAGATAAAGCTGTCCAGTTTTAGAACAGCTTTTACCGCTTTTTAAGGAAGAGCATTACAAAGAAAATAGTGAGTGCACTTTTAACCCTGACCCTGTGTGAGGACGGACAGGCAGAGCTCAAGACTTACCTGTAATAAACCCCCATAGCTTCTACACGTGATCATAAATCACACTGTGTGCCTTCAAAGTATCAAATATCGACTAATACAACACCGCTCACCCCTGGCTTTTATCCCTGCGTTTCCTTCTCTGTGTTCTGGTGGTGGCACAGCCTTCAAAGTGCAACCATCTCACTTTTTTAAAAGGCACGCCAAGCAATTTATTTACCAAGAAACTGCTGCCGTAAATGACAGAAAAAGCAGTACAATTTACTGACAAGTATGGGGCAGGGGGGCTAAGAACGAAGCCAGAGGTCTTGGCTAGGCCTGTGAAAGACTATAAAGCTTTAGTAGTAGCCCACGACCTGTTTATGGCTGGCTGAGACACTGTGGTGTGAGGCTCCTGATCACTCAGCAGCTCAGGACTGCTGCCACTCTTGCGTAACATGCAAATAGGAGATGGCAACAGAAAACAAGCCATTAAAAAGCAGCCAGCGCGTTTAGTGGCATCTGATTTTTCCTGCAAGTCCCCTTCTTTCACATGAACCGCATGCCATACTAAAAAATAGAAAAAAATGTCTGATTCTTTTTTTGTAAATGAAGTAATGAGGTAAAAATACAATTTAAGTGATTTGCAAACATAAAAACATCTAACATTAGCATTGTGGATGGAATAAGTGGACAAATGATGCATTTCATTTTCCACAAAATGTCTGGGGCTCTTGGCATCAGTGCCCACTTGTGTAGAGAATGAGAGCGGAGCTGGCCAGGGCTGCTGAGCTGGGAAAATAAGACCTGGTATGCCCGGAACTTCACTGCACAGACCCAAATACCCTCCAAGAGGATTCAAGGCAGATGTGGACTAAAAACTGCTTTCCTGTTTTTAGTAGCTTATATGTTTTGTAACATTACAAACAAAATGATTTAATATACGAGTTGTTACTGTTGAACAGGTGGCTCACCTTGTCTTCACAACATCGAGGGGATGCATCAAGCAGATCTCTACCAGACCTAAAAAGTAAGAACAGTCAGGATGAGTCACTTTAATAATAGAAGATGTTTTAGATGAATCCTCATTCTTATGAATGTCATTATTTGTTAAATATTTAAATTTCTAGCATTTACCATAAGCCATACAGCATCACACACTATGACAAAAGTAGGGTCACATCAGAAGGGTCATGTCCGTGGATGAGTTGAGGGATCAGTTTTAAACATGTCAGTAACAGCAGCAGGACAAAGACATCATGCACTGTGTAAATGTTTAGACTTACAGATGATTACAGATGAAAGAAAAGCAGAAGCTGATTTTGTCTTGAAATGTCAAAAGCAAACCCAGGAAATGCTGTGTTTGTTCAGGAAGACAAATGCAAAAGAATGCTGGAAGAGAAACTGTATTGAAACAAGGCAAAATATGTGTAGGTATCTGTGGCTGGGCTCCAATTAACCCTTTGATTCAAGCATAAATAAGGCTTAAATCAGTTGACATAGAATCACAACAGAATCATTGTTTTGAGTTACTTCTTAAGCAAAAGTTCCAGTTCGAGCTTCACAAATGTGAAAATTTAAAAAGTACATTTCTTTGGATTTGGACTATTGGTTGTGTAAAACAAGCCTGCAACATACCAATAATATTACATAAACAATAAATTATTGACAGATCAATCGACAATGAAAATAATCATTACTACTTTCCTTACCATGCCTGCATTTCTTTTTACAGTGGGAAAATTAAGCTGTTGCTGCACACCAGTCAAATCTACCATACAGACCCAAAGTGAACTTGTGCATATCTGTCAAAGCCCCGGAGGAGCAGACTGCGACATAAATCTGTTTTCTAACAAGTGTGACAGTTCACTTTAAAATAATCTGATAAGAAAGGTGCCTGACTGCTAACCGGGGCAAAAGTCAGTGGATGTTTGTTCAGGTGATTTTTCCCCCCTTTCATTTTTTAGGTAGTTTTAAAAGTTTTAAAAGTGCTGTACAAATGTACTTCATGTTGGCACCAAAAGGTTTTGACAGACAACCAGCGCCTGCCAACCCTTGAGAACCTTATCATCACTCTGATTATGGCTCTGCCTAATTTAAACGCAGACGACTTCAGGCATTCTTGGTATTTTGAGCCTAGTGCCCCATTTGGTGGACATGGTGGTCCAATGAGACTTCTTTCTAAAAGTCCTGTGAGTTACTATAATTGTTGGCACTTTGGCGGGATGAAGCCACCAGCCATATCATCCACACAAACCCAGTGCTTCAACAATGTGCCAGCAGCTGGAGAATCGATGCAACCGGATGATCAGTGAGGGACTCTGAGGTTTCACACACACACGCTAACTATGTGCATCTGTGTTGCAAAGCCACTGCTTTGGCACAGAGGCTTTCTGACTCAATCAGTTTTGTTTTTTTTTGTTGTTTTTTTTTAAAAAAAACCCAATTCTCACTGCATCCCTTTACTAGTGCTCTGAGGGCTTCCCTTGCAGATTCCACTGTGTGTGTACACAGCTGCTGTGCAATACGGACTCTTTCTAATTTGCTCAATTAAACATATTGTCTATAAAAAAATGTGTCTTCTGGGGTTTTTCCAGGGAAGTAATTATCAAGTGAAATGCAGGAAAAATGACTTTGTCTGCAGTTGAATCTTTATATACGAATGGGAGAAACAGGAACTACTGAACCAAGCTACTGGCGGGCAAGAGTCAAACCAAATTCCATCTGTCACGGCTCAGTTGACCCAACTATGGTTGTTAATGATACTGCCATGAAAATGCAAGAATGCTCCTTTTCTGGCCTTGCTATTAATAGGCCTGCAGTGAAGATGAGGTGCATCGAATCTTTCAGCAGGTAATCAGATTACACGATGAAACAAAACCTGCCTGTCTACCTGCTCAATCAGCCTGTGCAAACACGAAGATGCTGGGAAGTGACCGAACATGCTCCAACAGGAGACGGAGAGGTGGGAGAGAAAAGTCTAGGGGAAAAAATCTCATCCAGCTTTTGGACATTAGATGGGAAGCAAAAACAAAAAGGTACCTTCAGGAGCATCTTTTGAAATTCTATAATGATGCCAAAAAATTGTGTGTGATACATGTCTGAACAAAGCCATATTCACTTTATAACAGAAAGTTTTGCCCACTTTGCGTTTTCCATGTATCTTGGGAGGGAGTCTAAGGGAGTTAACATAGCTTACCGACAAGCAACAATTAACTATTTCCAAGTTGTTGTTTTTTTAATCTCTTACAAATTATATTTTTTAAAACCTATAGGGTGATACAGGAATATTGTAAAAATCACTATACAGACTCAAAATGTGTTTGCATAACTGACTCTGAATGTTGGTATCTCACCAGGAAATCATTACCAGTTTGGTCTCAATTGTATCGTTGCACTTAGAAAAATGTATTAATTTGTCCACGAGCTATAGCTTTCAGGCAATGGTTTGCCACTGATTAGTACTCCTACTGTTTACATTAAGTTTACATTAAACTGAAAAAGATATAAAATGAGGTAGTATCTGGACAAAGATACACAGAGAGGTGGGACTACAAACGAAAGCTGTAGGAAACATAGTGAGGTAAAGACTCATGTCACATTAAAATTAAAATATTAATAACTAAAAGAGTTCACTTTCATTGGTAACCTGTACCTGCAAGTGAGCAGCTGTGCACATCTGGATACCTGACTTAAAAATGATTCACACTCGATCTTGGGCCTCATCGTAAACCTCAGATTACAGGAACTCTAAAGGATACAGGTTCCTAATGCTTCATTAACTTAGAAAGCTACGAGTAGTTAACACTCTCTGCTAACTAACAGGCCTGCCCCACTGCGCCATTCAGATACAGTGATTAGTTCAGTGTGTTGAGTTCAGTTCTCAGGCTGTCAGTATTCAGTGTCTCAGCACACTATGGACTAGTGTCTTTAGATGCAAGGTTAACGTCAGTTTGCATTGAATGTGGTACCTCCAAGATGGCAGTTGCAGAAGGATTATGTGATGACAGGAGTGAATGCAAAACTTCGTTGTGTTTATTTGAGCATCTGTCTAACGCCCTTGCACCTTAAGAAGAGCTGCTGGCAGATGAGACGACAGGCTTAGGATTTTAAACTAATAGAAGACAAAGTGTGTGACCATAATCCTAAACTGAATTTTGGATGACGTGTACTACAGCTCTTCTTTAAACACAACTTTGCCACACAGGACAGAATCAATATTAAATGATTTAATAAACTTCCCATGGACACACATCAACTGACTACTGACAAGACCTGAGGTTCATTATGCATCAAATAAATATTTCACCTTCAGAGGATCCTTAATACAATAAAAATATAAGTCCTGTTGCAACTGATGAGTCATTTTATGATGAAATATTCTCATTTTTTGAGCATTTATCATTTGGTTTCCACTTCTCATTTAGTGATTTCCTTCGTGTCCCAGAATGCCATTTAACATTCTCCATTAACAGAAGGTCCTCTGTGCTCTATGTACGTAAAGGTAAAAATGGCATTAGGGAAAGTTTTTCCAGTTGAGCAAAAGTGAGAGTCAAGAGAGAACAAATACTGTTGTGTGACTTGTCAATCAAATTACCAAAAAAAGCTGCAGCAGAGGGCGTTGCATTAATATACCTGGTGACAGATCCACAATAGATGCAACCTGTCACTGCAAAACATCTTGATCCGTTGAGGCTTTTCTTAGTGAGGTAATGAACAGCTGATATTTTAGTACAGGAAATGCCTGATGGTTTAGTATTACAAGTATAATTTTGGTTCAGTGACGCGTCATGGAAATGTCTCTGTGTCAGGGCCTATAGACACCCAATATGTAATTTCCTTGACACCAGTGAGAGGCAGCTTCTTGCTCTGCTGTGCCCCTGTGCATCGTGCTCTTCCACTCCAGCTGTCAGCACATACTACTGCTTAATCATAGAGTGCTGCAGGAGTGAACCCACACACTCTCGGGAGCACTTCACACCCTTCCACAGCCTCTGATGCAGGGCAAACCAAAGAAATGATGCTACTTAGCTGCTTAGCTAAGCCTCTACTTCTCAGGCTCCAACTTCTCCTGCAGGCAGCCCACCTCCTCCAGCTGCAACATTACAGTAACCTGCCATCTGGCTGACGTTTAAGGCTTTGCTTCGCATCAGTGAGTGACACGTTGGGGTATTCCATTATTTGAAAGTTCTTTTGTTGCTGAACCACAATGGTAGTGACAGGACTTGTCATCCAGTGCCTTGCAGACACACACACAGTCAGACACCAGTGCTAATGGCAAAAGACTGTCTGGATCACAGCCATTAAGACACACTCTTTGATATATATAACACTGCTACTGACCATGGATGTGTTCTGCGCCAAGACACAGTGTAAAGCCTGCCTAACTGCAGCCTAACTGCACAGTGGAAATAAAAGAATACAGTGAGATGTTACACTAATGTTACACTGTGGCAGCGTATAGCTGCTGCAATGCCTGGTTTTCCTGTTGTGCAGGGCTGACGTCATACGCATCACTTTAACAGCCATGGAATTTGGCTTTTATTCCGAGCACTGAATAAGAAGAACATATGGCAGAAACAATGGGACCGGGTGTTGAAAAGTGCTGCATCATCCTCTATTCAGCTTTATGTTGGCTTTATCTCTGGGAAATACCCAACAAGTAGCCTCGCAGGTAGCACTGGTACTACCACCACTGTACTGGCGAGAAATTCCAGGTCATCTGATGAACCGTCTTCCAATGAGAGAAGATCATACATCACGCAGATGATTATCTGAGTTGGTTTTGGCTCGGGAATGCACACAGTTTGCTCCCACGCAAAAGTGAGAAAGAAAAACAATAGTGCACCAGGGAGCGATTGCTCAACGGGTGCAGGTGTCATCCATCATGCTGAGACACACACTGAATGACTGTAATTCCCAGCAGCCACAGGGAGAAGGTCACTGCCACAGGAAGCACTGCTCCCCCAGTTAAATGGGCTAATACGTGAGAGACACACTGGCCGCTCATTTCACACGCTTACTCGGCCCAGTAAACGCTAAAGTCTTCAATGATAGCTAACATGCTACTTTCTTTAATATGCTTAAACATGTTTCTTAATTACTCTGATAAATTAACATCAGATGTTCATTGTTTGAAATGACAATAGCAAAATTATATGTATGGTTTGCCCTTGGTTGACATTCCTAACAAACAAAATTTGCTTAAATACTGTGTAATGAATGTATTGCTAATTGTTTTAAAAACAAGTTATTACACAATATATTTCCTGGTTCACTGAGAGCCAAAGCAGAAGATCATAGCCCATCTCAGGGTTTCAAGGTGTGAGATGAGGCATAAGAGTGTCATGATGACAGAGCCTCACCTCACAGGCCTGCTCTGGTCTTGACAAGAGCTCCTGACTGAACCTGCAAAGAGATATCTCATGCCTCCATGTCCTCCATTAATACTTTTCAAAACACACCAGATCTGGAATGCTAAACAAACTCTGTGAGCTGCTGCTCCACTGCAATTTGTCTTCTGTAACAAAGCCAGTGTGATATCCATCAGAGACTGGGCCAGGCGCTCTAATCTAGACACTCTGATTTATCTCAGCATCTTTTAACGCTCAGGCAGAAATACAGGTGAGAGAATAAAAAATATGATGGCGTGATAAATAAAAAAGATGCAGAGGCAGAGATTATGATTAATAAGCCATATAAAAAAAACCCAACATGAGATAGAGGAATTAAAAATAATCCATGCTGTATTTAATTACCCAGGGTTTATATTCACCCCTGTGTATCTTTTACTGTATTCCACTCCTCAAATGCTGTATAAGGTTGTGCTGATTTAGACACATTTCTCTTACATCACAAACAATCAGAGCCTGCCTGACTAATTTTTCTGAAACATTTATTCTGTTACTTTACTGAAATCTAAACCTGCTATGACAGATGACAATAAACCTACACTGTATCTGTAAGAAAACACTTTTGGTTGGCGTAAACAGAGCAAATCAGGGAAGTGGGTGAAATAAATGTAACATTACAAGGTGCCCAAATAACATGAGGCCTGTCTGCTTCAGAGAGGCTAATAAACTATAGTTACAACCAAGCGAGGCACACTATACTATTGAAATATTGCCTTGGAGCCAAGGTTGTTTTTAAAGCAAACAGGCGGTGAAACAATTCCAAACTGATCACATTAAAATTGAAATGGAGTATAAACCATTTTCTTGCAATGATGGCACAAGTAATCTGTCATAAGAACGTATAATCACCTCACTGGGAGAGGGGCGTTGTGAAAAAAAGAAAAAAAAGAAATTCTTTTAGTTTCTTTATAGTAAGAGCAGTCTAAAGGAAAAAAAGGGGAAAATGTCATTAATGCGGAAGCAGGCAACCATAACTAAAAGTGATTTATGCTCCTCATCCTCTGTCAGAGGTGGACGAATCTGTTCTCAGCAAATTAGTGGGGAAAAAGAAATAACCAAAACCAGCAGGAAAAGAAAAAAATAACATTATATTAACTCTATCTCCTAAACCAAACACCAGTGTGGAGGAACTGATTATGTAGGAATTTACATATTTAAAAAAAACACAGGATAATGGGTCCAAGACATCTGGAGAGAGAGTGGAAGGGGGGCTGAGTGGGGAGTGGAGAGAGCAAGAGAGAGCGAGAGAGACTGACTATTAATCACAGATATCACCAATCAGGCTTCCTGTCTTGGGAGTGCAGAAGCGTCCTGGTTAACTCCCCAAACAGCCCCTAATTCTGCACTTGAAATAGCTCAAAGGGTGCTTAGAAAAACAAGCGGGACCATCTCCAATGACAGCAGGGAGTTTTTAACCGAGGGCCCCCGACGAGAGGTGCAAGCATCCCAGCACATTCCGCAGACCTGCGCCGGCCACCAACTTATCTGTTATCACCACCTTCAAAGGTGCACAGCCTATTATCCAGCAGGAGTTGCGCTATATGTAGCGCAGAGTAACACCATAAAATAAATAAAACCGTAAGCCCAATGAGTAAGAAGTTTTCTGAATTCTCAATCAGTTAAAACCAGCATTGGTGATCGCTCATTTCCTAAACCAAAACAGGTCAGTGTAAATTCATTTCATCAGCTGTGACTGGTCGAAAGATTGACTTATTGGTCTTTTTGTAGATTTAAAACTGTAGTCAGTTAATCAACCCACACAAACTTTATTCCCACAAAGGGAAAGAAACATATTCCCACTCGTTTATGCCGATTATTTTATTTGTCCAGGATTAGAGGTTTCCACCGCTAAACCAATTGACGCGAATGGAATTTCATCTGTGGCACTTAAAAACCTAATTTTCATAAAAATGTGTACACTTTAGTTTATTTTCATTGGGACTACTCTTCAGTGAAAGGAACATTGCGTTCTAACCCGTCACATCTCATAAAACAGGTAAATGTAGAGACACAAAGGCCATTTCAGAGTTGATTTTCAGTCCTTTACACGCTGAACTGGAGATCCTAACAATAAGGTTGTGTATCCTGCAGAGTTACAGAGCATGCTTTTACAGGTCACTCTCTGTCGAGGTACGAGTTGAATTGAAACCAAAAAGACGAGGACAACATTTACTTCACCTGATGCCCCTTTTGCATGACAGTTGGTCAACACCCTCAACAATCAAACATATCCCTTATTCCTTTAACTGACACTCTCATCAAATAACAAAAAATACCAGACGCTTTATCAGTCGTACAAGATCTTAAACATCCTCTTTTAAAATTCTGTATAGATTTTGCAATTCAGTGTGCTGTCTCCACTTTGAATTTATCGTTGGAAGTCATGTGTCATGGTGCATTTTTTTTTTTCCCCCACTGGCTATATGCAGAGACAGCTCGGGTATGTCTCTGTCTGTCAAACTTGAGATGAACTCTGTGATATTGATGGAAGTGTAAAGGTGTGTGTGTGTGTGTGTGCGTGAGCGAGGTGCCTGGGTCAGGACCTGAGCTGCCTGGGCTGACGGGCTAATGATGAGTTAGTGACAGACTGACAGACAGACCGTGCCGACAGTGCAGCCTGTCATAGTCAGAGCCTCCCTCCTCCATTACTGTCACTGTTCTTGACACCTGTGGTCACATTTTTTTCTGTACACGTCCATGCCATGCAAATCCAGTGCCAGCAGCACGGAAGCTGGTGACAGGAGGAGAAGAGAAGGGGGCAAAATGGATGCAAAACCTGGTGTAACTGATGTTTGAGAGGAAGTGCCCTGTGTCATCTCACCTAATTCTTTCACGAGGATTGCTTTTTAAACAAATTGTCTTCAACTCCTGCAGGACACCTGTCCCCATATAAATAAACTGTATAATCCTGCGACAAAAGCTTTTAGATATTACCATATAGTTTTACAAATGAGCACAACATGCAGCTAGAAACCCTTCAGGAGATTTTAATAATAAATGCTTGCATTGTTCTCAACAAACCAGTGGTTCCCAAAATAGGGGTGGGAGCCCATATGGGGTCAATATTTAAACTAAGGGGTCACAAGACCAACTTGGCAGAGGAAAGCAAAGCAGGTTAGTTTTTTACTAATCAAACAATAACTTTTAATTGAACTGCTTACACATTATGGAAGATGTGCAGAGGGTTCAGCATTTTTGTCCCATTTAGAGGTCAGAGGCAAAAAAAGTGGTGTATTCACTGGAGCATGCTATTATTAATCAATATTTGGTGAGTAATTTTCTGCATGTGCACAGAACATTTTTATAAATGTCTGTGTCAAATTACAAGTAAAAAGACAGGGCAGCCAGCACAGTGGTTATAATTCAGAAGAGACTGAGTTTATGTTACTACTGGAGCAGTATGGAGGACTCAGCTTCCAACTTCAAAAGGTTTTGGTCAGACACAGGAATTAAATTTACCAGACATTTAACTTATTATGATGTATTCTGTTCTAACTGATTAAGTTAACTGTTCAGTTATATCTCCTGTAAATTTTATTTATCAAACCTCATTTTAAAAGCCATCATGAGACAGGCCAGGAGTAAAATCTTTCCCACTGAACCATTTGTTCACCTAAAAGTGATCACATGTGAATGTATCGTGTCTTAAAACAAGGGAATCAGCCTGTATAATAGCCAGTGTGCATTAGGCTTTAAAACTGTAGAACATCAAACTCCTCATACTCCCAACAAACGTCACAAAGACTGGCATAAAACGTGACAACACTGCAGGGCTAAATTATGTCACTTCCCTTGCCGCCGCCTCTTTGTGTACTTTCCCCAAAACTCAACTGTCTGTGCTATTTCATCAAACCTCTACTCATGCCTACAGGACAAATCCAGCCTGAAAACCACTTAAGTGCATCCGCCTTGGCTGTTGGCACCAATGTTTTGATTACCAGACTGTAATTATGCATACATGAACTCTACAAAAGAGAATAAATAAACCTGTTGCAACAAGATGTTAATCAGTGACGTATTTTTAAAACTGAAGCTTTGATATAAAAATCAATTGGTGCAGATTTGACTTTAAATTGATTTAGGTAGAGTCCTCAATCACATGGATTAGACAAATATCCTGTTTCTGCAACAATTATCTGTTTTGCTCTCAGAGTGATTTAACTGCCTGACAGTAAGTCAGTAACTCGGTTTCCCTGAAAATACCCAGAAAATCTACGTTAACAGTAGATTTAGACTACAGGGAAAATGTTCAACATGACACATTGTTTCATTACAGGTGTGAATAACAATCTATTCGTCACATCAGCAAGTCAGTTGTCATTGTTGTTCTGGGCTGGTGTGTGTGTTTGTGTACGTGCTGCCACGCCTGTTTGAAATCACATCATTACAGTCATTACACATCATTTTGTGGTTATCAGCCCACACTGTTCTAGTTTGAACATGTTAAATAAATACATCAGACAAATGTCCTCTGTCACACACTGATACCAAAGCATAAAATTAAGAGAAACACTCCTTCTTATGATCTGTTAGGCAAGGTGCATAGGAGTAGTCACTGGTATACACCATAAAAATGATGACTTGTTAAAACAAACATTTGTGTTTAGAAGGAAAATAAACACGAACTGATGTAAGGATGATCTTTAGTACACTAACTAAAGATAACCAATTAACTAGCCCCTACAATAGACCGATTGCACAGTATGTATGTAGCTGTATCACCTAAATACCACCGATGCTGAGAGCAGGCCAAGACAAGTTGAAACGCAAGAAGAGAAAAATAAATATGCTGCTAACGTTTCTGCTGATGGCTCAGGAGGAAACTGTACAATTCCTTTTCCCCACAGCCAAAGTTACATTTGTCCCAAATAAAGCACTTCTACTGGTTTGATGGGCACAAAACTCGCTAGTCGTGAGACATTTGACAACTGTGTTGATAAAATGGCACAACTCCCATGATGCACTTTGGCAAGAATCATTCAATTATCAAGTTTGAAAATCTGCGATGTGTGCTGCTAACATCAGCTAAAGACTTTTTGTATTAACATCTACAGTGAGAAATAGTTCACTGTGGATTTCTGAATCTATTTTACGTGACTTCAGCAACAATTGCAAACTTCTTACGAGTTGGCCAAAACAACAGCAGCCGAGGCTTATGGGAACTGTAGCATTTCTGACTTATTTTGTTGCGTCGCAAATCACACTCTTTATGGCAATATTTTCCCTCATTTGTCTCATGGCATGGAGGAGGACAGGAAATTTGCTTATGGACAACAAAAACGAACGTGGAGGAGCTTGAACACGACACAGGAACAGAAGGACGGACGAAAAGACAAAAAGACGACCTTCCGCTGGACCACATGACAATACATACATTTAATTTGTTGAGTATATATATTTCAAAATGGGGCAGAAAATAGGCCTTTACTTTATAATTATTTATTCACTGAATTTTACAGGAAATGTGCTCATCATAAGTACTGTCATCTGGATATGAAATGGATATGAGATACTAGAATATGGACATGTCACATGTCCTGTATGAAAAATATATCAACTGTTATATATTTAATCTTGTTAGATTACATTCAGTTAAACGTCCATTCACATGATGGGTGAGGTCCTTGAAATTCACTGATAGGACTTCGAGGTTAAATCAGATTAAATCTTATTAGGAGCCACATGTGTGTGACTCCAATTTGAGCAGCAAAAAAGCCAAGATGATCGACCTGGATGTATTAGAAACCATAGTGCTAGAAAATCTATAACTACAGAGCCTCAAAATAACCAAAACTAACAAGTTTCTATGTTTTATAACACATTTTGGGTTTTAAAGGAACACACTGAATGGGCCATTATGGTGAGCCTTTATATGCTGCTGAATGATGTGAAGCAGAATAGTAAATGGGTAGTAAGTGGACTTCCCACTGCAGACACCACCATCATTAACTTCACCACCACGTCACCACATCACTACAGCATCACCACTGCAGCTGACACACCCACGCAGTCACAACCTCTAGTCTTCAGTCAATTCACCTTGTGTAAACGAAGATTACATCTCATCCCATCCCCAGCCCCCAGAGGGGAGAGCTGTGTCGTTACTGTCACCTAGTGGACGGAGGGGAGACAGATTGATTAATACACAAAGAGGTGAGACCGACAGAAAGATGGAAAGCACATGTTGGAACCACACAAAAGATGGCTCTCTGCCTGAGAGAGAAGAAAAGCAGCTGCATAAGCATATTCCATTTAATGTAACCAGAAAACAATAGATATGCAAATTATCCATCAGTGCTGTGTGTCACTTTAATAACCATAATCTCTGTTTAACACAAAAACCTCCTGGTTTCTAGCCTTGCAGCTCCATGGCTGCTCTGAAAGTTATTTTGTGACAGAACTGACCACTCAGCCAAAAGAAGCACAACCTTCTCCAGAAGCTCACCTGAGTCCATAAAAGCTGATAATAGAGCCAATAATTGGGAGGGAACAGCAATAATGGAGTTTTAGTGAGGCAGTAAATTCTTTAATTAGTTGTTAACACCCTGTGTCTATATGTTTTTGTTGAAGCTCCTCCCTTTGCTGGCTGCTGTCTGGAGCAGGCTGGATGGACACTTAGGCAGAGGGCCAGTGGCTCATCCTTGAAAAGAGAAAAGACCACCGCCTTTAATTTTGAGCGCCTGTACGTCACAATAACAAGCCACGTTTAAAATGACAATAGCTGTCATGTGCAACTTGTAACTTTACAGCCGAGGAGCTTGGGATCTAGCTTGATGTTGAAAATGCAGACAGGGTGGAGATCTTCTGTGGGCTGAGGCCTCTTTTGCTGCCTGGAAGAAAACCCTTGTTGGCTGACATTTCGAGATGCATCACGGTAAAGGACATTCTCCAAACACACAATCTTTGTGGGTAAAGAAAAAGGCTGCAAGGTAGATAAATGCAAATGATGCAGGGACTGAAAAAAAAAAAAAAAAGCAGCGGACATTCCTGAAGAGTGATACGATCTTTCAGTCCACAAACTATCCATGGTAGGAGTGATACAGTAGAGGAGAGAGTGAATAATCTGACAGGGTGGTCCGTCTTTTCTGTTGGCTGACAAGCTTGAGGGAGAAAGGGAGAAGAGCTGCAAGGCTGCAGTAGTAGCAGGGGCAGGACCTGCGGCAGTAGCAAAAGGGAAGTACCCACATGGTTCACTCTTGTCCTAAGCCAGGAGAGTTAAAGGCAGGAAGCCATTACCAAAGTGTAAATGCACTCAGCCATCACTGCTTAAACACTGTCGAAATATGTTCCAAGGCATGAAAAAGTAGGGCGTGTGGCAGGAGGTCTGTCCCAGGCCAACATGGCTCTGTTGTCCCCTTGAAATAAAAGACTCTAGGACAAGTTAAGACCCTACACAAACCAACAAGCTTCACACATATTGTTAGCTCGCTGCATCTCTTTCCAAACATTGCACAATGTCACGCCAGATGCACGCCGGTGGTTTGAGCCTGATGAGAGAACTTGATTATGTTACATACGGCAGTGGTTGGACGCAATAATTATGCAATCAGCAGCGCAGCTTTGTGTTATGTCTATGATTTATCAACATTATTTGAATTGGAGTAATTAATTGTCGCTGGCGGGCTGGCAGACGGGCTTAATGGCTCACAGCGTGACAGGGCATCTCTGACGACTTTTGTTTTGGCAGATGGCTGTGTGCCACGTCGCTCACCCAGCTCCAGGGAAACCATACTCAGCCTTAATCACAAAACAGGCCTTTGCCTCTGCCTATCAGGGCTTTCTAAGTCACACACAAAAAGCCTAGATCTACAGATAGGGGAACAGATGCAGAGAGGCCTGGAGAGACAGAAACTGGCTCTTCATACGGTGTCTGAATAAAGTGCAGGGAAAAAAAAGGTCAAACTAGGGAAATCCAGCATAAACCAGAGCAAACATGGCATTATTCCTGCAATCTTAGACAGTTAAGTCAGGATTTGTATACATGATCACATGTCACTCAGGCTGGAAATGAGAGGCAAGGCTCTCTAGTTGTTGTCATTAAAGAGACAAACCCTGGAGCTGCTCCACTGGCACTGAATGACAGACCGACTTTCTGGACTGACTCTGTGTCCGAGGTGATGCTGAGAAAAGGTCAAGCAAACATTCTTTGAGTCCATAAGTCTCCGATTCATCGTCAATGGAGCAGATCCAGGTTTTGTCTCGTGATGGCATCAGATTATAGCCTTGGTTCTCTAGTTTCTGGCTTTGTGAGACAGAAGGTAGCGGAAGGAACCAAAGATCACAGAAATAGAGATGAACTGCATTTAGAGTGAGCTATTTGGGAAAGCTGAAACTAAACACATGAAACTAACACACACAACAGTTTGCACATCTTAGGCAACAAATAAGAGGAAAAAAAGCTTTTTATACTGCACTGAGTTCATTTCACATGTGTGGATGCGAAATTGTTAATGAAATTCAGCAACACGCAAAAGAAACAGCTCCATCATCCTGTAATTGAGGGGTCAAGATCTCCTTGTTGGACAAACTCCAACTGAACCATGCACGGATGTGGTGGTCCCTTTTATCCCGCTATTTGTCAGAAAAGCTGAAATAACTCCCAACTGTCAGCAGAGAATTATGAATGAGGACCAGTGCGGGAAAGAAGGGAAAGTCACACAGTAACCAGACTAATAAAATCAAATGGAGGTGTTTGAAAAGTTCCAAAACATAACATACATCAGCTGAAAACATCTGATTAGTTAAACGAAAAGTTTGGGAGAATCAAGCCTTAACTTTATGGGGTATTTCTGGGGTTTTAAGCCATTTCACTTAATTACAAAGTAGTAAAATCTTCAAAAAATGAAATTAAACGTACTGTTGAAATCTTGAGCTATAAATTTCAGGGATCATTTTTTATTTTGCGCCAAATGGAAATACAGTATTTTCATTTGGATTTGGACATGTAAAGGTTCATAAAAGCAGCAGATGACACCTTGGCTCATACTCACTACAATGTGTGGGGCTCCTGTGCAGGGGCCAATCGGGCCTCGGGACAGATCCGAACATGTCCTAAAAGGATCCGTCAGTTTGCTTATGTTTAGCCATCACTGAGGCCAGTTTGGCGACAGTAGTTGCATGGCCTGTGTACATCTGAAGCAAGAGCGAGGCGCTGCGGTGTGAGACTAGCAAATGCTTTTTGGGCACTGCCTTTGCTATGACAGATGCTGGCGATGAACTCTTGACACAGGCTCAACCGGTTTATGTTCAACATGTGTGTCTCCGTTACTGTCTCTGGTTTCCAGAAGGCTGCCCTGGCTGGCTCAGTGTGGACGTAGGTATGTGTGGGTGTGGGTGTGTGTTTGTTGAAGCCAGAGAGAGATGAGAGGAGCAGCAGGATCTGTAGCTATCTGGGAGGTTGAGCGTAATGACACACCGGGGACAGATTAGGTTCCTGTCCATCAGGGTTCCATCAGGAAGACTCTGATTTACAGCCATGCTGACCAGCCAGCCGGCCCTCCACCCAAAGCAAACACACACGGAAAACACCACTGCCTCTGTGTGGTGGCAGCTGGTGGGCTCACACACATGTTGCATTTGGCTACTTCGTACACCCGGTCAGTCTTTGACTCTGACGTCAGTGTAGAAGTAAGCCCTGCAATGCAAAGCGACAAACTTGAAATAACAATTAATTTCAGTTATATATAAACTAGTTAGATATTAAACTCCTCAAGTTATGCACATGTATGTTTAGAATATATAAAGTCATGCACGCTGCTTACAGCCTAGCCCCCCTGAACAGTGAAAGAAGGGAGATGGACAGACCCATTAAACAAGATGTCGCCCCCAAACACAACAATGATTAATCACATGCTGCAAATTATAAGCACCTGTATGAATGAACGGCAAAGCCCTCTCCCACTGTCTGACTGCATGCTTTCACTCGCTCAGACAGCCACCCCACACCACCTCAGCCCCATCAACCCCCCTGGCCTCCTTCTCTCCGCGCTGACCCCATGCCCCCCTCACTCGTACCAAGAGGAAGTCTGCCTGAAAAGAAATAGCTCACCATGTACACAAAAGGCCATTTTTACTTAAACTCTCCACGAAATGATAGATTTTGATGTTTTATGCAGAGCCAACTTACAGGAGCTGTGAAGGAAAGCTACACGCAAAGCGAATATGTGACACTTGGACGTAACATGGTTTTATACCAAAGATGTGGAAACTAATAAAGGCAATTCAATTTTTTTTTTTAAACTTTTCAGTAACATCTGAAAAAGTTCCTTCGGAAAAAGGCCACGATTAAAAAAAAAAACATGATGATTTAATGGAAATTCAGGTTTTAAGTTAAATATAGTAGCATGAAATTAAGTTCTTGTTTTATTCATCTCCTAACATACTGAATTCACTTTTTGAATACTGTGGCCCTCTGTGTAAAACCACCTGAATTCATTATGCTAACAAGCCAGCCCTCCTGATAGGCACACAGGCTGATGTGAGGAAATGTGAGTTTGATTAATGTGGGCAAAATTGAGCTGTGCAGACCGCTCCCCAGCCCCAGTTAAACGAGTCGCCTACCATCAGGCTCAAAAGCCTGCAAGCTGCAGAGTGGGCTCTCCGGCCTGCACCGCTGCCCGACACTTCATAGCAAATCTGCAGCAGACCTTCCCTCTCCTGCCACACAAAACAAAAGTGGCCCCTGCCTGGACCTGAATAAATCTGGTTGGTACAAAGAGCGCTAAATGAAAACCATATTTCTGACAGCTTACACAATGAAGGAGATGTGCTTTGTGTTTTGTGTTCATGTATATACATATCAAGTAGACCTGGGCTGGCTTGTCTCTGTCTGTGATCCTGCAGTGCTCTTAAACAAGCCAGACCACAGCAGGCAGGACCAACCGGGCCAGTAAAGCAGACTCTCCTGAGAGCCAGTCCCAGGAGACAGACCATCTCACAGAGCCCAGTCGACCAGCCGGCTGGATCCAAAGCCAGCAAACCTGGTGATCTCTGGCCCTTAGAGTAGGGTGGCCCACCGCCGCGCATGAAGAAGGCATAGAGGTAGCGAGGTAAAGGGGGGAGATGGGAGGGAGAGGAAAGAGAAAGCTGAGCAACTAACAGAGCCCCCCAGCTACCTGCCTGTACAGTCGCCTCTCTCCAAATGTTTACTTTGGACCAGACTGGCGGCCAACTGGTTGCAATTGACCCTCTACCAGGACGAGTTAGAGAGTGAACATGAGACTTTTCCTTCTGGGAAAAAAGATGGAGGAAAGCCACACACGTACACAGTCTCTGAAGAGTCACACACGCGCATACAAATGCATATCAACCAATGAAAAGCAAACACAAAAATAGACAAATCATTTTAATAGTCCCAAGGAAAAAACCTTAAAAACACATGGAGGAACCTGTGATGTTCAGCCCAATACATTGGTGCAAAAAAGTGAAGACCAAAAAAGTTTGTGTTAATCTGGAAAGGAGCCAGATGTGAATAACAGACGCCAAAACCACCAAAAGTCCACCTGCCACAGGTGTTAAAGCTCAGACCCGCTGACTCTCTGGTGTCTGGTGGAAAACAGGGCAGCTCACACAAAATCAGACTCTGTCAGACCCCAAAACAGTTTTTATTGTCCAGACTCTGAGCACTCCTCTGCCATCCCACGTGTTAACTGGCTGGTCATCCACCCAACAAGAGGGAGAGGCTAGGATGTGATGGAGGAGGGTTGCAGAGAGGACGCCCGCTGGCCCCATAGACTAAATAAAACCTCTTAATCCTCATAAACTGCTCCATATGAGTATTACATCCCTAACTCTGCACAGGACTTCCAAGGGCATGGAACTCATTTCGTGGGTAAAACATTACCAGGATTCCTCCTGTTGCTGCCATAATAGGTTCCGTGTTGATGCTGAGGCCCGCTCCGATGCGAACCCTCAATTTCCCCGCAAATATCGATGACAGAACGCGCTTATGATGAAAAATGCCCCGGAAAATGTAAATGAGGGGGGCTGGCTGGATGAAATGATTGCTGTGTATAAGTAAGCATGTGTGTTCGGACAGGCAAAGCGTGCCGTGCCCATCAAGGGTACAAACTCTGTGGCTCGAGCCGTTTAAGGACTCACTGCACCACAAAAAGAAGAAAAAAAGTCGACATGCCACCCCTTTGCTAAACGTGATCATACAGGCCCGTTGTGTTGATATGATTCATCAATAAAAATCACATTTTAAATAAACACGTCCGTGTAATCGTTTCTCTTGTCAGCTGGCCTATTCATGCTCAGCACGCAAACCCTCTCTAAGCACACCTGAGCAGTGTAAGCATACCTCGTCCCAGGCAGGAAACAAGTGGGGGAGGGGGTGCAGGTTGGCATTTCACTCCAGGCCAGTCATTTGTCACAATTGTCACAGAATGCACAAACACAAATTACTGAATTATAACTGCGGATGTGTGTGACCTGCCTTGGCTAAATCAAGACAGCACTGGGAGCTGTCATAACAGGGGCTGGGGGGTGGAGGAGGAGGACCTGAGTCAGTTTTTGTGATTCCTGTGTTAGCCAGTAGCTGTTTATTTGAGTAAACACAATGAGAATGCATGGCTCAGAGGCAGGACAAAGACATGAAACAAACAATTAATCTGAGACTGAGGTACAGAAAGTGGGACAAAGTTCTTCCTCTTGAAATTGTAACTGTCGTATTACTATAACTCATTCTACGTGGAAAAGAAGCATCTGCAAATCAAAACATGCTCCAACTACAATTTCTGCAATACTTCTTGTCACCTTGAGTATTATATATTGTCCTAAACCAAAATCATCATATAAACAAACAGAAGCCTCTGTCACAAACAAACCTTCCTGCTTCCTGTCAAAAACTTGCCATTTGTTCTTTGTCGGCACATCTGCTAAAGAGGGTTACATGTTTTGTAGTTAGAGAAGACAGCTGCTTTGTACAGAGTCAACAAAGCTGCTCTGCCACCTAAAACATTTCTCAGGTGTTTTGGTTTTGTGGCTTTCTCGCTAGTGTCTTCCCTTTTTATAGGAAACACCACCACATTACCAGCTCCGTTCACTTAAAGGTGAAGCCAAATTTTTAGATCACCCTCTGCTGGAGTACTCAAAACGGTCTACTGCGCTTATTCTGTAGACTGTTGCACATGAGCAGGTCATCAGAAGGAATATCAACTTCTCCCACATTTGAATAAATATTAGAATTTAAAAAAAAAAGTCACAACCTTTGTAGCCTGACCAATTATTCCATAATATAAACAACTAATCTACATATGTACGCATGTATTGATTATTTCTTTTTGGAATGATACTAAGATACATGCTGAGCAGACATTTGAGTGAAAAAAATCTCCATCACTGTGTTCTTGTAAACAAATACTGTGTCTAAGTTACCTCAAAGCTAATGTAGTATTTCTGTATGCAGTGTGTTGTTACTAATTGGCCAACATCAACTCCCACATCTGCAATGAGCCAATATCAGCTATATCTACCTGGCTGATTAATTGATAGCACTCTCCTGCCATGGGCATTGTTTCATGTTCTGATGTTTCATGGACCAAAATTGCAGGTGATAACATCATCAGCCTTTCATTTATTTCAACTAGACCAGCAATGATTAATTGACCGATCACAAATTAAACTGTACAGCTATTCTATTGATTGCCAGTGTAAAATAAACATCTTTGGGCTGTGGACTCTCAGATAAAGTAAGGCATCAGAATAAATCACACTGGGATGTTTTGAGGGGGATTCACACTATTTCTGAAATTGCGTCAATGACAACTCTTCTCTCTAAATTAAGAAAATAATAACCACATTAATAAAAATGGAAATCATCTTTACCTGTGGTTATTTTAACAGTGCTAAAATATCTGAAAGATACAAAAAGAACAGTGCTCTCCTACTATTTCTGGCTATGGAGCAACCCAGTGGCATGAAAGGTAAAATGTAATTCCTATTTATACTCTCGGCAACATCATAGACTATTTAATACTTAATATTTTAAAACTAAAAATGTGAAAATTGTCACTTGGGATAAAAGCATCTGCCAAACAACATCGTAGAAGTGAAAATCTATGTTCAAAATGCTACTGTGAACTCAAGTGACAACAATCATATTACGTTCTGTACAGGACAACAGACTGTGTCTTTCCTGCACAAACTGAATCCCCAGTGTTACTGCAAGATGTACTGGTATGCAACTGACTTGCTGTGTTGTACAACGAGTGTGTGTCGAGGTGAACCACACAGGTACGGTGGGCCAGACACAGGAAACGTATTAACATGGACCGCCGTTTACTCTCCTAACCACACTGCATCCCACGGGGACGTGGATAAAAAGCTCAAGCCAACACACACACACACACACACACACACACACACACAAACATATAAATTCAGATATACTTGACAGTTACACAGACACACACAATAATTTTAATATATGCTGCAAAAACTGAGAAATAAAAATGTACACACACACACACACACACACACAATTGCAGATCTAGAAGAACAAATTAAGTCATACATACAAATTCAAATAAACTAAAATATCTCAACATACAAACATCCAGAGATTTATGCATGCATTCTCAGTACACACTCCCTCAGGACAAACTCTGTACTAACATGTCGCGCACACAGCAACATTCTCACAGACAGACACAGCCATCCGACTCTCCACATCTCCACGTTAACACCTGTCCACACAGACGTTCACACACTATCCATTAACACCTACATAAAAACACCTACAGGCACCCGTATTCTATTAGAGGTCAGCGCCCAGCTCCTCAATTTCATGGCCCATGTATGAGGGCGGCAAAGGTGACTGTGATGACAGAGAGGCAGGCGAGCTGCACTGCTGCAGACGGAGAATCACTCACTAATATACACACTATATATCGCAGTTAAAGCTGTGAACGTCCGGGCTTCACATACAACACAAAATAGTGATTGATTTGAGGCCTTGACACTTGCCAGAGATGAAAGTGTGCAGTTTTTTTTTTTTTCAGTTTTTAAAAGGAATAAGTAACTTGAGGATAACTGACTCCACCACTTCTATTCTTATTTGCTCCTTCAGATGACAATCTGTTTTTCACTCTTTTTACTGCTCTCTCTCTCTCTCTCTCTCTCAGAGGCACTGAGCTGGTCTCTTTGGCTATCAGACCCTCTCTAAGCTCTCCCCTTTTCCTTTTCTTTTTTCCCTCCCTCCCTCTCACACAGGAACTATGTCTCTTCCATGGCTGGGAGGTTGTAATTTGTTACAGGCGGCTGGGCAGGCTGAGAGGTCTCCCTCTTATCTGGACAGGGGATCACCAGGAAAATCATATCAGAGGGAAGGCGTGTTTAAATATAGCCGTAATTGCAGCAATCATTTCTTGCTGTCTCTTCAACCCCCCCCCAAGCTCTTGCTTTAAAAAGGCCCCACCCTGCACTCTCCTAACTTTCTCCAGTCTCCCCATCAGACCTCCAGCCCCCCGACTCACAACCATCCCCAATTCCCCAACATTTTTCCCTCTGGCTTTTCAGAACAACCTCCCTCTTCCTCAGTGTTTCCTCCTCTAGTATCCAGTTAATCCTGGCTCGTGGTGTGGGCTCGGGGGCTGACAGTTGCATGACAAGGAATGTTTCCCTTTGTAAGAGCCTACTTCCTCCTCGCGCAGTTTTAGCCTAATTGAAATGTTTCCTATTGAGCTCAATCAAGGAGGCAATTACCTAATTATTCGCTTATGCCTAACTCGACCCTGTAGAGAGGGAGAGAGAGAGAGAGAGGGAGAGACAGGGTGAGCTACAGAGAAGGGGAGATGTATGGAAAAAGGGGAGAGAGAAGTAATGGAGGAGAGAAAGAGAAATATTGAGATAACATCAGTAAAAATGCGCACAGGGGATATAAAGGAAGAAATAAGAGTGAGAGCTTTTTCATTCACACAAGGGAAAGGATTCGTAAACAGTAAACTCAAACAGTTACGTCAGCATTGAAGTTAAAAACCATTCAAATGGGCACTCAGCAAGAAATGTCCATTTAACTAGCAAACATACACATCAGGTAGTAAAATCGTTAAAATTTGTTAACAGTAATAGAAAAATGGTGCCTTGATATAAAGTCACATAATTTTGAGATATTACTTATTTGAGAAAATCCTCGGGTGAAACGGTTTTGTAAACAAGGGAAACTAGTCCCACAGATATTGCTGTCTTTTTAACAGGCTTTATGAAAAATTTGATTTCAAGACCAACTTAAGATACACTTTATTTGCAGTGCACAAGGGGGAAAAAGGTGGTTCTCTGAGAAAGCGTCTGGTTTTATGGGCTCATAAGGAAAAGTATTATCAAAGAGAGGAGCGAGGGGGACGGGGGAGAGACGAGAGGGAGACATTAAAGGAGCTGGAATGTTTTGTCCCAGCTCAGCCGGCCTCCAACACATTTAATAATGAGACAGGTAATAAAACACACTGGCACACGTACCCTCACACACACACACACACACACACACACACACGTCACAGCAAGAGAGAGGACGTGTTTTCATATGTTTTCTTCCAGCCTTTCCTGACATTAAAACAGATTGCCTATGTCATGCCCTGAACCATAATAAACAAAATTTTATAACTCATTTGAAAATGGAGTATGTTAAAAAGCAATCAGTACATCATTAAAAGTATCCATCTTGTGCAAAGTAAAGCTTTACTTCTGAATAATTTACTTCAGCTCTGTGAATAATGTCCCTCAGCTGCACCATGGATGGCGTAAATATCACTACCTGTGTGAGAGAGGCTGTGTATGCTCTGATTTGAATTCTGTCCTTCTTCTCTCTCATCTCTGGAAGGCCGCCCCCATCCGCCGCTTCAACAAGTGTTGGCTGGGTGACTCTTAAATCAATCATTTAAATATATGGATAAATCAGTGAGCCGTCTGGGTTTAAGCACACATGCCGTAGCTTAATTCACCCGAGCAAACGAGCACAGCAGCCATATTTCAGCCAACATGTGCACCACTGTTGTCTAAACAAGCGCTGCGAGGCAGGCCGCAGAGGAGGGTCCTGGCTGGAGGTCATGGAAAGCAGTTATAATGCACGCACACAAACATATACACAGACACAAATATATATACACACACACACGCACACACACACACGCGCAGGCTGTGAAGGGAGTGAAGGCCCCGGCTTGAGGTCATGGAAATCAGTTATAATGCCGCCTTTCACCAGGGAAAATGAGAGGAGCAAGGGATCACAGACAGAAGTTGCTTTCCTGTGACACATATGAGCATGTGTACACACACTAAAACACATGTACACGCACACACATGCTCTGTGGACTCAAAAAAAGGCACAGAAAAAGACAGGCAAACATATGACGGCCTGATATGCTCAGACACACATACGCGCACACAGTCACGTTGACCTCTATGGTCCGCAGAGAGAAGAAAAATGGAAGCCCACTCGCTCACAGACTGGGTGGGCTGGTCAGCTGGACTTAGCGGGGCAGTGCATCTGGGAATTCTGCTAAATCGATTTACACACACAAGCAAATACATAAATACACACACTTTTACTACACTATTTTCTTAATTTTATAGAAACTTAGTTCCTCTCCAAAAAAAAAAAAAAAAAAAAAAGTTAAATACAACATAAAAACCAAAAAAAAATAAATAAATAAATCAAAAAAAAAAATAAAAAAATCACACAAATTAAACTGTTTCAATGTAAAATTAAAACATTAAGCAGTGTAAACTGAAAAAAAAATCCCCAGCAGCAGAGAGAAGAGGAAAGGAAAGGCTGAGCACAGAAAAAGAGCGGATCTCTGGATCGTCCAGGTGGTCCTTACGCCCGGAGCCTGCATGGGCACTGCACTGACTTGAAGGGCAAAACCTGAAACCCATGCAAATGTGATCAGCAGAGCGGCCCTTGATTGGGACGGCCGCATATGATTAAATATAATTGCAAAGAACCTTTTCCAAATGCCTCAGTGGTTTTGAAAAAGTAGGAAGGAAGGATTTAAAACCAATTCCCAGCTTTTTTTCGGAGAGAGAAAAAGGTGTGTGTGTGTTTGTGTGTGCGTGCTCATGAGAAAAAGTGAATTTTGCAAGATGGTTAGACAGACAGAGATAAAAGTGCGACTGACTTCTTTCAAAACAGGGCTGGTTTTTACATGCACGCACTGAGCAGGGAGGCTTTGCTGGCAGATAAAGTACGCTGGGGTTCAGGGGCAGGCCCGTCACACTCATGATTGATGGCTCAGTCTGAATGCTTAAGTCAACAGAGCATGAGCACGTCTCAGCAGCCCAGCCTAGGCCCTCCACTCAGCACCTATTTAAGGGTCAGGTGCTTCAGAACACACTCACTGTGCGACTGCTCCCATTATCTTATCAAAGCCTGCACTGAGACGAAAACAAAAAAGGGGAAACCACCTCTCAGGTTTGAGAACAATGACGTGCATGTTATTAGTGGAAAGTAGTGCATTTGATGACAATGCCAAATAAGGCCAGAGAAATCCATGTATCTTCAAATATAGTGATTTTGAATTTTGCAGATAATCTGACAGATTTAAAGAATAGGCTCATTTTCCAGCTCTGTCTCAAAACAACAACTTCATACATACATCTGCCTTGTTTGTTGCTTTAATCGCTCCTTCTGTTCATTCTGGTCACGCACAGATCCCTTTTTAAAGCAATTAAAAATGACGATGGAGGACAAAAAGCTCTGCACCATTTTTGTGCAACAATCTGCTAAACAATCACTTGATATATTTAAGTGGATATTTTCCTTTTTAGTTACATATTTTAAAACCATTCTTCCACCAAAGCTGCACAAAGAAATTATCAAATGTACATGTGGGCATGTCATTACTTTGAGAACGACCTAAAAACAACATTTGTTTAAGTGATTATTTACAAGCTGATATAATTATCCTTTGTTAAATAAACAATTTTCACATTTTTGGGGTTTGGATTTTCAAATGACTTAATAAAACGAAAGAGGAAAGCCATGCAGGTGTTACAATCAGAATTTAGCGATATTTGAAGAAAACTGTGAAGACAGTTGATGATTGTTTGCGTTGTCTAATTAGTTTTTGTGAATTAAACCCTTCATAAATAATGCAAGGATGTATTATTCCAACCGTGTGTTGAGAGAGAGAGAGAGAGAGAGAGAGAGAGAGAGAGAGAGAGAGAGAGAGAGAGAGAGAGAGAGAGAGAGAGAGAGAGAGAGAGAGAGAGAGAGAGAGAGAGAGAGAGAGAGAGAGAGAGAGAGGATTTGAAGGAGTTCTGGGTTTCTTGTTCAAGGGGACAGGTGATCTGTGGGCTGTCCCACTTCAACACCTTGTCACCAAACCGCCCAAAGCCTCCTCCAAAGTCTCCACCCACCCTCCATTCCATCATGTCATAAAGGAATCCAGGTAAGAAATCTGTCTCTTTCATATGAATTTATAGTACTTCAACTCCCATGTCACACTGGGTGTAATTAAGAGTGTACTTCCTCCTCTACATCTGGGAGAGATGAATGTGTTTACAGTTTAGCAGGAGGCCTCCCATTGTTCTAAGGAAAACCTGAGTCTCGTAGTTTTGGCCATGTTTTCTATTTTTTTATGACAACACTACTCAGCAATAATACACTTTACAACTGAATGCATTAAAGTGAGTAACAGGAGAGTTCAGACGAGCTAATGATAATTTCGTTTGGATAATGTAGTTAAAGTGATTTGTTTACAACCTGTCTGAACGTCTGACCACTCATGATCCTTCCCCTAATGGACTCCTTCAAGTCTAGATGAAGCAGTGACTCCAGACATGAAGTTGGAGACTAAACTTTAGTGAAATAACTGATAAGAGTGACTGTTAGTTTAATAAATGGTTATAGGAATCACACTTTACTACAAGGCACACTGCAGATTAAAACCTGTGCTTTCCACATTGCATCTTGATCTGTTGAACCACCCGGCCACCCTGTCAGAAGCAAAATGTGCCAAATATATAAACAGTAAAAAGTTATCGAACATTTTGGACGACAAAGGAGTTCTGGAAAGTCACAGATAAATGCCTCAAAAGTTGCAGTATGATCTTTACCCCTTAAGTTTCCACATGTCAGACCTACAAAAATCAAACACAGATGCACTACAAATACACTCGTACACATCTGAGTCTTCTGTGGAGTTTGGTGCAGATTGGCGACAGCGCCGAGGCAGCACTGAGAGTGTGTTTAAACAAAGTAAAATTCAATTGTGGAGATGTAGCTGGAGTTCGAAATTTGGTCCATGTGCTGTGCAAACATATGTTTAAAATGCAGTAGATATGTACATATACAATGGAAGGGAAATGCCTGTTTGCTACTTTTGTAACCCCCCCTCCAGAAAGAGAAAAAAAGACATTGAGACGGAGCAAAAGACACAGAAATAGAGTCAGGAAGCAAAGACAAAGAGACAAATCCAGACAGAAATGATCCTGTGGTCTGAGTCATTTTCATCAGTGTGTTTGTCTTCCACTGCAAATGAATGGCAGATGCTACAAGGTGGGCTACTAACAACAAGCAAGGCTGCTGCAACAAATAGCACACAGTTCAGATTTATCTCTGCGATACAGTGTTGTGGCAATCTTCGTTTGATTAGGAGCAGGCCTGAGCCGCTGAGGAGTGAACTGCGAGGAGATAAGCTTTGAGGGGCGGAAGGACGAGGAAACTGAGACAGCTTTGACATGCTGTAGGTCTCGACTGGAGTAGAGCCCAATAAATCGCCTGGATTTCAGGCTCTGTCATGGGTCCACCCAGCCCTGTATGAATGTGTGTGTGTGTGTGTGTGTGTGTGTGTGTGTGTGTGTGTGTGTGTGTGTGTGTGTGTGTGTGTGTGTGTGCGCGCACGCGCATGTCCGGGCCTATTTGCAGATGTCTCCCCAATAGGCGTACAACTCTGACACACCCCTACATATATGAGTGCGCTGTATGTGTGTGCATGACTGAAAGTGTCTGGCGCATGTGTGTGTGACTTCCTGTGGGGCCTGCAGCTGTGACAGGACCTACATCACAACACAAACATCAGGAAAATAGCTCAGGACACAATCACTGGATCACACAAGATCAGATTCAGTGAGTCAGCAGGGGCCTGGGGAGCTCTAACGAAACAATCACATGTAGACAAAACATAGAGTGTGCGCACACATACACATGCACACACACGACAGGAACAGCATTTAACCTTCACTCCGTAGGGGGAGTCTCATCTCTGATTTCCCCAATTTCCCCCCATTGATTCACTCCCTGCTGGAGCCAGATGAAGACGAGCATGGCACAACAAAGGCTGGCGCGCTTGATCTTCCTCCTGGTCATCAGTGTCCACATCGTCATCCCGACCAGCCCTCCCCCACCGCATTCTCACTCACCCACCCGCTCACCCGCTGCCACCCCTCGCCCCCATGGGTTGGGTGCCTCCCAGCTGCAGCCTGGCTCGTCCTGATTGCGCCTGATTTGGGTTAAGTGATTATTACCCTGCTGCGGTTTGGGTAGGGACTCTCCCACGGGCTGGAAACAAGGAAGGAGGGAGACCTCTCCCTCTTAAACACACACACACACACACACACACACACACACACTGTCTGTTTAGGGGTGTATCTCAGAGAAAACGACAGAAAGACAGTGACTGCCTAAAGGGAAAAGATGACTGTAAACACACGACAAAAAAGACAGACATCAGAGAAACACAGTGTTTGTGTGTGTGTGAGTGAGGAAGAGAGAGAGGGACGTATTTTGAGTCAAATTTAGAACAAATTTAAACCAAATATCCAGAAAATCAGCAAAGACAAAAAGAAATAAATTGCATTTGTATCCACTACAGTTGTACAAATATTAGGAGTTGTTCATATTGAGATTAACAGCTGGTGGAGCTGATCCTCCAGTCAGAAGCTATTAAACCAGATAAATAAGGCACAATGGATGACCCAATTAAAAAGAGACAAACACCAAACAACAGCAAAACATACGATAAACATGATTTTTTGTTTGTGTCATGCTTTCACTTGAGGAACATTTGTCTCCACACAGATTTCATGTTTCATGCTGTATTCCACCACTTTTTGTCTGTTTGGTGCATCAGACGCTTGAGTGACAAATAAGTCACATGCTGTTTACAAGTCAGGATTTATTTATAATGTGTATTTTGAACGTTTTGTTCTCATTTCATTTTTTAACAAATCAAATATTGGAATATTTATAGACTTTCTGGCATTTCTAGTTGGTTTATATTTGCATAAACTGACAGTTTGCATAAAAGCAGGTTGATGGAAGACACTTCCTGTAGTGTGAGAGAGAAACTGAAGAACAAAGAGGTGAACAGAGTGAGAGTGAGTTTCATGAGAAACACAGTGCAGTAGTCAAGAAAGATATCACAAAACTAAAGCAACTCACACTAAAAGCTCCATTTAGCGCAGTAACAGGGACGTTACAGGAGAAGCGTGGAGGGAGGGAAAAAGGGAAAATGTTCCAAACACATATTTACGACCCAGAGTTAAACTGTCTCTCACTCTGTAATTCTCGGAGCTTTTTACTGCAGGCTGGGGGTGAACAAAGTGCACGTTTTGTTATTCTACCGTCCGTCTCGTCTTACATCCACCCATCAGATTTAGGGCTGAGGTTTCAGGGCCTCCGCTACAGAGACTCGGGGCCTTCACTGCATTAGGAACACCCTGAAAATTGGGTAGAGTTCAGGATGGGTTATGGGTTGCTATTCATACTCTCCTCTTTTCTGATTTGCTATTTCTGGAGAGACAGTGCAGTTTCCACATCCGATGTCTGTCTGTACTTTTGCTAAAATGTAATTTTCTGACGGATATTTGGTTAAAATTGCTCAGATTTTGATTTGTGACTCATGCAAATCAGGAAAATTGTGACTTTGGTTTATTGTGCCCTCTAAATTTGACCTGACCTTTCAGAAGCCAAAGGCTGATGTTGAAGTATTCAGCTGGTGTAAAGGAAATCTATAAACATAAACACTTTACCCGAAATGTTTTGGATATTTCTCATTACTTTTCCAGGCCTGAAATAAAGCATACTTTATTGCACACTACACCTCCAGCAACCAATCACTTTGAGCCAATAGGAAAGTAGTTTTTATTTAACATTTTTAGCCAGCAGTAAGAAGCGTATCCGTTTATCTGTGGTTACTTTAGGATACAATGCTGTGCCACTCGAAGGATCCCAAAACATTTCCCTATCTCCTTCTTTGAATCAACAGCAGAATATTTTGTTAATTTAGCCGTCCTATCAGATGTTCCTATCATTATGAATTCAAGGTGTCCTGAGTTCACATTGAAGATAATGAGAGAACAGCTGCAGTCCAGCTTTGGCTCCCTGATCATGGCCTATTTCAGGCCGCACAGCTCCCAGCTAAGATACTCGGCCCAGAAGCGCATGAAAAGAGAAACAGCAACGAGTTCAAAATGAATACACACAGAACCTCAGAACGGCGGGACGCCAAAAAACACACTATAATCTAAAACATACCAATTTAATCATGGTGGGAAAGATTCAACAAGCTGTGCACACCTGCTGGACGGAGCATTTCCACACGGGAGTGATATTTCACAAGTCCAACAATGAATTTTAATCATGTGGCTGCAGCAGACAGCATGCAAAGTAACCATCTAAGCCAAAAATAGTTAAATGTATGGAAATGGAAATACATCTGAATTACCAAAATGATCTTAAACAAAGCTGGGCGGTATAACAGATGGTGTTATTTCAATAAAGATCTAGAAGAAGTAACTTTAATCTGTTTCATGCTACTATTTTACACTCTCGCTAAAACAATATACAGTAACAAAGACAACAGCTTCATTTTAATAAATATTTCTTTCTCATAAAATATTTACATATTTAATGCAAATCCAATGCAAATCAACAGGTGGTGCAACATTTATATATATATTTGATTTGTTATATATATATAAATTTTCCTAATTGACAATTTTCTTTTAGGTTTTGCTCAAATTATTATGACAATCAAGTAGCTTGCATGTTGTTTTTTTCAATTATCTACAAATTATGAGAGGAAATATACACAAAAAACTGGGACATTTGTTCCTTCAAGTTCCTCCACATTTAAGAAAGGAAAACACGCAGAGGCAAGACATTAAAATTCATAAGACGGAGACTTTAAATCAAGTGTACAGTCCCTGATTCAAACACGGGGCCAAAATTAGAGCTGATGTAATTAAGCCAGCTGATCCTCCTCAGTCAGATAATTACCCACATATACCCCATTAAACTTACACATCCAAACAAACCGTCTTATTATTATTAGACCACTGCGCTACTTAAGAAATCATCCGAGTCACTTTTATCCATCATTGAATCTGTGGCATTTGCTCCGACACTGCTCACATACATTACATAGCCAAATACTTGAACACATGGCAGCGAAAACCCATGGGAAGATAAGCCTGGATGATACTCCAGCAGCGTAATGGAACAACATACCTTAAGATGGAACTAATGAGCAGGATGGGGATGCAGGAGATGACTCTCAGCCTTGTGCAGCACCGGCACAGATCCTGAGGCCCAGTTACACACACCGAAAAACATGGTGTGAAGTTTTTGAGAAGCAAATTGGTCTGTTTTTAATTATGCAGAAAAAAAAACAGATGGACATTAAGGCAGGAATGCAGGGTGTGAAAAGATTCTTCAGCAGCAACTAATTTCAGATGTTTTCCACGCATGAGCTGTTTCAGAAGTTGAAAAATGGTGCACGGCAGTGGAAAAAATAATATTGAACATTATCTTACTGAGATGAAGATAGACAAGAAATGAACTGTGTTTGACGCTGGTCATGAGGCATCTGCTATAAATATACAAACTATACAGCCACTGTATGTGTGTTACTGTCAGACTGTAAAGCTTTAATTTCATTCATTCACCAAAGTCATGACTTGGATGAAGTAAAGAATTGTACAAAATGTTATTTATGTACCTGTTTTACTTGGATCAAGCATTGCATTGCTACATATGTGCATGTGCATGTTTTCATGACTCACCTGACATGTCCGTGTGTCTCTACTGAGACCTGTGAAAGCATGGAATTGGGCTGAATTCATACCAGTGTATAGTGAATATACAGTAGTTCATTCTCCATCAAAGCAAACTACAAGACTGGGTCACTGGGGAAATCGCACAGCACTGCACACTGTTGTCCAAACAAGGGCAGAAGAGAGAGAAAACATCAACTGAGAAGGGGGAACCCAGACCACCAGGGTTATCCCCCTCCATATTTACTTAAACTTTCATGGTTTGGCTCGGGTCCTACAGGGCCATCTTTCACCCCACGTTTTCCCCTCCTTCACACCCAAAAACAGCATGCAGCACTACAGGTTTCCTGTAGCAGCCGTCTGACTAACATGTACATCCTCAAAAGGCCTCCACATGCGGGAGGAAAATTAACCTCCTCGGTCAGTCTGACCTGCAGGTGAGGTCAAACAAGCGGGAATATTTCCCATTGAGGGCTTCATACAGACTACAGGTTCTTTGACCATCCATCCTGTTTTAGTGGGTTTCTAATACTGCAAATGTTTGATTTGTTTTATATGAAGGCAGATCTGATGTCATCAGCAGATCCTTTAACCTCCGTTGTAATGGAGAGAAAGCAGATATGGACCACTACAACAGCACCTTGTCAGATAAAAACTAAACTAAATAATCTGAATGGCTACTCACTGTGTCACTAGACGATCCCCATTTCCACTGGTTGTGTTCATTCCCTTACTGAAACAAAGTAGTCAATTATGAACCTATGAGGGTTCCCGAACCTTAACCAACTTGTTTTAAGTCAAAAGACTTAACAGTGTCAGTTTTATTCTCACAAAGCTACTGTCACCCTGGCGACGGTATCATCAGAATCAGAGAACACTAATTATTTGCAGGAAGGCGGTTTATGTCTATATGTTTTTCTTTTTTAACTGCCCCTTCAAAGAAGTCATCACACAAACCAAAAGCTTATCAATTTTTAAAAACCTCCCACCTTTTCAGCGTCACAGCTGGAGGAGTCACATCTACAATTTTTATGAAACTTTCCAAAACAAACAATCCAGCAAAGACGCCCACTTCATGCAGTGATTGGCCAGGTGTGCAGAGGTGAGACAGTATACAGGATCTCAAAACCTCTCTAAAGCTTTTAAAGGTTCTTTTTATTCCTAACACAACTGCTCCTATAGCGGGAAAAATCTTTTCAGGACAGACCAAAAGTTTGTGCCTCTCCCTATCAAAGCAGGCTTTTCCTTTAGACGAGGTGCAAACTAGTTCATTTCAGGCAAACCTTCGCTTTTATTATAACAAACAAACTTGTTAAATGGCAACAGCAAAGCACATATGCAAAAAAACATAGGGCTTTTGGAGGGCAGGAAGATGGACAGCCTCAGTGTTTGAATGGGTGAGGCAGCTTACTGCTGGGGGAGGAATGCTGTGGGTTCACACCCTCTCAGGGGACCTGAGACAAGGGCGGCTGCTTGTTGTTCTACAGTCCCCAGAGAATCTGTTCACTGCCTATCAAATCACCAAAACTAAAATCACTAAAAAACTTTCAGATCATGACATCACAGGAAACCACCTTTTTGTGTTTTCCTGTGATGTGTGGAGATGATCTTGCCCATGTCTGAATTAAGACCTCCTTGTCTGAGTGTGTGTTTGTGCACATCTTTGCTCTCCCACACACGCCTCCATAAGATACAGACTTCCCACAGAGGTCTTGTGCTTTGACAGGGAAGGTGAAAGGGGGCGGGGGCAAGTTTTTTTTCTGGCTGTGGAAAATGGAGGCGAGTTTTATGACCCGTGTTCCCTGTCCTCCTGTAAAAATCACACCAGCCGTTTTCCAGCGTTGCAGCATCATCGGCTGCGCAGCCAATGAAAACAATGGAGCGTGTGGAGAAGAAACAAGGCAAACAAAGAGAAAAAAAGGCTTCTTGGACGGAAATACCTGCAGGTCTACTTTATACATATACATCATCCTTTCCCTTCCCATCAGGCTCTGAGGTAGAGCTCTTACCTACTCACACACGTAGAAATCTTTAAGACTCACAGCCTCAGAAAGGTTCTCATGGGTTTTCAGTGGCAATCCAACATGGCAATCTTCCAAAGCTCTCTGCAGGCACTTTGTTTTGAGGAGGGGGGTCTTCTGGGTCGAGCCCAACAAAGACGCATCACTGCATGGACCCACCACGTGTGGGTGGATAACTGGGCACAGTTTTGTAATTCCATATTACGAAGGGAAAGCTGCCAGGCTGCTCTGCCTTCGCCCTAATTGTGATTGTCAAACTCTCTATTGAATTATGCGAAGGGGGGGAATGCATGTCTCTACTAAGCCTTGAAGATGAGAGAGCAGGAAATGCCAAAGTGGCTGTCCTGTGAGGTCCTGTCTGTAGAGGTCGGATGAAGACATGCATTGTGTGTATGATTCATATGCCACACTGCATTAGCATACAACAAGGGCTGAGAGGAGGCAGATTGGCTTGGAACGCTACAGCAGGGGGACAAGGCATTTGTATTCTCCTGTGCTGGTAATACATGGTAACAAGGGTGATTTGCACAGCTAAATCAAAACCAAGTGATGGTGACATTGAAGTCTAACGCATCTTAAGATGATGAAGCTCTTCAGTGTGTTCCCCTTCCAAGCCCGCTGCAATCCATTTGCTTCTCAGGAGACTCAGTCACTCGAGGTAACATGAAGAGTTAGTTAACCTGTGAGAGCGTGCTTGAACCCTAATGCGCTGCAGATGTAGCCATCTTAGAAGTCACACATTTTATTGAAAGCTTGCTGCACTGCTGCTTCGTTGCTCCTCGATCCCTTAAAGGAAATGTTTACAGAATGAGAATTGTATCTATTTATCTGGGGATGTAAGGAATGAGGTTGCAAACACTTTGATCAAGACACACACGTTTTGCGTTACAACAATATGACTGTTGCATTTAAAGAAAGAACAGGCTGCGAGCCACTAAGGCAGCACTAATGCCGGATAGGTGAAAGATGGATGCATGATATGGGACTTCTGCGAAGGCGTCCAATGGACATGCCTGCCACGCAGCCACATTACTCATGTAGTTGGAAGGTCTATTATAAAATTGGCTATGCATTACAGGGATCTAATGTGGGCTCCTGGCAGTCCTGTGCACTGCCTGCGGTAAGGCTATCTAACACAGTCAGTGGGATTTATCTGCTGTTATGATCAGACCCACAGCAGACCTGCCTAAACACAGCTTATCTCCCCCTCCTGCAGCACAGATCACATCCAGCCCACTGAAAAGGCCTGGAAGAACTTTCAAGATGTGTGAACAAGTCCCAATCAGATGATTCAACCTGAAATCATACGAGAAAGTAAAATCTAGACCTGACAAGCACTTCTAATTCTTCATCAACCCCTCCACACGCTTAAAGGCTCCTCCTACCCCCCCTCCCTCGCTCAGAACCCTTCATCCCCCACCTCCCTGGCTCCATTGCTCCAGGAGATCCTATCATTTCTCCCGCAGACTAGATTTCTTGGGTGACTTCAAAGCTTGTTCACTAAGTGTTTAGAAGAATGCAATGGAAACAGGAAAATAATGTTCTGATTTCTGTAAACTTTATAACATCTGCTTTTGCTTAGTGCTGGTGCAGTGTGAAGCAGGGGCTCCATACTGTGTTCAGTTCGGGACATTTTTTCCCACAGTTTAAACGGCATCTCGCACACTGTGTACGACGGGAAGGGTTAAAAAAAAAAAAAAAAAAAAGTGTCTTGAGCCTGAAGAAGTTATTATTAGTGGTAGCAAAAATGACATTAATGAAGCTTTGTTTAGAGCAAGAACTTAGATGGAGGGCAGTTTAATTAGTTCCCGTTTTCAGCCACGTCACAGACCATTTGAAAAGCAGGTAAGGATGAATCCCACAAGAAAGGTAATAGTTTAACCCTCTAAGACCTAATTTCCATCACTGTTTGTATAACCTTCATCTTTTGAGAATTCAGAGGATGCAATGAGTATATTTCCACTGAGAGGGAAAGGAACCAGGCAAGGCTTTGCTTGCGTCCCAAAAGGCCTGTGAGTAATGTTGCTGGCACCGTACAAGCATACACACAGACTAACGCTACCTCCTTGTGTATACACAAGATGACAAGCCGTTTTTAGGGCCAGGCCAGATAACTCCATCACAATCTCCCCAAACTAACAGGGCAGCGTGACAAGAGCGCCGTGTATACACACACACACACACACACACACAGCATCCGACTGGCAGCCTCAGGGCTCCTGTCTCCTTTCCCCTAACTCAATCATGCTCAGGTTTCACTCTCGCCCATCCGAGGCTAACTTGCTTCCTCTCTCTTCCCCTCACACTTCCCCCCATCCCTAAAATCTTTAACCCACATCCCACCCATACAGTATCAGTTCTCAGTTCAATACATATGCATGTCAAAAAAGCCAAGTGCTTTTTGAAACATCTCATTTCCCAATACTGATGTTACAGTATTGCAATTATCTGAAACCTTCAGAATCATTTTAATTAGTGTATATTTTAGGGATAAGAGCAGCCTTCACTAATCCTCTGTATTTGTTCGAACAGCTGAGAATAGATGTAGAGACAGAGGGGAGTCGTTTTTGGTCAGATTTAGCCTCAAGCCAACTGGGACACACATGCAGCCTCAGAGACAGTAGTCCTAAACATTGAGTTCTCCATGAACATGGTTAAAGGAAAAATCCTCCCTAAGTCACTCTGACACTCTGAAAGAAAAATAAGCACTGGCAACACACCTTGCACTTCTCCATTTCATTGTTTGGTTGTATATTTGTCATATTCCAGTGGAACTGCCAAAATACCACAAACATGAAGTCGCATTGAGCTATTTCCAGCGCAGCTACTGGCAGCAGATGCCAAGTTTGAAACATCAAATGTCAGATTTTGGTGTCAGCTTCTCAGAATTAAAGAGCAGGAGCATCTTTCAAGAGGCCTCAGTTCACTCCGACTGCAACAGGGAGAAATCCATCACAGAGGAGGAAAGTTAACCCACTGACAGCAGCCTCAATAAACCACAATGCATTTCAGCCACAAGAGATACTGACTTGTCTTCCTAACAAGCCAAGAAAACACAGACTCCCTGACCTGACACTTTTGGCGTCCCCACGCACAGAAGTCTTCCTCTCAGTTACAGTACATTCATCAGGTGGGCTGGCCTCTCACAGCCTGTTAATGATGACATTTTGCTTTGCTCTTTCTCCAGTTCTTCACTCACTGTGATCAAAATGGAAAATGTCATCTTTTTTTTTTATGTACTGTTTTTTCTAACACAATATACTAACTCATAGCTGAATGCAAGTTTAGGCTGAGCCATCGAAAGGAAGTTTTTAGAAGTGCAGGTATATTACTTATTAAAAAATGATCACTGCATGTTCTCTTTACATATAATTTACAACAAATTGATTGTTGACAAATCAAGTTTTTTACAATGATGTGGAAATCTTCCTTGACATTCATCGGTGATCCAGCAGAGGACATTATGTCTACATTTGTTTCATTGACATGATTGCTGTATTGTGATACAGTGAGAACTTCTAAAATTTAAAAATAAATGACATACGTTTTGCTGAAATTAAATTATAGTAGGTAAAATGAACTACCATATAATTAATTATCAAATATGCACAAGATGAATTTTGGAAAATTAAAGAAGAAGGCAGAGGAACAGGTAAACGATAACATGGAGAAGTAGTGAGATTGTTTTTGTCTGTACGGGAATTCCAAATCCCAAAGTGGTAAATATTTAACTGTTAAGTACAGCATTATAAACCATCTTTTAACTAAATTTAGAAAAATATTACTGATTCACGATATAAAATTCCATATAACGTGATTCGGGCCATATTGCCCACCCCTATTCACAAAGGTTTTCTCAAAGTACTCAAGTCTCCTTCCATAATCCAGAGACAAGTACGTCCGTTGAAATGGAAACTGACTAGGTGTGAATTTGTTGGTCTGGCTGCTCCATGTGTACCTATCCAGGGTGTTGCCTGCCTCTTGCCCAATGCATTCTTACACTTTAACAGGATACACAGTACACAGCACACAGCACACATGGATGGGTTAAACCATGCACAAATATTCTATATTCAACAAGACATCTAATGATGAAGGATAGAAGGAAGTGGTGCATGAAAAATACTCTTTAAATGGATTTGACAGTCACGCTGGTTTGCATATGTAAGGAAACTTGTTGGTTACATTTTACAGAATATTTCAATAGTCTGTGCCTCAGAGACCAGACCACTGGAGGTACTCAGAGGTTAACTCAAGCTGAACTAGGCCACAAGTGGGGGGGACCAAATCCTTGTCAAGCCTGTGTGAGGCTGAACATGTGCTGGCTCCACCCTGCTCGACCCTGCTCTGTTCTCTGTTAGCTACAACTTCACACATTTACTTGTAGAAACTGTGACAATGCCATTTTGTTTACAGCATTGTTGTAGTGCACATGTTTAAGGGTTAATGACTTGCAGATGCAGTGTCAGGTTTGTTTCTAGGATGAGGAAGTAATAGTGTGAGGGTGTTAAACACTGGATCATGTTTGGAGGGTCGAGTCGGTTGTATTGTCAGACTTGTTGCAACATGCCAGGCGCTGAGCATGAGGGCCCATGTGGGACATACACATGTGTTCACTTGGCTCTGATGCAGGAATAACCTTTTTCTTCCTAAACTGACTGGTTACGGAAATATTCTCAGCCATCTACTGTGATTTCATATCATCGGACTACATTCAGCGGTCAAACTGAGAACCAGTGCACAGCTGACTCTTTCTTCCCTCTTTTTCAAAATATGCTGCAGGAAAAACAGCAAAACAAAGAAAATAAACATCAAGAAGAAAGACTGATATGAAATGAGCGTCACTGGGAGGAGAAACAGAGAAACAAAAACTACACAGAGACTTCAGTTTGCAGAGAGATACTGACATATATTTTCAGTGATTCTGGATGGCATCGGGGTCAATTTTGAGTTGAAATTCAATCTTCAATTTTACACATCAAGTTCAGTTTACTAGTCATGAAGAGTACCACTCAGCCAGAGAAAACGGTTGCATAATGGCTTCTGTGGCTTTGTCAGAACGCAGATGATGTTATCAGGGTTATTTCATCATGGGCTTGGAGACTACTAACTCTTAGCAGCAAGACTACATCACAAAATCAGAGTCTGTTGCTTGAAAAATAAGAGCATACTAGAAAGCTACACCCGAATGCACATTCACATGACAGAGTTACTGTAATTGTGAGTGTATTACTTGTAAATGCGGCTCACAGCAACTCCCAAGCTGTAATTACGAATGGAGAAACTTCCCTGAACGCTCCAACCTGGCGCCAAATAATTCAGAAATGACAGAAAACCAAACAAATATCACATCAGTCATATACTGTTGTACTAATCCATGTGTGTAACCCAAAATTTAATTGATGTGTTTTTTTTAATTGGCAGTCAACAATCAGCACACAACTATCTCAGTAAACATTGCACTGGCTTGATGATGTGAATGTTTGTAAGTTGTTAATATGGTCAACTTTCCCATCTCTAACATCCAGCCCCTGAACATTTATGAGTCTTTCAACTCATTGCAGCAGAAATTAGCTCATGTACAAATACTAGATGAATTTTGATCGTAATGAAAGTTCCATGTTCAAATGCTGTCAAAGTGAAATCTGTAGCGTCAGTGAGAGGAGAGGAACCGGTTTCTGGAGGCGAAGCACATGCAGTGACACTTTGCCTAATGGCCATATTTTGCAGTTGACCATGTCTGTCAGGCTGAAGGGGAGGAGTTTAAGACCAGCTAATCTTCCCTGGTCAAGACTCGCTGGGTAAACATTAATTTCATGGCCAGTTGGACTCAGGTTATGTCTGTTCTAATTGGCCTTGAGGGGGGAAAAAGTGGCATCTTCCCTCTCCAACAGCCAGCTCTCACTCGGTCGCCCACAGTTCCTCTCCTCAAACCTCTCCATCCAGGTCCAGCCATTTGTGTCCGGCCGTGGACGCCCACTGCCATGATGAATGGGCCCAAGCTCCATTCAATTACGCCCAAAGTGCGAAGACGCAGGAACAATGGAAACTGGCCTCAGCAGTGTGGTGCAGACCCTCAGCATTCTTCGCAACAATTTAGTCTAATTAGCATCAACTCCTGCCCCATCCATCATACTCCTCAAGAAACATAAACAAACTGTCAGCTCTAGCGTAACAAACAGATCGCCCAGCTACTTAGCACAAATTATTCTTACATGAAACGCAGCTTCTCAGGCAACCTTCCCCCCCTTCAGGCCATCTGGGGGAATGGAGAGCTATTAAAATTGAAGACATATGTTTCAGTCAAGTTCAACTCTCCAGAGTGCCACGGTGGACACAGTGACAGTTTCCTCTGTTGGCTTGGTCCTGATGGGCTGGGGCGGCAGGACTCACTGAATTGGGTGTGGTGACCAGGATCAGTGCATATATGGGTGTGTTTGTATATATGTGTATGCATCACATTTATGTGTGTATATGTGTACAATTTGTTTTTACAAGATATATATGCGTGTGTGCACTTGTACGCATTACCAAAAACTTAATTTTGGTGTGTGTTTGTCGTTGAACGATGATTTCATGTCCTTTCCATGTGAACAGTAATTATTTGATGTTGACCCAAATGAATGTCTTTGACTGTGCTGTACAGTAAATTCTATGTCAATTACTATTAAGTATTATAACAACATGTTAATTACTCTAAACTGTCATAACATCAGCAGGTAAAGACAATAAAGCCAGAAGGCTTTTAAAACCAAAAAACCTTCAGTGAATAAAACTTTAAAAAACATTTATTTTTCTTCAGATAAAAGATTGTGACTATGGCTAAATACAGCAAAAACCCCAGAGTTTTAACACTGGAAATGATACTACGAAAATATTGTTTATATGCTTGGCTGAGGTGGCGCATTGATAAAAACAATTTGGCACCAAGGAAACAGGTTTAGCAAATAAATTATGCCAAACGTCAGAGCCATCATCATTTGTTTTGACTGGCACTCTCTCAGTTACATGAATTGCGCCCTCTTCTTCTGCGATGGTTTAATGCCACCCAACTAAACAAACGGCACCACCAACCGTTTATGTAATTGCACCAAATCCTAATATTCATTTAACATTAGTGGATGGAAACAAGCACGAATTTGCATTTTTCGTCGTCGGAACATTTTGTCGGGCTACAGTTGGATGTTATCCTCTATTTTCCTTTGTACAAAAAAGTGTCTGATGAATAAAGATACAGACTTGTCATACAGTGGATTATCTGAAAACCAGTATTCCTTTCAGTGCCAAATAAAATACTTACACAGGATTTCCCTGACTTCAGCAACAACAATCTTTATGAAGGAGCTACTAATGAGAATGAAAACTGCCTGGCAGTCATTGTGGACACAGACTACACAAACTAGTAGGTTAAACAATCAGCAGTTAACAAAACCAAACGCTTTTTGATCAGAGTTCAGGCTTTGTGTCTGATTACGGTATAAGAGCCCATTTAACCCACCCAGGAAATGCGGTGTCTACATTTCAAAACATTCTCTCTGTGTTAAAAAACCCATCAGGACATCTTGCGGCTGCATTAAAACACAATTTAGCACATTCGTCTCATACTTATAATCAGTTATGAGGCTTCTATGATAAACAGTAAATAAATAAGTCAATGAATCCTGAATAAAGAAATCTCTTGTAAGAATGAAAACAGGCCATTAAATAACCCACAGCAGTGCTGATTGGTGTAGATTGGGCTAAGTTATACAAGCTTGTTTCAGAGTGACCATGTGCCGTATTGGAGCTCCACCAATTCTCCACTCCAGAAAAAACCTCCTGCTCTACACGGACCATGCTTAATTTGTCAATTTTCCATTTCCTTTTTGATGTTCTGCAGAGTGTGAAATGCTTCACTAATTATCTAGGAAGCTTGGCAGGCGTGGCTTGTTGTTTTTAGAGAGCTGATGGCAAGCCTCACTCATCCCAGCAAAGAGGGAACTGTGCAAACTCACAATGACAAACAAACCCCCCCCCACAACAACCCACCACCTCTCTGTTAACAGCTAAAAATGTTCAGCAAAATAACAAAATTGAGCTAAACGAAATGTCAGCACCAGTGCTCATTTTTCTTTCCTCCTTGAATGTTCTTACTCCACATTAAACACACCACAGTGGGGAGAAAAGTCTCAAACCAAAACCATAGGAGTTGAGAGAGGCTTTGACAGGCAGATTGCAGAGCAGTTGGATGTCTGAGCCAAGGTGAGAGCGGAGGGTTATTCTAATCAAGCTAATTCCCTCCAAACCTCAAAATGATGTCATCCAGTGTTTGCTCATTAGAGATTCTTGTCAGGAGGCCAAGACTAATTCTCATTCAGTCGTGAATGCAAATATGAGCTCCTTCTTCTTCTCCTCTCTCTGTTCACAGGGAAAATGTAAAAATCTACACTGTTGTAGTACATTTGGAGGAGAGGGGATCAACTTCGCCGGAATGAATGAAATGTATTGCATTTGTCATTTAGTCAGCTCACCTCACTTCAGTTCAAATGCCGTTTGATTCACGTACATACGAAAACGCCCATTTCCCCTCTCACTTTCCCACAAAGCTCAACTTTTCATGTATGCAGAGCTTTCTGCCCCGTTTCTTTCCTGATGGGCATCATTCGCAAGGCGTTAAGCTTCTGAACTGCTCTCTGGTCTGTACTGTCAGTGCTGTGACTCAGCTCGCAGAGTGATTCTCATATCCAATGATTGTAAAAAGTGCTGGGCAGTGTCAGATCTCTCTTTTGGTTTCTCTTTTTCCCCCTCTCTCTGTCCCTGTGTTGCCACTCCTGGGTCTGTCTGCTCTCTCGTTTTTCATCCTCTCTTCTGTGCTTGCCTTTCCTATGTACTCTTTTCGATGACCACATCCATTTGTCTGCACTCACTGTAGGCAAGCCAGGCACAGCGTTGATGGGCAAACAAGCTACATCCTGTACTCACACCCTTTAAGCCCAGCCTCTGTGTACATATTTGTGCACTCACCAACATATTAAAATTACAACTAGGCCTGAAACAAAATATGATTTTAATTATTGTTTTAGTGCAGCAATGATTTTCTCAATCTTTGGCCTATAAAATGTCCAGACCAAAAGAAGATTCAACTGACTATAGTAGTCTAAGCTAATATTTATATTTCAGAGACTGAAACCAAAGAAGTCCAGTCTGACAGGGAGATGATCTTCAGTTACTGTGGCTATTTGCCTAATGGAGCACAACTCAGTGTAATATATAATATTCATAACAACAGAGCCCCTGTCTTGGAGGCCATGAGCCCACAGCTAATTTAACTGTTTTACATGCAAAACAATCATAAGTACCTGCTCTTTTAGGTTCTGTGGTGCAGAGTTTAAGGTAGCTAATCTTTAACGTAGTCACAAACATTTTCCTCAGTGAAGTGTTTCATCATTTGGTTCATCAAATGCCACTCACAATCATTTGAAATGATATTGTTTCACATACTTAAAATTACTTAAATAAATGATCCCTTATCAAAACTGTTGGCAATTAATTTTACAGTTAATGGGCCGATAATTGCAGGTTTCTTATGGCTTATGTATGGATAAAGAAATTCTAATTAAAATTTGCCTGTAATTATAATATAATATATAATACATTTTTGGATGTTTGCCTGTATTTCTGATGGTGATATGGGTATTTAATGTTTGCCATCTTTCTAACTCAATCTAAGACATCACCATGGACCATAATGGGAATAAATCTTTATTGTTTTAATACTGACACTACTGCAGTTGTTCTCCTCATGTAACACCAACTAAACTAAAAACTAAACTGACATTGTTCCTTTATTTCTGACACTGGTGCTGTATTACTTCCTTGTATAAAAGACAAACGATTTATATTGTTTTAATGCTAGTTGACATGATAGGGAAGTGGTCTCGAATGGAAACTCTGATTTAGATGGTTTTAAAAAATGCAATATTAAAGATTACAGTGCAGGTTAATGATTTGCAGAAATAAAACCAAGCCACAGGAACCACATATGCTGTTCACATTCACATGTCTTCATTAGTGTGCAATTTTTTTTTATTATTTTTTTTTTTGCATACTGCCAACTTACAATATATGCGTGTGTGTGTAGTAAGCTGGCAATATTATGTGGCCTGTGCATGTTTATAGGGCCACACAAACATTTTCAAGCGGCCTTAAAGAGACTGAAGAAAAATAACATTCAGGGCCTTAACCACCAACAAACTCCCTCCCCTCTGATCCACTATATTGCTTACAGTGTGATGAAGCTGACTAAAGGATTTCATGCACACAAGCACGCCTAACCGAGCACAGTAAATCACTCCCTCTACTGACGGTGTGGTGGGAGAGCTGCTGCATTTCAGGTGCTGTTCATCTGGCAGAAGTTTCAGAGGCCTGCCTCCAGAGAAAGAAAACAAACCCTGATCCACTTCCCCATGAACGGCTCCCTGCGAGCCAGCCAGCGGCCTCCAGGAGGCTGTCCAGCCGCTCCGGCCCCTCGGACCAGGATGTTTGGGTTAGAAAATGACTTTCCTACTCCCTCAGCCCCTTTCTCTAATTGCCCCAAGGGTAATTACCTTGTCTCCTTTCCACTTAAGAAAACCCAAGAGCTGTAGTGTTATTGTATCAAGTAGAAAGTAAAGTTAGCTAAAATTAGCAGGAGCAATATTTTTATAATCATTATTACAGTTATGATAATAAATGTATTAAGTCAGAGAGTGTGGGTGATGTAAATATCAATGAACTATTCAAATAAAGTGAAGTGACAACGGGTGGTTTAATAACTGACGAACATACATTCCCTCGTATATGCAGCACATTACAGAACAACAGGAGAGTTGCAATTAAATAATCCTAAATTTTACTAACCAAACATTTCCTCAAGTAATCACAATAAAAACAACATCTGCAAAACCGCAAAGGCCTGTGTATGATCACTCAAGACGTTTCCTGCGTACAGAGGAAAAAAACTCTCCATCAATTTAAAGTAAATTTTGAATATGATGGGGGGCCATAATCGCAGGGGCCGGAGTGTGTCATTCGACTTTCCTCTGGCTGGGGACTGATAGATTGGTGCACAGTGCAGATTCTCCCCTGGGTGCGATATATCAGGCTGCAACGGTCCAAGTACCATTATGAAACACACCCGAGAGTACCGCAATTCAGGAAACACCAGAACACCAGCGGAGCTCTCGAAAGATTTCTTCTTGTGCGGTATAGGCAAAGACACAGGGAAATTTTTGACTGATAATTCCCCTCAAAGCGTTACACACCAAGTGCAAACCTGGAAAACACAAACTCAGGCTGGAAAAAGAAAAAAAAGAAACCTTCAGTTAGACTACAAATAAGGGAAAGAAATAAGAGGGGAAAAAAGAAAAGAATCACCTGCTCTAAATGCATATGCAGCAGACTTGTGCCATGCCTTGAAAAGAGACAGGCTCTGCAACAGTTATTGTTGGATTCACATTCGCCTTTTGAAGACGTTAACATCAATGCCTCACTATGGAAACAGCTGGCTGCCTGTGTGTTCCTCCAGAGCTGCTGGGGGATTCTTATCGAGAAAGCATCTGTCAGAGCCTCTGATTACAGAACTGCCCAGCTGAGCGCTCGCCCCATCAGACCGCTGATAACTTAACCTTCCTCCATCCCCTTTCCCGGCCACTGTTCTTCCCCCCTGATGTACCTGCTTCAAACACTGCAGAGCTGCTGTGCCGGCGCCCTGTGTGGTCTCCGTTCTACTAAACGCATCTCAGTGTGAACCCTTGTTTTAAAACTCACACAGGCCATAGAAAATACAGCCTGTGTCATATCTGAGTCATGATTTGGACCTCAGTGTGGGGATGAAACGATTTCAAGAATCAGTGTGCTGAATGAAAGCTTGGAGGCCTTTCAGGATAAATAAGTACTCCGTTCTTGTAATATTAACATTTCCAATGATACCTGCGGCAAACTAAACACAGATGTGAGGGGATTATCTCATATTTTGAGAACTGTATGTCTTGGTTAAGTGAAATCATTTGCACATACATGTGAAAGGATCAGCAAAGTTATCCATCTTCATATTGCCTTAAAATTCATCCACTGGGAACAGTGCAAACTCTTAACTCACCACATTACTGAGGCAGATTAAAAAGCACCAATATGGCTCTCTTCTGCCCTCTAGTCACTCTGTCTGAGTCATCATATTCATGAAATATCTGGATCAAGTTCTCCTCTCAAGGCTAAGTATTTAATCCTCATTAAATAGCTGTGCAGAAAATTCTATTTTTTTCTACTTTTTCCCCTCCAAGCAAATACATTTTACTCTTGATGCCTGTCTATCACAAATCTAAACCAGATAAATTTCAAGCATACTGCATCATTGTCAGCATTGCCACCTCACCAAGAAATGATTATTAACACACTAACACACTGCTCTTTGCTGCCACTCAGCAGCTTCTTTCACATGTCCATCCCTCGCTCTTGTTTCAAACAAACCAAAGGAGAGCTGGTGCATACCTCTCACTGTTCTTTATATGCTCTTTCCAGACTGTGACATTTGTGTCTGCTTTGATTTCACTGCAGGACTCTTTGATTTCAAAATGATAATGAAATGGTAAACAAATTCCTAGCATGACCTTTCATTCAGTTTTGTTTCTCATTATCAAATTTTTCCCTCGTCCTCTGCCAGCATCCTTCTCTTAAGTATGTCATCCTCCAACCACTCAGGATCAGAAATAATACAAAGTGTCTATAAATTTGAACGTCCCTAATTAAAGCCTTGCCACAGGACATGCTCTTGCATGGCCACCAGGCACGGGATATTTCCTCTCAAACGACACAAATTGGCCCATGAGCACAACAAATTACATTATGATTACTGCACTGGCCCAAACGCTGTTCATCTTGATAGAGTTAACCCAAAGTGGGCAGGCCTGTCTCCCAACTACAGAGCTAAATGGGGAGAAAGAATTACAGTTTTTGGCTAGGGCTTACTGTAAAAACCTGTGTTATAAATTTCCAGCTCATCCAGGGAATCACAGGGCAGACACACACAATGCACACATCCATGCACGCACGCACACACAAATACATACGCATGGAAACAGCCATGTAATTCAGGGTTTTTAGTTTGTCCGTTTTTGTTTTTGTTTTTTTGACAGTACTTATTATGTTTATTTATATTTCAGCGCTTACAGCAGGAGCACGGAGGGTTTGTAATTACTGTATCTGGACTCTTGAATCATGTATCAAATTCAGTTGAAATAACATGAGGTCTGTCTTGGCCTTGACTTTTTTTTTCGAAGATTTCCTGAAACAAAACAAAAACTATTAAACAAGAGATCAAAAACCGGTGAGCCTGAAAAATCTGCATTAGGAAAGCATCCAGTGGTTATACTTCTACCACAGTGCAACAGACCCATATGTCTGACCTGCTACCAACTGTGGCTACGAGCTACAGGGCAGGAGGTTAAATGCCCAATTCAAGACTTTTCAACACACATGTCAGTGTTCATGAGGAACAAGGTGGTGGAGGATAAACAGAGGGCATGCTGTGGCTCTTGAGGTTAAGTCGAAAAGTTTCAAAACTCAATTTTTGCCTTTTTCTGCTATTGGCATTTGTTGTTATACAGCATTTTAAAACAATGAATGAAACAATGTCCTATCATAGATTTACTGAAATCAGATGGTGTAATAAAAATAACGATAACAATTAGTCTGTCGGCAGACAGTAGCTCTCCACAGGAAGAGCCTGTTCCTACTGTGACTTAATTAAGAGGTTCAAGACAAAGCCAGGCTCTAAAATATGCACAAATCAAAAAACATAATCCAGACGCACGCAGAGCACACACACACTTAAATATATCCATTTCCTTGTTTGCATGTGCACACATGTCACGCACAAACACACAAAATTATATCCAATTTCCCGGCATAAATTTCTCACTCGGATGCACACACACACAAAACAAACAAACAAACACGTACACTTGACCATGTCGTGGCATGCAAACATAGCCCATGCACGGACACGAAGCCATTTTGCTTTGCACGCATAGCCACCATAACCTAGATGCATTCAAAAATACACACATACACACATTCACACACACAGACACACACACGGTCCACTCTCACAACTGTAAACTTTCACTTTCTTACAGGGTCACTCTTTCTTTGCCCCTTGACTACTTAGTCTAAGTGCTCAATTAAGCATAGCTTGTTTAGCTGATTTCCCTCCCACTTTTATTATTGTTGCCATGTGCTGTACGTTGCATGCCTTCACTTTTCACTTTTGGTCTGCTGTGGAATTTGTGAGTGATCTCAGTGCTTACTTTACATCTGTCCTCTTCCCTGTTTAGCATGAGTTTTTTGCACTTCTGCACACACACACACACACACGCGCACACACACACACACAATGATGACTTGCACTACTGTAAATGCTGACTGGCAAAATGTCATGTGGCGAAAGGTGTAGGAGACCTGTGTGATCATCTTGTTTGCAGTATGAAATCATGCAATGATGTGATGAAATACTCCAAGCGCAGCAATCTAAAATCAGCTCCACTCTGCTTTCTGCAGCACAGTGTTGCTGGTTTTAATAATTGGTACCTCTAAATAGGAGGCAATGATGCAGAGAAACCCTCCCATGTTGAGCAATCATAATTATCTGACTGAATCCGCTCTTACCATAGCAGTATAATTATTATTATTATTCTAGGAACTAGCATGTCTGATAAATGTCCGTGTGTGTTGCCATGCTGGACCATGATATTCACCACTGGCTGTTTTAGCCAAAAAAAAAAAAAAAGTGCATGTTGTTAGTTGAGACCCCTCAGACAGCTGTAATCAAAATGTACCTCCATGCTGCTCAAACTAATCCACTAAACTATAATGTAATCACAGTTCTGAGTTTGAGAGCCTGTTACACTTGAGCATCTATCTGTATTCTCTTGCACAGCTCATTATCAGCTACTGTAATCAGTTGGACCCTGGACTGTTGATATTATGTAACTTTACATCACTCATGACATGACTCAATCTGTTCTGTCTGTCACATTTTTAACATCTATTAAGTACTTTTTCCCCACAGTTAATTAATAATTTTAATGTAAATCCATATGACCTGAACAACGTTACAGTTACAGTGTTAATAGCTACCATTTAGAGGAGAAAAAAAATTATATATATCCATTAACTAGGTCCAATTATTTTCAATTAAAATCAAAGTTTTATTGAACATTTTTGAGACTATTAGCTTTCAAGCCACAGAAGTAAAAACTGCGGATGCATAATGTAATATTGTATATTATGAAATAATGTCATTAATGACGCAATAGTGTGTCACCTAAAACCCATGGCTCCCGGGCTAACAGCTGATTCAGAAGCCACTGCAGTGCACGCGGCCTGTCTTGGCTCGAAGTTGAGACATGCGCGTGCTTGTGCGAGCTCGAGCAGGCACAATCCGGTAATTGCGCGTTGCGTCTTGGCTGGACTCATTTCACACACAAGCCGCCTCTGCAGTAACAGCAGAGAAGTCTCCCTCTCCACCGCCTGGACTCCACCGGTTCCCCCCTAAACTCCACCAGTGAACCGTTTTCATAAATCACGTCATTAAGATAACGTCGCGAGCTCGACGGGGACTCATACATCACGTAACGGGCCCCGAACTGGGACACAAGACTTTGTTTCTATCCAGACTTTCGGTGTGTATCTAGCGCGTGGTTCGGTTACTATACACCTGCATTAAAACGGGATGATCGTCTTAAAGAACATTACTGGAAAACACAAACCCAAGACGTTGAAAACTTACAATACAGATTGGTTAAACGCCTAATTTACAAGAAACTGCTTCAGCTACAATGTCTCCCTGTGCTTTTTGGGGTTCGGTTACATTTCTCTGCGTTTGTTACATCCAAAAATGTGACGGAGACGGATCGCAGTACTTGGCTGAGGTTATTTCAGTGAAAATTGATGGCACTTGTCAAATAACGATGATCAACATTCAGCCTGAAGCCTATAAGAGGCCTCACCTGTAGACACAGCTGAAACGTATATCTCATAAAAGATCCAAGTGCATGTTTTTGATTTCGCTGCTGGCATTACATAAGCAGAAAAATGGGTTTAGCAGATAAATCTACAAGGCCATGTCATGGCACGGAGTCTTGATGTCTGCTGTGATGGGTTTGCATTTTTTTAAATATATTTAGAAACTTTTTAATGTGCCTCTGAAATATTTTTGGACAGGCGGTTAACCGACGTTGCTGATTTAGCAGGCAGCCATTAGGGACTTCTTGTTTGACTTTATCCGACCTGGATGACTGAGAATCTTCGTGGGCATAGTGCTGTCAAGACGCAGTGATTAGCTGAGCTGATTGTAGCGCAGGAAGTGAGCCAAATGGCACAACTGCCAGCGCGCACACAGTCTTTTCAAGCGAAATGCAGGAGCTGGGGGTACTAACATCTGTCCTTAACGAAAAATAACCACAATACTCCCCTGGGCTTGGTGTTAATGTGCTATTAGTGCCCTTTGCAGTGACAATGCAATGGCTTTTTTGCTTTGGGAGATACTGATACTGAATTCTTTTATAAAATAATTTATCATGGCATATTTGCGTGTCAGGATAAACGTCGCAAAATATTTTATTTTATTTTAGCTATGACATATTAATCTGGCCTAATAATTTAATTATTGCTCAAAATATCTTTACCAATGCCGCAGAAATTGCGCAAAAGTATTCATTATTTTATCATCAGCATGTTAGTGCCAGTTAACCTTTTGCAATCTATTTTGGGATGCCAGAGATTTGTAGTGCATTAATTAGACTATCATTAGGCCTAATGCCTGTTCACATTCAACTAATTTCTTATGACATTTTGATCATTCACATTTGCCGAGGACGGTAATTATTTGACGGAGATAATAAATCTTGTGTGTTTGTTTTAGGAGAGCCGGTGTGTTGTAATTTCTCCATATTAAATGAGGGGTTACTTTAATTATTGCCTGCTCACCCTGCAGCATGCAATTTAGCCTACTCATACAGAAACATGAGAAATTCACGAAAATTCACGTCTGATATCAAGTCCATCACAAAATCGATTATCTGCATTTTAAATAATCGCTGAACAATGTCAAGGCTGATCGTTAAACCTGGCGCATAAAGACAAGCACTGAGAACAAAAGACAGATGTGTCCGGTTAAGTAGCCATCCTTCAGCACTATCATGGCTCATTTTAACCAAGCCATCCACGACCCCGCACGGACATCTGTCTGTCAGGGATGGAACAAAAAAAATGGTAACGTGTCATTAAAAGCGAGCCAAAGCACATATTAAATATGAAGGACGTGAGGCTCCGCATGCCCTCCCAGTCTGACACACAAAAACTTAAAAAAAAAGGAGCAAGAGATGGGAGGCAGAGGGAGCTGATTTAGAGGAACAGGCACCCCATCCAGAATCAACATTACTTCAAACATGAGGTCATCTAAACATCTGTCTACAACATGTCCACCGGGAGTTCAATCAAAGCCCCAGCGAAACATGTACAATTGTTTCTGGAAATAAATATTAGGCCTAATTCGGCTGTGATTGGTGCAGCCACTCGGGAATCGCGGAGAAAAAAAAAATACACCCATTGCTAACTGCAGCCTCTGTCAATGGATAACACACGCACACCCACGCACGTGCACACACTCTTTGACTTTATTTATTTGATTCCCCCCTCTCTCCTCTTTTCTTCCTCTCCTTCATTTAGGCTAAGTGGCTTTATTTGTTCTTTCCCGACTGATTTCAGGTTGACTGTTTAAAACCAATTAAATCAGGAGAGCCGCGGTGCAGTTTGCGCGAGGCTCTGACAGTCTGGAGGGAGAGCTGCAGTAATCACACGCGGGGCGTCTGTCTCATGTCGTCACAGTCCATTTGCTGGAGACGGATCGATTTACTCATGGAGTTTAAAAAACGCTTCTACCAAGGAAATAACAAAGGACTCAGAGAAAACATTACAGCAGTGAGCATGTAACTAGATAGACTTCTATTTTTTATTTTCAATTTTGGTTTACTCGCTGTATTTAATCATTATGACATTATTATTTTAATGACTTTCTTCTGTTCCTGTCTTCAGCTATGACTTTTTCACATAAAACATTCATTTCATTGGGTTTTTTTCCGATCAGTATACAAATCCTTGTAAGCCCTCCTGCACAGAACACATGGATCACTCTTGTCTCCCTTTATCCTTAAGTTAGGATTTAAACCCAACCACTAAAAAGTTGTAAGATCCCTTTACCATGAGAACAGATAAAGTATGCAGCTACTACCCCCTTGTGGGCAAAATGAGAATAGACCTTGAGGTATGAATTTGCATAGTTTCATTTGCACATATTTGCGCTGCTTAATAAGAATAAGCAGAATACGACATTTTATTGCACCACCATGTGGAACTTAGACTTACTGGAAATATATTCGTTATAACTGACAAACATACTAGGGCTGACAATTCCAACAATTATGGTTCAGTAATCTATCAAATGACACTCCAGAAAGAAATAGTTTACTGCTCTGTTTAATATTTCCCAATCTTTTTCACTTGAGGTCTCTTCAAATAAACCATTTCTTAAATGTTCTCATTTTACTACATTAACACAATGTAAAAAGCTAAAAAAAAAAAAAAAATCTGACAGGAGAAGAAAGATAAAAAGAAGAAAATAAGGATGCAAACTTACTACCCAATATTATTGAGCATTTGGTAGGTAAGGAAACCATGACATAAGACAAAGTATAAGATGATGCCTCACAACTGAGAAACTGGAACTAGACTAACTTAGATAATAAAATTACTTTCATCTTTATCTATCAAAAATGTTGTGAAGTATTTTCTTATTGATCAACTAACTGATTAATCACCAAAATCATTTCAATTACAAAATATGGCCTACAGTCAGAAAATGCATACTTAAATCACCAAATCAGCATACAATAGTCCCCAGAGGTAAAAACAACTGATGAACTGCAGAGAGCCAAACTGTGCTCAGATGACTGCATAGCACCAAATGCAACTTTCCTTAATTCTCATTCAACTTTAAGACTGGTGACTAGCTCACACATAAATTAACACCAGTCACTCTCCATCCTTGTTAAAAGTAAGTCAGGATGAAAAACAATCTCTGGAGTGGGAGGAGAAACACTGTGGTCATTCTGTGCAGGGTTAAAATCTTAGTTCCATCATTCTTGGTGAGGACAGATGTGAGCCTCACTGCCTCTGGTTCGAACTCCAGGACACCAGGTTGTCAGACCCAGGGGGCCCACAATGCCAGAAAGCACATGGCACCTCACTTCTCTTAACGACAAGTCACACCCTAAGTACTACATAGTTAGTTACCCGCATGCAATGTACTGTTTATTGCCAATTTAAAAAGTCATTATTTAATTGCATCTCAACTGAAGTTCATGGGAACATATAGGCTAGGTGTTGATTAGCTGATGACTGTACATCTGATGGTAATGCAGCCACCTTTGCAGAGCACCCAAAATAAAAAATATAAAAGCAAAAATAGATGCCAGACAAGTGCAGTCTTGGCCCAAAGTCTGTTTTTGTTTCCAGAAAGAAAAGCCAGAACACTGTTGAACTACTGTTGGGAGTCCCTGTACTTTTTCCTTTAATAGACCGTTGTATGCAAGCAAAGTACTGGAGAGAAAATGAGGTCAGTATTGGGCTTTTGTAACCAAAAAGCAATCATTCCACAGTAAAACACCTGGACTATATTGTACAAACTGTTTTGAGAAACTTTTGACATTGTATGATTTTTAGAGCAATAAAAGTATTACATCATTAGCTTTAACAACATTGGAGAGGTTTGAGTGGCAATTTAGTATACTGGGTGTCATATACATTTCTGCTGGCTGTAACACACATTACAGGTGGATAACTGTACTCCAGGAGTGAACTTTTCATGAACAAATATGCAATAGGACCTCTAGCAGTAGTCACAGGAATTGCAACAGCAGTAACTTGACAAGATATTGGAACCATCCATTTAAACCCAATAGCAATAGAAATGCAACGTAGAGAAATAATCACATTTCATAAAAGACAAGAAAACAAAAGAGTTTAGAAATTCAGGAGAATTTCAGACAAAACATTTCTTAGAGAAGGGGGGAAGGATGGGAGGAAAACACAAAGTGTGTCCAAAAACAAGTTAGGAAGGAGATTTCTTGGCATTTGTTGAGTCACTTGCACCAATTATAGCCATTATGTACAATGGTAATGTACAACAATACCCTATGTCCATTTGTATAGTAAATTCTACATACATACAATAAAAATCACTATTCCTATAATGAAAAAGCCCACAAGTACACATAGTACTGTGTTTTCTGAATATGAAAACAAGCTACAAAGACTTTGCTAAAGACTCTGGACACTGTGGACAGAAAGATAAAAAACACCCTTCAGTGTTGATCAGCTTGGTGAGTGAGCACAGAAACAACACCAAGCATAAGAACATGGGGAAATAGTTTTGTGGGTCCTTATTGTTTACAGCTGTTTGGCTTGTTGGGCTAAAGAAAAAAAACAAAAGCGGACACCATATTGAGACAGTCAAACCTTATTCTTCAAAGTCCATCATACTCATACGTCTTTGATAACTTTGTATTGTTACTTGTTGTTCACAAATAGATAATATAAAAAGGAACAACCTGTTTGCGTATAACAATTTCCCCAGTGAACATTTTGTGCCTTGTTGCAAATCTGGCACAGACAACCAATAGCAGCAGCTCTGTGACTGCACAAATCAAGAGCAGAACACTGTGAGTCACTAAGTATAAGATGCCTAAAAGTTTCATGTGTGAAATAAGAACAAAATTAAATGTTACACTATATTTAATGTTATAAAGTTCATGTTCAAGGATTGCTGGTGACAAGTGTGACAAAAGCAGTAAGAGGATTTCATGATGAAACAGAAGAAGCAAGAAGTAGGAAATGATTTCTGCTGGAATGATTTTGAATCCTCAAACTTTTATGCAATAAAGACTTTTCTTGAGTGGCCACATCCCATGAATGCATCACATTCATTCCACAAATACAGACACAACCACAATCCTGAACCACTGCTTACATGCAGAAGAATGGAGGACTAAGATATTCACAGCAGCTCTTTATGAAGAAGAAACAATTCCCGTACACTATCATTTTCTATCACCACCTTCCACACCCGCAGAGCCTCGGACAACAGCGGAGCGTGTTCAATTGGCTACTGCAGTCGCCCAAAGGGTTTGTGTATTCATTTACTATCCATCCCAATGATACAAGCAAAATGAAAACTACTATATTTTTAGAAAAACACCTTTTAGAACAACTTAATAGTTCAACCACTTAGTTTTGCATAACCTTGTTCAAAGATTTGAAGAATGTGAAATGATTAACTATCAACCTTGACTTTGGCTTTTGAACTGTCCTTTACGTAACATGTATGACATGCGTTGACACAGAAGAGAATTCACAGTCTTATCATGCAACTGTCATCATCCTTAAAACGAGACTTACAGGCAAATGGGCAGGATAACACAACTATGAGACTTCATTAGCAAACTTTCCCAAATTACAAATAAGTAGCTACTACTTCACTCAGTAGGAATCTATGCTACACTTTTCTGTTTGTTTGGCTGTTTATGATATCATGATCATGATTGAGGCATGATTAGCTACTATTCAATAGGTGCGATCACTACTATGCTGTGTGAAGGATGGTAGAAAATAAAATGTGATAGGTGGAAGACAGCCAGGAGGAGGTAAATCTCAAGCACTGCAACCAAACCTTTATTCAAAATCAGTTATATTTCAAGAAAAGCTTTCATTTGTGTGTTTTTCATCTCCAACTCAAAATTCATTTCACTCCAGTTAGTCTCATTTCAGAAAGAACCCAACTCTGTATGCACAGCCCAGGCTGAACAATACTGACAAAATATCTTACTGATAACTGAGGTGACCGATTGTCAAACTGCAGTACAATTTGCACCATTCGAGCAAATGGACCATTATTTTCATTTGCATTAAAATGACGTTAAAATGATGATGTCGATGAGAGGACATCTTTGCAATGCAACAATATTTAATTCATAAAGGCATCTTTACATAAATTTTACCTTTAACAAATCTTGCGCCCCCTGTGATTTTTAAATTGCTATTTAAACGTATATTAATTGTTCAAGCCTACATTGAACGCACTCTTGGAGAAGCAGTGTGGCCCAGCTGCGGCCCTGTGGACTGTATGACATCTTCTCACTGATAGTCTAGTTTGCTGATGTTAATCATACACCAATATCACTCAAAACAGCTCAATATCTGATTTATGCATCCCAAATCACAGAAGCACAACCCTCAGTGTGACAATTAGGCGGATTGGACAACAACAGCTTCACCAGAAAAAAAAGAAAAAAAGTCCAATATCATTTCAGATCAGTTAAAAACTAAAATCAGTTTGAATCCAAATCCAAATCCAACACAGGTCACAAATCTTAATCGTTAAGCTAACTTGTAGCTTTAACATTTCAGTCACTCGGCCTCTCACAGAAACCGTCACAGCAGGAACATTCAAAGTACAAACTCACCAAATGAACGACGACCTTTCGGTGCCTTGTGAGGAAGGTAAACACGATACGAAACGGACGTTAAATGAAAAATACACAATTAATCCAAGAACTGGGGAGGTGACTTCAGTCATTTTAAACTGAGGTCAGAGCAAAAATCAAATACGGCGCGAAATTTCTTCTTCCTCACTTATTGACCGGAGAGCTGCTCAATGGCCCAGAGCTCAGTGCTGCCACTTGTGGCCACAACTCGCATCGCAAAAATGTTGATAAAAAGTTTCATTTATGCTGCTATTTATTTATTACAGTTACATAAAATCAAATAGTATGAGTTTAGATTTGTACACAGACCATTAACGCTGTCACTTAACCTAAAATTTAAGCCACTATCAATACGTTTTTCACAGTGATAAACAGTGTTTGTTGACTGTTTTTATGACACTTCGTTTTGGTTTGATTTGCAAAGGAACTTCTGTCAAAAATATCTTACTGACAAAAACTGATATATTACTATTTTTTAACGATTCAAAAATTATTATCCTTTAAAAATTCAGATTTTAAAACATTTGACATGGGCAATTAAAATAAATAATCTGATATAAAAACAATTTACTAGTTCATATTTTCAACACTTTTCCCATCATACAAGGTGTGAGAGCATAATTGACGAAAATGTTTGGATGCAGTCTAAAGCTTTATATTGCACCTTGTATATCCTACATCAGCATCACATCACACCAGCTCAGTGGTGTGATACAGGGTTATTGGTACTTTGGTAGTCCCAACATAAGTTAAACATTTAGGGATCGTGGTAACAAGTGGTGCAAACACTCAATGTCGTATAACCTAATAAAACATTTTCTTTACCCAGCTGATTGCGGGCCTCTAAATGTGACAGTTTCAAAACAACCGTCAATATAATTTCAAACACATATGACGGTGGTAACAAGTAAATGAATGAATAAACCAGTCATAATGACTGCATGACATTTCAGCATATTCATTTAAGTTTCATTTGAGACAGCTATACGCATGCGCAAACTGGTTCCTGACCCGCGGGCTCTTCCGTGAACACACAGGAGATTCAGCATGCGAAAAGTATGACATCTATCTTGGTAACACATGCATAATCTTTGGCTAGGTGAGCCACAGACCTTCCGCTGGGGACGTTACCTACTCGGTTGTCGACTAACGACACAAAGAGCGGAAAACAACTGGAGACATTTTGTACAGTTTTCGTGGAAAAGTAACAGAGGAGTGCGTCAGTGTGTATTTGTTGTTGTTTAATGGTTAACACTGTTGTGTTAGCTATGCTACGTCCATTTAGCAGCGTGCACGCTTTTTGACTCTGTTGCGTAATGTGAGTGAGTGGTTTTACATAGTTAAGTCACACAATTGATGCACTCACCCGCGGATCCACCGGCAATAATCTGATGAGAAGCCTCTCGTAGCATGCTCTGTGGCTTTTGGGCTGTCATTTCTAGTGTTTGGGGTTTCCTATCAAAGAAAACATATGGGAGAAAACTGTTACAACTTATCTAACGTCACTTGTAGCCCGGCGTGAATCCTATCTCCACTCTACGGGTATTGTAAGACCGCGTGAACACCAAACCTACCTGTGTCTCTCCTGCTCTATGGTGAGGTGACTCGGTCCTATCTTGTCCCGCAGGCTTCAGTCTGCTCCCACAGCGACAGCCCACGCTGGTGAAAGCGCAGCAGTGATATCTCTCCGAGTGCTCTCACGAGCTAGGCTAGGCTAGGCTAGTATGGAATCAATTACCGCCACCAAACTGCTGGTTCACATTTACCCTCCCATTGCCTCACAGCCCAGAAGTGTTTCAGTATTGTAAACAAATAATGATAAACCATGACCCCCTCAGCGGAGATCAATGTGTGGTACACAGTCACATAATAAGTGCAAAGGTCATTTTATTTTCATAAATGTTAATTTATAGTGTAGCTTTGGCTGCGTCTACACTGATGCCTACAATGGGTTTATTACTCTGTATTGTACTGTACAGTTGCAACATTAAGGGTGGGTGGCGGGGGGGTTAAACCGGGATTACTTCTTGTTTCAGCAGGTCCCAGCATGTTACACACTCTGATTCATCAAATGAAACTTTGCTTAATTGCAACTTGAAATTTGTGTTTTGCAAGTCTCCATTAAAGATTAAAGAGAGCTTTTGTCAAAGAAAATAGTGCCAAAAGCCATCATAAGTTCCCATAGACCAGGCTGATGTTGTGAAATTGATTATTTGGTGTGGCCACCAGCACAAAACCTAAACACATCCAGCTGACATTCAGTCAAACATGAGAGGAGCAGCACAATTTTCATATCCGAGAAGCTCAAACCAGCAATTATTTGAAATGATTTTCTGCCAATAACCATTTTTCTGACAATGAAGTAATCAATTGTTTCCTGGTTTAGAATGAGGCTGCTTGATTTCAGTTATGAGGTTACAGTTGATTATGCCTCAAGAAATGTTTCTATTATTTTCAAGTCTGGAAGAGATAAAGTGTTTGAATAAAGGATATCAAATGTCTAAACATGTCTAAAAAGGGATTGTACAGAACATTTATATGCATCTGGTATGTAAATAATTTGCAAGACCGTTGTATTTGCCCTCTTAGGGGTAGCAGGCTTGCAGAACAGACATACAGTAAAGGAGGCCCCATGTTTGAAGCACATAGTGTTACTGTCCCCTGTCTCGACCCCGCTTATGTAATGTAAATCCTGTGTTTAAAAGAATTTTTACATTTCTTTAGCAGTCAGATGTGTGTGAGCACAGACATGTGAAATGTCACTGGGAGGATCAGTGGCATGGCTCAACACGTTTTTTCTAAATCATTAAAACAACCTGTAGGCTACATGCATGTGATCTGTGACGTCACAGACCTGTTACCTAAAAGTGATGTTTCAGTGGGTGTTTTACTCATTTTCAGCAGACCGTAGGGCTCGGTAGCTGAAACACAGCATCACAACAGGAAGAGTAATAAACAGTTAACAGGATAATTAAAGGGGCAGTTCACCTACAACACAACATTCCAAGACTCATTTTATGTGAGAGGTTAAGAGTTTTAACATGTCCATGTTTTGTGAATCAGTGAACTCCCCAAATATAATAAAGACAAGATGCTCTCATTGAGACAATTACACATACTGTTGTAAAAATGGTTTCTACTGATTTTCAGCACCTGCAATGAGTAGTTGATACTCAAAAAATCTTTACGTCTGCTTCTAGCAAGAATGAAATATTCAATTGTTATATCTTACAAGTGAAAGTTTGCTGCATATATACAGTACACGTTATAAAGTAATGTACTGGTAATTTACTGAAGTAAACTTTATACTTCTACTTTACTCAGAGACAAATATATTGCTAGATCCATGTGGTAGCAAAGGAAAAAACTCCACTAACCTTATCTGGTTATCTGTTACTTTTTGAGAAAAAAAATGAGATGTTAATATATGTATAATATAATATAATAATCACCATTATATAATATATTAGAAGTCACTCTGCTCAATGAGTGCTTTTGACATTTTAAATACTTTCTACTGATAATACTTGTGTACATTTACTCTGGTAACACTTTGAATTCAGGACTATTTGAGTATTTTGTTTCTGAATGCGAGTATTTTGAAACATGAATATTTTTACTTTTACAAGATGTCATTATGCTTTGATCAAGCTGTAATTTTCTATATTTTCTGATATCAAATCAAATCCACTCATGGAAAACAGATTGGTAGATTAATCAATAATGAAAAGAATTGCTACTTGCAGCCTGTATATTACAATCATATATGTCCCATGAAGTAAAGATGCTTGTGAATTATTTTTCTGGAAGAAGTCTGAACACAAGAATCCTCATGGTTTAAAATAAGCTTCATGCACATTCATCCCTTTATGTTCTAGCCTAATATTGCTTTTCAAATCATGCCTCTTTCATAATTCATATAACATTCATAATGCCACAGTCAGCCAATAAAATACTGCTGAGGGCTTACAGTAAGGGAAACAAAATGCCCATCTATCCAACAACACTGGAATCCTTTACTTTAAATTCAGCTTGATTTAAGCTCATATAAAGCACGAGGCCTGAGCTGCATTGCACCATGGAAAAATCACAGAAGTTATTTTCTTTTTTGATGAGCAATGAAGGCACGCAGAAATTCAGCAGTGAGCCCTATAACGAGCTTTTCATTTTGTATGAGAGCAGCTATGGAACAACAAGGGCTTGAGACAAGCCATAAAAACGTGGGATTTACAGCATATATTTGGCAGGAAAATGCCATTACCACTTTGACCCCCTTGGATAAGAAAAAGCAGAACAGCTTCCATCCCAGCAACCTCAACTCTAGTAAAACATGCAGGCTGGGCAGGCTGTGTACAACCAGCCTAGAGGGTAAGTAGACATTATAGTTTATGGATGTGTTGAATGAATGAAGAAGTTTTTGAGTAATAGAATTGCATTATTTTCCAAGAGGAGCTTTGAGTAAAACACACATCTTTGTTACACTACCATGAACCCCGCATTTCTTTAAAAGATTATGCCGAAAGGTTTTAACCACAGCACAAGAAGATAGTATGATCTTGACTGACACATTCAAGAACAGACATTATTTTGAGACTTTCAAGTCTTGAAGTACTATAAAAATGTAACAATATTGCTTCCCCAAAAATGAGAATGCAAAAGATCAAGTAACTTTTGGTTTTCACAAGTTACATATTCTAAATATTCTGAAAACTTTGTGTCCTATATTATATGTATTAAGAATAATGCCACACACCAATTACACTCCTTTATAGTAATGCATTAAATTGAACTAGACTAGGTTTATACTTAGGTATATAATAAAAACCTGCAGTTGATGCTCATAGACAACACTCATGTTGTCATTCTGAGCAAACTGACGCTTTAACATGTCATCAGCGTCCTCAAACCATTTCATGTGTACTTACTTTCCACCAGGGTGAGAAATGAAATACATTAAATTAAGCTATAAGGAAAAGTAAGGGAAAAGACAGCCACTATAAACAACAAACACACAATTGTTGTACCGTTTCTTTTATTACACACACACATACAGCATAAAGACACCATCTTTCACATCTTTCAAACGTTTTGTAACACATTCTACAGATACAGCCACCAAACATACTCTGCTCTTAAATTACTCTGCTACAAAAAAGGAAACTAAGTCTTCCAAAATAAATGTGACAGATGTGGAAAACATTATTTTTTAAGCAAAAGCCAAGAAAAATGCTGGAAATAAAATAAATAACTAATATGGACATGAGCAAGACAGTGGTTTGTTCCAAAACAGTTCAAGTCTTTAAAATATTTTGGTAGCTCTTAAATTTGTCCTCTTCACTCGTTTGGCGATTTAACATGTATGACCTGATTGTGAACAAGCTATATGTCTTCAAGATTTCAGAGAAATATGTTTTTAGAAGATCATCAGAAAAACTTACCATACAAACACTTTGAACCGCTAAAACTTCACAGATGCATTAAAGATACAATATATCTGTTATATACTTTTTATAATCCATCCCTCTTACTGTGTACTTCAGTCACATTAGATTAAAAGCAGATTTAGGCCAAATTATTCACACATTTCACTTTTACTTGACTTGCTTTATGCTAGATAACTGAACTAAATATTAGGGCCCCATTAAAGCAAAAGAAAGGATTACGCATATTCCTTGAACTGGACTTTATTTACCTTCCATTTTAGGAAGAAAAACCAAGTTGAAGTTGTAACAAATAGTTTATGAAATGGTTAGTCTACTAATTTTGACAATCGTTTACATTTTAAACAAATATTCATGGGTACCTGTGACTCGAATGTGAAAACTTGTCCTCTTGTTTGATTTTTCAATAATATTAAACTTAATATCTCAAGGTCTGGATTGTTGGTAACATAAACAATATTTCACTTTCAGTCATTTTGTTAGCTCCTGAAAACATGATATTAGTTTCTATGTTCTCATCACTTAATAGAAAAAATAATCAACAAATTAATCTATATTAGAATAACTGTTCACTGCAGCTCTAAATTAGAGTAGTAATTCCATGGATTATATATAATTAAGAAACTAAAAACTATGAAACTGAAGTCTCACATGCCATATTAGTCCCTTTCTAATTGCACAGTACCTCATAAATGAATTTAACCTATTTCATTGTCAAGTATAAGTGATCATTTCATGTAAATATACAGTGACACACAACACTGTATTCCAGTCAGCCCAGCTCTCAGAAGGCAACAGCTTTGTTTTTGTGAAAGAAAAGGAGTCTGAGGTCTGAAAGACTGGAAATGTGGAAATGTGTGATGAGTGGCAACGGTCCTCACGACGCTGCTGTATTTCTAAAAATTATTCTAGTGTCCACGTTTAACAAGGACTTTGAATGTGACCTTACATCTAAAGAAAGCAGAGTTGAAATACTCATTTGTTGTAGAAATAAATAGTCTACGATGACTGATCCTGACATTTCTAAATATAAATCGTCATTAAAAATTTAACAAGAAAAAATAATCTAGTACCTGTTCTGTAAAAATGTAAAACCCAGACATGCAACCCTGCACACTCCATATTAATGCAGACTGCAGGTAACTGCTATCATCAAGCCTCCCTGTTGTCAAGCAGTCTTAGTTGCTTCACAGTAGTGTGGGGCCCTTGGTGGTGTAGTTCATTGCAGGGAAGTGTCTGCTGTCTACGTCCCAGTGGCCGAGGGGCTGGTGTGGGGCAGACGGGAGGCTGGGGTTCCAGTGGTTCATGTAGCTGGCCATGAGCAGAGTCAGCTCCAGTATCTGAGACAAGGGCAAAAACAGGTCAGATCGGAGCAAGATTAATGACTTTAACATAATGATATGATTGTGTTTCATTTGATTCCAGGGAGCTGGAGACGGTGAGTGGCTCACAGAAGATGTGAAAACCTGAGAAACCCAACTGATCTGCAATGAAGAATGAAGTTACTCTCATTAGCTTCACCCAGAGTAGTAATATGACTCTGAGTTAAAGCTCCATTGAGATTCAGCACATAAAATAAGAGAAACAACCTGGTTTCTCCATCGGTTCTCTGTTGTTGGTGTATATAAAAACAGGTGAATAAGTATAAGTCATCACTCTTCTTTTCCCTCCCTTATCTTCAGAGCACTCAATCCATCAGCCCACATTTCCGTTACGCCTCAGCTGCTGGTGTCTTAGATCAGTGGTTCCCAGGACATATCCAGGCCCTATCAGATGAACTCAAATCACCCTTCATCAACACCACCTGTTATGTTCTAGACGTGTTCATTTGAATATATGTTAAATTAGGTGTTATTTGACAGTGTTAACTATGCAAACATGGATATCAGCATTTTTTGTTCAAATCTGGCTTTAGCATTTTTAACTATTTTTATACTTTTCAGTTAATTTCTTTTCTTTGTTCTCATTTCTTTTAGCAAACTTTGTAGCTATTATTTATTATATATAATTCAATTCAATTTTGCATCTGTATGTGTTACTTTTTGCAAACTACATCCATTCCTCTTAGCTAACTATGTAGTCTATTATTTTCAAATATTGTTTCTTCAGCTTTATGGTAAATATTTGAACTTTTGTGTTTATTACTTTTTTAAACTTCTCTGCACACTTGCTAACTGATTTTCCTGAAACTGTGAGAGCAGGTTGTGATTAGGTCAGAGTTGACTTTATATGTGAATATATATTTTCTAATCAAAAGTTGAAAACTTGAACTGCTTGACCACCTAGTAACTGAAAAACTATCCCCTGTGGTACAAGAATGAGTATCATGGTATTGGGAGTCCTGCTTTAGTCCAACTAAACAAAATGACATGTGACTGTCTCACACGAGGACATAAAACAGAATCGGTAATCAGACTTGACATTCGTGCAGATGTACTCATGTCACTTACCTTTGGTTTAGCCATTGCAAATACCAGCTTCTCCACGTTCTTCTTCCCGACTCCTGGCTCCATCTGCTGGCTCGTGACCACCATGAAATCATCACGGCAACCACCAAACGTAATCACAGACTGGTAGGAATATGTGACCAGTGTGTGCTGAAAAATGAAAGCATTGCCAGTGTGAAACGTGCAGAGAAACGGATATAAACAGGGAGCAAGTTCCAATTTTATTGCTGCCCCCGAAATAGAGTGTGGTATTCATTTGGGAAATGATTTTGGTTTCTGCTTTTTTGAAGGGCAAATTGAGTGTGAAGAAGCGTGACATAATTTCCAGTAACCTCTTGTGATTCTCACTTTGTTTTTCTCTCCGACTCTCTGAAGGCGCATGAGCAATGCTGCCCGCCAAACCAGGAATGAAATGGATCAACATAGGCTGCTGAAAATTACAGAGCTCAAGCTAACATAGTTTACATGCTGGAACTGCTGTCTGTCAGGGTCAAGAATGTCAAAGCGGCGGCTGGCCATTTTATTTTGCTGTACATTTCTGATGTCTAAAACACCACAGAATAAATGTCCTTCCCAACTAGTGGGTTGACAAAGTTCTGAAGCTGTGGCTCGGCCAGCTGAGCACTGCTTGTTGTAAAAGGGAATCTCACTTCTTGAGCTACAAACTGAAGCAGACGGAGATGTAAAAACTTTTCTAATTTCTAAAACATAACAAATTAACTGGTCACCACTATCTGTTTCAACGATTTATTTAACAACACAGGACAGAGATTGCGCTAATGGAGGTATTTACCCTACACAGTTTAGAACTCACCATTGTGTAGTCCAGCACACACAATCCGTCCTCATTGACCGCCAGCCACACCTGGCTCTGTTCAACAGGTGAGGGTGGGACAGGCTGTGGACAGGGCAAACACAGACAGGTCATGTTACAGATGTAATCCATCCCAGTAAACATTACAGCATCCTCTTTGGTTCTTCTTCAGGGTCTCAAACTGGTTCAACCTGTGCTTGAAATGCTGGTGGGTAGCAACATTAAAGTTCAAGCCACATGAAAAGTGTGTTTTTACTTTAGATGAAAGGTAACATTTGTATGGCGAGAGCAGGCTTGTTTCCAGAAAGATTTTAAAGCGAGGACTTTTGACATGTAGAACAAACGGACTGAATTTATACCTTGGCGCTGAAGAGTTTGGCTCCAAACAGGGGCCATTTCCGAGCCACAGTTAGGTATATTCTCACACACTCGGATGCACTGCACCCACGTAGCATAGACCACTTAGTGGTCAGGCGCTCAGTAAGATCTCTGAAAGGCGAAAAGGATTATGTCTGTAAGACAGTTTTTTGCAGGGGGATATTGCAAAATGTATCAAATAAATCAGTCAGAGGACACTAGGTTCTGATGTTGATGTATTTGTTTGGGCAGCAGCACTGGCTGTTTTACTTGAGCTGCTCTGAGCTGCAGTCCTGTTTGTAGCGTTTGGGGTAGAAGCGCTCTAAAGCCTGCAGGAGAATCAGCTGAGATTTAGGCTGAGGAGAACCAGTAGGAGAGGCGGCAGGCGGTCTTTCCAAATCACCATGTTCAACCTGGAAGATGGAAAATAACATACAGAGAGAGTTAGAAAGAAGATCAGGATTTTAAAACAAAGTCTTTTAGTCCAATGAGTGTGATTTCAGTCTATATTGTATCTTGATGTAAATGTTACCAACCTGTGCCATGAGGGCAGCCACCTCAAGAGCCAGCTCTTTGTTCACAGGGAAGTGGCCTTGCTGAACTTCATCATTCACCTGGAATGCCAGCAGGAGGCGTTCTCGCTCCGTCTCACCTTTCACCTGAGACCTGAAACACAACCTGTACAACAACAAATGAACAAAAGGTTGTCTTTAAACTAGCTCTCCCAAGACTTAGAAAAATTCCTGTTAAAAGTAAGAATAGAACACGTATCACATCACCAACTTTTATTGTGTACTCTATTTACTTTTAAAAGGCCTTTTCTTCAGATCACTGTTTGTGACCACATAATAAAAGATGTTGTATGCGTGTGAGTTGCACCCAGATGTGACAATAGAAATCCTACCTGTTTTTATATGTCAGGCGGACGATCCGTGTCCCCTCATTTTTCCCAGGATGCAGCTCCTTTAGGGCCTGCTCCCACTTGGAAATGACATCACAGATCTGGCAAAAGGGATAGAAGTCAGTCTCCAGTCAGACATATGGAAGCGCTTATCTTATTCATGGTTCTGTCAGCAGGTGGCAGTATCTACAGCGGGAGAGAAAGATGCTTTCTGCATTCAAAATCAACTACTACGCTAGCATAGCAGTATGTAGAGATTTGTCTGAAATGAAGCATGTTGTATGCAAAAAACAGCAGAATCTGAGGTATATGAAAATACCTGTCATATTGATTTGGAAAAAATCCCCAGTTTTCATCCAACCAGTCTACCTCACCTACTGTATTTTGTCTCCAAACTTTATTCAGTAATTCATACAATGGTTCAACACATGGAGTGAACATGTTTAAGATATTTCACTGTCTAAAAATCATAGTAAAGTAAATTAACTTCAACAACATGTCAAAAACAAAAATCCTCCTGGGACTGAAAAACAACTTGGGTAAATCTATATTTTCTTTGGGGAAGCCTGGTGTCACATACTGCAAAATAAATCCATTTAACATACTGCACAAGACTATAAACAGCAGTATTTACTGCACATGTCTTTGTGGGAGTATATGGTAGATGGTTCTGAATACAGCCAATAATCTGTTCAAAGACGTACAGTGTACTGTGTTAGAGACAGTTATCAATGCAGTCTGTTCTCTGTCTCTCTGTGGGCTGGTTAAACATAATGAAACAGTTTCAGCAACCAGAATGAAAATTAAGTTGAAGCACCTCTTTTATCCTGATTGTGTGTGATTAAATTACAGAGGAAGGCTATGATATGCTTGAGTATGACTGCATTAAAAAATGAAAAAGGCACCAAGAATGTTTGGTCAGCCTTAATTTGTCAAAATAGTCTTTTACTAGCCACTACTGAGCCTTTACACAACATGGGACAAATTTGAATAAATGCACCACAAAACCCTCAGTGGTGTATAGAGGGTTTCTTCCATCCACTTATGTTCATTGACCCGCAGTCTTACCTTGGCAGACGGCTGCAGGCAGTGCTCCAGGTCTTTGCCAGATGGATCATCAGTGAAGAGGGCAAACCCGGAGAGCTGAGGCTTCCTCACGCCAATCCTCTGGTTCAGCGTATTGAGGAACTCCTCCACCGTGGTGGAGCCGTCAAAACCCACCACCTACGTGAGGAAACAAAGGACACGTTTCACTCTCCTTGATGTGAAGCAGGGGAAACCAAATCAAGCCAATATCATTTGGTGCAGATGTACTGTTCACTGCAGCTGCAAGAGGGAGTTAAAACAGCTGTGTTGTTCCAGGTACCAGTGAGGTGATCCAGAAAGTCCAGATTGTCTAATAGATTCATGACTTTAGAAAGCTTAATGGCACCTGAACACATTGTGCTCAGTCAGGACAATCCCAAGTTAAACACTAGAAACACAGTGATCACGTCAAAACATTATCCTCCTGAAATTTCACTGACAAACGCAGCACCTTGCAAAATGAAGCTGTGTTGCATTAGGAAGAAAATTTGAGCCAGGTCCTTTTTTTTTCCCCAAATGTCTCTGCATTCAGCTGTAGGTGGCAACATCAACATGTCCTCACGTCTGCAGGTAGAAACTGCTGCTGCTATTATGCTGCTATATCTCCCTATGGGTGGTGCAGGTTAGATTGTTTAGAACTGGCCCAGAAAACATGAACTGGCTCCTTCTTAAGATGTTAGACAAGATTATCACACATCTTAACTCAGAATTATATGTCATTTAGACAGTGTGTTACCTGGTAGGTGTTGTTCATGAAGTGGACTGGGATGCTGAATGGCAGTGAATGGTGGTAAGGGTTTCTCAGCAGGATGGACACGATCTCCATACGTGAAGGTTTGGCTTCCCGCTCGCCATTCTGCAGTGTTCGCTCCACAGATCTCTGGCAGTACACTGCATACTTCCCTACCTCACTCCTGTGAAAGAAAAGGGATGAACGCCTAAAAGCTCCTTCAGGACTGTTTCAACTTACTTTGGAGTTTTTCTGGCACACTTGAAAGGACTCTTAAAGCACCTCACCTGGGATCAGCATTGCGTTGCAGGTACTGCCTTAAGTACCAGAGGAAATGTTGTTGAGGGAGGAAAAGAGCCACACACAGAGACAACAGCTGCCAGCACTACAGGAAGAGGTAGTAAAAATGATACTAAAACAGTAAAAAATAAAAAATGTGTAAATGATTAAAAGTAGAAATGAAGCAACCACTTTTTCTCTCGCGTACATCTGTTTGGTCTTTATTATGTACTGGGCTTACCTGTGTGAGGGAGTAGTTGTGTGGCGTCCGGCGGTTGGTCTGCTTGATGAGCTGACAATACATTTCATTTTGCAGCTCCGGATGGGTCAGGCACACTTGCAAAGCATTCTGGGCCAGCGAGGTGTGATAATCAACAGATGGGGACTCGACCAGCACGTTGATGAAGAGCTGACAGGACTGCAGAGAGGAAAGGACTTTATAGTATTTCAAATCTGATACTTAGTTCCTTTGCAGTACCAGCAGGTGGAGGCAAACACAATCAGGAAAATCCCATTTTAAATTAATCTTAACAGAACAGATGATGATATTATTCCAATATAAAGAAAGAGGAAAATATCAAAAAGAGGTGGAATGAGGTCAGGAAGAGTCCAAATGTGCCTGTCATTATTTTTTTGGAGCAAGTTCGTTCTCATCCACTGGGACAGTTAAAGACAAAGAACCAATTTAACAGTTTTCATCAGTCTTGTCAGACTCATTAATACTTCAAACACATGAAGTAGAGCTTGAAAAGCGTGTCACTTCCATTCATCCGAGTTCTTTGTGTGTGTTTGGGACTGTTTTTTAAGGCTGGCTGGTCAAAGAGAGCCGATCCATTCAAGTTTCAATCCTGTAGCGTAGTGGCTAGGGCTGTGAAGCATGAGTTGGGGATTGGCGGGGGCTTCAGGGTGGGCGCAGTGAAGGCCGCAGAGTTGAAAAGAGAGGAAAAGGATCTGCCATCCTCCTACAAGGTCGCTGCTCAGTTCTGATCCCATTTCTCCTCCCCCATCCTGTGGCTTCCATATCCATTGCTGCCACTCTCTGAAGGCCCTGACCTCCCCTGTCTCCTCTTTAAAGGAGCTCCTTTCACACCGGCTGTAAACCAGAGGAACGCTTAGCCTCAATCAGAGCAGATAATCAAGACCATTATCTCTCTTCCACACTTTTAATGAGCTGGGGCCCTCGTCCTCGAGCCTTTGATCTGGTTTAGAGGCAGGCAGTTGGAGAAAAGGAGGGCTGCAGAGCGCATCCAGGAGTAGGAGGGGATAATGGGAGCTATGGTTTAGACAAACTGGAGTAGGATGGATGATGCCTTGAACAGACCCTTGCAGTGAGAACCAGACAGAAAAGGAATTTAGAGAAAGGGATGAAAGGAAGAGGAGAAAAGCAAGTGGAAGGGAACAAAAGAGACAGAAGGATGAGTGAGAGGTGGAGAGACTAACCTTGAAAAGCTTGAGAGCTTCAGTCTGCAGAGCTTCGGAGGGCAGAGTGGTGAGAGGCGAGTGCAGACCCTCCTTACAGAAGCTCAAGGCCTCGCTCTTCCACAAGGCACATTCTGGGAAAAGAAGGAGAAATGCACACATGCGGGCGCGCACACACACGCACACAAACCCCACACGCAGACAAACATAAAGATTGAGTTTCAAAGCTGTAATGACTCAACAGCTGACATAAATTCACACATGGCGCTCCGGTCATAATCACAGGCTGCAGTCCGGATCAAAATAACACTTAATATGCTACTGCGTAAATTAGGCCTTAAGCCTCTCCGGTACGTGTCCAAGTGTCACAAATATACTTCCAAGTGTTGTTAACAAAGAAAAAGCAGTGTTAAAAATCAAATATTTTTCAGTCACTGCAGTCTGTAACATGTCTAAATTACTTTTTGTACGTTTTGTGTCATGTTAATTGCAGAGCTTCGCCTGAGGACACTTAAGGTTAGCGTTTGATTGGTTTTAGTGATCGATGGTTAAAAAACACAGATATACAAAGGTTGGATGGTCAGATCTAGGACCAAATATTCATACTGTTTCCTAAACCATACTACCATTTGAGACACAGGAACATGTTTTGACCCTTTTATTTCTCACAATAATGAAATATATTAAACCACTCAATACACAAGTGTTAAATAAGAGGCACTGCACACTTTAAAAAGAGAAATGGCTTCTGATTCAAACAAAAAAAAAAAATCTGATAAATTAAATGACATACACCAATTTCAATACTAAAATACAAAAATTTACTTCACATATTTTGGCTAATGTTCACCTTGATACCCAGCTAGATAAAGAACTCAGTTCTCTGATAAAATTTTACTCCTGGCAGTTTAGAGACGGCTTAAAACAGCATCTGGACTTTCATGCTGGGAAAAAGAATTTGAATTATTGACTTGCACTGAACCTGGATTTTAATGAAAACAATCAATATATTGATACTGTTTATTGACAAACTTTGCTGTTTGATAGAGATTTCTTACCCGGGTCTCCTTCTGCATCAAGGAGTTTACCGATGAGCTGCTCGTACTCTGTGCCCACTTTGAAGGTTGCACTGCTGCCCGCTGCCACTGTCAGGTGATACAGCCACGTATCCTGTGTAAAAACATAACCATTCGTGTAAAGACAGAAAATCATGATCAAATCGTCTTTGAATACTTTCCCTGAGTATAAATTGCAGTTTTATCACAACATTGCTTTTTCCAGTACCTTCTCCTGCTTGGTGCCAATGAGCAGGTATGTGGGACTCTGGTCTCTTGGTTGGACCACTAAGGTGCAATGGGAGGACAGGAAACCTCGACTGCCTGTCTCATAGTCCTCATCTGAATCACAGGAGCGATCCACTTCCTGCACAGAGGCCTCCCGCATCTGCAGCTGCCCCAGAGGCAACTAAGACAAAAAGGACAGAATATGTAAACAAGGAATCAAACAAAGCATGGTAATGAGTATAAGACATGAGAGATTTAAGTGAGTTTGCTTAAATAAACACACTAAATTGACTTAATTACACCTTCTTTTTCTGGTCAAAGGACCTACCATTTATTTGTCGAAAGTCTATTATTTGGTCAAGATTAAGAATACCGCTAATAATCACTAACAAAAGAGTAAATTAAAAGCAGGCGAGGGCATGTTAGGAGAAGGCAAAGACCAGTTTTTATGAACCTTGTCTTCTTGATTACGATAGTAGTAGAAGACTTTTCCAACCAAAGAACACCACACCAGCTTAGAGTGTCCATGCTTGACCTGGAATGAGAAGAAAATGGCATAGAAAGTATGAGGAATGTGTCAGGACCCAGACTATCAGAAGTATATATGTGTACATTTTTGGGTATTCTTTTAAAGTCAGACCAAAGAAGTTTTTAAATGCTCGGCAGATGGTAGAGAATTTCTACATCTGACCAGCAGATGTCCCAGGAGTGTGTAGGCATGTCTGCAAATCATTTAGGAGCAACGTCAGTGACTTAAATAATAGTTTGAACATAAATAAAGTGACAACTGTCTCAGGACAAACGTAAACAGTCCAGCTACACTCTGTTTTCTGCATTAAACTTCATTTTAAGCAGGTATGCAGCTGCAGACGATAGTTAAACGTCACTTTCTATGACAGATTTCTTTCAGAGAGTTTTAGAAATGTGAATAAAGCAATGATGTCACTGGAGGATGCTGTTAACACGAAGCCAGCTGTGCATCCCTCAGGAGGGGTCGCCAGGGTTAACTGTGCTAAGAGGCAGAACAGCCCTTGGCTGAACTGAGATCACGTCATAACCAGCAGATCAAAGACAACTCTCAGGAAGGGATCGGAGGGTTGGTGAGAGGACGTGGCCTCGATCATCTCTGCTTGAGGCTGTCAGTCATCTGTCAGAGACCTGTCACACACGCCTTACACGTGTTTGCCTGTCTTCACTCCACCAAGGCACAGGCCTGGGCTACAGAAAGGCAGGGAAAAGAGGAGGGTGGAAGGGAAACGAGAGCTCAAGCATTCCAGCAGATCAGGCCTCACAGCCGTGTCCCAACGTGCTCTGTCAAACCTTCCCCACCCCAGTGACAGACACTTCTATATCTGTCTGAAAGACCATGTTAAGCCGGAAAATGAGTTATTTCTGGCATCCTCTCAAGGGAGAAAGCCTGACTACTCTTTACCTTTTGAAACTATGCAATGGAAGTGGAGTGGGGAAGTAATTTGTAAAAAGATCCTTCACCCAGAATAACTTGCCAATTCAAAACCTCAAAAAAATACTATAATTACAGTGACTACAAACAAGTATACATTACAAGTTTTATCATTGCTACATGATTGTGTTAAGTCCAACTGGATGTAAGACAAATTTGATCGAACAGTTTTAACAACAGGGATAATTTATTGATCACTTAAGTCATTTTTCAAGCAAAAATACTAAAACCACACAAAAAAATAACACCTAGTGTTTTTTCTCAAATAAAATAAACATTTGCGGTTGTTTCTTTGTTTACGGATAGCAAACTCAATACATTTTTTTGTTTTTAACTATTGGTCAGGTCAAGCAAGCAGTTTTAATATATCAAATCTCCTCTCCATCTCCTTTCCCTTCTCTCTTATTTTTCTTGCAGGCTAGCTGGCAGGATTGTTTGCTAGCAGTACCTTCATAATTAGCTTGAAGACACCAATGTGGCATGATTCTTATTATCTAATCCTTGAGGAAAACCCAGATTCCAGGGGCTTCAACTGCTATAATTTGACTTCAGTCTTCTTACCTTTGTAAGCCAGCCTCTCACAGTGGGCTTTGCGGTGGTCTCCACAGTAACTGGGCTGCTGGCCTGGACTTTGAGTATGTTCTGCAGAACCCTGATCCACTCCTCCAGGATGTTAGGTGAATCAGCAGTCAGATAGAAGGTCTTCTTCTCTGTAATCAACTGATTAGACGAAAAAAGAGGGAAATATGGGAAAAATGCTAAGCCAGGCCGACTGAGATAGCATCATTGTGTCAGAGGAGATCAGAATCAGTCTGTGAAGAGCCAGGAAAACATTCCAGGCCAATAGTATACCTGATGTCATTTTAAGCTGCTTCTCTGGTTTGCAGCAGTAAAGCTCTACTGGGATGCTGGGCTATATTAGAGTGCATGTCCTTTAACAACTGTCTTCGTCTAAGTTTTGCGTTCATGCCACAGCCTTTAAACTGTAGATCTATAAAAACCGAACTACGTCTCTCATCATCTCTTTGCATAGGCTGTGAAAGTGTGCAGTGTAAATCATACTCTCCTTCTCTTGGAGTAGTCTCACATAAAGTTAAGGATTATTACCTAAGATGCTTTACTTACTTGAAATGTTTGTGCTCCTTCTCCACGAACTATACGACACGACGTATTCAGCTCAATCTGACCCTGAGGTTTCCTGATCACGTCACTCTGAATGCGCGCGCGCACACACACACACACACACACACACACACACACACACACACACACACACACACAGACACGAATCTTAATTTCTGTCCAAAGTGATCTTATCAATAATCATGAATGCCATGACAAAGCTTCTAACATCAGTACTCATGTAAGCACTGATGCACATATTTTGCAATTTACACTGACAATATTGCTAGTGATGAGTGGTTAAGATGGTACTTAAGCCTTCAACGTCAGCCGTCTTGCACGTAAACACACAAAATTTTGAAATATTCGGGCAATGTTTTCTGTGAGGATAGCAAAACCTTAGAAGGAAGCAGGCAGGCAGGCTCTCAGCGAGACACACTCACAGGAGATTTGTAGTAGAGGATCTCTCCATTCCTCAGGATGAACCAGCGACGTTTCCAGGCTTTCACCTGACTGCCCATCTTCAGCAGGTACCCAGACTTCTCCAGCATCTCCTACAGACACAAATAGCACTGGAATCATTTACACAATAGATTTGTCACGCTGCACTTGACTAAATTTACTTGTTATGATGTTGCTAGATTTTCTTTGAGTCAGTTTAAACTGGAAAATTATTAATTTTGCGGCCATCTTCTTCCTAATTTTCAAGGACTGAGTTGACAGCTGCAGGTCTCCGTTGTAAAATGCAGAACTCCACTCACAGGCCCAGTGCTCTCGCAAGAATAAGACGAGGTCCGCTGCACTTTATGTTCTGGTTCTGAGTAGTCACTGTCCAGAGAGTAGGCATCAGGAGGAATTGCGTAATCACTCTCTGAGCTGATGGAGGACATGGACACACCTGGGAAAACAAGACGAACAAGCAACGAGTTATTCAAGACAACAGGATCTTAAATGGAAAATCAAGACGCTGAGATTACTATTAGATATCAACGGTACATGATGCTCAGTGTATTCCAGCAGTTGTTTTGCATAGAGTTAAAGTGGTGGATCTTTGTAGCCACTGTGTGCTGTATTTTACTTTCCTTTAAGCTGTATGATCTACTTCTAGTTTAGTTCATGATTAAAACATGTACTTTCCATACAAACAAAGCAGCTTCTTGCAGCTGAATTCCATTCTGCTGAGCTGCTGCTGTTTGGGCAGAACGATGCTCTTCCTAATATTCTTAATGTTTTTTTTCTTTAAGGCTGTGTTTTACTTAGAAGCAAATTTGTTGCTGTACAACATGCAGCACCTTGCAACAGAGTTTTTTCCTTGTCCCTGAGATGATGATGACATTTTAGAGGTACATTGTTTTCGCTGTCCTATATGCACGGTTATCTGAAATCCTCACCTCTCTTGACAGCACGTGGACTCCCAGGGATGCTGCTCTTCCTGTCAGGGCTCAGGATTGAGGTCCGTAAACTGGCCAAAGAGCTGCTGTCATCCTCAGACCCAGAGTCATCATCGGGCAGAGGTACACTGCTGATCTGAGTGGCTTTCTGAAGTACAGAATTGAAAGAGGGTACAGTAGGGTTAAACGTGTAATGTTACTATAGATGAAAACTGGTATGATTTTTAAAAGACAGAAGAAACTGACAGGCTTCAAGCCTTACACACGCCCAGCTGTACTGTAAATCTTCAAAATACTATGTATCATATATATCACTCACCCCTTTCAGTGTGGTATAGACTGGTACATTAATATTCTTATAGATCAACTGAGCGAACGGACCTGCCGATGGATACTGGGGTAAGTTGGTCCCTGCAACATACACAGGAAAGCATTTATTTAAACTGTATTGTTTATCGTGTATTTTTTTTATTGACAGGTACACATCATGGCAATGACACATACATACACATACACAATAAGTGTAACAGTGGCAGTGCGCGAAGTGAAGAGTCATTAGGTATGTAAACTCACTCCATAATGTCAGTTACATGCCATGGCTTTAAGTTAAACTAATATTAACCAACCAATATATAAGATAATTTAAAAAAATACTAAATAAAAAAAAAATCATTCATGAAAACATCACTGATAAATCATTTAAAGACTTTTCAGCCTTTTTTATTTACTTACAGCAGGGGAGGAAATTCCAAAATTCCAAAATCTTAAATTAAAATAAGAAGTCTGAATAATTGCAAATTGAAAAAGATAGTGCCTTAAGTCATAAAATAGATATACAATGAACACGCACATTTACAGCAGGACTACATGTTTCTTAAAAACCCACTGGCAAGAAAAACATTAAACAGTCTTGAGCTAAAACAAAATACAACTGGTCCATGGTATTAATTTTACCAGAGATCAAAATGTTCCAACAACAGATGCACCTCAAGGCACAAACATGAGAGGAAGCTGAATAAGCTGAGCAAGCTATGACTTAATCCACAACAGCCGCTTGGCAGTCAGCTCCATGTACCTGGCAGTGAGGATATTCAAGAGTCAGAGTGCTGTCAAACCTCACTGTCTGCATCCTGACAAAATGGATGATGTCGGGACGGAAAGCAGAGCAGTAATTACACCCAGACCACGTCCTTTCATCGCTGCTGATTAAAAAGCAGTCATTCCCACAGCTCCGCTAACCCCCCCATCCTATGCTCTTCCTAACAAAAAAGAAGGGGGGGGGGTTAACAGCCTGCCGATGAGGAGCCCACACCTGTGCAGGTGTGTGGAGCCTCAGGCCAGAGGAAGTGACATCAAAGGCAGCAATGACAGATCCAAACTAACTACACACAACCACAGTAGCTTGAGAATCAGCTGAATGACATGTCACTTCACAGTGCCGACATGTCTCCCACACCACCCAGGCTCATGGCACACACACACAGACAGACAGACAAGCACACACACAGGCTTAGACACTGTGTTGCTGCCCTAGTAGGGTTTTTGGTTGCAGGGGACTCACCTCGCCCAGGGCCCCTGGCTCCAGGACTGGCCTCTGATACTCTCATTCCTGACTTTGCTACAGCGTAGATTCGACTCTCCTGCAGAGATTGACAAAAGTCAGGAACATTCCTTTTCCCTTCACTTAAAACACTCATGCTGGGTGTCTCAGACTTTGGGCTAAGCTACGCTAAATGGATATCTAACTCTTAGCAAGACTGCAAATGGCAGTTTCTCCTAAAATGTCAAAATATTCCTTGGACAGTAACTAAAACTAAAAACACTAAATAAATAAATCTAATTGAGCTGCTCATGCTTGCAGGGAAGATTGAACAGCATAAAATAATACAGAAGTCATGCTGAATTGAACTGATAATACTAATAGCACATACCCATGAAGGGAAACGGTGTAAAGGAGGCGTCGGTGGTTTCAGAACCTCTGGATCCAGACGCTCCAATTCCTCTGCAAGTCCAACAAATGAGACTCCGTCCCGGGATGGCTCCTCAGACCCCGACCCCTCCACTACCCCGTCCATGCTGTCAGGAAGCCCATCATCAATGTCTGTTTCTTCCACAACCTGTGAGAAGGGCAAGGTGGCAGTACCTGTGCTCTTGAGGGTGGAGGAAGTAGAGGATGGGGTCATAATGTCTATGTTAACGTTGAGGTGGTGAAGTCTGTCCAGACTGGGCTGCGGCTGGCTGTAATGCTTCTTCACCAGCTGGATACTGTCTCTCGGGGTGAGTGGAGTTCGTACCTTGGGTAACGTCATGCTGGTGCCTGACTGGTGAATGGGAGGATTAGGGAAGGGGTTGTTGGTGGAGGGGGAACGTGACAGGAGCGGGCTCTTGGGTGTCAATCTGATGGTGGACTCTGGTGAGCTTGGTCCGTGGGCCATTTCGTAGGTTGAAGATGAAGACGAAGATGACGAGGATGAGTGAAGGCACTGAGAGCGGAACTTGCTATTGAGCTCATCAGAGGAGTTGTCTCTGTCAGAGCCCGTTGATTGACACTCTGGGCCCACTGGGAGGTCTGGACCACTGATGGAGACAGGGCTGCTGGGACCCTCCCTGCTCCAACCCTGAGAGAGAGCATCGTGGGCTGCCAAGTCACTGAAACAAATCCCTTTACTGGAGAGGTCAGGGGTCCTTTTCACATCTGAAGAGACAGATTAATATGATTTGAGAAAGGACCAATACCATAGAGGAAGTGATATTAGAGGAATACACGAGGTCTGTTTAATAATGTAGACGGACTTGAACAAAACCTTTGAGAACCTATGATGAACCATGGAAAAGTCATTTAAAAAGTCTTTATATAGTACAAATCCTTCTAGGGCTTCCTATCTGTCCACCACTACCAGTTTGGTTCCAGTCTTGTGATCAGTCACACTTAAAAAAGAAGCGTCCTGTACCCATCCCAGGATAATATACAGTAAGCACACCTGTTGGCGAAGTCTTGATATTAGGGGCAGCTCCACGGGGACCCGTCTGTCTCCAGCTGTCATCTTGGGCAGGTGGTGTGCCGGGGCAGCTGGGAGGAAACAGCGGACTGCTGGGCACCAGGTGGGTATCCATTACAGGGGAAGTGGCAGGGGATCCAGAGGATGCAGGTTTCTCTAAGAGAGCTGGAGAGGAAAGACAACACCTGTAACTCATCCTCTTTCCCACTGGAGCTCTGAGAGGAAATATACATACACAATAATATATAAAAATAGATATCATAGCTTGTACATTGGCTTATCTATTACATTTAATGTTATTTGATCAAGTTTCTTGTCTGTCACAACATAACATTTTGTGAAGTTATGATAAACTAATAATAAAATACTAATAATTATGTTATATTGTATACCATTGCAACCCAAACATATACATGTGCGTAGAGCAGTATTCACCTTGCAGTTTGTCCTGCAGCAAAATTATCTGCTCTGTCTGCTTCAGGTTGGCCATTTTCAGCTGCTGGTTCTCTTGCTCCATCTGCAACAAAGCACATGTATTTATTAATGAAAAACCTATACACTGTATCTAACCTATACAAAGGTTATACTGAAACATATAAAGCTGATATTGTGATTTGAATTTTGAAGTAAGGGTCTCTTAAAACTGCTTAAGCACAGCGATACATGGGACATCATTTCTAGAGAAGCATTCCTACATAGCCTGACCATTTGTAAGTGTACCAACAGATGTAGATAATACACTTTTAACCAGAAGCATGCCTTGTAGCCACAGATAACGTCTCTCAGCAGGGTGAGGGCTTTCCCAGAGGCTTTTACTTCAGAAAGAGGTGTATCCATACATGTGTGGGCTTACCTCTCTAAGCTTAAAGGTGACCCAGTCTTTAATCTTGGCAGCCTTCTCCTCAATAATTTTTGCCTCCTGGGCTCTGACTAAGATCTGTAGTCAGAGAAAACAGGGTTTGTGGATTATTTCAGACTACATTTTATGAACATAAATGGACATTTCTATTCTTATATCTGATGGTGCTGTCCATACCTGTTTTTCCAGCTGCATCTCTAATCTCTTTATCACAGCATCTTTCTCTTGAACCTGAGTGGTCAGGTCTTGATACTTTCTGTACAATGAGCTCTCTGATTCGCTGGTTTGTATGTTTGCAGACTTCAGCTTTTCTTCCATGACATGGATCTGAAATGCATAATTAAAGCAGTGAACATACTAGCACGGCCAAAAGACAGCTCAAATTTGCATGGTTTGTTTCATTTTGATGGGCACCAGACAAAGCCAAGAGGAAAACACTGAGGATACTTTTGCCAACTCCGACAAGAAAAAAAACCCTTTCTAAGCCCTAAGGTATGTCATGTTTTTAAGTAAAGGGCACTGTTAAATTACCACCTACGGAAACACCTGGAGCCGATAGTAATGACAGCAAATCTGAGATTAAACACAACAAGAGAGGGAGCGAGAGAGTATGTGTCACGTAGTGTATGAGGTTTCATATGCTTAAACCACACTCTCCTTTTGTTAAGTCCCATCAAAGGTTGACTCCTACTTAGTGGTTACAAGTCCTGACTGTGGGTTTTTATGATCCCAATTTTAGGATTTCTTCTCAACGTTGAGCATTGTTCATACAGTTCTTGATCTTGAAAACTAAAGGTCCACTTTCTACCTTTTTCCAGAGCTTTCAACCACAAATCTCGGCAGATGGACTTTCTCAGTTTTGCACAAATACAGACAAACTCTCAGTGCCCTGAACCTGACAGTTAAATGTCGGGATTAAGGTTAGTAAATGGACCCTGAGTTAAGTTCCTTGATCCCCTTGTTAAATCCCTTAATTTTTGAAAGGTGCAATAAACTGTAAATACAAATTAAAACTTTCAGTAAAAAGAAACCTTTTGTTTTAGTGATAGTGAATGTTACACAATTCGCAATGGGAGAGCTGCATATTTCCACTATGCAAAGCTTCAAAGCATCAACAAGCAAATTCAGACTCAAAAGAAACAAAAGCTAGTTGTTGATGCCCTCCCAGAAGCTTTATGCATGTTCAAAGAGCTCTGGTGCTTAGGGAAATAATACTGCTGTTTGCCGTCATGCGTATGGCTAATTTGAGGGGTTGTTGAAAACCTGTGGGATCATATAACTGTTGTGTTTCTTGTCCTATTGGACTTTAAGTTTTTAAAAAAGCCGAAATATCCTTTACTATTTTACAAGCTGTAGTCACAAGGACGAGCAGTGGCCCTCTACCTGTTTCTCAGCACTTTCAGCCCGCTGGTCTGCCTCTGTCACCCTCTGCTCCAGCTCCTGCATCTGGAATAGAGACAAAAGAGGTTACAATGGCTCTGAGGGCACGGCATTCAATCCTCAAGAGTTACACCTCATTTAAAGACAAAAAATACCTACTGCTCAGAACCACAAAAGGTCCTACAAGACCACCAAGCCAAAAGTCTGCCTACACTAGCACTCAGCTGCAGACACACTTAATCCTTCATAATCACTATTGCCATAGGGAAGACATTTAAAGATGAATGTGGTGGAAAGCTTTTACAGATCACCTGTGTCAGGAAGACATGCTGAATCAAGAAAATCTTGCTGAATCAGCAATGAAACAATAAAAGTGGGATTCAGCTGGAGGGACAGATGGTCAAGTAACAGCAAGAAGAAGCAGAACAAAGGATACATTTTTTACAAAAACTAATAATTTGCTGTAGAACAAGGCAAGGCACTTTACACAGAAGAGCACAGACATATTGTAGAACCAGCAGAGAGGCCCTCAGAGGAGACTGAACATCCTTCACTCTGCTACCACTGGTCAAACAACAGCGTGATAGAAGAATGCCACCATGTGTGTGCACAAGCTTGCGTCACCTTTTGTGCAAGCATGCATACTCATGCTTTCAAAGGCAAACACTGTCCATCCTGCAAGTATGCACACATCTGCAAGGGCCCTCTCTCTTAGCAAGCCACACACACACACACACACACACACACACACACACGTATATGCACAAAATACTCCAAGTTCAACACAGGACTCTCCTTTTTTCTGAGTTCAGTGACCCAAGTGAAAACAAGAGCAAACATACTGACGGATTCACACTGCTTGAGAGGTGCTTTTGAATTCCTCACATCATCTTTGTTTCCATTCCCTTTGCTTATTTCTTTCTCCCTTCCCGTCACCTCCATAAAGGGCCCTGATTCCCAGAATCCACCACTGACAACATTTGAAGACACACCAGATTAACACTCACTGAAGCCAGAGCGCATGTTGATGGTTAGTGGTTGGATGACTCCTCACCTCAAGGTCAAAAGCCTTCATTGTGAGTCAAAGGCTTTACTGAGCTTGAGCCCATGAGCAAACATCAGTTTGTCCTCTACTGAAAAAACCAAAATAGGAGAGGTAGCGAAGCACTTTAGGTGAATATAAAGAACCTCAGAAGTCACAATATGAAACAGTTGTATGCTGGTCATCAGAAGCAGCCACCTGACAGCCTTAAATGCTTGATATTTTTTTCATTATTTTAACTTTTACTCTTTTAGCCATTTAACCATCCATTATCCACTCCATAGCCTTTTACTTTTAGCTCTATTTGACTATTATTTATTACTTTTTGACTGAGTGTTTTCAATATGCCTAGCCAATATTATTATCTGTATATTTTTTACTTTTAGCTATTGGTCAACCATTTATCCATTACAGCTACACTAAATATGTCAATGTACTGTATACTTAATTTTTTTAATTAGTTAAGCTACTTACTTAAATATTTCCCAATAATGTACATTCTGGTAACTGTGACTGTGACTGTAGAGATCAATGTTGCATATCGTATCCTGCTGCTAAAATGGCAGACTTTTGGAAATCACCTCTCTGCTATATCTGATAGCTTTAAGTTTATAGAAGCCTTAAAGCTATCAGATATAGATATGGACTGTGTAAGGTAGTGTTGTCAGTTTATCTCTGTCTGTCTTTGTCTGATTAGTTACTGCAGAGCCCAACTGTTGGTGCCTGAGTTGCTGAGCAGGCGTGAGACAACTATGTCTGCAATCCAGCATCTGTCAGGCCACTGTGCAACATACTTGCTTCTTCTGCTGCTGAGAAGGCTGAAAATGGACTAGTGGGGTTCATGTTTCGTAAAGCTTTGTGTTAGCAGTTTAGCTTGTGTGAATCCACTTTAAGAGTACGTTTCATGATATTCTGCACTCGCCTTACTGCCTTCAAATTTAATGAAAAGAGGAAAACCATCTCATTATCTGTATAGCCAAAGCTTGATCTAAATCATTTCTCTTTTGCCACAGATGAACAACACACTACCGGCTGTTTCACTAAGTAACACTGTCTTTCTTACCATGAACATGGGCACTGTAGTTAATTTGCAATCAGTGTCTTCCTCCTGTTGCTGCTGTAAATACTCAATAGATCACCAGGTCAGTGACTACAAATAGTCCCTAACACTTCACTCTTGTTGTGATTTAGTTTCTGGTTTCCTCATTTATTGAATTATTTAGCCTTTTTAAAAATAAAAGCATATATTTGTGGCCCATTATTAAATATATAAATCCTAATTCTGACCCAAGCCCAATGGTTCAGAGACACAGACAAAGTAGTGAGCGAGACTAATGCATTGATGTGTTTTTGTCCTTTCATAATGACAATAACAAAAATGACCTCCAGCCTTACTGCATGCTTCTTAGCAGAACTACAACTGAAAATAGCAGAGTGATAGCAGATCTTGTTTAACTTTGTTTTTTGCATAGGATTTTGCAGAGTAATCTTGTAGGGAAGTAGAGTGTCAGCCCCCTCTGCCTGAGTATGGATTCCAGAGGGACAGATAATATCCAGAGAGGTGGAGATAAGATGAGAGCAGGCTACAGACACCAGATCATCTGCTTCCCAGACAGCTAACACATCTGTCACTGTTTACTGTCACTGCCAGAAACTAACTGACAGAGATTTGAGATCCTATAGATTGGATTTTATTTTAACTCGTCAGTATTTTTCTGTCTATTTTACCCTTTTCATGTGATCAGGGTGTGAAAATCTGGTCTAGGTCTACTTCTTATTGTAGTCAATATGTATAAGCAGTCAGGTAATACTGGTCAAAAAGGCTATTAATTTGAACAGTAGAGAAGGTAGAAAAAAGTCACTCAACATTGATTTCACTGTGAAATATCAGTTCACTGAGTCCTCTCGACTTTAATCATTAACCCTTGTGCACAGCTGATGGTTAGTAATGTATCCAGTTCAAACATTAAATGTTAAAACCCTGGACAAAAGAGGGGACAGAGAGTCGGGACAGATAAGGAAAGGAGAAATAAGCATGGATAGAAAAAGAGTAAAATGAAGATGTCACAAACATGAATACTATGTAAGATGTCAGCACAGGGTATTTTAATTAGTGACACTGATAAAGTGGTTGGACAAAGCATAAAACAGCCATCTCTTAACACATAGGTTAAACATGGGCTACAAACAAGCTAACAAACCTTAACATGAAAAACAGGCTTAGGCAGATGAACAGTCAGAGAGAGCTGATCCAAACAAATCCGCTCATGAAAATAAATGTTTATACACACAAACGAGGACCTAGTGACCTTTCTGCAGTCATCCCCGCTGGCTGATACCACTGGTCTGAGTCAAATAACAGTGTTTTGCTCCTTGAGCCACGTGAGGCTTATGGGTGGGAGATTAATCTAATTTGTCCAGTATTAGATTATCCAAGTAATGAAAGGAAACCTTGAAGTGGGAATACCACCCAGTCTAAAAATTCCTGTGAATGAGGTATTGCTATGTTCTGGGAAAACTAGTAAATACATTTGAGACTCTAAACCAAACATAGTGGATGTATTTTCCCAACGCTCCGTTTCCCAAATGGCCTCAGTGAAGATTTTAACATCAAGCTGTTGTTTTAAATCTCTTCCCTTGAAGGCCAGGTTCATTTTTTGGATTCTGGATGTTTTGATTTATTTAAGATTCCTCCAGTACTGTGACAGTAACTAATCCCCTGACTTTTACTCTCACTTTTGTGAACCTTAATGACAACTATGGATAGATTGCTGTTAAACCTGGTTTAGACATTAATGTTCCTGCACCTTTCCACCGCTGGATTGAGCAAGCTGTCTCCAACCAACTATGTAACTTTTCCAAAAACGACATTCACAGCCATTTTACGCCATGGCTCTCAGCTGTGTGGAGGTCAGAGAGAAGCCGGGGTTTGAACTTTACTCTTAAGCTCTCTATTTTCATTCTGCAGTGTTTATGTCAATTTTCAAGTGCAATACTCCTCCCTCTGTGTGACAGCTTTTCACTCCGCCTTCCTGTGAGGCCATTTGGAAGAACTGTATTTGATTTGATTTCCAATGTGGCTGGACAATACACAGTACAAGTGTAGAACTGTCTCATGCTTTCTATATTTGCAATCAGTAGTTTTCGACTACTGCATGTTAGATATTTATATGATAACAAACCCCACTCTCCTTTCCAGTGAATCTGTACTTTACTCAGATCTAAACCAAACTCTCGACCCAGAACACCAAAACTCAGTTTTTGATGTCAACAAATGTCAGAGTCTTTTTACATCTGCACCAGAATGCAAGCTATACTTTCTCCCGATCACTACCCAATCTCTCCTCTCTCTGTATGGAGAGGTTTGCAGTTTTTATAGGCCACCAGCTGACAGCTGTCTATTGCACTTTCCTAATGCACAGTAGAAACTCAAAACAGAAAAGTCTTAAATGGAGTAGTTGTCCTATTACACTCCTCACAAGGCAAATGGGGCATCTCCTTCTCTCCCTTCTCCCTCACTCACAGTCAACCTCTGGGGATAAACGCCATGTCACAGGCAACCACGTCCACTTTTTTTCATGTTTTTCCATACCAAAGTGGGTCAATGCGTAAAACACTCCTAACTTGGCAAGAGAGGAGATGAAGAGCGTGAAGCAGACTTTCCAAACAGCAATAACATGACGGAATGGTAGTCACTCAGCACCCTCCCCCTGAAAAACTCAGAAAAACACACTCAGCAGCACGGGCCACCACTTAAACCCCGATCAGTGCTGTGTGTGTTTGTGTGTGTGTCAAGAATATGTATCCATTTGTGTTTATGAGAGAAGGAGTGAAAGAAAAAGTGAGAAATTAATTAGCCTGTTTTATTGAAGATCAGAGTTCATTTTCTTTGCAACATGGCCAAAAAGAACATTTAGAAATAAATACTGTGTGTGCTGGGTATTAACTTATGTGTGTTTATGAGAGAGAGAGAGAGAGAGAGAGAGAGAGAGAGAGAGAGAGAGAGAGAGAGAGACAAAAAAAGCAAAGGACAGTAATTAATCAGCTTTCTGGGAGGGTTTGAACAAAGTTTGAAGCGAACAGCATTTACATAAAGTCTATGGCACTCAGTCCCAAGCCCTGTCTGTCCAAGTGAAGACGCAAATGTTTAATAACAGGTCACAAATACACACTGTCTATACCGAGATTTGAAAAAAGGCTGAGTAAGCCTGGCACTGTACGTTTCAATAAATATTGCTCAAACAGGAGAGAATTGGGACTTGGTTGGTGGTTGTTTTCAGCCACACATTAAAATATTTGGTGCACAAGAATTATTTAGGATCAGATCGTTGCATGGGGGACCAATTCAAAATACACTAAACTCTCCATGTTTCTTAGCCTGACATTTAGGCTACACTACATTTTGCATCATTCATTTGCTGTGTCATCATCCAATTTCCAACTAATCAGTCTATAACACGTGATGAATTCATCCTGTGCACATCATTTCAGTAACTGGTTACAGTTACCATAGGAGGAGTTAACATAAATGAAAACAAATGATTTGATTTCAGTTTTACAGAAGCAAACTGTATAACTGTAACCATCCATGCCTGAGGCCATTTTTCCACACAATTTTTCATACAACTGGCTGCAAAGTTATGTTTGTTTTTGCAGTTCATTGAAGCAGCTGTCAATGACAGTATTAGGATTCCTGAACAAATCAGATGCAGTCTAAGAGATCTGAGACCAGGCCTCTTTATCCTCATGAAGAAACATCTCATCACATTAACGCATTTTGTGTACGTTTTGTATCACAACTGAGGTCTAAATCTCAAAGGTTTGAGCTCTATCAGACTACACAGACAACACTTGTTTGCAGGATCAAGTCATAGTTGGTTCTCAGTCTTCATATGCTGATCAAGTACAAAAATATATGCTATCACCAGATATATTCTTAAAAATATAATGCATTTTTGGGATGACTCATGTTGAATCAGATCTCATAGACAAGGACCACAGAAGGTCTGAGAGAACCTGACAGAAGACACAGCAGGGAGTCGTCCGTTCTGCTCTTATCAGACTCCGGGTCATGTTTGGATTGTAAACATCCTGCTGACTGAATGAACCAGTCTTGCATTTCAGAATGAGAGATGACACAGAGACAGTCCAAACAAAAACAGCTCCAAGCTATTTGAGAACATAAATAATGGCTAATTGCAAAGCAACAAAACACATTAACTGAAAAACTGTAGAAAAGTCAAGACTAAGGACAGCTTCTCCGCTACTACACTCACTCCTCCTTCCTCTAATCCAAACACTTCCACTATTTTACCAACAAATCTTCAGAGCGGAGCTGAATTTCCTGATGACAGTTGATTACTTTCCAAAGTGTCTGGTAGTCAGGTTTTACAACAGCCACAACTTTACAAGCATTTGGCCGGCGGCTGGCGGTTATTTCCCAAACTTTAGGGGAAGCACCAGAAGTGATGAGTTAAATGTTAAATATTCATCTTGGCTCCAACTGTGGCCAATCTCTGATGACACAGAATGACTGGACCAAATGTTTACCAAGTAAGCTGAGTAATCTCATCTGTCCTTACGCACACACATAAACATACAATCATCCACACCTGTGTTTTTGACTGATTCACATGCTTTAATTGTCTCCTCATGTATCAAACACTTCAAAACATTGCCAGAAGAAGATGAAGAAGAAGGTGGTGATGATGACGCAGGGAGATCTGCACAGTGTTTGGTCAAGTATCTTGTGGCGTGGCTTGTTTTGAGGATGAAAGTGGCACGACAAGTTTAAAAACAGCCACAGATTGAGTTCATTTTACAATATTTATGCCAGATCAGAGTCAGGCCACATCATCACTTCAAACATGTGTCACATGCTGTAGTTTAAGATGAACATAATCCAGTTGACTCTCATCCCTCTCTCCTAAAAAACAACATTTTAAAACCTCCTACAATATTAATGTGCATGTTATGATTAACGTAACAACTTTTTACACATTTTGGGTGTTATTGGCTGTCTGTTACCATGGAAACACACATAAGGCTTCAAATTTACTCTTCAGTCTTGGTTCTGACTCTGAGCTACAGTTTTACACGCACGGCAAAAGATGACATCATGATCACAAGTTACATTTCTCTGAAAGGAGACTTGTCTTCAGGCTTTAAGAAGCTCAGCAGACCAGGCTCAGAAAACACACTACACAAACCCCTCGGAGAGAAATGACATCTGGGCCACATGCAAATAAAATTTTTGCAGTAAATTGTAAACTACCATCTTCAGCACCAGGTTGCGTTCCTGCATCTCTCTCCCATAACTCCGGTCATCCCTTTATGATAGCTTTCAAATAAAAGAATGAAATCCCCCCCAAAACTTATTTGAAATAAAACAAATCGACTTTGCAAATAGGGAGCCACCATCGCATCACATACTTAACATTACTTCCAAAAACAACAGTCTTAGAGCAGAATCTGATTGTATGAACCTAACAGATGTTTTGAGGTTAACTGGTTGATAGCACTGTGTTTTGTTATCCAAGCTATGTTTAATATAATCAAATTTTTACTTTATTCATAATTTATCTCTTTTCAAAACAGCAAACCAACGCTTAGTCATTTAGTTTGTTATAGATGAGTTAGGCCTGACAGCTTCTTCTGGAGTCTACATAGTTTGTGTGATGTGATCTGTAATAATTTATTAGTGGTTAATTCCAGGATTAGTTAACACTACATTATAAATAGCATTTGAGCTTATGATGAGTTTGAACATTGGCTTTAGCGGACTGAAATCCTTATCAGAAAAAACTCTGTGTACACATGATGATTTTCCTTCCTACCTTCTCTGCCAGCAGCTCTCGGATTTTCCCCGCCTGGAGCCGGAACCTCAGCAGCTGCATCTCCAGAGCGATGCAGCGTTTCTGCCAATCCACGCTGGCCACTCTCACAGCTCCTGACCCGCCACTACCGCCGCCGCTCTCCAGCACGTCAGCCATGGCAAGGATTCAGAGATCTGCCTCCGGACTTAGACTGCTCTGAAAGGCAAAAAGCACAAGTCTGCTCAGCACTTCCTGCTTGTGAATATGGTTTGTCTGGTTTGATTTCTCGTTAAGAATCACTGGACTCACAATTGTGGAAATAATAAATTTGTCCTCAATGATTAGTCATTTAACTCTGTCTGCTAATAATAAAGCAGCACATATCAACCCAAACTGGGAGCCCCATAACCCTGTGATGGCATTTCCTCAAGCAGTCCAGCTTCTGTTTTCATTTACAACCCAAGAGGAGGAAAGTGACTTAACCTCAATAAACGCTCTTTGGTGACCGCACTTCCCATGATTCACTGAGGAAATGTGAGTAAAGCAAACACTAATGATGAGTCCACAATGACATGAGTTTAATGAAAGCTTCCTCTCACTTTCTGAGCAGTTCCATGACATGTAACCCCAAACAAACATGCATACAAACAACATAACATGCAGCCTACAGAGACGGCCACCACCGCAACCTTTCTTTTCTTTTCATCTCTCCACATGCCCACACACACTGAACAAAACCTCAGCAGGGAGGCTTGGGTTCATGCGTGCAGGCTCCCAGGCCTGCCAGCTACAAAGCAGGTCAGCGCTCTGCTTTTTAGCCAAATTACCTACTAACCCAATCCCCCGGTCCCCCTCTTCCCCTCCCCATCCACAACTCCCTCGCCATGCAATCCCTTCTTAATTACAAGGCAAGGCTGAAACGGGATCCTGTGCAGCACAATGGTGTCTTTCTGCATGACAGTCCCATCACAGCTAGAGAGGGGGGCCGTCAGCTCGCCTCGGCAAAAGAAAGGAGGAAAGAATGTGTGAGAATGAATGGGCCGGGTGCTGAATGTGGGAAACTGGGGCGCTGAGGTTATTTTTACCTGAGTTGGATTGACAAGTGGCTATTTTTCTCTAAACGGACACTCATTCACAAAGGTTAGGGCCATACTGCGCGAACTCAAAAAAGTCTGATTATCCCGAGATAAAAGTAGCCATTACAGTCAGCCATGGGGTTATAACTCACAACAGACCAGTGCTGGTATTAAGATGTGTGAGATTTCAGTATAAGTTTGCATATCATATGGTAAACATGAAACCAAATGAAGTGTAAGGAAGGCACAAAGTTGAGCAGAATTCAGACAGTTAGGCAGACAGACTCAGAGTTCAGCCAGACACCGTCAGCAGAACAGCAGACGTTCAAAGTCCAGCGGCTATAACTGCACCGTGGCACTCCCTGCAATTAGCATGCTCATAAATACAGGCCTAGCAAACAAATTACAGAAGTCATGCGTTTGGAGGTTTCGCCAGCCGACCGCTGTACCCATGCTGGGCAGTCAAGGTCCAGCTGCAGACGTCTCCCTCTCTCTCTCCTCCTTTCTCTCTGGGGCAGACTGGAGGGTATGAAGGTCAAGTAAAGCAGGAGTAGAGAGGATTGAAAATCAGACCACTGAATGAACCCTGCTGCACCACACTGGGCAGGCCAGGACAGACGTGGCCTGATCCTCCCTCCAGGAGAACTAACAGCTGGGTGCAAACAAGCCATTTGATGGTTAAACAGTTTCGGCACCGCCATGCTAATTCTCCCCGGAACAATCGCTTTAGCACTTCCCGCTTGTTGGACATAAGTTACAGTTCATGCCAATTAGTGAACCCAAATGAATAATCAGCAAGTGCAAAATTAAACTTTTTCATGAGCAGGATGAGGAAGGAGGGCAACTGCAGGTTACAAGAGGCCACATCTCTTCTCTGCATCAGTGTGCGGATAAAATCAACCCCACATCACATCAGCAGCCCGTCAGGAATGAGGTCATTGTGTGTGTGGGAGTAATGTATCTTTTGTTACAGCAAAGATTTAAAATGGAGTCATTTTCTCCTTTTGCATGAGCACAACCATCCATTGTGGGATAGTTTGCAGAAATGCTGAGGACCATTTTTTCACTTAGTTGACTGTTATAAGCAATCTGATAAATGCTACTCTCCTTTGCAGTATCTGGTCTGTTTGGTATCTCACATAGCAACACTGGAAACATTCAGGTGGGAGGCGACAAAAAAAAAAAGCCAAGACAACAAAAACAAGCTTTGCGGGATCTGCATGCAAGATCCAAGTTTGGTAACATGCGGGCCACCCAGAATGGGTGGGTGGGGATGTGCATGGGGGAGCCGAGGCCCAGAATGGTGAGTCCTCTCCTGGCTGCAGACAGACGTGAAGGGCCTGGGAGCTTCTCTACTTCCATCTAGCTGCGAGAACTTGCACGCAGCCGCGGCCAGAGCAAACACTTGGGAGGGACGACTGAATGGAAACGCCACCGCAACGATCCCAGCAGGATCGTTTCTATGGCTGCCATCGTCGACAACTGCTTTCCACTGACTGCACTGACAGTTATACTGCATTATTCCTCAGACTTGAGTGAGATCTGATATCCAACAAGGAGAGTTTTTATTCAAAATGTGGAAGCTATCAGAGGTCGTTATGAAATTGCTTGGACAGGACAGCGTGTGTGATGTGTCTGTTTGGCTGTTGCAAACCCTAGTTTTGCTGGACTATAATGACTGCACCTTATCTCAATCAGAGCTTTGAGGGTGTGAGCACTGGTCTTTGGAGGATGCAAAGAGCACAAGTCGCAAGTCAAGTCCCTCGCATTGACTCGAACCTCCTCAATCATTGCATATTCAAACACACACACTCCCCGGCCTGTCGTAACTCTTCAGAGCTTGCTTACGCAGACACACACAGATGGAGATACACACAGAAAAAGATTGGAAACAGACACATGTTCACACACACGTGCACACTAACACACAGACACACATGCTGACACACTGCTGAGCATGCAGCTGCGGTGATGTAAGTGATTAGGTGGTTCAGTGATATCATCCCCACCAGACTTTTCAAATCCTCACTGTTGTTGTCTCTGCTGAGGTCCAACTTGGCTTCCCCATATTTTGGCATCCACCCCCCTTCACTCTCAAGTAAAAAAAAAAGGCTCCCATCAAACAGCACAGGAGCATGTGTGTAAATCTGGGTCATTGGCTGCAGATTCGTGTCAGCGTGGCAGATCTCTGTGTGTACAAAAGGAGACAAAGACAAATTATCTGAGAGAGCGCAAGGAGTCAAGTATGGGTGTGTTAAATATTGCCTTATCCTCTCCTCTGTGGCCCCGAATGTTTAACAAAGGGGACCTCTGTCAACTCCCATCCGTTCAAGTAGGCTTCACACTTTTGTTTAAATTAGTGCCTCATATTTGGGTCCCACTTTACAACTACAACTGGATGTTGTCCTATAAATAAGAGGGGAAATTTCCACTGCAGCTACACATTTCTTAACCTTTGACCCCATTCTCAGGAAATTGAGAAGTTTATGTGATTTGATGCAAATTGAGAATGTTTAAAATCTTTATTAACAGCAGCATTTGGCCTAGATTTCACTGTTATCTTGTAATATTTCAGATTCATAAAGCAATTTTAATGCAGCAGTTACTCAAATTAGACATTTAAAGCACTGCAGAGGCCAATCTGAGTCTTCAACCTACTTTTTAGATCATGAATATACCTCATGTTTATCCTCCTAACATTTATCATCTTATCTCCCTTGTCTTACTCCTCCAACCTCCTCCTATCTGCTTCACCCCTCGTCCTCCAACACCTCTCACTTTCCACCCTCCTGCACATCTTTCCTCTCCTCCTGCAGCACCTTTCCCACCCTCGTCTTCCCTCCCTTTTTGCTTCCTTTCTTTCCTTTCTTCCCTCTCCATCCTCTCCTCCTACCTTTTTTGCCAGCAAGCAAACCTTAAGCTCTCTCCCAGCTCAGGTTAATGACAGGCCTCAGCAAACTGACCACACTCATTATCAGTCTCAGCCTTAAATACAGGCCCTGACATTCTTCTGTGCTGAGGTGTAAACATCTACCTCTGCAGCTCTTCTGTCCTGCACACACTTAAAAGCTTTGACTCTTCTGCAGCACTGCAGGGCATGGAGAAAAACTCAGAAATAATTGCAGCAGTTACTGTAAGAGACACCCCTATCCGCGCATAGTGGGACTGAATATATATCTTCCGATCATATTTTAGCCTGGGAAGGTGTTCAGTAACAGCTGCTGCTGGAGGGGTCAGATTGATGTAGGGAGCAGTGTGTACCGTCATGATTTCTCCAGATGCGCATAGAGTAACTAAACGTGTGCATGTGTGGCATACGTACATAAGCACAGTTTACTCTGAAGTCACAAAAACGAAACCAATACGATGTTTTTCTTAACCGGATTCACATCTAGAGTCCAAATAGCGTTGATGCGTGTTTTTAGAGCTTCCCCAAGGGCAAGTAGTGGCCAAGGTTTTGTCCAAAAAAGGCCAGAAGGAACAGGTGTGCCAGGCGCGCACAGCTTAGGAGAATAGTAGCAACAGTAAAAACGTCGGTCAGCGAAAAAAAAAAGCTCAACCAGACTTCAGTCATCTCTCAAAATACTCAGCTGCAGCTGCGGCTTTTGTCACAAACAACCCCCCGCGTCTTGGATAAATTTATCCTTTGGCATCTGCACCAGAAACAGCGCTCGGTGCGTTGTAAGCAAAGAGATAAATCAGTTTGGAGCCCTGCACAGCTACTTTACCTTGTGACTTTGTTGTCTCTCCCCCCTCAGTCGGCTTTCTCCGCTCACGGACACCTTCGCCGGTAGTTCGTCGCGATTTGGCTCATAACTTCTTCTCCTTCTTCTTCGGTCCGTCGGCTTTCTCTGGGCTCTCAGTGCTCATTCATTTCTTTCTCAGAGTTTCATGTCTTGTGTCGCCCGGTCCCGCTGCTCCTGTCCTTGGCTTTCTTTGGAGCGTACACTTCAGTGGGACTCACTCTGAGCTCCATTCAACAGACTCATCCCATATTCCTTTAAAGGGCCCATTGCAGGATCAAATTTCTCCAGGAGTCACCCCCCCCCACACACACACACATCCCCCCCCTCATGTGCCGGAGCTGCTCAGGATATTGCATTAAGGCTGGCTCGGTTTTTTCTCTTAGGATGTAAACACAGTCTCTTTGAGCTGAAGGGAAAAGGTCTGCTGCACTATAGTCCAACACACTAACATCACCAGAGTTTCTTATAGAGTTGCACTCACTTTAGGTTTAAGATTCCTTTCTGATATTTTTCACACACATCAAAATACTCAGATTTGAATAATACTTTAAATGATCAATTCATCAAATTATTCATTAACAAGTCCACAACCACATTAGCCAGACACATGAGACTGTACAGCAGGGCTCTGAGCAACATGCTAATGTGTTCACAATGTCAGTGCTAACATGCTGATGTTAAGGTAATGCAGTGCTTACCATGTTTACCATTTTCACGCAAGCATGCTAACAGCTGTCATTTGATACCGGTGGAAATGCCTTTAGGTTTGTAAATATCAGCTCACAAACCAAAATGCTGGAGAAAATGTCACAGCAGTCCATCAAGATGTTTTTAAGACATTTAACTCAAGACCACAAATGATGAAATTTCAGGAGATCTCGGAGCTATTTGGTAGCTTACACTGTCTGAGAACCATAAATGTTGGTCCAAACTTACACAGTGCTCTAACCAATACTTGCTGAGATACGTCAGTTTGTGATAATTCAGCCCACAGACCAGCACTGAAATCCAGCTAGCGCATCTAACGATCCTTAAAAACACCACTGGCTCAATGGAAAGCTGAAAATCTATGAATATATAAATATTTTTCATTTTAAAGTTTAAGTCCTGGGCACAACATGTCACATAGTCCATTTTCAGTCCCAAGTGTTCAATTTTCACTATTATGTGCAGGCAAACTGGACCATGATCAGCTTCCAGATTAGTTGTGATTAGTCCTCATGTCAATGTCTTAAATTCAGATTTAACGTGAGCACACAGGAATTCCCCCTTTCAGCAAATGAATCTAAAAACATCTCTGAAATATCAAACACTACACATAGCATTTTGAACAGTGAATGTAAAAAAAAAAATAAAAAATCCTTGTCACAATAAATGAAACACGTTTTTAGTGGAGTGGGGGGGGGGTGTTTAAGTAATTTGAAGCAGTCTGTTTATTACCTCTGATTAAAAGTAAAGAATTTAAAGACCACCATGAGGGAGCACTGAGAAGTCCAACTTTTGGTTTTAAGTAGCCTAATTACAGTATGTTTGTTTATTGGCACGGCTTGCAGGCTGGGCTTTACTGGAATCAAAAGTTGTTAAACCACTGTGTGGAGCTTTGCAACTGTAATGAATCATTATCTGGGCAGTAAAAGAATTGTGAGGGGATAATTTGGGAAGGTTCAAGACCACACCAACAAAATTCGAGTGCACTCAGGTCTTCATTCCCTAAACCTCACAAGGATTCCCTCAAATGTGAGAAATAGTTCACAGTCAAGCTGCTTTAATCAGCAGAGTAGTTTAGAAACAAATGGGGCCTAATCAAAAAGGCAGACTTGTGGCCCTGGTGGGGAGATTGGTTTCCTCTCTGCAGTCTTCGCACATCTCCATCTGGAACGTTTTATAAAATCTGTCTGAACATTAGCATTGTTGCATGTTACCCCAAATAAATAATTCACATTAGTTGCTAATTTTACATTCAAATCAGATATGTAAGACATACAATCAAGGAGAAGGTCTAATTATAATATAGGCTGAAATGGAATCAAGTCATGTTTTCTTTTTAACTTTGTTAATGTAACAAGCATGCAGTGGTGTGACACACCCTGCTGCATCCACTGACTAAGCTGCACAAATACAAAGTGCATATGTGAAGACAGGCAGAGTCAGACAAAGAGCACACACAAAGACCCATAAGTATTCCTCAGCTGCTGATCGGTGTAAAAACTGGATCGTGATGCCGCGTGGACGTAAGGTCACATGTTCACATAAAAAACACATCAGCAACACAAATGCTCTGCACAGCCAAATGAAATCTGTGTATTTCTATATTACACTTTCTATCATGTATGAATGCTAGCAGCGGTGGTTCTGTGACATGGTCCTTAGCTAAAAGCAACAGCAACACCTCTGCTAATGCTAACACTGACAAGCTGCCGTCAAGCAGTATAATGTTTACCATGTAACACTATATAGGATTAGTGGGTCAGCACGCTAACATTTACTAAAGTTTTGGAAGAAGTGATCTTTTTACCTGATGGTGGTGTTGTATTAAAGGTTTAATGGGGACATAAATGTCACTACCACATTTCATGTTACTCTATTAATTGGTGGGACATTTAACTCAAAACCACAACTGTGAGCCTCATGGTGGCACCAGGAGTAAACCATCAGTAAAGGCACTAGGCTTTGTCCTAACCCGACAATGATAGGTTGTGCAAAAATTATTAAAAATACATAAAAACAGTTTTTGAGATATTTCAGTCTGGACCAAAGTGGTGTACCAGGCCAATATTGCCTTTCAGCGAGCCACATTGTTAGAACATGTTCTCTTATTTGAAACACATCTGGTTCAAGCCAGATCATTCAAAGCCCGTATCATAACCTACTTAAACAAGATCTGAAGTCCTGCATACTTTTGACAGTGTAAATGGTAATTCAGGACATTAATTAGTGGCTTTATTCCACTGTTTCTTTCAAGTGAGAATTGAAGTGGTGAATAAAGTGCTGTTTGTCCATTTAAAGCACTGATATAGCTCTGAATACCTGCTACAAACTATTTGAAGTGCTAAATTGACTCTGTTGGGTGTGGATTACTCAGGAACACTGGATCAATGCTGAGAAATACACTCCACTGTGAGTATCTGATCTGTTCTGATATGATTCACTGCACTGTTCTGAGGAAAATGCTCCCATATTCCATCCTGGAAAAAGTCCATTCTGGAAGTTGAAAGGGTGAGTTTACATCAGGGATTTCAGTGCTTTAGCTTACAAGGCTAAAGGCTCTGCCTTGTGTTGCACAATAAGTCAGTGCCTCAGTGCTCTCAGTCAAAACAACTGGTGTCAGGCCTACATGGTTTACATGCCAGTTCTCGGGCATGGCTGCCAGGGGGAGGCAGGACAGTAGAGAGGGAGCTTAAGGCCAGTTCCACCAAGTGTTCGCAGATTAATGTGTTTTCTTACAGCTATTTAACCTCCAGAGCTGTGTGCTGACCCGGACTGTGACCGGGTCACAGAGCAGAGACCCCACTGACCCATCGTATGCAGTACTGGATGACAGCGCATTCAGATACATCATATTTTCAGCAGACATCAGTTTGAGAAAATGACAGGGAGGAAAAGATGACGGTCTGATGACTGAAATGGTTTTAGATTTTTCCTGACAACAAATCCAAAAATTGAACTGATTCTACAAATATTTTCTGTGTGGCCATAGCCTGATTTAGATTATTTAACTCCTTCATCGTTGTCTAAAAACTACTAAAATCCATTGATAAGTGAGTAGGGCACAGACAGGAAGTTAAGACACGGACTGGAGCATTTTTGATCCCTCATGGGACAAAGACAAAAACTATGCTGAACATTGGCAACTTATCCATTAATTGATCTTTGACCACAAACTTTGTAACATATGCTTCATACAACTCTCATCTGAGGACTTGTTCTTGTGTCCTACTTCTTCTCCTCTTGCAATTGCTTTGAATTAAACAAGAAATGAACTAATGAAATACATATTTGTCCTTAGATATCTGTAGTGTCTAAGGTGATAGACTGGACCATAGCAACACACATACAGTCCAGCATTAGAAAACAAGTTGTCTTTGTTGACAGGAGAAAGACAGGGTGACAGAGGGTACACTGACACAGATTTGTCAGGACTGTTTAGTTTTCAAAGTTCCTGAAAGCCACAATAAAACAGGGAAAAATCTGCTTTCAGTTTTCATTCACTTCTCATCCAAATGGAACAGACTGCAGGAAAAACTCAACGTAGACTCATTCATTCCACATTTTAAAGCCATAATTTTAGCAAACACAGCAGTTGAAAGCACTTGCTTTTATGATGACTTTGCATGCATTTTTTTGTTTGACCAAAGCTACTTTTATTTGAGTTATGTTCTTGTTTTTTATGTGCTTACTTTATTTTCTTGTATTTTACATTTTTCAGTACTTTGATTGCATTTCAGTTGACCTTGTACATAAAAAGAACCCTCCCACAACATAAATAAGAGTGACTGTTTCAGAAGTCAAAGGCTGGTTGACTGACTATTGACCTGTCTCCTGCACAGACCCTGACGCTGGTTAGAGACTTCTCTGTGGCTGCTGTTTGGCCACTTGTCTTACCCCTCACAACAGCGTTGCAGCAGAGCGTTGCCCCTTTTTTCTCACATGTTGACTGCCTGTTTAACTACTGGGGATTTTGTTAGGCTAACAAATAGGTCTCCTTTTCCCTCTCTGATGTCCTTTGAGCATTTTATTGCCATTTGGCCAGCCGTGCTGGAACCACAGAGGGAGTGGAGCATGATGGAAACTCCATATAAAAAGAAAATAAACCATACTCATTTTTACAGCAACATTGTGAGAGAGAGGGCAGCATAAAGAATGGGAGATGCATAGGACAACATGTTTGACACTGAGGAGATGCGGTGAACGTACATTATGAGTTTTTGTGGCGGAAAAAACTACTCTGCATTTCATTTTTCACCCTCTGTGATAACAAGACCGTTAACTCCTCTCTCCCCTTTGCCTCTTTATCCTCCACATTTCTTTTTCAGCAGCGTGCTTCCTCTACACTCCGTGTGTGGTCTGCTTGGTTAGCTGCAGTAGGGCTTCAACTTAACAAAAGCTAGTGTTACAGGTAGGGGTCAACTCCCTTTTGGCCACTGCCGTCACAGGAAATAGTAGCAAACCATTTCAGTTTTAACACTCCAACACCACACGGCCTGAATCAAACACAGTCACTGTAAACTTTACCCAGTGCTAGTGGGTAGGAAACTACCTAAGACAAGGGACTGCTTGCATCCAGTGTCGGTCATATCCTTATCCATCACTGTTGCATTATTAACTAAAACATGGGATGGTTGTGAACTCTTGAACTTGACTCTGGTGTTTTCTAAACTTACATGCAACTATATAGGTTTCCAACAACATTTAGTGGAAAATATACACAAATTTCCAGGAAATAGGCAAAAGAAAATCTAAATTAATGTGAGTTTTTCATCCACTTCTGTTTCATTATAGCAAGAGCTGCAGTTTTGAATTTCATTTTCACTTTGTTTGGTAGAGCTAACAGTTTATTTGAGACATTTTCAAAACTGTCTTATTAGCACATGTGGCAGTGTTTAAACAAAACAGTCATTCACTTGGAGACATATTTCAGGTCATCTACTAAATCCCATTATTAACTCTTTCTAGCTCTGTTTTTGGTCTTCCTGATTGTCCATTATGCTCCACTATGTAAAAACAGCTAGATACTAACTTTTTCTGCCTGCTGGAAAGATTGGTGCTGACCAGGTAGTGTACAGTCAGACATTATAGCCTTTTTGCTGAAAACAGCTGCTTACAGTGCTAACAATGCTAAACAGACTTGAGTGATGACTCTCTGTAGGTTCATTACTATGAATGACTTAGTCCACATTATTTTTACATAGTCAACTGTTACATTGTTATTGTAAAAATACTGAGTATAGATTTAAGGTGAAACCTGAACTGGTGTCTAACACTGGGCCAAAATAACCATATTTAACCACCCAAACAGGGTAACTTTTTAACCTAGTGTGTACACTATGTGATTTAATACTGGGCATGTGTAATAGACATTAAAGCAGGGGTTTGGGCTGGCATTGTGCTTGCTGTCAACATCATTGGCACTTAGGAGCTGTTGGAAAATATATCTGATGAGTGAGATGTAAAGCAGCGTGCCTGGTGACAGTGGCTTTGGAGGCAGACAGTGTAAGTGTGGTCAGACAGTGATCCTTAAATCACAGGTCCAAGGAGTGATGACTGTTTAGCCACTTCACAATAACACTCATTTCATAAAGCTGCACGTGGGACTGCATGCATCACTGGATACGCACTGTGTATACAATAACACGTGAGTGCATGTTTGTCTCTGTGCAGGATGGAGGACTGTAAAAATCTAAATTACAATGCAGGATCTAGTGGTCATGCATTGCAGCGATTTACCATAGGTAATCCAGCCAGAGTGTTGGCAAATCATAGCCAGTCCACAAACCACTGGACCACAATTGTTGAATATAGTTTTCCACCCGGACTAAAGCTGTGAAACTAGCCACGTTCACGTCCTGCGGTCACAAATTCACAGCTATAGTCAAAAAAGACTTCACTCTGACAAGCCCCTAGTGTCACATCTGATACTTTAAATGCTCTATCCTCTTATTGGATTATGCAATTGGGAGTTTAGTTTTCCTTTAAGAAAACATACATGTGCACCAGAGGGGAGAGTTCAGTGTTTCACTGGAGAACATTGCGATGAGGAAGAGAGTCAACCTTCTAACCCTTGCAGCTATGGGGTGGTCTCATTTACCACCAGGCTATCTGAAAAAGATGTTATGCAGCTGTTACATAGCAGAATGCTTAAAGTTCAACATTCTGGCAAATACACTTTATTCACTTAGAGACCAGTTAGCTTAGCTTAGCATGACGTCTGAAAAAGAAGAGGAAACAGCTTGCCTTGCTATGTATGTTCATAAAAAAGATTTAAAGCTCTGAAACTCTTTGGTTTTTGTGTAATCGCTCATAAATTTGATCTGTGCAAAAACATGTAAAAACAGCTTGTTTTGGTTTGACAGAGGTTATGAGTATTATTTCTTGGCCAACAACAGTAACATCCACCCACCATGACAGAGTGTGACACCTGTGAAATGGCCAATTGTTATTTTTTGAGTGGCCAAGCTAACTGGCTATAAGTGGTTGCTTTATACATTAGGAGTTGTATCAGTCTTATCTAAGTAAGTGAAATATCAAACTTTGATGTCCTTTAATGTTTAGATGTTTTAACAGGAAGTGAAGTATCTTTGCAAGAAGACCTTAGGACCTCTAGGAACACAGACCTTATGTGCTTTGTGAAATGAGAGGAAACAGATTTCTCAACGATTTGCATTCACTCTCCTGAATTGAAGGGTAAGAAGAGCAAGCACACCAAACAAACTCCACTGTTGATTACGGACTGTCAAAACAAAGTGAGGCAGAGTGCAAATGTCCGCTTGCACACACTGCAGGAATCAAAGTGATCTCAATCCATCATGGTGATTCCCACAGACAAAACAGTCAACACCAAGGACAGACAAGATCAGTCAGCACACAATACTCTCTCTGTCTGTAGTGGGAATTTTTGAATCAAGTGAGAAAGAGCATAAAGAGATGGAGAATGATGTGGTGGGAAGATAGAAGAGTGCAATGCCAGATAGCGTGCATAATATGTGTTTAGAAATTTGGAAAAAAACACAGTAAAACAGGGTGGAGGTAGAAAAGCAGGGCGTTTTTGCAAACAGAGGATGAGGCAATGTCACATGATCTTTTGAAGCCCTGTGGATGGGGAGCTGTGAAAGCTCAGGGACAATGGAGAGTATGAGAGCATGAAATGGAGAAAACCCAGCATTGTAAACTGTGACTCTGCAGCCTGAAGGCTTCACTCCTCTGGGGAAAAGTTGGCTGCGGTCCTGCAGTGCGACTGGCCCGTTGTCAGCCGCCACAGAGTGAGAGTGTTTTGCATGAAGAGACGATAAGATCCAGCTTTGATAAGCGTCTCGTTTGACACAAGCAGGCAGGATGTGAGGTTTGGGGGGTTACAAAGAAAAGCAGAAATGAGAATTAAAAGTCAACAGCATTCAAATCAATAATGCATCTCAAACTTTCTCACACTATTTTGATCGTCAAGCAAAAGAGAGAGGCCCCCAGAAGGGTCAGAAGATAAATCTCAGGTGTCATGAGATAATTAATGATGTAAGAAAGAGGAAGAACAAAGTTTGCTACAAGTATTTCGATTTTATTTGTAGACATCATTCTATTCTTTATTTTTTGTTATTGGATATTTGGATATATAAACAGTAATTCAGAAGATTTTAGAAAATACAGGTATTCCTTTTCAAGATTATCCAGTATTTTGTATTTAAAACCATTGAAATAGAGTGCGGTTATAAAAATGAAATTCAGTGGAGCAGAAATATAAAGTGGAATAACCTGTCCCTCTAAATTCTACTCGAGTAAATGTACTTGGTTACATCCCAGCAGTGGATGAGACAAACAGTACCTGTATGTGAGTCTGGCAAGTGAAACTTTCATTTGGTGTTTTGTTTTTCCCCAGCTCCACTTCCTCTGTTGCTCCTCTGGGGATGCCTGTGTGAATGTGTGAATACATTTGCTGTTGGTGTTGTTGCTGAGTGGCGCAGAGTGACTTGTGAGCTCAAAGAGAAGGTGTGAGGCCCACACAGGCCTTCATACAACTGCTGTGCTGGTGTATGCTTCACCTGTTGAAAACATGATGTCTTTTTACCCCCAGGAGAAGAGTGAGAGGAGTGCTGAACTCCCCACAAAGGGATTAGAACCGACACATCTGTGTTTTCTCAAGGTACACTAAACACAGCCCAAATGTGCTAACGCTCTTGACTTGTCAAGAAAGCATTACATTCATTTAGCAGAGGAAACGTTTAGTAAGAAAGTTTGGAGAACGTCATCTTCACCACACATTCCCTGATCCTGCAGACTGGTCATTGTCACTCGCGGTTTGACGTGTTGACAGAGCAGAAAACAGCTCAAAATGACCTCCTGGGGGGAAACTGTTAAGCATATCCCCAAACCAGACTTTTATGAAGCCATAAATCCCTTGGTCAGTCAGTACTGAGAGGTGTTTGTTATCTGCCTGCCAGCTTCTGCAGAGGAGGAGGAGGAGAAGGAGACACTGAGGGTGGCTTTGTGTAAACACATACCAAACTGGCTTTGTTGTTAAAAAGACCCACCAGAGGTCCACATGGGGACATCAAGGGACAAGGAACAGGATACGAAGACCCATGACCCATGCTTGTAAACCTAAACCCACCACACACATACCTATTCACACAGCACAGAAAACAGAAGTGGATCAAAGGTATAATTTGCCTGAAATCTCATGAAGCATCTGAAAATGAAACCCATTTTACTCCTGTGCACGTGTCTCCTCATCACGAAGACACATGTTATTGCAAATATTGGCTCATGTAGGCCACCGTCTCACAGATACCTTTGTCCAGGCGATTAGTTCAAGACCTGTTAAGTAAAATAAAAGTAAAAGTGAGACATCAAGCTTGTGTACAGGATGAGGTTGTTGATTCTCGCATGAAAAATTCCAACTCTTTTGCTAACACGTATAGCAGGTAACATCTAGGATAATGATTAACATGCTATTGTTTGCTTATTAGTATGAAACAAAAAGTAAAGCCAAGACTGATGGGAATGTCATGTTCTGCTATGCAAGTTACTGGTCATAAAGCAAAGTATTTGCAATTAGTCTTTTGGGGAATGTGTACCAAATATAGTCCATCCAATAGTTTTTGAGACAAGTTTTAAATCAAAACTTTCAGTGTAATGATGGCCCTAAAGGACAAGACAGTGGATCCCTAAGGTCAGTTGAATTCATGTTCTGGCAATGAATGTCTTCACAAAATGATGCTGAGATATTCTCCTGGATAAATTTTCTACTGACAACACTGGATGCTAAATAGCACAGTCACTAAAGCCAGTGGGATTCATCTTTTGGGTACAATGAAAGTATGTACAAAATATTAAGGGAAGTTGAGATATTTCAACCCCTAAATGGTTTTCTTAGTGGATCTCCTAAACGATCACCATGTCCTTAAACATCAGGTCAAAATTCAAAAGCAGACTGCATGAAATTTGCTTCAATGCCCTCATAACAGAAACAAGATGAGACATTAATTCTGACCACACATGATTTAACAGCCCAGTAAAAGTGCATGACATGACGTAGTGCCTCACAAAAACAAACAATAACTGTACAAATCAATACAATTATGAAGTTCTGATTCCCACAGCCATGAAGTTGAGTGCTCATCCTTGCGTCCCCTTTGACGAGGAAAAGAGGCAGGAAAATGTGAGAAATATATAAGGGCTGGTGAGAAGCACGCAAAAACCCACCCATCCCACCTTGGCTCTTGTTTCATATGTCAGTTTCTTTCATCTCAGTGAGTGGGGAGCTGATGTCATCCACATGAGGTCAATGACTCCAACAGCATTTGGTCACAAAAGAGGAAGAAAAGGGGGTGGGAGGAGGTGGTAGAAGAAGGATGAGTGAGGGGAGGAGAGGAAAGTGGTTTTAATGTAGAGAGAGAGCGAAAACAGAGGGCGCCATAGGTTAGAGGGGGTCTGAGTGATGGTTTTAACAGACTCAGTATGGAGAGGAGAGGAAAACCAGCTCCCTGCTACACAACTCAAAAAACAGACTGTACAGTCTGCCTGCCTGTGTGGTATTGTCTGTTTGTGTGCAACCTGAGCAAAGCTGACAGTGAAGGAGGGAAAGAGAGAGACAGAGTGACAGAGAGGCTAAAGTAAGGATGAGAGGAAATTAAGAGTGAGGGAAAGAGTGACTGAAAGTGAGAAGTAGTTCACCCTTTGCTGCTTCCCTCAGCTCACTGTAATTTCAGTGCCGTGCTGAACTCTGCTGGACAGCACAGGTACTGTCCTGTAGGTATGTGTACTTTTTCTTTTTCACCACAAGGGGCTGCCAGAGTTACAGCCTCGTCTGTCACACATCACAAGATGATCTGTGTCAAGGACTCTGGACACAACACAACTAAACAATTTAAAGTGTAATGTTGAGGTTCTTGTACTTGAATAAGTATATACATTTTCTGATACATTACATTTTGGAGGCAAATGTTCTTTTACTGTACTACATTTTATTTGATAACGCGACTTACTAGTTTCTTTGCACATTCAGTGAGATCTTTTTAAAAACACTTTTCAAAATGTATCTCTTTAAAACAGCTTTTGTGGCTTATGTCTTATTATAATGTTTATTATTTAAACTATTAATAGCCTAAAATGTTTTAATCCCTAGATTATCCCTAGATTATTATACAGTAATGATCCAGTGGATGATGGCACTCTTGTAAGACACGGTCGTGGAATATAATTGCATACATTTAGTCAAGTACTGAACACAAGTACAAATTTGCTATATTTGTGTTTCCATTTTATGCCGCTTCATACCTCCTCTGAGAAGTGGCACATGCAGTAATTGTAATTACTGTGCTTCATACCTTCATTACATTTGTCTGCCTGCTTTGTTTACCAGTTATTATTTAATAATAAGGAATAAGTTCCTTTATGGGTTGATTAGGGTCCTCCTAGCTCTGAAGCTAAATAAACTATTTTAAGCCTCCCTTGGATAAGCTGGAAAATCTCAGAGCTGAAACCAGGGCAGTTTTTCTGAGCTCATGTTCCTCACCTCGTTGTTCCTCCTCCGCTCTCCATGGCAACTTGATTAAACACACTTTATTTAGGAATATGCACCATGCAAACACACTTCAAAACTATGTCATGAGTCAGAGCCACTTTCCAAAATGGAGTCTCAAGATGAGATAATAACTTAGTTGTCTGTCTGTATCATTTTCATACATATTGTGCTTTAGTGGTGCATTCAGTATTAAGAAACATGATTATACAACAGCTTTCTGAGGCAGAGTAATACTTCTGTGACAAAAAAATTGATTTTGATGTGTAAAATTTGTGGAGTTACCCTTTAACGTTGTAAGCATAGACTAGTTAAAGTAAACATGATGCCCTTTTAGATGTATTTTAGATCAAGTTCAGATTAGCTCTAGATAGTAAGTATTGACAAGTTTATTATTTATCAGCAAATACTTAATAATGTAGTTGCCGATCAGTCTTTTATCAGATAAACAGCTTCCAGATGCATTACATCTGTATTCACACCACGATTGTTTCTCGTCTTCATGTTAAGTCAATTATAATATTCAAATGCATTGTTTCTGCTTTGGACTTACACATAACTGCAGTCACATATCAGTGTTGTTATGTTTCTCAGTTTGATGTTGGTTTGTCCTCATCCCAGCAGACCACTAACCAGCTTAATTTGTTGAACTAATCAATGTTACCATTGTCAGCCGAAGACCCGGAATAACTCACATGTTTGAGAAATTACTATAATTGGATTTTCTTTCTTTTTAAAAAAAAAAAAAGTCAATTGGTAACACTCTGCATCGTGTTTTCCACATGCTGAATATCTTGTGTTCGAGTGGAGCTTGGGTTTTTTCCTCAGTTTACATGAGTAAATGGAAAAGATTAATGCTTAAGGCCATCTCAGGGCTTCTTATACGGGCTGCAGATGTGTTTTGTGCCGGCTTATTGCTTAATGTCGCACTTCCAAGAGAAAAATATGTAATACAGCTGTCAAACACAAGAGTTGTGTTAATCACCAAATGTTCTGCTCTTTGATGGCTTGGCTGAACAGACATATAACAATAGAGTAAATAACCCCAGACTCTGGAAACAAACAGCTCCCCTTCTGCTGCTCCCCTCCCCCATTCTCAGAAAACGCTTGCGGTTCCTTTTTAAAAAATTATCATCACACTCGCCGCAACAGATGCTGCCATAACTAAAACACATTGACAGTCAATTTGTCCTTTGTCCTCTTCTTGTCAGTTTTTGTCTTTAAACTACCCAGAAAAGAAGACTCCAAACCCCCCAACCAACGCCTCAACCTTCACCTCCTGCATGAGGCAGGGTAGTAAGAAAGACAAGTAGCTGTGTAAGACAGTTAGTCTGGATAAGTTTCTGAAAGGGGGTCGTTCAGCAGTTACACTTGACAGAAAGCGTCCTTCAAGTATGAACCCTGGCACAGCAGAGGAAAAGGAGGGGTGGGGGCAGGAGGTCGTGACCTTGGTATCGGCTTCTTGGTGGGGGTGAGCATCCCAAAAAAAGAAAGGGACAAGACAATTGAGCACTCTCTCCCTATACCAGCCTCCACCCGCTCTACACCCCCAGCAACGCCACATCCCATTGAATAACGGACACTTTGATCAAAGGGGAATTCCAGCTCTCTGTCTCTTGCTGTCCCTATCTCATCGTATTCAGTCAACTGGAGCAAAGGATGGAGGACATACTGGTTACTCAGTTCCTGGTATCCTGATTAGGACACAATGGAGCCTCATGCTGTGTCAGTTATATGTGTGTGTTAAAGCATCCTCTACTCCTCTATATGCAGATCTGTTCATGGCCAGCTGTGGAGACGGCGGCCAACGGCAAGGACAGCCTAAAGACATGAGGAGCACTGAGGAGTTTATGTGGGAAAGGGACACCTGGACAGGAGCAGGAGGAGAAACATGAGGAAGACTAATTCAGGGAGTCAGGGAAGGAGGCTGGAAGAAGACTGCAGGGACTGAGCTGAGAAAGAGAAACTAGGGTTGGGTGAAGGTTTCAAAGAGCTGCTGACATGTAAAAGTCCACAGTACACAATGAGTCAATCAAATAGCATATGCATAATGTAATTTAGGATTTAAACTCAAGTATTTAAATTTTGCTTATGAAATAAACTATAGCTCAGTATAGCAGCATTTCTATTCTTTAAACATGTTCAATGTATTTTTGCACTGTAAAACCTTTTCACATGACATATTATTATAATCTTGAATCTATAATCTTGAAACTGATGGGGTTTTTTTTTTTGTTCGTTTGTTTTGGTATTTTTTATGTTTGCTAATTCGTGCTGTCTTGTGTTCCAATGTGGGACCCACCATATGTTAGGCATGACAAGGAAATAAAAACAAACTACAGTATTAGAAGTAGTAGTGTTTCTATTATTATGTACGATCCTCCTTCCCATAATTCAACTCAGTGGCATCTTTTGAATAGATCTTTCCTACTTGGTATCTCCCCACCTCTTCATAGGTCCACATATCCAGTTTACAACATAGGTTTTCCTGCAAAATCATTTAGTGTTAAAGCCAAAGCCCAGACAACTCTGATGACCTCACCTGTTATTTTTCTGGACATGACAAAGCTTTGGAAGAGCCACAGAAAACATTGTGCAACTCATGTGGACTAGTCCACCTCATGACTGGAAAACTGATTTTGATGTGTGTAAATCTGTGGAGTTCCCCCAACTGCCTACTTGATAGCATAACAACGTCTCGGTATCAGTGATGTTGCGATTTGTGCCGTCTGAAGGGTTCCTGCAAAGCTGTTGTGCCACATTAACCGCACATTTTCCACACAAACCAAGACTAATGTAAGAACAGTGGGGGGTAGGCAGACAGGGTGAGCACTGTGCATGGTGATTTAATGACGTAATCTTAGTCATGATCTACATGTTGAATATGCTGAGTAGTTTGAGTTTGTAGAGAAAAAGTTTACAATTTGATGTTTTACAATTTTTTTTTCTTTTAAACTCTTTTCAGTTTTTAAACAGTGAAGATAATTGTACAGCTTGGGTCTTATTTTTATCATTCTAGGCATTGATTCTTGCAGTTATGATAAAACTGCATGGACCAAAGTAATTATGGAGTTAAAACCAAAAATGAGAGCACCTAAATAATATTTGCCCCATTTGTCTTTTGTTTTCTCTCACAAACTAGTTTAAGTAACCAAGAGTTTGGTTTAAAACTTGCCTCATCACCAGATTTCTTGGATGTTTTGTCCTTTCTGACTTGTTTTAGTGTTTCAGAATGTTTTCAGAGCTCAGCAATGAACTTAGTTACTCTAATGTTGTTATTAGCAATAGAAATGATGGGCAAAATGATGAAAACAAATGGCCCAAGTTGTAAAAAAATGGATATGTCCTTTAAAAAAAACTTTTAATATATATCAAAATGAGTTAATTAAATTAACTTGCATTTACTTTACTCACAGCTGTCAGTTGAAGAAAAATAAAATAATACAATAATAGGCCTTGGCTGTACACTGTTTTGTTCTGTAGCTCAAAGACAAAAGTACGTATGTCTATTTATTTTTTTAATGAATGATTCTCTACATCAGATGTGACAAAGACAAAAGCAGAGAAGGTTAGGCTGAGAGGACTTTGTTATGCAGGGCTGGACCACCACACAGGGCAGCCAGTGTCTCCCTCCTGCCAGGGCCGGAGTTTTCCACCTGATTCAGCACCCCACATCTGCCCTGAATTAGCATGCTAACCGTTGTACCCAAACCCTTGGAGCCAGCCAACAAGGGGCTGAGGCAAACAGATCCCCATGACACACAGACGATCGCAGCCAGACGGACGGCCCACAGGAACGCCTCACATGTTCCACAGAGGGAATGCAAAACATCCTGCGCTCAGCAGCACCTCTGAGCGCAGCACACATCTGGGCTGCAGATGTACTGTCAGCAGAAAAGAGTTTTGAAGCTGCTGCACGGTTCTGCAAGCATGCTCAGATGCTGCTGTATGTGAGTGACTGTGTGTATCCATATTGACAGGACACACATTGGTTTTGTATATAGAGACCATGTACACGTGTGTCTATGTATGTAACCAAATGAGCCGTAACAGGAGCAGCAGTTTGGTGGGTGCAAGGACAGACGGTGAGAGGCGTCACTTCACAGGAGCAGATACAATCAGCCATTGAGAGCTGGATTCTGTTTAGAAAGGCGTGGAGGCTCGACATCTATGAGGGAAGAGGAGTTGTTTCAGGTCAACGGAAGACAAACATGGATGCAGATGTTCGGCCATACACTCCCTGTAAAAACAAAAAAAAGTGAAGAAAAACAGTTGAAAGGAATGAACAGCAGCATAAGAGTAAATATAAACATCTAATGAAAAGCAGGTCCACCCTGTGTGTTAACATCATACAGCAAGTCTTGAAATATGCATGATGTAACACTGGACTGATCTTCATGAAGGAAAGCCTTGAATTCATGGAAATCTGCATAGAAGATATCTCACTTCATCACAGTGTTCATGGAACAAGCCCTGAATTTGTTTAGCAATATTTATGAGGCTGATATAATCTCACAGCATCATGAGAGCAGAGCAGCATATGCAGCATCAGATTGATCTGGGGCAGTTCTTATATGAGCACAGAGGATCTAATAACTCATGACTCATCTCGTGACCCAAGATAGCTGTCAGTAGCATCACTTGTGTGTTTGAGAGTTGACATCAGTTGGGGGGGGGGGGTGTTAATGAGGGTTCAATAGACTATATTATGTCTACATGTTTGTGCTCATTACGTCAGGTTATGTCTCGTCATTTCTGAATGGAAGCTTTACCATGTATACTACTTTTGTTTTGCACAATATACAGATTTAAGTGGCTCTGTGTCACATAGCTACAGATTATCTAACGCTCCTTCCTCTTCAGCTGCTGCTTTGCCTTTAAGGAATATTTCAACCCTGTCTTCCAGAGAGATATCACTCTTATCTCTGTCCGTTAAATTACAACCAGCAGCCTGTTAGCTTAGCTTAGCATGAAGACTAATAACAAGAGGAGCAGGCAGCCTGGCTATGTCCAAAAGCAAGAAATTTTTCACAAATAAACTCACTCTGTTGGTTAAATCATGGCGATGACGAAGCTCAAGGAACTAATAGTTTGGTAAAAAAAGAAAAAGAAACACTTCTTCACAAAAATCACAGCTTATTGTTTTTACACTTTGGTTTTTGCACAGATTAGAGAAACACAGTTAATTATTTAGTATATGTAGTTATTATAATTTTTTTATTATTTATTTAGTTTTTATTATTTAGTGACATCTAGAGGTGCTAATAGGCAGATTTTGGTACTTTTGGGCAATGACAGACTAACTCTTCCTTCTGTATCCAGTCATTGTGTGAAGTTAAGCTAATTAGCTGTAATGGTATAAATCTTTTAATGTCAAACCACTGAGTTACATATGTACATACGTGTTCACTGCATCTTCTAATTTATGCAGAACCTTTCAAATTGTTTCAGTGTACATTGTTTCAGAAAGCTCTGGGTAAACCTGTCAACAACACACACACACCAGTTTTATGCTACAGGTAGTCTGTAAAGTAAAGAGACTGTGTTTTAAGTGGGAAGGCATACTGCTCAGGTCATGCCTTACAACTCAGTGAGAGAGAGCAAAGGCCCTACAGCCCTTGCGCTTTGAATTTTCAGTGTTGCAGTGCTGCTTCTTTCCACTAGGTGACACTTGTGCTCTGTCTCTGTGCTACCTCAGACTCAGTCACTCCCTCCAGATGAGATTAAAACTCTGTTTGTCCTGTGAAAAATCAGATTTCTGCCAGAGACTCATGACCCACATGAACGCCAAACACAACGAAGCACTGTTGGCTTTTTCAAAATCGAAGAATAATTAAAGCAGAAATGTTACAATAAAGTGTTATATTGTGTCCCACAAACCACAGACATTGTACACTGAACCCCTAATACACACTGCACACATGCATATATGTATGCACTCAGTATAACATGTGTTATGTACTAACCTGTGCTTACACAGGATCATATTTCTGAATGAATGCTACAGGATGCCTGAGGCTTATTTCCTAACCTGGATGAAACACCTGTAGGTCTCCTGAATGACTGCAAACAGCGTGAGCAGTAACTACAGCAGAATGTGGCCCGGTAGGTGAACTTTCCAGGCATTGTTGTTGTTGTCCTTAGATCACATTAGGCTACTGTTTCCCTTCCTCTCCCCGGCACGGTTGCTTCTCTTGGGGGACACACAGGGCAGCGTTTAAGATGTCCTGAGGGACATGGAGATGAGAGCAAGGTAAACACATTGAGGGGAGGCTGTAAAAAGACAAGAGGCTAGAAGCTGTGGTCACAAAGTGAGTCAACTTACTCTAGAAAATGTTCCACAAACAGATAGAGAGGAAGTTTATTGGCCAATGTCTGTGATTTGTAAAACCACAAACTTCTTTTTGTTTGTATATTTTTTTAATTAATATGATGAAAAGACTGACCGTGTTATGTAAAAAAGGTGCAGCATCCTTTGATTGATGATAAGAAATGGGTTAAGTGTTGAAGGTGTTACAAATCAACTTTTATTACTTTTGGACAGAGACTGGCTAGCTGTTACCACTTTTCCAGTCTTTGGGCTAAGCTACAGTAGCAAGCTGCATATTTAAACCAGCAATGACTGATTTTTTGGGATCTTTGGGATAAAGCAGCACTGAAATTTATAATATCATTAACTTGTTGGCAATAAATTGGCACTTATATTTATTTTTGGTGGATTTCCTATTGTCACTGTCTTTTAGCTCAATTTTTGGTCTCCACCAACTTGTGCGATGATGGAGCAACATTATAAATATTTTTCTATGTTCAAGCACCAGCCAACAAACAGAACAGTCCAATATTCACTCCTTGTTAAACACTTAATTTTAAAAAGATTGACACTGACTTTTAAGCTGGTTCAGTGATGGAAGTAGTGTGCAATCTATTTAAGCTTGTTTGCTACAAAACATCTGCCTTCTGGAAACAAGACTATAACACGATACCACAATAATAAAGTTGTGAGTCGAAATATAAAAATAATGAGCTAAAACTGTAAATAAAGCTCTGTTGACGAGTGCCAGATAATAATGCTCTGTAGGTTAATCAGCAACAGTACTGTTTCACATACTGACATATAAGAAAGGGTGATTTGATCCATTGTTACTATGAAGATGCAAAGTGGTATGTGAGTGGAATGAGTAGGATTTTCATCATATCTGAGAAAGAGAGCAAATCAGTGCCTTCCTGATAATGCTGAACTATTCCTTTAAGAGATCCAATAAGCTGTCCTGGTTGAAATGTAAGAACAAAAACAACAAAGTAAGAAATGTTTATCTGGTAGTCAAACACTGTTCTGCTTTGGAGGTATAATGAGTGAAGTGAGGTGGAGAGGGACAGCATGACTCAGAGCAGGGAGGGAAAATAAATACCGTGATGAAGACACTTAGGCCTTTCATAGCTCATTTCATTTACTGACATAAACCGCATCACTCTAACTGATTAAGGAACCCCTGCAGTGTGTGTTATGTGTGTTCCTATCCGTTAATGTGTTTATGCGTGCGTGCATGTTATGAGTGCTCATTTGAAGAAAGAAATAGGACAAGTTATCTCCCAGCGTGTGGTAAACACCTCTGTGGGCAAGTTTAATCTCCGCTCTCCCTCTTTTCTTTTCCCCTGTCCTCCTGCTGAATGAAAGAGTAAGTGGGCTCAGGTTGTAATTACAGTAATGAATGATTTTGCTCTACCTTTCCGCCCATGTAACATGCTTTGTGATCCCCCCTCCCCTTTTCTTAAGCCCCTTTCACTCCTCCCTGTTCCGCTGGATGTGGGTTGGCTGCTCAGGCTCTTTGTTTTTGGTAAGGAGATCCCCTGTTTATGTGGAGGTGGGTGTCCCTGGGTGTTTTTTTTTAACCACATTTTCTTTGATCTGCTCCTCCCACTCTTGCCTCGAGTGTGCTGGAGTGTGTGTGTGTGTGTGTGTGTGTGTGTGTGTGTGTGTGTGTGTGAAAGAGAGAGTGTGTATATGCAATTGTGATAAGAGCATCAGCCTAAAAAAAACCCCCAATACAGTACTACAACAGTCTATGTGCACAAACATCTGGTTTTCTTCTGTCTGTGTTCATGTGTGCACCCATTCCTAATGCAAGTTCTGTATGTGAGTGGTTTTGATGGCTTTGGGAGTCAGCAGTGTAATAACGTGCCGCTGGACAACTTTATCACTGATATGTTAAAAAATTGACTCTAGTCTCTTTAAACACATAAAAGCACAAGTCTGTACCTTTGAAACTGGAAATTGCAGCGCATCCATACACAAAAGTCATATTTGCGTCCAGTTATTATCATTTACATATGTCATGTTTTAACCTGTTAACATCCACTTTTCCTATTTTGTCCCCCTCAAGAGCTTTAAAGCTATATATTTAGTATTTTCATTTTAACCATGATTGAAATGATTATGTGTGATGTGAAAGGGGTTTTCCTATTATTAAACCTACATGAATGTACCACCCAACAATCTACTTCCCCTCAGCCTTATAAAATCTTTCAGCTTATTGTTTTAGTTTTCAGGCCCACAACCATCTCGATTGAGTTTCACTGCTCTCATCAGCATTGTTTTCAGCTGCAACAGGCAAATGGCACAGTGAATCACTGGTGAGCATTATGAAATTATCCTCCAGAGTTAAACTGACTGAATACTTGACTAACATCCATCAGATGGTGTTTTTCAAACAACGTTTAGCTGCACTGCATCAGTTTGTAACGATTTGATCCCTCAGCAGGCAGCTGTTTGTATAGCAGTCAAAGAAAATCCCCTTCAAACTGTTTTTGCTTTCATACCAGATACTGAAAATCACTGATTTACCTGATTCAGCAAATTAAATAATACTATTTGCAAAGCACTTTACATTTGGGGAACTAAAACTACACATTTAGCAAGTTTGTATCAGGAGTGCAATCAAAAGTTCCTCTACAGAGGCCACTAATCGTTGTTTTGATAGAGGAAGGAACACAGAAATTGCACAGTTAGAGAAAGAAAATGAAATCTTTTGCAAATACAAATAATTTTGTAAAATACTGAATGTCACGTTTGCAGAAGACTAGTTTTATCAGGAGATATTTGTCGCAACTAAGTAGGTAATTCATGTTTTCATTTGACCCCACATCCCATTTTGCTTTACTCAAATATAAAACACAAGAAACATGATTTTAAATCAAGTGAGCAGAGCTGAGGTCTGATGCTTTTCACCAACTCCTGTCTGCCCTTTCACCCTCACACCACCTCACTGGGTCACAGCTGGGCCGCTTCTAAAGGGGTCTTCAGCATCACCTGTCAGACAGAGCGAGCAGCCAAATTCCCAGCTCTGCTGGGATCTGGAGCTGAGAGCCTTCCTGCCTGCCTGGCGCTCCTGAACTCACCCCCAGCAAAAAACAGCTGAGTTGGGAGGGAAAAATGATATGAAACGGCATGTCGCTGACCCCTGGTTCCACAAGCAGTTCACAGAGAGTTGAGTCAGCGGACAGCTAGTTAATTCCTCTCTGCCTCAGTGGGCTCCAGTGTGAGTTTGCATACAAAAATCCTCGTCTACGTTTACAGTGCATGAGGGCAGAACTGCAAGAGCAGACATCCTATGTAAATTAAGTTGACTTTATAATATAAAATGGACACGTGTTATTGTTTAAAGGCAATGTTTTCTCATTTGTTTTCTGTAAAGTAATTTTATGACACCACTAAATGCACAAGTGATACAGTATATTACAAAAAGGTGTTTTAATGTTTTAATAAATTGATGCCATGTAGAAACGTCAGTTTGGCAGGTTTGGCACGTATCTGTTTGGTCTGGGAAACCACCACGTTTTCGTGTTCCAGGCACTGTGGAAGTACCTTTGTCACAGTTCCTTTAATGTCCACTAAAAATGCTCTTTAAAAACACAGACTGTATTGAATTGTCTGGGGAAATTCACTGTTGAAAAACAATACAATTCATTTTTTACAAGAAATGATAGTGCCACTTCTGAAATTTCCCTGGTGTGAGACTAATAAAGGATATCTAAAAATCTAAATCTAAACTTCCTTAAGGACTGTCTTTGTGGCTATTTTGACACTTTTAGGCAATGTGGTTATCTTTCAAGGCCTGTGTCTCGTACAAATGCGGCAACACAGCTTCACTGGTTGTTGTTTCCTCATCCCAACTTCAGCTTTACCCAGAATCAGTGCCCTATATAAGATTATTGCCGCTAAAGAAAAAATAAAATGTTGTAGGTATAATGATGCATGTATTGTGAGATGTGGGTAAGAGACTCCAAGATGTCACATAATTTCGTTTAAAGTTGATCTGAAACTGGTCTTCCTGGTTTGCGTCTATGTTATGTGATCCGCCGAACATGAACATTACCATCACTGTCCTTGGCCCTGGCCCTCAGCCCTTATATATTGAATCTTCACTGTTTAAAAATTCACACTACAAATAGATATAATTCCACCATAGCCTGCAGTTGGGGGTGTCCTGTCAACATTTTACAGATGTCTGTTTTAATAGTGGTCTATGAGAAGAATGCTTTTTGGGCTCCAGGGGATTTTTTTGGGTTGCAGGATTGCGGTTAGCCACTGAGGCAAATTGGCAGCAAAGCTTTCTTGCTTTCTTGAAGGGCTACTCCAGTGATTTACTACTGCACTTTCATAAACATGGAGAATCAACAAATGACATATTAAAAAAAAGTAATTTAGAAATAAAGAAACAGTGGATCGAGTTGACTTTTACTGACTTTGACTTTTACTCCCTCATAAGGGTTACACTCCAGAAACCTATTATTCCCATGGTGCAGTGGCCAGTGTCTTTCAACAGATCTGCCCCCCACATGTCCACAGGCTCTGAGATGTCTGTTGTCTTTCCTGGGATCTGTTGTAGCCACTGCTCCAGTTTGGGGGTCACTGCTCCGAGTGCCCCGATCACCACAGGCACCACTGATGTTTTTACCTGCCAGGCTTTCTCCAGTTCTTCCTTCAGGCCTTGGTATTTCTCCAGCTTCTCATGTTCCTTCTTCCTGATGTTACCATCGCTTGGGATTGCGATGTCCACCACATCACACATCTATGAATAAACTTAGTTTCAAGCAATTAAATATCAGATACGATTTCACACCTGTAATGTCCATGTTGTTCTCTTTAGTTTTGTTTCATTTCTTTAAAAGAATCCCAGAGAAATGTGAATGTGGTTGCTGGTGATATTCAACCCTGTGTTGAACAGTTGGGACAATTAAAGTGAAAGTGAATAAATAATATGAAATAAATCATGTCTTGCGGCTCCACTTGCCTTCTGGTGACTTCAGGCTGACTGTCAGCAGATAAATGAGTAGCTATTGCATCATACTGTGATAGGTTTCTGTCTGATTATTCTTTACAGTCCTTGAACGTTGTGATATTGTAATATACTGTCAAAAAGTTCAACATTTACTGCTGATGGAAAATCTATTCTGTATTATTAAACCTATATTTCAAACACAGTATCTCAGCATGGTGTCACATTGTCTAAGTTTGGCCAAAATCAAAAAGAATGAAAAGAAAAATATACTTTGGACAATGAAATATCATCACAGACAGTGTGGATTTCCTTCATTTTTACTGTAACACAAAGCCTGAGTTGGTTTGACACCGAACAAGAAGCACCTTTTGTGCAATGTAAATGTATGTTAGTGTTTTTGTGTCTCCATGCGTGTGTATACAGCATATTCTATTACTGCTCACATAAAACAGATCGTGTTAAAAAAACTACATAACCTTCACTGTATGTCACCACAGAGGATGTGGGGAGCGAGCTGTGAGAACAGGGATCCATCGGCTCACACCAAGCCTGTCAGTAAGAACGACATGGTTTAAAATGAAACACCCTGGTTAATGGAGGGAGTGTTTCTAATTAGGACAGCTAGCTGGTAAGCAGGAATACTCCACCAGGGCACATGAAACTGAAGGCCAGAATTATTAAGCAGTACAAAATGGACAGGACAGTGGACTCTTAACCCACGAAAAGCCTCCATCTCGTCCCCTCAGGCCACTTATCCCATCCTCAGCTCTCCGAGCCGAGCTTCACAGCAGCCCATGGAGAGGCATGTAAATCTGGCCCCCTTTGAGCGAGCAACAGGCTCCGGAGAAAATAAATCTGCTGAGGTTCACGGTGAGTTCAGCCAAGCCACAGCTCGAGGCTTTCTCTCTCCCTTATTCCCTCTCTCTCGCTCTGAAACTGCTGCTGTCTCTGTTAATGCATCCCACTTTCCATCTTGGTCTTTCACTTGTACTTCTCTTGTCTCATTCCCTTTCATCGCCCCTCTTCTCCTTTTCCCTATATTGTCGCCACATATTTGGTAATGTCACAGACAGACAACATTACAGTGATGTCATTGTTCTGATAACGACCTCTGGGAGGAAGAGGGACAGTCCCCTCATATGTGTTGTGTCTGGTCTGGTTTGGTCAAGTGTCTGATTGAATCTAGTTTAGTCTCGTTTGGATAGTTTGTTTGATGCACCACTGTAAGGCCTCGGTTTTCCCGAACTTCAGAATGAAACCCAAGAGGAACTCTATGTTGGGAACCACATGACAAGAGTAATCATGTTTCAGTGAGTCACTCCCAAAAAGGACGAGAGAATAAAGTTTGCATTTAGTGGGTTTGGAGGCCTGCTTTGACATTTCAGAAAATAGGATCTGCATGTGCTCTTATTTCCACAGCAGCTGTTTTGAACTTTTGCATGTAACAGTAACAGTGCAACACTTTGCCCCACAAAGGCGACATGAGATGACGCAATAGTTGGCCATTGTCACCGCTAGTTCTCTGATGTCAGTTTGGTGTGTCTTCCCCTCCTTGTTGCTGCAGACACATTTTAAATATAATGTGTATTTAGTTTTAAATGATAACCTGAAGTTGTACGTCTCTATTTTAGAGGCTAGTTTGTTTTCAAAATGTATCTGATTTGGGAATCTACACCACACGTTATTGCACGTTGCCAAGTTTCCATCCCTCAAGAGTGCCATAGCTGCAGCTGTGAGCAGCAGATCTTTAGCCTTAGTTGGACTCATTTGTTTGTTAAACAGTTATTTAGCTTGCAATGATTTCCTTCATACATTCTGCAAATTGTGTAGGTGAAACGAAAGCATGACTGCTCCTTTATCTTGAAACCGTAGGCATAATGAACATGTGCAGGAAGATGCTACTTCTGCACAAAACATTGAGCCAAAAACATGCACAGTCTCAATACGTGTGAGTCTAATGTGGGGTAACATTTACACAATTTGTTGTTTTCATAAAACTTGTTGAGCTGCACACAGACAGGAGCGAGTACAACTGTAAAATTGGTTATGTGAAACACTTTAAATGGTAAATGGCCTGTATTTATAAAGCACTTTTCACTACAAGTCGACATTCACCAAATGAAACTAAGGATTTCCAACCCACTCATACACCAATGGCTCAGCATCGGGGGCAATTTGGGGTTCAGCGTCTTGCCCAAGGACGCTTCAGCACGCAGCCCAGAGGAGCTGGGGATCGAACGGCCAATCCTTGGATGGGTGGACGACCCGCTCTACCACTGAGCCACAGCCCTATTTTTTGTTGTCTGTGCTAATTTTCCATCACAAATAATAGTCCGATGTGAAAGAAAGTCCAGGACTTGGAGCTTTTGTCTCTTAAAGGAGTGGGGTTTTTTTAAACCTTTATTATTGTTGGTATTTAACTGTCTCTTTTAACCACCACTGGGTATAATGAATTCAAAGACAGGTTTTAAATGTGACGGTTGTCTGCAAATGACATTTGGCTGTCGTAGTGCATTCATTTCAGGGTTTAAACAAGGCTCAAGTATGCTGTCAACACCATCTATCTGCATGGCAAGGCAAAAATAAAGTCATTACAAATGAAAATCTGAACTACTCATTTCATAAAATAAATCTTTTTTTCTCCACCACAAAGGTGTTTTCTGCAGAGTCTTATTGGTGGATCATGTCAGGCAGCTCTGTGTTGACACTGCTAAGCCCTGTCTTCTGATGTAGCTGTTTATCAGAAATGGACAGATAGTTTTGAAAAGAGAGAGGAGGAGGAGGACGATGCCTGGTCACTGAGTACTTCCAGGCCTCTAATGAAGACGGATGTGAGGACACAGTGTCCAGCCTAACCCTGTAAACTTTGACCTGTGACACAGCATAGCACAGAGGCCAAGCTAAAAAAAATGAAAAATAAATAAATAAAAAGAGAGCTCTGGCAGAAGACGATGGCTTCATTTGTACTGGGTAACTACATGACAGCCTTCCAACACATTTGCAATTTCACTATCCCTCTGGAAGAAACTGTTTTCACACTATAAACCAGCTCAAATTGTGGAAAATATCAGATTGCAGTAAACAAGCAAGAAAACAAAGGGCTCATTGTAGCTCCCCCAGGCCTGTTTCAGATCAGATATATGAAGAGAGTCTCAAACCACGCATGTGCACAATGTGTCCACATTACACTGATATACAATACTGTTCATTATTTCAAATCACTGCCTCTCTGTTTATGCCTCCACGACAAATTGTGTGAGTAATTGTAGGTAACCCCTCTTTGTCTGTCATTAACTGCCCTGTCTTGTTATCTCTGGGTCTTAGACAAACCCCAATCCTCTGATATTATTGACGTCTCCCTGACAAGATGTTAAGGGTGTCTCAAACTAATGTGCAGCTCATTCAGCAGGGCCTGGTTCTTAATCCCTGACCTAGAAGAAGGAGGATTCTCAGTTTACACAGCGAGTGGTGGGAGTGTCAGATTATACTAAGACTGTAATTATAAGGCCTCAAGATTGATAAATGGAGGCAAACACTAACACACATTAATTCATGAACGTACGACCTTGTGCACACACAAGCTTGCGTGAATTCGTGCCATGCTGTAAGTTTCATGTGAGAAAGTACCTGAGATTCTGTCCTCTGTCCTCTTGTTCAGCTCATTCAGGCCTTTTTCAAAACTGTATTGTTGAATCGGGGCTGGCTTTCTCTTTTTTATAATTCATTTAGCCAGGACACAACAATCATACTGAAACAACCACACAAAGATCCTTTATACATATATAGAACCTTCATTTAACCTGTATTGACAACGTAGTATGCCATCTTCACCATCTTCTCCGGACATTCAGCCAATAAGCAGAGAGAGTCTTCTCACATGGCTATGACTGATGCATTTTGTATTGCATGATTTTAGGACAACCTGAACCAAGTGGGAAACACAACATGTTTACTAGCTCATTGGCTGATTCAGACAAAAGCAAACCAAAAGCTTTTACTGTCTAACGGCTTAGTTCAGCTTAGCTGTTTACAGTTGCACCTGTAATGTCCTACATTTTGATCTTTTTGGGCATTACTGTAGCATTGAACACAGGCATTTTTATGAACGTGTTCAATGCTACAGTAATGAAATTGGTTGACATTAAAGTGTTGATCACAAATGGGTAACACTGTATATGCAGCGCAGAAACTTACATGTAAGAGGAAAACAGTGCATGCATAAGCTTTGTAAGAAGCTTGACAGAGCAGTTAAGGCAAAGTGAAAGGGGTCTAAGATGTCCATTAGTGGAAATCAAAGAGAGTGCTGTCAAAGACAACACTGATCTGAGCACTGCAGCATCTCCAAAGCCACAGGGGTTGGAACTGACATAACAAACACAACCAAACGGGCTTGATCCAATCCTCTTCAAACAACCACTAATTTCATGTTGCATCTTTGAGCGTGAATGCCCAACTGTGTTTGCTCTGTGTGCACTCTGACCCCTGTCCCTCATCCTCATAACCCCCTGCTCATCCTGCCGAGCTCAGCCCAGCTTAGGCCGGCCCACTCAACAGTACAAACTGCAGGCCCCCTAATCAGCTCATTTGGAGCAGATCAATGGCACTGATGACAAGAGCCTAAGTGGAGACTGAGAACGAAATGAGGGCTGAACAAAACACCCTTCTTAAATGATGGCCTCGGAGCAAATAACCCCCGGGTGAGGGGGTCAGGAGGTTGGTGACCTGGGTGGGTGCGGCGGTGGACATGTCCAACTGGGCCTGAGTGGGGGGTTTTGAGTCCCTGGTGTCCCCGCTGGTGGGCCAGCTGAACAAACAGCTAGGAACAAGGCTGGGCTTCAGCATGCAGAAACACAGAGCTCCAGCCATGCAGGCCCAGTCTCAGACCAGACCGAGCTAGACTTTAGACCCAGGACAGCATGAGGACAGTGAGCTGCTTTCTTCTGCAGAGAAAAGGCCACGTCTGATCAGCGCGCATACCAAAATGCACGGGATTGAACCCACGCACATGCACAGAAATGTATGCACATTCACATACACGGTTTGCACGCAGGCCTTCTTGCATGAGCACACACAGAAGTAGACACACACAAACACACTATCCCATGCGAACTCCATGAATTCACACAGCCTCAGTCACTCTCTCATCTTTAACACAAAAGGCCTGTGTCTCTCTGGCTTCTGCTCAAAATAACACTCTTCTATCTCCAAGCTATTGATCTCCACTCATCTGTTTCTCCACAGGACATTCACTGTTTCTATTCACTTCACTGCTCTCCAGCAACTCCTAAAAATCTGGGCCTGTTGTCATCACCCTAAGGGTAGTCCCACTCCAGGAACTATTCCATATCTGCACAGCATTTTTCAAGATGTACGTACTTTTGCAACACTGATTATGTAAAAACTTGGAGCACAGATAGCTGAAAATAGCTGAAAAAGATGCTAGCTGTGGTTATTATAGGCTTGGGAAAGCAAGAGTAAAACTGAAAAGTGATAGAGGCTCTCCAGACAAAACAGACAAGGACATTCATGTAGCCATTCCTCCTGCCCTTCTCTGATGCCAAACAAAACATGGTCGAGCTCCGATCAGCTCAGGTCAACCTGAGTCGGATTCCCGATTGTATGCGCTCCAGTTCTGGCAAAACAGGGTCACTGAAAGATATAAAGGATTTCTTTGGGTAAAATATACTCACTCACACACACACACACACACACACACACACACACACACACACACACACACACAATTGTACACACGGACAGCCTTGTTTGGGGCAGCGGGGGGCACAAGCTCTGATAATGAGTGGCACACATGAAAGAGCTGCTCCTCACTAGAAAACAAACTTCACCAGTGGAGCTGTTGTTAGCAGGCTGACCTCTGAGCCTCTGAGCAGGCACATTGTCTGTTCCGACAGATCCCCTCTGACAGCCCGTCACTCATCTCAACTGCATCTATCAACCAATCAGGGCCCAGCACCCGCAACCCTCTGGGAAAACCCCGCCCACTGAGGGGACTTAAGAATTTGGTGTGACGCCATGTTTAGATGGCAGTGGAAAAATGCTCTGTGGTTGTAACTGAAGTGCAAACATTAGACTGATGATCCCCTGAAATAAATAATGTAAAATAAACAGATGTGGTCGGTTAACTAATCATAGGATTATAATATGATTTATATTCTGCAGCTCAAAATAACTGGCCTTACACATTAATGGGTCAGTTCATATTTAAAAAACAGATTTTTCTTAGGTTCTCGGTTTCTGAGAGTTTTTGCAGAGAACCAAAACAGGAAAACTGTGGACTATAAAACCAAAACAATGAGCTAAAAGAGGCTTAAGACTCTCCATAGAGAGGAGGGATGACTTTCTGTGGGTTTGTTACCACAACCAACACCTTTCAACACACAATTATATGATAAAATGCAGATTTTTTTTTTATGTGCATCAACAAATAAATACATATTAAACTTGACAAGTGTGACTTATTTGAACTTGGGTGAACTAAATTAGTTCATGTCTGTGCTCTTTATATGAGGAATATGCATCATGGTCAGTGTGCGTTAAGAAAGCTCAAAAAAAGGGGGTTAATACAAAGAAGGTAAAAACAAACACTGCCGGGCAGCCACTACAGCACGGGCACACACACACACACACACACACACACACACAACCTTAATAGCTGTAGATCCCTGAGGAGATGTGTGAGGAATCTGCTCACTCTTCACTCACTGTAATTGCTCCACATTGTCAAGAGACAAAGGACAGGGAGTGGGGATGACGGGGTGGAGGTTCATTTCTGCTGACTGCATCTCCAGTTTCAGGTCCTGTGAGGGTGGCCGTGGGCGCACAGCGTAGGAGGAGAAGGTGGTAGATTGCATCTCATGAGGGAGGAGTAGAGTGCGGCCTGGGCACCGCACACAGGATTTTCACATATCAGGAAGAGCATTTTGAGAAGGAGCATGGATCTCATGGTACATGGTGTCAGTGCCCCCTTCCTCCCCTACACACATGTGCGCGCACACACACACACACACACACACACACACACACACACACACTTATCTCCCTTTTCGCCTGTCATCGCCTTGATGCTGCAGAGATGGATGACCGGATCATTCTGTGCTGCTGAGTTTATCAGTGACACTTTTGTTTCTGCTTTCTAAAAGCCCACAACGAAGATAAGTTATTTTACTTTCAAGTGCCTGTACTCAATATTTTTATCGGGATAAAATCAAATGACATTGTGGGAGCAATGTTTTGATGTGAAAGGGGATTGGTCATATAAAAACTCCTGTAAACCTTTTTACAAAGAAGCTCTAAAAACCCTTTTTACATGAGCTGCTTGGCACCAAACAGCAGAGAGACACAGTTAGCAGCTAAATAATGAACACAGTCAAGCATAAAGAGTAATTATTGGGCCTAGATTCATCAGGTGCACACGTGAGGGTTAAAATGCTGAACTGATATTGGTTTGTATAACTGAATTCATCATAACACAAATTTAACACATATGATTTGAGTCAAGTTGCAATAGCTTGGCCCAAGCTGCATTATGAAAGGGCTTGTGTTGAAATCCATACCAAAAGGGACTGACTGTGAACCAGATGCATGTAGATAACAGCAATATTTTATCATTTCAGCTCTGTATACACTGTCTGCATATCACAGCATAGCTTCCAAACTGGGCGTGTTAAATGAATCTTGTTTTTCTCTCCTTGATTGATTTCAGCTGTGTCGTCTGTTGCTTCACCTTTTTTCCTGCCTATCTCTGACTGTTCACGAACACAAACTGATCTTATACTGCACGATATTATATCAAACAGCCACTAAAAGAAACAAGATGTGTGTTGTTGTTGTGCATTTAAACGTTGCAACTCTCACCAGCGCTTGTTCAATACAAAGAGACATGAGGAGTTTCCTGCTAGGACTATTGTAAGCTAATTGTGAAACAGGATGACATGGACAACTGCCTCCTCCACACTTGACCAGGATCTACCTGACCCTGAACTTCCTTTTCCATAAGTGGGAACTTCCATCATTTCACAACAAGTCCTCTTGTGCCTGACTTCTCTGTATTCAATCAGCACACCAAACATGTCCTCCTGCTGAGCCACTAACATCTGATTCTGCTGTGTGAGAGCACCTAATCTCTGCCGCATGGCTGAGAAAACTGAGAGGATTAAAGGGGAAATCATTTTCTCCATGGCTGCTAAAACCAAAGTGGGTTTTTGCTGCAGTGTGAAACCAGCAGTCTCTAAGCACTGATGGGAAATAGGGGCTTTTTGTGCCCATTGTTTTACCTAATAAATCTTCCACACCGACAACTGATATCTGATATCATGGCCTATTTGTCACCCATGTTTACCTCTGGGATGTTGAGTGGTGTCAGGATGGGATGCTCCCTACATCCCTGGTGCAGCCCCCAAGGGTGTGGGTGCTGCTGGGACAGGCGACACTGTGAGTTGGAGGGGGGGTCAACTTCAGGGTGGAGGAGGACAGAAATAGAGCCAGCCTCAGGAAATACAGGTCTTATCATGTCCCAGAGAGAGAAGGAAAAGATGTAGAGCAAGTAAATGAGTGACTGAGATAGTGAGTCACAATAAGTGAGGGAACTTTACCCAAATTAGAGACACAAATAGACTTTTGTGGTATTTAGTAGTATGCCGATAGGTGCAGGTTTGTCAGCCTGAGTTGAGCTATCTGCCTTTACTGCAACACAAACACAGGATTTTTCATTAATATGATATGTTAACTGTGTGTAACTGCCTTCCAAAACAACACAGATAAGCATTTTCTGCCCTAATGGCCCCACAAGAGAGACATTATGATTTGAACGAAGTGGCTGGTGCTTTGCTGTTACAGTTCTGTTAAAGTTAGGGGACACTCACAGTTAGAACAGGGTTAAGGATTGTGAAAGATCTTGTTTACTGAACATGCAAATTTAAATCTGACATTTTAGATGCTTTTACATTGCACAAAACACCCGCTAACATCTGGCTATTGTTTTCAATGTGAAAGGGTACAAACAGTATCCAAAGCGCCATCAAATGACTCTGCAGTAGTCTGCACCAGTGTTTATCAACTCATGATTAACCGGGAACATTACTAACAGGTGACTCTCTATATTGTATTGTACAAGATGCAACATTGGCAGCACTGGTAATATTGTCACATTACTTTCTACTGTAACCGGACATGACATTGGTCATGAAAAACTGGCAATACAAAAGAAATCAATTGCCTAATTCAAGCAGGTTTAAAACACACACATATATGCACTACTTTTGTTGTAAAGAGGGTATTACTGATCCATCCAACCCCCACCCCCGTCACCTCTGTGGACTTCTAGACTCACACTATTTCCTCCTTTGCTCCAGACATAGAGTCATAATTCGAATGGCCACAAGAGGGATTTGTCACCTGACTCTTAACAAATATACCTCAAATATAGCTTTACTGATACGACTGATGCTGACATTTTCAGGATTAAATGCGTAAGATAAAGATTCGCAAAAGGCAGAAACTATATGGTGGAGGCCGGGAGACGCAGTCACAAGGAGCGTACAGCTTCAGCTTCAAGTGTTGCTGTTCAGACCAGGTATTGACGTGTGGTTTGACAACATTTTTCTAAATTATCTAGCTTCAAGAGTCCTTAACCCTGTACAGTGAAAAGACGTAGAAAGGATTTCCTCTGTAGAGTCGCTCTAATGAAAGCAGTTAATGAGGCCTGGGGACTGCCAATAGCAGGGATTCGAGCATCGATAGAGATGTTACTGTAGTGTTCAAGCACCACTAATGAAATGTAATTCACTTCCAAGTCTTACAGGTGGTTTTCTCAAAACTATCTGCATGTCTAAATAACATTGTAGGTACGCCAAACTGTGACTTACTTCACTACAATGTACTGAACATTTCTCAGATCTCTACTGTACATTTTGCCCTTGTTTATTCAGCAGCGTCAGCACCACCCCTTACTCCGCCTTTTGCACCCTGTCCAATCCTGCACACAATAACCCTCAAAGCCAGCGCATCAGTAAATACTCACAGGCTCTCTGGCATAAAGAAAATAGCCGAGCGGGGAGAAGAAAAGAAAGAACGAAGGAGGGAGGGGAGCAAGAAAAGAAGCGGAGCAAAGAAAAGATTAGGCTCTGGTGAAGTACAACTTTTCCAAAGCTGGCTCGGTTCTTGGCAGAAGGCCAGGGAAGGGAGACAATGCAACGCTGTGCGGATCCAGGAATCTATAGATGCTCACTGGAGCATTGGGCTATTGGTAGGAGGGTAAGGGGGGCTGGTGGGGTTGGGGGTTAAGCGCTCTCTTTTCCAAAGCCAAGCACAGAGGACATGATGGGGCACTGTGGTGGCTGAAGCCAGTAGGGGAGCTTCGTTGAATTGGTGCAGCAGAATTAGCAGTGCATTCACAACGTATAGAAAATATTGACCTGACAGGCTCCATCAGGAGATATATAGGGCTCTAACTGCCCCCTCCCTGCACCCCCAGCCCCACCCCCACCCCCATCAAACTCCCATCCCTCAGCCATTATAGCAAACCAAACCCTCCCATCGCTGAGCCTACATATCCGCAGCTCAAGTGTCACCTTGGCAGCACCTGCTCTGTGTCAGAGCAGAGATGAGGGGGGCTCAACAATATACTGCAAACAATCTGTCAAAGGGCCATCTCAGGACCCCCCCCCCCAACTTCCCCTGGCCTTTTAATAAGGAAGGACAAGAGGAATCTAACAACTGATTTTTGTTTTCCCTTCTTGCTTTGTGTTCTGTCCTCAAGCCCGCTCCTCACTTCATTACATTTTCATTCATTTCAATCAGTGTTTCATTTCCTTTTTCTCCTCTCAGCCCTCTTGGCAGTATGTGGAGGGTCAAGGCTAATACTGGAAAAAAAAGTGAAAGAAAGAGAAGGGAGTAGAGGAGAAGGAGGAGGAGGAGGAAGAGACAGAGAGGAGAGGTGCACCCCTCTAAGATCAAAGGCTTGGTCCCATTGTGAAGACTGTACAATGCAGCACTGCAGAGAATACGCTGAGACACCACCCCACCCCCACCCCATACACCCCCACAGGCCAACTGACAACATAGCTGGGAAGGGGCACCAGAGGTAATTGGAGGAATGAGTGGGTCCATGTACAGTAAAGTACAGTTATTTCAGATAGGCCACACTCAGTTAGACAGTTAGGAGTAAATGTACACACACACACACACGCCAGGATCACAAATTAACAGAGACTCAGGACAGAAAATAAAAAACAATTATGATGAACTCGGAATAATATTTTGTTGTTTTTGTGCTAACTGTTCTAAGAAAGTTGTACAATATTTATGCATGAATGAGAGTTTTGTTACCTGAAGAGCCTCAGGAGTCTATAACCAGATGTCTCCTAACAGTCATGTTCATACATAAATAACATGCAATAGCCGATAAAATTAATCAGAATCAACATGGAAGTGTTTAATTTTAATGCAAAGCAGCTCAAATGTTTTTCCTTGAATATTTACATATTTATACATTTATATATTTATGTTTAAGAAAATAAAGGACTAGCGGGAAGATCTGGATTTAAACAAACAATTTGCTACTTGTCACAACATCGACTCAAAAAGTTATTGTGAACATGTTATGACAAATGATAAATTTAAGTCTTATATTCACTTTAGTGCATGTGAACTATTTGTCTTTTCAGCCACCAACTGCTCCACTTTATCAAACGGACTGTTAATAAATAATAAACTGAAGATGCTAAAATGAACCGTAGATCTGAGTTGAGTAATGTTTCTCTTTGAATTCAGCTCAACAGGTGACACTTTTAATATTTCCCTTTAAGCCTAAAACATGACACTATAAGTTTCTTTAACATCTAATTAAGCATGATTTCCCAGGTCCTAACCAAGAATTTTAGTAGTGTAGTGTCCATCATATTTGACTCAGATACAGGTATAGAAATATTACATTTGCTGGATCCAAAATGTCATCAACAAAGGGAATATTTAGGACATATTTTGTAGGAAACATTGTTGTCTTGGGATATTGTTGCCTTGTATTTTTGATACACACATAAAGCAATAGAAAAAGCCTGTATCCAATGGTTACTGTGTTAAAATAAAAACAAAATAAACTCTAAAATGTGAAAAGTAAAGTGAACTCTCAAAACTCTTGTATCACGTAAGTGGAAAAAAAAATCCAATCTGAAAAGAAAAAGCTGATGGCATTATTATTGTCACATGATGTAATTAAAGACTATCGCTTTAGATAAGACCCTGAACAGGGTCATATCTTTCTATTTCTCTCTCTCTGTCGCATGAGTTGTGGTGAGAGTGCGACCACAATCTGGAGCTCTGCAATGACTCTGACATTCAATATCCTGCCTTGACACAAGTTGCACACAAGGTGGTGGGAGCCGCCCCCTTGTATTTAAGATGCACTGACAGATAAACCATGGTGTCAAAGCTTGCATACACTTCATAAAAAAGTCCCCAGAGATCCCCCACAGAGGAGAACTGGCGGTTGGGGTTATGCTCTTACAGCTGTAACCAGTGAATGACCTTGGGGCACAGTTTTTCATCCACACAACAGGAACTTCAGAGTGCCTTAAAAAGGTCCCATAGCTTCTAGAAGTTCCCCTCTTTTCTCTTTATTTTCAGTATTTTAAGTGCACTTATGATTATTGCCCTCTTGTTAGCTCCTCTTTTCTGAGTTTACTCCTTTTTCTACCTTTTCCGTCCTTCTCCTCCCGTCCTCCTTCTCCCCCTCCTTCTCCTCACTCTCTAAGCCTGTGGGGCTTATCTGTGGGGATGAGGGAGAGAGGAGAATGGGGAAGACAGGCACTTTCATGGCTGAGTTGAGAGCCATTAGCCCCCTGTGTGCTCAGCCCTGTTCTACCTCCCCTCGGTATTAATCTGCAGTGACAGCTTCACTGTTTACCAAATCCACCCAGGATCCTGGGGGATGACTGGCCGGCGCCACTCTGCTCCATTAACCTCTGACCCCCAGTGTTACGGCACTAGAGCCAGGCCCGGGGCTCGGGGTTAACCCGGCCCGAGCAACCGGTTGGACACCTGTCTGATGCCCAAGACATGAGCTCCTGTCACTGGAGACAATCTGTTCACAAAGACATTTCTCAGCTGGACTTTGAAGGACAGTGTCTTTTATAACTACGCCTGATTCACTTCTCATCATTTCCAGTTTACATTTGTACCAGGATAAATGTAGGCGTGTCAATGAAGTATGTAAGGAAATTCTTTGTTAGAGGTGGAGATATTTGATTTCATCTTCTCAGCATCACATGATCCACAGCAAGTTTTGAAGGAGGCACACACACTAAAGTAAGATACCCACCTTTACTGCAAAGAAATTCAATGATGAAACAAAAATACAGCTTACATATATAGTTTGAGCTTTTGATTTGGACCAATAACTTCTTGACGTCTCAGCTGGTTATCTGGCATCCGGTGCAAGCCAAAAAATAACAAAAAACTGCTGACTGTCATATTTATGCTTCCTGGTGCTAAATTTGAACATGGTGAGGACATCTGTTTCCTTTTGTGTCCAGTTTTTATGCTAAGCTAAGCTAACTGGCTGCTGGCACCAATTACTGTGCAGATAGGATGATGGTGTTCCCATCAAATTCGCGCAAGAAAAGAAGCAAATGTAATTCATTTAATGTGACACCGTTCTTTTAATCTTCACTGATGGACTAGTTCAAGTGATTAATCCTCAAGTCAGTGGACTGGCCTTGTATGGGAGGAGGAACATGAGCTGAGATACCTCGACCATGACTGATCATGTCCAAACACCCGCAGGTACAACATAAACAACAGAGTGACCCAAAGAGCCTTAAAATACTGAAAGAAAACACAATCATCAGAAGCAGACTTCTGCATGGAGGCTGCAGTGCTGCTCCATCTTTGGATTATATCCATCCACAAGCCTTCTGATCCATTTCCCAGGCTGACCGCTGAGGGCAAATTCATTCTCCTCCTTTGAAGTATCTGCTGCGATCAATCTCTGCTCAGATCAATCTTCTGCACTACAAAAGTTGAGCTTCAGAGTCTTACGAAACCACTGTCTTCAAGCAAGGCTTGGAGAAAACTTTTGTTTTCATTATTTATTTATACTAACACACTCACACTCACTTACTGTTACACTGTAGTTTATCAGCATTCAGTGTTTTTTCCCAAGAAAGTAAAATAAGAGGTAAAAAAAAAGAAGAAGTAATTTCACTCACTTTCTGTTTGGTCGCTGAATGATGATTTCTTTAAAGCAGGCGATTCTTGATAAATCACAAACAAAAAAATCTTGGGAAATTTAAATTCAATTGTCTTGTAATTGCAGTTTGTTGCAACTGCAATTACTGCAAGCTTTACTGTGACCTGAGCCATTTTCTCACTGTGAGTGATGGGTGTCTGCATGGACTCACAGTTTTCTGCTGAACTTAGAACAGTGATTTTATTTCATACTAAAACTTAACAAACATAAGGCTATCAAGGACATTGGTATCTTGTCTTTATCAGTGTATAATTTCAATATAATTCAATATGTTTTATACTGGAATAGAATGCAGAAAGATGCTGGTGGTATTATATTGGTATATATTATTGGTATATAGGTATATATTTAACAGAAACATACTATTTAAGATATTACTAAGAAAGCAGCTTTCTGAGTCCCTTTGGATAGTCATATCAGCACAAAATCAGTGTTATAGTCCACTATAACAGTGGCCATATTGGTCAATGTGAATTTTTCTGTCTAAATTCAGCTAAAATCAGTTTCAAAAATGTGTTTTGTCCTTCTCTCATTGGGTGTAAGTGGGTGGGACTCCATTGTAAAGACTGACGTCATGCATCTTGGTGGACCAACTGAGATCTAGCAATATTTAGCTCAAATGTGACGACAGTGAAGCTGTTTGCTGATAAAATCACACACTTGTGCACAAACACACAAACACACACACACACACACACACACACACACACACAGTCAGAGCCCCAATGAAGCAGATTTTCTGTGTTTCTGAGTGTTGAACTTGAAACAAAAAAATACCTTATATGGACCTTGTTGGTTGTCGTTTTCACAGGCTGTGAAGGTTTTTTGTACCATGGAAACTCTTAAAGCCTTAAAATGGGTTGTGACAATAAGACACTGAAGTTTTTGATACCTTTAGCTGTTGATAATAATTCAGAGTTTGATTTATCAATTTATAATGAAATTACTCAACACAAACCAAACAATGCTGCCAAGCTGCACCTTCTTTCAACTTTAAGAAAACACAGTGCTCTTCTTCAACACCCGCTCTTGTAAAGCACAAGTGCTCTGACGATGCTGGTTATCTTATAATGTTTACCTTGTGGTTTTACATGGGTTCACTTTGGGCCATACCAGGCCTTTGGACACTGACTAAGCAGAAGTTTAACAGTGTTGCACTGCAGTGTGAATGCAAAGCTCAGATTTTTACAGCCAGTGTGATTCCAGAGCATGTGTGCTCAGCAAAGTAAGAAATGTGACATGGTGCAGTTGGTCAAAACAGTTAAAAAAAACTACTTCTGCTTATCAACAAAACCTTCAGATTTCTTTTTTAAGTCAAGGAGGAGATACATGCATTATTTTGGGGGGTTATAATTTATACTTTACTTTTTTTTTTACAAAGTTGCTCATAAATCAAAAAAAGCCTTTTATGAGAGCAAGGTTTTGGAATGATATTTAGTCTTGTGTATTTATTATGTTGTGTAAGACACAGCAGGTTGGTTTAATCTTAGAATTATGTATTCAGAAACTTTAAAATATAATGTGATAAACTAAAAAAAAAAGTAACTGCATGAACCAAACTGAGGTATGAATGCTAATGTTGCAGATTTGTGAGCGTGCACAATGTCCCACTGTACAGTCATAACACACACACACAGACATGCATTTCCCAGCAGTGTGTTGGCTTACAAAGCAACATGAGCATGCACACTTAGAGGCATGCTTGCACATGCACATACACACACACACACAAACACACACACTCACACAAGCCAAGCCAAACACACTCAGTCTTCTGACCAGACATGAGGAGTGACAAAGCACCACGTCCTTCCATCAGCAGCCTGCAGACTCACTCCCCCTCCCCATTTGACCTCTGACCTTGATGACAACAGACTGTCATCACCTTCACTCCTGCTAGATAAACACAGTGTCTGACAAAAACTAGCAGACAGACCAAAGAGTGTACTGAAGCTGTGTGTGTGTGTGTGTGTGTGTGTGTGTGTGTGTGTGTGTTCTGTCCTCTTTAAACATTTGGTTTGTTTTTGGTTTGTCCTTTACCCTGCATTTTATTAAATCGACATGTGCTCCGGTTTTATCTTCTCTGCCCTTTAAATAACTAATTCCCAAAGCCAGCCCACCTGCGGCCATGACCAGAGCTCAATTTGAGCCAACGCTCTTTTCGATTTTTCTGCTGAATGTTCAGGAAAAATCGAGGGGTTGGAGCGCACAACATTTGCCAAAAAGAGAAATATTTACCCAATGTGACGCAAGCAGTGCCCTGCTATTGAACTGCTCTCAGCTATATTTAGAAGTTCCTCACCACCAGACCAAAGTGCTGCACTCATTAAGATAACTTGAAAGACATAAAATGAGTCTTCTTAAGTACAACCCCCCCATCATCCCCATCTAACCCACTTCAAGTTAACCCTCTCAGCAGATTCTCAGTTGCAGCCAGTGATGCGTCACCAAACACATGTTGAGGACCAAACTGTTCCATGCCCAGCTACGCTAACATGTTCTTGCCTTTTTACCTCTTCACCTCACCTTATCATTAAAGACACTGGACATAATCAGCATGCAAAATTTGGACTACAAATACAAACACACGCAGCCCTCTTGCTGCACACACTGTGTCAGCCATTTTCCGCCAATCATACACAAATGTTTATGGGTTTTTCCACAAATTAAACAAATAAAGAGGGGGGTGGGGTTGGGTCAAGGAGGCAGAGGGGAGTTGGGAGGTGGGGATGGGTGGAGGGGAGCAATTCTTTTGGACGGTGTGCAAGTCAGAGCCTGGAGCCAGCTGAGCGCTCCTCCTCTCCCAGGAGAACCGCCACGCCACAGACAGCTGGAAACCATTGACAAGAGTTTGGGGTTAGTGAGCAAGAGAAGAGAGGGGCCTGACGGAGAAGATCATGGGGTCTGCCTGTCTTGATGAATCCACTTTCCACAACCAAAGTAAGACCAGAAACCAAGGAGGAGGAGAAGAACAAGTATGTGTCATATATTTCATTGCTGGGAGTGAGAGACAGGGAGAAAGAGAGACACAGGGAGAAAGAGAGGAAGTTTGATGTTTCAAAATCATGAATCATCAGCTGCATTTCCCGACAGAAGCCTAAAGAAAAGCTAGAAGGAAAAAAAATTGATTTTCTCCAAATGGGATTTATTGGTCATTCATGAAATCTAAAGTTTATGTGATTTTATGAGTCAGAAGAAAATGAAAAAAAAAGGATGTGCTTAAGTGTTTATAAGATTTTTCATTAAACTACTTCAACTCCAAAAACAACCTCTGCAGACGTGTAGGAAGAAGACATTATGCTGAGCTGAGTCATGCAGCACTTGACACTCTGGCGCAGTTTATGATCAAGTCAAGCCTGTGTTGGATTGCCATTTTTGCTGAAAAAAAATGGGGAAGTGTTTTTTGAAACTTTCTCAATACTCAATTCTTCATTGCTGCAAGAAGTACGTGGGTGTTCTGAAATCTTTTTTTTTTTTTTAAGGTCGGAACCGAGAACCACTTGATCGTGTGTTTGTCTCAAATTTTGTAGAAGAGGTGCGGAAAAACTAAGTAAGCCAAAGAGAAAGAAAGGGAGAGAGAGAGAGAGAGAGAGAGAGAGAGAGACCAGAGCCATTTAAAATCCCAGCTATGAAGACATAGAGGGTTTACACAAACATGACACAAACATCCTCCATCTGTACCACTTCAAACCACCAACACAACAGGACATAGCAGCTCCAGCAGAATGCAGCTTTATCCAGTCAACTCTGTGATTACTAAATAAACAGATGACAACTGCATAACATCTACTTACATGACATCATGCCTTTGCCATACAACAATACTCAACACTTTAACATGCAATTCAAAAGAGGGAATATCCAGTTTAATAACAAGGAAGATGATTAAAGCTAAAGTCTGGTACTTAAGTTTCCCCCGTCTGGCAGTGAACATAAGTACATCAACACCAGTGTGCCTAAGATGCCATAGACTCCAATATACTACTCTGTAGCTCTGGTTGCTTCCTGCTTCAGCTCTGGTAAAACAATCATTAATGGTTGACATAAAACTCCTCACTATCAGTGCAGGTGTAGTTTTCTGTGTTGGTGTGATAATGTCACACCAGACACTGTAAAATATGAGAGTCCAGCACTGTAGCTTTAAGGGGGAAAAAATGGTAGCAGTTGGCCATGGCTTGACATAAATATGAAGTTCAAGATACGGGGACGAGGTTAAGCTACATGCATGCTACAAAAGCACAAGTCTGTATCCTAAATTCAAGTTTGAAGTATTTCATTTTCTCTGGACACAGAGTGCACATGTGCTGTGTCTATATTTATCAATTTACCTGCAGCCTGAACCATGTGGACAGCTGGTTTCTATTTCCATTGGTCAAATGGAGAAGAACATTGCTTCCCCACTTCAAGATAATATTTTCTTACAACACCCAGCAGCATGCAGAAATCTTAAAATTTCCTCCAAGCTTCTCTGTTGAAATATTGAAACTTTACTGTGAACTGTATTCATAAATACCAAGAGCAAAACAGAGCAAGAGTGAAGTATTTGTGGGTAATGCAGGATCTTGCAGCATGTGTGCCATCAAAGACACATGAGATATAAGATGCAAGATGTGCTTGAATAGAATAACCATGACTAAATTGAGTATATTGCACTACTTTGATGTAGTCCAATAGACTTCATAATGTAACATAATTATATGTTTATATGACATCGCCAGGCTAGCTGTTCCCCATGCTTCCATTCTCTACGCTAAGTTAAGCTAACCGGCTGCTGGATGTTGCCTTTTTTGACACAAAATCCATTTGCAGGGCTTAGGTATAAAAGTATATAAAATGAATGCATTAACCACCATTGGTAAAGCTTGATATATCGATGAACTTCTTATGTTTGCTCTGATTTCTTTCTCCTTATGCTGCTTTAAACCAACAGGCATTACAGTGAATTTATGTCATTTCCCTCCATGCTTGGTCTTATTCAAGAAGCAATTCAATTCCTGAACTCTCAAGACACGCTAATCCCACAGCGCAGAAAACACAGCTAACAAATGATTACAAGAATATAATCACAGCGTTTGGGTTTCCTACAGCCATGCCCCTGGGACAGTGGTCACAGCTTAGTGGGAGTCGAGTCATGTTTTAATTCCAATTGGCTTCCTCTCTATGAGCTGATTAGAACGTCTGTTGTCCATTACAGATGTTTTTTTGAGGGGAAAACAAAGTCATCCTCCAACCGACTATTATGGTTTGCACACGACTACAGAACAACACAAAGGTATAACTCATCTCGTCACGTCATGCTACACTGTAGGTGCACGTGTATGCTTGCATGTGCACCTGTAACTGGATATGTCATATGTCACTGTGAGTGGAAAAATACCCAACAGCAATGACATCAAAAGGAAATGCACAAGGAAGCGTTATTGCCCCAGAATTTTAAACTGCTTTTAAACTTCTCAGAGCCGCACAGTTGTTAAGTAACATTAGACATTAACAAAACTGAGCTTCGTGACATCATCAGTCATCACAAAAGGTGACTGAGAAGTTTTGAGGATAAACCTGAATTACTGCCACACCACAAGTATTAAGGATATATCCAAGATCAGAAGTACTGTAAGTGACCTCCTCCTCCAGATTTTGACACCGAGGAGTAAACTCTTGGACTTTCCTTTGCCTAACTTGGTCATGGAGACAGCCTCCATCAGCGGCCTTGTGCAGCTTTGAGTTCTCAGAACTATAAAAGATGACTGACACACCTCTGCAACGGGATAAACATCTGGGCCAGGGTGTCAGTATCCTGCTCTACTTCCCATAATGCCCTCATTCCTTTATATTATCATTAAATCACTGGTTGATGTGAAAGAGGAGCAGCGGGGGGCTGGGAAAGAGAAGGGGGTAAGATGAAGACAGAAAGAGAAATAAACAGGAAGGTGCAAGGTGTTTTTCTGGCATGGCATGCACAGCACGTCAGCAAACACAAGGCTGACCTGCAGATAATGACGTGAGGTCTTATAAAAGGCAGATGTTGCTTTAACATCACAAATATGGTCTGCTATGACCGTGTGTCTCCATGTGTTTGTGCTTCACAATTAAAACATTTACAGACTGTGAGAGCCGTGCTTCTAATTCAGAAAAAATTACTCATTTAGCTCTTGTTGAGAGCATAAGAAAAATATTCTCACACTCAAAGGTTTGCATATCTATGTCTGTAGGTGATGTTGTTCAAAAAAGGCAAACATGAGTAACATGTTCTGACTGCGATTCATTTATTTGTTGAGGTAAGAAAACCAAACAGTTGGTTTCTATCACCACAATCACTCAATCATTAAATCTACTCACATCAGATAAAATACTGAGTTACAGTCAGTTTGTTGTTGGTGTGTTGAGAAATGACTCTTTGGCAGCATTAACCACCCAACAAAATGTCAGCTACTTTACAAAATGATATAATTCTTTTTGCAGGATTATAAGTTATCGGTTGGCAGACTTGATACTTTGTTTAATGTAGTGATAAATTCACTCTATGTAAGGATTTTGTTTTGACAGCAGAAACAATGCACTTTTTATGAGACTAATATTCAACTTCCTGTGTAGTCCCTGAACTCAGTCTATTGTCATGAGTCTGACTCGAGATGTTGTGACATGGTTTCCTTTGCTGAGCCAATTCAGCCCTTTTAAACATGAGCAAGTGGCGAGCTGTATCCACAGGCGTACAGCCCATTGCTAGAACCTGAAGTGCAGCACGTATGGAGGAAACCGCTCCAGTTGGAGAAATTGGATCCATCTATGGGGAATATCCCAAAATAAACCCCTCTGTTCTCCCATATCAAGCCTTGTATAAATAAGATAGCACTGCAGGCACACTGCACCATGGGAATTAGCCAATCCAGTCCTGTAAACATCAGCCAATGACTTCTGGCAGGCTGGCCGGCTCTCAGGAGGGGAGGTTCTGCAGTGGAATTCATAAATAAATCACTTTTCTGGGAGGATTATGTGTCCACAGTCCCCGTCCTCCCGGCCGCCTCCCCCCAAAAATAAACAGGGCCAAGCAGAAATAGCAGAGTTTAAGCACCACTGCAGGAAATTATCTGGGCTTGTTGCTATAATTTGGGGACATTATTTTCATAGCATTTGCATTTTAGTAAGACCTGAACTTTTTCAGACCATGTTACACAATCCCCTGCTCTCCCCTCTTCAATGTGTGACTGTACATCCCAACAACATGAAGAAAAACAAATACAACAGGTCACCAAACCAGAATAAAAGATGTGCTCCTCTGTATCATTTTTGATAATGATATGAAAGGAAGTACACTAACTTTCTCCAGCACAAAATGACTGTGGTCAAGTGACCTCAACCTGCATTGTTTGTGTTGCTATCCAGCAGTTGTTTTGGGGTACTGTTGATGTCATTAGCAGGCTAGAGGAAGTAACGCAGCACTATTTAAACCCACTTGGCCTGGCCCTCCCTAGACAAACATGGGGGTCAAGTGACAGATGCTGAATAAAGGTTTGGGTTGTGGTGAAGGAGAAATGTTAAAAAAAAAACTGGTTGGAATTCAGGTATAATCAAATAAAGCTGGAACTGATGAAACTGAGAAGAGTTTCAATAACCATATTTCAAACAGCCCAGTGCATTATTCCAACATTTAGCATCAGTGCAGGAAGTAACAGTTCCTACATGTAGCAAGCATGCAGGAGTCCAACCACATTACAGACAAGCACTTAACAGCCTTGGTTAATAAATGGTAATGAGTAACATAACATAGAAATCTTGCTTTGCTGACCTCTAAGGAGGTTAGCATCTCACCACGCCGCAGTGATGTACCATAGGAGCTTGTGACATCAGAGTTGGCAACAAAGCACATTTTGAGAGATGTAGCAGAGTTGAATCTTTCAATCAGAGGCGACAGTGAAACACTGCTTTTGTCATAACCACAGTCTTTCTCTAACCTGTACCACTGTGTCTGCTTGCGTGCACAGAAACTGTAGAAACAAGAATCAATGTTTTGCTGCATCATTCCATTATGTTGGTTTGGCAACAAAGTCTGTGTCAACATGTTTGACTTTTAAATGGAGTTACTGAAAAACCAGTGAAATGACTGACACATCTAAAGAAAAAGTCTACTTTTCAACAGAATTCAATCTAGTTCACCAAATCATGCTCATTACGTCAGTTGGGGTTAAGGTGGTTTGTTTTCTGCTTCTGTGTTGTTTATAGGGCATTGACTTCTAGACCCTGTATCGTCAACACAAAGCCTACCATTGCTTTGACATTCATGCAAACAACAAACATTCTGACCTAAAAAACAAGATCTTTGGTCCAAATGATGATCTATGGACATCATGGAAATGATAATGAAGCATATAAAGTAAATGAGAAGCAACAATGGTGGGATTTTCCAAGAGGAGGTTGTTGTTGTTGTTGTTCTTTCATGCCACTAACTTATTCTTGTGTGGGCATGAATGGGTTAAATGCCTGAGCGGTGAGACACTTCTTATCAAAGAGTGGAGCGCTCCTAACCTCCTCTGCATGTTCCATACAGTCTGCAGCGCAACTTTTACTCATACAGTACACGATGCAGAAAGGCCTGGTGGGTAGTACAGATGCCTGAGAGAGGAGACACACAGACCAACCCCCAACATCCTGTTCGCTACGTCTGCACACAGGTGCTGCAACACAGCAACAGCACGCCAAAAAACACGGCCTAATACATGTGTGTTATATCTGGCAGTTCTGAGTCAGGAAATACGGTTAATCTTAACTTTTGCTCAGTGCTCGCTAAATTCTGGTTATTTCTGCTCTGAAATTGTATTACCACACGTTTTTTAGTGTCGTGATAAGTTGGTCTGGCGGGGAAAGTAAGGGGGCTTCCTCTTTCCACATCAATAAGATAAGAAAGGAAGTGACATAAGTTCCTGCAGCGGCACGAGGCTGATAATGAGCACTGCATGTGTTGTGTTCAAAGAAAAGACTGACGCTTTGCCTGACGTGATCTGTTTTAATCTGTGCTAAACCTCTTTATGTGGTGTTGATTCTGTACTAAAAGAAAATGCCTTTTAATATAAACCAGGTTGGCAGCCATGTCTAACTTGCAGCCATAGTCATAGTTAAGACAAGGAACATTTTGTATGTGGCAACCATGAGGATGTTTTAGTAAAGGTTTCGACAAAATCTTACATTTTATCAGATCAGAATATTTCTACAACACAAATGAGTTTATCATGAAAAAACAGCACTGAATGACTCACAGTCTTCACATTAACCTGCTAATGAGCTTTATTATTCACAATTTGGACAGACTGCTGTATTATTATACAGTGAATCTCTCATTTTAGAATGAATCTCACCTCTTTTTATGTGGTCATGCTAAACATACAGTAGCCAGAGATTTACTACAAATGACAGACATTAAAAAAGACCTTTAGAGTCAGAAAGCACATCAGAACGACAAGTGTGACCATGGTCAGAGAGGACACATTGTGCAATATTGTTTGTAAACTGAACCCTGAACTAGCGACTGCTGGGTTCACAGCGTGAGTCACAGTCTGTGGTGTCGCCAGGGTTTAGCGGTTTGGTAAACAAGGCAACAGATTGCCAAACAGGAGAAAGTGCTCTGGAAAGTACCCAAGAAGCTTTGCCATACAGACGGGGGAAAAAATCATCTTCAGCCTCAATCAGTTGATATGAGGGGACACTCTCAGCTCTGACTTTATCTCCCTAGTCTGAGGAAGAAGCTAGAGATCAAACATTAAGACATAAGGTTGCTTGCAGTGCTTTTGTCTTTTGTATGTTGAGAAACAGCAGGTGAGACTGAAAGAGAAATAAAATAAGAAGAATGTGACTCAGTAAAAAGGAAACAAATGAGCCTAAATCCACAGCTCCACTTTCACTGAAAAGAACCCTTTTATCAGTCAATGTTACATCACAAGTCTTTGATTCAAGGCTACCCTTCACCATCTGAAAGGCTTTTTAAAAACCCAGACATGGTCTCACCTTTTGTTCTGTGGGAGATGGAGTAATGACTCATGGCAGGCACCACATTTTTCCAAAATCAGGGTTTGGGGAGGGTCAGCGTGACCCTCTCGTTCTGATAATAGACCAGCTGGGCCACATGAAGACAGACTCTACACACTGTCAGAGTCAAAAGTCCAGAGTTTGAATCCGCTCCACTTTGGACTTGGCTGCTACTCAGAGAGGCTACAGGCCACTCGCTCCCAGACTGATAAACAACTCCTGAACAGAGAAATAGGCCAAATGACTGGGAGCTGAACTGAAGGTAACCACAGCTTATACACAGAAAAACTGGTAAGAAATCATGGACTACATAATAAATACTCAGTATGTTCAGTTTAATTATGTTCACATTAATTTAAAGGGAAACGTGCTGACAGAACCACATTAATTCAATCTTCCACCTCCAGCTCTCAGCAGATTTCAGATACATAGTACATTAAGACGAGAAAGGTGACTCTGATATGTCCAAAGGAATAATAAATTGGCTTGATTTGATGATGAGCATTCCTTTGGCAGATACTACTGTACAAATAAAAATTAAAATTAATAATGCTGAAAATCAACAGGCAGCTCTCAGAAGCCAATACTTTGTGGCTAACTGTTGAACACTCTAAAATGTATTTTTAAGTGAAATTTGCTTAAACAATTCTAGATTACAGTTTATTTAAAGTTTGCAAGTGCAAGCATCTCATCCAACCAGGAAAAGAAGGCAAATCCTTGTGATGTTCAAAACAACCAGGACCCCCAGTTAGCTTCTGTTTCTTCTAATTCTAATAGACTGTGATTTCATGTCTCTGACTTGCGTAATGAAAGGAATTGTGAGCAGAGGGATCACAAACCTTAACAGTGCACTACAGTCTGTGGTCCAACTCACAGCTCACATCGGTGTTTCCACTGGCTGACCAAGCACATCCTCACAGTCAGTTGAACAAAAGGTAAATGACACTGAAACAGGATACACTTGTGAATTAATTTCTAAAAGATGGAGCGTTTGTGTGTCTTCTGTTTTATACTAATGTCACCGATAATGTGTTTAAAAATTCGCAGCACTGAAACAGAACATCAGCTGACATGATAATTGCCTTGCTAGCTTTATGAACTGATGTTGATGTACAGGCTGGCAGACAGTCCCTGCATCAAAATTTAGTTTCAAGATTCGCATTTGCCTTTTTCACAGCAGCCTTTTGACTTATTAGAGTAGGAAAAAGCACATTAATGTTGTCTCTGTGCTATTTAAGTGTCCGAGTAAGTCGTGACAGTGAGTCAGCAAGCATGCAACCGGGATGCTGACACTGAGGGAGCTACATGGAGTTCAGCTATCATGTAATTTATTATTTACACTCATGTCATGTCAAATGTTTTCTGTAAAAAGGAGCTATTGTTTTAGTAACAAGCTTTTGTTTAAAGTCGATATTAGAGCATAGAATAACTGGAGACACTAAACAGAGAAATGGAGGAACTGGGGCCCAGCACCAATCGAGCCCTTATTTCCTGTTATTACAAAAAGAAAACTAAAAGAAATTCCACATTACAGCAAGTATATATATATATATATATATATATATATAAATATATATATATATATATATATATACAAGTATACAAACGTGTATAAATGCGTGTGCGTATACACACACTATGTTTGCATGTAAATCTATCTATCTACACAATCTTATCTTACACGAGACATGATCACGTCATTACCATGGACTTTTTGGCTGTTAATATTTCACGTGCATTTTTAGTGCAGCAGTTAAAAAACTGTCATGGGCATTTTTTACCTCGAGCCCCGGTTGTTTTCTGAGCCTGTTGCATTTGCACATCCTCGCGTTACCTCAAGACCTGAGCACAGGAAGTGGGCAGAAAGGGGAGTTCTGTTCTCGAGGCCTAAAATAGCTTGTCAAACAGCAAGATGTATGATTGTAAAGTTTTTGCTTGGGTGCGTCCTCTATTGTGCTTCGGTGACAGCTCACAGTAATAATACAAAGGGGGGATATTTTTAAAAAAAACAATAAGAGGTGAGGAGACCTCTTCATTGAGAAGAATCAGTTCTCCAAGAAAACTTGAGCCTTATGCAACTGACAAGGTAATTTATTTTAACCCACTTAGGAAAGAAAGAGATCAGTGTAGTGGCTGCAAAATTCATTAGCCAGTGACACTATTTCTTGGAAGTCTCGAGGGCACTCTCTGTGTCTGAGGCTTGAGGGCTTGACGTGAAAAGTCGGTACTCGGGCTTCGAGGAGGTCACCACTTTAACAGGCATGAATCACCCCACTCCCCCAAAAATCAACAAGTCAGTCCCACTAGAGTTTTTTTCCATCAAACTTCTGAGGGTCATTTAAAGTACGTGGCACTCTCATTGTGCCCCGAGTAAGGGAGTGAAACTAAGAGATAAGTCATAAAAATATCTTGCCACAGTATATGAACCTTCTTAACCTAACCTGCTACAGGAAATGGCTATGCAATAATTCACCTCAGATTTATAAGTATTTTTATTTTCCTGCTGAGGATGTTTTATGAGTGAAAGCATCATTGTTGTTGTCATCAGGATTTCTCCTCTTTATCGTCACCTTTTCATGATTCATCAAACCAGGGTTCAATGAGTTCACAAATCCAACCTACACTTGGTGTTGACATGACACAGGATGGAGGGTGAGCACGCCTGTCGCGGGACAAAACATAGCAGAGCCTCACATATAGTGGAAGGGAGATGCACGACTGTAGACTAAACATAAACACACTGGGAGTTTACATTCAGAGCTGTGAGACTGTAACACTGCTGGCATGACTGGTAGCAGCAGAGTTACCACAGCCACAGATGTGCAAAGTACAAGTACTGCACTGTAAGCTGATTCTTAATGAAGATGCATCTGTTCCTGATCTGTGATAATGCTCTGAAAATCTGAAAATGACAAGACATGATTTCATTACTTTTTATGTGGGTATTAGTCTTTGTTCTTTATATCCCTGCTCCATATATGTACCCAAGGGATTATACACTCCATGCAGACACCGTATGGAGTTTCTACAAGCTTCTGCTTTGTCATTCTTTACTGCCGTGTTTCCAGAGACTGCAAGAAAGGCAGGAAGCCCCCCCCCCCCCCCTAGCCTCACTTGCCTCGCCCCGCTCATTCTGCAGCCAGGCCGAGTCAAGGCCACAGTCTGATCTACTCCTCCCTTTTAACTGTTATCATGCATGCACGAGGGCATCTTTACACAAACACACAGACATTTTCTTTTACACAACAAACCCAGTAACAACATCAGGAAAACTCTACCAACTTCTTCTTCCCATTCTCTCCCCCCCCCCCCCGTCTTGGGCTCTAACTTCTTCCACAAACCCAGTACTCCCACTCTTTTCCTCCCCTCCCTTTCCCCCTCTCCCCCCCTTCATCTTATGGGTCCTCTCACTGACAGCTGGCTCTGATTATGGCTGTGAAAAATGGGGCAGTCACGCCAGCAATCCCCCCCTCCAGCATTCCTACAGCATGACTCCGCACTTTCTCTCTTTGCTAGTGCTAGGCCTTTCTCTGCCTCCCTCCTCCTGCATCCCTCTGCTTCTCTGTCTTTCTTCAGCTGTCTTTATTTCTTTCTCTTGGTGTTTTTCCATTTAAATACTGTGTACTAGAGAAAGAGCTCAAGTTTATGCAAGCAGCTGTTTGTTTGACGGGATTTGTGTCCTGCATTAATGGCTGTTTTAAAAAGGCTCTTGATCGAGGGTGGAAGGGGAGAGAAACTGAATGTGAGATTATTCCTGAATTAGTCATAGGACAAAGATAGATGGAGGAGATAGTGAAGCAGCAGACGACAGCTTCTTCACATATGGAGCGCAATTCAAAAACACAGTCAGGCCGCACAAGAGCAAACACACTCCATCACTGCCTTGTGCTATGACATTTATGGTACATTACATGACTATATAATGATTACAGCATGTCCACAAGCACTTTGTTTGGTCATATTTCTTCATATGTACTTATTTATTTGTCTAATCTCACAAAGTCAAAAACCGCTGTGTTGGCATGAGCATAAACAGTGAATGCTGGGTGGGTTTTCTTACATGATTTGGCTCCGTTGAAGCAATTCAAGCCATAAAAAGCTGCAAGTTTAGCACGTCCATCCACACCTGTGCTACCTAGCCAAACTTTTCACCTTGGTTGCATCCACTCTCTGCTTAATTTGTTGGAAAGTAGGAAACTTGCCCAGAATTCATAACAGAATCTTGATACAATAAAACTTCAAGAATTTGGCTGGGGATTTATTTACTTAATGAAGAAAAATGACCGGGGGATTAATGGGTAGGATTTCACAATCTGAACAGTAAATCCAAATGTTACAGTTGAATAATAGAATACACTACAACATGTAATGAAACATTTTACTATAACTGCACAGTCCTGAAATTAATGTGAGGATCCACAAGACCTTCTGCCGGCAGGACATGGTGACGTGTCTGCGTGACAGATTTATCGTTGATTTTGAAAGTTACTTCATTACTGAAAACTGTCTTTGAGCAAAGTGTTTGTTTGCTAAAACATGTGGCATGAAGACAGATAATAAATTCAGGTTGGTCTTTTGTTGAAAGGTTTATTGCACTGTACCTCAAAGATCAGAAATGAGTTTAACTCTGTCTTTAAACTGCCTTTCCTTCAGTAAGCCACACATTAGATTTTAAGATGGGTGTTGCTGATTACTAATACTCAAAAATCCACCAACTAAGCTAGCAGTAATTTACCTGCGCTGTATCTGCTGCAATTGAAATCGCTCATAACTCTCTCAAGGTACACTGTTTTTTTTATTCCATGGACACTGCGGCTAAGCTAAATGCTTAAGGTTAGATACAGACATGGTGGGACCAAATGCTGATGTTTTGTGTTATGTGTCCCATATTTAGAATCTTTTAGCATGTTAGCATGCTAAGTGTATCACACAAAACAGGGCAGCTGAGGCTGATGGAAAAGCTGTTTTACTAAAAATGTCAATTTTGACAACATGTTATAAATGCTGTAACCTAAAGAACAGAAATCAATCAACGACTCTTCTCTTAAATGTATCCAGAGCTAAGCTAAATATTAGATTTAAGATAGGTGTTGTTCTCTGCTCAAAACCCCCCCCAAAAAAACAACAAAAAACCCAGAAATAAATGTCCTTGACTGAGCAGTACTTTTCCTACAGCCATCCACTGTATCGCCGACATCTGACATACCATAATAATCTCTGTTTAACTGTCTAGTAGGGAGCGGAGAGGGTTGTTACAGCATGAAGTGAGTGCTCCAGAGGCCAGCAGATGCCTTTTGTCAGGTTGCATAAACAAGATAGAACACTTTCATCCATCATGCTGCTGAACTGGGAGCTTTAGGTCCTCTTATCCGGCTCAAGGCATCTTGTTGAAGCAAAGACATTTTCAGGGCGCCGACCTTGATATTACCTCAGTGGAGATAAATCATGACTGAATACTGAGCTCTACAAATACCCACAATATGCCTCCCTCTGACCTCAGTAAAAGGTTTCAACATTATTATTTCACAACTCTTCATCCTCTTACCATGTCAAAATATTCAACTCTTATTTATCCACTAACTTCTTCTGAGATCTTTGTGAAGGAAACTGTTGATTCAAAGGCTTGTCAACAGGGCAAACTCATATCCTGTGTGTGGGGACAGACAGACAAAAAGGCAACAGCCTCGCATTAATTAGGAAACCTCACTCAAAAATCAAACATAAGATGTCACATTTATGAGCTTCACCCCTGGTTTGATTTTAGTCTAATGTCACATTTTCTAATGCTAGCATCAAAGGTGCAAACTGTGCGTCAATATTGATGTCATCATTCAATTCGAGGGCTTGTTGAGGAAAGCATGCTTATGATGAGATTGTGACAGTTTTCGGTGGTATTTCAAATGTGCACACATCTCACATGGTGAGTCATGCAGTGAGAAGTTTGCCCGCAGTGGAACCTCCAGCACTGTACACTACCAAGGTCCCACCTACACATCAGCCTTTTGTCTCCACAGCTGCGCACTTATCTTTTCTCCTTACCTGCTAACTCTGTTCCATTCAGTCTCTCACATTCACAAAGCAGTCTCAGTAGACTACATTAAAGCTGAATTGTTTGGACTAAGTGGATGATCAAAGCAGGTCAAGGTGAACTCCCATGGTGCCTGGAAACAGCTGTGCTGGGCCAAGTCTGCACAGCCCAAGGCTCAAGTTTTATTAATATAAGTTAATAATTGAGGTAATCGTATTAAACCTATTAATAGGTTTCCCTCATAGGGATGGTGCTCATGTGGAACTCATTTCATCCTCGTTTTCATTTTATCTTTGATTTTACTGGAACGTGCCGACTGTGTGTTGGCGTTGTCTGAAGATCTCAATGAGCGCTTCACATTGAAATTGGCTCCATCCTTCTGTACATGCTTGTGTGAACACAAGCCAACAAAGCAAAGATCTCCATTTTTCTGTTTTTCTCTCTCTTTAAAGAAAAGAAAGTGCAATTAGCATTAAAAGATCATGTTGTGACTCACTTGCTATATTACAAGCTAGTGGCACAGCCTGTAGGGAGTTTTATTAACATTGTCACTGGTATAACACAAGTGAAACAGCGAAGACTCAGTCCTTTAAAGCCTGGTAAAGTACTTAAAGCTGTTTATTATGATAAAGAAAGTTAAAAATGAAGACTGGAGTTTAATACTGTACATACACTTCCCACCAGAATCTGGTCTGTTCTTTCCACTCAGTGTCAAGCTGAAGGACTTTAACGTAGCAAACACTGTTAACAGACAGCTGAAGGGTTTCAGTGAGGAGAAGGGGGGATTGTTTGGGGTGTATTTTGGCAGGGGTTTTGGCGTGTAGCGACCCTGGTAATGGTATGGAGGCGGGGGCTGTCAGCTTGGGATTTTTGGTAAATGTGCCAATATTTACGAGTCGGGTGGGCTGAGGGGGACAATAAACTTTCATTTCTGGGAAAGCCATTCAATTTTACTAGACTTTGTAGAACCTATAAGAGTGCAAGGCAAGAAAAAAAGGAGGCAAACCAGAAAGTATTTAACAAGCACAAAAAGTGTTTCCATATTCAGCTGTCACACAACACAGCAATAATGTGAGTACTCCCCTGGGTTGACAGAGTCACGTGGGCTGCCATTTAGGCCTGATGTGACACTAATAGTGCTTACTGGAAACATGCACAAGCAATGCTGTGTATGTTTCTGTGGGCATGCTAATGACATTAAACCACTCACAAAAGCAAAAAACCCCAAACTCAATGAATAATTCATACCTGTTTTTTCATAGACTTCTGCATTACAAACTGGCAAACTCGCTAACACACATGTTACTGGTCAAATTACAATAAATATCTGCCTTGACAAGTCATTTAGTGTCATATTCAACCTTCAGATCTCACTGTTGTTGAATCAAGAGCAAAACTATGCTGATGGGGTGAAGTAATTCCACTTGTTCCTAATTAGGTTTCTTTTGTTTGAGGAATGTTTTCTATAAATGCGCGCCGGTACCTTGAAATAAGACGTGATTTGGCAGTAGCATGAGGAAAATTACATTTGGTTCTCACGATTGTTGAAAAAAATAGCTTTTCTGCTAGAAACAAGTAGCCTTAGCAACTCTAAATGCTCAAAAATGAACAAATGAACTTGCTGAGAAGGTACTGTTTGGGTCTGGACCCGAAGGTGTGTCCACATTTTGGCAGACAGGCAACTGGACCCCTGTGTCATGTATGGCTGTAGGACAGTCCCCATTGTCCTGTTGGATACAAGTGGCTGGAGCCCAGGAACTGCTCTGGCCTGACTATTCGGCCCTGGCAGCAGAAAATTATAGCTTTGGCCAGGAAAGTCAACCAAATGGGCCGATTCTTCTCATTCAACCCCAAAGGACTCCACACAGCTGCACTTTCTTTCACTGCCAGGGAAGAAGACAGTCTGAAAGAGGGAGAGGAGAAAGAGAGGCGGAGTGGGGAACAGTTGGGGGCATTTGGACTGGACCAGCCTCAAAGACCCAGAGGGTTGGGGTTTTTTTATTTTGAAAAAAAAAAAAAGAAGATGCAGAAGAAAAAGAAGCAGCTTAGATTCATCTTGGACATCAAACTCTATTTTAGGCTGTGTTTGGACTGTGGACAATCACACTAAATCCCTGTGAGTTGTTTCTTTTGAGTGATTTTGAGTGATGATTGGGGACGCTTTTGCAAAATTACAATCAAAGAGGTAAGATGGTGATGTATTCTGGTCTGTCTGGTCACAAAATGGAGATCAGTCCTTTGTCTATTTTCCTCTCAGGAAATCTTTCTGCCATAGGCTCCTTGATCTTTATCCACGTATCTTGAGATTTGCTCATTTCCCCATCATTTTCCATTTAAGTGAGGACGGATATACTTCACAAGCTCATGTGAACCCCTGGGAATCACGGCAGGTCACAGAGAAGAAAAGAGCAGACGTTACAAGTACTTTTCATCTCAGGACAGGCAAAGGTGAAGTTTAACAGATGAATAATCTGCTGCTGAAGATGAAACACCTGTAGCTCTCAAGACAGCAAACTTAACTGCATTACACCGACCTAACGCATTTTGCTAAGCTTCATTATCCATTGTCTCCTCATAGACCAAAACCTCAGGACAACTGAATTGATATACCATAAAAACATACACAGTGAAAACAACCAGTACCAGTGGCAGCATATACGGTGTCAGTGTGGTGTGACAAGGAAAACAATATAGCACTTTAACCATAAGCTATTCCTACAGATAAAAGACGTCGAAAGTATATATTGCAAAAAAAGCACAAGCGATATAGACAAAAAACACAAACCAGTGTTTTTCTGTACTGGTTGTGTTTTCAGTATTTGCGGCACATTTTGTTAGGTAATGTATTTGTCGTAAAGTTGGTGAATGTGTATCCCAACTTGCCTGTTTTTTATTTCTTTGCACAAACTTTTTGAAACAATGAGCATATGTTGTCAACCCTGTTTGTGCGTTTTTTTCTATTTTCTGTTTCCTTAAGTTGCAGTTGAGCTCTTGGAGCCCCCAATAATAACCATTAACCAGAAGTTAAAAGATAGTGGAAATGAAAACTCAAACCATGGAGCAAAACACGGATTCATCAAGTAGTCGGCAGATAGCTATAATTTGTAGCTTTCTACTGGCAAAACAGACAGACTCTAAGAAAGGTTTAAATTAGATCTGCAGTAACAATAAAAGCACAGTTTTTCATGATAAATCATCACACGCCTACAACAAGAGGGAATCTGACATCACCATATGCTCTGGGTCGACTGAGGACGGCTTACAAACAACCAATTCCTCTCTCACAGCTTAACATCATTTAATCAAAACCACACTCCTGTCAAGTCACACATCATCAAAAGCTAATTTCCTAAGTCTCAGTTATGACGCCCGAGCTGCTGTCAAACACAAAATGCAGCCATGTCAGAAGCACGTCCCTGACGATGGCATCTGGAGGAATATCAATAACTGGTAAGGAGACGTGTCCGCTTCAATAAATCTGCCAGGATAAAGTGTGAGAAAAGTGGGCAGGGTCACATTCGCGGTTGGTTTTGTGTATTGTCCAGAGCCGGACACATGGACGGTGTAACTCTAGTCCAGAAGTGACCACACAGGGCCGGTTGTGAGGTCTGGGAGTGGTTGGAGAATGGAGACAGATGGGACAGGGGCAGGATTTTTTGGTGAGAGAATGCGTTCCACTGTTCCTACGCCACACAAAGCCCATTGATTTTTTCCTGTGCTGAGTGAGGAGCCGAGGTATATCTCGTTTCAGCGTCCGCCGCATGGTCATGACACCTGGACCAGGGTCAGGTCTGTCCGGTCCCATGGCGGAGGCACGCTGAGCCCACTTGGGGGGGTAGAGGGGGACTGGACACAACAAGCCCCAGATTCCTCTCAACATCCCTAAGCCTGTCTCCCTTAAGTGTGCTTGCACATGCATGTCATCTGCCATCCCTGCACTGTGAGTGTGCTGCCCCGTGTATCATATAGCTGTGATCATCAGCTCGTTACTACTGCTTGATGACTTTGACCTCTGCGTCTTCCTCTGTGACCCCTAATGTGCGAGTGGAAAACCAAACTCTCTCTTCCCATGAGCCCATGCACACAGACAGAGAGATTGTTCCTCTGGAAACGCGGGTCAGGAAGTCAAAGGAGGAAGCTGGCCTCTCGTTCTAAATACAACTCTCCTCTAGAGACCAGCGTGTCAGCAGAGAATTGGACAGTAAATCTCCTTTAAACGCTGACCCCTCACTCGCTTGTTTTGCTGCTATTTTTTGCGAACTCGCATTTAACCAAAACATCATTATTCTTCTTCTATTTTGCTGCGAATTGGCACAGACGAGGGGCCAAGGACTCTCATTTCCAAGATGGTGTTTGTTTTGAACTCTGGTCGTGATTGTGATGATGTGACGTGTCAAAGCGATCCAAATGATGCCGCATCCCACCCAGTGTGAGATGAAGGGCAGTGGAAGAGAGTGGATGGGCATGTTGGAGCGATTCATGGGAACAACATCAGCAAGAGAAGCCCGTGGTTCACCACTAACAATGCTGTGGCTACTCTCATGGACAATTAATCGCTGCTAGTTCTCATTTTCCTCCCTCCCTCATTCTCTCTCCCTCACCCTCTTCCTCTGAGGTTGGTTTCACCCTGCAAGATGACCACAGGCCTCCCATATGAATTTGGCAAACATACCATTGGACATGAAAGAGGGCAATCACGGCGTCCTGGCTGTCAAAGCTTAACCGGATCACACAAATTTGGGGTGTAGGGAAGAGATTGTATATAGAAACAAAACCCACGCAGTGTCACAGCAAACGTGGGCAGAAGTATGACAACAAATCAAACACGGCTTTGCTCGAACTTGGCTGCCCTCAGCCACTGATTGCTCAAAAATCAGCAGGCCGATTAGCTGTCAGTGTTTCGAAAGATGCGCTCACATGCTGAGCGAAAAAAGGAAGTTATTGGGACTAAGTTAAGTAATCTATTGCTTTTAATAAACGTTGAGATGTTTCAATTCTGAACTGACAGTTTGATGTAACATATAATACCTCAGGTGGTGAAATATACTGCATAAATATACTGTTTAGGTACCTGATTATTTACTGTCATGCATACTTAGTTGTTCAGATTTTCAGGTTTTATTCCACTATACTGTATTTCACAGCTTAGGTTATTTTGTATATCAAGGCACAGACACATCAACTTAATGCCAACTTAATAATAAGATGATGAATAATAATTATTCATTCATTTACATATGTTTTGTTTTGTGAGTAGCATAAAGACTATAAATTGTGTTGTAGATCAATTAATAAATTAACATTGTACTTTACAGTAACAGAGTAAACTAGCAGCACATAAAGTTGTTCAAATTAGCTCCATCTCAACCAACTATAACAAAATGCAACTTGCACATTAAAGTGTCTATTGTAATAATTAAATACTAAAAAGTTAATGTAACACAGAAGAAGAGACTTTTTCTGTATATTGAGCACTTTTACTTTTTTTTGAAAATAAATCTTTTTTTGTACTCTAATATATAATTGACTTTCCAAAACATTGGCCTGCCTGTAAATGACACAAATTCTGTAATATTTTCAGCGAAATACACAAGATGCAAAACACATTTCTAGTGAAGCGGTGATGTTCCATTTACAGTGGTTCGTGATACATTTCTGTGTTGTGGAACTGAAAATGCAAGTGTGTGTGGGGGGATGGGGCTGTTTTTTTCCAAAACTGATACAAGTCGGAAAATTAACTTCATAAATGCCAGTGTACGGCAAACAGCTAAGTAACCACTGTTTATCAACGAGCCAGTCAATTCCAAGAATGTACACAATGTACCATAATGCAGTAAAAACACTTCTTCTTCTTCTCTTTTAATACAACGTTTAATAAGCCTGTGGTCGCACTAAGTGCTATGTGGTGCGGCACAGCTTGAGATTACCGCACAACTAGTGTGAGCATTTGTGTTTTGTAGCTGATAAGTCTCACTGCTTCATATGAGGCCAGTGAGTTAGTGTGTCAGGAGAAAAGGCTGATCACACAGGATCGTGATGAGTCTTAATTCACCTCAAAGCCACACAAGGAGAGAGCTGTGTTTGACTGCACGGACCTGCTTGTCTAATCTTAGACGCTGTGACCATTCTGATCATCTAAATTTGTGCTTTAGGTAAACATGGAGACACTTTAAATACTGTATAGAGACAGGAGGGGAGAGGAAATGCTGCAATCAGAGGACAGAGAAGAGGCAGAACTCTGCCCTCTGTTGGCTGTGAGGAGGAACTGCAGAAAACTGTTGCTTTTACAGACAACTTCCAATTTGATGTGTTTGCAGTGACTTTCTTTCATCTCCAGTTCCATTAGATAAAGCTTTAACATCCAGTCATCCCACTTAAATCTTATCAGTGACCTCAAGCCTTATCTTCAACCTCCCTTCTTAGGAGGGGGATCATTAGAGTCGACAGCACAGGGGACAAACAAACCATCTAGCAGAGGATGAGGAGTGACCAACTGCAGCCCCAGCAGAAGCTGATAGGGCCGACAAGCCCAAGGAGGACAGCCCTGACCTTGAGGAGCACAGTCCTGCAGAAATTAACATGACTCTGTCAGCAGTGAGGGGTGAGTCCTGGGTGAGGAGATGAGATCCAGTTCGAAAGATCAAAAGAAAAACATCACAAATCAAGTTGTTGCCAGTTACAAGCTGTGGTAGAATAAACACTCATAGTTTATCGGTTTATCAATCAGCAGAAAAAGAACTTTCTTTGGTAATTGTTTTGCTCATTATTTCAATCAAAAATGTCAAATATTTTCTAGTTCTAGCTTTACATTTGGGAGAATTTGCTGCTTTTCTTTGACACATGTGATGGGACACTGAACGTATTTGGATTTTGGGCTGTTGATTGAACACCACAAAATACTTGCAAACATCACCTTGGGGTTCTGAAGACAGTCTTTCCACTATTTGTCTGACATCTGACAGACTAATAAAACAAGAAGAAACAATAGTGATTAACTACTATATTAATTGCTGCCCTAATTTATTTCCTCACAGTAAATCAGTGAAAACTGCATATCCCCGAATTCCTACAGTTTAAAATGTCGCCAAGTCCTAGTTTCTTTGAAGACAAAGAGACATAATCGATAACTGATAAATATGACCTTTATATATAAAATATATAATCTTTCTGCTTGTTCCTTTTACACTGTGACTCATTTAGCCACTGAAGAACCAATAATAAACTTATTTCAACACAAAGTCTGAGCAAAAAAAGATGGTAACAAGAAAAAAAGTCAAGTGTGCCAACATCTGCAAGGCGCCCTGTCAAAATTAGGTCTGAAGACAAGAACACGTCTGACACTATCCTCTGAGTGAGCAGCCTTTTGTTTTTTAAGATTTTCATTTTGGCAGGAAACAGGTGCCTCCTCCTGAACCTGGAAGGCCAACGGCATCACACAATATCAAGCAGGCACAATACATCTGAGAGTATTCAAGTAAACAACTGCAGTGCATGCGGCTTCTTGAGGCCAAGGTTTCGGCAAGGAGGACATTCCCACCAAAGTCTGTGGCCTGTTGCTGAGTGAAAAACCTGCAGCAGAATCTGTAACAGTACTGAAGTAAACTCTGATTCTGCTTCGTGTGTGACATATTATGAGTTCTTTAGATTGTTTCACACCAGCGAGAGGTTGTCTATTTAATATTGCTGGGGGAAAAACTGGTGTGATTCCTCTCCTACTTCCCTGCTGTAGTTATTCCTCAGGGGGAGACAATCGATCTGATCTACTTAATCAATCGGTGACAGGGCCTTTGAACTGCAGACGTGATTTCCAGCAAGTCTGTCATCCCACCCTGTCGTCTGTGAAAACACTCCAGGGGGAGATTGCTCTACACAGCCCCGGCTCGTAAAAACTCTTTTTATGTTAAAACACACACCCAGAATCCAGAATTTCTCAGTGGTTGGGTGAAATTATCTACTCCAGATCTTGAAGCTTGAGGCAAGATAACTTCATGAAAAAAGAAGGTGTGATCAGAAGTTTGTGTCAAATGAAGAGGAGTCATGCTGGACTATTGTATATTGTCTAAATTCAACATTTCAGGACAAAAACAACTTCCCCTGCCTCCTCCACGGCTGCATGCAGGGAGACAAAGCTCTCCACCCCCTGTGTGGCTTCTGTATAGGCAAAGAAGAGGAAGGGAAAGGGGAATGTTTTGCCTCTCTCTCCCTCCCCTCCCCTCCGCTCTTCCCTCACCTCCCTGGGGCAGCACTGTGTAGTAATAAATGTCCCCCGTAAATCTCCCCCTCACGCCATCATCCCCTCCTCCAACTCAAACCTTTTTTTTGTTAACAGCGTCTTTTCTTCTTCTCCAACCCTGTCTTTCTTCTTTTTTTTTACCACCTCTCCTCTTTTCTATTGCAACCCAACCCTGACATTGACTCTGCACATGGCCGATGGGCTGCTCTGTCATGGATTTAGAGGGCGGGAGGGAGGAAGACGATGGAGCACAATAGATTTGTATAGGTTTCACTCCTCTCTCTCTCTGCAGCCCAGCTCTTTCATATATGGCTGCGAGCATCAGAGTGACTGGCTGTGGTTGTATCTGGTGAGATCACTCATATATCAGGTTATCACCTCGCTGGTGGAACGACACATACATCCAATGCACATGTTGAGCTTAGGAGAGCAGCATTATACTTGCTGGTGAAGAGGAGGAGCTGTCAAAGAAAAAAAAGAGAGAGATGGGTTTATGGGGAAATATCTGTGGTGGGGAAAGAGTTAAAAGCCCTGGCTGCTTGAATTCACCGGAAAGTCCCACAAGTGACGTTACAGTCCAGCAATTAAGAGTAAATTAATTACAGAGTAGTGGATGGTAGCTGAAACCCTGAGGATAGCGTAGCGCCTCCCAGTAAACAACTCCAGACTGCTTAAGTACCAGACTTCCTTCAGAAAAAGAGGGAAATTAAGTTGTAACCTAATTTTGCCACTTATAGTTCAGGCCTATGTAGTTTTATTAATATTGATATATTGACTTTATATGTGAAAGTAAAGACAACAGGTCTCAAAGTCATCAAATCTTTACATGTAGATCATCTTTGGTGCAACTTTTAATATGTAATCCAACGTCCAGTTTAACTAATGAACTGGTTTACTGCAGACACGCAGGCTGAAAAGTTCTTTTCACTGTTTGCTGTTCAGAAATAAAAAGCCGTCTGTTTGGTATTCATGCTGCGTGCAACAGTGTAGTAATCTCAAACAAACTGACAAACCACTGCAACTTTGTCCCCGCAGAAGAGGAAGAAAAAAGTTAACAGAAGGTTAACGCCCAGCGCTTCAGGCTCCTCCTGCAAAAGGATTATAAAGCAAATGTCGGGGCTGGTGCGGGGCAGAGGGGGAGTTCTGCTGGGGCAAAAAATACACAGGAGCTGCAAATCAGAGACTCAGCAGACCTGCGCAACTTTTCCAACAAGCACACTTTGGGGGTTTTTTTTAAACTACTTTTTTAAGTTGCAGAGATGACCACAGCCGTGGTGTCGCCTTTCTTCGACTTCGAAGTAATGAACAAGGTAACTTCCCAACTTTTTCCCTGTCTGGTCTTGTATGTGTATGTGTGTGTGTGTTTGCGCGTGTCTGTGTTGAAGTGTGAGCTCTGGGTTGGCCGCTGTGGAGGAATGAGGAGCTGCAGGCCCGTGAAGCGCCTGTGTGGACGCTGCTTTGTTTCGCTGTTTTTCAAGTTGTTGTTTTTGGTTTTTTGTTTGTTTCCTCCTCGCTTTAACTCGACGGTGCGCTTTTTTTTTTTTTTTTTTTTTACCTGCGCGTCCTCTCCGAAACGTCGCCTGCAGGCGTCATTCACCTCTTTAAACCGAGTGTGCGGAGGCCTGGCGGTAACTTCACTTTAAACCTGACGGCTGTTGAAATGGGAAAACCTTTTACATGTCAAACTTGCGACACAGCAGCTTTTCTGACTCTCATTTACAGTTTTATCGCGTGCTCACCGGTTTTAGTGCAGTTTCCAGCCGCTAACTCATGCTCTAGTTAATCATGTCATCTCTCTGTGAACGAGGGCAGTTTTGCGCCACTTTTAATTCTCCTCACAAAGCAGCCACATGCTCGCTAATCATTGACCAGATTTGTCTGGCTTTTACCGACTATTGCTCCCATACATAACCGCCTCGCTGGTGAACTTGCTTTATCTTTCTTTTGAAATACTTGTTGAGAAATAAAAGAAATAATTATTTTCAGTGCGGTAACGGCTCTCCGGTTAGTTAACGTCACTGCACTGTTTTGCTTTGCATACATTTTCATGTTTTCGGTGTCAGATTTCCGCAGAAAACAGCATTTTTTTTCTTTCTTCTTCCTCCGCGCAGTTGTTAAAGAGTTTATTCTCTGGTCTTTTTATAGTCATGTAAATCAGTGACTAACCAGGCATCTCCTCTGGTTTAGAAGTGTATTGAAAAGCAGATCGGTTTTCTCTTGTAATTCAGCAGGATGCTCTGCCACTTTCATTATCTTTCAAATGATGCAGCCCTGTGGCCTCTCATGTGCTGCTGCTCCATTTACTAAACAGGCACACATTCCTGACCAGGGCAACTTGCCAAACCAGCTGCTGTTCTATAGGCCTGTATCCGCTCATGTTGTCAGAGCCAAAAAGGACACAGTCATGCAAGAGGAGGCTGTGGATCTTTTTTTTTCCCACCAGCTCTCGTTAAAATCAGAACCACATTGACTGTCAGTCTTGGTAAACATGTCTTATATATGTATATGTAGATTTTTTTTCCCTAACATTGTGTTCTCTTTTTGCCTCTGCAGAACAACAAACTGCTCAGCTACAACAACAACCTGGGTGCTCCCCATCAAATGTCTGTCCCTTGCACTGGCACCAATGTGCCCATCTCCAGCCCCGCCGGAGCCCTGCTGGACAGGAAGGCGGTGGGATCTCCCTCAGTGGGAGGCGTGTACCAACGGCGGCACTCTGTCAGCAGCACAAAGTTCAGCCAGAACCAGTTTCTGAACAGCCTGAAGGCAGCGGACCACTCCTCACTCATCTCAGGGGTTGGCAATGCCAGCAACAACAAGGAGAACCGCCTGCGAGACCGCTCCTTCTCTGAGACAGGAGAGAGGCTCCTCAACAAGTGCCTGGGCCCTGCTAGTCCCACCAGTGGCAGCAGCCAGGTGAACTCCAGCCGTTACAAGACGGAGCTTTGCAGGCCCTTTGAGGAGAACGGTTCCTGCAAGTATGGCGACAAATGCCAGTTTGCTCACGGAATCCATGAACTGCGCAGCCTGAGCCGCCATCCCAAATACAAAACTGAGCTGTGCCGCACCTTCCACACCATTGGATTCTGCCCATACGGGCCTCGCTGCCATTTCATCCACAATGCTGAGGAGCGCCGTGGACCTCCCCAGCAGTCCTCCCCTCTTAACTCTTCCAACAAGATGGAGAGGCCTCGACTGCAGCACAGCTACAGCTTCGCAGGTTTCTCCAGCTCAGCTGGGCTGAGAGACAGCCCCACCTCAGTCACGCCTCCACCCATGTTCTTCAATGATGAGGTTCCCGATTGGCCCAGCAGTAACCCCTTCACCTACTCCAGCCAGGAGCTGGCCAACCTGTTTGGGCCCAGCCTCAGTGCTGGTCCTGTAGGCACAGAGCCCAACACCCCTGCACCCCCCTCTCCAACAAGCACACCTTACTATTTCAGACCCATGTTGGAGTCTCCTCAGATGTTCGAGTCTCCATCAAGCCCTCCTGACTCGCTGTCAGACCAAGAGGGCTACCAGAGCAGCTCTGGAGGCAGCCTGAGTGGCTCTGAATCCCCCACGCTGGACACCACCCGCCGCCTTCCCATCTTCAGCCGCCTCTCCATCTCTGACGATTAGACAGCATGAATCCACCAGTGACTTTAAGTTCGATGACACAAAGAGAACACGGCACTCCCCTCTACCTCTGCCCCTTTTTCCGAAGCTTTCCTGTCTTCCCTTACACAAGACACCGTGTTAGTTCCTCTTTAGCATTTTAAGGATGTAGTCAATTAAGGGAACTCTCTCTCAACTCACATGATCATTTCATACCTGTCAATCCGCACAGCAAGTTTTAAAACGTACCCTGCCATGTGTCATAGTGCCAAAAAAAGGAGAGGAAATTGAACAATGAAAATCAAAACAAGAATTGACTGTTTTGCCAGGTGCCACTTGTTTTCTTTCTTTCTTCTTCATTTGTTCTTGAATGTGTAGCAGCACAAGTGGCCTTGGAAAGGGGAGTGCATTGCACTAGCCCACCCCCTCAACCAGCCCCCTGTCCCTCTTCCTTCCCTCTCTCCCCCACCCTCCCTGATGATACCACTTCCCCAGAGCTAGCTAGAGGGTGCTCACTAACGTAACTGTAGATCTACCGCAGCCGTTTTTTACAGACTGAGTTAAGACAAAAGGAAAAAAAATAAAGACCCTGAAAAGATATGAATAGTTTTTAAAAAGAAAAAAGTGCCTGGGGCGGTTTCTGCATGTGTTGAAGGGTGAATGGACTACTGTTTGTTTTTGGTTGTTTCTCATTTGGCCCCCCTTCCCCTCCTCTCCACCCCCCGTCACGGTTCTCCTGAAACCCCGTCTTATGTAATTGTGGACTGGGTGAGTCTGCAGGAAGGACTTTGAACTGGAAGTTGGTTATGCCTCCCTCCCTCTCTCTCTCTCTCCCCGCTCCTGAGTTTTCTCCTCCTGTTGCTGGTCACTGGCTCTTTTTTTTTTTTTTTTTTTTTTTTTTTGGGAAGGAAGTCTTGATATCAAACTGATCATTAAACCTGTAAGACTTTGTCCCACCTCTCCTCCCTGCCCCCCCTCCCCTTCTTCATCCTCGACGATCTGGGGAATTCCAGCATTCCCATGGTGCAGTTGTACATCCTGCGACTTGATGCAAGATCGGATCTCCAAGCTATTTTACTTTACTTCTCCCCCACTTTAGAACCTGCTCCAAGGAGCACTCTGTACTCATTACATCCCTTTTGCTTTCTTTATTTGATAATTATTTTTTATTAATGTTATTATTACGGTTATTATTGTTTGAAAAACTTTCCAGACAGAAGGTTTGCTTGTCACTGCTTATTTAACTTATCAGAACATATTTATTGGTGATCATATGCATTTTTTTGTTAATTTTGTTTTGTATTTATCTGGATAATGAACAATAGAATATATTTTCTTTTATGTTAAATTATGATCTTCCATATTAATCTAAAGATTGTGAAGACGTTTTTGTCAGTTTTCCTTTTTTCACAGTTAATATATTGTACTTCAATGACTTGTTCTGCAACTACACTTTGTCAAAATGAAACTTAATTTAAAGCAAAAAAATGCAAAAAAAGATGTTTTGCGTTTTGATTATTTATTGTACTTTTTTCTTACTCCCTCTTATTGGACTGCAATTCCATCAAAACTAGATTTGCTTGTATTCATTCCTGATGTTTTCCCCCTTCACATCTTAAGATAATCTGACAGTAACAGTAGCAAACTGTTATCACTTTGATTCAACTCTTGGGTTGATGGTGAAAGTTAAAGGGGTGCTAAAAAACCTCTTGCATCACTGGTTTCGGAGAGTCTCCAAGTTAGAAGACTGGTTATGTTGAAATGTCAGTCTGTTTATTACAAGCAATAGCTGTGACCAAATGGGTTGAGGAAAGTTTGTTTTCTTTTTCATTTGATTGGATGCTTGGTGCACTTGCTTGGCCCCCTCTTGACCATTGGAAGTGCCTCGTTGAATACATTCCAGGTAGCTAAAGGCCTCTCTGCCTTTTATATTTGATAATGGAGGACAATTGACTTTTATGTCACGTGTTCTGTGTTGCCTTCACGTGTTTTGGAAGAGGTGAACAGATTTTGACACAAAGAAAGTAAAACAGTTGAATGTATTTTTTTCAGCCATGTTTTTTTCACTACAGTAATTTCTGTGAGTTTATATGAAACCTGTTTTTTCCTCTTTTGTAAGTATTGATTGCAGTTAAGTCAATAAACCCCATATTTTTTGAAAAGTTAAACTGTGTAATGAGTTATTGTGGAAAATCAAGCTGCTTAGGTGTATGCCTTTATACAATTTTAGACAGTTTGCACATACATGATGTTGCAAATCTGTTTTTACTGCTTTTAACCCATGCAATGAAAAGCTGGATTCAGTTCCTATGATATGAATTTTATATTCCAACCTTAAACTGAACTCCTTAAATGACCTCATTTGGCTGCCATTAGAAGAGACAGGTCATTTTAACATTTAAATAATTCAGGCCTTCGGGCAATTAGGTCAAAAGTTTTATTCCTTTCAGACTGTGAGGGACACCTCATAAATGCACTTTGAAATAATAGAAAAAGGTACTTGTTTCTCCTGTACTTGGTCGAGAAACATCACATTTTTAAGTTTCCTTTGGCGTCAAAAGTAATTTAGCTATAGTTGTATACACATCAATGGGTTCACTGCCAATAGGAACAATAAATAGCTAATTTGTGATACTTTTAATCATGACAATTAGTAAACAAAGGGAAAACACAGCTAGCTAACTGACTCCATGGCAATATAATTTGCTGTCAGACCCTGACAACTCCTGCTTCATATAAAAGGACAGAATATGTTTACAAATGTTATACTGAAAGATAAGATCATAAAAGGGGGAAATGGGAAATAAAAGAGACCTGCTGTGTTTGTCTGTGCATAATGCAGAACTAAAGGGAGTTTCACTGTGGTGGAAGTTGATTGGTGAGCTGCACAGAGAGCAGTCAGGGGTATTGACCTGGAGATGATCAAACTCTTATTGAGCAGGTTTGGTTACACAAAGACACAACACTCCAGGTTTCAGCAGAAATATTGATCAGGGAAGGCGGGAGGCGGCGGGGTCGGAACAGTTACAATTCCAAGAATAAAAAAGTGTGACTTGCAGAAGTTATCATCCAATCAATAATCCTGAGTTTACAAATGAGCTGATTGATAAGTGTGTGAGGATATTCCTGGCAAGTACGGGATAAAAAATTGAGTCACAGATTGTAAGACTGAAGAGGACTATCGTAATATATAATACAGCTCCACCTGTGGTCAATTTCATATATTTTTACATATATGAATAAATGTAGATAACAATCTGTGCTTCACCGTGAATACAAGCAGAGCAGTATTTTATTTCAGAAACAACATACTGCAGCTTCCCCTTCATACGCTCCAGTCAACATCCACACTGCTTCTGCTTTTGCTCGCTGTCTGGACACTTCCGTCTGTCTGTGTTTATATTCTCTCAGATTGCAAAAACGAGCCGGAACAGGAACTCCCTTCCCTCCGTACAATGGTAGGTGCTGACCCGTCACAGCTGACCCGTGGAGGCCTCCTTGTTGCTTCATCCTGGAGAACCAGGGCCTGGTAGATTCTTGTCTTGTTCCTTTTACTCCCTCCTCATCTTCCCACCAACCCCCACCTTAAACCTCATCTCTGAACAAGCTACCTGCCTGCCTGAGAGCCTTACTTACTTACTTCACGTGTCCCTTCACCCACATCTCTGCATACCAGTTAAATGCATACTATATAGGCAAGAATATTTCCTTATTTGGTATTTGGTATTAACAATGCTTACGGTGCACATCAAATGTGCAAGGGAAGGGTTACAACTTAAAGAAGTTTTCTACATTTTGTTTTTTTAAGGTCAGTAGAAAAGATAAACAAGGACACGTTACCACATCTCAAATTAAACCAGGTGAGTATTACTCGTGCACGCCTCCCCTTTCTTGCTGCACCCTCTCAAAAGAAGTTAAACTGCATGCAGTTTGAGTGACATAAAAGACATGAAAGAGGGCTGTTTCCTGTTTGTTCAGTGTGTGTGTGTGTGTGTGTATAAAGGCACCTTGAGACGAAGTAGCAGGAAATGGGTTTTTGAACCTTCAGCAGCAGGTCTGAGGTTGGCGGGGGGGGGGGATATGTGGCAAATAGAAAGAAAGAAAGCTTCCATTACTTCATCACATTTTACAACAGATTACGTTCCAATATGGAAACAGTAAGTGACACAGATCAAGTTTGCGCTGCATTTATTGCTTCCTGCCTGACAGGATGAAGCAGGTGTGTAGTTTTTTTTCCAGCAGCCAATCTACATTCACCTTTAACCCACGCGGTTGAGCAACAGAATGTGGCGGCATGTACACTCTGTAATTGTGTTATCAGAGGCAGGTTTTACCTCTTTGTTTGAGAAAGAGGTGAGTAAACAGGGTTGGATGTGCTAACTGTGCTATTTTTCTTATCTCCACTCACAGCTGAGAGCAGGCGAGCTGCAATCCTGCATGTGTGCATGAGCCTGCGTTGCTGCAGAGTGACAGGTGATGCGGGAGGGATAATTAATCACTGGACGAGAGCTGAGGTCAACACTGAGTGATGAGGTTAGGTTAGGGGCTATTCAGAGGTGGCTTTGTCTGTAGAAAACAGAGAGGCATGATTAACCTCCTTTAGATACACATATCAGAGCTCACAAACATGCATTCTAAACATTAGAAACCAACCAAGTAAACACTAAATATGGACCCATGGAGAGAGCCCACATGTGACAGAAGTGCACGTCAGTCAACCTTAATGCTGAAGTTTATCATTTTGGGAATATCCTTACTTATTTACAAAGACTGTTCAGTGAGAGGATTGATCTCTTTTTGTGTCGTCAATATGTAGCGACAGCCAGAAGCTGCTTAGCTTAGCATAGCACACACACTGGAAACAGCTAATCTGGCTCAGTCCAAAGGTCAAAAAAAACATCTGTCTACAAGCACCTTTAAAAAGTACAATATGTAAGAACTGGCCACCTGTCAAATTCACTGGTCTTTGCACTGATATCGCAGGAGCTTTGGACTGCAGAGCAGAGGAGGTTTTCAGTCTGGGGGCAGAGCAAGTAAAGATGTTAAATGTGAAAAAAACAAACTTTATAACTTGACTATCTACAGTTTGAAAGGGACTATGCCAAGACTTGTTGCCAGGCAACAAGTGAAGACTTCAGGAAGTACCTGTTCACTGCCAAGAAATAGTTTGGCATGCAGCTCACTGTAAAATAGTCTTTTTCTTCTTAGTTTGCTTTTTATACAGATCAAACAAAATATGTCAGCTATGTTGGTTTTTCCCCTGTTTCCAGTCTTAATACAAAGCTAAGCTAAGTGGCTGCTAGCTACAGCTACAGACACAGAATTGGAAATCTCACTTGTAAACACTCATTAACCATTTGCAAGTACATTTCCCATAATGTCAAACTATTTCTTTTCTTGGGTTTTATGAATTTGATGCTGGATATAAAGTGATATTGTTGTGAATTCAAATCATGTTTTCCTGCTCTCTTAAACAGTATATTAAATGTCAAAGCAGAACACTAGCCTGAAGATAAACAGTCTGCAGAATCTGTGTTTGTTGTCTTAAAGCAGACAAACAGATGTGTAGTAATTATTGATTCAGAAAGCCAGAGAGGTGAGTCAAATGTCAAGCTCTGACAAACCAACCATGACAGAGAGGAGTGAAGTCCCATTTTTGAAATTTACCATGATTTTTTAAATTATAGACACAATTATGATCACTATGCAGGCTAAAATACACCTCGGCAAGACGTGTCTATCACAGCGATCAAACCTTTGACCTTGTCAAACCTCCAATGGGCCCTCCTGGCTTATGTATATAGTGAAAGTACCTTTATCTTGCACCTCTGCACTGTGGTTATCATTGTCTATAGCTTCACAGGAGGGGATTGCAGGGAGTTAGAGTCTTGTTTTCCCAAATACTGAAATTCTTAACTTAATTATGGGGATGTATTTTATAATTTGTGTTAACAAGGGGCCTTCTCATCTCATATCTAATCCCTTCCTGACTATTATTTCCCTGTAGTGTACATGCTTCACTGTTTGGGAAGTTTATACTTTGAATACAAAACAATACAGATTACTGACTTTGAGTGACAGAGAAAGGGGAATATCCTTTTTGATAATTTTGGCATTCAAGCCAAAGAATATTACATATAAAACTGGAGTTGTGGTGGTAAGAAGCTTTCTTGTCTTTTTGTATCAATTTCCTGTTTCACACTTGTTTCAGGGTAAACACACATTTCATAAAATATCTCATCTGATTATGAAACTTTAACAATAACTTTAGGCTTTACAGCTCTTAATCTCTGTATATGTAACACTTTGTATGTGCTGCCTACATCTAATTGCAGGTTTTATCTTTGTATGTCTACAGTATGGCTATATGTGTCAGAGTGAGACTGATTGCAGATCAACAAAGACAACAGTCACAACCACTCCCTGATCCTGTGGGTTTAACCCAGGCACTCTGCAGCCCTATTATCTGTGCGACTGAGACTATGACACACTGCAGTAATGACCATTAGCCTCGCCGGGATCCAGTGTCACATGTGCTGTTCATCCACCCCCCGGGGCTAAGTGGCAACCCTTGACCTGTAAAAGAAAAGAAGAGAAAACACATATGTGTTGAGCAGAAGAGCACAGAGGTGTGGAGGCTTCAGAGGAGAGCACAGCTGAAGGCCGTCTGACAGGTTGTGGAAACACACCCTTCCACTCCTTAGTGTGACAGAAAAACAAACACACAGCCACTAAACTCCGCTGAGCCCTGCACTAATGGACAAGCGATGACTTTTTCCGAATGAAACGCGCTGGCCCAGTGGAAACAGGAGACGAGGACTGGCCAATGGGAGAGTCCGTCCTGAACTTGACACTGTTGTGCTTTGGGTTTCTGGTCCACTGGGCCAAGAGTCACTCCCTTAGCTCTTCTGAGTGCTGAGCCACTTATCTCTTCCTGTCTCATGACTCCCAACATCGTGGCCTGATGGGACAACTAGGATCTTGTTTTTGTGGTTTTTGGCTATTGTTTCCATTGCTTATGATAACTTTGTGCTTGTTAAAACCATTTTATAGATCAGGGAACACAGCAACATCGTTACTTTAATATGTAATAAACAGAAGTCAACAGAAATATGGTCAACAATACACACTTTTAGGTCAATGGATCCCAACTTTACTTCTTTGTGACACCTAAAAAACGTCTATTCTGTGTCTCTTTGTCAGGTAGCATATCGATTTGCATGCTTCCAGACTCCTGGGCTGGGAACCACCCATCTAAACCACTTTACTAGAGGTTAAACTAAAGGAGTTCAGAGCTGAAATGCTGGTAATAATCCCTTATTGCTCAAGAAAACTACAACTACAGCTAGAACAAGTAGGTCAGAGTTGAACCAAGATGTTGGTCTGTAAACTATTGTGATGATGATATACGTGGACAGTGTGGGTAATAATATTACCTTTAGCCCTTGTTTTCTCTTTCAAATGTTTGGCTAGCCTAGAGACACGTTCAAACCCTGTGTGACTGTGCATATTTCTGGCTCTTGTTTTCATTTGAACACTGTCACATCATCATGTTATAATTACACCAAGATATGATGACAGAAAATACAAGAGTTTGATAAACATTGTGCAACTTTTTTTTGTGATTCTAAGCCTTTTACAAACTCACCATGAATTAAAGAAATGGTATGGTGCAGTTGATGACATACGGAGGAGAGCGTATGCATCTTGCAACCACCTCACGTGTCCAAAGTGACAGTTCATGAAGTTAGCTTTAAGCCACTGAACCATGCTAACGCTAAAAACAACACATTTCCTCACATGACTCTCAGTTTTGTTTTGCAGCATCTGTTTCCTCTGGTGGCGGCGGTGCGAGAAAACTCTTTCTCACTTCTTAAACACAGTTTTCAGTTTCTTGCTTCAGTCCTGATTGATATGACCTCAGCACACAACACACACACACACACCACACTCCTAGAAATAAGCACATTGCTACGCACCTACAAATATGCACTGGCCCATGGCAGATATGTACAGTTGACTAGCCAGCCACTCTGAGTCACTCAGGCCTTTTAGGTATGATCAGAAGGCAGATGACATCAGTGAGAGTTACAGGAACTTCATACTCCATCTTGTACTGAGGTCATGTCTGCACTGTGCCACCGATGACAATCTCGTATCTCGGATCTTATGCTAACCAACACTGTCACATGATGTAAAAGAAGGAGCAAAATTAATATTGCGAAATGGTGAAAAGGTGATACAGTACAAGGTCAAAAATGGTGATACTGGGCGCTTGAGAGAAAAAGACAGAAGAAAGAGACAGAGAGGATGACTGGACTCAAATCACCCTCCTGCTAATGTAACCATGGCTGTATCATTTTCTTGTTTGAGTTGTAAACAAGGCCTAGATATCTGGCCTTGGGAGGTTAGGGAATAGTTAAAAGTGAACTCTGTCTGTGTGTGTGTTTGTGTGTGTGTGTGTGTGTGTGTGTATTTCACAATGATCTGCTGGCTGGGGCACAGAGAGACGAAGATAAGAACTGACTGTGAGAAACCGCAGATCTCACACCCACACACTAAGAAAGAGCACAGAGAAACACATGGAAAGCACACACAGGAACATGCGCATTCACACACATATGAGGCGTACGTGTGTGTACGCTCCATCTCATACGTAAGTCAGGGTGCACAAAAGCAGCGGAAAAGGCACATTAAACAGTTGACATTGGGTTCCCTGTGGGACGTTCGTGAGGCTCCTCATGATAGAGGAATTTAGCTGTAAAAACACAACAGAGATTATTTGGAAGTGTCTGAATGCTGCTCAGATTTCTCAAGGCGAGACTTCCATCGAGATAAGGCCTGAAACCTGTCCTGCGCTCGCCCTCAAGCCTCACCTGCTAACCTGCTGCGACACGTACTCGCACAGGTAGGCAGGAAAAAAGGATTAGAGTGTAACTTTACACAGAGGCCTTTAGTAATGCTGGTGTCAGGATATTACTAAACCAACAATCACAAACTCTGTGTGCCCACAGTGTACTGTTTTTATCTGAGAGTTTCTGTAAACTTTATGGATAGACAGTTGACTCAAATTAAGATTATTATTACTATACCTGTGCTGTGACTTGGGTCCACAGTTGTAGATTTGAAAGTTGAAATTTAGAGTTAAGCCACAATTAAACCACAAAAAATGAGAACTTAAGACTTAAGAAGCAAAAACATTTAAAGTGACATAAAGTAACGTTGGAATAACTGAATAACAAATAACCTCTCACAATCTAACATTTAATTTATTAATATAAAACACTCCTGAAACATTTGGCCTGGCCACTTGTATGACTACTAGCTTATGGAAGCTAAATTGAGCAAAGGTTAGCAAATTTCAGATGCATCATGCTGGGTAACCAACATTACTTAGTCAGTTGCTGACTTTATTACAACTCCTTTCTCTTTGCATTACTGTCTTTAAGCATGTCACAGAAAAGTAAAACACATATCCAAATACACTGTACCTCACCCGGGTGACGTGTTCATTAAATTTGACATCATACTGAGTCACATAGTGGCCACATCTAAATAGCTGTTGTTTTAACTTTAAAAATCCCAAAATAATCAAAAACAAGTACAATAGCATTAGGTGGGCCTGGTATGTTGGCTTTGATTAGGCTCATGTGTATGTAAGAACATTTATAACACAGCTTTGAGAGGAAAATATTCAGTTTTATTAGTCAGTACTTACACCTGAAGGACTTGCAATTGAATTTGTCTTGACTTGAACGTGCCCTCAAGGAGAATAAGAGATTTGCTTCGACAAGGTTGGAGTCTTCTACTTGCCCCTTAAGACTTAAAAACAGTTTCACTTGGGTCTGCACTTACCCAAGAAATAACCAGAACTCCCTACACAATAGCTCTTTGCGGGAAAACAATAAATTTGCTCTCAGAGGGGAACTCATCTGGGTTTTCCACTCTACGAATCAGGCATCATTGTTATCGGAGACATGGAATAACAGGCGAGAAGGGGAACATGATGTGTGAGAGCAGACTGAGGCCCAGAGGAAGGCCGCAGCACAATGCGAGGCAACAGAGATCTCTATAAATCACAGCCCTAACCGATTCCACACCTGTGTCCGCTGTCTTCCCAGAAAGACGGAGTCACACAAACAGCTGCCCTGTGCTGGAAAACCATCAAGGCCGCAATACCCACACACAAAATGACACAATCAAGAGTTTTGGATATCAAACGCAGGCAATGTGTAGAACAAACTACCCCTTTAAGGCACAAATTGTTGTTTTGGCATCGGATTTTGGTGTGACGTTCCACAGTGGCGCGCACGCAGCTGTATAAATTCATGCTTTGCACACACGCGATCAAACAACATGGCCATTAATTTGATTAGAAGGCTCTCAACAATTTCCAGTTTTCAGTCTTGAAAGGGCATTGTGGTTGCAGCCAAACCAAGAGCCTGAAATAAATTAAAGTCACCCATAAACCATCATGATATTAACAGTGAGACATCCAGATTTACAGTATTTCCCAATAAAAGGTCGCCAGTGTTTCTGGAGGTGACGCATCAACTGTGTGTGTGTGTGTGTGTCTGTGTGTATATGTGCAAATCCGCCGCATATGTAAACACATCCGAATGTGTATGAGCATACAAACACATACAAATGTGTATAAGCAAGTGTGCTAAAGGGGGAGGGTTGTTTACTTGGGCAGCCTCTCAGAGAGTGTCTCCTGGCCAGCTCCCACTTCCTGCCCCTGTGCCTGGAGCTGCAGCCTGTCTAGTCAGCCACCTCGGGCTGACAGGGAGACCACATGCTAAAAGACTTATTGGCCTACTTTAGAAGACCTATGGGAGGGAAGGGGACTATATGCCGGCTCTGGGTGGGGTTGGGACTGTTTTGAAGAGAGACTGGGGGCGTCTGAGGGGGGTGTCTGATTTTTTTTAATAACGCACTCTACCTCCCTCCCCTCTCACTCTGCTTTTCCTCTGAGTGCTTACAGCTGCAGGGATGGAGAGGGGGTGTGGGGGGGCATAGCGGAACAGAGCGAACAGGCTCAGCATAGAGAGGGCCCTTCATGAAGTCACATCTGGACCTTTCCCAGAGAACTCAATGGAGCGTAGAGGCTAATGAAAGTCTTAAGTTATGTAATTGAGCTCTTCCATGTGCACCAGACGGTAATGTTGGCTTGATCCGCAGCACAGGATGTTAGCAAAATCCTATGGACATTTACGTACCTTGCAAAGGCCTGATGGACTCAGCCAGGCTCATGTTGCTACCGTCATGTCTGCAGCAGCTTGCTAACTCAGAATCTGGTTGTAGTGGAGCTCTAGGCCCATACATGGAGTCGCTGCAGTGAGAGACTTGGCTTGTGAGGCATAACAAACATGGTTTGGCATTTGCTGCTACTAACAGGCCTACTTAGTTTGATTGGCCGATGTTGTTTTGCAGTAGTTAGGCTTCCACTCTCGGGCAGTGGTGGAAAATCACAAGAAAATTATGAACATTTAGTGCAGCGCATGATTAAATGTGGTGTACAATGATTCTTTTTGAACCTTGTTCAAAGTGTAAACGACTGTAATGTAATTTTGAGCCTTGCAGTTTATGACAAACATATGTCTGCTGGTGTATTGTTATGCTTCACAGTGACTTGAGCGGGGAGGCTGTAAAATAAGCTGCCTGGCCGGTTATGAGCGAGAGAGGGAAAGAAAAACCTGCACTGTAGGTTAACATGGTGAGAGGTGGAGTGATGAATGGTATAGAGCACACATACAGTATGTTGGTGGATGATGCAAACAAGCCTGTAGTCGTGTGTGTGTGTGTGTGTGTGTGTGTGTGTGTGTGTGTGTGTGTGTGTGTGTGTGTGTGTGTGTCCTTATGTATGTAACAACTGTGGGATGGGTGTGGGTTGTAACCACAATCAGATTGAATAAGGTCTCCAGTATCAGCACCAGCTTTGATTTACCTTCCACAGCCGAGGGGAGAAGAAAGAGAAGCAGCAGACGCAGAGGAGACGCTCCTGAAATGAACACCTTGGTAAAACCTGCCGCAGTATAAAGTGTCAGTGTCGGGCCTCTCTGTGGCACAGTGCCAAGCCTAGAGCCACTATCACCTCCACTGCCATCACCACCACACCACCGTGCCTTCCATTAATAAAGGAGAAGAATAACAGTGGCAGAGGGGAAGATAGGCCAGAGCGACGATACATTACCTGCCAATTAGATGAAGGGCAGAGGCAATGAGGGGAAATGCAGACCATATGGGAGGCTATGTGAGAGGCCACCTGACCCAAGGGGCCCACAACTCTCACATCAACACTCCTCGCCAGACTGGACCTGTTTGAAGTCTTACATAATGCTGTGAATACCACCCTCTTCTCCGTCTCTCTCCCCACTCTTTCCAACCACCTTACCTCCTCCTTCTCCTCCCCTCTTGCCCTCTGCTTTCCACTCTGAGACCACAACCACGAAGACCGGCCCCTGCCAAGACAAACACAGCCCAGAATCAAATCAATTTTGAGAAGTTATGGTGTGGCTATTACAGCTTAACACGCCGCTGACAAGCCGCATGAGATGGTGTGAAGAATGAAGGCCGTTCCGTCTGTGACTCAAGTGATCAGACGCACAAGAGACACAACAGCAGCCGCCAGTGATGAAGTCCTTCTTCATGCATCCTTTATATAACTTCCATTAGTGATCCTGATGATTATTCCTTGGAAGTTGCTCAGTGGAATCAGGCATACCTTGACACAAGTGTCTAATACCGAATCATTACTGGGCCTTTCCTCCTGTGTTTTCCAATGAATTTTCCAAACACTTCCCTTTTGATGAAGGAGCTCAAGTTTAGCACCGAATGCATGCAATAAAAAAGGTTAAAGGAGTCACTCAGCATTTTGGAAAATATGCTTATGAGGGTTAAATGAAAAGATCACTTTCATGGCAAGGTGGAAACAGTTAGCCTGGCTCTGTGTCAAAGGTAAAATCCAACTACTAGCACCGCTAAAACCGATTAATTAATTATCTAATTTGCTAAATCTTTTAGAAAACGACATGTCATGTTTTTATCAACGGGGTTATGTATATGATTATTTCTCAGCCAGGTGCAGTGACTTCCTGGAGGCTGCTGATTGATTTCAAGACTCCAGGTACAAAATACTCTGGGATAAAACACCTCATGAACCAAACTGGTTGTTATTTACACATTGATTTCTGTTTGGATCATGTTGTCACGTGTTTTAGAGAGCTTTGGTGGTGCTGATAGGCAGAACTTTGAACTTTGGACAGAGCCCGTCTAGCTGTTTACCACTGTTTCCAGTCTTTAAACTAAGCTAACTTGCTGTTGATAAATGGTGTACAGATATGAGACTGGTATTAATCTCCAACACTGAGCAGAAAAGTGAATCAGCTCATTTCCCAAAATGTCACACTATCTGTGTGCAGTAGATGTTCTGCTGTCTGGCTAGTGTGTAAGTGAGGCTCATGGCCAGGTCTAGTCAGAACCAGAAGGGCCAGCAGCAGGCAGCTCTATGGAAATACTGACTCACCAACCATGGGCCTTAACTCAACTCTACGTCCTTACAGCTGGCTCACGCACAAAAAAGACTTTAATTTCTAAAACACCTTTATTGTTACAACACAAAACATAGCGCAGCTCAAACAAACTTGCAGGAAAATCACACCACAGTCCAGAGGAATAAATCTCACACCTTAAACAAACAAGCCCTAGATACTAACTCATAAAACTCACTGAAAACCAAGCAGCACTGCACCACAGCTCCTAACCCACCATAAAAGAAAGAAACAGAGAGAGTAAGACAGAGAGCTGTATCATTATCGTGGTTGGACCCCTGGGGGACCGTTGGCCCATCATAAGCCTCTTATAGACGACTCTCCCCAGAGAACTTGTGGTCTAATCTTATAAAACGTTGAACACCCACTCCCTGTTTGCTCTACCGCTGGCTTATTAGTTGCAGTTCTGTTTTTGGTGCTCCAGTGTGGTAAATGGACTTGTTATACTTCAGGCACACTTAAAAAGAATAAAATGCTGCTTTGGTGGAGCCCCGTCTGAATTATGGTGGAAAAGCACAGGGTGAAAAGGTGTTGAGGTGTCGTTAGAGTGACACAGGTTTTTTCACACTGTGCTGTAGTTGCTGAAAGCTGAACCTTTCATCAGCCCAACCTGCTCAAACCTTGAGCTAAGTTATATGCACAGAGCCCAGCCTATATGCCTCAGCACTTCAAGTGAAGTCATACTTATCCAAAATAGAGCAATAGTTGAAAACATCACAGTTGTCAAATTTGTGTGTAAATTCTGTGGTTTTGTATTATTTATGTATTTAGGTTTCAGTTAAGAGGTCTCCATCATAATGTGGTCATGTGCCAAAAGCCTACAGGTTTTTATTTTAACCAGGTGACTTTAACCTCTACCCTGAGGAGCAAAATGTATCAGAGATACATCATCACGCTTGTTGAAATCATTTTTGCCCAGCCTAGGGAAACAGGAAACAGCAGTGTCAAAGGATGTCAGAGAACAACAACAACAACAGCAATAGCTGTGGTGAAAGAGGCAGCTCAGAAAATATGACAACTTAACCATTAGATTGCTTAAAAAGCTCCTCTATAGCTGAAGATAGTAAACAATCCATTTGAGAGTGTTAGTGTTAAGATGTAAACACGGACAAAAAGAACAGAAATAAATATGTTTTAGATCATTTGCAGACTGCTTGTAGTGGGGACTGATGTAGCATGAAAGCAATGCAGCAGTGTTTTCTGCAAATGGGCCATTATGTCTGCAGTTGGCCTTTACATCCCAATAAACTTCAACCAAATCCACGTTTACATTTTTATTTTTCACCTTCTAGCAGAGAACAACAGTCACTGAGATGAGATGTTTTACACTGGAGATGACGCTGCAAAAAGATGCAGAGTTATATAGTGTTCCTTTGAGGAACAGTTGCAACATTTTCTTTGTGATTGTAAGATGATTTTCTTTCTGATTGTAAGATGATTTTCTTTGTGATTGTAAGATGATTTTCTTTCTGATTGTAAGATGTGACAATTGGTACACTTAAGTCTGTGGGGTAAGAGTGAAGCTGGGATGCGATCAGCCTAGTTTAACATAAAGAGTGGAAATTGAGGGAAACAGTCTGCCTGGGTCTCTCATCCTCAACAGGAGCATAAAATGTGATAAGCATGTGACTTTAAGCCTCTTATTGTCACAGTGAGACTACCAGGAAACTAGCTGAGTCAATAAATAGCTATATAACTCCCTCTACATTTTACTTTTACATTACAGCCAAACAGTATATATCTACAGAGGTGACAGTAAGAATATTTCAACTTTAGATAAACCTGGGCTACATATTTGGCCTTACTTCTTGTATTTATACATAGATAAAGCTAAGATTCTCTTGGCTCTAGCTCCAAGACGGGTATCAATCTTGTCAACATAGTGCTGGATAGAAAGTGAACAGGCAGATTTCAGGGGTGTGTTATTTTCATTATCAACAATGCAAAGTAACTCTGGACATGGACAAATGGCAAAAACATGAAACAAATAATAGACCAAATGCCAACAGATAACAAAACTTTAATCTTTTTTTTAATTTGGATGAACACAGACCAGGTATGGCATTACATCAAACACCAGCTAAAACTAAAAGGAAAAAAATCATTAAACTCTAGACCCCACAGCCCCTGCGGTTACTCTCCAGTCTAGGATTTGGTGTGAATCTCATTTCCAGCACCTGTGTCCAGGGCTGCAGAGACCTCTTGGTCTCCAGGCCAAGTTCCATGTCCGCTCTGATTATAGCACCAGAACAATGCAAGCCATTGTGGCGCTGCAAGCATGGAGTCGGTGCAGTTTTCTCCATCATCTTTCTCAAACACTCTCATTCAGCATACACACACACAAATGTGGCATAATGGACTACAGAGTTGAGCGAACCACATAAAGGTAAAAATGTATGGCGTTTTTTTTTTTTGAGTGAGCATGAAATATGGTTGACTGGGTCCCTGGTGCTCAGGCAGCCTGCCAAGACTTGAAGCAGGCAGTTGAAATTCATCACGTTTAGACACACATATGCAGACGCACACACATTCCCCCTGCAGGAGACCTCAGGCCACAGGGGAAGAATCTGACATGCCACACAGCAAGGCTCTCTGCAATTAGACAGTCACTTTATCACACTACAAACTTCTCTCTTTCCATCGCTCTCTCTCTCGCACACACACACACACACACCCAAACAAACACACAAAGGTGTAATCGCTCACAAACACACTGCCAAACTCAAAACTGCTATTATCTGTCATTAGGGACACACACACTCAGAAACACATTTTGCAGCCCACATTCTCCATACGCAAACACAGTCAGCCTCTTGCTACTTGCCAGCAAGTTCCAGCAAAATGCAGTAATACACAAGACCCTTGCAAAGAGAGTTATAAACAGTTATAAATAGAGACGTGTTATGTTGTGCCATTCCCTCTGGGGTAAAGACTGGGAGGATCAGTCACAACCTCTGCGACCCATCACCTTTAACCTCTTACCCTGGGGGTTCAGTGGACGTGCTGAGAGTCAGTGATGTCCAGAGGGGTACACAGGAGTTTTAGCTTTTATATGGTCGGTGCTCATGTCCCCTCTTCACCCCTTCATTTCCTGGAACACATCTTGAGTTGCACTATTCTGCATGTGTACCCATTTCAACATGCAAACTGATACACGTAGGCAGATTTTAACACAAGCTTAAAGGTACGCCGTTTGCATGTATATACACACTTACACACAAGCACCACCACGACCCTTCAATTTGGTGTAACCTTACGTTTACAGTGTGAGCAACTCCGTCAACAAGTTGCTGGAAGACTGTTGAAGAGCTGAAGAGTCCAGTGAGTGAATATGTGGATGGTCAAAAAGCTTCTTGGTTATGGCTCCACCTTAAAAGTGCAGCTGCACTGATTAAATTGTTTTACAGTCTACAGCAGTAAACATGCATTTGGTTGTGTCAGTCTTTCTATTGGATAAAAAGTCAGGAAGCCTTTTTTCAAATTGTTTAGGTCTACACTTTTATAGTTGGTGCTACTGAATCAGCATGCGCTACTATTTATAGTTTATTTATTTATTTAAAATCAGATGAAAAACTATATAAAAAATTTGGCCAACTTACTACAAATAAGGAGAAAATGATGTAGCTCCACAATACTGGAGCCTCTCATCCACAATCCACATGTGGTCACACCAGAGCAACCTATCAAGGCAGAGGCTCACAGTGTAAACCCAGGGTCAGAGGTCGTGCTGTGATTGGCCAATAAAGGGAACATAATACGCAGGGCAAAGCTGTGCAGAAGATTTGTCACCCATCATTTTACTGCATCCCCTATCCCTGCTCTGAAGCACAGGTTTTGTTTTTTTTTTTAAATGCCTAAAAAGGAGTTAAAACCACAGTTTAGGGTTATGATGGTTTCACTGATTCAACACCAAGTCATAATGTGTAAGACACGGAAGCAGGGCATGGGGCAGGTGAAATGGGACAAGACACCTTAAACTAAACTGGAATAAATAGAACAAAGTTAAGTGTGTCAGTAAATCACAACAGTAATTAGACTTTAAACTGGTGATTTAAGATTAGCAACAGCAAATGTCACAGTTTTGCCCTGGAGCTGTTTATGGAAATATGTGCCATCATGAGACAGAATGACATTTCCTACTGGAAGTAATGGGAAAAGATGAGACAGTTGTCATGGCAAGGTGCCTCAGAGTGGGCAGACCGCCTTACTGTAAATCTTAAATTAAATAAATGTATAAAAAAATGTATACATAAATGTATATTTAAATTCTTACTGTTACAGATACAATATGGAAGATAGAGTTAGGTCAGTGGTTTGCCAAGACAGAGCTAAAGGTTCCCATTCTGCTTACAGGCATAAGAGAAAAACATCATTATTTCTGTTTATATTCTGTATACTTAAAATAATATGTTCATTCTTGGACAAAATTTGATAATTCTACCTCAGTTAACTTTGGAAATCCTTAAGTAATGAAAATATCAACATTTTCAATAGTAATAATATTGAAAAAAATCATGATGGATTGTTTGAACAGATTATATTTCAGGTTAACCATAAGATAATCTATAAACAAGTCGATCATGCAAGTAGATATTACTTCATTTCACAGAGTCAGATGCTGAAAGACTGACGACCAGCTGCCTTTTGCATCCATTTAAAGCATGTTAAAGTGTAATGTCAACACTAACTGCTAAATTAACACTGGCTGAGTTACACCACCTCTACTCAACATTACTATGGGATGAGAATAGTTCTGGGGTAAGTGTTGTCTCATTAAGTGCATCACACACTGAGATTGAGGAGAAAGACATGAACTACCAAACAGCATTTAGAGACCTACAACAGTCAGATGTGATGGCATGTGAATCAACAAACATCATATGTTTTCTAGGTCTACTAACACCTCATCAGGGTTAATAATTAAAAGAAGCAGTAATACAGTCCTGCATTCAATTAAATGCTTTCCTCCCTTGTGAACAGTTCAGTGATTGTTTATCTGCAGTAATTTTCAAGCTGTTATATCTTGAATAAAAAGAGTAACAACCAACAAAAGTATGTGGAAAAACGTTCTTCCAACATCAGCACCCACACAGTTTCTGTTACCAGCAACCATGTAGCGCAGGTGGCAGTCAACATATAATTACAGCATATATGGCACCTGTGTCTAATTCAGGTAACGGTAAAACACAATACAGAGTGTGTGTGTCAGTAAAAATGTAAAGACTAAATTTTCTTCCACCTGTACGTGGGAGGTGTGAGTTTCAAGCTATATTTTAACTCTGTGATGTTGCAAACTGCGATGATGCTACCCACTCATTTTTGTAAGTTATACCATAACTCTGAAACTGCGCTAAAACTAAACCACTTTTGAATAAAGCTGGTAGAGTGCTGGCACTTTGACCAATTTAAATACCTAATTTAAAAGTAATTTGTCATCATAAGAGGCTAAATTAATCAGGGCTCGATAAATACAGCTCTAAAAATGTTCTCTTGTAAAGACTGCAGATGTTTTGCTCATCTGTTTCTTCACAACTAAACCCCATGTCTCAAAACAAACCCTCTGAGTACAATGTAAGTGGTGCAAGGGAGAGTGCCGTCAAAAGAAGACAGCAGAAGAGATAAACAAAAGCAATTCAACTTGACATCAGTTCTTGTGTTGTAGGACGTGTAAACACTCAAATCTCAAGACAAGATGGACTGACTTGGAGAGAAAGCAAGAACAAGGTGTGAACACCCTCTGTGTGTGTGTGTGTGTCTGCATATATCTGTGTGTGTGTGTGTGTTTGTATATCGGTGTGTGTGTTTACTCAGAAGAACACTGTGTCCAGGACTTGCAGTGAGTCAAGGCTGCATGAGTGCGTTTGTGTTTCGAACCTTGACACTGCTGACGCTTTTATGCAATGCTTTACACATCGCTTTCTACATAAACTTTTCAATGTTCCCCACTCTGAAACAGTATGAAAAGGAAGTGAACCTGCCTGCGGGGTGTTCTCCTCAACAACACCTCAGATCAGTGTCTGCTTTCACTCTTCTGATGTATGTAGCTGCCATCAAAGACACCAGAGCTGTTTGGCCGAGGTTGCGATGGGCCCAGCCCTGCCTGCAGTGCGTAGACTCCCTGAGCTATTTCTCTCACCCTGTAAAGGTGGTTTGGTTTCAGACAGGCTGCTACAGGTCTGCATCTGGGATCAGGATGGGGAGACATGGAAAGACTCCTGCCTGTGTGCTCTTCTGAGTGTGTGTGTGTGTGTGTGTGTGTGTATGTGTCATTGTATGTTTGCAGAGAGTGAAACAGATTTGCTGGAAAGAGCCAGACGGGTTGCTGCATGCTCCTGGGAGTGTGTATTACTGTAACATAATCTTTATATAACTCATTTAAAGTATTTTACATGGAACAAAACTGCATTAATATAAATTAAATAAAGGACAGAAATAGTCACATGATCATACAAGAGAGATAAAATATAATCAAAACCATAATATGAACACTGTTTATAAGAAAACAATATAAACCATGTCTAGTGTCTTAAATCTACAGAAAAGTCTTGTGGTTCAAAATGTTGGTACTATACGGTTGCTAGTAAGCTAAAAGGCTAGCACTAGGTAGCCACAACAGATGTCCAAATATCTTTCTTTACTCTCTAAAATGGGCCATTTAATATCACCATGCAATTTGTTTTTTTAAATTTGACACCATTTATTTCAATTAAGACTTACTGTGAAAGGAAAGAAAAACTCTCATGCTAACTAGCTCGCTAATCACTCATCTAAAATCTTTATTAAATCATAGCTAAGCCTTACTGTTTCTCTTTAGGTGCCTAATGTCTTCAGGTTATCGAAGCAATCAAAGTAATTTTTAGGCATGCACATCTTACAAGGAGAAGCTTGGTCAAGTTAATCTATCAGAGGTCCAGATGTGGGGAGTACTCAACACAAATTCTTAAAATTTCAGATGCCACTGATATGAATCTCTATGAATAACCTTAGGATAATGATATACTGTCAGGGTTAAACTTTCCTACCAGAGTCTGCTCTCATCTGTCAGGAGGTGATTGTGCAAGGCAGCCTTGCGTCAGACACCCTGTGACAGGTTTGATAAGAGATGATGGACGTGATTGCACTTCACGCCTCAGGTCCTCTCAGTGTGGCAGGGCTACAGTCAGGCAGGACCAGACAAGCTGAACCTGACGATAAAGAACACAATCATTACTTTATCGGCCATTATACTTTACACACAGACTGTAACTTGCAAAAATATATAAACCAGCAGGGTTTTTTTCTCCAAGGTGGTGAGAAACACTCATCATTCACTGCAGCTGCCTAAAGTAGTTCAGAGCTGACTACAAGAACACATCAGCAGGAATCGACCTCCTTACCTCAGGTGCTTTACCTTTACTAGGCTGCCAATAGAAACATCTCTTGAAACAACATTCAGGGATTCAATCAAGTTCCATGTATCTGTAACAAGTCAGTTACAAGACCTGTGTTAGAAATTGGGCCAATACAATAATGAAAACAGATACCACTGACTTAAAGACAGGACATCCTGTGCCACCATGGTGACAAATGTGGATTTGAGAAAAATGTCTCAACAACTTTTGGATGAGTTGCTATAAAATTTGGTACATTCATATCCTCCTCAGCATGAATCTGCTGATTTTTGACTTTTTATTTAGTGCTGTCAGCAAAACTTTGATTTGTCCAAAGTACTTGCAAAGCTAATTATATCTTGTACATGTTAAACATTGTTGTCATGCATATAAGAAATACTATAAAACTCTTGCTCTCTGTGTGTCTCTGCCTTAACACAAAAGGCACATACTAAATACAGACCTATATGGACTATGTAGAGATTGTGTTCATACGTTATATACATAAACAATACACAGTGCACAATACCACAGCAAAGTTGTGCATATTAGCTGTCTGCCTGTGGAGAGTGAGTGTTACTGAGACTTGTGGTGTGTGATGTGATGTTCTTTTTAGATTGAAGGAGCGAGAACAAAACATGAGCAGGATGGCTGGTGTCCCTAATGATGTTTTCGGCTTTTCTTTTGCAGCGTGCAGTGTAAATGTTATGAAATTGTGGTAGTTCCATGCCAATTATTTTTTTCTGCCATCTGCTGTCCTGAGCGGTCAGGCTGCCAAACCACACTGTGATAAAGTCTGTCAAGACACTCCAGATGGTTTTAAAAGTTCACAAGACTTTTGGAATTCATGCCAAAGTAAGCATGCAAACATGCTAAACTAAGATGATGATCATGCTAAATAATATACTGCATGTTAGCCATGTTAGTGCAAGCATGTTAGCATGCTGTCATTAGTATTTAGCTAAAAGCACCGCTGTGTGTTCAGCCTCACAGAGCTGCTAGCATAGCTGTAGGCGCTTGCTTGTACTAAATATATTATAATGTCATTAATTTACTGCATTAATTAAGTTGTTAGTGGGTTTTAAACCCACAATTCGTTTGGTGTTATGATAACATTTGTAACAAAACAGAGGAAGTAAAGCAAAGTTGTGTAGAGCTCAGAGAGCATTTACAGTAATAGATTAGGAATGAAGCGTTAATAATACAGTATCTACTCATGTAGGCATGCTCATAGATGAAAACCTGTGAGAGCATGTATATATCAATACATTTATATAAAATAATAAACATCCAAAAACCTGCATCTATATTCAGTTGTAAACACATTTTCATGTGCAAAGATCAGCAGCAGCTTATTTACTCACTCAAACAGTCCTGAGTTATATTTTATAAGCAGTAGCTTGAAGCCAGTTAACAGTGACTGAGCTCTAGTTCAAGTTTATCTTTAAGTGGGCATCACACTTTTCAAAGGAAAGACATCGCAATCCATTACCAAGTTGTGTCGCTGCAGAAACACACCTGTGTGTGTTTCCTTCATTTTGACATAATAGAAAAATCAATCAACAGGTGAAGGCTGCCAGGTTTAAGAGAGGGAGGAGCCTGCAAGGGTTTCTCCCAGGCAAACGTGTTCAGACCAGGCCATTTTATGAGCTTGTCACATATGGCCTGATTGCTAAACAAAATCACAGTTTCCACGCCCAAGGGCTCCCACCATTGTACCAGGTGTGTGTCAGCCGCATCTTGTACTTGGTGTGTGTTGGTTATCTATCTGGTGTCTAAATATTTTCTGTTAGGGTGGAGGGGATCGGAGCTGAGAGAAAGACCAGGACCCCCTCCTTCCACACCCCATTCCACTTTCTTACCGTAAATGTGTGGTTAACCAGAAAAAGCTGTTGGTGGGGGCAGTGCAAATCTTGAGGGAAGTACACTTTGAGAAATCCTGTTATTTGGTAACGTTGAGGGCATGGTGGATTTGTTAAGGCCGGGCCCACGACTTGCCCGAGGGACTTAATGATTATTATTATGAGTGAGTTTGTGCAGCCTCTGTCAGGGTAACACATGCATGTTTCCACTGTAACCTCTGGCTGTTCACAAGTTCAGAAACCAGAAGTTGACCTCGGACAGAAGAGAGAAGAGAGAGGGGCAGAGATAGAGTGGGAGGGGAAATAGATGGCCAAAAAGAGGTTGTGAATGAAAGAAACAGATAGCGAGAGAAGAGGACTGAGAGAGGAGAATGACAGAAACAGCACGAGAGAGAGAGAGAGCGCAGTGAGGGAGAGGAGGGGAGGAGGAGGGAGTGACTGAGCAATGCTTTTCAAGAGCAGGGAGAACAAAGACTCCTTTGTGTGCAGTGCTGAGAGAGTGAAGTGGAGCCAGGGCTTAGGGAGTGTTTAACAGTGTACACCGACTGCATTCCTGCAATGTGATTACAAGACGCTTTTAATTTATACTCAGGAAATGGACTTAACTCTTCCCTCTCCTTGCATTCCCGTACTCTCTACCTGTCTCTGTTTTCCCTCTTTTACGGCTTTAATGAGGTTGGCCATACACAGTCAGCTTAAATTGTACAGTATGTGAGCCTTTCGCTTGTTTTTGTGACTTTGCGTGGTACAGTGCATTTGTGTGCGGTTTAGCTCACGCCTGCCTGTGGGCCAATCATTACAAACTCATTCAGTACGGCCAAACATTGTCGAAACTCCCATTTTAAATCCAAGTGGAGGTGCCATGGTTTCCAGAGATACCTCATACTGGATCTGAATTTAGAGAAATGTGTTTAAAATACAGCACAAGACATACAGACAAATGTTGCACACATAGTGCCTCAAAGATAAGTTAAACACGTTGATATTCAAAGCTAATACAAGGTGCCCTCTCTATCTCTTTTTTAAATCTGATATTTACTCTTCTTTTAGCTCTGCTTTGCTCTCCACCAGCTCTTGATGTAATGAGCTCTTGCTCATTAGGTCCTAATTACTCCATTATGACCTGCAGCTAGTTGCTAATGCCAACCATTAGCTGTTTGGTGATGAAGGTAGTGAACAGTAGTTTTATCAGAGCTTTTTTTTTTTTTGACACAGCTGAATGCTGAGATTGGAGAGACTGAATTAAGTGATTTCAAGCTCTTTGGCTGGGAATTGCTCCACTATGTTCACCAGCTAGAACTGCTAACTTGGTTTGGCACAGAGAAAGCCAAACAACAAGCTGAAAGTGCAAAATTGGATGTTAATCCTATGGAGTCTAGCCATAGGATAACATAATCAGTACACATAATCAGCTATTCCATTGTCAATATCAATTAGTGCAGCTTTAAAGGGTTAAACAAAGGAATCAGAATTAAGAGAGACATGTTGACTGTCAAATTGACTGAAAAACAACAACTTCTACTTCTGCCCCCATAACACTGCAGCACTGTTTACCAGCTTGAGTGCCATTAGATATTGTGAACAGCCTCCATTATCTAATTTAGCAAATAACATTTGGGCCTCACAGTCTCCTGACCTAGCTTGCCAAGACAGACAGAAGAGCTGGAAAGGTGGAACGAAAGAGGGGAAGCAGAGAGATGTGGAGGATCTGGAGGCCGGGGTCAGGGCACGTGGACGTCAACCTCTGTCCTCACTGCTGAAAAAAAGACCCAGTGTGTGTCTGGAAGTGATCATCACAGTTGCTTGTTATCAGGAGGAAACATCTGATCTCAGATCATCAGCTCCCCTCCTCCTCCCTCTCCCTCCTCGTCTCCTTGGGATGAAGACAAAAGTGCAGTCTCAGTGTGTCCTCCTTACACGAGATTGGCCACTAACTGCTTCTTTTACAGCACACTTCCTTTCCTTTTTTTTTTGTTATTCCACCCCCTTACCCCACTCCCCCACACCTACCACCCACTGTATTCATACATTCAAATGTAAGATAAAACGCCTCACATTTCTCTCTGTTCTAAATCCTCCTACTGGCTGTGTGATTTACTTTTTTCCTTTTCCTTTCTCTCCTGACATCTCTGCTCAGGCCTCATTCCAGTAATGAGGCTCTGCATTGTCCACCTCGCTCTCAATCTTCCATCAAATGCAGTGAAAAAAAATATATTTCACTAAAGCTAAAGAAAACCAGGGGTGGGCTGAGAAGTAGAGTGCATGAAGTTTTTTGAAAACTCTTTTAAAAGCAGGACAGGCCAGCTCCCACCCACCAGATTAGCTTCTCCTCAGAAAAACGGTATAAAGATTTAATTAGCCAACCGTTTCTGCGTGGCCCACTATTCACTCTCCCTTTTTTCTTTTATCTGTATTTCAATATGCCCACTCTGCATTTTCCAGACCACCTAAAAACCTGAACTCTGTTTTTTTTTGGGGGGGGGTTTGCGTGCGCTCTTTTCTTCACCCTAATCACAAATGCAGGTCTGCTGTGAAAAGAGGGGCTAAAGGGTGAGATGAGCGACGAGGAAAAGCGTTTCTAATCGGGATGGAGGGTGAGGGGTGTTACAGTATATTGTCCATCAAAAACAATACAAGGTTTTATATTCAGCCTGGATTAAGCGCCCAATCAACAATCTTGAGTGCATGGGGAACCACATGAGGAGCTTATGTGTGTGTAGTTGGGTGAGTAAGAAAATTTTTGCGTGTTTGTGTGTGTGTGTGTGTGTAGCCTGGCTGTGGACCAGTAATGCTGTTATATTGGAAACTGCATCTGTTCCTCCAATTTTTTTTTTATTGCATTTCATCCACACTGAGCTACTGTTTTTGATCACTAAAAGCACATGTTCACTCAAAAACACTATCAAGACTGGAAACATTTGAAAATGTAAGTCTTTTGATATGGTCTTGATCAAAGGGGAAATACACAGATTTTACTCATCAAACTGAGTTTACAGGTTTTGAGGAGTCCTGCTGTATACAAGTGAAGCCTGTTTGGCCTCAGAGGGAGCAGCATCACATATGATGAAGTCTGAAAATATAGGCGGATGCAGTCAGACATTTTTAAGAGACTTCTGCAGCTCCTCATTTTGCTCGAGGCTACCAAATGAGAACAAATGGTGTTTAAGTTCAGACACTTTGAGCGCCATCGACCCATAGCTTCATTCTAAGGCTGCATTTAAAGATCTCAGCACTGGCAGATTACTTTGTACCATGAACACTGATTTCTACAGTTTACATCATGATCACTGTAACAAACAATAAAATAATTGCCACCATGATAACTTCCAAAACTGCAGAATCCTTCCTCAAATATTGCCCTTGTGCAGGGCAGTTTTCAGTCTCGGTGTCTGTTGAGAGTTTTTGCAAAAACAAAAAACGTCGTATTACCTCAAAGAGAGTTTGTACTTGTTTGGCCACAGGAGGGCATTTGTCAAGGTTTTTGACCAGATGACGAATGTCGTAGTTCTTTGTGTGAGAAAGTCTCCAGAGAAAGTTTGTACGTGCATCTTTTCTTATTGTTACAAAGTTGTTGACAGGTCGCTTTAACACAGCTGAGGTGAGAGGGGATGGAGGAAAAGATCGGAGGGAAAAGTGAAGAGCAAAAAGAGCTGGACAAGTTTGGAGGAGGCAGCCCAGTGTGCCCGAGGGTCTGTTTTGTCAGTTGAAGAGAGACAGAGAGAGGCAGAAAAGAGAGAAGCAGTGGGGGACTAAAGGCAGAGGGAGGGGGCGAGGGAGGCATGGTGAAAGTTAGTCTGTATGAAATCCCTCTTTTTTCACTTTACATCAAAGCTGAGCCTGGCAATAGGATTCAAAGGGGCAATCTGCATTTCCATGGGCTCCTCCTGACCCTGCCTGCTATTCCCCCTCCACCACCACCTCCTCCTCCACCTCGACCCCACCTTTCTTATCCTCCCAAACCTCTCCACCAACCACAAACCACTCTCCCATCCCACCCACACCTTTCTCCTCCACTCACACAGCTGGACCATTGTCATCAACTCACATTAGCCCCCCCAATGTAACTCTGTCTGCTTGCCCCCACCTCTCCCTCTACCTTCACAGCCTCTGACACCCTGTTCAAGTCCAATAGTCCAACAGCAAGAAAAGCAAAACAAACTACAAATAAAAAACAGGTTAACAATACGGTGTGTGTCTTGCTTTGTGATGGTGTTGTTATAGGTCACTGACAAAAACTCCAATTTTTGTTTGTTTTCTACAGTAAAGTCAGAGGTCAAAGGTCAAGTTCAGCTACAAACAGCATCTCTGTGTCCTGAAAGGACTAACTCAAGGGCACATCAGCAGGGTATAAACTGTCTAACACATATTATATATCCAGATAAATCTTTTTGCCCTTTTATTCAGATCACAAAGCTGAAATTTATAGAACATTCATGAAACTGTGACATGCATCTGGCTCATTATTGAGTTTGAGTTTGAGTACGAGTACGAGTTTGAGCCTGTAAACAATGTTTTCTCTAACTTATTCGCCACAGTAACAGCAAGGCACAGCAGTGCTGATCACTTTGGTCCAGACTGAAATATCTCTACAATTTCTGGTCATTTTAAGGTCAAATGTGGAACATTTTCAAATGTATTTTTCGCAACAAATTTGTCCAGCACTTTGGATCATGACTTAAAACCACTTCCATCCCTATTAGACTCAACTGTACTTGGTGTTGCTAGAGCCACTGTAAAGATCTCTATTGTTTATTCCACTTATTTTCAATAGTCTTGCCAAGCTTTCACTTTTATGCCTTATGTCACTGCTAATTTCCATAAATTCACTGCGTGCGACTATTGTGACCTGTCTATATTGCTATTTCAACAAGGTCCTGCTTGAAAAAGATCATGTATATTAGGTGACTTACTGATTGAGAAAAAAATAAGCATTTTTGTCTTTAAATGCAGCAAAGATAACATGGTTTTGTTGTTTCTGCTGCTGTCTAAATGTCAACGACTGCCCAGATAGTGAATCTCTCTATCTATGAATTTAGATTAGTAAGATGGTATTGACACTGTCAAAGAGACCAGTGCTTCCTGATGAACCAGATCATTGCTGCTCAATAGCAGCAGACTATAAACACACACAATCATCCATACAGGTTGATATAGTAACAGTGTGACACACATATACACATGTAAATCTAAAAGGCTTGATCAATTTTGAGGAGAAGGTCTGTTTCTTTTTAGATGGAATCATATCAGGCAATGAAATGATATGTTTGCTTGTTTATTGGCAAATATATGTTAAACGTGTCTGTTTTGACTGCTGCAGGACAGTATTGGTTTTTGTTTTGTTTTGTTTTCGTTGATGCGGTGGTTTCTGTGGGTGTGGACTGACATTTTGTTTCCCTGCCTGCTGATCAGTGCCAACATTTTCGACTGGTTCGTGCAGGCGCAGTGGTTTTCTGATCAAAATCTGTCCCATGTTTCCTGGTCAAAACAGTCTAAGAAGAATCTTCTGACCACAGATTCAACTATAAGATATCTACATTGGCCCATAAAGGACAAACAAGTGAATTTTAAGTTGTGGCAAAAAGAATCCAAATAAGATTCAGGGTCAGTGTGTAAAATTTCACGACCTTTAGCCAAAGCCCATTCAGCTATTGGCATTCAGCTATTCACTTTGTCTTTCTTGTATAGACATTGTATAGCGCACTACTATTGTTACTATCTTTGTCTGTATACATTTTTTCCGGTGCAATGTTCCTCCCACGCATCATCAAGCTCTGGTCTGCTATCTGTGGGTGAAGAAAATGTTTTGGCACGTCAGAGAAGGTTAAACCACAAATGCAGAGCATCTCTGAAAGGCAGATGGCCAAAAGCATAGGTTTCCATACCCACTGCTAGGGTGTGGGACCTTCAAAGAACTTCCTCTGGAAGAGATTAAGAGGGGCCAGAGTAGCCATGATGTGTCATGATGTGGTACGGCTCTCTGTGGTCAACCTTTGAGATGTGGTCGGAAAATGGCACAAATGACACAAAAGAAAGCGTGAAAGTGTGATAGAGACAGCAAGACGACTGCAGACAGAGATGAGACACGGTCACATCTAAGAGAGAGGCACTTTGGTCCAAACCACAACATCACTGTTTACTGAGATAAAGTTCATAAGTTGGCCAACAAGCACATTTCAGATCAACATGCCGATGGAGAATAGTACTTTAGATTTTAGATCAAGATTTTTTTAATTTAAAAAAAAAAAGACTCTCGCTCTCTCTCTCTTTATATATATACATATATATATATACACACACGCAAATACACCCACACGCAGGTAACATGACACATTTTTTGCCATTATAAAAATATGACCTATGCAAAAACTCTGATGAGGGGAGCACAAGCAGCAAATGAACACAACATTTGTTCATGAGGATGTGATGCTAGGACAGAGCTAGTGAAATACAAACGAGCAAGTCCAGTTTAAATGTTTATTAAATGTCAAGTCAGACTGTGCACTTCACAACCATAGTAATAATAATAATAATAATTATTGTCCTCCACCTTGTTGCTGGTAAGGCATACACTTCAAATTAGTACATTGCTACTGTACAGGGTACTTTATTTGCTATGTGAGCATGCTGGTATTTAATTAGTGGATGGAGTTTGTTGCCAGATGATGGTGCATTGCATCACCTAAAACTGTAGACATGCAACACTGGGATTGTTGTTGCTGTTTTGCCAAGGCCTAATGCATTACCTCTTTATTTAATAATTTTTCACATGATCTGTGTCTTTAAAGTAATGTTTGTTAATGTTTTGTTGTTGGTGCCCATATTCAATTAATTGGCCATTTAATGTGTACTGTGTGGTAAACCAAATTTTCCACATTGTGGACAGTGAAGTTCCCAGTTAAGTAACATGTTGCGAAGAATGGGAGGAGTGGTTGGAAAACTTAAGTGAAATTCCCTTTTTCCATATTCTGTTTTGGTTTCAGTATCATGTCTTAAATCTCCTCTGTCTACAAAACACAACACACACACACACACACACACACACACACACACATTCATGCACCCCAACAACCACCTCTCTATTTAGACAATAGCAGGATTTGGGAGACACAGGTGCACTCATCCAGATTTCACGCTCCTTCGGTCACAGTGGAGAAGCATTGACCTCGACGGTGCTACGCCAGCACTCAAGACACTGGGCTCAATTCAACAAGACCCTAAAATATGAAACACCCTGCTGTGTACAAGACTTCTCTGTCCTCGTTGTCTTCCCCCCCACACACTTCCTTTTCTGTCCTTTCTCTTAGTCTTTACAGTGTATTCAACCCTCAGCTGTTACTCATGCTACTGACACTGGAATGTGTTGTTGGCATCATTTCAACTTTGCTTCAGGGAGAGCCTCAAGCAAAACGCTTCATTCAAATTTACCTAGGTGCAGTTCTAATTTGGCAGTCACCAGTGGTTATTATTGTAAGTTGGACATGGTTAACTGAATTGCTTTTCTTGTATGTAAGACATCATTCAAAGTATCGACTTTGTAAATTTCCACCAGAGCAGTTTTACGATAACAACGGGCATGATAGAGGGTAAAAATGACTCAAAAATACTTTGACGTCATCAGTAAAATCAGTTGTAGTGTAGTTGCTGCCTGATGGTGATTCAGCAGTGGAGTCTTTGTTTATTAACCACAACAACACTGATCACAGCACTAATGATGAAAGAAATCAAGTGTGGCTGAGGTTTTACCACCAGAGCAAAATGGGGTTTGCCAACGCTCAGATAAACCAAAAGTCTTTGTAACCTAAGACGCAAAGCTCTTGTTTACTTCGTCTTCGTAACTACAGCTCAAAACACAAATGGTCCTGTTCCAAAAGGACACAAGACCCACATGAAATGTATTTAGGAAAAAGCTGAGTGAAATGGAAATAAATAATAGGTCTTTACAGGCTATCCTTGTGCGACCCCGTTGTGGAAAAAGAAGATATTATTATTGCTAAAATGAGGCAATGTCAAAACAAGAAGAATGACTGCAGGTTAGCCTAAGTGCTAACTAAGCAAGCTCTATTAATAGATACTCATCTCAATAAATACTAGAGGCCATTCGGGGTGTGCCGCATTTCACCTTGGCACTGATTCGATTGGCTGAGGTGTGCCAATCCCCTGGATCGTATGAGCACAGACAGAGACAGGAAGTCAAATGACTGAGTGTTCAGATCAAAACAAGGTGTAGGAGGAGGGGCTTGAAGTCTAACTCACTCCTCCCTTAATTCACCACATATTTATTACTTCACTCAAGTTATGAGAATATTCTTTGTGTTGACGTGAGCGCGTGTGAGTTTTTCTTACAGGGTTATGGAAATGTAGTGAATGAGTGCACCAAAAATATGTTGCATTAAGAATTTGATTCATAGAAAGTGGAAGTACACAATGAAAATGCAACATTTAATTTCTTTAAACCGTCTTTTGGCTCATTGGTTGGGTTTTCCAGTCTGTAACTTTACTTTATGGACAACCCACATTAAGCACATGCCCAGAAACAAGAGTCCAGATGACTGAATTCTACTCAATGTCTGCTGAATGTTTACGTTGACAATTGTTTGCTAATAGATTAGCCATAACATCTTTTTAAGCTTAAAGCATGTCAATATCTGTAAAAATCCATCAGTACAGGTTTAAAGTTTAGCAATAAAAAATTCAAATTATCTAAAACTAATGATCCAACACATTACCTGATTAAATGAAGTTTATTCGACCTAAAAATATTCTGTCCCACAGCATTTAGAGAAGGTACTGAAACCACTACTACTCCCACTCATCTTTCACTTTAGTTTTGTCCTTTTCTCATTTCTCAGTTTCACAAAGCACCTTTTCACCAAAAGACCACACAGATCACATCAGGACAAATTGTGTAAGGTGAGAATAACCGCATATCACTTTTCCCCCTGATATTGTCACCCTGTCAGGTACTCCAAAAACAGACTTGGCATTTAGCTGACAGCTGCCTGATGGCTGAACGACAAATGTTTAAATAACTGTATGTTCACAAATTTAGTCCAACCCAGAGGTCTCTCAATCCACCAGGGTGCAAAAAAACTTGGAGATCAACTCGAAGTGAGGCGAGTTTTACCCAGCAACAACATTGTATAACTCATTGTTCGCAGCTAACTACTTCAGACATTTCAGGCTGTACAACAGTGTGCGATTGCACCCATAAGCGGCATCGCTGCTGGTTCGTGTTCTCATCTCCATGCGGAGCAATGTCCTCGACACACCTGGGAGTAATTTGTGAGCAATGTGGGCGCTGATGAATCCGGAACACAGTTTTAGATTTAATAATCCAAATTGGAGGGATTACAGGAGTGGAAAGACAAGTGCACCTCCTCGCCTGGCTTCACCCCCGTCTTCAATTTACCAACTACCACCTTCATCATCATCATCATCCCCTTCCTCCCCCACACTCTCCGCTGACCCTGTGACCCCTCCCCCACATCACTCACGGGTCATCAGTAAGAAGAAAGGGGGATTTAACGGCTAACTTGGCCCGGGAAGGCCCGTGGAGGTGGGGGCTGAGCACGTCTCAGAGAATTCCAGTCTTCAGCTGACTCCCCTCTACCCCCCCTTTCCCTTCCCACTGCGCTTTTCTGTTCCCACTGAGCGACAGAGAGAAAACATCTCCCCTCATTTTTGGGCTTGATTATTGGGGCTGGCGAGCACGTCTGTCAGGAGTCTACTGATGAGGAACAGAGACGCTAACTCTCTCAATGCATGAACTTGTATACCCATGTTCGAATGATCTGTGGGGCGACAAAATAACTTGAAGTAACTCAAACAGCAACAGCAACAGCCTGGTTCTGTCCAAAGGAAACAAAACACACCATCCAGCACCTAAAAAGCACCGATTTTTTATGTTTCTTTGTGTTTCAGGTCTTTATGTGAAAACAAACCATCTCCAGATTCCTACATGCTACATATTGAATGGACAGATATAAGAGTGGTCTATCACTATAATATTGTGTTTCTCATAATGTACAAAAACAGTAAACAACTGCATCCGTGATAAACCACCACCACCTGTGACTCGATTACCAAACATGGTTATATCCATCTGTTTTAAGGTAGGAGTACTAAACGTGTGTCTCAGAAGACTTAGTGGAACTACTGGACTAACTATGAAAGAATCGAACGTATCCACCAAATGTTGCCTGGTGAGGTGTCAGGGCTCTACAGACAGGCCTAAAAAATTATTTTTTGCCAAAAAGTGTTGCCAGGAAACAAGCAGGGACCCCTGTCAAATCAATATTTGAGACTTTATGTTTTTGGACAGATTAAACAAAACGAAGCTACATGTTAATTTGTGAGCCTAAGGGGTACTGATGCTGGTTTTACCCTCAAACTGGATGAGGCTAGCTGTGTTCAGTCTTTATGCTGCGGGGCTACGTGACATGATGATATGTGTCCTGGAAAGATAGAAAAACATGGACTGGATGGATAACATAGTATTTTTTTGTGATTTGGCCCAGGTTTTCCACATTGCACAGAGGCACCCAGGAAATTTACATGAATGCCACTGCAACAAACACAGAGACAGGAGTAAATCTTGCAATGTCAAAACAATGAGCTCGTACCTAAAAGACTGGGTGGATGCATGGACCTGGTCTGACATGAACCAGAAAACTGTTGTTGAAAACAGGCCAGACACCGGATCCAATAGCCAACTCAAACTCCACTGACCTCATTTAAAGGTGTAAGTATATAAGTAATAATAATAAAAATATATATTGTTAATTTTCTTAGTGTATAATTCAAAATGTAGATAGAGATTTATAGAAAACGTGCTACATTGTCACATGTATCCTCATCTGAATATGAAATGACCTACATCAGCATATGAGAATTTGGTCAAATTGCAAAGTCCTACAGAGCTAAGCTACATATTTGCTGTACAAACATGAGTATGGTCTCAATCTTCTCATCTAACTCAAATTTCCACAAAAGTCGCCTAACGGCCCGGTTCAAGATGCTTTCTGCAAATCAACAAGTGGCCTCTGAATACTGGCTGGGCAACATGAGGATCTGAAGGATGAAATTATGTTTTGTTGTCTAAGAAAAGAGACTAAAGGATTAAAGGATCAAGCAGGAAATCACAAATGCAATTCCACCTTTTCTCTAAAGAAGCTCATATCCCCCATTGAGAGGGAAAGTCATTGGAGGGCATTTGTTCCTTCCAGGACTCCTCAACTCACTGCTTCACTTCTGAGGCAGTGCTGGCGAGGCTGAGACGGGGGGTTTAGCCCCGAGGCAGGGAAGAATTGAGAGAGGGACTTGTAGAATTATTCTAGCCTGATCAATAACGCTATTAAACACTAATGCATTCAGTGGAGGCAGACTCAATTTGATTGTGAAGCTTTATTTGAACATGGCAGGAAGCAGCAGCAGTAGAAGCACATCAAAGAGAGGCTTTGTGAGGAGAGGACCAGATTAGGGCCTCTGACGCAAGGATGGACCCAGCCAAGACGAGGCCATGAATACACACACACGCACGCACACACACACAAACACATGCTGACATGCACACAGAAACACATCAAGGAAACGTGCTTCAACACACAAGCCAACACACTGCAAAGGCATTCAATCTAATTCCACATTTTCCGTTCACTTTCATTGGTTGTCTACACGCACAGCTATGCAAGGGGAAATGTGCACACACATCTAACTGCACACAAACACACACATACACACACATTGGGCTTCACTTTTATACAGCCTGTTTAAAGCTGGTATATTTAAGAATGTGAAGCAACAAGTGGCACCACAACACAGAGTCTAACAACAGTCCAAAGAAGAAAACAGCCAGCTTGTCTCTGTCCAAAAGTATAAATCCTCTAAAGTTCATTAATTAACATGTTATTGCACAATTCATAGAAAACCCTTATGGGGAGAGCCAGGCTAGCTGTTTCCTCTCTGCTAACGTCTCCTCAAACTGAAAAGAAAGACACAGAAGTGGCATCAATCCTCTCAGCTAACTCAGCAAAAATGGGAATTAGCACATTTGCAAAAATGCCAAACTATTCTTTATCGTACATTCTTTCCTCCAAACATGTCTTTGTTTTATGAAGCCCAACCAAGTGAAGGAACATGTGTGGCTGTTCAGCTTATTGATGTGTTTTTAACCCGTTTTGCCCCACTGGCAACAATTGTTGCCAGTCATAAAAATGCTACTTTCTTCAAAACAAGTACAAAATGGAAAAAATAAATACATAATATGATTCAGAGGGACTCAACTGATAAAATGATATGCCTTACAACTCTGAAAAAAATCTGGGCACAAACGGGTTAAAGACAAACTTCTGGTTTTCACACAGTTTTGTATCAATACCATGTGGGTAGTAAATGGAAAGGAACATTGTTTAACTTCCCTCTGTGTTGTCTGCACCAAGAGCTGCTCACTGGTTTGACACCAGATGACAGTTTCTGCCGACTCTAGGGCTATTGCTCGAAACTACATATTGAACTTCTGCATTGTATGTCCGCCTCCACGGACAGTCGGATAGAGAGAAGGGCAGCCCACAGAAAAAACTGTCAATGTGGTCAAATGTGAATCAACATTGGGCAAAACATATTTTTCAGAAACCTAACTTAGTGTGCTGTGGAGGTGTAATACAGAAAAAGAGATAAAGGTCTAATGTGACCCAGTGCATACTGGTAATTGTAGGCCTTCTTCCTTTTGAGCAAAATGTTTCTCTCTGTTTTCATCCTTCCAGCAGTGAAATACTTTTTAATGCATAACAATGGAGTTTTAAGGCACATGGGAATAAGCTACTGTGTATATCAAGCTTTGGAAACACAGGCAAAACTGTTTTATTGCTTTTATTTGGATCAATTTATTGTTTTTTGTGTTTCACAGGATTTGTTAACAATAAAATAAAAAGGCCCTGTCACTTTCTAGTAAAAAACAACACACACACTCTTCCATGTATTCCAAGAATCAAAACAATGAAGCTAATTAGATGAGAAATACTGAAATCAGAATGAACTAAAGGTAGAATTGAGAATTGGGAAATTCCAATTTAGGATAGGTGCGGTAATAATTAGAATAAGGGACATTGCCACACTATGTGGTCTAGGAAACTGTTTGTAATGTCTGACAAACAGCCAGAGGTTACATGTGACCATAACATAGATGCTGTCATTTGATTTGCATCTGTCATGCCATTGAAGCTGTGTAGGAGAAAATAAAAAAGGGATAAAAAGTGTAATTGAGAAGTCTAAAATGCACCTGGATGTACTAAAAATAAAGCCCCAGTCATTTAGAAGAAGCAGGTTAATGTTAGAAGTAAAATGAATATTCTGCAAAAACAGGAACTGTCCCCACACCCCCAGCCCCATGCCCTCAGCCTCCTCCTCTCCTACTCACCCTCCACCCCCACCTCCTTTTACGATGCCCTGCTTCCTAATAAACTTTTGTGGTGTTTGGAATCCATTAGGAGCAATATCCCACTTCTCAAAACATCCTGGCTCATTCTGGGGGAGTGGAGCAAGGAGACAGGGAGCCGCGGGAGGGGAGGGCCTCAAATTTCCATTTCTATTGAAGGCAGACTGAGGGGAATTTCAGCATGGAGAGAGCGGGGCTGCAGGGACGCTGAGCGTACAGTCCAATGATAAAGAGAAAGAATGTCATAGGAGAGAATCTGGGGAGGCATGTTGGGTTGTTTTTTTCCCGAAAACACTGAAATGTCTCAATTTAACTGTCCCACCACTGTAAAGAAACAAACTGTAAGAAAATATATCAAATGTCATGAATTAGATCTCTTAATGTGTGTTTTACCTCATGGGCAGGATCATAACTACTAGCTTGTTGCAAAGACAGACACTTGGATCACTTCAACACCAAACTGTGAGAAGCCTCTTGGAGTTAAAAAACCAAAGTTGAAACTAACAGGAGCCACATGGAACAATGAAATGTTCCTCAAATAAAACAAATGAACCATGTAGGTGTTGAACCAGTCCTTCAGTTAGTGGTCATAAATCTGTTTAGCACCCGTTAGCCAGGGAACTTTTTTTTTGTGTAAGCGTTGTTGCGTTTCTTGGTAAAGGACAAAGAAAAGTATCTGATTTCTTTCTTCACGAGACGATTTGGTTAATCACAACAAAAATATGATATGAGTACAACTTCAGTGCCAAGGTTGGTGCCTTAAATACTGCTTTTAAGGATCTGAGAGAGCATGCTTGAAAGAACTTTTGCTTTTCATTCTTTCTTTTATTATCTGCCTCATTTCCCCTGCTTCCACCTTTGAATTTACAGGTATTGTCACAGGCTGCTTTTACTCATACGTATTCCCACCATATCAGTTCTGGTGGGTGTTATCCAGCTCCAAACAAACCTTTAATCCAATTCAGATAGCAGGCACTCAAGTGTCGCAACAATTGTTCCCACAGTGTGAAAGTAAGCCACTATCTGAAAAACACAAGAGCTGCAAGACAAATGTGTGGCTGAGTGCCAGCGGTGGGAGGTACAGGAGCGAGGGGCCTGAGATTACAGACAAAGCAGGAGTAAACAGTGCCTTCAGATAAAAAACATGGCCGGGTACTTTTAACAATAGTTCTTTCCTGGCAGGGAGCAACAACAAAGCGTCTTTCCTGTATGCGCGCCCCCTTGCATGCGCCCTCACTTCCTGTGGACGCTCAGACATGTGGCTCACCACAGACGCATCAGCACTGACTGACCCCGTATGCCATCAACCTCTGACCCCTGCACCGATTTCTCTCACACAACAGAGCTGGAAGAAGTATGCTCATGCTGTACTTAAGTTAGAGTAGCAGTACAACAAGTCAAGCAAAAGTATTGACTTATTAACAAAGTGTACTTAATTATCAAAAGTAAAAATATGCATTCTACAGAAAAGTTCCCCATGCCTTATACGTGGATGGTGGTGATGTATTTTGACAGCGAGTTGAGATCAAGAAAAAAATTACGGTTTTAATTAAATGTTAATAAACACTGTCATGTCTCATGCCTCAAGGTACTGCAGACTTTTTCATGTAAAACCATTAGAGTTTGATCTTAACCTAACCTAAAGTGCCTAAATAACACAGGTTAGTCATTAACAACATGTGGTATTTTATCAGCTTTAATACATTATCTTGAATTTGAAAGGTAATGAATAAACGCAATAATATAGTATTATATTAGTATAAGTATAAAGTAGCATAAAGTTCAATATTTGTATTGTGCTTGAGTAAATTGCTTTCCACAGCTGCAAAACAGACACATAGTCCCATTAGACATCTATATCATTGGAAATCATCCTCTTTCCCACTCCCACTCATTGAATCCTGCTTCACTCAGCTGCTTCAAAACAGCACAAGTATCTCAAGGGGCAAAAAGAAAAAAACTATCTAGAAGAAATTGCAGTTCAAACTGGGTAACAGATTCATTATGTTTGTCTTGCTTTTATAAGTTCTGGCAACACACATTCAGCTGAAGAAAAAGCATATTTCTGGATGGCACATCTCTATGGACACCAGAAAGCCTCTTTCCTTCTAAATCATGACTATAAATGACGTTTGTGCACTCCGTGCTTTTATGATTTCAGCCGAGGAGGGGGCTGAGGGTCATAAAAAGAAAAGAGAAAAGGAGAACACAGGGCTTGTGGGTAATTACGGCACAGAGTGGTAGGAGAGGGAGCATTTGGGAAAGACTCGGGGGCCAGATGTGTGAGGAATGTTCTGGCTGCTGCAGCGTGCAGAGAGGTGGGTGGATGGATGGGTGGGTGGGGGGAGTGAAGACCAGTCGAATAACACAGCCTGCAGATCGTTAAAGAGCTGTCAGGTCTCCAGCGTTCTACTGTGTCTTTCACATCATCTCACTGAGCAGCTACAGCCTCACCTTTCTGCCCAGCAGCAGCGGAAAGCAACATAAAGTACATGGTGCATTTTAGTGAAGTACAAGTACCTCAAAACTGTACTTAAGTGTCTGATTTTAAACTACTTTATAATTCAACATTACAACGTTTGAGAGGAATATATTGCAATGTTTGGCCACACTAACTGAGCACTAGAGATGGCAGTCGGTCCACCACTTTTGGTCCAGACTAAAATATCTCAACAAATGTTTAATGGATCAAGATAAAATTTCTCTCCAGATGTCCGTTTATGTGTATGTGTGTGTGTGTGTGTGTGTGTGTGTGTGTGTGTGTGTGTGTTTTTATATATATGTATACATAATATATATATATACATATATATACACGGTATATATCCATTAGATCCATTAGAAATAAAACAGAAAAACCTAAATAAATGCATAGATTTGTTAAACTAAACTACTAAACCCCCCTCTACCAGCCACAACAGTACTTGAAGTATGTTTTCCTAATAATACTTTTTTGTTCTTTTATTTAAATAAATCTGCATATTTCTTCCACCACTCCAAACAGATGCATCACCACAGCCAGTCCCTCCTTGATCAATTTGGAACCACAGAAAGCTGGGAATGTATTCACAGAGGCTACCCACAATGCACCTGGAGAGCTCAACCTGCGTCACAGGAAGATAGTCTTGTAAGAAAAAAAATTTAAAAACACGCCCTCCATCTGCTTCTCATCATTCTCATCCATCTCCTCTTCCACCCCCCACCCCTGTCATACAGACTCTTTCTCCCTTGTCTCTCTGTTTCATGCTCTGCCTCACTAACCCATCCAACCCTCCACCACAACCTCTGGTGCTGTGGCATGGATAAATAGGCCACAACAGCTGGGTCTGACTTCTGACCAGGACCACCCTTCCAGACCAGACCAACAACACTCCCTTTCCTTCCCCACGACCACCACCACCTCCTCCCCTCTGAGTCTGTGTCCACATGTTTTAAAGACAAGAACTTTGCTTCATTACTGGCTTTGTTTATGTAATGATTTATTTGGGTGTGGATACTTTTTTATTCCTTGAAATTCATTACCTGCGTTTTGATAAATGAGTGTGCAACAGCTCAGTCTAAGCTCGTAAAAGGTTTGTTTACAGTTTGCAGAGTTTGTAGGGGGGAGGGAAAAATCCAGGTTCTGAGTTATGACAGCTCTACAAAAATCTATTTTCCATGTTCCTTCTTGAGCGCTTCAGGGCCATACACAAATATACCCAAAACGTACATGGTTCAAATAAATTCCTGATTGCGCCTTTAAGTTAAGAGCGTGTTGTTTGTTCAGCTGCTGAGGGCCTCAGAGAGAAACCCGGGGAGGCCGAGGAGAATTCATACCTTCCATTCATCACAGAGGAGCGGGAGCAGGGAGGAGGGAGGAGGAGGAGGGAGGATGTGGAGGGGAAAGAAAGAGTGAGGAAATGAAGAGACAAGAGTGTGTGTTTTTTTCTGCTCTGCTGAGTAAGGAGAGAGGTAAGCTCAGCTTTCTGACAGCTGGGCTGTGAAACCTCTGCTCGACTGATTGACTGCTCATTCCTCATTCATGTGACTGTTTTGTACAAGTCACTTTAGATCTACAGGGGCCTGGTTTAGAGTCATTTTAGTTGTAAGAATGTGTTGTCTCTCGTCCTTTCACTGTTCAGCGTGAGTTACATTATACATGAAACAACAACAATGTGGTTTTAATGTGTCTTCAAATGTCAAGACAAGACACTTTTCTGACAGTTAGACTAGAGGATCGATACCGCTTTCATGCTGGTGCCCGAGGAACAGATCTAGAGCTGAACCTCGCTAACAACACTTAGCGAGGTTTGGAGGGGGCTCACAAAATGACCAAAATACATCCACCTCTTTAACCTGTAGTCACTAACAGGTAGTCCACAACCTGGGTCCAGATCTGTAACTGATTAATTATTGAGAATACTTCGATATTTCTGTTTTAGCCAGCACAGCATTTTTAGCTTCTCTACCCATCTAGTTTTTCATCATCTCAACAACATCTCACAGCTGTTATCCTCACCAATTAGTCACTGCATGTTGCGGGTTGTAGAAAGCAGAACTGGCCAAATATGTCAGGTTGCTACAGAGCTAAAGAATAAACTGCAAATGCACCAAAGTGAAGGATGGCTAAACCCTGCCTGTGTGTTCATGGTGAAGCTCAACTGACTGGGGAAGTGGGAGCAGAGTGACAAAGATACAGTCATGCCCGAGGCCACGACAGACCCTTGCTTCATCCTGTTGTTAATAACTTCTGTTGCACTAGCGCTACTACACAACTGTCTCATCAGCAGTTCTCACTTCCTCAAAACCTTCACAACTGAAAAACACGGCTGGATGGCTGACTTCAGATCAGGAAGAACACCGCTGCTGCGGTCAAGGAATAATCCCAACCACGTGAATCATGCTGTGCACAGAACAGCTGTGAGCCCTGCTGATTCAACATTATACTAATGCTGTGGAGTGAATTTTTACCATTTGACCATGTTTTGAGTAAAATATTTTGACATAATCATATTTGCTATCATACCAGAGCCCGTCGGAGCCGCACTGAGGCTGGGGCGAATGAACTAGGACAGGAAAAATAAGAAAAGGGCGGGAAAAAAACCACACGGAGAGGTTGTTTTGAGAGCCCCAATCGTTTATTACCCTCGATTTTCAGGGGCTGAAATTTCAGCCTCGCTGTGAGGAGAAACTCGAACTGGCGGTCCAGCTGTCCACAGCACTGCCAGATTTGAGAAAACCTCCACCGCACATGCTCCCACAGACCCGCTCTCCCACCCTGCCTCTCCCATCCAGGTAATCAATGGGAAACGCACACCCAAACACAACATGGCTGTGAGAGGAATCAGGACGAACTGTTGTGACATGCAGGTCCTACAAACAAATCTGTCACTTGGCTGGATAACCATGTTCCTGGTTGTATGTTTAATGTTCCTTTGCTTGTTCTCACTCCACAGCTAGAAAACACTGATAGGAGGTCAAACCTTTCCAAACATAAAAAAGCCTTTTCCAGCACACAAAGTCATGATTTCCTGTGCTACTGCTTTCAAATAAGAAGACGCCTTGACGAGAGACTCTCACTCTGAACAGTCAATAGCCATGCTGATCTTTTTTTGTTTTTGGACCAATTGTTAGAGAGGTTATCTCTAAAACTGTCTTGTTGTCAGGTCACACCCTTGAAGAACATGAAGGGCCAAGCCAGGTATCCTCTTTTCATTTGAAACCCTGATAAGAGACCTGCCACGTTCAAAGAGCAGCACTGAGCTGTGTTTTAATGGTGACCAAACCATATAACCAGCAAAGGTTTTTCACCAAAACTCCACACTGCTCCTCCTCTACATGTGAGTCTCTGACAGTTGGTCATTTTCACAGTCTCTGCTTTGTTTAAAAATCAACATGCTGGTCCAGAGACTCTCCTCCTCTCTTCTGTATCTGGCACAGCAGGAAGAGAAGGCCACTCTGACTGAACAGTGACTCATTATCAATGCCTCTGTCACACACAGAGAATTAGTAACCTTGGGCACCGGACAATGAGGAGTTGTCTAAACTTGCTTGTCTTATCAGTCTCCTCTGGCAGTCAGTCTGTAGCGGGGGCACTTATCAACAGGTCTTCTCGGGCAAATGCTCCCACAATGTCAAATGCAAGAATATAAAAGTTATCATAGTGACATCATGTTAATTATATTTCTTTATTTCTAACATGTTCACTACACTTTTCACATAAGAGAAAGATTTACAAAAAACTACACCTGGATGCACTCAGTCTTTCTCAGGGATTGATTAATTTATTTTTCTTGCAAAGCAGATGTATTTTGGTCTGGTCGAGCACAGTCCTTACCTTCCCCTAAACTAAACATTAGAGAACAGAGGTGTGGGACAGATGTACAACTTGCTGGAGAATCTGATTACAATACACTTTTTTTTGTCCACTTGGGGGCAGCATAGATAGGTGTAAACACAACTTTGACATATTAGCTTAAAAAGTTGTTATGGCAAATTCAGCCGGCAGTCATGGAGCAACATAAGCATTCATATGGGTTGCATTCACATCCACCTGATGAGTAGCAGTTATGTATTGGCTGTCTTGTAACTCTTTTTTGGTCTCCACCAATTCCTGAGTGAAATATTTGGCATTTCATCTGCTAAACACTGATGTTATGTAATATGCTCACCAGCTAGTCACATCTTGTCTGTCTGCTTGGTACTGAGCTTGTATGCTAAAAACTGCTGCCAGACGCAGTTTTGATGGAACTCTGGATGGAAAACTAAAGCCACAATGAACAAATGTATTGATGTTTGCATCCATTTTGTTAGGATCCTGTGCACTAATGGCAAACCACACAAAATCAAAAGGTAGTAAAGATGAGGACGGCTAGCTGATAAAAGCTTATAAAATATCTTAAAATGTGTTTTGCAAATCTTTTATTGAGGAAGGAAGTGCATTCATCAGCTTTGTTAGGCCTTTAGGATACACAGCCTTGGAAAGAAACATAGACTCAGTGTCCATTTTATTAGCCACACCTGCGCAGTCTAATGCAATTCAATACAACTGTTCTGCCATAAAATCTACTTTTATGATACCTATAATGTTCAGCTTTTGTTGACACTCATAGAGGTGTGAATTCAGTTTTATGTTTTAGCATTGAGGCCATACTAAGTGGTGGTATTTTGCTAAACTATCATATTCAGAGGTGTTTCAAATATTCTGACCATCTCATGTATGTAAATGGGAGGACAAAAAAGCAGAAACACCTCTGAATGAAATGAATTCCAGAGCAACACCACTTATAAAAATAATATATCATTGAATTCACTCATTTATGACAATTTTACCAAAAAACTCAACATGTTGAGCTTTTGCATTTGAATGCATTAGCCTGTGCATGTGTACCTAATAAAGTGGCCACTGCATGTATGTGAATGAGACTGTGATACACAAGTGCGTTTGCTTGGATACCTTTAAGACACAATTAAGGTATCCTCACACAAATATGTTATTTTCAATTAAGATGCTTTGCTTAAACCACAACAACATGGTCATACTGCAGGCATATAATCAAAACCAATAGTATCTAACTGGGCTCTAATCTTTGCCACATTATTGGTTTCATTTTCTTAATCACATTTTTGATTTGACAATAAGCAGTCACAGACACACTAACCCACTTCATGTGTTATATACCACAAAATATGTCTTTGTAACCGTGTTGTTCAGCTAGATGCCTGGATGCTGTTGTTATGGAAGTCAATGGTGGTGGGAGCGATTGATCAACAAGTGCCAGAGCAGAGTGAAGGGCAGAAGCGGGTACAGGGGAGGAAGAACAGGGTTCACTGGCCAGCAGATGTTTCAGCTTTTGGGTTTTGGCTAGAAAAGGGCAATTAAGAGCTGCTCTTAATGAGGCTGGCAGCCACCCCATAAACTGTCTGGTTCGGTGAAAGAGTTGCTCATTAGACGGAGCTGCCCAGAAAAAACGCCCACCCCACCCTACCCACCCCCCTTAACCACCCATCGCCTCCACCCTTACTGGAACAGGAAGTGATGGATCAGACATTTGAAAAATTGTATGGTAGCACTGAACAGAGTTACTTTATGTTATGTCTGGCTTTGCTGACAGCTAATCCCGTGTGTGTGTGTGTGTGTGTGTGTGTGTGTGTGTGTCAGTGTTTGTGTGTGTGTGAACGAATGTGCACATGTTTGAATGTGTGTCCTTGTGTGTCGACATGTTTGTTGTGCGCCAGGCTAAGTGTGGTGATGATGCACATTTTCCATGAGGTAGCTTGCTGTGTACCTCCAGCATTAAAGCCTTGTGCAGCCAACTGAACATTACTGATGAGAATGGCAACATTAAAATACCAATTGACCAAAATAGACCCCGCTACGATCCGCAGATCTTGTTTTCCCACCCTCAATTTCTGTGCGCCATAAATTTCTAATTTAACTAATAAAGAACAAGAAGCAGTGCAGGGACTCTGGAGAGCTGGCTTACAGCACAGCCGCTGGTTATAGCAGACACAAATACAGACATTGATTTTCTTTACTCTAAAAGTGCACTCACTTGATCTCTGGTTACCACACATGCCTCCAAATCAAGTGAAGCAGCTTCGGTGGCATAAAGTCAAATCTGACATAACTTTTACTATATATTATGCTACTTAATATTTCTACTCCAATGTAGTTCAGAGGTCAACATTGTACGTTTTACTCCACTACATTTATATAACAGCTACAGTTGCTTTTTAGTTAACTTTTGGATTCAAAGCATATGAACAACTTAAAAAATTTGATGTTTTGTTGTAGATTGAACTACCAAACAAATAGTTACAAATAGTCAATTAATTCATTTCACTATGGTTAATTTCCCAAAAATACTAAATATTTCAAGGTTCCAGCTTCTCAGAAGTGAGGATTAGCTGATTTTCCTTGTCTTAAAGTATTTGAGGTTAGACAAAAAGAACAATTTGACTTTTACCTCTAAAGGAGTATCTTTACAGCCTGGGATTAGCAAAAGTAAGTAAAATAATTAGGATACTTCGTCCACCATGAAGGGATTCTCCAATCGCACGCTATCTGGCGTGGCCTGTCCCCAGACCTGTCTGGCATCAGGAGTGCTTGGCACAACGCTCCCTATTGAGTCTTGACAGAAACTAGGTCATTTGCAAAGCTCTCACTGGACACGCGCGGTGGAAAAAAAATAAACGAGGAGATGAATGGAGTTCGACTGGAGGTGCGCTTGCTTCCTGCGAGGGCCACCGAGGGATGCAGAGAGGAAGGTTAAGATAATGCAAAGTTGTGATAATTTATTGCAGTTTCTGCTGTTTGCCATAACTGTAGATAATCATGCCTCTGAAATCAGAATCTTCTTTTCATTGTTCTGCATTTTGCGTGTGATGTGGCTCTCCCAGTTTCCTCCTGGTGGGTTCAATAACATTTATCTCATCTTTCATAATGCAGCCACTCTTTATCTCTACAGTGCTTGCAAGCAGGCCCTGGATAATGTCTGATACCAATTAGGCTTCTAATGTTTTTATAAACAAGTCAGTCACAACACATATGACCCATTGTTCACGTTACACTGAAGGCTAAAACAAGTTTGTGGCACACATGTTGTTGTCATCACCACTAAGACAGGGCTTCTAGAAATATCTGGTGGAAACCAGCCGTCCAGGAAGTGAGAATAAAAACGCTCACATGAGAGACAGGAAATCAGGTGACTATGAGGGGAAAAAAACAATAAAACTCTAGTGTTGCAATAGAAATAGATTCTGGCTTGGAAATGGATCATTAGTGCCAAACAAAACGGCACAAAAATGCTCATGCTCACACCTGAAACAGCCATATTTCTCTCAGCAAAAATACGTTCTCAGTCAACAGTCCATAGAGTTATGGAATCGATCCCTGCCCCCACATCCTCTCCTTCGCCTTGAGCCTGAGGCGTATGTCTGCCAGATGTCCAAAGCAAAAGAGGGGGATATGAAAGAGCTGAAGACTGCCAGAGGTGTCTTATATCGGAGGAATTATTATCCTAATGATATAACATAACACATGCCGTCAGTCCCTCCAGGAGTAACAACCCCAGATCTATATTAGAGCCACGTCCCTTTAATTTAGCTGACCTTTCTGGAAAAGCAGGGGGAGGAGGATGACGGCCAGGATTTTCCTTTTCCATCCAGGACTAATCCCAGACAGTCTGTACCTGAAAGCACAAAAAGATCAAATCTTTATCTTCATTTTTCAATAGGTTTAGAGACAGACAACAAGATGGCAAAGTCCACAAAATCAAAACAGGATAACCAAAGTCAATATCATGGTTAAAGAAAGTACACTGATAATAGCAAAAATGATTTTACTTTTCCAGCATAATTGGCTGCATTCCATAAAAATCATAATCACAACTAAACCACGTTAGTCTGGTAAAATTGTTTAAAGTTCATGTTCAGCCTTCTTTTGGTCTCTGCTAACTCTCGCCTTTTTACTTGCTAAACGTTCCACTGTGATCAGTTAGCTTGTCGCTAACGTTGTCCATTTGATGCTGCACTCTGTCAGAACTTTTCTGGCTGAAAAGAGCTGCCTGCTGAGGCTGGAAATGGGGTTTATTGAAACACTCTAAGAGAGAATCAGAACATCTGCATTAAAGTTTTGAGCTGAATAAAGGTTTAACCACCCCAAGAGGTCCTCGTTAGTCCTCATGGGATACTTTATGTAACAGAAACACAGATGTCTATATTAAATCCTTTCAGCTCAAAATGAGACTACTGGCTAAAGTTTGCTTGTGACAGCCATGTCACTGCCTCTCAGGTCAGTGGGCTTATATTTTCAGTCAGGGGTTTGTCTGATACCTGACTAATAAAGAAATACATCTGTGAGAAAACACTCTATAACTATATCCTAGCTACACCCCTGTTTCTTTTACTAACACAGGCTGAAAAGCTCACTGCTATAATTACATAAAGATGCCCGAAATCAGTCCTTGGGCTTGTGTAAGTTCTTTTAAACTATATACATGTAGGGAAACCAGATCCAGTGACTTGACTAGAGTCATACCATGTAGCACACATGTATACAGACCCTGGTAGATGGATATCTACCCCTTAGCCCCTTGAGCATTTCAGTGAATAGATGAGGAGGAGGGTAGACAGTACCTGACATTTACTTAGTACCACAGGATAGACAGGCCATTGTCTTTCCTGAAATGAGAAACTCTGCCACAGAAGGGCGAGCGGGGGAGAAGGAGGGCGGTGTCAGACAACCTGATATCAATCTAATGAAATAATAGCAAGCACTCTGATGTGGATATCTGGGATATCTAGACTTTATACCCCATTGACAGAGCCTCTCTCGACCTTGGGAAGCATACAGACACAAAGAGGGCGAAACACTAAAATGATGCAGTGAACTCTTGTGCACACACTCACTTTCACTGCCTCAAAATGAGGTGACACATGTCAAACAAAAAACAAAAATCCCCTGAATCTGAAACCTCTGTAGATGTGACCACAGATAGAGACATCAAAGGCTGGCTCGGGGTGGCACTGATGAAACTCGCAGCCCTAAATGTCACTTGTTTTTCTGAGCGTCTGATGATAACTAATAGATTGGTGAACAGCCAGAGCGAGAGAGACAAACACCACATATGGCAGGCAGAGACAAACATATAAGGTAAAGCCAGAGCCAACAGCACAAGCTGTCTCCTGATCCGTCCCCACAATGTCAACAGCCTGGATTACTTTCCCGCGTCCGTGCAGTCGGCCAGAACGGGCTTCCACAAAAACAGCACAAACCACTCAGCATCCATCAGAGAAAAAGAGGAAGGGAAAGAAGAAGTCGAGAGCTGGTGAAAGGAAGTGAGACTGAGGCCAGCGAAACATCTGCTCCAGATCCTTTTTAGTTGAGTCCGTCCCCTTCTCTCAGCCCTTTTTGTTTGTCCGTGGGTCAGGAACACAAGCCAAATGCGCAATCACACACACACACACACATGCACATACACACACACACACACACACACACACACACACATAAAGGGATGCTCACACATGTGTGTACACCAGGGAAGAAGTTAATAAGTCAATAGGACACAGCTCCCTATCTTATTGGGCCTTGTCTTAGCTGCTCGTCCGGGAAAATAATAAACGGGACGGACACAAATCAATGTTATCTTTTCACTCGTGAGGGGAGAAGGAGAGAGCCAAAGAGCCAAAAAGAACAAAGGAACAAAAAGGAGGGCAAAAAAGGGGGGAAGAGGAGAATGAAAAGCCCCCTTCTGACTCGCAGTGACCCACATACATTTGCCCAGCTTTTCTGGGGCTCGATCACTCTTGGCAACCAGCAGCCTCCGTGAAAGAATCCCAGCGTTCAGCCAAAGGCAAAGCCCATGTGAGGGGAGGGAAGGATGGCAGCAAGAGAGAGAGAGAGAGAAAGAAAGAGAGTGTGGACGGGTGGACACCAGACCCCTCCTCCTCCTCCTCCTCCTCCTCCTCCTCCTCCTGAAGGCCCGTTGCTCTTGGCAACTGGCGCTCAATGGATTCCTCCAGATCCAAAAGGCCGAACGCACAGGATGAAGCAGTGGTGGAAGTATTCTAATTTAAAGTAAAAGTAAAAGTACCAGTACTCACAAAAACACTCTGATTAAACAACAAATCAAAGTCTTAGTGAAGTAAAGAAAAGTAACTTTTAAAGCATCCTGTTCAGAAAAATGGCCATGTTTTATTGTTTATTACATTATAAGGTTATTATTACATACATAAACAGTGTTTTACCATTGTAACAGTGTTTCCTAAACTAGAGACTGCACTCTCTTCAAAGGGTTGCAAGGGTTTATGAGATGATTTACATGACAGGAAATCTTGTGCCCTCACTATCCATATACAATTGGTGCACAGATAAACGTTTTCTGTAATGAGGGTTGAATTGTTACTTGCTTTTGAGGTTTTTACTGGAAGCATTTTGTGAAACTGTGAAAACTGTATTGCACAACTAATTTGAAGATGGTGATTATACATGAGAAAACAAAGAGATTCCATAAACAAGAGTAAAACCAAAGGTATTGGAAAAATGAGTTAGGGCAGTAACAAAGAAACTGGATTTACAAAAGCACAGACTAACTGTCATGTGTAATATTGTGCCTCATGTCAGGAAGAAACATAGTATCACCAGTGAAAGATCAAGTCCCCCATAGGATGTGCAGGACCATAATATATCTGGTAGGCCTACACATGGGCCACAAGAGCAAAACAAGTGAAAATATGCAAAAGCAGTCTCAACAGGTATTCAAAGGTTACAGAGTATGTTCATGAGCATTAACTCTGGATAGCTGGTAACTATAAGCTATATGACACGTCCAGTGGTGGTTGCTGTAGCAACAGCATCTTCTTTGTAAAATATTGAATCTTTTTATTTCTCTGGAGCCCACACACTCTAGAAAACACACATTTTACAAACATACTTAAATACAAATATGAATAAGGGTAAATAATCTAATAACAGCAATATGAAAATAACACCTACACTGCAGAAACCCATTGAGGTTAACTGCAGTAAATCCAGTTTATATTGTAACAGTTCCTAAGCCAAAATCCCATGTTAACTTTACTAATTGTTTTTTTCTTTTTTCAAATGATTGGTGGTGATGGTACAAGTAAAAAGTGGCATAAAATGGAAATGCATTGAATTGTAAATATGTCAAAACTATATTTCAGCACAGTACATCAATAAATATCACAAGATAGATGGTGGTCAGCAAGCTGCTGGGCACTGATCTCTGTCAGTCAGGTCAGTGGTAAAATAAAAATGTGATGACACTTCTCAAGTTTATCACTTACAAACAGTTGCTCTGTGCACATGACTTCACTCTTACTTGATCCAAAATATGAGAAAAACTGATGAAATCGAATTATTTTGTCACACTGGTACACGTTTTGGTGCAGAGCAGCAGCTGCAATCAGCGAACAATCTGAAAGAGACCAGTAGAAGGTTTTAATAGGGCATTTGATTGGGGTGTCCAGACTTGTAGCCTAATGATGGATGAATACGGAGCCTTCTAAGCAACAGTGACATAATCAGGGAGCTGTAGGTCAGCTAGTGACAGCTGAGTGGCTGGAGAAAGAGCCCTTTCAGCCCCAACGCTCACGGACGCCCATCCAAGTTCATTAGCAGTCAGACTGGCTACAGGGCCTGCTGCAGGCTTCTCCAAGCTCCACATGACACACACATACACACACACGCACACACATGCGTATCAGCACGCACAGGCACACTGAACATCACATAACAAGCAGCTTTTTCTTCTTAAAGTGAATCAGTTTTTGTTCTTAATGGTCCAAGGCTGTGATTTTTCTCCCCTTCGCTCGCCTTTTAATGGTTCTGGCAAAGCGTTTTATCTATAAACAATAAAAGGTTGGGGCTAAAGCATTTTTCTCTGGTTTGGCCCCTTCACTGCTAATCATCTATATACTCTCCCTTCTTTTCCTGCCATTAAGCTACGACGGAGCCAAACCCGCAGCCCAGCCAAAGAACCTGATAGTCGTGGAACCCATGCAGCTCTCCCCCCACCTTGGAATGCATTTCTGCTGTGCTGCACTTTTCACCATCCAGCAGGGAATGGATGCAACCCCCCCACCACAAAAAAACCTCACCCACACCCACCCACTCAGACACAAACACACCACCACTTGCTTTTGAGCAATTGCCCTCCAAACCTCATCTGCTCAACTACACTATGTGCCTACACAAACAGTGGCGGAAAGTAACTGAGTAGATTTACTCAAGTTCAGTACAATTTTGATGTATTTTACTTGAAAATTACTTCTCCTTCACTTCACTTTATTTTTAGAGGGAAATATTGTACTTTTTACTGAGCTACACCTTTCTTTTAGCTGTGATTAGAAGTTTTTGAGTAAGAAAAACAAAAACTCTTTTTCTTCTGTAAACGATAAAGGCCTATTTATGGTTTCTTAATAAACTTACCTAATGGTGGTATTTAAATAGGTGTTCAAATTATTCAAGATAAAAAATCCAAAACATTAATAATCATTTCTTTCTTGAGCACTAATCACTTCCTGATCCCTAAAATTCAACTTGTGACCCTATGGAAGATTGGAAAACCACTGGACTAAAATACCTAACTGTTCACAAAGTATTTAAATCAGTTAAGTGCTGATTAACCATTTCTAAATCTGTACTAACAACCTAATAATGTAATAACATTTTGGCCACAGGGTGAATTTTACTGTACAATAAGTACTTTTTTAAGAACACTTTGCTGATAACAAATACTTCTGAACTTCTTTAAGATTTTGAAAACTGGGCTTTGATGTGTAATGGAGTATTGCTGATACTTTTGCTTAACTAAAGTATCTAAGTATTTCCCCTACTGCATTGCTGACACCAGATCTTTGGCTTTAATAGCTCACATTACACATCAACAGGCTCACACATACACATACATGCACATTACGCACACGCACACACACGTACACACACATACAAAGAGCCACAAACACTCACACCCTTCTCCTCATAAATGACCACAACTGAACAGAGACAAATTCCTCCCCCATCACACTTCAGCTTCCCCAAAACCACAGTCGGGCTCAACGAGAAAACTTTGGCCAGACATTTGTTCTGGCCGTTCATCTCAGCATGTGATCTTGTGTTTCAAAGTCAACACAATGTGCAGTCCACTTCAACTCGCCTACAACCCACACTCTCTCTCACCAAATACAGCACATCCTCTCTTGCGCATCTTTCGCCCCCTTTCAGTTGATTTATCCCTCCCACCTCACTGTACTCAACTCACTTGTTCCAGTCCACCTCTGAAACTTACCAACCTCACACCTCTCATGAGTGGGCCCAAATCATGTGCTGTAATCTAGTTAGCAGTGCAGAACTTGGGGGTGTTTGCACTGAAAATAACTCAGCTGCAAGAGCTAACTGTCTGTAAGATTGAAAATGGGAAAAGCAGAGAGTTAAGGGAAAAAAGGGAGGGTGAGGAGGATTAGAGATGAGCAGAGGAAAAGCAGAGATAGACGAAGAAAGAGGAGGAAACAGGGGAGATAACTAGAGTGTGACCTGCATCCTGACAGTGAAGCCGCACAGCTCCTGAGGGAACTATTCTACTGCCCCCTGGTGGCAATCTTGCCACCACTGACCCCTTAAACACACCTCTTTCCCACACTGCAGCAACACTATGCCTTCCTGCACTCCTCATTCACTCTCTCTGTGATGACTCAAATTATACACTGCACTCGTTCTGTAATTACATAGACCCTAATGTGTATGCTTCACACAAAGAGACAACTCGCCCACGCACTCAGGTTTGAGTTAGAGGATCAGCAGTGTCCCCGCGTGACGATTGGTTTCCACACCCTGCCACTCTATACTCCTCACACGTACTCGCTCGCAGTGCAGCCGTTTATTTCATGAAGACATCAACTAGGTTATGACCTGATTATCGATGTTATGAATATGGAGGCAAAGAAAAAAAAAAGACACCCAATCTACCTGAGACTGTTCCCCCACCCTGGGGCCTGTCATTGTGCCGTGTGTGCGTGTGTGTGTGTGTGTGTTTGTGTGTTGTACAGTCTTGGATGTAAATATGTGAGAATTATTTGCAGTACTCCAACTAAGATACAAACATTTAGCATGTATCTCCATACTTGGCCTATCTTTTTGGATTTTTAAAGCCATAACGTAAAAAAATAAAATCTGCCACTAAAGAACATTTTGTCTGACACAAACCCCTAAAACGTCACTTAAAAGTTACTTTATATTAATACTTTGACAGAAACCACCATCATTTGTCAAAAAGTGAGATGTTATGAGACATTTAATCCACCAGAAGAGAAATTTGTTTGCTCCTGAGCCATGTGAAGATCATTTTACACAACTGTAATTTTAGCTGTGGTTCCTCAGCTAACATGCATTCAAGTGTTCACCTTGAATAGCTTCTTTTAAGCTTGACTCATCGTGTGCTATGTCTTAAGAGACAGAAATGTGGGTCAATTATTTGACTGATTGCCAAAAAATATGGTACAGACATTAATCTCTTTGCTGATCTCAAGCTAACCTTTACACGTTAACAACAAGTCAAGCTATAAATCCAGCTTGTACAGCTTCAAGTATCAAATGTATGCCAGTGAAAAGCTTAGGAAGGCGGGTGGCGCACTGCTCCTTATCTGGGTTGGATAAGTCAACCAGATGTAAGTTTTCCAAACCAACCAGTTAGTCCTTATCGCTAAAGCCTTCTTTGTTGTAAAACGAAAATATCTGATTGAAAACACTCACGATACACCTTGTTTTTTTAAGCGAAGCATGAGGGCAAACTGGTTGGTTTGGCAAATGTACACCTGGTCAACTTCCCCACCTCCAATACAAAGAAGTTCACAGACAGTTCCTTAGATGTTTAAATAGATACTAACCTGGACTGTCAGCCATTCAGTGGATGAGACACTCTGACATGGTCCTAAACTTAATGCTGTGCTTAGCGTTAGCTGAAGTGTGCTCAAAATAAACATGTTAATAAATGTATAAAATGATCGTGGTTCTTCATCAGACCCAATCAGAAGCAGCCCCTGAGGGCCTGAAGCTGAGGCTATGTCAACAAATGAAAGCTGAGACAAGTGAATGAACGAGGAGCTAAGCCTGCTAAGTCTGATGTGTCCTCAAAAGTGCCACAACATACAGGGTAAAGCGGGTTTTCCCTCTGGAACCAAACTCAGGACAAATGATAAAAGCCTGAAATGTGGAGAATGTGTGTCCCTGATAACTTGTCATGATTATAAATGCGAAGTGCATCTGCCCACATGTGTGTACCTCTGCAACTTTATATGTGTTTCCTATGGGCCCATAAGCACTGTGGGGTCTTTTCCCCACCCAGCTGAGCAGGTTATGGGCTCTGGCTGCAATAGGGGGAACATAATGGTCTCATTGACTCAATCACAAGCTCTGACCTGCCAGCCTGCCAGCTTTGTGAGCAAGCTGCGGAGTGAGCATTATTGTAAAAAGGCTTTTAAAACCGCTATTAAGCCACATTAGGTGTGTGTGTGTGTGTGTGTGTGTGTGTGTGTGTGGTTGTGATGGGGGAATTGTACAGGAGGGTGGTTGTTTTTACATCTTTTCTTAGAAAAAAAACAATGGAAAAAACTCTGGGTGTTTCATTTGTTTTATAAAACAAAGACAAAAGAGCAAATTTGCTGACATGGTTAATGGAAAAAGAAATCATGTGCCTCTTTTCTCTTTTTGGCTGGTTGGTTTCTGCTGAGGTAAAGCTCACTGTGAAGAGATCAGAGAAACAAAAAATTGCCTTCAGATCAGTATTTTAATTCTGTAGCTGCTTGTGTTGGATGTTGGCTTGGAATAGATACAGCTTTATGGATATCAATGCCATTATCAATTCTGTTTGATTCTTTCTCAATAACCTTTTTGATTCCTGACTTTATTTCTGCATGGAAAAAGCAGGTTTAGTTTACTTTCAGTATTTGTGAGTCTGAACATTTTAAAGGGAGGAGTGATGCTGATGGTCAGGTTGAGCTGGCTGTGCCTGCAGGCTGTAGCAACAGCAACAACAACATCTATCATCATCTAAAATTGATGAAATGAGAGAATATTTGTTTTCATTTAGGTTTTCTTAGGCAGTTAAAAAGTCTGCTAAGCCTGCCTGCGTGGCACTAATGTTATTATATAACAGGACATTTACCCTCACTGAGAAACGTGCTGCTCTTTGGGGAGCAGTGGCACTGGTACATAGAGGGATGAATACATGGCATTACTGCTATTATAAGCCCATGCTGTGTAGATGATTCAGCATGTTGAAGGTTCACCCCTCCTTGTAATGATCAGATGTTGTCAGCTTTTGTAGGCCTGGAATAAAGTTGTTTTAAGACTGGGACCACTTTGATCACTGATACAAATTTACCAGAGCATTATAGGCCTAAACCAATGGAGCAATAACACTAGGTATAACAATGTATCGTAAGGACAAAACTATGCAACACACTATGCATTCAACAATTAGGAGTTAGTGTATTGAAAAACAATACAGAGTGTGACTTTTCCACAATTTCTTGTCTGGTGCAGATTATTGTTTGAGGAATTTTGTTCCTAAACACCTCATTTGTAGGCTGCTACCGGTGGCATTTTCTTCATTACACTATTATTATTTGCTTATTCTACATGTAAATATATTGTTATGCCTTCTTTTAATGACTTATTTTAGTGACATTTTAGAACTTGGCCTCTCAATCAGCAATAGCTTAATGGTGAGTGACTTGGCACGTTGTAAGAAATTTCATGCCTGATGACAGAGATACTGGGGTAACATGGGTTTGTCTATTTGCTGCATGCCATGGCACATAGTTTTAAATGTGAAATGTTGCAACATTACTCTAAAAGTACAATAGCCACTTGAAAACAGAAGATGCTAGCCTGAGCCAAGTGGATTGTGTGTAAGTGGGTAATTATCAAGACCATAGCATCCACAGCACCAGCTGCTTCGCCTGCATTGCTTCCTCTTGTCAATGGCTTAACCTTGATGTATGTTTCCCGTGTAGACCCACGAGTTTGATGTCACTGTTTAGCGATGTCACATGCTGACATCGATAAAAAAAGAATCAATACACTCTAATAGATCTTACAATTTGGAACCAGTTCTCAACGGGAACTGGTTCCCTTCCCTGGTTGGGTGTGTTTATATGTGTATGTGCACTATATAAACACTGACAAACAAATGTTTTAATACCAGCTTGTGTATGAAATTTAATTATCCTAGCTGATAGGTGTGGTTTAGATAATTACAGAGAAAATAGGAAAGCAAATCAATTAAGTGTTCTTAACAACAACTTACAGTACGATACCTAACAGTATCACTGTTCAAATTATTGTGATGGTACACCACACCCGTCCTATTCAGCACTGATGCATCGAGCCAAGAGCAAAGAACTAACTTGTCTGATTAAAGCTTTGCGTCATCACATGTTTTCTATTCAAGGTCACGCTTAGAAGCATTGTACTCTGTACTCCTAATCCGCAGGTTAATTCTGAGGTTGGGCGATGTCTACTGCATCACTATCTTCACAGTCAAACATCACAATGCTGGGTTGTTGTTTTTTTTTCAATACATTTATGGATATGGTTATCCTTATAACTTTCAGTTATACAAGTAGCTTGGTTAAGGATTAGGGCACAGTGATGATGGTTGTGGGGAGAGAGGTGTCAAAACAGAGAGAAAGGTTAGCAGGAAAGTTGTCAAGTGGCAGTAAATGTTCATTGTAGGTTATTTTGTTCAGGAATCAACTCTGCAGCTCTTCAACACCCATGAAGTTCCCTTATGTTGCTTCTCCACTGTTGGGTATCAGTGAAGGGGTTAGCCCAACTTAGAATCGACTGTCACGCCTCTTAACAGTGGAGGACGGTGGACTGTCCCAAATTTAAAGTATCTTGTCTTGAAATCATTTAAAGTGGCCTTTAAAATGAATAAAATATAATGCATGTGACTGAACTGATCAGTTATCAGCCTTCTGCTCACCTCTATCTGTCCACTCTGTCAGCAGCTACACCACAGCTCCCTCCATTGCACTCACACACTCAGTCCACTAGCTTAACCTTCTCCCAAACTAGTCAAAACACAAGTGACACCTCAAACAGTGAAGACTACGCCTAACAAAACTTTATGTCCTTAAATTATTTTTTTATAAATACTGTAGTTTGCAACCTATCCCCGTTATCTTAATTTTGTACTTTTTCAACAGAAACAGGAACATGTCAAAAAGATTTTATTGATGCAACACTAATTTCTTCCCGATCACAGTCTGACATCTGCAGCAGAAGTAGTTAACACAAAGATTAAGCTACCTCTGGTGTTGGAAAAAAAGAACAGACAGAGGCAGAAACAAAAGGAAAAAACAGTGTAATCGGGTGAAATAAATAATTCACTAGCCTAAACAAAGGGTTCAAACAGATATCAGCGGTATGTTGATGTAATGCCCGGGCAGAAGGCTCTGGACAAAAGAAATGGCAGGCTCATCTGGCAAGAGCTTCAAACTTTTGCTAAACTTTTCCTGCACCACGTCATTGCTCAGCAAGGTGCAGCAGTGGCTGGGAGATTAGTACTTTGTAATTAACGCTGTATCTTTTACAATCAAGTAAAGATAAAATGATGGCCATCATGATAAACCTCCATTCTCATAGAGGAAGTTTTTCCCTATCTGAATCAAAGGTCTACCGGATAGAGAGATGGTGTCACATGCTGTAACATTGTCAAACTGCTTGAGAAATGTTTATGATTTGTGATATTGGACTATATAAATATTATTATAAACAGCTGTTATGTGTTTTCCTGTTCAATAACCCATTAAACTTATGGATCTTAAATCTACTAGTGGGTCTGGACTTCCTGGATCTACTTTTGACAGTTTTCTTTGCTTACAATACATCCACTTCAAACACAGGCCTATGAAATCCTTGGTGAATTACTTTTTTAACGAGGTATATCTCAATTTTAACTTGCAATGACTGCAATGCACAGTTTTGGTCTCTTATTAGCACTTTTATCAGTTACCTGAAACGCAACTATCATAACAATGGGTCATCTATGTGTGTGTGTGTCAGCACCCGGACACTTGGCCTTTTATACTTAGAATAGAATAGCACTATAAATAGTACTTCTTGTGTATTCTGCAAGTGAGTGTATGTGTTTGTGTAAAACAGAGTGTAAGGTGAGATGTTATGATACTCTTGAGCAGATGACACATTAAGACTCAAAAGTACAGTCATAACAAAACAATAGTGTCAGACACACGGCATTCAGTCTCACAGACTCCTCACAAGAATTCTGGGTAATTGACCTCTGACTCATATTTTCACACTCATAAAATGTCTAGTTGTTTATCTGGTTGAGACACTCATTTAATGTTTCTTCCTTCCATGTCGATGTAGGGTCATAGAAATGAAGAACAAAACCAGTGCCTTATACTGTCAGATCAAGTATTTTGCGACTACGTTATGTGTTGAATATTAATTTTTACTACAGTGTGACTGAAGTCCAAGAAACACTCATGCATACACATTAAAGTGAGCTTATTATAGAAAAGGTTTGAGATGTGTAAGCATATTACAATGTGTTTTTTTGCATTGTAACCAAGAAAAATACTTATTTCTGAATGGCTAGCAGGTATCAGTTAAAACTGTATAATCTATTCGCACACATCAAACACTTCCACTTTTAAATAAGTCATCCTGTACAAAGGGTTTATATGATGTAACTTATTCCTTTGGTAGTGGTAAATCAATGCTCAACCAACGCTTTATAGATCAGTTACAAACCATTACTGATACCATTCGGGCTGTATACCTGCAGAATCTAGACCTATTTGAAGGAGAGAAACTCATGTGCATTTATTAACGACATCACTATCAGTGACTCAAGAGAGGGAGAGATGTTGTCTCAACCTGGCAACCCAAAAGTTGCTCTAAATATTGGTTTATCTTAATCTCTAAAGCATTAAAAAGGTTGCATCTAATCAAATATACTGGAGTGCAACGACTGTTGCTCAGGCCTATTTAACTGCTTGTAACCATGGTTACTGTGGGGGTAATGCTTCACCCTAACTTATCTGTTAACTCAGCAGTATGACTAAACTAAAAGTAGGTTTTGTGCTGAAACAATTAGTCCACCAATCAGTCAAATTACAAATAATTAACTATTTTGTCAACTTTTGTTTAATCATTTATCAAGGAACAAAATGCACAGCAACGCTGCCTGCTCTGTGTTTTGAGCTAAATGCTAAAATATTCACCATATTGCTAACATGCAGATTTTTGCTGTTAATTTAAGTGCAGCGTGTTAGTGTGCTAACATTTGCACAAGCACAGAAATGTAAAAGTACAGCTACTGTATTCTAGTCATTACCTTAGGTCAGGAACTAGTCACTACTGGTATTAATAACTTTATTACTAGATGAGCTAATGAACTATATACTATATGAACTAAATAAGTTTATTCAACACTGTCTCTCTTTTCTTTTTAAAAAGTGTCTTGACTTATACATGAAACAATGTTCCCTAATCAAAACAATGGACTATGTTTCTGTCCCAAATCTAGTATTTTCTGCAGAGATTGAAAGATGGCTTGGGGCCTTGCATGCAGGGCCAAAGAGGCCTTCCTTAGCCAAACAAACAGTCAGTCAGTCATCCTCACAAAAAGTGTCACGTCATGTCCCACTGGTGACATGCACATGCACACACACACACACACAGCACACACACTGACACAGACAGGTGCAGCTTAGTCCCGAGACACAAACAGTCAGGTTGGTTGTGGCACACAACCGTCTTCTCTCCCTCCTTCCTCGCTGCCTTATCTGCACAAACAGGCACTTCACCTTTTATCAGTGTCTTTAACAGCCCTTAACATTTCACATCTGCTCTGGTAAACTCCCATAAACACTATCAAATGCTTTCCATATCAAAGCCAATCGCCTGCCGTTGGTCTGAATAAACAAGAGGACAAGAAGACTTTGGCCTGAATGAGTAACGGCGAACAGGGGTTAAAGTACTCAAAACTAATTACCGGTAATACGGCGGGGAAAGTACCTTTACCCCGCTGAAACTAATCTATCATCAGCCTCTATTCAACCAAACACTGGTGTGTGTGTGTGTGTGTGTGTGTGTGTGTGTGTGTGTGTGTGTGAAATATGAAACATGGATAAGAAAGCCTTGATCCAATCTTTCAGGTAAGCATGAATCCTGAGTTGTACTGAATTCCCTGTAACACCAGCAAGTGTAAATTAATCTCTGAAGCATTTATCGACTTCATGTAGCTCACCACATGTGAGCACATGTGAATTTCTTTAGATGACACTGAGACTTTGGAATTAACTTTCAGAGGCTCTCAACTGTCCCCAATGACGAGGCCACACACCAAAACCACATACAGACTACAATCATCGCAGGGTTTCCCAGGTTAAGAGGGGTCCAGATGGGCTGGGTGGACACTCAGATGGGCCACATTCTTGAGAAAACTTAAACCTGGTAGGACATTTTTTTAGAGATGGGTGGTCTGGCAGTGCAATGTGGGACAGGCGAGGGTGTAGACAAGCACCAACTGTCGGCGTGCAGCTTTGAGCAGACATCAAAGACATTGGGCATCCAGTGGAAAATGACCCGCAGACCAGTCTGGCCCAGTCTGTCACCCTCAGTACCACCCGGCCTGCTGAGATCACAGCCGCGCTGTCACAGATCCTCCTCACATTGTCCCAGAGGACCACATTCGTACACTCACATTCCCAGCATCCCAGATTCCCAGTCAAGGTCACATTTTAGCACCTGCTGGACAAGACTAGGAGGGTCAGTTGGGTGTGTGTGTGTGTGTGTGTGTGTGTGTGTGTGAACCTTCAACCCAGTGACCTTGTGACCTTTGGAGCACCAGTCTGGCCCTGTCCTTCAACAGTTAAGAGGAACCAGCCAAGTTCTCCTCCAAAGTCTAAAAACCTCAATCATTCATTGTAAAACGAAGGATAAAGAATAGCCTCATAAAATACAAACAAATATGTAAGCTGAGCAGCTTAAAGTGAAACCAGAACTTCTGCTCCAGGAGTAACAAAACCTCATTTAAAATCACACAAACATGTGTTACAACACTAAAAACTAATAATTCAGCCTTGGAAAAACATAACAACGCCTGGGAAAAGGGTGATGCTGACTTCTAATCTGGAAAATAAAGATAAAGCCTGAATTTTACCACATGTATACATGTATTCAATGTATAATTTATACATGTGTTTACACACATGTATGGATAGGGCGAGATCGAAGCAGATGATTTGCTGTGGGTACCTCTGAAGGGAACAGCCAAAAGGAAAAGAAGTATACCATTAAGTGCCATATTTAAGACCCTTTATAGACAGTTGGTATCTTTGTATCTTTTCTATCTTGTGTTTGAGTTAAAATGAGGTGTGTAGTTGTTTGGGGTAAAAAAAAATATGGAGAAACAGCTTTTCAACCAACTCACTAAGCTAATATTAGCTTAACTAGCATCAAAGAACCATTTACAAATAACAAGCAGTAAAACTGCTACTATTATCACTTCAAACTACAGACTATATGTGCCACCAAAGTGCATGGCAGTACTGATAGATTAGAACAGTATATAAATACTTATTTAACATTTATTAATTATTTTGGGTGTTTTGACAGCCCTATTATTTTTAATCGTTAAGGCAAAGGATCTCAAACACTAAATATGAGAAAAGCAGAGAATAAATGTGGATGTTATCTTCAGTTTATGTACCACTGAAACTCCACTGAATTATTGATTCCTTTAAATCAAAGTTTGTGGCCGACAGGAGGACTGTGAAACCAGCAGGGCCGAGCAGGAATGCTGGTTTCACAGTCATTGTCTAGACCCTGGTAATCTTGGCTCCATGTGATCCTGACCAAGTTGTTTTCCAGGGAAATTAAAGAATGAGGTCAGTGCTGAACTCACAGACAATGACACAGACCTGCTTACTCATCCAGCCCTTGTGCAGCCATTCACACACAACCCACTGCTAATGCAGAAAAAAACCAAACCTGCAGTTCCAGTTTGCATAACCTAATTTCCCCCTCTGTCGCTTGTCAAAGTCTGTCCAGTGTGTGTGTGTGTGTGTGTGTGTCTGTGTGTACGTGCCTGCTTGCTCATGTGACTGACATTTCAGAACAGCCAGAGCAAACATTAAAGGAACCTCCTGAGTGCTAATGAAAGGTTGAAGGGTGTGTGTTTGTATAGACAAACGCTATCAATCACTAAGGCAAAGCATGCTGACTAAGAGAGGTCAAAAGCAGCTCAGGAGAGACAAAAGGGGAGCCCTCAGGTAGAGTTCCCACTGTTACATCACAATGGCTCTGAACTCTGTGTACTGTCTGGCCACTGGCTCTCAGCCAATCACTGAGCTGGATGAAGGGAAGGGCCTGCCAAGATGATGGACGGGGATTAAAGACGATTAGGGAACTCGCATCAATTTGGAATAAAAAACACACCATGCTCACCTGACAAGTCACATCATGCCTCTGCTATTTCTATCTCCGGTGAGCTCCAAGATTTTGTGGTATTTTCCAGTCATTCTACACCATACTACAACATAAAACAGATAAAGTGTCAGTTCTAAAATGGGCCAAATGCTATTACTTAAGTAACTTTATCCATTTTGATACCTGATATCGTTTTATTATGTTTCAGGCTTTTAACGATGACAGCAGCAGTGGTAAAGAGTGTATTTGTACTTGTATTGTGTTTATAATGTCAACCAACATGAGGAGTAATAAAAGTATTAGTAATAAGTGTAGTATAAGTGAGATTTCGTGTTACCATGCCTCCGTATTGCTAGGACAGGATGTTCATACATTCAGTAAAAGAAAAGCAATTTATGATTTAACATACTTTCAAATTATTATTATTTCAAGCTAATTACTTATGAAATCATTAGTTATGTTACACTGTTCATATTGTAATGTTGCTCTTTTTTAGAGTAAAAATACAAGAAATTAAAAATCTTGTCATGTTGTATCATGATAAGAAATAAGGCATCTCCTGAGGATCAGAAATTTATTTTTATCAATATGCGAAACAATTACTCGTGCAGTTATAACAGGTGCTACAGTTTGTCTAACTGTCACCCAAACTTCATTAGTGAGTACTGATAAACACAAACAGTGAAGAATAATATCCACAAGCTACTGTGGGACTGGGTGAACAGATGAATCTGGCCCAAAATATAACGCTGTCCATTATTTTGGTTGATCAGGAACACTAATGACATGTGACACGAATGACATTCCCATCAGTCTCAGCTGCATTTTGTGTTTAGTGTCAATTAGCAAATATGCCAGCAGGTTAATGCGGTGAAGATAGTAAACATCATACCTGCTAGAGTAACAATCCAAACATCAGTGTTTGATATAGACCTCCATAATTACATTACTGTGCTGGTTGCTAATGTTTTGCTACTCACAGCAAAGAGCATTTAAGCACAGTACATGAAAGAGGGAGCAGTATACATTGCAAGACCTGTACTTGTATTTGGATTGATTTGTACTCTCTATTTTCAGGGCTTTTACAAGAACACCTGAGCTATGACCCCGGCCGTTTGTCCTAATTACACCTGACAGTGGAAACTTCTCCTGTCACACTCAGAACGACTCCTATCAAGCAACTTGTGCTGCAGTCACCTGCGAGCAATCACTCATCTCCCTTCTCCTATTCCCCGAAACGCACACTTTTAAAACACACCGTACAAAACTCCCCATCGTCCACAGAGGGGCCATTCTATCACCAGACGCTGGCGTGCAAAGGAGAGAGCAGAGCACTATTTTCTTAATGACAAGAGAGATTTGTAGAGAGGGGGAGGGTTGTTGTGGGGAGTAGTCATGATGTAAAATAACTTAACTGCTTCATAAAGTGCAACAGGGTAAGAGGGAGACGGGGTAAGAGGGGGGCAAAAGGGAAGCTCCCAGGAGGGGAACAGGCGAGCTGAGGACCACAGCCGGACTACACAAACCACGCTAAGCTCCGCGCCAAAATCAACATGAAGGAACGGAGCAGATGTTGTTTTTGTTGCTGCCAAATAACGCTTTTTTGCTACTTGACCCTTTTCATAGGCAAGCAAACATGTCCAACCATGCATTTTTTTACCCTGAAGTTGTAGTACTTAACACTTTACCCCCCACCTCCCAAATTCAGCATTTATAGTGGGTACAACAATCTTTGATAAAGGGTTTAGAACACACTATAATGCAGTTTGAAACAGATATGGGACTGAAGTAACTCTGTTTAATTAATTCTCCTATGAAGCATATGATGCAGTTATATAAACACTTGAATGAATGACTGTAATGCCAGTATAACATGACTATAATAATCCTTAATGATATATGATTACAGATGTGAACAAATCACTGCGGTTTACTCTTTAACTGTGTATAAACAGGCTTGAGGCTTCATTCTCAACGACTTACTTAAGAAATTTCTTATTCCAGCAATCCTTCTGATTAAAACATCAGAAAACAGTAGATGCCTGGTTGAATGTCTAATTTTGTTCAACCAACAGTCCAGAACTCAAACACAGTAATAATATTAAAATGAAAACAAGCAGCAAATTCTCATGTCTGTGAAGCTCAAACCATCACAGTGGGCATTTCTTTACTCAAAAAATAATTTTAACTATTAATCAGATATTAATATCTTAATTTCATAGATGGGCTTTCAATTGACCATAGTTATTTAAGTTTATTTACATATTTTTCTCTCTCTCCTTTTTGTTATATTTGTATTTTATGCTCCAGTGAGTCTTCTGTGTTTTTTTCACTCTTACTCTGTCTATTAGCATTACCTAAACTTTTTCTGGTAAAGATCTACATAAGTAATGTCCATATTATGTTTTATTATCAATTGCTTTAAATAAAAAGTTAAGGTTGTTGATAGTTAGACACTTAAAGATATTCTCACCTCTGTTTACATCCATAATATAGTGTGGTATAACCTATTTTTGAATTAATTGTTAATTTGAGGTAGAGTTAACCTTTAATTTTGCAATTGAAAAACACAGAAAACAGTCCATAGCTGACATTGGCTGATTGATAACTGCAGGGGAATAATCATACAAAGCATCACTCCCCACAGTGTAACAGCATGCTTGTCAAATGAAGATGTCTCCCTCTATTATGAACATATAGAAGGACAGGTCAGCCCTGGCCTGCTGCCAGCTACAGCACAAGCTCTTTATCTCTCTTCATCTCCATCACTGTGTGAGAAGGAATAACCAGGCAAAGCTCACAGGTGGCTCTCTGCAGAGTTCAGAGGGTGCCCACTGCTTAATGTTGGAAATATCAGCTGTCAGTCCACACATCAAAGTAGCCTCTATAAATAAACGCTGACTGCGCCCCTCTGCTTTCAGCCTGAGAGGGTAAAGGGGGTGGATCGGTTGGGGGGCTAAACCACAGAATCAACCTGAGACGGAAATCATGTTGTTTTCCTTGACTCTCAAATGGGGGCTTTTTCAAGCAGACCAAATGGTTGAAAAAACAAAGGCTATGAATGTGCAGCATATTTTATAATCAGACGTCATAGCGCAGCACACCTGCACAAACAGCAGCCTCCTGTGGAGCCGCTCCCATGCGTACAGCAACAAGCCCCTCAGCGGTTCGTACAGCAGGCCAGCTTACCATGTTTGGCAGAAGGCACGTTTTGCACATAAAACTGCAGTTTAAACATTGTGCGGAAAGTAGACGAAGCAGCTGACCTGGCTACAAGCTGCAGTGCTCACCCACCTAGATAAAGGTACAACCTGAAATGGCTGGAGCGGTGTGGTCAAGATGTTGATGTAAAGTCTCGACTACATGTGTGCCTACCCTAAGTGCTGAAAGAAGTATTCAGACTCTTTGCACAGGGAAAAGTACCTATATCACAATGTAAAAATACTCTATTACCTGAAATAACTAAAAAATAAATAAAAGTAAAACAGGAATATTACATTTTAACCACTTGATGGATAAATTTCCATAAATTGGGCCCCAACTAAAAAATTATTTTTAAAGAGCAAAGAGTCAAAAGACAAAAAGTTTGGCTTTTCACAATGTACTGTATATAATGTATATATATTTTATAAGCTTATCATTTTTTCTGGTGTTAAATTCTGATATAGTTTGAATGGTTCATTTTGACAGTTCATAAACTCAGTCACAAGTTTATTAGCCAGCCTAGCTAAAACCACTACAGTCTAATATAAGTCATGACATGAATCCACTGGTCTAGATTACATTATTGACTTTCTGTTAAAACCATTTTAGACTTTGACTGTCATTTATGGAGACTGCAGTTTGTCCTGCAGTTGACGTCTCTTCTTTAACTTAAAAGGTGATAAAATATTAATGTTGCAGTCAACTTGATTTCCCCCCAAGTGGCCAACAAAAAAACTAATCACTGTAGGTTTGATTAAAACAAATGAGGAAATATATTTGGTTACCACTCCATCACTGTGCCTGTACTGTCACCACAGCTGAAGTAACACAGATGTAGGTGTATTTCTATATCAAGGTGTTGCTACACCTGGCCAAAAATAAAAGGCTGCAGAGTTGTAGGTACAGAGGCAACAAGCCAATAAGAGCAAACAGAGAACCAAACACAGCAGCCACAGCCAGTCACTCAACCTAATGGCATCCTGGATTTCCTCAAGAGCCCTGTGTCAGGCTCAGCCACCGCCGCTCCTGCCGGCGGCTTGGAAGCCCCACATGGAAAACACAAACACTTGCCTCTACAGGCGAGTCATTCTCCCACAGTCGGAAAACATGACGGGCAGATGATGACCGGGGAGGCTTATGCAACAAGAAGTCCCTGCAGTTTGGCTCAGGGGGGGCGGGGTGAGGAATACTGTTAGATGCTTATCTTTGCTTGTTTGAATTATGAAATATTGTGTGTGCAGACACACACGTGTGAGAGTTTGCGCAGATGTCATTAGTGTAAACACACGAGCAACATGACAACAATACCGTTGAATACATTTAAATAATAACTTAAGATGACAGTTTGCTTATACCTGAATTTGTTCCCAGCTCTCCTTGTGGACCTTAGATACACACAGGGAGGCAGGAATGAGCGGGAAAATGTGTGCAAGTGAACTGTACACCTCTGCTATTTCCTGTAACTCTTAATCACACTTCATGTAGTCTATCATTTTAATCTTGTTACCTTGAGAAATTTTACTTTAGTTGAGTACTTCTAGTTCAGTTCAATTCTTATTATAATCCATATGCTGTCACACGGACTGACAAATTAACCAAACTGTTGTTTGTAAGTGCAGATTAAACAAGAGTCTTACAGCCACGCTAATTCTGTAAAGCTGTACTTAGACACAGCAGTGCTTTAAGCTAAATGCTCATGTCATCTTACCAACATGCTCACAGTGACAATGCTAGCATGCTTATGTTCAGCAGGTATCCTGTTTATCATGCTCACCATTTTAGTTCACTGTGCTAGCATGCTATCTTTTGCAAGTTATGAAAGGTATGAAAATAAAAAGAACAGGTGAAACTGATGGAAAGGTCATAAGATTTACAGGAACTGACTGATAAATTGTTGGACAACTTTTATATTTTTACCTTGACTGTGGCAAAGTTATGCACCGTACAGATGTTTCCCTCAAAGCAAAAAGTGTCAACTTCAGGTTGGTTCGAGAGGAAAACTTTAAATCCGTTAAATAGATGTTGAGATATTTCAGTGGATCAGTAAAAAGGTAAAATGTTTTTAAATGTATCCAGCTGTTTTATTTCTATATATTTAGTAAAATGAAAAAAGTGACCTTATCCTTTTGAATAATGTCCTGGAGAATGTGGAGTCTGGGTTATATAATGTTTAATGTTTATTTCCTACCTTCGACAGCAGACAATTCAATGAGACTAAGCGCTACTTTTTAATGCTAACAGGCATAAAGACACATTGGTAGCATCACAAACCAGTTACTGCAGCTTAGGTGGCCAAATGAGTGTCTAAGGTCATGTTTACTGGGGAATAAAATGTGTAGTTCAGAAGGAGCCAGTATAACAGAGCCAACCTCGGCATTTGGATCCCATCAAAACCAAACTATGATGACGTTAGAATGTGTTAAGTGCAAGGATTCCCACTTCAAAGTAGGGAAGGAGGACGGGCCTGGGATCCAGTACAGTGTGGCGTCTGTTTGAAGCTTAGCGGACCATGTTGAGACACAACGCAGACTGGGGCCCTTGGGCCTACTGGACTGAAGGGAAGCTGGCATCAGCTACGTTGGACAAATAAGACACTCTGATCGATGCCCAAAAACTTGCATCTGAAAAGGCCAAATGGAAAGGAAGCTGGACTTGAAATTAAGCAGGGATGACACGTGTGCAAAAAAACATAAAATAAATAAATAAAAGACACGTACACACTGAAGCCCTGAAGGATGTTGAATGGGCCCAATGCGCCCAAATGCAGTGCCGCTGGACCGCAGGAGATGCAGCATCACATTAATTCTAATACCTGCTCTTATTTTCTCTGCTGCCAGCAGCTATTACCGTAATTCACACACTGCCGCGTACCTGGAGAGCAGAGCTGCTGTTAATAGTCCTGGACACCTCGGACAGAGGAACAACATAGAGAGAGGACAGGAAGGATAATCAGTAAGGGAAGAAGTAGTTAGGTCCTTTACTCAAGAAAAAGTACAACTACAACAATATAAAAATACTCTGCTTCCAGTAAATCTTCTTCATTGTCTGTCCAGAAGTACTATCACCAAAACATAAGATCAGTTTAAATACAGTTGAGCATTTAAGAATTGCAGAACATGAGGGCACAACAAGATGATCTCAAAGCTCAAACACTGGAAAACAATGCTGTGAACATGATATTTGCAGGTGTTTTAGGTTGATGCTATTTTTTCTCAGTTCTTATGTTTCTTCTATCAACACTTTGTGGCTTTTCCACTTCAACCAAGATTTTTTTTTTTCTTTTAGTAATATTTCAACTACTTTCAACTACTTTCAACTTTCTGGTGTCTGCTTCATTTCTGGTTTTATTTAGTCATCTGAAACATGATAAAGGGCCCAACCAGACGCCACATTTTGTATTAGGGATCTTTGGCAAAAAAGTTTAGTAACCACATCAAATCTTATTCTAAAGTAACAACTCCTGTTCTCCTCTAAAACACATTTAAGTAGAAAACCTGAAAATTGTACATGAGCACAGTACTTGCTGCTTTTCACCAATGACAATAATACAAATGCAAAACATCAGACACATTTGTCTATTATCTGATACGGAATTAAAATCCAGGATGTTAGAAATTGATTATTCGAAGTGCAAACAATGCAAGTTTGAATATGGAAAGCAGAGAGCACAAAAATGGGCAGGGCTGTTGAACATTTATTTTTCTTGGCAGGTTCTCCATTGACCTCAGGCCTCCTGTGGATCTGCTGTGCTTGAATGCTGCATGGTTATGAAAGCACTTTTCACCAGAACTCTGAGCTGATATATTGCGTAAATTGGATTGCTTGGGGCTTGCAGGCTTTGTACCTGTGAGGTTGTTTATGTTGTCGACCTCTGCACTCTCCTAGTCAGAGTTTAACTTAATATTCAATAATGCCTCAATCAAGGGAACAGTAATAACACTTAATCTTCAGTGGTTGCCTCTGCAGATTTATGCAACATTAAATGCAGCCGTGAGAGCTCCTCCTCAACACACTTCTATTTCAAACAATCACTCCTGAAATAAAATACATGTAAAGTAGCGTGGGAAAGTGCTGTTCCTTCTCGTTATGCAAAGCCTTGCAGGAGATAAGCCGTGACCGTTAACAAAACAGCAGGTTTCTAGAGTGCTACAGCTGGCCACAGGTTCAAACTGTCAACAGAAAATATGAACAAACCTGCCGCCTGATGTTGTGGCTTTACACGGGAGCCGTGCCAGATACCAAGTGTAATTTTACTAACTGGCAGGTTGAGAGGTAGAGAGAGGACTGTCCCAAATATGGACGACTTTCATTCAGGATCTGTCATCTCATTGCTCTCTAAAGCTCCCCCCCAAATCTCTGAGACTGAGAGTGTCTTGTTTCACGTGCCCTGAGACAGGAAATGGATAGTGAGTGGCCGCGTTTTAAAGGTTACCTCAGGGAATACACCTGGGCAGAAGGAAAGGTTGCTCTCTGAGTTTGGAGAAAATCCACAAATCAGTTCTACTCAGTTAAAACATGACAAGAGAAGCAGAGAACCTCATAAAAGGAGGCTTGTAAGATGAAAGTTTAAGAAATGATTTCAACCTTTAAAGTTATTTCTAGTTCCCCAAAGGCTTCTTTACTGTATGTGTTGTTCCTGTGGAAGAGTCTTTAAGCACTGGAATGTCCTGTAAACAATCAGCATGTCTCATATAAAAAGGACTTACCAAAATATAAAAAGGCGAAACTTATCATGGGGCATCCAGCTGGGACGGGGCTGTTAGTCCTCATGTCCCTCTCTCTCCTCTTATGTTCTGTGATTTCTCTATTAAATTAAACAAAATTAAAAATTTCAAAGATAAGTCACAGACATGATTAAGACACAGTAAAACACTATGCATGGAATAATCGCTTATGTCTGATATGGTATATTCACAACAATGTCAACAAAACTTCTAGCTGAAAAATCCATGACCTATTAATGTGCAAAGTTGATGGAACATGACATACAAGACATGAGGTATCTTCGACTTTACTGAAAAAGGTCTCAAGTTTCACATCACACTTGTCTAACTTGTATTTTGAGCCACAATTCGCTTCCAAACTGGTTTCGATGTCACAAAGCCCTGCTCACACAAACACGTCTCACACTGAGTTTTAAGGTGAGTGCAGACAAAACTCTTCTCCTTCAGCAGGCTGGATGTGAAAGCAGCCTTATAGTGTCAAACTCTGCACATACATCTATTTACACAACAAAAGTCAATCATTGCAGTGAACTCAGAATAAGCAAAGCACATCTGAGTTGCGGGGGAATTTCATTTCTTTTGATTTAATGTTGCTCGGATTGATGTGCTTGGTATGAATTAACGTCGTCTTACGTCAAGAAAACAAGCGAGCAAACTCCATTCTGGAAAAGTAGCTGGCCAAAAGAGGGCTCGGTTGGGTTTAACTTCTTTGACGTCTCTGGTTTAAAGGAGTGTAAGTGACACGTTTGGTGTTTGGTGAGCATTTCAGAGGATGTGCTCGTCCTCAATAGACCAGTGTAAAGACATACATAACCGTCAGGTCAAGAGGAAGAAGAGTGCATGATCCACAAGCCAATCTCCCTGCGCTGCTAGTCCAGCCCTGAATGCAGGAGGGCCTGACTGCCAAGCAGCCTACATGGAGGGAAAAAGTGACTAAAAAAGGCCTGAGTTTTCCAGCAGGATCTAAGCGAAAGACCAAGACTCTGTCCAAAGCTGTGAAGGCATGAATGTGTTTCGGCAAAGGCCTGACGCATTCGCTCATTCACACGTCAAACAAGTTTCCCCTCAATGGAGGGCTCTTTCTTCACCGGCTCTGATTCAGTGGAAATGCAAATGTTAAGGTCTTGCCCCGATTTGATGGAACTATTCATTTTGTCAGCTTGCTCTCCCCTCCAAACCTCTGCATACACATACACATACACACACCCTCATTGACGCTTAACAAATGCACCATGACGCTGTCACTTCCCCCACCACTCTCCAATACCAACCTGACAGTCGACTGTCCTACAGACTTTAAAACCACCATCATCTCTCCACAACTGCACACACAGTCCCTTTACTGACAACAAATAAAGTAATGAAATGACCATAACATGAGCAGAACCTCAGAAGACCAGTGTTTGCAAACAGTGGATGGTCAGTTCATTCGGGTTTAATAAACCGAAATACTTGTCATGTACTATGTGTCATTGTGTGTCTGACAGATGTAGTTAGCTCAGAGCAAGATGTGAAATAAAACAGGAATAAAAGTTTGACCCACAGCTTAAAAACAACATCTGTTTGGAGTCAATTGTCCCATACAGCCAATGTTTTAATCCAGTGTAGTCCAAACGTTAACCAACAAACATCAGGAGAAGGTGGCGGTGTTACTTCTCCAAACACGTATCATATATAATGATATTTTGTCGAGGGACAATTTTTGGATAAGTAATATAACTTTTAATAACTAATGCACATTTATAATAATATCTTTTTTAGTATTTAGTATTAGTATTTTTAAGTGTAAAAACGGTTTATACTTAGTAAAAGTTTGAATGAAATGACTTTTACTTTATGGAGTGTTTATGTGTTGAAAGAGAGCAATTCTTCAACCCATTAATCAACACGATAACTTTGCCCTACCAATGTCATGCATATCAAGCAAATCCTTCCCCTTATTGGGGAAACTGGATGTTTTTTCTGTTTTTTTCAGTTCTTATCTTTTATCACTAAAGTCTGTATTCATGGAAGCACTGCCTCTAATAAACTACCCATGTTGGGTTTTTTGGTCCTCACTACAAGCAAACTTGTGTAGAGTCTTGACTGACTGAATCTTAGAGACACTTTCAGAGTCACATCAGTGCAAAATAGCAGAAGAGCATAGACAGTAAATGGCATCATAGTTTGCAGCTAAAGAGATTATTGGTCTGTAAAAGTGTTTTGTTTTTTCCTTGACATGTAGTTTCACTTAAGTTGCGGCACAAGCTGTTTCATATTAATCCCTTGACTTCTATTCATCTCTGCTTCCTGTTGAGCAAACTGGAAACCTGACACTGAGAACAATGAAGTCACAGAAGAAAAGCACCGTGAAACTTAAGCTTAGCACACACTACAGGACCCACACATGTGAGCACACAACACACTCACAAAACAGGCCCTAAAATCTGCCCCGGGGAGGACACTTGTCATCTCCACTGCACAGATTACAGGTTGTGAAACTCCATATTTGGAGTGCGAGTGACTGATTGGAGGAGGTGTGATGAAGCCACATGTTGACGGTGCCAAATGAGGCAGGGCCACAGCAGGTTCATGCCATTAGTGCAGCAAAGTGTGCGAGGTGGACGCACCCTCATATATGTAAAGTAAGCATTGCTTTGGTGGAGGGCCCCTGAGGCTGCAGGGGACTCGCAGCCAATTAAAGGATTTGCCAGGACAGGTAAATGACCCAGATTCTCACAGCCTGGTGCAAGGTGTGGCAGCAAGAGAGGGAGGAGATGGGAATTTGTACTTGAGACCTCCTTTGAACACAAACTGAAATCTGTCACTGCAGCATTATTTAACTAAATGAGTGAATTTTTGTTATGCTTATATAATGCTGAAGTCACAGCCCATCATAAATGCATGACAGGTTTAAAAGCAAAGAAGAGTAAACCTTTAATATTGACTGAAATGAGAGGCACATATAAAACAATATGACCGCCCTGCATACTAAGTTATATTTTAAGCTGATCTTTGTTCCACTGCATAGAAAGCCAAGTCATAAAAAAAAGGTTATTTGATGACTCTTTCTTTACAGATGACCCAGGATCAGCCTGTGTTCATATGGGGTCTATGAACACAGCTGCTTTGTCTTTTTTGGTAAAAAAGAGCCATCATGTGGCCTAATGAAGGCACTGCAGCTTCAGATATGACTGCCTGTTTTTTTCTGCAAGAACTTGATTTTGTCCCTGTATCAGCCAATAAATTGCCGTTAGTTGAGTTTCATGTAAGTATTGGGTGTTAACATTTTATATAGCTGTTAATATTAATATTTGTATGTGTTTCTATAACTTAATATCAGAGAGAGAACTAGTATTAGAGCCTCTGTTTTCAGCCACGCACTCAGTTTATCTCCATAGATGGCACCATCAGATGATCTACAACTTTCATCCAACCTGATATATCAAACTATATTTGTTGGATGGAGTGTTTTGACATTTTTACAGATATTCATTGTCCCCAGAGCATCCTCTAATGATGCTCTACTGACTTTGGTGATCCTGAATCTGTTCATCCAGCACCATTAATGACCAGTTACCCTCAGAACTACTGACATTCTCAGCAGCCTCACCTGTACTTATTGCTTTCAGTGCTGCAGTTAGCTCAAGTGAAGACTCACAGACAAGCTAACATGTATGTCTGACACCCTCATTAGCATCCATGCAATATAGGCAATTTGTTGAATTGATAAAGGTCGCCATAGCAACGAATGTTAGCTTGAAAGTTAATGTTAGCTTAATATAAAGTAACGTTAACCTGTAGCCGGTTTGGACCTCTCACGTATTTAGGACAGAGATAAACGTCTGTTTCTCTCACCGCTTTTCTGACCGTATTTTCTGAATCTTCAGAGACGCGTCTCATCGTCCGGGTAATAATATATCCCGTCCGCTGAATTTATGAAAAATATTTATATTTTTAACCTGTTTCGAAAGTTGTTGCAGTTTCTATCCTGCAGGCCAGCAGGCCGCCATCTTTGTTTGGAGTCTGAAACACAGGAACAACTTGGGGGGAAAAAGGTCAAATAAAAAAACTAACTATTAATTTATTTAATTATATTTTAGACAACAAGAGGTTGATCTGACCAAATATATGGGTAACATTTAAAATGTATATCAAATATTAAACTGTCTCGGTGTTAGAATGAGTCACAATTAAGATTAAAAAAACTCCCAAGATGTCTCAATTTTATGATCAAATAAATACATTTAATTTAAAGTGTAAAGTTTGATAAACCATACATGGATCATAATCAAAGTGAGTGATATACAGTACAGTCATTTCACTAAAAACATGTACAGCTTAATGAAAAAATAAGCAACCATTACAGTACATGGGGCTAACAATCACTTGGATAAAATCATTTGGGAGGAAAAATTGAAAACTTTTGGACATGCAGCCTCAATGTAAAAATACCAGAGAGTTCAGTTCAGTTTTAACATACTTTACATGCACATACACATACAGAGAAGGTGTCTCTGTAAAACACACTATACACACTCACCTAATACTCCTTCACTCGCATATTGCAGAGAACAAATACACTTAATTTTGCATGTTCTTGTGATTTGTCTCATCTAAGCAGTAGAATTGGATAAAACATTAGCTGCATATCAGTTCTCATAATGTAGTTTAGTAGATTTTTAAGAGAAAAAGGTAACGGCCTTGAGCTAGATAATCATTGCTGGGTCAGAAGCCCCTATTGCTTTTAAGCCTGATGAATTATGTAAGAAAAGTTACCAAAAGTTACATTCAAATAAAAATGTGATAAACTTCCATTTTTCAAATCCTGAAAAGCCGTGCTGAAGTTCACATGTTGGTGTACACTTTTCTTCTTTCTTGTCTGCATTGGGCAGAGGATTTGTGTTTTAGTTGGAGTTCATAATTTCATCCACTAGGTGGCAGGAAGTGATCTGTCATGAGGAACATTTTCCTGCCATCCCCAATTTGGACTCCCAGGGAGACAGTGAGGGAAAGACACTGTGCGCCATTGGAGCCACAGTGATGAAGGTCACACCTTTAGTGTAGCTTAGTTTAGTTCAGTAGTGTTGTTGATGGATTTGAATCTGGTGTTTTTTTTTCTGTTATCCATTAAAATTGGGGAAATGTGAGCTCAACTATTGTCAGCACAGGCTTTGTGTTTGAGCGTACAAAATAACTGGTCCTCGACGAATACTATTTAGCAATCAGGTTTCCATTTCATGATTACTGTCACCTCCCAGTACCTTGTGATCACAGCAAAGAGGCAGGCGTCCAACCTGTTAAATGTTTGACCCAGTAGCACCAGATCCACCGACTCAGGCTGAAAACATCACTGTCAGCTCAGTTGCATGAAGGTGAGAGTTCAGTGCTTGATCTTTCTACTTCCAGAGTAGAGGAAGTCACATGAGCCACATGGAGGGTGACAACAACACAACAACAGAGGAAAATAAGCATTATTTTGTGCGTTTTCACCTGCTTGGAGTACCAAACTTCTGGTGCCATGTAAGACGTGAATGCTGTGAAGACATTTTAAAAATCCAGTTATGGTTAATCTAGCACACCTTGTTTTTAGCATTGTAGACCAGTTTGTATTATAGTTATACATGTGGGCTTCAGCTGGTCTCAGATGTCAGTCAAAGTTCAGATTAATATGACGGAGGTCATTATTCAACAAGGAAAATGAATCAGTTGTAATTCATATATAAGTGACCACAATCTACTTCATATTTCCTGCCCTTCACTTCACACACTCATCAAATGAAATGTAATGTATATAAGGGTCATGAGAGTGGCGTAAAAACCTAACGCTAATGGGCAGAACTTGTTATACTGTTCTTCTGTATCACTCAAAGTTGTGTGTAATAAGGAATTCAGCTGTATTTGATCAATGAGCAAACACCTTTTTCATCATGTGGCACCAGACATGACAAAAAACAACTTGTCTTAATGGTAAACGGTATGATTTGACATAAGTTACTATTGATTTCCAGAGAATGGTAAATAAGAAATGAGGTTTATGTTACCCTGGCAGATCTGAGATGACATTAAAGCACACAAAATGGACATGCACACACAGAGTCATGAACAGGTTCTCTGAAAAAAAAACTATGAAGAGGAAATTACTAGGAGGTTTGGTGCTTTATGCTGCTGCTGCTGCTGCTGCTGCTCATGACTCATAATCATTACCATCATCCGAAAAGCGCCCCTGCTATTATTGTAAATGGACTGAATTTATTTAGCGCCTCAAAATGCTTCACACACACGCTCACATTCATTCATACAACAATGGCGGAGAAGCTGCCATGCAAGGCCATGACCTGCTCACCAGGAGCAGTTTGGGGTTCACTGTGTCTTGCTCAAGGACACTTCAACTTGCCGTCAGGAGGAGAAAACCAAGAATCACCAGTGATTACTGGTCGACTGGCTCTACTGCCTGAGCCACCGTCATCCCCCGCACACAAGCAGCAGACTGACTCGAGACGTACAGTGTGACTGCTGAATGAGCTCTGTAAAAAACATATTATTATTGGAAGACAACTTTTTCATGCATTTTTAAAACCAGGCATTGTGGGTATTCACGAACAGCAGAAAAACATTCTTTATGATGTAGGCCGACACGTGGAGCATTGTCTCAGGGTGGACTATATGTTCTTAAAGAGCTTTTAGTAGCTACGTACATTTCTACAGTACTTTGAATAATACTAAAGGACAATATGTACATTTTAAAAAGAACATGTTACAGCTGTAGCTACTTTTTATTATGTTTTCTATGCAGCAAGCACTCTGCTTTCAGACAGACTGATACATCCCTGAAAACAGAAGTATTGTTCTTGTATTTGTTCCTTTGAGGATGATGACACAAATTTTTGCAACAGTATATTTTTTTCTTTCTCATCCAGAGGACTTTGTAGTCTCTGGGACAGGAGATATCCTGCTCTCCTTAAGGTCAACCCCATATGGAGATGGGTGGGTGTGTTATGAGATGCAGCAAACACAGCAGCATGGAGTTACTGTGCCTCAGTTGACAGTAGTGAGCACAGGAAGTGATTTGGGCATCTGAAGTCCCAGTTAGGTTTTGTTGTCTCGCTGTTCTGATACTCTGAACACCTCTGCACCCCAGCCCAGTCTACATAGCTGTCTGTTTGTCTGCCTCCATACAGTTTAGGAGGAGAACTGCTAATGAAAAGTGGCTGAGGAGGGTAAAAGAGGTGTAGCAGGGCGATGGGGCTGGTTTCAGATTGTGTCTGTCCTTCATTCATTCTCCCTTCAGGTAGCCATTAGCATCATTTCCCATTCCTCTGCTCCTCTCTCTCCTCCTTCCACCCCCCACAGTTCCTCTTGCCCCTCCTCCACCCCCAGCATCCAACCGATGGTTTGACCAACCGTCCTCAGGCCCCTCATGGAAACGCAGCCGCAGGGTTTTGCGAATGACCAAGCGCTCCACGATGAAGGAGGCGCAAAACCAGGGCACAGCGTACTCTGCCGTGATCAGTCCCATGAAGTTGTAGCGGAACTCAGAGTAGTCCCAGGGGCAGGCATTGAACTGGCGCAGCAACAGCCCTGTGCCGAACTCCCACAGGTACGTCCATAAAGTATAGATGATGCAGCGTAGCAGCACAGGACAGCGGCCACGCAGCTTCAGGTACATCCGCTCCACGATGAGAATGCAGGTGCCATAGATGAATAGCGCCCACACGCTGGTCACGCCGGGAAATTTCCAGTTGCAGTTCACCACAAACTCCCAGGCGGCTGTGAACATGACCTCGCAGAAGTAGCCATGAATGGCGTAGAGGTACCAGCGTGACAACGCCGTCAGAGGTACAGGAGCCTCAGGGGTTTCCAAAGTCACCATCCTTCCTCTTGCTTTCAAGCAGATCTTCCGTTTGTGCTGATGAGAACTCAGGTCTGATGGGAAATGGGAAAAAGAAAAGAAAGTAAGTTAAAGGCTGCACAGAACAATACATCAAACCAACCTTACGGTTCTAGTCCTTAAAAAAATCCATGAAACCAAACCCTGTTTTTGATAATTCACTCTGCAACAGACATTAAATAGGTTTACTTTTGCCTCTGTATGTACAACAGTTAGTTGTGGTAGTTTTTCTTTTTAGAGAGTCTGCCATTTATACACAAGGGAAACACAGGAAATAATGCAGCATGTTAACTCACTGATATTTAGCCGTCACAAATATCTAGACAGAAGATCCTACTGCTGCATTGACTGGCAAAACAATAAAGTGACTTTTATTATGAAGAGGTCACAGTATCTGCCATTTATATGTCAGGTGCAAACCATTTTCATCACAATATTTGCCATTTAAAATATTGCAGGGAGTACTGGATGTAAAAAGAAAAACACCGTAATAAGTTTTGAGGTGAAAAAGCTACAGGTGACACTGCCCGCCTTCAACATCCCAGCAAGTAACCGACTCATTTCACTGTGTCCTGCTGCTGTGTGGAAAAATGCTTATGCTGTGCACAGCATGAAATCATCACTGCTGCTCATGACATAATGGAAAGAAGCAGATTATTGACTGACTTCTTTGTTAAAACAACACAGGTTTGTTTGGCTGCACAGTAAACAGATATGATGAATACAATTGTACTTTCAGGCCAGTCTGTATGTTGATGAATACTATGGTCAGCCTCCCTTGTCCTAATGAATGAATGTACTGAATGTATTTAATTAGTGCTGGCGCCAGGACCAAATTACACCCAACAGTGACATGAGCTTTGCTTGACCAAAACACTTCCAATGGGCTAGATATACTCAAGGAAACAAGGTAAGAAAAAGAGGTGTGCTTGGCTCATTTAAGGCATCTTGTCTTCTGCTCTGAGCACCCAAATCCAGTCAGAACCAACCTCCAAAACAAGCATATCAAGAAATTCAGACACACCAAGGTCTTCTAATCTTCACGACTAAACAGTCTGGAACCTTGCACGTCAAAGAGGCTATAGAGGTCTCAGTGACCCCTTTGGGCTTCACAGCACAAGGCTTTAACCATCAACTGTTTGAACACACATTTCATACATTTTCTACCTCAAGATAGACCAGCAGCATGCTGCATGTCTGACAAAGTAGCTGCTCAACCAGTGTTTGCTTTAGTATCACCCACACTTTGGTGTTATCAGCAGTAACCACGGGAGTTGCCAGATCAATCAGAGCAGACATCTTAAGGATTATAACTTTAATTGCAAAAAGTGTTGAGCCAAAGTTCAATTAAGGACAAGGCAATGAAATCTCATTTGACGTCAGAAAGATGAAATTGGAGACAGCAGTGCTACAGAGCACCTCAATGGTCTTCCTTCACTCAATACTATTTACTGACTGACTGAGGGGGTTTCTTATGTAAGGTATAGCTTTATCATCTGACTGCCTACATCATGTGCTCTTTTTCCAAATCCCGCAGCTTGACGCACACAGGCTTTGGTATCAGGTGTCAGGAGGCCCACGCAGGGTTGGATCCTTCCTCTATTTATCACACCGCATGTCTAATAAAAAACACTGAAGGCAAACAGCATCATACTGAGGAGTTCAAAGACCACATAGCAGAGAAGGCCACTGAGTGTATATCTTCTACTATACAATGCCTCCAGAGGAAACCATGTCAAAACAGCAACCATTATACAATGGATCATAACCGCTCGGTAAAATACAAGCTCAGAGAGAGGTTAGGAGTACAAAAGCTTGTTTGAAGAACAAAAGCCGATTTTTTGGCTCTTTTTGTCTTCAAAGGCTGGCTGGGACCCAGAGTGGGCCCATGGGGATTAGCACATTTCTCCCAAACAAGGAACAAGGGTTTCATGTGAGGAACTGGGCCACAGCAATGGACCAACTGACCTCCCTAAACCCTTTATACCATCTTTTCACTGCCTTCCTGGGAAACTCTGCCTCTCTTCTCATTTATTCAAGCAGGCCTTCGTTACAGTATATTGAAAAAAGGTCTTCAGCATAATGCTTCGACCTGCTGAAGGATGAGGTGCCATAAAATGGCTTTAGCTCAAAGCTTAGCTGTCTATTGTGTATTAAAAGATGCTAAACTGAATTTCCCTGTAACTTCTATGTTAAGAAAGCTCAATCAGATAAAAATTTAAACACTTCAACATTACATATACCACGTGCTATGCTTATTTCAGAAGGAAACAGCTAGAAACCATCAAGCAGCACCTCTAAAGCACTTATCACTCACTAAAAACACTTATAGATATGTTAATTGTTTGGACAGATTTAACATACAAGAAACAATGTGCTCATTCAAAAGCTTTCAAGATGCTGACAGGTGGATTTGGTGATCTTTGGAGTGACTGAGACTAGCTGTTTCCCGCTGTTTCCAGCCCTTCTTCTAAGCTAGGCTAACTAGCTAGGCTAGTGGTTGTAGCGTTATATGCAATATAACCAACAGATATGAGGTATTCAAACTGTTGGACTATTTGTTTAAATATAAATAATCTTTAGTCTGTATCAAAGCACTGCTGTGACACATCCAAGCGCTCTCTCTGTTTGCTAGCAGGTGTTACCCGATCTCTCACCCGACAATCACATGGTTTCTGTCTCCTCATCCACTTTTTTTTTTTTTGCCTTTTTCACAATTCCAATTCCCCCTGCTCCTTTTTCCTTTGCTTGGACAGACACCATTTGTTCAGCACTCACATGCCCACTAAGCTGCTAATGATAAAAAATTTGGAATGCAATATTCAGCCATGTAACGCTCAACCTCCTGCCAAACGCCCTATAGATACACACAGAGGTAGAAGAAGAGATTTCAGAGGGATGCTGGCTTGTTACGGACTCATCTGCTGCTGAAAATAAATACTTCACCAATTCTTGTTTTGTATACTTATAATCGCAATGAACGTTCATCGCCTCATCATTGGTACACAATAAATGGCTATTGCAGAAAACATAAAACTAGGTCAACCTGAACTTTTAGTAGCTTCATATAGCAAGGAATCATTTCTCATATGTATATGGTGTGAGATTTCATCTTCTCCTACACACTTGCCTATGTTTTGTCTGTTTAAAAGCAATAATTCATCCATGTCTTCAGTGCCTCTTGTCTGTGTATCAGAGACATCTGGATTACCATAATGACTGCCTATGAGGTTTGGCAGCCTCTGTAGGTCTTTCCAGTGCATTTAACATTGTCAACACAACTGGCTAGATTACATGAGAAATCCCACTGATTGTTCACATTGTGAAAGGCATATTTGTTTATGTCAAGAAACAGGAAGAGAGCGTTTTGTGAGCAGGCAAACAGGTTTGTGATATTTGTACACAGGAAGACGATTAGAGTGAATCAATGGTCCCTCTTAGCACATTTATTGTTAAATAAAGCCAACACAGGGAAGTTCAGAGCATAGAGCAACATCCTCTTGGCAACAGAACTGAATGAGGTTTAACACAAGCAACACAAGCAGTATGAAGTGGTTAGCACAGCTGCTAACTAAGAGTCACTTCTATGTTGGCCCGCATGATGCTAACATGCCATATAAAGTGGGAGGGACAGAAAGTTCCTCACAGAAAGTGGAAAGAACAGAAACACATTTTGCAGTCTCGAAAACATGTAATCCATGTAATCAACGTAAGATCAGATCAACTGTCTTCTATCTCATTTTCGATAACATGGTGAAATCAAGTACCATCAGTGAATTCATCATTGTCATTATCAAAAATGATCACATTAGTGTTAAGGTTGGATTTCTATTGTGTAAGTGCCAGACATTATGATTTTCTACACAATTTGCATCACGTTTGTTTTCACCATGGCCGTATTTTTATCCCTGTCTTCACTATGAACATTTGTGTTTACAATGGACACTCCAGATAAATTGTTATCTGGCTCTCCTGCTTCTAATGATCTGTTTTTCAAGTATTAGTGCCTTTATTATGAAAATAAACTGTCAGTGGCTGTCAGGAAATTAAAGAAAAACAATCCAGGATGACATACAACAGAAGTTCCCTGCTGAACTCAAACTAGGGTTGCTGTGATTACATGGTCAGCATCTTAAAACCCAAAGCCACTGGGACGCCCTCACTTACCCTTTCTGTGTTTGTATTTAGGCATATTTATTGACTTGTTGCCTCTGCATGACACAGTTCACACACTGAGTGCTATTTGATTCTGCTGCTGTTGTTGTTGTTGCAGCTGTCGTAGGATATCGCCCACCAACCCACCACTCTACCAGCTCTCCCATCAGCCAAAGTATTGATTGGCAAGGATCCTGCCAGCTCACTCTCTCTGCTGTCGCACTCTATTGAACCCCGCTACAGGACGTCACAGTGTGAGGGTGATCAGAATGGCAAATGTGATAGAGGTGCCTGCTTTGTAAACCTCCTGATGACCACGGGGAGACACAACACAGGTAGGGGGTTGTCTGAACTGAAAGCCAGGGAAGTCTAACCACGGAGCGCCAGAGGTTTGCCTGAGGACACAGAGGGAAGACACCAACTGAGTGCACACTTTTAAATGAAACAGAACGGGGACAATAGGGAGAGGGAATGTGTGAGAACAAGCTTTGAACTCAGGTTCAAGTTGAAAACCAGGCTAACAGGTCAGTCAGTTAGACACTCCTCTGATAGCAGGTAAACAAAGATGGGCGTGAGGAAAACACACCAAAACAGAAGTCAGCCAAGGTTGAATAAAAAACACACACACACAAAGCAACAAAAACAAAGAGGTGCCTTTACTGTGCTGACAGCATGCTGACAGCTGTGAACTCTGACACTGTGATTAAATCAGAAACCAAACCCACGGCTGACCTCTCATCACAGCATAATCCCTGTTCATGTACTGGAGCTCTCTGGCTCCGGCTGTGGCACAGATCCTGGGCCTATGCAGACTTCTGGAAGGTCACTTTGGGAGGCTGCGGTGTAGCATATAGAAACCAGCAGTATCCAATGCAGTTAAGTGACCAAGGTGAGCTCATCGCCACTTCATTACCGGTAATGGAAACACGCCTTTGTAGTCACATCTGTTGTAGATTTAAGGTTAATATTTCTGTCCTTGTTTTTCTGACACACACAACCCTGGATACTGAAAATCTGACAGGACGGTGTCGATGCAGTTACAGTCTTAAGTACCAACTATTCAGCTGATCGACTCGCTGTTCATGAATGACTGTTCAATCATGAATGGCAAATATTTGCAGATTGCAGCCTCTAAAATATGAGAGTATTTCACATCACATGTTTTATCACTTAAAACCCAAATATTTTGAGGGATGTCACTATAACTAACCTAATCAATTTACTGAAATTAGTAATTCAGAAAAAAATAAATGTATCCATGCGGTGCTATTAACCCGAAAGCTGACTGCCGCACAGTGGGGACAGATGTATGGCTTCCTAAGTCAGCACTAATTCATCCTGATGAACTCCTTTGTGTGCATGATGAGCAACTGATTGAGTGATGACGAGGGGTGTGTGTCAAGTGGGGGGAGCTGGAGAAAGACGGACTGGATGAGGGTTGGCGGTGGGGAAGCAGGAGAACTTTCCAAACCAGCACCAAAAAAAATAAAAAATAAAAATCAATCAAACAGACAGGTCAATTACCCCTGAAACAGCAAACTGGCTCTGATCCTAAAGAGCTTCACACGTCTCCTTCTGCATCTAGAGCAAGACTTAGTTTTAAACATCCTTTAGGGGTGAGATATGCTTAAATTAACCAGTCTGTTTGAAGCGTTGTCCAACCGCGTCGAAGAACAAAGACATTTACTCTTCAGATGGTCGCCCTCTGAAGCTGAGTGAGCGGCAATAATCATTTAAATGCGTCTACCAATAGGTTTGTGGGAAGTTTATGGAAACCAAAAAAAACGTTATGAAAAACGATCCCACAAAACAGGCCAATCACTGTATGAAGTGCTTGTAGGATAGTCGGTCTAATTAACCAAATCAAAAAAATGTTTTCACACTGGAAACAAACTGAACTGTAAGGTCTTTGGGTCTGATTAAAGTTCGGCTGTTTGGTCTGGGAGCAGTCTCACACCTGTATTTTGGTCAGATCACACTTAAAGTCCAAACCAAACAAGGTAGGTGTGAAAGAGTCCTTAAATGATTGAAAGATTAGCGAAATGGTTGCAGATTTTTGCAAGCAACTAACTGTTCAACTTATACTTTTAAAGTTGAGCTTGGATTAACAGGTCAACTGGTCCAGCTAAGAGGTTCAGCTGCTCCTTGCAATGACGAACCTAAAAGGCTTTAACAGAAAATAACAGATATACAGATAAAGCAGACACCTTCCTCAAAGCACTAGGTCTGTATTTACTCAAACAAAAAACAATTTCAAAACCATGTTTCACTAATTTCATTTATGTGTTAGAGACACAGGATTTGATACTGAAAAGGTAGACAACTACAAATCCCAATTTCCCCAAATACATTGTCAGCCAGCAGCAGGGTTTCAAACAAGCACACCTCTCCATCCTCCCTCAGCATCCTCGTCCCTAAATCCAGAACTTCCCCGCGAGGCAGATAAAGTACCTGGGTATCACAAACAAGTCCAGCCTCTGATAGAGCTGGAGAGACGCCATCAGGGCTGAGACTAAAAGCCTGCACAGCCAACGGAGGCTCATATAACTTTATAGTAAGCATCCTTTCTATATCCGCAAGGTGAAAGCCTGAACAAAACAAGCAGAGTGGAGGGGGAGGAGAGCTTTATGTAAACAGAGTGGTAGTAGCTGCACTCTAAAGGGTTCATATCCACAAGGATCTATTGATTTGGAGGAAATAAAATGGGAAGTTCCCTGAGGTTCATAACTCTGTGTCCCTAACATTGTATAGAAGATGTTTTAGTTTTTATATTATATGATAACCTTTAAATAGATCATGTTACCGATCCAATTTAATGGGTTAGCATCAGTTTACCAACTTTGTTAAACAAATCCAGCATCAGGAAATCCAGCTGGAAAACAATAAGTCAGTATCATGCTGATATTGTGATTATGAATTAAAGTCTCCTTGATGTGGTACTGTAAATGCTATACCAGGTATTGAAAGCGCATTTAAACTATATCATTTTATGAAGTGCTCCAGGTTGATACAATGAGCAGGTTAACTACAGTCTTCTCAAAGCCTGTTGGCCTAACGTTTTAAGAAGGACACACTGAAATCTAAAATCTGCAAGGTTTGAGGCTGCAGGATGTCTCTTCTACCGCTGCTGACAAAGTAAAGACAGAGATGCTTAGAAAATATCATTAAAAAAACACATTCCCTTAAGCTCCATTAGTAACCCCAACTTTTAACTCAACTGTAAACTATACAAAATAAACATAGAAAACACTGCTGTCTTGGAAACCTATGTAATTTTTTTAATTTTAATTTTACAGTTACATCAAAATATCATGTTTGACAATATGTCATTCTTCCTCAGTGTTAATTAGCATCAGGTTATCTGCAAATTGTTTTGAAACAAAATTTTCAGTGTCATATTAACATATATAGATCTGCTGTGATATGCAAGTATGCATGATATACTGTAATATATGATTTTCTAATAGAGGAACTATAACTTTGTTTCATTATGTAACCTTGTGGTGTAAATGATGAATTAATCAATACTGAATAATACTCAAAACAACAAATGCATAACAAATGTAATCATTTAAAACAGTATAAAAATATGTAAAAACTGCATGAATTTGTTTGAATATGAATAAAAGTTAAAGAAAAACCTAAAACTGATGAAAGTAAAAAGTGTGTGGTATGACATGAAAATTCAGTAGCAGCCAATATCCTGACAATTGAAAACAGAGGAAAAACTGTATCTTTAATCGATGTGTATGCGTGTGGACCTGGGTATACTGGAAGAGAAGTGGCTTTGGGGGGAGAATGTGTCCTAAACTAGCTTATGGTGTCACTTTCTGCTGTTGCTGTTAAACAGAACATCTCTGGGTCAGTCTGACCTTCACAATAAGCAGACTGATGCTATAGTGGAGTCTGTTCACTCTTCAACACAGTGCTGAGTCTCCGTGATCGAGGGCACGCTGTGTTACAATCTTTCCTGACTTTTCAACTGTTCTGTTGGTTTTTACAAGTAAATGCTGCTCTGGGGGGAGGTCCTCTGCTGTACCTCTTCCTCTCTGTGAGAGATTGCCTCTCTGCCTGCCTGTCTGTCTCTTCACCCAATAAATATCCATAAAATTACCTTTACACAAACTGACCTTTACAAACCTTCTCTGAAAGTGTCTTCTCTTCCATCTTTCCCTCTCTCATCCCCCTCTGACTCCCCCTCACACTTATGACAACTCTTTAATGAAAGACCCTAAGACATGGGCGCTAAGCCCTCAGTCCTGAATAGCATGTGGGTCATGCCCCATAGATTAGAAATCTTGGAGCAGCTACAGAGAAAGCAGGAGATTTACTGACTTGGTCATCATGGTGCTGTGGAGAGTAATGTCACTAATGGAGGGATGCATGCGCATGTTAATCTGTTATCAGACAAAGAAGCTTTATAATCAATCATTGACAATGCATAATTGACGCTGGCTGCTGCTGCAAAGGTTTTAGGGACAAAGATCTTTGAAAAACCAAAGAGGTTTTCAGCTTAACTGTCACCTGCTTCGAACAAAGTGAAATATTTAGCATGCTAGTTGATGTTTTTGTGTTAACTCCAAGCCAAAGGGGTCTTAATGTGCACAGAGTTTGAATCAAACACAAAACTCACTTTCATACGATTTTATAATGGAAAAATATTTTGCTTTTATGGGGAGCCCAACTGATACTGGATTTTTTTTATATCAATGATAATATTTGAGTTTTAAAAAAATTCAAAAACATGTAATCGCATATTTTTCATTTTCATGAAGGAACACAAGTTTGGTTGATCGGTTGAAAGCTGATACTGGTCTGCCTCCTTTTTTCTTGCTGTTTATTTTATTGTCGGTTGAAACCTTACTTTGTATGCTTTATGTATTTCCTAATTTCTGCGCATACACATTTGCTTTGCTAGGTTTTATTCTCTATTCTGGAGCACTTTCTATCTATATTGTAAACAGTCAATAAAATATTGTCATTATGTTTTAAATTATTTTTTAATACACTCACACAAACAGGAGAAATTTGGTTAGGTTGGGTAACTTCTTCTAGACACAATGACTTTTTGCATACCTTTATGCCGTTATAGGGCAGACTAGAGGTCACCAGTATGTCAAACAAATCTTTAAACAGTGAATCTTTAAACTGTCACCAGTAGAGCCAGTAGGCTGAGCTGTGGCACAAAACAAGACTAGAGAAACATACTGTCTCATACTGAGACAACTGTCTTAGTTAATAGACCACTGATCTATTAACCTAGTAAATGGAGCAGGCTGGTTGTGTACTGAACTGAATATGACCAGAAACACTTAACATACAACTGAAGCAAAGACAGTCACAATCACTACTGTAAATACTAAAGAGCACTTACAGAGTGATGCAACCACTCAGCGTGATGAGAACGTGAACAAATGGACCAAATTACTGGTGTCAGTGAAGTTATTTGTGATCTCCACCTCTACCCTCACCCACAAATGGGAATATGGTTACTGACTCTTTGCCACATTGCCCATTTATGTGCCTTTAACCTTCAAATTGGCATTCCCATCATGCCCTTTATGGTGACTTAACATTAGAGGTAGGAACTGAGAGAGGGCATTGTAACAGACCAAGTGTCCACACAGCTGAGGTGGACTGAATGTTTGCTTTTTTTAAACCAGTGCTCCTGTCTTGGGGTCATTTTGGGATTCCTTGCTGTGAAGTGTGGCGTGGGTTATAAATAGGTCCAAAATGTCAATACTTTCAGTGGGCTGAGGGGGAATATAGGCTACCGAGGCAGCAGCAGCAGGGATTATCTCACCCCAAATGAAAGTGAACTGCAGGCCTTATATGGAATAAATCGATGAGGGATTTTGCAAATCCAAACCAACAGCCACAAAAACGCACAAGCATTTTGCAATAATTTTGCTAAACGCATCCATAAATGTGAATATGCTGATGAAATGACAGAGATGATTCGGCCCTGTGGATAAATTGCACGAGGTTATAATTACGCTAGATGACCAAAGTCATCTTATTTTGTCCCTGGAAACTACGGGCCAGTGCGCAGGCCCGGCTGCTGGGACTCCGCTGCAGCATCACGCGTCCTTCTCACTGAGCAGCAGTGCGGTTATCTACAAATAATACAAACAGAGCCCCTAAAATCCGACCGAGGGGGCTCGGAGACACTTTTATCCTTTTACAAAGCATGACTTGAAATTTACAAGACACATTTAGGCACACCCGCTACTGCTAGAGTCTCCTCCTGAGCTCACATCGCCAGTCCTATCTATATTTGAACAGGTGCAACAGCCCAACTGAGCATAAATAACATGCCGAATGAAGAGGAATGCATCTGTGCGTTTAACATAATGTGCAGCTACTTTTCGTTAATTACAGTGCACTGAATTTGGGACACAGTTTTAAAAAAACAAAACAAAAAAACCTGCGTGCGGAGCTGCCAACTTGCAAGCAAACACTCAGCGCTATACGATAGGGATATACGAACGCATTTCCAATCTGAGCCTTGATAAAGTGCGAAAACCATCTAGTTTCATATCTAAAAAGCGTCTTGTTATGAGCACCCACGCGTCTTAAACCCTAACATGTTGGCTACATGTCGCTAAACACTCGACTCCAGCAGACGGACATGAATCATCCTCAGTGCAGTGTTTTTTTACCTTCAGATTGAGCTCTGCGGTGTCTCCCTCAGCACACAGGCCGGCAGATCAAACACAACACCCGGATGAGGTTGTCCAGGATGTCACGGTGGCCGTCTGCTGCTCGTCTGTTGTCCCCGGCTTCTCCTCCACAGTGTTTCTGCTCTCCGATTGGAAATTGACACATTTTACTTCACTGCGGCGGCGGCGGCGGCGGCACATGCTCAGACAGACTCACGCACCTCTTGCATCTTCGGTTAACCATTTCTGCACCGCAGCTCTGTGAGCAGACCTCAGATCAGTCTTTGCTTGACTTAAGTGAACTCATTCACTGTGTCTCTCCGCAGGATTGTAAACAGCCTTACAGATAAAGTGGACAGTACATGACTCACAGTAACACTTAACCGTACAATGTAGGGTGTAAGCAGATGTTTACATGTTAATAGTTGTGAGAATACACATGCGAAGCTAATGTTACCCTGAGCTGGTTTAGCTTAGCATAAAAACTAGTTACAGGAGCTAGCCAAAATTAACAAAATACACCCACCAAACGACTCTAAAGCTTACAAATAAACATGTTATATATCGTCTGCTGAAGAACTACAAAAATAGTCATAGTAACAGTAAACGTGGTGATTTGTTAGTGGGCCGTAAACTGTTTTCCCTGTCTCCAGCTAAGCTAAAAGCCTGCTAGCTATAGCTGCATTACGTCTTGAGTTTTATAGATTTAAGTTTTTAAGATATAAATATGTACGCTCACAGAAAATAGAATGTCAAATCCAATCCCTACAAAGTCACGCTAAAAACGAATAGTTAAAGAAAGATATCCAAATTCAGCAAAAACAAATGCTAGCTGGTGATAGCCATGGCTAGCATAACCTGGTTAAAACTAAATTGGCTACTTCCTTTCCAGCTGTTTCATATCATTGAAATGTATAGCCACGATAATGACTAAACATCTCGGTGAATTAGTTTCGGCTTACATCAAATAAGGTGGTAGCAAAATTCAGTCATTTGAATTTCGTTTCAAAATGTAGTGTGGTTAAGGTATGTGTCAGTTATTTTCACACGTGATGTTTAATATGCAGGGTTTTTTCTGGTAATTTGAAACAATTTGTTTCTCTTCCGGCTATCATTTGTTTGAAACAAATGATAGCCGGAAGAGCAAGTGATAGCTGGAAGAGCACTGAGGTCAGGCTGACTTTACACTTTAGTTTTTCTCAATGTCAGCTTTACTGTAGGTGCCTTTAAGTGTTTTATAAACCATTTAACTATATAAACCAAACCATATAAATCATTTACAGATTGTGCCTACAAATGCTTAAGATTACTGTAATCATCTGTCCACTTGTTTCTGCTATACATTATTCAAATCCAGAACAAAAGTGGCAGAAAAATTGAAATATAAAAACTAAACAAACACATGCATTAGTTACAATAACCTTCCTTTCCTTCTTGTTCTTTCCTCTTGTTTAGATAATTGCCCTCAGGCTTCCACAAACTAGGGAATGTCCATGTTGGCTTCCCACACTCTCAGACCTTTGTAGTAATCCAGTTTATTGTCACTGTGCTTCCAGGGGGATGAATATTTTAGGAGTGTGAAGAGACATAAACCCTCACAGATATCCAGTAACACAAGAAGAGGTGACACCTGCACCAATAATAATGTTTCTCTGTATGTTTGTTCTAGAGAGAGTCGGGAGTGCCGTTTGTTAGGCGTGTAGCAGCCTGAAACTCATACATCATCACTGTCATAAATGTCAATGACGTCAGTGTAATTCACTGTCAGGCTACTCCTGGTGGTCAGGTGGTTTAGTCACATGGTGTGGCAGCTATAATCAGTAACAAACAGGTGCCAGGTAGAGGACGTGTCATCAGTTATTAGAGGAAGTTGGTGGGAAAAAAAAATCCCTTTCTGTCAAGTCATCATTTATTAAGTCATGTGAAAGAGTCCTTTTTACATTTTGTATTGTGCCAAACCAGGAAAGTCCTTTTTCAGTTCATAATACACCCTTAAATGGATTTTAAATAATAAAAATTTTAAACAAACCTAAAAACAATATAATGCTCAGTTTTGGGGTTTTTTGGTGCTACAGCCTTTGTTGGTCTGATATGACCAGTACCTCATTGTGGCTGATGTTAGCTACATATTTCCATTTAGGTTCACAGACTTACCGACTTCTTTCCATACAAGCTATTATCCTCCCACTTGTGGCGACAGTTACCAAGTAACAGTCCTGCTTTTACTGTCTGTTTAGGATTCAGTGTCTTTCAGTAGGTTTTGTCAAGATTGCATTTGTACAACAAACATTTACAGCTGCAGAATCTTTCCAACCAGTCAGTAACTTACAGCCATTTGTTTCCTTACCTGTGCAACACTTTCCACTTTTATTAGGACATCTTTGAAATCTTCAAGGCAATACTCAAAAATTGCATGTTGTCTGTTCTGTCAGTCAGTTGTTCTCTGTTGTTTTTGTTGTTCTTTGTAAAGAGCATTGAAACACCTTTGTGTGATATTGCACTTTAACCCTTCCACCTACTGTTTTACTGAGGCTTGTACACAATTAGTCCTGGTCTTTCTGAACAAAATCAACCATCAGTTTGCAGTTTCAGTCATGTTTCGCTGTGTTATTGTTCTGTAATAGTATTTGATAGCTTCAAAGAGCCATAAAATGCATTTATGACATTGCTTTCTGTGGGAAAATCACAAAAATGTTAATATACTCTGTTAAACGCAACTGTAACTTTAAGTTAATTTTCATTGTAAAGTAATCCTTGTTATTTTGGAAAAAAAAGAAAATGTGTGATGTATTTAAAGCTGATAAGAGAGCTGGAGAGGTATATAACTCATAGGAGCGTAATATTCTTGACCAAGTATTGAAAGGTATTGAGCTTTTCTGTGATCAGTGGATTTAACCCAAGGTTAAGAGAAAATGTTCACAATCAGCTGTTCTGGTGCTGTCATTGTCATTTCAAACTCAAGAAAACCACAATACTTGAGTTAACAGTGTAGAGCTGTGCTGGTTTCTGTGCAGCATAAGGTCAGATTCTTCACTGTTAGGCAAAAAGAAATAAGCACATTGGATGAAAAGATTATACCCGATGATCTATGATAATGTAACACAGGTTGTGACTGAAATATCGACTCCTTAATTCTTTTTAAAAAGGTCTTCAACAAGGTCTGTGTGGAGCTCTGTGATAGCATTATAGAGAAGAGCATTATAATAATGTTATCTGCACACTCGCTAACCAGATATGATATCAACTGGACATTAACGCTAAATAGTAAAATACTTCATCCTCCACAGAATCTCATAAAGACAGGAGGAGCGCTCACTCAAAACCATCATATTGGAAATCAGCATCGATCTCGTCCTACAGATGAGCCGGCTAAAAACAACAGCCTGATCTGTGATGAGTAGGAGTTGTACCAGCAGATAAGTATGGTACATATAAACAGATACAAATATTGAGTTTCTCCAGTTGAAGACAGAGAAGGGAAGTGAGACGACACTGGTGTAGCTTTACAACGTGGCTCTAATTGTTGCCAAAGTCTGGACTGTAATCTTCAGGGAAATATTTATGCAGATTGCAGTTCACAGATTCTCTGCCTACAATCCGAGTGAGCCTGAGAGGAAAACTGAGAGAAGCCAGTCAATGACATACAGTACGTATACTGTAAGTGTAAACAGAGTATGTGTACATAGAGTACACAGAGCTGGTAAGGGCTTCTACAAAGTACTTCACAAAATGTGTCAGTATTCAGATATTTTACTTTGTCACTCTTAAGTAAAAGTACTTAATATACTAATCTAATACACTATTATAAGTAGATGTACTGCATTATAAAGTTTACTTAAGAAAAAGTATAATCATAATTTGATAAACTGTTACATATGTTATTTATCATATATTATTATGATGCATTAATGTGAAAGCATTTTACTGTTTAAGATGGTTAAGACAATTTTAGGATGTAAACTAATTATTTAATGGATTAATCATCTGATTACTGATTTTCACCAATCACTGATTTATATAAAAAAAAAAAAAACTAAGAAATGCCATCTCAGTTACCCAGAGGCATGAAGATGACACCTTCACAATAGTTTTTGTGTACCACAAAGTACCAATTCAACAAATCTCAAAATGAGTAAAAATAAAGAAAAAACTGAAGTTACAGAAAGCAAAAGCAGCGAATCACGTGTGAAGCTTGAACCACAACATGTTCCGCATTCTCGCTTAAAAACCCTCCTAAAGCGTCACCACAAAAGTTGCCAGTTCTCACCTTTTTTACTCACCGTTTTAGATCTCATTCCATGGTCAAGTATTCATGTTTTATTTCTGTTTTATCAATTTTCCATGCAAAGTACTTTGTTTTAAACAGTGTTTTAAAAAGTATTTTATAATAATCTTTCATTTATGATTTTTGCCTTTTAATCACAGTTTGTGGACTTCTAAGGAAAAGACCCGAATGAGTGTATTATTATTATTATTATTATTATTATGAGGACAAAATATATATTTAAAGCTACAAAAAGACAAGAATTTAACAGTTTTATAATGTTTTTAAGTACCAGTGGATTCCTGAAAAGGACTCAAAAATGAAAAGAAATTAATTTTTGAACGTGGGTGAGATCCTCTGAGTCAGAATGAAGGCTGGAGTTAAAAATAACTTAACAAAACTGACAAAAATCTATTAAAGTGATGTCAGTATTTTCAGTTTTTGTATGTGTAATGGACCTCATAACTCTGGATGTGTATCAGCTACATTCATTTATTTTCTCCACTATCCTGGTTGTGTTTAAGTGTTGATATTGTTACTTTGTCACTTTTGTGAGTGTTTGTCCTTTTGACCTTGTTTAATACTATTTTTTTAAAAAGGGAGTGTATCATTAAAGAGAAGTGTGTCTGTTATCATTAAAGCTGTCTCCACAGACAACAGAGAAATGATTAGCTTAATATCTAAATGTATAAACATGGAAAAGTAAGCAGACGTGTTGGATTCAAGTATATTTTCTTGTGTCAGCTGATATAAACAGTATGAGCTGGGTAAAGTGAGGAGCTGTATGCAGCGTAGAGAAACTACTAATGAACATCAAATAAACACCTGGACAAAACGACATGTAAGCAGAACACATTCCTGCTTTTCAGCTTGTGGTTGTGTTTGTGCATTTAATTTTTTTATAATTCTGATCATTTTTAGGCAAAAAACATATTTAAGCAACTTGGAATGAAAACGCATCTGTTTCTGAATGTACCCTGTTTGCAGACCTGTGAGCTCAGGAAAAAAAAACAAACATTCACCTCTGTGCACAGACACCAAAAGAAGAAGGGAAAATCAATTGTCTTTTTTTAATTACATTATCTAAGCATAGATGCATTACTTGTGAAAAAGGTAGAAAAAACAGCAAGTCTTTCTCAATAAGTTAAACCTCTCAGGCCGCAGAGCAGGGCCGGCTCACAAAACTGAAGATTTCCCATAAAGCATTCAACAAATTCATTGAAACAAAAGACAAGGAGTTAACTCGTGTCGCTGAAATAAAAGTGCGTCTCGCGAATTTAACTTGTTAAAAAAACAAAACAAACAAAAACAAACATAGAAGATGCAAGTGGCTTATGTTACAGTCCTTCCACCCTTTTCCACAGGGTTCTGCAAGCGTTTTTCATGAAACTTCACAAGTTCCATCGTTTGATCGACAAACAATAAGCTGAGTTATAGTTGGTAAAAAAAAAAAAGAAATTATAATAACAATAACAATAATTACAATGACAGTTATAACGAGAAATGTTAAGTAATAAACACAGTCCTGTACAGTCAGGCTCATCTTCTGTTTGACTACAGCCAAACTGATCGATTATCGGTTGGTCTTCAGCAGCGTGACAGACCCGTACTGACTGAAGAAAGGTGGCCAATGCTGTCGTCTCCTCTCAGCTTCAACTTCCCTCAGCTGCCCTCGGCTATGGTTTATTGGAAAATGCCTTTCCATTTCATGTCCCCTCTGCTGAGAAATAAAGAAAAGTCATAATCAGTCCCTCTTGTTGTCAGAGAACAGATACATGTTTAAGGCTTACTCCTCAGGCAATGTAATCACTGTAAGCAAAGTTAACAAAGCACTCATAACATTGTCTAATCCTTCTCTTACAAATGGATCAAAATACTTGAGAAAGTGTGGTTATCAATTGTTTTATTATTATTATTATTATTATTATATATTGTGAGAAATATCCATCAAACATTTCTTAAATACTGGTATTGGTTTTAAAATGTTAGATCATTATTTCTCATCACAACAGTTTTGTTGTTTTGTTGGAATACAAATAAACTAACTGCAAAACTTTTCAACATCAACACCAAAAACTATTTTTTTCCAAAGCAAGTGGGTTGTTTCAAGTTTGACCTATACTCACTTTATTAACTCCGACCTTCATTAGGAAAATAAAATTGAATTCTAGTGCGCAAAATCGAGTCAGAGTTCAGACTTACTGGAGCATGAAAACTTTATAGTGAATGTTCCTGCTGGGTGTTAAAAAGACAGACCATTAGAGCAAAAACACGATGGACTGCGGCACAGTTATATTGGCCCCCAGCAGCTCGAGCCAGACAGACAGCAGTCTGGTTCAGGTCTGGTTTGACTTTTTAAAAAGTTGCTGCCTCGTGGCTAATCACAGTAAAACTGCCAATAAAGGCTGGGCTGGTTTCACAGTGTCCTCTGAAAACAACACTAATCATAACAGTAATAGGAATCGTTGCTGTTGTGACCACCAAAATACTTCAACATGGTCAAATTATTGTGAGTTTAATAACCAGTCAAAGGCTTTTTGTAACAGTAGTTACGTGACTTTAGCATCAATTTAACAGCTAAACCTAACCTAAATCTACTGGCTACTTGTGAACTCTTCTTTGATCTGTGTAAATGTCTGTATTTGTTACTGGCACAAGTGCTGAGACATTACCTGATCAGTAAATGAAAAAAAGCAAAGGATGTGTTTAGTATGCATCCTAATCCATCTTTTATTAGCACTTCCCCAAGAGCAAAACTCTTCACAACTGCTGCACACTTCAACGTCGGATGCATCTGACTTTAGTATGTGGTGTGTTTTGATCTTTCTTCCCAGTGAAACAGGTGTAAAGTAGCTACCACACAGTAGTATTTCAGACTGTCTCACCTCACTGGAGTTTATAGTAGAGGTCGTTCCCACAAAGCACTCAGTCCAGCTCATGTACCTCGTCCTGCAGGGAGACCGAGGGCCGCCCCGCTTCGCTCACCCGTTTGGCCATGATGTCCCACTGTGGAGTCAGGGCTTTGGATTTAGTGCCTGCAGAGGAGAGAGGGCATAAGAGATGCTGATATCACACACACACACTCAGGCCACTTGTATTGCACTACAGGAACCCAGGATAAAATCTGCCCCCTGGTGGCTTCATAAAGTACTAATTTATTCAGTGCACCTACAAAATAAGAAGTTACACGCCAAGATTCATTATTAATCACTTGTCTTGCTCCAAACCCGTCACATTTGGACATAAAACATCAATAAAATCTTTTCAGAATCTTCCTTCAGCACAACAGGTGTCAGATTCCCATATTTAACTTCTTCCATCAGAGCTCATCATTGTTTACAGCACTGGAGGTAATAAACTTTCATTAATCAGGTCATTCTTCTTGTATTGAGCAATATCTAATCAATCATCAGCAACGAATAAACAGAAATGCAGGTTAGTTTTGAATCTTTCACCCAGTTCTCACAAACCCTACGAGCAGTTGAAACAGTCTTGATTTGCACACAAAAAAGCAGTGGCCTGTTTTTGCCAAATACAAGTTAAAATAACAAACGGCAAATTGTCTTTATAAATATTCAGACAAAGTCATACTTTTAATATTTCAGCATTCAGCCACAGAGCTTGTTTGACAACCACCGCCACTGCACATGAGGCAGAAAGTCTTTTTAACAAAGGTGCAACCAGGTCTGCAGTTAAACTGTACTTTGCTACATGTATGAGGTCTGACGTGCTGACGTTGATCCAAAACAAAAGGAGCAGGTGGATCCACAATACTCACAGAGTTACAGCTCAAAAGCTCCACAGCAACACTAAAGTCCAGTCCACAGGAAAACTATTCAATTTAAAGGCAAAGTGGATCATTTAAAGAGAAGAATCCTTTTTACATTCATGTTGATATAACTCATAAGATATAAAGTGCTAATGAGTGAACTTTAGGGTTACTAGATTTACTTAGATCCCACTGTCTGTTGATGATTGAGCTTATGGGCACAGCAGATAACATTTTGGGGGTTCTGGTGTAGCTGGAAGACATCTGAGCCAATACTTCCTCTTACATGTCGTGGTTATCGCCACTTAACTGTGATAAGTCAAAGTCTTGGTTATGTTGCCAATGTTTCTGTATTTATATGCAGAAACTCTTTATAGAAGTTACTAGTAGGTGGATTTCTGACCTTTGGAGAGAGCTAGGCTAGCCGTTTCCAGTCTCAGTGCAGAGCTAAGCTAATCGCCTCCAGGTTCTAGCACCATAAATAAAGCACAGACATGGCGAGAGGGCTAAACCATCTCTTATTAGGAAAGCAAATAAGTGGATTTCCCCAAATACAGAACTGTTCCTTTCAGCTCAGGCTCGCGTGCAGAAGAATTTAAAAAAAAGATCCCTTTAATAAGAACCTAGACTGTAATTGTTATAGAGTGCTGAACACATACAGTTGGTGCTGAGGTTACTCTCCTGATTCAGTGGATAAAACAAAATAAATAATGCAACAAATGTTAATAACAAATTCAAAATATAATTAAAAAATAAAGATATGAATGATCATGTGATAAACTAGTGGTCAGATAATAAAATAAAGTAAAAAATAAAAACTAATCCCTGACAGTTGGAGCCTGGCTGCTTTCCAATCTAAATCTCCTCCTGGTGTGTTATCCCAGCCTGGGCCTGAGGTGGGCTCACAGACCAGTGGAGATGCTCTCCCTCAGGATACACTTACCAAGCCCTCCTCCTCCTCCTCCTCCTCTTCTCCCTCTCCTGTTACCATGACAACATAGACTGTAGCCTCCAGCTAAAGCGGCAAGGCCGATGTGAACCTCTTGCAGTCTCTCCCTCTTTCCTCTCCGTCTTTCTCTGGCATACTCTCACTCTCTTGATCTCTCAGTCTGTCTCTTCCCCTCTCTCATTTCACAGGGGAGAAAGGAAAGTGGGACATAACCCAAAAAAATAAGAGCCCCACACAAACTCTTAACCCTTCGGCAGTGGATCTTAACTCAGTATTGTAGCCATCAAGTGAGCCACGGACCTCAGACGTGCCTTTACATTTTCCTCAAGTATTAATATAACCTTTGTGTAGACATATGTTATTGTTTACAGAGTTAATATAATTTAAATTAGGCCGTAATGACTGAAAAATCCCATGAAGAAAACAAAGATTATTTTAAAAGCTAATGATGAAAACATTATTCTACCCCAATAATTTCATACAGATGAACGACTGGCTTTAAAGTCAAAGTAGTACATCAACAAATGTAACAAAGGCAGCTCGGGCCTGATTCAAGTAATTTCCTTTTTGAAGTACCATATCCATCTATTAAAAGTTTCATCTTAAAACTAAGAATTCATTTGTAATTGAGATTAGGAGATCATGATAATTAGACTTCAGGAAAAACTGGAGAATAGTTGTTATTTCAATGGATTTTTTTTTACATCTTCAGTCATTCTAATCTCCAGCAACTTTCAACTTTTAATCAAATTGTTTTAAAGTATGCAAATATTCTACAATAACTAATTGTAGAAACTAAAATCTGAATATATAATAATGATACAAGATATTAACACTCAAAATGTTTACAGTCTACAATCATGCAAGTACACACACACATGCAAGCACATATAGTTTTTTGAGCTCTCACTCACCATCCAGTCCATTGTGCTGCTCATAGGTGCGCTTGCCCAGAATGGTGGGTGAGCCATTGTTGAGGATGGGAGAGGATTTTATGGGTGTCAGGCTGCCTGTAGAGATGGACCCTCCGCGAATCGGGGGGTCGGGTTTGGCTGGACGGGGATGTGCTTCTGTGGGTGACAGAGAGGTGAGAAATAGGAGATGAAGAAACATGAACAGAGGCGGCAGGAGAGAAGGAATGTAAGTGACAGAGAGAGGAAACAAAAGGAGAGAAAGTAGGTTATTTCAGACGAACAGTGGGATAACGAGGACGACTGACGAGACAAGAAAAAGAATTAAGTAATCATAAGTGACAGAATATTCAAATAAACAGCAGGATTTTGAGTGAAATACATCCTGTTAAATGCTAAAGGCTAGCACTGTTAAAATAACAAAGCTGACAAGCTGTTTAGCAGGTGAGCATGTTCACCATCTTACTTCAGAGTATTAGCATTCTATGTTTTTGTAATTAGCACTAAACACAAAGCACGACTGAGGCTGACAGGAATGTGATTAGATTTCAAAGTGTCTGGTCATGAACCAAAGTACTGGACGATTTAACATTAGAGCAGAATCAAAAAATGATTATAATTCATTCAGAACATTGTAAATTTCAAAGTTATCCACTGAATATTATATTATATATTATTATATTTATATTACACTTAAAACCACAAATGTCCACCTCATGTTGATGCTAAAGGAAAGGTCCTGAGATCACCAAGGTTCGTCCTCTGGCGAACATGAATGCTCTGTACAAACTTCACTGGCAAATCACAGTTGCTGAGATATTTCAGTGTGGACCAAAGTGGTGGAGAGACCATCTGACAGTGTCACCCAAAGAGCTGCTTTCAGTCACTGGTGTGGCTAAAAAGCAGATCTCCATCCTGTTACGACACCACACCTGGTGAAAACTGACTGCAAATACTGTTGATCTTCTCACCTAAATACCGAACCACAGACTCCAGGGGTTTACGTTCCACAGGTTTCAGTGGCAAAGGCTTTTTTGGGCCATCTGGCAACCGCAGGGCACCTGCAGAGATCCATTTATGAATACAGCCAATAAGAACTTTAAGTACAAAGAAAAACTGGTCTCCCTAACACTGAACACTAAGGACATGATCAACGTCAAGTCACAAGAATCAGTGGGATCTTGTCCTTACATTCTGCCTTGATGGCTGCCGTATTGACAGGGAGGTAGGGGTGCCGGGCCAGGTATCGTGGCCTGATGATGTCTTGGCAGAGGCGACGTGCCATCCGCGTTAGGCCGGTAGTCTGCAGGTAGAAAGCCTGTCGCGTTTTCACTGCGAACTTGGGGCTGCCACTGTGCCGCAGGGGCAGGCCGTGGGGGCTCTGTAAGTACGAACAGATCGACAACAGTTAGATACGGCAATTGTGTGTGTGTGTGTGTGTGTGTGTGTGTGTGTTAGTGGCTTACACTTAATATAATAAACAGTGACAGACTGGGGACAGGTCAAATTATCACCTGATGACGAAGAATACATTTGGAGCAAATCGTTATCGGGAAATGGATTTAATTACTTGGATTGACTGAAGCTGTTTGGCAAAATAGAGCTGACTGGCATCTTCCCAAAATGTTCCATCTATTTAACACACTAACACAACTAAAGCAGACGACCAACGTCACTTAGTGGCTAATAATTTACTTCGAGTTCAGTGCTGAACAATATAAACCCTTCATCAGGTTGGCAAATATTCAGAGAGTGTGTGGTACTTAGTCTGGTTTATTGACATAGCCCACACAAATGGCTTCACAGTATTTACACATTCTCTGTATACTTGTGAGGGCTTTGGCAGCATTGCGACTGTATCCACTGAAACAAATTCAGATGTGAAGCATAAAAAATGATACTTTTGAAAAAGTTACAGACAAGTTATGGAGTAAATTCAACAGCATCCTTCATTAAACACTGAATGTTTGGACCAAAAGACAGAAAGTTTGTCTGAGAAACAGATTTTTCCATGTTTCAATCAAGACTAGCATTTGAATATAGAGCATAATTAGCAGGAAATGCAAGTGCACGAGCCGTTTTTGATGTGTACAGAACCAAAACAAATAATTGATTAACCAACAAAACAAAAATCCTTAATTATGTTCCTAATTCATTCATCCTCTTCTTTATTTTTTAAACAAAAAATACCAAAACATTTCTAGTTCAAGCATTATTTGATGCTTTTCTTTGCCCTATATGAAAATGAACTGAATATCTTTGGGTTTTAAAATGTAAAAGGTTTTAAAACGTCTCCTTGAGCTCTGGACTACTTTGTTTTTACAATTTAAGAAGACTTTATTGATTAATTAAGTAAGTAATCAGCACTGAGAAACATTTAAACTTAACTGGTGGTTCAACTTGCACAAGGATTACAAGAAACAGATTTTCTCTGGAGAATGAACTTTTCCTTTAAGGGCACGTTAGGGCTTTAGACAAACAGTGAGGCTGTTGTTAGAGGTTTGGAGAATAAATAAACTAAATGTCTGAAGCGTCTGTGTGTGTGTGTGTGTGTGTGTGTGTGTGTGTGTGTGTGTGTTTGTGTGTTAGTCTGTACCAGGTTGTTGCGGTTGGGTCCAGGCCTCTCTCCGTCCAGTCTTGTGGGCATCTTCAGCCCTCCGTACTTCTTCCAGTAGGTCCAGCATGAAGCACACAGGCGACACTGCATGTTGGGAGGTCCCCATGAGTACCACTGGTAGGAGCTGCTGGCTACACACACACACACACGCAAACACAGGCAAGTATAAATACACAAAGGAAACAAATGCAGTGTTCACATACACATATACCTAAATGTGCACAAGACTTGTTCAGAATCCACACGTAACGAACACGTGCTCGTGTGTTTCCAAGCGAGAGCACAACCTTTAATCATCCATCAGTGAATTAACTACAACCACTAAAATAACTCAAACAATACTCTGCTGCAGGGCACGTCATGATATTCTCTCTCCTCTCCATTTTAATAAACGGGGAAAAAAAACTAGACAATGTGTGCCACATTCAGAGAGCACGGCGTCGAGCTGTGCTCTTTAAATGATCCTTTAACATCTAAGTTAAAGATCTGCTTTTAGTTTGGGCTCTAATGCAACGGTTTAAGATGATTTACTGAGGCAAACAAGTTGGGTCACCAGTTCAGCATTTAGCTGTTGGAATAGTTTTGCTGGCTGATGAGTTAGATCTCAGAAGAAGATAGAAACAGAAACAGACAAACAGATAAACTAATCATGACTGACACTAAATCAGTGACACCAAATGCACATCATATCCAAGATGTTTTCAGCTGTTTACAACCAAAACATCTTATAACCCTTTCTAGATCTTCATCACATTAATAACAGAAACTTAAATCCACATTAAGCTGGTCAAAAAGAACCCACACACATCTCTGTCATCTTTGTTTTGGTCCTGTGTTCTCACTAAATCAGCAGCTTTTCTCAGCAACATCTCCCACGTTAGTTTCACCTTCCGCATAACCAATCAGAATCATACATACACTTGTGCGTAGGAAAGCACAAAAAGTACATTTCTCTGTGAATTAAATCTTGGAGAAGCATTTAAATGTAAAGCTTTTATAGATAAAAGCTGTTCTAATAAACAACAGCGCCTTTTAAATATGACTGCACCTGTGCTAAAGATGCTAAAGAAAATGCTAAAGAAATTACATCCTCAAGTTCATCAACACATCCTCAACTTAGCAAGGTCTGCTGGAATCTGAATGAATCAGGCTGAAACTCATTGACTTCGATAAATAAAGAAGCAGAGCAGCTGTGGCAGTTACAGGACGGCAGCGTGTGAATGACTTACTGTAGCAGCTTTCACAGGCTCTGCCGAGGCCGGGGGTCTGCCCTGAGCCTGGAGCTCCTGGGACGGCTGTACCTGTGGCTCCATTCACCAGAGCTGGTTTTACATTGTTACTCAGCTGGTTGGGGTTTGGTTTGTTACTGGAGAGGGCAAAGGAACAGGGAGGGGTGTTAGCCCAGCAAAGATAATACAGGCCAAAGAGAATAGATAACAATCATCAGCTGCACTGAGAGCTGTCATGAATACTGATGAAGTGAAAGAAGGTTTGTGCTCTACCGACAGTTGTCTGGCTTTAAAACTACAGTTGTTGAGAAAACTCTGTCTTGATATTGTGATGTACTCAGATGAAAGAGAGCTGCACAAACGATCTCTGATGAATATATTGACCAAATATTTCATTAAAAAAAGCTCGCAGCAAGGTACTCACTAGTTAGGGATGTAGACCTGCTTCAACTTGCTTTCTGCCTCAGCTGCTTTTAATCGTTTCTGGAGCAGAGACAGAGGTTGAGGAGGAAGCAGAGAAACAATGGGGACATTAGAGATTAGGCCCAAAAACATCTTTGAAAAAAAAAGTGAAGGCAAATGTGTGCATTCAGATCATCCTATAGGTTTCACTGAAATCAAGAATATTTCTGTGCAGAACTGACATTCGACTCATTTAAACAAGAAAAATAGATTTATTCATATTTTTATCATAACCTTCATTTTGGAGATACCCTGCCAGTGTATGCCAAAACACATAGTCAAAGTGACAATGACCAAATTGGGAAACAAAGGAAATGAAAAGGAGACAAAAGCCTAAGAAGGGGGATCATTTTGGCCCTGACATAAACAACTGGAAAGAAAATAACAAAAAAGGCTTTAATCAAGTGTAAAACAATTGATTCTGTTTTCTACTTGTGATTTAAATCAGATGCAAACAAAAGTGTCCAGCAGTTATCTGGCTATAAAGAAAGTTACCATAAAAAAATATTGCTAGCTATAAAAGATAATAGGATAGTAAGTTTTTCTTAAGTCCCTGATGTGTAATGAATGTGTTTACCTGCTGTACATATCTGTCTGTGGTCTTCCACATGTAGTAATACTCAATAATACTCGTCAGGGACTTCCAGGGCAACTGGAGAGAAGGAGAGAGGGAGCAACAAATCATTACTTCAGTGGTAGCTGTTATTAAAGTGGTGAGAGCAGACAAAGAAACAGAGTATTATGCAGACACAAGCACGCACACACACACACACACACACACACACACACAGAGCACAACATTTCAATAATTCAGTGAAATCTTGTCGTCTCTTTTTTAAGAAAAGTTGATTTTCAGGCTCTGTGCGCGAAAGCAAGCAAAAATACCCGTTTATTTGCAGAGATTATGGTCTATAAATGACTAAAAACAACACAACTGGCCGCAAGATCAGTGTGGACCTACTGATGTCACTGTAAAGTTCCCTCTAAGAAGTTTGAAAGGAAAATTAACTGACAAGCAGAGGCCCCACCCATGATGGTGGTGTAGTCCTGTTGTTTGAGAGAGGGCCTGGCTGGAAACCTGAGCGAGCGGCACTGACAGCAGACAGCCACCAGGTGGTGGAGTGATGCACTCAGTGAGAGATTCGCACAATGTGCAGTAGGGAAGTCCACAAACGGCAGCGCCATTCTTCTCAGGCTGAAAGCACAGAGCACTGGCGGGAGCTCCAGCAGAAAAGCGGCTTTCTCCTGCTTTTGGTTTGTTTTTTCACAGATATTTCTGTGGAATGGTTCTCTGGATAATTGGTCGCTGTGCTTAGCTTTAACGTGTTCACTCTTTACTCTGGGCTACATGCAAAGTCAGCTTACTGGACTAATCTGTGCTGAGGTTTGATCTGTATAACATCAGCTAAATACCTAAAAGAAGCCTGAATGTCTGCTACAGAACTCTAATTCTGTGGTTTCTGCACTCAGAAGCAGCGATCATTGGTGCACTGAATACCCGCTGTACACATCTTTTAATGAGACTATGATCATTGGCTGATGAGCAGGATACCAAGTGCTCTGTATGTTGTCCTTACATATCTCCACTGTACTGTTCAATTAAGCTTTTAATACAAACACACACAGATGAAGCATAAAGCAGACCACAATGCTCTAAAGTTACAGGACTTCTTGATATTATGGAAAACATGTGTATCCACTTTCTTGCAGAGATCAATGGCATTATCATGTCTGCTTCTACGATTAGTTTAAAACTGCTGTAAAAACTACATTTAAACCATTTTCCTCTGCAGACTGTCCCCATGACCTCTAACAGGATACCATGATCATTTCATTTAGCAACTGATGGTACTAGAATGAAATTTTTGATATTTCAAGAGCAGGAATTCCTTGAATGAACCCCAGTGTGGTGTGTTCTGTAGATTTGGAAAAGCTCACTAATTAGCACACTATATCTGTTAGTAAATGAAACTGTGTAAGCAACATATTGCTGTAAACAGAAGTTCCTGGACTCCTCACTGGGACAAGTGGATTTTTCCTTTAAAGAAGCCGAGCCGTTTCACAGTTTCCAGTTATACATCTAAGCTAAGCTAACCATGGATTTTACGGAGCTGTACAGATTTTCTCACCTAACCTGTGGCAAGAACGCAAATGAGCATATTCCTTTAATTATGCTTTTGATTTCCTTGCTACTCACAAAATCCTGTTGGATATCGGTGAAGTCTTTGCCATATTTCTCTAGTGCCTCCTCGAACAGGTTGGCCTCAGAGGCACTCCACTCCTCCATTTCATCCCTGCAGAGGACAGGCCCACCCTGAGGCACCAGCGCCGCGATGGCTCGAGTCATGTCGTAGCCCGTGGCATGGAGGGTGTCCATAGCATGAAACTGAAACACAACATATGAATACATGTTGGTCTCAGCACTTGTTACTATGGTTTGAACCACTTCTGCAATGAATTTCTGCAATATTCTGCTCACTTGGTGGAAGAAGTGTGACTAATTTTTATTTGTTTACTTGAGTTTCCCTAATGGTGTGTAGCACACTGGTGTGCTGTGAGTCCAGATGTGCTAATGGATTTTGCGACAACCATACATTTTTATTGCAATATTCAAGTCATAAACATCAGCCTTGTCTCTGGAGCCTGTGTGGCAGGGGTGGGAATAATCCAGTGGAGGTGTGCATTTCCCAGTCGGAGTCTCTCCTGGACTTGTTGGGTTCTTGGTAAAACCCTAACTGGACCTGTTGTTTTTGTAATTGTAAAGTGGAAGTGAACTGTTTTGAGTTGTGTGGAAAACAAAACGGACCCTTCATCAAATGGATTGAACTCTGGGCCTGTGTTGTAAGTTGTTTTAAATGAATTCTTGTATCATTTGGTCATGAGAAATATTTGTTGTGTGTCAAAACGTATACGGTATTAGTAAATTCCAGGTGATACTGACACTGGGTGATAAGAGTGACAAGATCTGTTGTAAAGGCTATTTTGCACAAACATGTGAATACAATGTCTGCCTTGATATTTTGGATTTGCTTTTCATGTGTCTTAGCCACAGAAAGTTTGAAAACCACTGGTTTGGTGCATTGACTTTTTTGCAGCCCCTTGTCCGAGGCATGGGTGTGTGTTTGAATGTGTGTGTGTGTGTGTGTGTGTGCCTGTGGGAAGCTAGAAGGCCTCTCATCTATGTTTTATATATGAGGATAAGATCTAGGGCAGAATAGACCCACACCAGGCTTCTGGGGCCAAGTGCTTGTTAAGGATAACCAGACACAGGCCTCAACAATCACTAACAGACATTAAAACGCGTGCGCGCACACACACACACACACCTACACATAAACACACATGTTCACTACATGCATTTTTTTCTTTGATTATCAGTACCGCCCCCCCCTACAATTTTCATCTCTAGTGTGATGCTGATTTAACCCAAGGCCGCTTTCATGTGTGTGTGTGCGTGTGTGCATATCTCACCAAGGTGATGTCTCTGGAGGCTGCAGCAGCACTCATGTGAAGGCTGGGCTGCCGGACAGAACTGCTGCAGTCCAAGGCTCTGGCAAATGTACCTACTGACCTGTGGGATGCAGACATGATGCAAAAGACATATAGAGAGACAGTTCCAGTTTTACTTCCACCATGTAGATTTGCTGTTTGGGATATAGATCAGGAAGTGTTTTTCTGAACTGCAGACACTGAATCGGCTAAAACTGCTAAGCACAAATTAAGCATCTTGGCTTTTTTAGAGTCAGATGCTCTGAAAAAGATCAACAGATGTGTGGAAGAGGTAGCTGGGAAGATCGATGCCACTCTTATAACTTAAATATGAAGCAGGAGCCAGGAGACGGTTAGCATAGCACAGATAAACACTAAGAGAAGGGGAGAACAGTGAGGCTGGATCCATCCAAAGGAAACAAAATCTGCCTACTAGCACCTCTGTAGACTGATAATTAACATACGGCAGAGAGATGCTAGCCATTTCACCTTGTTTTCAGTCTTTTTGCAATGCTAAGCTAATCATCTCTTGGCTCAGGCTTTGAATTTAGTGCACAGATATGAGAGCTGTGTCAGTTCACTCAACTCACTCCAGCATTAAGCAAATAAGCCACTCTTATTTGTTATTATTTGTAGGCTTTTGCACTTTTGTGTCAACTTACCGAGCTACTACTAAGAACTGGTCAATCTGTTTCTCCGTCAGTGAGCTGTTGGAATCCCAAACCTTCTCCTCTAGTTTCTCCAAGTCTCTGCCATCATCCTCACCTACACGGACAAAGACATACAGCTTATCATCCTACACTGTTTGGGCCAGTACGGAAACACAAATGGATAGCTAAGGTTTGTAAAATCCCCAATCAAATTTCATTTTTTTTCCCCTGTTTTTTTCCCTTTTTTTAAAATCACTTTCTAAAATCACTCGTGTAAAGCTTTAATGAATCCCAGAGTTGAATAGGTGGGGTCTGTCAAGCTGCCAGCCTACAACAAACCAGCCAACCTGCCTGAGCTTCTAACACATGTAACAGAATTTCATTAACATGGGTTTAATTAGAGAGCTTAGTGTCCCACGGTGCCCTAATTGCAATTTCAGAGGTTTTCCCACCTGCTAAGAATAAAATTCTGGCAAAACACTGAACCGTAAATCTGGCAGAAAAATAGTCGCATTTGAAAATACTTAATATCTTCACAAAACACTGGCACAAAGTGTCTGGGAAAGATCTCTAAGACAGCTTCAATGAAAACAGAGCTAAACTTTAATACTGCAGACAAGTTGCAAAGTTATTATTTGGTATTAACTTATAATGTCTAAAGCTGACATAAACAGACTTTAAAATAAAAAGGGTGACATTTCTAATCAGCTATGAATAGTTGCAGTCTTAAGGTTTCAGACAGCAAGCAGTTACCACTTCCGTCGCCACCGCCTCCATTGTTTTCAATTGTTTCGGCTGCGGCTTGCCATGTGACCATGGCAACTACAGAAATTACAGCAATGGAAACAATACAGGTGCTGATTTTCTGTATCTCACTTCCCTGAACTCTCGAAACGCTTTTACACTTTAGCCAGAATCAAAGCAACTCTCACATGTTAACTACCATGGTGTTAATGTGCATTCACATGTACATATGCTCAGAATATTTCTGTACGGGCTGCTTTTTATTCAGTTGCTCAAATTACCTGAATTCAAGTAGGCACGTTGCACAAACTTTTCATTGTTGGACAACAGGAAGTCGTCGTTGCACATTCAACAAACTGGGAGCACGTTGCCAATAATGCAGATGTCTAGTAACTTTAAGAGTTGTCATCATTCAAGGAACACCATGCATTTCCATATTCTCCGGGTGACAGTAAAATCATCACTTGTGCAGCACATTCACAATAATCTGTTATTTTAAACACTTTGATTATGTATAATCATGCTGCCACGCTGTGATTTCCATGGAAACGTAGGGTTTTTTTATAACCTTACTCATAAAAAAGTAAAGTAAATGGTGGCCTTGGGGAAAAAAAGCCTGCTTAAAGATCATCAAGTGTTCCTGAGAATTGAGCGATTACAAAAACAAGAAAAGTTGTTATTTTGGCTCAGACTCCCCTGTTAATGCTAAAGAATTTTCAGAAAAAAAAAAAAAATCTAATTTAAATTCGTACAGAGCAGTTTAGAAAAAACTGCAGGAAAAAGTTCATATGCTACCCTGCGAATAAGCTTCCTGGAAACCCAATGTCAATTAAAATGCTCAAGCTTTAAGTATGTTGTACCTTCTTTCAGGAGGTCAGTGATGTCGGCCTGAAACTTGTTCCCAACACGGATCTCTCCCTTATCAGCCAGCAGGGTCTTCTGCTGAGGGTCATACACCAGCGAGTAGAAGAAGGCATCCTGGGAAATACAGATGGCAGGAAGGCGTGAGGATAGAATGAAAGGAACGGGAAGCGAGACGGGCAAACGCAGAGGCGAAAGAGAGGAGTGTATCCGTCTTCGTGTGTGTGTACTTTCCCCTCTGCTAGTCTCTCGTCTCCTCATTACTGTATGTGAAAAGAACATTCTGGGTCAACACGTTGAATAATTCATCTGGAAACAAGAATCTCTTAACTCATAAGTCTCTCTCTCTCACTTTCACACACACACACACACACACACACACACACTCTTAGATAATCCTGAAATCTAAAACAACTAATCACAGTTAAAAAGGCTCCATGGTATCATTTGTGAGAGATGTGAACAAACCTCTCTGTCCAGGTACGACTTCAGGGCCTCAGTCTCATTCAGCAGTGTCACACAGCATTTCCCCCTGGAGTCCAGCAAGGATGGAAGGAAATGAAGAAAGTAGGGGAGAAGAAGGGAACATGTGAAACACACCTACAAGACTTAAAGTCCAGGGGATAACACGTTACAAAAGTGCCAAATGAAGGCTGCTACTCTGGTTTGATGTCTGCTGCATCCCAGAATCTGCACCAATGATACTACCGTTTCCAGCTGGCACAGCCTTCTATTTGATGAGTCGTGGTTCAGTGTGTTGACGCTGACAGCACCCATCGCCGTCCCTTAACTGCTACCGTCTGAATTCAAATTATTTACCAACTAATTAGTCATACCTCTCTAGCCAGAAGCAAATACAATTTGGCAGGGTGATAAACTCAGACGCCTCGTGTAACCTCGCTGTGCGCCGGCGTTAAGTTAGAAATCTTAATCAAGTTTGAATTCTCGCTGAACAAACGCCTAATCAGGGTTTTTTTTTTTTTTTTTAATATTCGAACTGATGTCAGTTTGCTCTTCCTGCCTCTCTTCAGAAATGTCAAGTAATAATGTGGTAATGATGAGGTGGTTTTGCCAGGAGCTTACCGATGAGCAAAGGCAGTTTCTATATGTAGAAACAGCTTTCTGTTGACATTTGGTGCTCACCGTGCACCCTGCATATGAGCAGATTATTCTGGGTTTCTTTGACTCAGCTCCCAACCGTCGTTCAGCTGTTATAACCTCGGGTGCAGCACGTGATGTGACTGAAGCGATCAATATATGATCACCTCAACCTGCAACCTGCAGCTTTTACAGCCACGCACGGTATCTAAAGGGTGGAAATGACCTTAAGTACATTGTAATTATAAATATTCTATAAAGAAGTTTAAACAAGTAACGTTAATTTATTTATTATTAATCTATTAATTAAATCTCAAAGTTGATTAAAAATCCAGTTTAGTGTCACATATGAAATGCTACCATTTTAGTTGCATTAACTGCAACTAAATAATTTATGCTGCTTTGAATACCTGGCTTAGTTGAGGTGTGACGATCAGTCAATTCATCAGCAACTATTTTCGACAATTACACAACAAAAATATTTTTTTTAAACATTTACAAGTCTGAATGTTTACTGTTCAGTCTCTTCCCACTGTATCAGAGCCATATGACATTATTGTGAATGCAAACCGCTGCTGCTGCTTCACGTTAAAAGCATTCAAGTGGCAAAACGTTGTGAGGCTTTAATTGTGGAGCAGCCACAGGTCGGTATATTTGTCCCCTCCGTTATCAAAGTAAGTCAGTGAAAATCAAAATGTCCATTTTCAGGAGAAGCCAACTACCCTGCATCCTGCTGTTGTGTGGAACTTGCGTTGTGACTGAACACAGATATTCAAGTTGTTCTTCTGCTGGATTTTTGACAAAGGAGCTACTCAAAGAGAGTTTGCTGTAGTATTAATCCACATTTGCTGTTACCATGGTAACTACAGGTGCCATGCCTCATTATCCAGGACTGAAAGCCTGAGTCTTACAACTTTAAATTTCATCTTCAATTTTTTTTTTTTTTAAACAGGAGAAAACACTTTGATGATGGAGCAAAATAACTGCATTTATTCTGTATGAGCTGTTCCTGTGCAGCTGATTCATGTGGATGACATGATGTGTTTTTCCTGTTTTGATAAAATTGGGATTTTTGGACTTCATAGTCACCCAACAGTATTTTAGGATAGGTATCTATCAAAAATGAAAAGATGATGTGGCTGTATAGTACTAGAACGGTGCACAGCAGCATACCTGATATGTGTGGCAGGTAAAGACTCCAGTTGGCGGGACAGGAAGAGCTCTCTGTGTCTGAGCTGGTGTTTCTGTTTCTCTGGGAGGTCCGCCATCTCTGAATTCTCCATCTCCTCCTCCAGCTCCCCTGGGTGGCAAAAAGGCCAAAGGTCAAACGCGCGCCACACACACACACACACACACACACACACACAAACACACATCAGATGAGGTGGAACAATGACGTCCGCTGGGAAAACGAAGGAGAGGGGATGCAAATGTATCTGCAGCCACAAACAGTCTCAGGTGCACAACAAGCGGATATAAAGCACAAGGATGCACACTTGATGAGCCGGAACAATGAAGTCCCCAGGGAGAAGGAGACTCCTGTGTACATAATCTATTTTACATAAAATCTCACTGATTATGTCTACATGAGAACTGCAATGTGAATCAAACAACATCGAGCAAAGGTCTTATCTTATTACAAATATGACAGAGTGGATATCACGGTGCTTCAGCCTTCTTTTGGTCCTCACAGGACTGTCCATCAGTTTAGTGTCCCACAAATGTGTTTTCGATACATACAATTATTTGGCCAATTTCAAGGTTTTCAAGCGTGGAAACTACTATAATAACCTGAAAGGGATGTTAATAACACCAATGTAGACTGTACTCTTTTATGTCAAACGTATACAACGGCAAAAAAGACACACTGCAGGTAATTCTCTAGATTACACTGAGGGAAGTCACAATTTCAGTGTTTTAATGGTAAATTGAGGACCTGAAATGTGTTTATTTGTTGGAATTGTATTATTTGGAATATAATATTACATAGTTAACTTTTCAAAATATGAATAAAATATTGTTTTGAGAGTTGCTGTATAGAAATTTAAAGATGGAGTGAAGAAAACCAACAGAAATCAGAGATGTTTTGATTTTTTTTAATTCCAGTAGTTTTTAAATAAAAAAACTTGTGTTGACTGTAGGTGACAAGATTTTGAAGCCATAAAAACGGTTGTTACTTAAGTTTTACGATTAGAACTTTGGTTAAGGATTCAAAGACTGATTCACTCAAATGAAATGATAACTCAATAAATATAAATGTAATTACTGCTGATAGTTTTGAGTTTGATTTGTCAGATTTGGCCGTTTAAATTAGTTTCCTCTCTCAAATTTAATGGCCAGGTGTGGATTTGGAGGGCTGAAAGGATACATAGTTTTTAGATATATTATATTTTAAGATACACAGGCAGCACTGATGGTTAGGGTTAAGAAATAAAGTAACTAATGGAGACACAAATCAGTGTAGCGGGTTTCATGATATGAACCATATATAACAATATAAACCTTTAGCTCCTGCTTTCACCATCCCAACCTGTCGAACACTTGCAGGATGTTTTTGTCTGCTCTAGGACTTCACAAAACTCCTCCAGAGTCACAGAAAACTCTGTTTCCACTGGCTGAATCCACCTGAAGAGTAAACTGAGCTGGCTCCCTTTAGGCTTTGTGTTGTTCAGTGTGCTGATTTCTCTCAAGGCATTGCACGCAAGTATGGCATTGTGTCTGTGAATGCTACGACATGGATCCTTCCAGATGTTTCTTTTACCCCAGGCGTATCCTTGGTGGTCCCACTACCTCAGGTAAAAAGAGAAAATCTTGGACAATCCCGCTTACAATGCACAAGGAAATTATGTGTAGGAAAAGGAAGAATCGAAGGTGAAAAACCTTTCAGGAATAAACGGACAGAGCAACTAACTATCGAAGGGCTATCAGCCCATTTGAGTGGGTCATGTGTCTGAGTCATTCTGTAAGAATAGATTTAGCTGCTGCTGGTAGGCAACGTCTCCATCACACATTCCCCTCATCGTATGTGAATGAGGAGAGTGGGAGAAATGAAAAGGTAGGAGAGGCCGGCAGAGAAGAGGAAGGAGGAGATAAGAGAAGGTGAGATGGACAGGAAAATAGATCAAGAGAGAGGCAGATAAAATAGGCAAGACGAGCACAGAGGGAGAAAGTGTGACAAAAGTGATAAAGAGCACGGGAGCATGAGATGAAGAAAGGGAGACATAAGGAGAGCGAAGGGGGGCAGAGGAGGAAGGGGAGCAATAGAGAAATCAGCAGGGAGAGCGAGAGGAGGAGAGACAAAGACATGCAGGGGGAAAGCTAGAGAGAGTGGTAGAGAGACTATGGAGGCCAGTGATCGAGCAGGAGAGAGAAAGAGAGCAGTCAGTACGTGCTCCAATTCATTTGGAGTTTCATTAGAGGAAGCGAGACAGAAAGAGGGAGACGGGGAGCAGAACAAAAGCAATCAAGGGATTTTCAGGAGAAGAGATGTGTGGCCAAAATCAATAAGTACTCCTTCACTCCCTCACTCTGCCCAGAGCTCGGCACACACACCATCAGTACCCAGGCGCACACACACCGCATGAGATTCACTCCATCTCCTGCCATGGAAAAGCTGCAAAATTTGGACAGAGATTATTAATAAAAGAATAAAAAACACAAGATTAAGTGGAAAAGGAAATGAGGTGGGAAGTTGTAAAAAAGACATGCAAGAGTGCATGCATTAGAGATACGTCAAATATAGTGTGTGTGTGTGTGTGTCATGACTAAAACATCTGTTCTGCGGGTATATTATTCTTACATTGTGTGCATGTACACGTGTTTCACATTTACTTTACATTTTCGGCGTTTACTGTACTGATGTTCCAGTTATTATCCAGCCAGGCAGCTCATAATGAGCTCCACACTGCTGCTGGTGCTTCCCCCTACAAGGCACCGCATTAGCATAAAAATCTATAACACCGCAAAACTGAATCAGATTTAAATTGCAGCAGGAGTTTATTATTTATTAGCAAAACTAGCTTTTCCTGTGACGGAGAAGGAGCGGTGCCACACGGAACAGTCACCGCAAGGTAAACTCAGACACGCATCTTTCTGCACTTTTTCCACAAATGATCAGTTGAAACGCTGGCGGAAAATGAACTGTACATGGCTGCAGCTCTCAAGCTGTGCAGGATATGCACTGGGAGAAGAGATGAGTTTTTCCAGGTAACAACGCAGAAGTAGTTTGTTTGTTTATCAGAGCTCAGATCAGAGCCGCACAAAAACTGATGGCAACCAGAAACGTGTATAACTGTGGGACAAACGCTTTAAACCTCACATCCACAGATTATAGCTGATTAATGTTTACCCCAGTTAGCGGTGGTGGTTAACACCACCCACATCTCTCACACATCGGCAGCTGATTGTGACAGACTGCCCTGTTTGCCTCTACTTTTCCTAACTTGTACAGTATTTTGAGCAGAGCTGCAGCTAATGACTACTGTCACTGTCAATTACTTTGTCAATTATTGGTTCAGTTAATCGATCAGTTTATAAAATGTTTCATCACAGATATGCATTATATGTGCCCATAGCTCAGTGTGGAATTTTATAAGCTTATTTTTTCTGACAAACAGTTCAAAATCCAAACGCATTCATTTCATAACAATAAAACACAAAAACAAAGCAACAAAGTATCCTATTTGATTAGCTGGAACCAACAAATGTTTATTTCCTAATAAATGACATCAACAAATTTTTAATTTGCTGTCGATTATTTTTCTGCCAGTAGACTAACTGATTTCTTGCACATCATCTCACCTAAAGTCAGAAGTTATGAGTTGAGTGTGGATGAATAAATTAACCTATGATGTGATTGGTCAATCAACCAATCAGCTAGATGCTACACATTTATTTTTCAGTGTGTGATTCATCAGTCCGTTGTGGTTGTTGAAGATTTGTGTGTGTGTGTGTGTGTGTGTGTTATAAAGAATAGAGTGTATTGTCTTGTAGAGATTGTAAAGCCCTTTGAGGCAATAATGTGATCAGTGATTTTGAGTTCTATAAATAAAACAGAGTTTGAGTGCTTGAATCAGTGTTACTCTGCTTCTGTATGCACATGTGCATCAATTTACTTGCCACATGCACACACACACACACACACACACACAAACAAACAGGATTATGTAGTGGTGCATCAGTTGGCTGGCCCCTCCAACTGGCCCCTGGCTGTGCGTCCTCAAGTAGCAACTCAACTCCCCAACCTCAGTCCTGCTCGTCTCCTCTCCTCCTCTGAGCCAATCTCCTGGCAGTGCACCCGCACCATACTCTCTACAAATTGCCTCTCCATCTCACCTGTCCCAGCCAATTATCAATTATTGATGAATGGGTCGCCTTACCGGGCCCAGAGACTGCGAGGGGAGGGAAAGAAGAGGAGAGAGCAGGCCTGAGGGTGAGAGGAGGAGGTGAGGAGAGCGCAGCAGACCGTTATTACCTTAACAAAGTGACTACACCTCTATGATACAGTGTGTGTGTGTGTTGGGAGGATGAGAGACAGGAGAAGCTACAGTCTCTTCTGCACAAAAATCATGGGTCAGCAGGATGAATACAGTTTACTGTAAAGATCCATCAATAGGTTTGGCTGTGGTAAAACTGTGACATAAGTTAAACAATGTTTTAGTGCACCACTGGCTGCGTTACAGCAAACAGATTTTGAGTATTCTGACCATGACCAACTGTCCTATCCATTTCTAACACTGTTATTGTCTCTACGAATAAATTAGCCATCGCTGCAAAAATTAAAAATGAATGAAAATACCAATAGATATATTCAAATCAAGATTGGGTCAATACTGAGCAGCTCTGACTCCCATTTTTAGGCTGGGCACCAGTCAACTAACCCTAACCCATCCATTTTAAAGCTGTTCCACTTAACATAAGTGCATTGTGGACATTTTTTCATCATCAACACTTTCCCAACAACAAGAGCAGCACGGTCAGTGGAAAACAAAACAGTGCAACAAGACAGCGTAGTGCTGTATCTGCTGTGTGATGTTTACAGCAGCACTTCAAGTCAAGAAGCTGACAGCATTTAATCCATAGAAGAGTAGCTCTGTAAGGACTGTGTTACGTGGTCAAAACAACAAGAGAGCGGCATCAGTGAGTTGGACTTTCTCAAGTGAACACGGAAACACATTTGTCTGCAGAATCACACTGTTTGGGATTATGAGGTTCATCTGAGGAGTGTTTTGAATTACCTCTCCTGATTAGTAGTCCCACATAATCAAATTTGATTATTACAATTGGCCTGTATTAGTGTGTTTGTATAAAAGGAGCTTTAATACTGAAGATTTACTCACTTTTATGTTGCAGATACACTGGTTACATTGATGGATGACTAGAGGATCTGGCCAAATGGTGCATAATGGATACAGTATAGCTAACTGACTAGGTGCTATGCTCAACCTCAACCTCAAACTTAATGCAAGTCAATCCAATGTGATGCAGCAGGCTCATGAAAATCTGATCAAACTGTGGTCAAACTGGGAAGTGCTGATCAAATATTAATTAAGACACTGTTGCATGGCCCGTTTCTCACCTTGAGTAATTTCAGACACATATCTGACTGTATTGTTTCGCTGTTGTCACTGAGAGCTTTTAGTGGTCCAGCGTGCCCACAAGTGCCCTCTGCAAATTCTTCACCGGTAGTCAAACTCCAAAAATGCCTGACATCCCACGATGCAACTGAAACATATCTGCCTGGCAAATGCCAATGTCTTAAAACTGCCACACCTCCGCTTTGTAACACAGTTTTCCACTGAGAGCTTTGCCCCCTCAAATCCCAAACCAAGATTACTTTGTTGACATCACACGGGTTTTCTTCCCTCCAGACATAACAAAGCTCCCTCCAGAGAAGCAGGAGACATTATACAGCTGTTGTTACAGGCTCACTAGCTCTCCTCATGACATATGTAAACTCGTTTTGCTGTGTCAAAATCACCGGGATTCCCCTTTAAATTGTATATTTGTGTAAACAAGACACAAGAAGTCTGTAATTGTGTTAAGCGTTTTGATTCTGTGCATGCTTAACTTGCAAACTGGTTTCTAATGGGGGCTTTACAGAAGTGAATGCGAATGACAAAGACCTACGTTGCATTGCGCAGAGGGAGCCTTAGTTCAATAGTGATAGAGGGTTAGGGAGAAATCTGAATGCCAGCCAGCTGAATTTAAACCTGATTTAATATGATTGAATCTGAACGTGTTCTCAGTTTTCTTAACCTTAACTTAACCTCATTTCTCTCAGGAACAGGGTTACTGAAGAGCATTTAAACCTTTTCAAAACCACATGAAAGCTGGCAAGTCATTAGAACAAAAGTTAGAGAGCATAAAGGTAAACTGTATTTCCACACATGCAAACATTTTGCATGCAGCATACAAGTATTTTATGCTCAGCTTCTGTTTGTTTGCAAACAAACAAAGCAGTACACAAACAGTATTTTTAGCATAATACCCCCCCTTTCTTTTCTGTTGGAACAGAACGAGCAACTATGTTCTTAAATTTTATTTATTTTTTTTAAAAAAAAAAGGTTTCCCAAAGACAACATGAAATCTCTGTGTGCTCCTTCACAGAGACAACTGCTGCAGCATGAGGCAAGAGTGTTGCTTTCACTTTGTAATCATTGCAGCTGATAAAGCTGCAGGTCATATAGCTCTGCAGGTGGGGATGCAAATCAGAAATTCATCGTCTCTCTGTAGGACTCAGTCGCATTATAACATATTATCACTCTAGACAAATATAGAGTGGTTGTGAAACTAAAGCAGTACCACATGACACTGGTGATTTAATATGCTTATAAAACTATAATAAAATGATCAGAAAAGGGACGTGACATAGGTTTATGACCCAGTTTGGAGCCCAAAGTACATAGAAACTAGTAGCTCCAATGTATTGTACTTAGCTTTACTTCATTGCACTGGTTCTACTTTAGTGCATCACTTCACTGGAAACATTGTTGTCTATTGTTTATGGGAGCTAGGAGCCACATCTCAAAATAGGGAAAAGGTTTGAGTCATGGCAAATTCAAACGTCTGAAGGGAGGAGCCAGGGAGGTAAAATGCCAAGTCCGCCACAGGACCTGACCACTCAGGAGGCTGCCTCGCTCACAGGGGAGGGGCTAGTGCCGGAGTTGGAGGCCCCGTTGAGGGAGTGCTCGGGATCTCTGCAAGCAAAATATTTGATCAATGACTCACAGCAGACACACATTAAGACACACAGGCTCATATGCATGCTTGCACACACGTATATACACACACGCGCGCACACACTCTCAACTGCCATTCTCCACTGGTCCATAACGAAACTGAATTAAATGTACCCCTTCAGCAACTCCAGTGACCGGGCCTGGAGCTAAAAACTCAGGTCCATCATGCATACATGAGAACACATGAACACATACCCGCATGTACACACACACACACACACGCACAAACACACACATGCACGCACAAACACACCAACAAGTGCTGAGAGAAAGGCCCATGCAGTGAGGCTGCAGCTACAGAAACGCAGACAGGATACAGCCCACACCCATGTGGTGCACAGCCATTCCTGCCATGCATTTTTTACATATTGCAAATGTCTGGCAGCCCCTTACCCAAACTGCAGCAGGCAAAGCAGAGCCAAAACCAAAAGACCTGTACAGGAACAGCCTACACAAACACTACTCCACTCCGAAAACAATGTCCTGCTCAGTCCATCACTGTGCTAGTTGCGAGCATATGATGCTGGGTTCGTTGTGTCTGCTTGTGTTTAACCAAAAATGCAACAAAACAGGGTCGAGGTTAAATAACCTTAATTAAAACAGGAAAATCCTTAATGTTCGTCAGGCAACAAGAAAAAAAATACATCACAACACATGAAAGGACATGGAATTGTTTTTGTTTATTTTAGTTGAGTTAGTTGAGAATATCATTCTATTAGCACACAAACTGACCCTTTATGAGAATAACTAAATGATGCAAAACATCGTCTATATACTACAAGCAGAATATGTTTGAACACACAGACACACTGCTGAGAAATAATCACACACTTTCTAAAAGGAGACACACACACACACACACACACACACACACACAGATGCTGTGTGGTCCAACAGAACAAACAATCCCCTCCTGCCACAGATACACCTCAAGGCTTTATACACACACACACACACACACACACACACACACACACACACACACACACACACACACACACACTCCTCTCCCTCTTTCCCTCTCTCACTCACACACACACACACACACACACACACACACACACACACACACACACAGCATACAAACTTTCGCACTCCAAGGGCCAACATTAAGCCAGCCACACCCAGTCAAAGTCTAGTGGTTGGTTTTCCTAGCCTGGACTGCAGGATGTTTCTACTGTATGACAGAGCTGCTGGTGTGAATGGTGGAGTGAGTCTCACCAAACTGTGCTGCAATGGTCCAACCTGTTCACATTGATTTGATTAGACTGATCTGCAGGCGTGTGCACAAGCAGGGGGGGCAGACAAACACCAAGTACCTTTAAAGACCTCATACTCTGACCACAACCGGTCGTCTCAGTGCAGATGTGAAATGGACACAGTGTACTCAGCTGCATCACGGCGGTCCCATATTAATGTTTTATACAACAGCCATGCTTTTTTTATTTGCACCTGTGATCGTAGAAATGAAAGTGGAAATGAAAATAGAAATGAATACGTTTATACTGCACTGCAGGGCATCTTCTCAGTGAATCCTGTGGTCTGTAAAGGCACCCATGTACTTGCTTTGGAGAGCAAGTCGACAGCACCTGTGATCCATCTATTTGTCTTGATCAACATTAAACTCACTCACTCTTCATAACTATCGGCCTGATGTGGAAGAAGAAAGTTATGCAGAGTTTAAACATCTTTCAAAGTCTCTTTCTTAACTTTCCACACAGCTACCGTGTCCCTGTTTGTGTACACATCTGAGTGCTCTGTAAAGCTAAGAGACTGCCCCAAAGGGAGAGCCGTTCCCCACATTTCTCTGATACACTGCATCTTCCTATTCTCTATGAGGACAATTATCTTTGTTTCACCTCAAAGTGCGACCATTCAGAGAAGCTTTAAACACGTTTGCCTTTAGAAATGGTCAGACAACACTATGTAGGAACTGCTTTGTCTGACTTTTAGTCCTGCTATACACATTCATTATTTTTGGATGTGCGTTTACAAAATGTATTCAATATAAAATGAAATAATGTGAATACCACTATTGAAATACATAATTGCAGCGCCTGCGAAACAACAATTTTGTCTCAAACTGAGCCTTGTCTCTTCTTATAGCAAGCATAAAATCTGCAAGTGGTCTCTAAACATTTCTACATCCACACTTAAGAGGAAGTCTGATCTACGGTCCTGTGCCTGTGCACAGTTGAGGTTCTGTAAAGAATGAAAATCATGCAGCATCACAAAACACTCCTACAGGATTCACTCAAGAACTGTTATATTTGCTCTCCTCTTCGTTTATGCATTTTGAGATAATTAAAAAGGCATTTAAAATGTCACTGGTGAGGATGATTAATTCAACAACTGTAGCCTAAATCTGCTAGCATGTGTGTGGTGGGTGGTGGTATTTTCCCACTAAGACTATACTGAAGATGGGCTGCTGCCCACAGTCGGGTCCTCTTTCCAGTGACAGTTGTAAGTTTTTAGGAATGTAATTCAAATAAATGCCCGGTTCAAACTGTCATAATTTATATTTTCTAGTCAGGCCTGCAGACAGGGTTTACAGTCTGGCCACTTAATGAACCACTGTAACGTGATAGTGTACAAATACCACAGATTAGAGAAGTCCGTGGCTTCTTACAGTGTCAACATAGACACTTTTACATGATGATTTTTTGTTTTATTTTTTTATTTTTTAAAAGCAAATATCCCAAGATAGGAACAAATACTCTTAACTTATTTCCGACTGACCACTGGGGAGGTGACCTGGACGTTCAGGAATGGCTCTGGCCTTTAAGCAACACACTTTTGTTACCTGCAACATCTTCCATTCGCTATCCTTTGCCACTAACCATCTCATTTGCATATCGTCATCTTGCTTTCTCGTTATAACGTCTTGTTTGAATGTCTTTCCCTAGGAACATTAAAAAGACCACATAGTACCACTTTAGATGGAGCTCATTCAAAGTCTGCCAGCTGTTCCAGAGACTGCAGAATGTGCTGCAAGCTGTGGAGGACAGCGCCACATTCAAGTGCATGCTACACACCCACGCTTAAACTGGAAAGGCATATATGCATAGGCACATACAGGTGGCGTCATATTGATACAACCAACAGATCGAACGCTGCCTGCAATCAGGCCTATCAGAGGAGGGGCTGCAGTCTGAACAATTTCTCTCAGCTCAGCAAACACTGCACAATTCAATTTTGCATCATCCCTTGATAAAAAAAAACCTGGTGTGCAAACAAGCCTGACAATGAAGCCAAATAAAAAACAGAGTAGTATTTTCTAGTTCAGGGAAATCTAGTTCGATTGGATGTGAAAGCAACTTTGCAGTGGAAAAGAACTGCAGACGGTTGCCAAAGAAAGCCGTCTCAAATCGTGGTTGTTGTGGGTTTTTTGTTTTATTTTATTTTTTTGATGCCTGGTCTTGGCTGGCTGGGTTATGGTCGGTCACTCACTTGCATGTTTGTCTGCCAGGGCGATGAGTGTGCTGGAGATGTCCCTGCGCCGGTAAAAACACACCACTTTGGCCTCCACGTTCCCATTGGCTGTCTGCGAACCAGAGACAATCGGCGTTACCACGGCAACAAGTGGTGCCACACACACACACACACACACACAGATGAAAGACCCACAGATGAGGCTAGTTCTTAACGATGGCTGAAAACGCAGTGTGAGACTACAGCAATTCTCCAAAAATCACAGTAAGTGTTGCAGTTATCAGGACAGAGTGGTGTGTTGGGGGTTTTCTGTGCAGTCCTAGTATCTCTCTCTTCCTGGTATGACTACGCTAGTATGTTGATACGACACTGTTTCAAATCGGGAGCTGCATGACAATGTGTTGAAAAAAGGAAAACTACCACTTGAGGTCTAAAAAGCAATAAGCCTCATTTAGAAATTGATTAGTCACCTTCACCTTTTTTTATTCCCTACACATACAAGACAATTTAATAAGAAAGTATAAACTGTATTATTGGTAAGGTGTGATACTTTAAAGTGTTACATATCACTGAACATCACATTGCTATCATATGGCAGGCCAAGCATATTGGATTATAAAGTCTCTTGTGAATCCCACAAGTGAGATATAATATGAGGGGAAGGCGGATGGAGCGATGGAGAATGAAGAGTCAACATGTCATGTTTCTTAACATTCTGCAGACACTGTATCACCGCATGCTTTCTACTTTGCCAACAGTCAAATAATTCAAATAAAATTCACAATATTTCTGTGTTTGACATATGAATGTTTCTGATGGCAAACTTTTTTTTCTCCACTAATTAAGGAAGTTTTTCATGAAATGCTGAGGAATAGATTTGCAATTTTCTGTTGTTCACACACGTCAGAACTTTAAACCTAACTTGGTCCGAGTGAAGTAGAACATAACTGAGGGTCATGGCAAGGGAAGAAGGTTATGCCCTGATGCCCTCACGATTATGTGGCACTTAGTAAAAGAAAGTTTCTACGTCGGTTTACTACACTTCAGACTACTGCTATCACGTACAAAGACTTTCAGAACAGCCAGTTGAGCCAAAATCTTAATTTTCTGTATTTTTCAATCACTTTGTGCAGCTGTGAATTGATTTTTCGCTCCATTGTTCTAAACTTTCTAGACGTGTATCGGCGGAGAAGCTCAGAGATCCCTGAGGAGCAGAGAGACTGACAGTGACAGGCAGAGTAGAAGGCTCACTCTGAGCTCTGTGTCAATCACATTAAACAGCCTCCATATTATCCAGCATGGGCCTGGGACAGGGGACAGACAGCAGGCACCTGTAACTAGTCTTCAGAGACAGGCCTTATCCTCTGCCTCTTAACTGAACAATGTACAAGATGGCAGGCTGGGATTTCACAGAAATCATCCAGAACATCATCAATACTGTTTATTTACTGTTTATTTATACTAATAACTTAATCCTGTACTTATTCTCAGCATCACAATATGGAGAATACAAACTAAAATTTCGATTGATATTTTCCCTTAGCCTGAAAAAAAGTGACTTTTTAAATTGACCAGTCCAGTGTATACTGTATGAGGAGCCTCCAACTATCACAAAACTAGAGCTATATTGTACTGAAAAGTAATGACTTGTTTTGTTCTATGAGCCACATTTTTTATATTTAAGAGGTGCAGTTACACCCGAAATCAGTCTAGAGGAATATGGTCACTCAGAAAACTGATCATATTTATTCTCTGACAAATGACACTGAGGAGGAGCGGCTTTGTGGTTTGTAAAGTTATGACAGATAAATGAAATCTGATGTACGGCTGTAAGATCTGTGCTGCATTCAAAAGCTGTGAATTCTACCTCAGACATGCACACACTCACCTTGTTCAACTCCTCTATCCTCCTGATCAGCAGTGGGTTGCTGGATGAGTTCTCGAAATAAACATAATCTGCAGAGGGCCAAGAGCGGGAGGGAGGAAGAGAAGGAGGGAGAGGAGTATGGAAAGAGAAAGGAAAAGAGCAAAGAGAAATGTCAGTCAGCATTGCGAGGTCATCCAAATGTTCAGGGTGATTTCCAGTTGGACCACGCTATGACAGCATAATTAGTGAACAGGAAAGTGCAACACAGACATCCACCAAATGTTGGTTTAACTCGATTAGGTTAATTTCATACACAGGAGATCCAGCTGTAGTTGGGGGGTCTGACTGAATGAGATGTTGGTGCACTCAAGCACTCACAGACACACGCACACTCAAAACAAACTGGGCTTTCCAAACCCTCCATTCAAACTGCATCCTTGTTTTTCCTCATGGCTTCTTTGTCTTGTTGCTCCGTTCATCCCCCCCATGTGTGTTGTTGTTGTTGCTGTTTGCATGCACCGTGCGTCCACATTCGTGTGGGTGTGTACGAAAGATTGCACAAGCTTTACCACGCATGTGTGCCTTTACTATGCATTCAAGTGTGTGTTTTGTGTGTGTGTGGTTTCTGGCACCACTCCAGGCCCATTGGAGGCTTAGCTCTCACCAGGATGTCCCCACAGGCCCTAGTCTTGGTAGGGTGCCTGGTCTTAGCCCTGCATGTGTCTTGGCTGAGTGCTGTCAGATTATACCCCACACTTGGAAGGTTGCCTGGAGGTGGAGCTATCCTCCCTTCACCCTGAACCTCCCCCCTCCCATCCCCCACACTCCCCCGAGGCCCCCCGTCTTCTTGACCGACGAGGCCAGAGATCGCCCAAAATTCCAGCAGCGTACCCGCAATACACACTGACTCCTGCCTTTATTTCCTGCACCTCCTGTGTCCAACGCTAACTGGTTTAGGCATGCACTCATCACGCTTGCACACCCAGGATCTGCTCTGACATCCAAATCTATCTTGCATTACTACAACTGCCAGCGTTTAAAAGGAAAAATCAAAAACTAAAAACTCTAAAAACTCTTAAACACTTAAAACAGCAATCTGTAACGCATCTTGAACTTTAGCACATTTGCTGTTCATTCTGCGTAGATGTGCATAGAATTTAGACAGTATTACATAAATAACAACATAAAGGGGGAAAAAAATAAACAATTGAGTCATTCAACAGCCACAAAATAAACAGACAACTACTTTAACAGTTATGAAGATGTGAAGCAAAAACCTCAAACCTGTCATCATCAGTTTCAGATTTATGTCAAATTATCAGAAATTAAATTTCTCTGGGTTTCGAACATGGCTGTAGCAACAAAGCCTGGGATCACACTCAAGTAAGGCTGCAATGATTTTAATAAGGAAATTATCTACAGATTATTTCATAGTTAACTAATTGTTTTGGAAAAACAAAACAAAAACTGTAAAAAGAGAAAAAAAATGGGCCCAAAGCCCAGTGTCTTCAAATGACCATCAGTACAAAATGCAAAAGTATTTAATTAGTATAAAACAGAAAAAAAAATTGTCTATTTAGCATTTTTTTTGTGTCAAAGTGTTTTTCATCAGACTTTGATCTTGAGTCCATTTGACTTAGTTTTATTTTTTGTCACACTGTACAAATGTTCAGTTGAAGTGGCTAAAAGCTGACAACAGGTAGGTACTACCTAAAGTACATTCAATTAAATGATTCCTAGTATCTTGTAGGCATCGAAAACCGCTGAATGATCTAAAGAGCTGTGAACTTAACCCTCACTCTTGTGGGTTAACCATAGCAGCAGCAGCAGCTCAGAAAACATGTAGTGTGTCATTTCTAGAACAGCCTCTTCTGGCAACCACAGACACATTTTCACTATTCAACATCACTTCGATACTGGGAGACATCGTCACATCATGCCTGTCTACTCTTCACCCTGTAACAGCTTGTTACTATACTCCACTGCCACTGTGACATCATCGTCCCACTGCTGAATATCAAATAGTCTGACTTGAAATTGAGCAGCACCGAGACAGAAAATGAAGACAAGATATGGGACTTAGTCGTTTTCTCAAACACGGGGGAGGCAGCGGGCTGGAGGTCAAAGGTCAGAGAAACTGGTTTGTGACTCATTCAGATCATCAGACTGGGCTGCTGAGAACTGTGGACTGGGACAGTGAGTGAGTCTCTATCCCATTAGTGAAAAAGGAAAGCCAAGGTGCCCTTGAGCAATAAACTTTATTAAAGCTAAAACAATTTGATTAATCAATAATGAGTCTTTCACAAGAAAATCAATTAGCGACTATATTATGTGTTATTAATCATTTCTTTTCAAGAAGACGACAAGCACAAGATGTGAAATGTGACAATTTTCACCTTTCCCTAATCTTGCGATCAACAGAGTGGCAGGCTGTTATATCCCCACATGCAGGTGTGCATTTGTACACTGTGATCAAACTTCTCAAACTTCATCAGAAGTTTGAGATTCTTCATTGGGCACAATTTTCAAGTGAATGATCATCACCAGCTATAACCCAAAGACCAAACTTCACTCTGAGCAGATGATGAGCCCAGTGTCAAAGCAGAATGCTGGCTGTTTTCTCTGGCATTTTTGCAGATGGGTACTGTGAATATGAACTCCAGGGTCACTGTCAACTGAGAGCTCTACTGCTCCATGCTGAGGCAAGTAAGAAACTCAACACAAATGACCTGAACACTGCTCCTTCTTCATCATGGCACGAAAATGGCATTGAAAACATATAGGTTTCTGGCACGACCATAACAATTGTTACTCCCTACCAAACCTAAGAACTAGATTAAGCATTGGCAATTCCTTCTTCAACTTCAAAAGGAAAGGGTCACCGCTTTGACACAGTAAAGGAAGTCCAGACCAGGGGACTTCCTTCAAGTGGTTTCTCCTAGAGTGGCAGGAGCAGTGTTTAGCTGCAAAAGGTGAATACCTGTCCAGTTTTCAGGAATGGTTTTTGCTTCTTAAAGGAGCAGTCAATGTGCATTTTGATTGCACCTTGTGACTGAATCCACTGGAAAAATTTAAGCAAAGCAAACGTTCTCCTGACATAAAAAAAATATAAATAAACCGGTGGATGTTCAGAAGACCCTGGTCAAAAAGATGTTTGATGCTTAAAAACAGGGACAGGACTCGGGACAAACTGCGGAGAGAAACGCTGACGTATAACTGTGGCCTTCAACATTCGCCAGCTCTGAGGGACCCATTAATCTAGAGCCAAAATGCGTCATGACCATTTCAAACAGAGCCACATGTCCACATTCAGTTCTGGTGTGGGGTTGGGTGTGAATCGCCACCACACAGTAAGACACTTTTTGGTTGGTGACGGCACATTTCGTCCAGTACATTTAGAGTCACAGTGAAGGTGGGATATTGGGCACAGCTCGCCTTCTTCCTTTTTCCTGGCTCAAGAACTTAAGTTACCAAGAATGGAATCACTTTAAGTATCCCCTCATGCCGCCTCCAGGAAGAAAAAGCAAATGTGGGGAGAAAATGGTTAAGTGACAGTCAAGAGTGGGCTGTTTGAGTGTTGGAGTTTCCACCATGTGAGGAGCTGAAGCCTGCTAGAGAGCGAGCTGGAGAGGAACTCAAAATGAGAGCAAGAGAGAGTGAGAGAGAGAGAGAGAGAACGAGTGAGCCTGTAGGCACTGAGCAGCGTCACTCAGTCTCTCCGTTTCCCATCAGCCCTCCCGCCGCCTCAATCCGCGTCTAACCCCTTCCTCTCCCACTCTCCATCCCCCGCTGGTGGTGTTGGCCAATCAGCAGTCTCTGGCTTCTGTGATGTCACAGTGCAGTCGGATTTTATGTGAGCCAATCAAGGCATGTTACTGAGCCCCAAAAGAGAGAGTCTGTTGGGCTGATTCAAACCAGGCCAGATAGAGACAGACAGTCAAACAGACGCAATGATGAGAGAGGGAAAACATGAGAGAACTGATGGAGAAAGATACATGGACTGGCAGAAACGTAAAATTGATTGATGAGTTAGTAAGAACGATAAAATTGGGGTAAAACTCTGAAATGAAAGACATTAAAAAAGGTGCAGTAAATGATACCGAGAGGGAAGACTAATTGAAACTGACACACACACACAATCTTTGACATGGTACACACTTATGTCATACTCGTGGATTCCCATTCAAACTGCGTACTTAGATCTGGCTGGCAAACCTAGATACTGGTACTATAGGTATACTATATACCTATACTGGATAGTCTGTAACAATACTATCTGATTTGTTGTTTTTTTGATAAATAGTGAGTTTTACACAGTCTTTCTAGACTGAAAACCAGACTGTGATAATTCAACTACACCACACCACTTAACAAGATGCATGGCAGACAGTGGAGGCCATTAAAAATAAGCTTTTATATGATTTGGCATAGCAAGAAGTTTCTTGAAATGTCTATGGCGACACTGAAAGCAGTCTAAAGATAAAGTCTGATGTTCTGAATGATTGTTTAAAGCAGGCTGTTTGATGGTTGTTTAAGAAGTTAAGAAGATTGTCATAACTTTAATTTTGATTTTTCAACCACACCTTATGAAATGGTGTGGAATCTACTGAGGGTCGCAAGATGAACAACCAACATTTCTACTACAGATAATAAAAGATAGTAAAATTTGGTTTTGTTTCAGGGTTTTTATTTTTAGGAAAAAAACCTGTTTTCTCTGTTCAGGACTCTAAAAGCTAATAAAGTTAAGTTAAGTTTGGGGGTTTATTGGGGTTTTATTTTGGGGTTTTATTTTGGGTACCAGTGCTTTAGTGTATTATATACCCTACAGAAGAAGCTCTGCTACAGCGTTACCACAGTATCCTCCAGTATTTAGTGATCACCTGATAAGCGAATCAACAGAGTTCCTGCACTGGCACTCGATTTGAGCAGTATTCCCCGCCCTTCGCGCGGCGCAATCTATGGCATGCCAGCAGAGAAGCCTGATGGGAGTGGACCCAGTTCAAACAGGCACAGACACAAACTGGAAGCATCACTAGCAGAGTCAGTCCAACTCACAAAATACAAGGAATATGTATGGGGTTTTTCCATACAGGTGTTTATATAATAATAATTATAATAATGTATTAATAATAATGATAAAGAAATGGGCTGGGCTGGATCTATGAAGGGAGATGGAGAAGCAGCAAATGGAGAACGTGAAAGATCCACCCACACTTATCCATGTGCACATACCCCTCACCACACCCCACACCCCATCAAACGCTTACTCACACACTCACACAGAGGTGTGTCTGTTGTTGTGAGCAGCAACCGTGGAAGAGATTATGGCTCAGACTGTCAAAGCATAGACGGAGGTTTCTATGGTAATGGCAGGTAATTTAATCTTCTGAATCAATCTCACACCTCATTTTCACACTTTGATATCAGTCACTTTCACTCTTAGCAGCATAATCAACCTAGACACAGCTGCACACATCTGTTTAGGGTGAGACCTAAGCAGCTATCCATCTAATCAACCAGCTCCTCTTGTCGTTTCTGACCAAAGATGAACAGCCACTTTCAGACAATAAATAAACGTCTCTTCAATCGACAACAAACATCAGACTGTAAAACAAATATTCCTTTTTCATAAATGTCTAGACTTGATCTGCTTAGTGATGTTTAAGCAGAGATATTTTGATCTCAATAACAGTGGCAGAAACTTAACTACCATCTCGCATCTGTCTTGCAGTTGTGTCGCAGCCTCCACTGCAGCTTGTTCTTATTCAAATGTGATTAATCAGCAAACGTGTGGAAGTTTTACACAAAACTTCTCCTCAAACAGCTATTTTAGAGCTGCTTCGACAACCGGATCTTAAATTCCACATAGCTGAGGTGCCACAAAGACGCCACACATGGCAGATAGCTTGCAGTAAATGCTGTTTATTGTGATGGATGGATGTGCATTTGGGCCCCTTAAGAAATGTGATGATGGGGACACTTTGTTGAATGGATCTAATAGCTGTCATGCATCTCTCCAACTGACCGTCCTGAATTAGGCAGGATGGCAGTGAGCAGGGCTCAGAACTTCACTCTGTGAGTACACCCACCAGACCTGCAAGAGAGGCAACTGCCAGCATGGGAAATTAACACCCGCCACCAGCCAAACAAAGTGTGGGCACTGTCAAAGTTAGTCAGTTTGTAAATTAGTAAACACTATGACACCTTTAAGCAGGTTATGAATCATAACTGGCAGCGTGGAGAAAATCCTCACCAGCCAAAAGAAATGTGGGCAATGACAACAAAGTTTGTCACAGTAAACACTACAACACATTTAGCACGTTCTGTACTAGAGTAGTTGCACTCCAGCAGCCTTAGTACCAGTACTGACTTAAAGGGAAGCTCCACAAGTTTTCAAGTGTGTCTTGAAAGACTGAGAAGGGTTTTGCGTGCTGTAATCATTCCTTCCTAATGTGCTCCCAATGCAAGTAATAGGGAACAAAATCACAACACATGGTCATCTTGCAAAAAAGTCAAACCTGGCTCAACGTTAGCCACAATGTAACATAGCGCTGTGTAGGAAGGTGCTGCATTGGCAAATAAAAGGAACAGGATTATTTCAAAACATGAATGGCTTTGTTTTCAATCACAACGAAAGATAAAATAACAGTAACTGTGATAGGACTGTAAATTTGTCTCTAACAAACAGAGAAACCTTAAAATTTTAATTTTAAATTTGACTTCCCAGATCATATTTCTCCACAGTCCTTTAAGCAACACATCTCAACAAACACAGCCCTATGCACTGTTTTAATGAAGCGGTGTTTAACATGAAATGAACACAACATGAGGGTTAATGCAGGTCTGATTTTGGTCTCAATGCCCAGCAAGACTGCTAAAGCCTGATATAAGCTTTGGATAAATTTAGGAATAGTTGTCTGTTCATTTTATTAATGAAAAAAAATGTCAAAAAATGTTTGCCAACAGCCTATTAAAATGATCTTTGATAATAAAAATTCCGACAAAATGTATGGTTTTTTCCCCACTGACGTGACAGGAATAAAATGTTAGTGGTGGACACTAAAAACCATAAGCCTTGTCTCTGGAGGCTGTGTGTGTCAGGAGGAATGACTCCGTAGATGTGTGTATTTCCTTGTCATACTTTCCCCAAAAGTTGCCTGTCTTGGTGGAGATTTGTGGGGATCTGCAGTAAAACTTGGAAAATAGTTTGAGATGAATTTCTCATTGTGTTTCTGTTTGTTGACTAAACAAAACAGGCTAGTAGATTGAACAAGTCCATTGCACCTTGATTCTGATTTCTGATACCCATATAAGTGGTGTTATAATATTTGAATTAGTCTGGAGGATAAAAATGACTAAAATGTGTGTACCTTTATTTAAAGACTAGGACTATATCTAGAACAGCTGCTAAAATGAACACTGATTTACACAGAACAAAGGCTGTGCAATTTAGGACTTCCATCACTTACGTTGGAAGCAATAGGTGCAATAGACAAGGCCAGTATGAATAGAAGGAGTGATTACAGCAGAGGAAACACGTTTCAGTCTTCATATGGGCACCTCATGGTTGATTTAAGATAAGCTTAAATATTTTGACTCAACAAATCTCTTTATTTTCTCATTGCTTTATGAGTCACAGAGTCATTTCTGTCTTGTCTTGCTGACCCTTGTTTGGAGGTTCAGACTTCTGACCTTCTGTGGCCAGTGAACAAAAACTCTGGGGTTAGCTTCTCTTCCCTTCCCACCATTAAGATGATATGACTTAAGATATAGCCTATACTTAGTCACCAACACTTTCCTGTGCATGTGGAGAAGCACTAGGAAGAAGCACTGCAGGCACAGGAAGAGTGGCGTGTGGCCTGCACGATAAAAACAAAGACATCAGGGCTCTGGAGGCAGCTTTTGTCCAGGGTCCAGTCACAAGGGAAGTCATTGCTTTTCCAAGACGATCCGGCATTGTCTTGCAAAGCAGCAGCCATCTTTCGAAGGGTTCAGCTTTGTTCTGATGTTGGGTTGAATTAGTCTCGGGAGAAGCTTCAGTCAATTATAAGGCTTATTTCTGCCCTAAATTGTGCCTGTTTTTGATCTAAATTATTACTGTGACTGTGAAGAAACAATTTAACGCAATGTTTATTCAGTAATTTGATTTTTATACTTTGTGGTTTCAGATTAGTTTGGGTTATTACACAATTAGGCCTACCTGTAGTGTTCAATTTTGCCTACCAACGAAGAGCAATAACTTATGCGATTAATATGACTGAAAATAACTTTTTGGTTTTAGTTTGATAAGCTTTATTCATTAAGGATCTCACTGAGAACAAGATCTTTTGCAAGAAGGAACTTGAGAACAAATTAGAGATGAATAAGGACACGACCATAAAATTCCTTCACTCAGAACAACCATCACACCCACACACACAGCCACACTAATTAAAACAATCACAAATATTATTAGATACATACGCTAGTAACACTTTAAAGTCGCTCAGATAAATGAGTGTATCTAACTTCAAGATGTGCCGCAGCTCATTCTAGTTGTATCGTCCCCCAAAAGAAAGACATTACAGTACCTATTTGAAATGTTATTTGTATTTATATATAGAGTAAATAGAAGTGGGCCAAATATTGACTGTTGAGGGACACCTTTATAAAACCATTTGGGAGCTTGATTTGAAACCAACTGCAACAACGGTTCAAACTCTAGCAGAGAGAGATGTGATTTGAGCCAGTTGTGATGAACAGCATCAGCAAGCTTTGGACATAACTATAAACGCTGCAGCACAGTGTCGGTTGTTACAAAGTGAGTTTACAGTGTCATCCACCAACAACCATGACAGTGGTAGCAGTTCTGGGCAGACAGAACAGCTTGGATACACTTTATGTCCATAGTTGCTTAGGTATTAATGTGAACAGTTTTGGTCATTTAGATTAATTTAATATCAATATAAACAAGCTATGGTATTGGGGCCAAAATATAAGGTGCACAGGTGGGCAGTGTAAATCACTTTTTTTTTTACTGTTTTGCACACAAATTAATTTTCTACAGACAAAACATAAAAGTCCGACTGAGCTGCAGCTGCAGCAGCTGACAAAGTGGGGAGACACACTAAACTCTACAACATTTGGCCGGTGAAGTGTTAACTTTTCTGCCCTGCTCCGGACGTAATCCTGTTTTCACTCAGGTAGGCCTTGTTTGACTTGACTGAATAAAAAAAGGGGCTATGGCGTTCACGACACGGTATTTTTGAAGCAAGTACCATGCCAAGGAGAGTCACAGCGCTCCGGTCTCACGAGACAACGGTCAGTGAGGGTATGTAAATACATCTTCAGAATGTAATTGATCACTTTCCCGTTGATATACAAACTAATCAACCACAACATCAGAATACAACCCAAAGCATGAATGAAAACAACTGCTTGCTGAAGACTGATAAGGGAACTGTCCTCTAAGTAGTTACACCTGCCAACTACAATGAACTCGACATGGCTCACCTGTACATGATTGTTGTGATTGTGAAATTTGATATAAACATTTTACCTGTAATCTAATAAAACATCACTAGGACTTGAATCCTGCATTACTGATTTTATCTGTTGAAAGCATCTGATTGCTGTCCCATCCTATCTTTTCTGCTGTTCTGCTCCAACCTTTCTTCTTTCCAACAACCCAGGCAAACAATCACCCCCCTACCCAGTTTTAAACTATGGTATAGCTCCAGCAACTTGCATGTGCCTATTTTTATATAGTACCTACAGGACACAAATCAGAGCAACATAAGCAGAAAATGAGTGGGAGGGGAAAACAGCAATCTTAATTAGGTATCAGCTGGAGTTGCCTGCATAAATTAAGAAAAAAATAATCCTGGTGATGAGATTTAGACATATATCTTTAAGCATGTCATTATATTTTCATTTGAATTTTCCTCATCTCAGCTCTTATAGTTGCCAGACAGTTGAAAGTTTCTCTATTCCAGTTCCTTTCTCTCACTTTTACTGTAAAAAGCATCTGCCTGCTGTTTCCCCGTGAGTCTTAAGGGGCTTCTGCAGGTCACTGATAAACGAATAATGTTGGTTATCATAATGAAAGAGTAACTTAAGCCGGGCAATAGTTGAATGGCACGCAAAAGTTTTACAATATGTTCGCCACGTTACCTTAAATGTATAGAAACACAATGCATGTTACGTTAGGTGCAGCGGTATATTGAAGTAGTTGTTTTGGGATCATCGTAAGTTACAACAAACACAAAAGAAACAAGGGAATCCGGCAGCGGTTCAGTAAGCGACCCACTACTCTTCATCACCATCCTCCTCTTCACACAGTCACCATCATCATCTGTGAAGCACAGGGCTCTTTAGCTTTAGGGAAATAATAGAGAAGGGAAGGAAAGACGGACCACGCTCAGAACGTTAAATACATAAAAGACCCGCGGCGAATCATGGCGAGTCCGCCATAAAAACATGACGCTAAGGTCCTTACATATTACTCCCCTCCTTACCTCCAACCCGGTACATGTTCGCTGCCATGACTGCCCCCGGTCCCTGGCTTCCTCTCCAGGTAGAGGGGTGGCTCTCTTCTCTCTCGCGCTGCCGGAGCTGTGTTAGCACTGCCGCCGCTGTGTGTTGGAAAATGGTGGATTGATCAATACGAAACAGACTAGCTAAGGGACCTTAAAGAGACAGTACACTGTGTTACGGAGCCTGAAGTTTGGCGGCAGTATTTTGAGGACAAATACTGGAAGTAATTCCGGTTTTAATTCCGATTTTAATTTTGTAATCGTTAGCTGTCATTATAAAAACTACAACTAACGCCACGGGCTAAACCAAAACCAAAGACCACCACTTTAAGTTTGTTACTTTAACAGACGTTACCAGCGTAATTAAACATTGGTTTCACTTGTAATTGTTATTTAAAGTTTTGTGTGTACTTGACATAGCACAGATACTACCTTAACCTTGACTAGCTAGCATTAAGTAACGTTAGTGTCATTACCCAGGTTGGAACAATAAAACTATCGCGATATTTCAATGTAAAACCACATTTGTATGAATTTGAAGAGTTTGCAAATAAAAATCCCAGAGTTGGAAAATGAAGTAATACCTTGAACTCCGTGTTACCTAGAAAATATGAAACTTGTCAAATCTATACTGGTGTGATCCCCAAAATTCAATTTACATAGAAAAAGCACCAGATGTGTCTTGTTTGCCACTCCTGGATGGAACCAAATGGTAGCCATATCCATCTTCATCGTCATAGTATTTTTCTACCAACTGGACTGTTTTTGATGTCTTTTTTCGTGCTGTTTTTAATATTGAGCTTTTGTGATTTAGTTAAAATGTATCAAACATAATCACTCTGATGACCCTTGGGTTATTTTAGTATTCAAGTGCTTCAGCCTCAGCACCAATGGTGATTGTGGCAAACATAATAATACAGTAATATGGCAGACAACAATCCAATGTAACATCTAGGGTTTCAATATCTATGGCACCCAGGGTCATAGGAACATGACAAAGGGTCCTGTGTTCCCAGGGTTTGGGGTAAAGCCAAACAGAACAGGGTTGTTTATGTGTCTTAATAGAATATTGAATTGAGAAACATAGATCCCTGGAAACATTGGCTCTTGGGAACCTAGGACCCCGGGAACATAGGAACATAGATCCACTTCCCAAAATCTCTTAGCTCAGTGGTGTCAAATGAGGTCCATGAAACACCAGGGGAGGGCCCCATGGGGTTACTAAGAGGAATAAGCTTAGTTACATTTAATTAATGTATGTAAGAATTACTAAACTAAATGATTACAAAACAAAAATTTTGCATTTCATAGTAATTGCTTTAATGCTCTCTAGATAAGATTTAGTGCAGAGTATTCTTGTTCAACAAATGCAGCTTGATAGAATGATACAATAAAAATTATATTCTTGAATCCTTTCTTTCCTTATGATGAGAAATGTTCTGAGTAATAAGGTCTAATCAAGTTTTTATTTATTTTTTCTGTCTAATCAATTCCCTTTGTCCATATTTGTCCAAATTGTGTGCTGGTGGTCACAATTGATATAAATCGTTATGTATTATGTATAGATCATATTCACAGATATTTTTGCTTATAGTTTGCCAAAGTATAACTGTAATAAAGCAAATAGTTGCACAGTATTATATCCACAGTGTGCAATGAGGGCAGCACAGTGACTGATGATATAGTATTATGGGATATACAGGATTGTGGCAGCATCAAGCTTATTACAACCACCTACTTAGCTAAGTGCGTAAACCTGCATGCATATGGATGAATATAAAGTGGGCAATTGTAGAAAATGTGATATTTTGTACTGTAGCAAAGATTAGCAGCACTGTTTTTATATTTAACATACACCATAAACACCATTACGCTACCCTCCGTGGATATTATAAAATAGGGTGGGTCATATACTATGTTCGTTTGGAGTTGTTTGATTAGCTCAGTTTTCATTGTGGATACAAGCATGGAGCCTCTGTGCTGCAGGAATTCTGTGGTGAAGGCTACATCTGATCTATACCATATGGAAGCCTCAATTACTGTTCTCTAACACAGGGGACTACAGTCTGCAGTCACATGACTGCTGTAGGCCAATCACGTGTACTTACAGTACGCACTCCTGCTCAAGTGTGCAGTTTCAATGTTGGATCTGTGCTGCATTGGAGGGATCCTGTATTGTGTCCTGGGGCTCTTTTAAGAAAAAGTACGAAAGATAGATAGCGCATGTGTGTGTGTGTGTGTGTTGTTTTTGTGCATGTTTATATATAGATGTGTACATTCATTATTCTTAACAGTAAAATAGTGAATTTGATCATGTTTTTTCAGTCACAATATCTAAAATGGGAATAAAACTTGTTTTTATGTCTACAATAATTTGTTGAAGAAATTTAAGAGCACTATTACCCAATGCATATTATATATCAATTCCCCAATATACAGTTTGATGCTCAGTGCTATGTGCAACATTTATGCATAAAACACAGCTAATATCTAACTGAATGTTGCTAATAGTATTTTATTATATTTCACAGCTTACCTTCTAATTGACTTTTTCATTGGAGCAATAAAAGTGTACAGTATTACAGTATATCACAGCATAACCCTGCACTATGTGTGTGATATAATGCAGCAACTGCCACAAGCAAGCTGTCTTATAAGCTGTTGTAATGTTCCCCCAATAAACTGGGAAGGAAAAAGATGCCAATACTTAATATGGTCCCAATTAAAGAAAAATAGGTGAGGTATCAACAATGTAGCCTTGTGTTTGGGAACTGTGACTACTTTCATTAGGAGTCTTTGCTCACTTGGCTGCTTGCTGCTGTGCAGATGTTCTTTTGAATCCATTTTTGAATCCACTTGCTCTTCTGCCAGATGTTGCTGCAGTCAGGAAGACAGGCAGGCAAGCATGCAGGCAGAACACTGTACAGTACGGAGCAGTGCAGGTGTTCTCCCCAATGAATCTCACTCTGTGGAGATGGATTGGCTCGAGACACAGTGTGTCTGCAGAAACTCCCCCAGGTTTGGTTGCAGGAGGAGGATGACCTCTGATGGCCTCTCTGTCTTTCTTCCACATTCTCTTCCTTCTCTTTCTTTTCCTCCATGTAGCAGATAAATGTGCAGGAGAGACAAAGACACAGAGGAAATCAATTAGGCCAATTTCCTGGCAGAAACAATTCCATATCTTTGATTGTGCTTCCTCATTTGTTCTCTCACTGGGGGTTGTGCTTGGATCCAGAGACACTATGGGAGGTAAAGCAATAAAAGGACTATTGTTAGAGTACTCTCTCCTCTACATTACAACCGTGTATAGGTGTATCAACAGTGGAAAACACTGATATTGTTCTGTCATTTTTAAGAAGAAACAATCCCTGTCACAGTTTTCCCTGGCAGATGCTTGGACATTGTAAAAGGGTGGTGCCTACACACTACAGATTCATTGTCAGCCAGGTCAGTTACAGTTACTTGTCAAGCTGCACTACAGTCTTTGTTTGGTCATGTCAAGCCTGCTGCTCTGACTCATGGTGTAGGTTTAAGACATAGTTAGTGTTAAATCATCTAGTGTCTTCCATAGTATATCAGCAACATTAAGCCTTGGTCCACCAGTTGGCTTTCTTACTAGGTTTGAACTGAGCTGAGGAAAAAGGCCTCCTCCTGCTTTGCTCCCTGGACTTGATCTGCAGCGCATACAACATTCTAATAATCTAGTCCCCCTGGAAAAATTAATGCCCATGTAGCTGAGAAACACTATTGCCTTATTTGAGCTGGATTTGAGCTGGATTTGAGCGGGTCTCTTTCTTGAGTGTTTAATATTTGTATTCCCAGCCTAGTGTCTCTTTCATTTTTACTTCTATTCATACTGTGACTCGTGTGCAGTCTTGGCCAGGTCTCCTTAGAAAAAACATTTCAGTCATAAGAGACTTCTTGGTTTAATTACAAAAAATCTGCATCTTCAACTGAAGAGGCAGTGACACCATATTGCAGTTTGAAGAGAATACTCACAGTCTGTAGTCTATCAAGGTGCACAAGTGTAATATTTGATTGTGTACAAGTCCTTTATGGGACATTTCTCTTTTGCAGACTTCACCAGTGAATAGCAGTTTTTGAAAGCTTTGGCACAAAGAAACCTTGACTCTTTTAAATGTGAATCTCTGCTGCAGGGGATCTGTCAGATAGATTTCACAGCAACAAAATATTAGTGACTGAATAAATGCAGTACCTCACAATGAATCTCGCACAGGTCATACAGCTTGTGACTAGTAATATCAAACTACAGGGGGAGCTATTGTCTTTCTTTTGACAAACTGGGCAGTTGATACAAAGAGGTTGCTACATTTAGGCCATGGATAGTCAGATATAGTCTAATAAATGCTTTTCTGCTCATGTAAAACACACATTTAAGCTCCAAGACTATTAAGGAACTATCAAAACTGCCTACTGCCTAAGTGCCTATGTCCAACTGGAAAACAAATTGCTAAGGATTGCCCTACCTCAGTCCAGCAGCAGGGGTCATCACTCACACAACCTTTTCTATTGTCCTCATTTGCTCCCTAACAATGCAGTGATGTGGTGGGAGGGGGAAAAGGAACAGTGGAAGTGACACTTCAATGAGTTATCATGAGTTCTGGGATAGTGCCAGAGAGTAATATTAGGATGACACAAAAAATGTTGACTGTAGTCCTCAAGCAAAACATAAATCAAACTTTGTCATTATGTCCTCATTACTGTCTCAGGCAGAGTGCAAGATCAGTGGCGTGCAGTGTGGGCTGTGTGTGTTGCTTTTGGAAGCCCATCTCTTTCAGTCTTCTGTCATCTGTTACTGCAGACATGGCTTGGCTGGAAACACTCAATCATGCTTTGAAGGCTACATAAGAAACCCTGGCCCTAATCCAAAAGGATTAACCATATTGCACTTGTGGGTTATTGATACTATGACCTTCACAGAATGAAAGCAGAATGACACTGAGAAGAAAAACAGTGTCAGACATAGATGCAGATAGTTGAATATGTGGCACCGACAAAAAGAAGACCTTTGTAGAATCCCAGGCCCCACCTTGCAAGGGAATCCTGCTGCTAAGTGTCTGACCCTCCACCACAAGATCACGTGCCAAAAATGCCAGGAGGTGCCAGACGAGAGCAACACATTTTTTGTCAAACAGCTGGTGAACCGCCAAGTGTCTCCGTCTTCACAGAAAGAAAGAGGCACTGGCTGTTGATGAGAGGACCGTGCCATGTGGGGAAAACCCACCACACTCAGACATAAAAAAGGAATCACTGGAATGGCAAATGGCACCAGAAAGTCATGTATTGAATTTCCTTCCAGCAAAAATGTTTTTTAATTTCATTGGCTGAGACCATCAGAGCCGCACCAGCTGATGTCAAGGTTCTTCAAGAACAAAGGCTCAGCAACTCTAATATGTATTTTTACATGTCTAACCACAGAAAAACTCACACAACATATTTACACACCTATTTGACATGATCATAGATATTGTGCACTAATAAGATCATTGAATGCACAACACTGGAGCCTGAACTAATATGTCAAAATGCAAGTACACTACTCACAATAAGTTAGGGATATTGTTATTTACATGAGTAAATAACAATGAGTTTCCTATTTGGTCTGAATTTTAATGAAATAAGTAAAAGTTCCCTTTGATATTACTAATAATGAATGAGAAGAAACACCATTTTCATTAGTTTAATATTTATTACCCCAAAAATTTTGACAATAACAAGGATAGCCCCAAATAACAAAAATCGACAATGTCAGTAGCGGGTGCTTCCACCATTTGCCACAATGACAGCTTGACAGCGACATCTCATGCTCCTCACTAGCCTCATGATGTTGTTGAGGCAATGCGTTCCACTCTTCCACAAGTGCTACATGCAGTTCTGCCAGGTCATGTGGGGGTGGGGTACGATCATCCAGTCTCTGCTTCAGCTGGTCCCAGACGTGCTCTATGGGGTTCAGGTCAGGGGACATTGCTGGCCATACCATATGAGGCACTCCGACTTCCTGAAGTCGAGCTGTGACAATTCTGGCACGATGTGGTGGAGCATTATCATCCATGAACAGAAAGTTGGGGGTGTGCTGGCGGAATTGGGGGATGATGATGGGTTCTATGATGTCTCTGAGGTAAGAACGTGCAGTGACTGAGCCATCTACAATAACCAAATCTGTTTTGCGCTGACTGGTGATGCCTGCCCAGACTGTTGCACCTCCTCCACCAAAGCAAACCCTGGGGACCATGTTGACCTCGGCGTATCGCTCACCTCACCTTCTCCAGCAACGCTGACGACCATCATTTCTGTGCAAGGTGACCCGACACTCATCAGTGAACAGGACGGTAGACCACTGCTGCATTGTCCAGGTCACATGGTCTTGTGCCCACTGCAAACGTTCACGGCGGTGTCTTGGTGTCAGTGGAGTCACCTGCAACGGTTGTCTGGCATTCAAGCCAAAGCGGTGGAGTCGGTTGCGAATGGTTTGTCTGGAAACCCTAGTACCCCTCACATCTCGTAAACGGGCCTGCAGCTGTGTGGCAGTTGCATAACAATGTCTGAGTGCATAGGTCCTTAGGTACTGGTCATCGTTGCGGTCTGTCACTCGTGGGGCTCCACTCCTGGGTCTGTCACAAACTCTGCCAATAGTTCTGTGTCTATCACCCCAATACAATTGCCTCCCTATCCCAAAAATCTCTGAAGTGAAACAAACACCGTATGTATGACATCCACAATCTCTCACAATATCCCTAACTTATTGTGAGTAGTGTAGGTGATGGGGATGAAGTCAAACGTGTGTCATTATTTCATCATATCATTTATTGCTTTATGGCCTTCATTTGACATACAGCAGACAGATTGTGATGTGCCCATGGAGATGATTGACTTTTTGTCCAAAATATTAGGGAAGCACAATTGTTTACACATCATAGTTGTAATGTCATTTTGAACAATGCTGGATATACATTATGAACGGCTGTTTTGTCAAACCAGAGCACAAGTTGTTTACTGTTAATGTTTCATCTTTTCAGATATCTGATTGCACAAAGAGCATTTTGTTAGTATCTAAATACCACCACTATCTAACTCATCTTGCTTCAAAAATGCATCAAAGAGCAACTCTCTCTTCAGTTTATCAGAATCAAGTGCTAACAATTAGATCATTTTTTCTTTTTCTATCCAGATTGTTGTGACATTATTGAAAAGCTTCTTCAGAGGGATCAGCTCTATAATGTTCTAATTCTTTAATCCCACCATGTAGTAAGGTTGATTGCATATTAAAAAGCAGGGGGTATGCTTTGCGCACCTTTATTGTCACCACAAAGCCGTGTGTCAGTAGAAATAAAGTGAGGTGTTTCCAATCCTGCAGAGAATAGGAGGAAGAAAAAGACTGTCTTAAAACATGGGATCTAGTAGACTATGCCTTGTTTTCCATTTCAGCACCACCCATATTCAGAGGGTCTAATTATACACCACACGAACTCAAGTCAGAGTGTGCAGAGCATGTTTCTTTGCATCAACTGGAACAACATGGTTTTATGTAATGAATGTGACGAGTTAGTTTGACTTGGGCCAAAGCTGTGCAGTAAAGTTACATCTGAAACCTCCCTGCCCATGTGTAAGACACAGACAGGCTTTGTTTAATGCTGAGGTAAAGAAAATTTTCCAGTGCTGACTTTTTTATGACGAAATTTGGGCTTTAGAGGCAGGCAAGGCCTTCTCACAGTGACTGATATTGTTTTTAGACAGACTTGTAAGGGACTATTCACCAACCACTAGTTCAATACATTTGGCTTCAAGTCACTGATTTTGAGAAGCTAATGTTGGAGAAAGAACATTCCTGGCAAATTATTGTCATTACCCGAAATCCAAATCTTTATCTTAGAGGTTGATGCCAAAACAGTTATTTTGGTCCATGAGGTGTATATCTTGTTTGTACAAAATCAGAACATGTAGATTTTTATTTAAACCTTGGACACAGGCTGGCTGTTTCCCATCTGCTACGCATCTTAATGCTAACTGTCTGCGGGCAGTCGCCTCATATATAGTGTAGAGAATGGTACTTATCTTCTCATCTAACTCGAAAGCATGTCTATAAAGTGTGTTTCCCCAACACTTATTCCTGTAACAATGATGTCAAACTCTTACGCTTAATACATGCTAACTACATGTTTGATTCAGTTGTTTTTAATCTGTGGCAGTACTGAATGACTCCTCTGCTGACTAGTGCATCATTAAGGTACCTCACACAGCACATTGACCACTGATACATTAGCTGAGTAAGATCGAGTCCTCAGGAGTAATGAATCACTAATCACATATATTGATCATGAGTCAGTTACACTTCAACAACATGCTGCCACACAAACAGAAAAACCTTGATTAGTCAGACATTAAACTGACTGCATCAGGGTCTGTAATTAAGCAAACGGCAGAGGTTTAGAAAGCAAAATGTACCAATATATTGGTTTACAGAGCACAGTAATAGTGATTCAGTTACTTTCAATCACCTTCAAGTGGGTATTTGATTTGTTAATTATCCACCTAATGATGATATTATAATTAAAAACTCAGAGGAACATGAGGGCATAAAGGCTGTGTGTATTCAAAGTCTAACACCCATGAGAGAGATTCCCTTGAAAATGATAGGGAGCTCTGTGAGAAGGAGGATCACAGGACATGTAGATAGAGAGATCAAAACCTCTCAAAAACTTCTGCCAGCTGCCTCGACCACACCCTCCCTCCACAGGCAAATCCTTCACTGAGATTCTACATGAGTGCAACACCTCATGTTACAGCACATGTGTCCCCGCCCACCAAAACGATGCTTCATGCTGTAAACAAACACGGCAGAGAATAAAATGACAGATTTATTAAATATATCCAACTAAAAATGTTTTTTTAAGATGAGACAAGGGAGCAGTCAAAGTGCATACAGTGGAACTTTGACCAACAGTGGCCAGTGAAGACATTTGCCAAACAAAACAATACACCCACATCACTAAAAATGGCATTCAGTGGAATCTAAGCCACTCGCAATCCAAGTGGGAGTAAAATACTTCAAAATTGACCGTCCATGGCTAAGGCAAACACAGGAGCAATCTCATATCTGTACTTAGAAGTACTGTAATGGAGCTGCAAATATACTGTTGTTTTGTCTGTGAATTCCTCCCCAGGGCTATGTGATGGGTCAGGGTTAAAGAGGTCACTGAGACTGTGACTAAACTTTAAAGGTAATGTGTGGACATGAGGGGGAACCTTTGCAAAATCAGGGTAGATCATTTCACAACAGTTTCCCTGTCAGCTGTTTTTCATAATGAATAGCCTGTGACTGCTGTTAATAGAAAATAAGTTAGGAGATATGGACCACTTAAATACAATATCAATTAAGGCAAGCCCTGGATTATTGCCTGATTTTGGTGCTGTCTTACAAGAAGGACCAGTGTCAAAATTTAGTCATCTCTAACTTCATATAGTAATATAGTAATATAGTAGCACTCATTGCACCACATTTAAAGCATAGTTTCACATTTATTCAACGCTGTCCAATACCAATATGCCCATATGGGGATTGAAGGCACTGATCATGGACAGTAACATTTAAGAAAGTACAGTGTGCAATGTTGAGGCACTTGTATTTTTGCATTTTAAATAATAAATAATTTTATTTTTGATTCTTCAGGTATATTTTGATGCTGTGTTATTACTATTATTATTACTTTTACTTAAGTACAATTTCTGAGTACTTGAGCACCTCTGAACAGAAGTTTTCATCACTTGAAATGTCCCATGTTAGGAAAACGTGTCAAGAAATCCTTCTCAAAGTAATGTCAAGTTAAGTGATGGGAGACGAAATTCGCTCTTTCTGTGTAAAAATGCATTTTAAGATTCAGCCTGAATGCTAATACTAGGCTTCAGCTGTCTGACTTTGACAAATCCAGTGAATATCTCAAAAGCTGTTTTAAATTCCCTCTTGTTAGTGTCTCTCCACCAAGGCTCTTCAAAGAAACATTGTCTCTGGAAACACAGAGGACATTTTGCACTGTAAAGACAGCAGCTTTTGAAAACTAAGTCAGAATGCTGGAGCCTCATATTCACTTTGGCAAACCTTTTTACACAGAATAAGGACAGTGGACTGTAACACTGAAATAGCTCTACGAGAAGAGCTACCTTTGTGGCCAGTATTAACTGGAGGAATAATTACTGCAACCCATATTGATATTTGTTTGTGGTGAAAAACCATGAGACAGTCCTTTAAATGGGACTTTGCAGTGAGGTGGTGCATACATATTTAGTGATGCAACACGTTTGAATTTGGTCTGAACTTGTCTTCCTGTGCTATTTTCAACCAAAATCATTTTGTTTACAAGTTGAAAACCATTTGGTGGTGATAACATACAAGTTTTATGTTTCTAGTGCTGTTCAAAACCTGAATCTTACTTGATGAATGCCTGCCATTATGATTAAAACAGTACAAATGACCAGCAATGGGCTCAACTGCTGGTTTACATTGGATTAGTCCTAAAAATGTTACAGAATTATACATTTATTTTCATCGTTGTGTAGGTAATATAGTATATGATTTGTTTATTTTCTTTTAACTTGTTTGTATTATGGCTCATCAAGAGGACGAAATCCTCTAAGGAGACATGGTCTATCTCATTTTGAGACCCAGAGAAAAACAGGAGCAGCCCAGTTGTCCTCTCAGTGTTATCCATAAGATAAAGTATCTGTTCATTGAGATCTCGCTCCACTCTGCCTGTCACCCAACATACATGCAGCTTATCATCTGCCGCGAATGTTTAATCTTAACCCTGTCTCCTGGCAGAGCTAAACATAGGCTACTGTTTCTAAAATAATCGCCACTCTTGAGTGTGTGCTGTGTGGGAACATCTCAATAATTAATTCAGGCTCTTTTTTTCTCCCTCTCTCTTCCTCAAAGACTCGCACATGCTCACCCTGGCATATCACGTGTCGTCTGTACAGAGAGTGTGTTCTTGCATTTTCAGAAATACCACAGCTGTCTGAGGTCTTTTAAATAATGTGCTTGTCCACTTTAAATAAAGGCCTCAGAACCCCTCAATCTGGCCTAAAATCATCTGGTTGCCTCTCTCTTGCACTGGTGCCCGCCTGCTGAAGCAGGCAGCCTGCTGTGGTCTTGGGTTGGGCTCAGATTGGCCATCCAGTGGGCTCCTCAGAGCCAACGGCATATCACGTTGCTCATGCGGATTCAGCCTGCATTTGCATCTGTGGAGCATGAATGAGAGAGTTTGTGTGTGTGTGTGTGTGTGTGTGTGGTTGGGGGGGGGGGGGTGAACAGGAAGGAAAGGGGTAGGAACTGATTCCAGAGGCACTGTGTGTCACTGTCTGGGGTCAAAGGCAGCTTTGGCACTTATTTAGCCTCAGACTACAGGGCTTCTATAATGTGTGCTGGGGTGAGTGGTGTTAAGAACAGGTGTGCAGCTGGAATTCACAAACAGCTGGCTAGGTCACAGCTCAGGGCCTGCTGGTTGTAACGGGTTGTAAGCCTGGGACCATGCCTGCTAGTGATGTATAGACTTAATAAAGCCCCTAAAAACAAATTGTTTGTCAGTTACTTAATGTGAGCGCTGGCTTTAGGAGACAAACACCATTTTCTGCTGATTTTACATGATTTCTGTATTTTATGTTTTCTCTGTGCTCTTCTCACGGAAATGTGAAAGGCTCAGTTGTAAAAAAAAAAAAAAAAAAAGTCATGTATTTGCGTACCAAATGAATTTGATTCAAACTGTCAGAACATGCTGTGGAATTTTTGTGTGTTAATCTCTCAAAAAAGGATACCATTGGATGTTTTTTTCAGACTTTTACTATTGAGATTTGAAATTCAACTGCACTGTTTAAGATAGTATGATAAATAACTGTCAAAGAGCATCCTAAAAAAGATGACAATATTTCTGTTGTCACTAAAATTAAATAGGTTTTCCATATGTTTTCATGTATAGTTATAGGTAATTATAAAGTTACCTCATAAGAATGCCCTGTTTACCTTCCTGTTTGGGAGGTACTCTCATGATGATTTACAGTTTGAAAGACAGATTTTAGGAAATGTCAAAACTGTTACAGCAAAGGCTGAGATGTCCTAAATTTTAGTACCCCTGAGGTCATTCACTGAAAACACAGAAATTCCCATAATTCCCATCTTTTGTTGGACTATACCTGTCTTGTAAAAGCTCATAACAAAGTTGAGCTCTTGCAGGCTTTATGTTATCAATTTGTAAACTGCACTGAGACACCCGGCTGACATTTCCTCAGACTTCTAGAAGCCCCCCTGGAGCCTTTGGTAAGTACATTTTTTGATAAAGAAAAGATTACTGCTTCACTCTTTCATGCACTTTTTCACCCTTGTTTGCTTCATCCTGAGAGTATTAAAGTAAAGTTCTAACATGCTTTGAAACCCTTAGGACCACTTCACCCTTCTTTGTCTATTCCTGTCCTGTCCCCCGTGGGGCTGGATGCTTGATCTGCTCTGTAGAAACAAACTGGAGTGTGGGTCTGAATCAGGCACCAGATCAGAAACAAGTTAAAAGTAAACTATTGGCCTGGATATGTCCACTCCAGTCTCCCTAGGTTTACCCAAGCTTCAGATCACTCGCCCTGTCTCTTCCTTCATATATCATACGTTTTGCTCCACATATCCCCAACTCTAAAATTGATTGAAATTAAACTTTTACATTTTATTGTTCAAAGGGGAGGTATGCTGAGTGTACATTCTCAATTTCAGCCTCACAACAATGCTGGGAAGATAATGGGAATCATGTACCCCTCCTTTCATCTTTTTTACATGTGTTCAGTGAGCCGAGGATTTCAGAGAACATTGGCCCTTCGGTTTCAATCTCATGCCTCCTCTTTGTCTCCGGTTCGCTCTGTCATATATTTGACCTTCTTTCCTCTCAGCAGGTTTGAATCTGATTGTGTGCTGTAGCTGAACGGGCAACAACCCTGCAACCACAGCAAACCGCTGGAGGTGAACGGTAATGAGCTCATGTCCTCTGTGAAACACACACTGAGGCACTGAGGCAGGGAGACTCTCGGCTCCAACTGTCATCTACATCTTCTTGGCTAGTGCTGCCTGTTAGGATTACCCAGTGTGCAGTTTTGCTGCTTTTAAGAGGCCGTTGAACCTCCACCTGACTGAGATTCTTTTAAACAGTGAACTCAGAGATAAGGAGGAAGCGGTTACAGGCATGCTGATGGGTGCTAATCAGCCGGGACACAGATGTGGGAACTATCAGAGTGTCTGTTCCTGGACCAGGACCTGCACTGTGTCACTAAGCAGATAGACCAGACAGCACCGATGTGTGAAACAGATGACCTCAGTCACTCTCAAAAGGCCAAACGGAAAGAGGGAGACACACTGCTGGAGGAACTGATAATATGAGCTCTTTTAATTAGTCATCATGAATGCAACAACGGCTCATCGGTTTGGATTGTGAGAAATTCAGAAGATGTTTTTCACCTCCGCCTGGCAGACCTAATTTGTCATGAAGCCAGCAGTCTACTTAATGGAAAACTGATCCTCCGGAGCCACGTTTCAGTATCTTCCTTTTCCTAACAAATTCCTACAAGTCACTCACTCTGAAAGAGAGCATTGTGATTCAACCAAACACTACGCCTACTCCTCTTTTGGAAAAGGAGAAAAAGGAAGTGGGAGTGCATGTGCCTCAGTAGACTGCCCCACTACTCGGGTAAAAGCTTTCCCGCCTGGCCTGTGCTGGCTGACAGACCACAGGCTGGCCCATAGAGAAAAGAAATGTTGCCTCTGAGTGTTGCTCGTAAAATTTCTAACTTGAAATACTGAAGCTCTTTAAGATGATTTAATTTATGACTGAAACAAATTGGGTTATACGACATCCAACCATGCCTTAACATGATGTTGAGTATTATTTAATATAGTATTAAACAAGCATAATTTAACCCGTACATAAATACATAAAAATAAATTACATTTTAACCGCCACCACATAACCAATCACTACATAACACTGGATCATGACTGTCAGATTCAGGAAAGCTACATAAAGATGTTAGATGTTGTCCGTCAACTTGAAATTATAATAATCTTTTAAAAAAAAAGTACATTTTATGTCTTTTATGCATGCATATGACTTGTTGAATGCTGAATATGCTGAAATAAAAACAAAATAAAGGGCTTTGGTTGCTTTTTTGAGGCACAACACTCAGACAACAGAAATTATGTTTGTTTTTCCCGTGGTGAAAACCGAAAATAGCTACATTTTACACAGTTTGCCAATTGGCTAATATGTATCAAATAGTTGGTTTTGGTAGTCGCTAGTTGTTTTAAGCTATACTTTTACAAAAAAATGTGCCAGTGAGGCAAAATGAAGAGATAACTGGTGTCACACCTAGATAATTTACTGAAAACTTTTTATTTTTTCTGTCAGTTTCGTTTCGTTTCGTTTTTTCGTCCGGATTAACTGTGAAGCGGAACATTTCCCACAACACGTGAAGGAGGCACGAGAACGGGCATCGTGGCGGGGCGGGGCTATGCAAATGAGCAGCCGTTGAGTGAATAGATGCTCCCAGCGTCTGTGAGCGGAGCGGGACACTTGCTGCGGAGAGCAGATCCAGAGGACGGAGAGAAAGTGGACGTCGGTGCGGAAACAAACAAAACAACAGCACTTTCACTCGACCTGCAACGTCGCAACATGGCTTCAAAGTGCCCCAAGTGTGAGAAGACGGTGTATTTTGGTGAGTGATGGCGACTTATTTGATCTCCACCTTTGGAAATTACTTTTCTGGTGATCCCGCTCGTCAATCAATTGATACTCCTGTCAGGGGATCGATTATTTTGGACGGCTTGCTTCCACAGCTTTTTAAGGCTGTGGTTACTTAAATTACCAATGCAATTAACAGTGTATCTGCGCCATACAAAGCGTTTAATTCATTAAAAACATATACGTGTAGCTCAACTGAAACTGTGTTGACTTGTAGAGTTTACATTTAATTAAAAATGCTTTCCAAATGAAGTTCTGAATGAACAATACCTACAACCTACAGAAGGACGTTATTAGGGGTTTTATGCGTATATTTAATAGCTGGACTGTATTGGATCCATAAAGCACAATATTGCTTTAGGCTTTTTGTTCACTACTGGGAAAAATGTAAGTCCTCCCCACATTTCCCAAAGGAATTTCTCACATAAGTGAAGTTCATAGTGTTCCTGTGATCAGACTTTTTTTAAGGAAAGAGGTACTGGCAATGTAAATGATTCACAGAGACAAACTTGGGACAACCAAAGCTGGAGAGGCAAAGGCGTCAATGTAAACAAAACCCCCAAAGAGCAAATATTTCACAAATGTATGCTTCTGATAACAAGTAAAATGCTTTCAGCGTATGTGAAAGAACACATGCCCAGTCTACATTAAATTAACAAAACTGGATAAATTATTTATTGTATTTTGACACTGATCTGTGCCATTTTTAATTTGTTGTGTTTGGTAATCATCCAAGCATGGCAGTTGGCTTTGAAGGGCTGCTGATGGAAACCATTGCCAAGAGTGTAGAAATGCCATATGCTGAGATTGCCCACTCACAGAGGAGCACAGCAACATCATGCTGCGTCAGTGGGATGAAAACCTGTAAACATGCATCTTTTTGCATCCTTGCAAACAAAGATGGCAAAGCAAAACACAAAGAGTCACACTCAGAGCCACAGTGAGGGACGATGGCATCTTATATTTACTGTAACAGATGTTTACAGAGAAAGAAATGCACGGAGGCAAGAGCAAAGCGGAGGATTAAAGCGGCTCAGGTCATGAAGATAAACAAAAATTTACATCACTGCTTTGAATCTGAAGGCTGCACGTGTAGCACACCCCGCTCAGCTTATTTTTAGGGAACATACCGCGGTAGCGTTAAACCCTCGGTAATCCTGTGTTTATGTTTTGCCACATGCTGGGAACAGAATTTTTGTTCTTTAGCGCTGATCTTTTCTACACTTCACAGCACACGTCAGAGCTGTCACGGGGGTCAAAATCAATTATGTGAGTGGATGGAAGTCCTCTTACGTAACAGGAGTGGCAGCAAACCTCACAGCTGCTGCTCGTCCTATGGGTCCCGAGAGTCACTGTGGCATGGCATAATATCTGCACAAATAAGCTTTATTTCCCTCCCAGTGCAGATTTTCTGCATGTCTGAGTATTCATTTGTGTCGTAGCGTTAATTTGCTGCAGCGAGTGAGTCACAGCTCCTCAGTGATGTATGTTGTTTTTTTTATGTAACATACTGAGATCCATCCTGGTGGAGTTATTTTTGGCTGGGGTGTGACTTAATGGGTGGTGAGCGCCTCAGGCTGAGTGGACTGTAAGGATGATGAACGGCTCCTAGGAACCAGCATGGGTGGATTCAGCTGCACACGTCAGAGCAGGGAGGATGTAGAATCTGAAGGGAGGTGTTAATGACAAAATTAAAGTCTCAGTCGTTGCACGGGAGGCTGCAATACCTATGACAAGCATGGGAGAGGTCAGGGTGGGAGAAATGTTTTTGCCTGTCCAGCCCAAATCATCAACCAGTCAGATGGATTTCAGATACTGTAGAATGAGCTCAGCAGGTCCACCTACATTCATCCTCCTCTCAGCCTCTCTGCTCTCCAGAGACGCAAGAAATCATGTGCTGAGGTGAAATTTTCAGGTCTGCAGTTAAAGTGGGTGTAAAGTGCCATTAAAAAATCCCCTGGTTCTGATCTGCACCATGTGTTATTGATAGAGAAAATTGTCTATTTCCCGTCTCATTTTGCTCCCATTTTTTCCTCTTGCTGTGGTGGCTCGCGGTGTCTTATACACAGCAGTTATTGGCCCACCCTGCAGTTACCCACCTGGTCCTCCAGCTGGTTTACCCAATATTGGATTTAGCAGGCAGAGGCACTCAACACTTGCCTCCCCGCCTCTTTACTTCTACAAAAGGACGTCATTTAACGCAGCGGCGGTGAGCCACAGTCTGGGAGTGAATTTCTTATTGGGTTTCTGGGAAACTTTTTTATTATTATTTTCCATGAGTTACTTTAATGGACGTCTGTTTTTATGGTGCTGATCATTCAGTTTACCCGCCACTAAAGGCAAATGTTGATTGTCGCTGCCGTTTCCTTTGCTTGTGAAGTCCCTACAACCTTAAAGGGGCAGGAAACCGGTGCTTGTTGCTGGTGTTTGAAAGAATGCAAACGTCCTACTTTTTAATTGTAGGGTTGGTTGAAATCAGATTCCCAGCATCCACATTGTGGCCTCACATCTGTTCGTTCCTGTGGTTCAGAGATGCCTAGAATACACCAGGGACTATTGGCTGACATGTGACCAGGCCCCAGTGGAAATACAATGTTAGTGTGACAGAGTCCATGCAGGACACAACACAGCATGGCTCACTAAGTCTCCCAGCTCCGGACCCATATTCAACTCCTGTGCCTGACAAATGGGAGCAATGCATCTTTGTGCAGCTAAGTGAGAACTAAATGGGAACTAATGGTGCTCTGCTGTGAGTTTCTCCCTTTCATTCACCAATTCCTCTCACTCTGACTCTCTTTCCCCTTCTTCAATCACTTGCTCTTGCCTCAGGCCCTGAATTCTTCTTTCCACTGATTTTTTTTTTTTTTTTTTTTTTTTTTAAGGACTGGGGGAAATGGGGTGAGATGGCTCGCCTTTATTTAAACGGAGACTCTCAAAGTGCCTCATGCATTATAATGAGAAGCGACATCTCTATTCACACAAAGCTCTTTCTGTCTCTGTGCACGTTTGTCCTCCCCAGCGAAGCAGAATACCTTCGTCCTCTCAGCCTGACAATTCGTTTCCCACACACCTCTTTTTTCATCCCGCTTTACCCCAAACACCCACACAATACCCGTATTTTCTTCCCCTCTCTTCTGTCAACGCTGGAGTACCCTGTTTCCCACTTGGCTGCCCAGTGGGCTGTGTGAATGCACCCTGTCAGTTATGTAACATCATTTCTTGAGTCGTTACCTCCTGCTCACTGCCATTGCATAACCTGCCAGCTACTGCGCGCCACTCAATGAGGGTCCTTTTTCTCTGCCTTTTTGAGGCACAAATATGATCCCCTAATGGAGATGGCATTAAGCTTGGTGCTGAAAGTCCAGCTGCCCCCCTCCCTGCTCCCTGAGCACAGGTGAAACCATTCCACCTCGCAGCAGAATGACCTGTTACATAACAACAGAGGCAAAGAAGAAGTTGTTTGTCTGTAGCTCATTCAAATGACTCCAAATTCTAATGTGTAATCCTTAAGTTTTTCTCATTTATTATGTGTGCGCTTTTGATTTAATTTAGTTTCTTAATAAATTGTTTTAATTAATTTAATAATGTGAATTGTAGGCGAACTGCCTGGCAGTTTTAATTGGAAACAAATAAGAAAAACCAAATTCAATGACAAATCAAAAAAAGTATGAGCTTGAATGTGAAGTTTAAATAAATATAAACAGGAAAAACAAGAGAACTGGATTACATGTTCACACCAAATGCGCAAGAGTGACCAGTTTGTGTGAGGAGGAGCTTAAACAGAGCAGCACATGACCCTAATTTGCAGCCACAATGATTCTATGTAGGGTAATTATACACTCAAAATAATAATTTTCTAACATTTTCTAATCCCCATCTTCTGTGATAAGATCTGCCGTGCTTGAACTGGACTTTTCTGCAACTTTTCTGAACTGGACTCCACTTGACCACATGCTTGTGTAGACAAGTTAGGTTTTATTACGCCACTTTACAAGACTCAGATGATTTCACTCAAAGAAGTCTAGGCATATCTGCATTTTATGCCTCTGTCATATGATGTCTACCCCTCAAGGGATGATTATCCAGTTACCAGCAGGCGGATCTGAAGGTGCCATTCAAGTGATGCACTCCCGCTTCCTCGTTTGAAGACATGGTCCACTACTCTGCAAGATACTCATGCAGACTAGATCTTTTTGAAGTCCCTGTAGCCAGGACACAGTGTCCTGACCGGTTAGTGCAGGGCAAGCAGTCCCAAGGGGTCAGGGAGGGCGAACAAGTCACCAAGGCAGAGAGCTGTGGAGCAGCGGTTTGCCCGCAGCTCCTCTGACCAGTGCAGACAGGATGCGAGTTAACTGCAGCCCATTTACGTCAGCCAGCAGGATTCACGAGGTCAGCCTCTTTAATTCACAGAGGAGGGGGGAGAAAGGGAGAAAGCCTGGGGAGGAAACCTCGCCTTGGCTGAGGCGACAGACGACCTCCAGAGCTAAGTTTTGCCACGGGGTTGCATCAGCCGCAGGGAGAGAGGGATCTGAATACGTGTTTCCTAGTGACTCTTCAGCATCAGTACCCACCCTGCACAGTCACTGAGAGCACCGCAGAGAGCTGCACTCATACACTGACCCTGAACACATCAGTTCTAATGGTTAACACACCACCGCCTGGGTCAGCTTATTTTCACTACAGGGTGATCTGTTACTCCCTTCTACAGCTTCTATGCCATTTTTAAAGTTCAGATCAATTATTCATCACGTCTGATTTTGCTGAATCTTAGTGTTTTCATAGTGTAGTATAGTGCTGAAGTGATTACTGAGAAAACGAATGCCAAACCTCTGTTTTCCACCTTTTTCTGTGTGAAACGTGGCCCTTTCTCTCTGCTTTATGTCACTGTAAATCCAGTTTCTTTGGGTTTTCAGGGCAAGTCATATGAAAACGTCTCCTTGGGCTGTTGAAAGTTATAATGGACATTTTTCATAATTTTCTGACGTTTACAGACTGTTGCTCATTCTAATAAATTAATTAGAACCCTCTGGAAACTTATCTTAAGCATCAGTCCTTTATTTGAGGCATTTTACTGAGTAACGTAATAAAGCAAATAAATACAATGTTTGCGCTGAATGAGTTTGGTCAATCCACAACTTCTTCCTCAGCTGAAAACTCCTTCACAGTCACTTCCCTTTGTGAGGTCGAATGCGCCTGTGTGCCCAAATGAATGGTGATTGTTTCGAAGTAAAGTAAAAGGTCACGAATCCTTGAGGGTATTTGTACTCCAGAGAACAGAATAGTTCAAGGATGCAGGGAAGGAAACACAGGCAGGTTGTTTTTTCCTTTCATACATTTCTCTTGAGATGTGAACCAGCTTTTTTTTTTTTTTTTTTTAAACTAAATGTACCTCCCATGCTTGGGTCCTGAATTGCCTCCGGTCAGTCACTCAGTCAGTCAGGTGTATGGTGTTTATTAGGACGTGCAGTTATCACACCGCTGTGACAAAGGCCAAAACAGAAAAACACCCGCGTGGACTCAGCTGTCACTGATAGAATGAAGTGAATGAGAAAGAGCATGGGGAGTGGGCAGTGTGAGTGTTTGTGTGTGTGAGTGGCTTTATGGGTGTGTTTTTGGATGGGTTTATTGTTGGAAGAGCTGAGCAGATGGGTCCACATTACCAGAGGGTGCAACAGAACAGAGGCCAGCCAACTGCGATTTCGAGATATTTACACTAACGTCGGTTACATCATGAACATTACAAAGAGACTTGTTTAAAAATGTTAACACTGGCCTCAGCTGTGACAAACTGACAGAATATAGTTAGAAACTGTACTTATTTATAAAGCAACAGGGTCTCTGATGATTAGTCTTTACCCTGCATGCTTCCTTAAAGCGTATTGCTTCTGTGTACACATCCCTGGAAGCCGTTAAACAGCCTCTACAGCAGTGGCTGATTTTATCTTCTCCTACAGCACGCCAAGCAGCGGACGTGGAGTCGTCCTCTTTGTCAGACGCATTAGATTTCCCCCCTTTGCACCCTGATCGAATTATTGAGTGATAAGAGAGCACCCATATGAGATTTCACAGCCCAACCCCCCCCCCCCCCCCCCGCCCGGATGGACATTCCTATTCCTGCTGCATTGCATGCTGGGAGTTCAGCTGTATAAATGTTCAGCACTTCTACTCGTGCTTGTTTGTCTGTTGTGACTTTTTAGGCTTTAAGTCAGACAGAAGACAGACTTCCTCCTGACCCGGGGTGAATCTCAGTCCTTCGTCAGCTCTGCTGTTTGCAGTGCAGCTGCCCCATCGCTGTTGACAATTAAGCAACTATAATTAAGTCATTTGGAAGAAAATGGGCCGTTAATGTTTTCCCTCTGAAGACTCCTTGTTAACGTTCTGTTGCTTCGTGTTCTGTCCAATTATAGCGTGTTTGTCGACCGCTCGCTGCAGTCCTGCTCCCATGCTGCTCCTCTTACGAGCCCGTCTGTACACTGAGCATAATTGGTTTCATTCTTAATATGATCTGAAGTGTAAGTGAATCATGTAACAGAACAAACAAAATGAATCAAATTAGGACCTGCTTGAAGTTCTCTGATGTATTTCTATCTTTGCGAGCAGAACGGATCCTCACTGGAATATCACATGAGTCATTTGTTTTCAAAGATGCTGAATCTATTTGATGTTGAATTGCTGTTTTTACCCCTTGCATTAGACATCTTATGACTCCTATTTTCAGGAGTAAAATTAGGCCCAATTGAAGATTCCTCTTCGACTCTTGTCTGCCCCAACCTCATGCTTTTGTGTTGGTTCCTGATATTCCATGTATAATATGTCTTTAGAACAGTAGAAAAGCTCTTTTTCTCAAAATAAAATATGACCAAGTGACGGAAAACTGTGCTTTCCCGTTACTAATGGTCCTTGATGTTCAAAGCATGCCTTTATGCTTGCAGCTGTGATGTCCATTATAGCTGAACACCATGCTGCATAGAGTGTGAATATGTCTGACCTTACTGAATCAATAAACTTGAGTCATTCACAATTTAAATGCTTTTTCCATTTTAATGAAGTAAAAACACCTTAATCACTTACTCTTGCCTTGAGTTTTGAATGGTGGAAAGTGTTTAGATGAGATGCTGTCCCTTTATTTCATGCCAGTGGAAGCTCTAATGCTGCCATAATGCTGTTTTCATTGGGCGTCAAGTCAGTTTCTCTTATTTTTGCAATTGAGCCTATTCTACTACTTAACTGTGCAGAGGTAAGTGAACTGCCTCAGCATCAGTGGAAGTGGTGTACGGATCTCGAGCCTGTGCTGATTTCTACATGAAGCAGTGCTCATGTTTCCTCACATCTGATCACAAACGCAAGCTCCTACAGCAGTTTTCCGGGCTTAAGTTGTGTGCGTACACAGACCTCTTCAAAATCACAAAAATGCTTTCAAGTATGTTGATGCTCTGCCTCCTTTCCCTTGATTAATGTTCAGTAACATCAGTGAAACCAAGCACTTGTAAACACTGAGGCTAAATCAGCGAGAAGAGGAGTCGTCAGCAGTGCGCTGTCTGAGTGATTTAAACCATATTGACAATGCAATTAGAGAAGCCAACTGCAGACCGAAGAGCTTAGACCAGGAATTTGCCAATGAAGTTAAGCAGCTTAAAGTCGCGCAGGTATCATATGGTTTGGATGATGATGACCTCTGACCAGAACTGTCAGAGTCTCTCATCCTTTTGCCTGAAGCTCAGTGTTCTGCACTACATTGTCTGTCAGGCAGTACATAATATGAATAATAAATATTTATTTCAAGAGAGACACAATGTAATCTCAATGATGACATCAGGTGTCTGAGCCTTTTACAGTCTGTTGTGATTCCAGTCTTTTTTGAGTTTCATTCAATCCCATGGGTGGACAGATATTTTTTTATTTATATATATTATAATTATATTCATTGAAAGTGGATTGCCCCCAAAAATAGTTAACCCAAAGTTTCAGGCCACCCACATTCTGACTCTGCTCTTTTATCCTGAAGGTTAATGTTCTGTATTATGCTCTTTTATAATGTTAGACAAGGTGGTCTTTGTGTTGGGTGAGGTGTCTCACTCAGTGAATTTTTAGCAACACCAGATAAAGATGTCAGGTGAGATGTACACGTGTTCAGCTGTGATTCCCCAAAGAAGTAACACTGTTTACATTCAGTCACAGGGGAATCCTCTGTTGTGTGCTTTTGACTGAGGGGAAATTGCAGACCGCCGTGAGAGCATTGACTAAAAGGATTTGGCACATCCTCAGCAATGTTGACAATGCAGATGTGAATATCCGGAGAAACCTTCCTGTGAACAGGAGCTTGTTTGTTTACACAAGTGGATGCATTTACCCTCAGGTTGTTGCTGTAATGAGGTAGAGGACTTGGTGGCATTTCAGTCGCCTCATTTGTGCCCACATGTTTACTATTTTGGGAGACGAAGAACTGTCTGAATCAGTCCTTTGGAGCAATTGTTGCATAATTTTTCAATATACAGTTTGTATGTTGTAGTTGTTGTAGTTATGTTGTACCATTTTTTCATCTTTGCATGCATATAAAATGTCAAACTCAATTCATATTTGCTGGCTTTATTTCAGTGGCCGGGCTATATGAAGGATAATAAGTATAGAGCTTGGAGCTGGGGGTATAAACATCTGGGCCAGAGGCAGATCCCCTCCACCTCCCCCACTCTATAACTCCAACACCACATAATACAGACAGACAGGCTCAACCCTCTTATAATAACAACTGCCCTTTAAAACAGGGAGCCGTTAAACAGTGGACTTAGTTACTACACACAGACAGACTTGCATACAGAGCAATGAGGACATACCGACAGCGCTCTGACGTCTGTTTCCATTCACATGCTGACTTTTCAAACCCGTCTGGAGGTGTGTCTGCGTTCACGAGTCATTCAGTGACATAAAAGCACTAAATTCAAAGCACTGAGGACACACTGGCAGTATTTTTAAAAGAGGCTTCAGGAGGTATCCACACTTTTAAAAGGGAAATAAATCAGACACATTCACACTCAGAGCAGAAAAGTTAAGTCCCTGCTGGTTCAATTTACACTCTGCAATTTAAACATTGTATGAAGGTGTGAAAAGATATGTGATGGTTCTCTAATTTAAAAGAAACTAGAAAAAGCAAAATGTACTGAAGGAAATTCAAATGTGCTCAAAGTTGCACGCTCAAACATTGTGAAAAGTTTTCTGTGTTAATGGCAAAATAGTATGAGTATTATAGTAGAGGCTGAAGCAGTAAAAGTGTCTAGTGAACTGTGCGAGGCAAAAGCAGTTAAAATCTGCTGAAGTGCAATTCCTCATACTTCAGAAAGCAGGTGAACTGTCAGCAGGGATGAAAACAGATCAGTTGTCATTAAGAGTTCCAGTTTTTGAAAGCAGTTGAACTGATAGTTGATGAGTTTGCAGAAAAGCAGTAAAATGGTCAGTTAAGCTTTAGTTGCCGTATAAGAGTAGTTGAACTGCATTTGAAATGTTAAAGATGAAAGCAGTTCAAGTGGTGCTCAAGCACCAGTGGCAGTGAACTGTTTACATTGCTAGTTGTTCAAGTATCAGTTGGTTTGCATCTGTGACATTAGATGTGACGGAACATATACACACATTACGCATTTCCATTTAACCCTAGTGGTCATGTCTGGAAGTATAGTTACAATCCTGTGATTTAAGCCTAGATTATTGATTACTGATGAGCAATTTGCTGTGGGCTTTTTACTCTGAATAATAGGATCTTTAGGACTGATTTACAGTTTTCTTCATCCAAGTCAGCATTCCTCTGCTTTCAAGTGTCAATGGCAGGTCTCACCTCACCCTGTACCCCATCTGCAGCTGCTCTCCAGGGCCTTGTTGTTGCCCATTTGTCATAATGATTTCAATTGACAGAAAGACCTTACAGTGAAACCGATAGGACGGTAAACATAAACCTCTGCAGGGAATAGAGAAGCATTTTCCACACATGATGCCAATTACTCAATTGTCATTGCTCACATCAAATCAAATTTAACTTTAGTATTATTATTATTGTAAAAACCAAAGTTATTTGATCATAGTTTAAAAGAATGCTGAGAAGAATAACATAAAAATCCATAAAATACACACAATACATAATAAAAAGAATAATAAGAGAGACTGTAGATTGTCCTGTCATGATGTTTATCTGCTCTTAATAAAATAGTCTCATCTATTTTGATATGCTGGGCAGCTCCTTTTTCCTCCAGATATCTGGTATTGAATGTTTTTGTAATGAGATCAAACATTTAATCATGAAGCTAGCAGATTCATGCAATCCTTTTTGTGACATCCATATTCAGTCTTCTGGGTTTGTTTATGTTATTTTTTTTCTTGTCTTTTAGAAGAAATAGTTCTTTCATCCCATGCTGTTCAGAAACCGACTCAAATCTCTGATGTTTGATTTAATTTGCTTCCTGACATGATGCTGACACAGGAATTCGGCAGTACTTTTTACTGGTCATGGAACATTTGGGAAAGCAGCTAGAAAGAGGAAGAGACAGAGGAAGTAATCGTCTGTATGTCTGCATACAAGCTATATGCCTGTACATGTGTTTGTGTGCGTTTCTGACTGTGGGTATGTAGGAAACAGCCTCCCGTATCCGGCTATTTGTGCCCTGCCTTGATAAGAGAAGGTGTTTCCTCTGCTGCCGGCACAACTCCTTGGGGCCCATTGTTTGAAAGCAGCAGGGAATTATTATTGGAAAGGGTATAATTAGGGTCCCTTGCTTGTCTGGAGGGGCGGTCGTACTAGGAGAAAGGAAAAAAGGGAACGGAAATGGGGTTGAAGGGCCGTCTGCAGCAGGATGGATATACTGTAATCTGGGGGAGGGGTGGGTGTGTACGTTTGGAGGGGTAACACAAAGGATCTGGGTTAGATGTGGGCACCCCTGCTGCTCCAGCTGGACTGGGACTCACGCCACTGTCTGTCTATCTTGCAATGACATCATCATAGTATCCTGTGTGGTACACAGGCATTCCCAGTATTCCCCACCCCCAACAATGGCACGATGACAGGATTTCCCCCAGCGCACATCAGCCCAGATATAAAGTACAAACTAATCATTATTCTGGAGAGTGAAGCAATGCGGGACGTCATTCCTCTCTGCAGTGTGTGATTGAACGGCACATTATAACATGCACAAAGCCCAACACAATCGATGGAGAACATAAAAGCCGTTGTTGGCAGTAATGTATATAAATGCAGCTTTATGTGAACGTTTGCACTCATGCCCCATCCCCTCTGTCCCTGTCTTTTTGTCTTTCATGTGCAGCTGAAAAGGTGTCATCACTGGGGAAGGACTGGCACAAGTTGTGTCTCAAGTGTGACCGCTGCAACAAGCTCCTGAACGCTGGAGGCCACGCTGAGGTCAGTAAGACGCCATCCAGTAACAGTGCACTACTGTCCCCTCACTGTGGAAGTTAAAAGCATCTTTTACAAACTGAGAAATTTTTTAACTTTCAAGAAATCTGTATCCAGTGTTGCAACCAACAGCCCAGGAATGTAACTCACTACTTGTACTCAGGAACTGTACAGTTTTACAGACTTGCACTAGTAAAGAACTTCCACTTCATGCCTTTGTACACCTAGTCCACCAGATTTAAATCTTGTTCTTTCTGTCCCACATTTATTAAATTAAGCACATTTATTTTAAAAAAAACAACATTTTTTGTTGTATAAAATGTGAGTATACCTACTAATTATTTGGCTTTTTAGCCATAGAACTGTCAGAAAACTGTGATAATACCCATCACATTTTCCACTGTGATGTGTTTAATTGGCTTGATATCTCCAACCAACAGTCTGCTACACAAAGAGATTCACTTTACAGTGATTTGCAGATTAAAAGCGTTGCTTAAAGGCACTTCATCAGCAGTTTAAACACAAACCTTCTGGTTGACTGTCAGACTCTCTGTGACCAATGTAAAGAAGTGTTGAAATTTTAAGAGATAAACCAGCAGGATATGGGTTTTATCTCTGCAACTGGGTCAGTTATATGGACTCTTTCTAGCCCTTATAGCTGTGTGCATAGAGCACGTCAGTAAACATTGCCTGGGGTGGGAGTCACTTCCCACTGAGGCCACTCATCCTAACATTATAAGCACTCAGTGATCCTGTGATGGCCACCAAATGCCTTATGTTGTGCCCTACTAAAGTGACTTAATGGACTTTTTTCTGTTAATACAAGTTCTATTTTAGGTAGATATGTTTATTTTCTTTCCTTCATATCAGTACAGTTGTGTTTATCATACAGGGTCAAAGGTCAACAAATGCATTGTGGTTATTTCCTTACAGTTCAGTGACTGTTGTGAAATGTAACAGAAGTCAGTGCAGCCTGGTTATATATTGACCTTTTGACTCTACAGTGGATCCTCTATGAAAAATGCTAACCATATGGCACATTTATGATTTTATCAATCTCTATACAAGAATATGTTTTTATTGAAAAATCTCATATTTGTAGGGAACACTAAGGAACTGCACAAATATTTGGTTCTCAACACTCTGTGATGAAGGAACCACATGCAAGACAAGTTTTTAAGATATAGTAGCTGGTAAGCTAACACATGAGATGGTGTTTGACAGTCATGATAGCTATTCTTAGCTTCTCTCTATTTTGTCTGTACTCTACCATGACTGATCCGTTATTTATTGAAAGGGGGCTTTTTGTACAAACACTCTTGCCAACAGTAAGTTAGCAAGGTCAGTAGATCAGTCAAAAATTCACACAGTCCAAGGTACAAAAACATTTTCTCTCCAACCGCTTCTCTTGGAGGTGTTAAACTGTAGCAAAGTTGCAAATCTACTGCTAGAATTTCACTTTTTTAAAAGCTGGTGTGACGGAGCGTTAAGACTTGAAGGGTGTCTTTTTCAGTGTTTGTCAGTGGATAGAGACACATCTCATTTCACTTCACAGAACTTTAGCATTTTGTACAGGAAATTGCTGAGTGCAAGTCTTTTTCCTGCCTTGTTGTGCGTGTCTGGTTGCATCTGTCAATATGAGTTGTCCTTGTGGGAATTTCAACCCCCTTTGCGTTACAGCACGAGTTGCCTTTTTCCTCTCTCTGTTATGCAATCACACTGCAGTATCACGTCTCAACATAGATTCCCTTTACTATGCGAGTGGTTCACTATCTGGCACCTTCACCCGGGGGATTTTCTTATCATGCCCTTTTTCTTTTGCCTTTCAAGACCAAGCCAACGATTCAATTCTCACCCTCTCTCTCTCTCTCCCTCTCTCTGTACGAGGATGAAAATCACACACACACCTTTCTGAGTCTCCAGCTCCTTTCTCAACTCAAAAAGGATATGACCTCAGCCTCTTTTGTACACAACAGCAATTTCCCCCTGGACCTCAAAGGATGCTGCTCTGCTGTTTAATCTCTGCATGATTACAGCAATGTAGTCACACAATCTCTCTGAGGCCGGCGATCTCTCAGTCCACCATCCACTTCTCTCCCTCCATCCTCTCTCTCTCTCTCTCTCTCTATGGACAGCATCCAAATCCCGCCCCAGGCTGCAGCGCCATGCCATGAGCCGGACTTTAGTAGGCGAAAACTCAATACTCGATCATCGTCATGGAAACAGAGTGAGGCTGCGAGACATTTCATGTATAAAAAAAGGGAAGCGTGTAAAGGGACTGTGGTTTTGTTGGGGAGGGTGTTGGATGTCATCTCAGGCCTGGTATGCAAAAGGTTCTGACCCTTAAAGTTGTGACTGTTTCTTTAAAAGGAATCGGGGGCAGCATGAAGCCCACAGTGGCCTGTCATCTGTGGGCCAAAGGGGGGCAGCAGTTTCCTGAAGCATACCTTCATCTCAGAGTCAAAATTCAGTCTAATAGGATGATACGGACATTACATTGTTGAAATCAGTGGAACTCATACTCAAAATGAAACAAGTGTATGAATCTTGGTGGTCATGTAAGTTGAAATTTCAGTATTTACATGAACTGTTTAAGTATATCAGCTTAGTAAGGTGCTTTGAAAAAAGGAAAGTCTAACAGCTGTGACTCTGTGACAGCTGGGCATATTTCATCTGTTCATGAAGCAATTGTGATATGGCTGAAAGCTTCAGAACAACAAATTAATGAACCTGTAGTTAAAATTGTTTGTCTGTGGTTAGTAATGAGTTTTTAAGGTCATCTATAAATCTGCTCAGATTATTTTTCGTGTCAGAGGTAATCCAATGGGTATACTGTGTTCCAGTGGATGAAGAACTGCCAATGAGTAATCCAGAATTATGATACATGTTAACATAACATGTTTAGACACCTATTAAACATTTATAGTTGGATAAAACATGGCTAAGATACAGTGCAGTAACTCACCGTCTCCATGGCAACATCAGTTTCCGCATCTCACTAAAATCTTGACTTGCAGGCCATTTATGTGATGGAGACCCATCACATGCTAGCAGCAGCTAATGTAGCCCACCTCAAGCAGAGGTGAAGAGAACCTCACATCATGGAACTTTTTCTTTGATTTGCAGCAGATGAATCGATAACAAGAATTACCATTAGATGCAGCGCTGGTCACACTATCCCAGAACATATACATTGCCACAATTGAGGCAATTGGGCACAGAGATTAGGAGGAGGATGAAAAAGGGGAGGTCGGGAAAGGAAAAGGGAGAGAAGAAGATGGAAAAGACAGATTTCAGGATGTGGTGAGTTCACTGTTGGGAAGAGTGTGGGCTGTGCAGCAATGGGTAATCCATTTTTAGGGCCTCTCTGCCTTTTGACATCTCACAGCCAGAGCTGCAGCATTACTGTACAGCCGACTGTTAATAGACTAGATCGTTCACTTGACAATGAAGGCCTGTATGTGTCCTGTCCTGAGAAAGTCATCAGTGCTTAGTCACGGCTTGGCATCGGCGCTCAGACCTTCACAGATCTCATAAAAGTCAAAGAGGAAGTGTAAAAGGAGTGTGTGGCTACTTTAACAGTAGCTGATCCTGATACGGGTGTTGCATTATTAAAGGTGAGAGAACGATCCTTTTTTCTGCTGCACCGTCTTCTGAGGAAAATAAGCTCATGTGGCCAGAGCAGAAGGGATTGTGGGTAGTGTGTCCCCTTTTCCCCTTACTACCCAGGACCTGGCATCCTGCCCGTGGTATTCACTTGGTTCTTCTCTTCTATGGGCATTGGGCTCTGGACCAGTGGCCACCCTGGCCCTCAGCTGTGATCCCCTAACCAGGCTGGTCACATGCCCCCACAATGACCGCCACATTCCCAGCATGCATCAGCAACAGGCCATCTACAGTATGTCTTAGACTGGCCCTTCCAGTGATAGACGGCCATGGGTGCACAGACACGTAAGCTGCACTGAAGCGTGGCGCTGGATTCATCAACAAAGTCCTGCTTCTTGGAGACAGAAGACGTCATTATTATGTGTTGACATGGAAAAAAAGACCTGACTCCGTTTTTGGACACTGTCTCACTGTCCCCACTCTCACCAGCTCAAAACCAAAACATATTATGTCAGAAAAATGTGTGTAACATATGACTTCTCATCACATGTCATGGCTGCGTTTTCCCATTTACGTCATCAGGGTGTTTTTTGTTTTTTTTTCCTTACATGTCTGCTGGGTTTGTTTTATCTATATGTCATGGTCTTTCTGTCTCTCCAACAGCACGATGGAAGGCCCTACTGCCACAAACCATGCTACGCTGCCCTCTTTGGGCCAAAAGGTGAAGTACACATAGTTTTATTCACCATAACCTACTTTGAAACAATGAAACTCTACACATACTCCACATCAGTGGAGGCAGTTATAATTCATTAGCTCAGATCTCAATGTCATATGTTAAAATAACATTTCCTCCTCTTTGGTCGGCATAACTGAGTTTTCAGCTCTTCTCCTGTGACCTTTCCAGGTGTGAATATTGGTGGAGCTGGCTCGTACGTGTATGACACTCCAGCCAACAACAACCCATCTCCCACCAGCGTGGATTCAGCCCCCAAAGCTGACGAGAAGCGTGTGTTCGCACCCAAGGCACCATCGAAAGGTAAAAGAAAAACGTGAGCATGTATTGAATTGTAGATTTATCTGGAAGTGCTGACTGGAAAGAAAAGCTTTGTGATATTTGGTGTCCGTCCCTTAAGATTTAGCTGTTTTCAAGACTTTAACCCGAAAGGAAAGCTGCTGCTGACTCAATGATAAGAACGTCAATATACAAAGTCTCTTGGGACCTTTAGGAGGATTTTCTCAGACGTGTTAGATAGGGTGTGTGTTCCTGGAAGTCTCCGTCAGAACGAACAAACGGGTGTTTTTCAGTGTTGCCACACACTTAAAGAAAGAAAAAACAATTCAGGATTTTGTTCATAATGTGAATCCCTTCAAATGCTGGTTATAGTATTTTTGACTTCTGGATGTTTTGTGTTTTATGTGTAGGATCACATCTCTGTGCTTTTGTCTGTTTCTGGTGAAAAGCTCCACCTGCAGTTCCAAGCTCAGCACTACATGAAAATCAAACATCAATCGGCTGCCATGATTGGCTGTTATAATAGGGAGTGAATGAAGTGTTTTAACTTGGCAGCCAGAGAATAAAAATTGGCAAAATTAGCCTCATTACTCAGTAATTCCCTCTTGAAACATATAAAAGCTGTTTAGTACTTGGCTCAATATTATTTTTATACCCCTACATTATTTGTACATTGGATTTTACACCCAGCTGGAAAGATTAGTGACTATTCATTGAGCCGTTTCTCTTGCCATACCTTTTCAGTTTTTCCAACTTCCAATGTTGTAATGTGTCTGTAATTTCTCGGCAGCTGGCAGCATCACCACCTTTTCTGGAGAGGCCAACCTGTGTCCCCGCTGCAACAAGAAGGTGTATTTTGGTGAGTAGTTCCACGCTTCTAGGAAGCATGGTGAGGGGGGAAAAGGTGTGAACCTGCAAAGTGGTTGCCATGGTGTCTCACAGCTGTGTGTGTGTTTGTGTGTTTTTGTGTGTGCTTGTCACAATAGCTGAGAAGGTGACATCACTCGGCAAGGACTGGCATAGACCCTGCCTGCGCTGTGAGAGGTGCAGCAAGACTCTGGCTCCCGGCAGCCACGCAGAGGTGAGAACATCAAGATGGAAATGATGAAAAGGAGAAAGGAAACGTATGAAGGGAATAAATACACTTGAAGACATGGAGAGTCAAAAAAGATAAAAATGAAAGATATAAAAGAATATGAAAGAATAATAAAAGAAATGCTCTGACAGAAATGCACTTTTTATACCATTAATTAATGAGCTTTTAAATTAACTATATAATTTAGCATCATAGTTACTGATAATACTGTACAGGGCTACACTGTATTGAGAGGTGTTCATTTTCATGTATGTTAACGGGAGGTCAAACTATAACAACATGACCAATATGACCACAATAATAAACGTGATTGAGTTCATACTTTGAGCTTCATAAAGACAGAAGCTGTAGCTGGGTTGTTCAAGGAACTGCATTAGATTGCCCAGGTGTACCAAAAAAAAGTTGTCACTGTGTGCGTAACACTTTAAAAAACTAACGAGGAGGCAGATGTTTTGAGTTGACAACACTGTTCTTAATCACAGGAATCAATGGTCTCACAACAAACATGACTGACTGCACACTAGTCTTCCTCAGGTTCAAACAATTGCACCTCACGAGTGGCTCCATCATAACACCTGTAATCAATACTCAATAAATAAGACACATGAAAACACGTCTATTGTTTATAATAGAAATATAAAGAGAAATTAATTTTCTCTTACCTCCAAGAGATGTTTTTTCAAAACAAAGAAGTAAGAAAACAGAAAAACAATAAGAAAATGTCTGACACAGTGTGGGTGGGGAAATCAACATCAGAAATCTTTCTCATCATTCAGGATATAGAAAAGTTTCCCTTTGTAATAATCTCTTCAACCTGTCACCATATCATAAAGCATTTTCAGCTTTTACTTATCTTGACCAAGCAGTGAGCTTTTTTTTTAATGCAAATTAGCATTTTTGTATATGTATTTATTTATTTGTTTGTTTGTTTGTATTCCAGCATGACGGCCAGCCCTACTGCCACAAACCGTGCTATGCTGTCCTCTTCGGGCCTAAAGGTAACCGCTAGGGGGTGCTGTCAACCCGCCAATTATCAGCTGCACTTGAAACAGAATGTCATATGTCTGAGCACTTGATCCATGCTGTACACACACACACACACACACACACACACACACACACACACACACACAGACACATGCACACACGTTGCACACAACGAGCATTGACCAAGAGTTATTTCATCATAACAGCCGATTCTTGAGCCTGTACAGGAAATGTTTTGCAACCTCTCCTGCTCACGCTGTACCTTCTCTTGCCCTCTCTATCGACCCTGACGACCCACTGCTGTCCCTGTGGTTTTTCCAGGCGTCAACACTGGTGGTGTGGGCAGCTACATCTATGACAAGGAGCCCAGTGCAGTGACCCAGCCTTGAACCCTTGTCCCGTCAGCCTCATCCCTTTTCTCTGCACAACACTGACCATCAACCACAGTATTATTTGTAGCGCTTCTCTTTCCCCTGACCTGTGAGTTCACACCTGAGACAACCAGCCCTCTGCTCCAGTTTCCTCTCCCCTCTATTCTGACCCCCTCCCAGCTCATTTAGCACCATGAGGAATGATTTCAAAATGACTAGACGTGTGTTATATGCATTTGCTCCAGGAGAGCCCTCAGCACAACCACATCCAGCTTCCCCACACGATTGCTATAGGCTCATTACACACCATCTAAACAATTTCAATCAATCAATTTTTACCATGTTTACACAGTTACACATGTATGTGAACACATTAAATGTCTCGAGGGGACAAGAGTTCAATGGTCTTATCTTTCAATTTTGCACCCTGAAAACAGTGTGACTGAGGATGTCTGTTTTGAGATGATGTATTCGTTTGAAAAAATGGGAGAAAAAGTGATTATCAGGTGTGGAAAGGTGCATTGTGGGTAGGGGTGCAATGCGTTGACTGTGACGTGTTGACAGCCAGAGGAATTTCACCTTGGAGACTGCTGCACGCACAGGTGGTGCTCAGGAGCACATTGCCAATAAATCTGTATTTTACAAACGCCATATTTGCAGTTTGGCTGCCTGACAACATTCCTTATGCAAAAGAAGAGAAAAACTGAGACTTTGTTTAAAAAAAAATCCTAACATATTGTGAAAAGGTGGGAAAGTTGATCTCTCAGGCGACTGTTACATGAATACATTCATGAGGCTGTATTGAGTTAACATGAACTTATTTTACGTTTGAGCATATATTAATAACTTGTTTTATGTCAAAATCTGGATGATGAAATATGATGTGCTTATAAATAACACAAACGTCTTGAACCAGTTGTTCCACTTAATACTATTTTTAAAGCGAGGCAGAATGTGGGTAAAGTTGGGGAGGGAGGGCTATGAATTGCCAAGAAAGTAACTTATTTATTACTTTAATTCAAGGCCTTTAAATTTCATCATTGTACTACTACTACTCTTTATGGGATTGATTATGAAGGAGGCAAAACAAGGCAGTTTAAGCTGTATAAATCTCTACGATCAAGATTTTTATTGTTATTTTCAAATAAATAACCCTGCTGTTATTTTCCAAGAGATGACGCACTATTTGAAATATGATATTTTTTGCCATTAGCAGAAACCGTAGTATAGCCTTTAGGGACAAAGACGAGGCACTGCAGACAAGTCATTCTGTAAGAATGTGCATCCTTGTATTACTGTATGACTGTTACTGTGTTTGTTTATTACCTGTTGTACATGGTAGGGCTTCATAGACACTGCAGGGCTCACTGTTTGTAGAACTGAAACGCTGCACTTCAGCCCTGCCGCATTCGTCTTTTTAATCCCTCGGATAAATATTTCAGAAACTCTTCATATGTGTTGTTACAATGATTGTTTGGCAGATTTTTGAACTCCCTTTTCTGTTCATGAATTGAAATAAATAAACACTTCATGCGTGTGAGTCTGTGGTTTTATTGGCTCTCATTATTTATTTACATTTGAATGGATCAAAAGTAAGAATTCAGAAGCATTAACAGAGCTCCACTGAAGATGGTGTGTCTTTTAAATCTAGTCTGACTTAACAGTGCTACAAACCTCTTTGTATTACATACTTGTGATTAATCACCAGCAAAAGCAGGTGAAAACTAATATGTGTGTGCATGTTAGTGTGCAAATAATACCATTATGCTCTTTATTTGACAGCCAATGAGCGATCTTGCGATCACTCCAGTCAACAGTGCACAGCAATGAATGTGAAATGTCATAACAAAAGCAGAGCAAGCAGAGCTTTTCCTGAATGAATCATTGGCTCGTTTATCTCAGGTCAGTCTTAACTGTCATAATTGTAATGCAGTGCGTTTTATGATGCACACAAGCACTGTTATGTAATCTGTACTGTTTGTGAGGAAGCTTTAAAGATGCATAGGGTGTCCCTTCTACTCTAAGTTCGAATGCTACGCTGAATGTAATCTGTTTGTAGTTGACAGACATAAGAGGGAGAGACATACATGCAATGGCTGGAATCATATTATAAAAGTAAGAGAAGTTAGCTAATGCTAGTCTTCAGTCCTATAATTTCTTGATAATTTTGGTTCGATTTTGACCAAAAAACTGCTTTTTCTGGTACAAGTACAAGTTCAGTATTTTGTTCAGTACTAACTAGTTGACTGACTGACACTGAGATGTGCTATTGTTGGTGACATCTTGCATCCCCTATTTAGCAATTATAAGCAAAATAAGATTTAATAAATGACTTATAATACACTTCAGTAATTGAGACATATTTTAGATGATTCATTATCAGCTTGCACACCAAATCCCACTTTGCAGGTAGGGTAAAACTAGTAGTAACTACACTGGAGACTTTAAAAACACGATTAGCCTCTGATTGACAGCAATACTCCTGAAGGGAGAATGTGTGTTTGAGATACAGTGAAGGGTTGTCAGCTTAGTTAGTACACTGTGGCAACACTCACACTCACTCTGTCTCACTTCACACACACATATCCAAACATAATGACTGACAGCAGGAGGAATGGCTCCACCCCAGCTGCACAGTTTCAGTCTTACATCACTTTTAAAAAATGTGTAAGGGTTTCAGTGTCACACAGGTACAGTGAGGTCACTTGTTCATACGTGGGCTCCAGCCGTTGCACACCATGTCATCATTTTAGTTATAAAATCAAAATGTGAACTGCTGTATTTCCTCACATTTGGTCACTTTTATTTTTACAGTGGAAATATCTTTGTACCGTTGTACTGGACCGCACCCGGGAAACTGTATGCTGCCTGGATACCAAACAGTTGTCAGCATATATGGCGTCACATGGGCGCCTACATCATGAGCTCTTTATTGTGTTCACATCACTCCTGACAGACTGACACACACACACACACACACACACCTTTGAATTGACCATGGCTTTGTGATGGAGACTGCCAAATGAAACCATCTGTTGCAGGCAAAATTAGACACACAGGACTTAGGGAGAATACAGCTGTCACCACCTGGAGGATGTGTTGACCTCTGGATCAAGAGTCAACAGCTACAGTTGAGTCCACTTAGTTTTTAGCATGTGGAAAGATTTTCTCCTACATTATATCTTATGTCTGTCATTTCTGTTCTTTGTCTGTCAAATCTGGATTCATTGTAGTGTTTATACTCAGCTTTTTATAATTTTGGCTTCAAACAAAGGTGGATAAATAGCTGGCAAAGAGGTGTGGTGTGGTTCTTTCTTTCTTCATTGTGCTGGTGTGAGGCCATGTCTTTGTGGAAATAAAACTTACAAGAACGGACTTTACAGAGTCAAGAGCTTTACAGAGCTGAGACCTCACAAATGCTCCCAAGAAATAAAATAATATTTGTCCTTTATGTGATTTTTTTTTTCTGGATGTAGTTTTTGTCCTCCAGTAGATTTAGGTGCTGATTAGCAACTTTACATGTTATTAGCATGTTAACAGTGTCACCGTGAGTGTGTCAGCATGCTGTCATTAGTATTTTCCTCAAAGCAGCATTGTTCCAAAGTTGGGAAAAAAAATCACATAGTGTGGTTGTAAACTCTTTTTCATTTGTTTTTGATTTTGTGTGTTTTGTGTGTGTTGTAATGAAATCAAATCATGTCCACATGAAGAGATATTACAAATAGACACTGATTCATCAGGGTCTAAAGATAAAAAGGTTGAGAAACACACCACTAGAAAAGAAACCTTCTATAAATTTACTCTTGTTTGAAGAAGAGGAGGGACTCAGTCCACTATGACACTGCAAATAAAGTGTTTCTGCATTGGAGGAATCAGATATGGAAAGATCTGCTCTTTCTTTCATAACTGCTTTTCCAATAAGGGGATATCAATCCCTCCCTGTGTCTCTCTTTTCCTTTGGACCACATCCTCCTCACTGAGGGAAGCGAGACTTTGTCTCACATCATAAAACAATATTTCCACCATCTACAGTTATTCCCTAAATAGAGTTTGCATACTGGGACTGTTAACGTTCCACAGACGCAACCCGTCTACCAGATGTCCAAAGGCTTCAGTGAAGTGACCAAAACAGCCGTACTGGAGAAGTGGGAGGGTAGAGGTCACTTTTATGAAACCGGGACAAGTCTCTGGGGATGTCTTTGTCACTTTCCCTGGCCGACCAGCAACTTCCCATGTCCATAAGTGGTTTGCTTTAAGTTTGGCTTTGTTGCGAAGATATATTATGTGATTTTGAACAAACTACAGAGAAACACTTTCAGCAGTTGAGGTGCTACCTTTAAGTCCTAAAAGAAAACTTTTAAAACTTTAATATATCTCTTTAATCTTAAATGTCCATGACTAAATCTGTAAGCCCTCATGTCACACTGGATGGGTTGAAAGATTCTAATGTCTATGCCTTGTGAGCTTCCACATCATTAAGCTGGTTATATGATTAATGAGTTGGTCATGTGAGGATTACAATAGTGTACATTGAGAATGTAGTACTATTATAATACATTAGTTATTGAATGTTGGACTTTGGCTGATGAGGTGTCCATGTTTGTTTTGCTTTCTTGAACCTCCGCATTAGATTCCCAGATTCAGAAATTTAGAATGACTTACAGTAGCATGGTAACAGCAAACAACACACCAACTCATCACATTTTGATTCAAATGTTGCTGAACCCTGATTGGTGCACAGTGACATCAACATTTTTTCCTGAAATGATTCCTGTCCACTCAGACATCTCTCACTGGTAATAAACCAAACTGTTTTAAAATCATTGGGTTCATTTCATCTCTCATAGTGAAAAGCTGATTGCGGTTTTGAAGGACTGCAATTCAACTGTTCTGTAACATTTATTACACCCAATACTTTGAGGTGTGGTGTCAGCCCAACTCTGATGCTGTAAAGCAGCTGTACAGAGCTCTCTGTACTCTGGATCTCTCCCATGTGAGCTTAACTTCAGCCCTAGTCAGGTGGGTACCAGACTGCAGGGGAATCACTGTTCTGTCTCTCATTCATTTGGCCAGGCTGAATAAATTATTGAGGCGCCTCCTGTTAATTGGATTGCACATTGCAGAACACTTATCTGCAGTGATTACAGGGACTATCCAATCATAAGAATTGTACATTGCAGTTACGATTATGATTTTTCCAATAGCCATTGTTCCACCTAAGGGTCTAATTCAGCATCTGGCGGGAGGTGCCACGCTCAGTAACACAAATGTGCCGTCACATGCCTGATTTTTGCATAAGGACTCAGTCTGGTTTAACTGTACAGTTACATCAGATCCTGCCTATTAGTAAAAGGCGTCAGGGGCTTTATGAGCATTGTCCTCCTCGTCACAGTGACAATGCCATCTGTATCCACATCCTTCCAACATCGCCTGATGGGTTTTTCCAAACGTACACATGCCGTCTTGCCTCAAAACGTCCAGCACACTCCTTTTTTACATGTCTTATGTGGCAGTTATCAGCAAAGTAGAGTCGGTGATGTTATCGAGGAGACGCAGATGTGAGAGTTTAATCACAGAACAGCCTCTCCCTCCCTCTGCTCATAACATCCTCCCTGAGGCTGTAACAGCTTAGGCCTGCCTGAACACAGCCAGATGGACGTGCATTTCAAATATATGAGAATAATGTTGCAATGATTTTCACACACAAAAAAAGCAGAAGTTGAACCCCAGGACCTTCTTGCTGCCCTGACAGCCCAAATTCAAGCATTTCTACCCCACATGAACAATCACTCTGTGCAGGTGGGTCATCTGCTGTTTCACATGGACGAGAACAGCGGCGGGGAGACATGAAACCATGGCAAGCTGCCACTGTCTGGGCCAGAAGCCAAGACCATCTTTCTCTCTCTCGTCTCCTACGCTCTGGATCCTCTGTATCCCTCTCTCCCACTGGTCCCTCAGGGCCTGCCCATCCAACAATGAAGGGATTTTTATCACGGTTCTGGTAAAGACAGCTCTTTTTTTTTTTGCACAGATATAAACCAGCTGCCTCTCCAGGTTATCTCACACCTACAGTATTTGTGCCAGAGCTGTGATACTACATGGCAGGGATAATTGGGAACCACTGGTAAGTGACAGTCGGGATAAGCTTGGTTTTGGCTCACCTACAGTGGAGGCAGCCAAAAGTCAGATAAGTTAACAAGGTATACAAAGACAGTCCCTTTGATTGGAAATCCAAGAGCAAAAGCAGGGCTTTCTGCTGTCAGTTGTCTGGTCTGTTGAAGTGGATTTGATCAAGAAAAACAGAGCAGATAAAACTAAAGTAAGATTATAAAAACACTGTTGGAGCACAATCTGTAGACAGTTAGTTCAGATATTCAAAGCCTGCTTTTGAAGCTCTGGCTGACTTTATATGTTTGACTGGAACATCTTTGCTTGTTCTGTCATGTTACATGGTCTCCTTCCTGGAGTATCTTGGGCAAATAAAAGCACTCCTGCGAGGCACTGCCCCGACTCACTTCTGAAAATGTGCTTGTGTGTTTACTGATGTCAGCTCAGTTACATAATGTTCAGCCACAGCCTTCAGACGAGCAGGAAGCAGCTGTTGGACCAATCACATGGAGCAGTGGGCACTTCATCGTCACGTTGCTCCAAAGTCTTTTCCCTCTTTTGTCACCCTTTCCTGTTTTTCAGCTCTTTACTGCAGGTTTCCACTAAGTATATATTCAACTCAGTATGTACACCTACAGGATTTACAGGGGGCGTTATTCGTCATCAGGGCCAAAGGTGAATGATGGAAAGAATAGAAAAGATTCATTTGGAAAATTTGGTTGCCATGTTTTTTTAAAGGAGAACTGGCAGTTCATTCACCTTTTAGTAGTTTTTTCTCATTGTGTTAAGCCAGTTGGAAAGCTGAGATTGTGCAGCTAAAGCAGGGAGACAAAGCACAGAAAGTTCTGCCGGGATTCAATCCCAGGGTTGTAGGTGGGCTGCTGCACTCAGATCCATCATCCTCGTGTGAAATGCTCATTGAAAAGACAGTGGTTGAGCAACGCAAAGAAATTACCTCTGAGACAAGTGAAATGTTTTTAGTGCTTTGGCAGTTGCATTGTGTGAAAGGTCAAAAGTCCATTTACATCTTAGTAGAATTTGTTTTTGTAAATTACAGTGAAAGCTCTTCAGTACCATACCAGCAAACCAGTTTCTCATCAGTATAAAGTTTCGTCATTTTAATAGAAAACAAATATAGGGTGTTTACCTTCAGTCAGGTTCAGTTTGTTGGAGCTGTGCTGGCAAGATTTCTTCTGATACTTTTAAAGCCTCCACACACCCATCGTTCTTCCATACATGTGATTTCACTTGTGTTGTCTGATTAGGTGCCGTTTCAGGTCTGCGTGGGCATGCACAAACTGGGTTTGACTGACTCCGTCACACTCCTCACATTAGTTTAGTTGCACCTGTAAGGTCAGGCCCATTTACCTTCTTATCAGTCTTTTCGGATTAGGTTTTTATGACGTCACATAATTGCCAACACAGCTACACCCAACTCAAACTGAAAAAGTCTGTTTAAGCAGAGACTGAAAACACCCGGCATATATTTTCCTCAGGAGCTGATGGAGATCATAACAGACAAAAAGGAAAAGTGGACACTGGACACAAACATGAGTTGAAATTAACATTAATGTTTCTTTGTGACTGCTGGATGTGTAAAGAGGCAACAGTTTGATATTAATATGGATACCATATCATCTATGTTAGTCTGGCCTTCATCTTGAAGACTATTGCAGTTTCTGTATCTTCAGATAAATTTATTGATTTTGGAAGCCCTGTAGTTTTTTTTATGTTTCACTGTCCATACCACACCATTACCGTACTGTAAAGTATGAAGGCTGAGTAGAACTAAACAAGAAGCTGATGCTCCTTGGTTGTTTAAAGAAGTAAAGTTGTAATTGAGCTTTTCCTTGTGGGCTTTTCAAAGAATTTAAAAGAGTCATTGCTCAGAGTCAATTTATTCTCATGTATTTTGTGTGTATTTGGGGATTTGGTAAGAATGGTAAATTAATAATGAGTTCCTGGCTCTTGGCTGTATTAAGCAGAAGGTCAGTGTTTGTTTGCCAAGTGACAGTTTGGGCCACTTCAGTTTGGTACTGAGATGTGATGTTTGTGCACCTGCGTATTTAATTGTTTTCACAGAACTGTCCTTGGGTGTTAAGTGGCTGGTGCCATGTCTAAGCGTACAGGTAAAGCTTTTTAGTGTGATGACGTAATTAAAGGCAATTCTGAAAAGAGTGCATGTGTTTGGTTAGTCCAGGTGTTGCAGGCGGCCGGTTGGTTTGGTAGCCAAATGAATGTGGCAGGTCATCTATGAGGACTTTGGCAAGGGATTTATGGTAGATAGTTTGAGACACCCAGGGACTGTACATTGGCTTAGAGTGGTACTAAAGTGACTCAGCAGAGCAGGACGGATCCTGTCTGTCCCTGCAGCTTTCCTCATGTTCAGCTTCTTAAACACTGTGCACCGACTTCATATGAGTATGATGTGATTGCCACGTGACAACTTAATTGAGGAAGGAGTTGATTTCTAATCGACAAATACTGGCCTGCTAACTGTCCGTTGAATGAAAAAGTAGTCCACTCACTAACCCTGACGTATGCATGATTGAACGTCTGTGAATGCAGTAGCAGTCATAACTATTCTCCACCCAATTCTTATCTTAAATTGAGCTGGGATACAAAAACAGTGATCTAATCCCCGGCCTGGAGCCGCTAAACACCCAGACATGCTTAGAAATGATTCAACTGTTAGACAAGAGGAAAGGACAAACATTTAACTGCTAATTGTGTTCAGATTCTTTCTAGTTGGCCTGGTCACTTTTAAACATACTACACATTTTGATTCTCCAAACAGAGAGGGTGTCTGTCAGCATCCAAGGCCACACCCGTTGACGTCACAGCCGCTTCCCTCATTGTCGAGTATCTAGTAAATGGGCAAAACTTCTGTGTACAATGGAGCCAGTGTGCACACATGCCAGACTGCGATGGAAAACAAGCGAGGAGTGGCGCTTAGCTAAAGTGCTGCAAGCAGTTTGTAGTGACTTGTGGAGGAGGGTGAGAGATGCCTGGAATGTCAATGAGAGGAGATGATAGGTAGGAAGACAACAATGACAGAGAGGACAAGAAAACCAAGTGACAGGGGTTGACACATGGGATTCTGATCTCCTGACACGGGATGGTCCTAAAAAACAAATACAATTATTTGTTCAAAGGAATCAGCACATGCTATATCTTAGTGCCTCTCTCAGTGACACAAGCGGGAAAAGAGCAGATCTTTTAAGAAAGTGGGCACCGACGGGATCTCAATTCTGCACACTTTGCCTCCAAAGACCCCAGCTGTTGCTCTGATATTATTTCACAGACTGCTTTAGCACTCACAGAACATTCCCACATAGTGAAAGCCCACCACAGGGACCCTCCAGAGCCTATCACTTGGGAAAACATTTTCTCTGAGTTTGCCTTTTATTTGCCTGGCAAGGGAATCAAGGCCTGTTTGTGTTAAGGAGAGCTGGTTGCCAAGGACACCATGGTTTCTCAGACAAGCAGCATTCCAAGTTATTTCGAACATCTCTCACTTTTTGTATGATTTGGAGGCCTCTTTACTGTTAAAACATAACATAACTCCAAGCGGAAATTTAAAAGTGACCCCATTAGACTGTCAGGGGTGGAGGAAAGTTAGGATGGAGAGATGACACACAAAGCTATCTTTCTCTAGAAGCAAACATGTCTGAGGATTCATACTTCTTATAGATAAAACATGGTATTAGTGCTTGACTAGTCTCTGGTTTGTGGTCAAACAGGCTCGGTAACGTTGCCAGATATGTGGCTCAAAAATCCCCCTGCCACAAGAAGCTTTACTTGAATTGGTCCAAGAGGAAATTGACAAGAAAAAACAGAAGATTTTTATGTTTCCCTCCAACAGGAAAGAAAGTGGTTTTCACTTTGCAGTGTTTAGGAAAATGTCTTTTAAGGGGTGTGTAATGAGAGTAGCTGATCAGTTCCTCTATAATTGTCATGTTATAGATGCTCATGTTTCAAATGCTGTTTTACTGTGTGACACAGCTGGAAAGCAGCATGTCATTTTTAAAGCTGCCAAGCTCTGGGATTCTCCCCATTTTCAAGCGTGGGGCTGGTAGCAAAAACTTTGGAGTTTGGAGAGTGATGCCTTTATTTTCAGCATTTTCAGAACCAAAAATACAAGAATGAAAGTTTAACCCTTTAAAGGGCACTCACTGAAATACTTGTAAATTCAAAATTTCAACCCCAGAGTGTTGTTGGAGCACATAACATGACCATTTTACTTTTGTAACATTTTGAAAAAAAATTTAGTTTTCAACATGTGCGCAAGTGCTCAAATATGGTCACTTGTTCGATAAGCGGTTAATGAATAAGTTAAACAGTGTGTTTATCTGCTTTAACATAGGGTGCAATCATTAGCATATCTGGCTAACTAGCTTACTACAGTAATTACATTAGTAAATTAGTAAAAGCCTTTTCTCTTATATGGTGAAAAGTAAAATCATATTGTCTGAAAACACAGAACTGTATTCAAGCTAGCTGAGGAGCCAAACGGGACTCTGTGGGGTGTGATCAAAAGCCTTCTTATGTTGTTTTCTTTAGGCTAACAGTGGAAACTTGACAGACAGGTAACATCAGTCTACCTCAACAACAGCCCACAATGTGCTGTTAGGCACCATTGTATCATTCCTCCAGTGCAGCAGTTCAGAAAACAGTAGTTTAAAAAAATAATGAACCTCCAGATGTAAACGTGTTTGATTATGTCCTCAATGAAAAGAAGCACAGTCAAACATTCCTGGATAATTATAGGTCCGTAAACACACCACAATGGACCCATTTACATGTTGGGCTTTGTCAGAAATCATTTACATCCACACCCACTTCAAACACATCTCAATATCTGGTACTCTGGTCAATGCAACATCCAGATCCCTTGCTGAGATACAGCTCACACAGGGGCCTCGCTGAGCTGCCAGAGGTGGACCACATCACACACAGCAATTACAAAATCTACAACACTGATTTGGAAATGCAGTTATCTTTATCCAGATGGAGCTGGATACAATGGAGTTTGAGAGGGGAATGGTTCTCTGGAGGTGAGCCTTTACTGGTCTGCATACTGTTAGATCAATGATGAAAAGCTTGAACCTTGACAACAAAGTAAACATGCTCTGAAACTCACAGACCGTTTTTGTTGTGGAATTTGTAATGCAAAACTAAGATCCTCATGTGTACGTTTCAAATTACTGCATTTAATCACACCACTCATTCCCTCCCTTGATTTACTGGTCTGTGCTGCCATACTTAATGGGCTGAAGAGAACAACAGCAGTCATAAACAGAAGACCACAAAAGGTGGCCACCTGCCAAACTTGTGGAAATAAATCTGGAAGTGGTGAATGCAAACAAAATACACAGTCGGAGTCAAGTGTCAAGTTTCCATAAATTCCTTAAAACTGGGTGTAGTTCATCAGGATTACAGTTCCATAAAAACTGCCATGATTGGATCATCATTTGTGGATGTGAAGTTAGATGGTGCACGAGGGACAAAGACACAAACTGTCTCAATAAAAGTTCCCAGGGTTTCCATTATCTTTTTATGTAATGCAAACTTGCCTTACCTTACATTTGGGCAGTTGTATGTCTCCAACTATGGTCAGTTCTTTCTAGTATAAAATTTCACAGTTGTTAAACCAACTTCATGAGGGTTTATGGAAAAACAGAAAAAGAGTCATGCACACCGGGTGATTAATGGCTCTCTGACTGTGATTTGACATTCACTGGCATTCATAGATTCTGTCCGAAGGAAAGGCAGATCTGTTTTCCAGCAGCGCTTAGGTATAAATATCATGAGATGGGGTTTTTTTTCCATTCATTTAGTGAACTCCCCCATTGCACAGAGCATACCAACATTTAGTCATTTTAACCCACTTATATTCTAAAAACAGCATGTGGGAAAGTGTTGGAGACTGCTAGATACGTCAAACAAGAGAATCTAGAAAGTCTCAGACGTAAGCATTCTTTAGGGTGAAATTTGATTGATTTAAGTGCCATTAATGGCTTTAATTAAGGGTGTTACTGCATACACAGCTGGTTCATTAGGTTGTAAATACATCCATATTGCTTCAATTAGGCTCACGGATGATTAGAATCAAAACAAAAGGATTCATGACCTCATTTGTTTATCTAAGTTGCCATAAATACATCCTTCATAATAAATATTCTGCAGTCTCTGTGATATAAACCGTATTTCTGTGACATTATGAGTTAAATGATGTGAAACATTTTTCTTATCATCCTAGTAAACCTTGTCAGTTATTGAATGACCATGAAGTGAGTAAGAATTTACAGTCTGTCACTGGTCACTGTTCCTTTGGCCTTTCCTTAGCATGATTTACGAGGAGAAGTAGAGTACAAGCATGTAATTTTCTGCACTTTGTGAATCATTAGTCTTGTGATTGATCTGAGTGGGATTTATATGGCATTTACTGGATAAAAATGTAACTATTCAAAGGTTTAGGTCAATGATTGCTCACAGTGTTCAGGATTTAAGTACGGTTTCAGCTGAGATTGAAACCAACCCTGAAGCTTTTAAAAGAATCAAAAGAAAACCGCTGCGTGATGAAAATTGCCAGTTAGGAGCAGTGAATGAGGCAAGCTGCTCTGATTGGTGGGTTTCTGCAGGGACATTTTTCCAGGCCTGCTCTGGAGACCCTCTAACCATGTGTGGTTACCCATCCCTAAAGCTGAGTAAACCCAATGACGACGGAATTGTTTTCTAATCATTTTTCTTTGAAAAAGACTCAAGTACCTAAAATAAAAGGTTAACATTTTTGCTTTTTACTTTCTTGTCAAAACTTTATATGTGAGGAGAAGATCAGTACCACATTTCTGTACACTGCATTACAGCAACTATGGAAATGGAGAAACAGGCTAAGAGTTGGTGAGAGTTTTTAAAAAAGGCACATAGCAGCTGCCTGCATCTCTACAACTCACACAGACACATTGTATCTCATTCAGTTACTCTGTACACATGATCTGTACATGTGATCGTCGACAGTTTTTTGACAAATGGTGTGTGTGACCTGGGTCTTGTTGTCACAGTGACTTCCAATAAAACCACAACTTGTTTTTTGTGTATGGATCAAATAATACAGACACAACAGGTAGATTTATGAGCTTTAGAGACAACTAAGCCAGCAAATTTCCCTTGCCTCAGGTTTCATACTTACTACTTACTTACATACATACTACAAGTTTTACATACTCACTGTCCATCCATACAGGTGTTTTCACTTATGTTGCCTGGCTAGACCTTTCCCCAGAGCTGTGTGGGCTTGTACAAACTGTGCTTGATTGACAACTGCCTTCTACTCCTGCTAATCTAGTTGCACCTGCAATGATGTAGTCTCAGTAGTCTTTTCAGTCTGTCAGGTTTCTGTTACCCCACAGCCTAGCTCCAACCAGCTCAACCTGACTAGAGGTGTAATCAACTGCCACAATTAAAAACAGATTTTTTTTAGTAGACGATAGAGCTGACACATGATGTTTACTCAGTCTTAAACCAAAGTGTACCAGAAAAATAGGAGCCATTCAAACAGAAGCCTGATGTCCCCTAACAGAGGAAAGGTTTTGGTAAATCATAGTATTCTCCACAAAGTGTGGTCATGAAGTATAGTCTATAGTCAAGCAATACTTGGCACGATATTAAATCTTGGACAGCAACACTAAGTGTTGCACAAGGTGCAGTCAAAGACTGCTGAAGCAGTCCAGCATGTGTCCACCTACTGTAAACTTTTAAAAGGCCAAGAAATAGAAAAGAAAGCAGGCTTGTAGCTGCTCAGTTGGAAATGCTATTAGACTTGTGATTGTTCTGACTGTGTGCCAAGTCTATAATGAGGTGAGACAGGACCCAATGAGTTCCTCAAAACTGACAAATGAGTCCTGATCTAGCAACTGTAAATCCCACATTTGCATGAATGTTCTCCAAAAAATATAAAATTCTCTCTGTGGACCTTCTCTTACCTTTAATAGGCCCAGTGCTGCTGAAATAAAGCAGCATGAGTTGGCATCACAGCCAAAATTTGGCTCTAATGAGCCGAAATCTTAACATGTTCAGAGTTGTGGAGGAACCAGGGGGAAAGTCACGAACTGCAGAGAGACTGTCAACAGGTGCTAAATTATAGGGCTGTGGTCAAGAGATATTTGACACCTTTTAGCGAAAAGTGGTTTGATCTACAGTGAGGATGGAGGTTTATGGAAGAAGGCTGTTCTGCTGGTTTCACTGAATGGGAGACGGATTCAAGGCTGCAGAGGAGAGAAACTTGATTTACTGACTGTACGCAGTAAAAACTATGGATGCCGGGGACCAGAGAGGGGACTGTGTCTTTTGATCACTTATTAAAGCTGAGGAGGAAATATTTTCCGGAGCCAAGCAAAAGTGTAAATATTTAACCAACTGTGCCGTACATATTTCATGCTGTCTATTTTTCTCATTTATTGATACAAGTGGAACTATAGCACCAGACTGCAATCAGAAAAGTATATAGGCACAGGAAAAAGTTGCACATCAGACTGTTTCTTGCACTATTATTAACTATATATATATAGAACTATATATATATATATATATATATATATATAAATTAAAACCAGTGGCAGTGACAGTATTGAGATATTAGCACCACATAAAGTTGTTAACATGAATGTGTTAACAAACAGTTGCCTATTTACACATAGCAGATTGTTGATGTTTTGAGATCGTCTTTATCTGAGGTCAATAAGGCCAATAATAACTCTCTTTTAACACTGTTTTTGGTCTCCACCAACTCCTAAGGGAAATAACATGTCTTTAGCAGCTGAAAATCTGCAGTCTGTAAACCAGCAAGTTGGTAACTTTGTATGTCTTCTGTCTGGTGCTGAGCATTGTAGCTTACAGTGGTTACATCAATCTTTGTGAAAATGGCCATCTGCTGTTTAAAATAACACTATGAGAGAAGTGAGAGTAAAAACAGTAAATATGCTCAAACTCTTAAAATAAAATTCCGGGAAACTGATTATTTCTGTGTGTTGGCCACTGTAGTGCAGCATTATGGGTAAAATATGCATATCAATGAGCTTGCAACAGCCAAATATGTCTTGACTGAGAAAACCAGAATAAAAATAAAATAACATAGGAACAGAGAGGGATGATAAGGAGCTGGTTTGCAGGATTCAGCAGGAAACACTTAAGTAATCAGTGCTGCAAAAACAGGAACACCACTAAAAGCTATTAGAACGTGGTGATCTTTCAAAGTCTTACTCTGATGAAACTAATCTCTGCTGTGCTTTCATTCAAAATACTATCCCACCCTCACTCCCACTGCCATTTATATAAAACAATTGTGTGATTGTGGAAAATTGGAGTCATGCTCTTTAGAATAAAACACCCCTGAATTTGATCCAGCATGCCTTTCGCGGTCACCATCCAGCTAATGAGTTCCAGCACAGCTGCTTGTAAATTTAAGGTGACACTGTAAAACTGTGGTTCTTATACTAGCAAAGACATGGCTTTTGGAGTATCTTATCAAGGTGCATAAAGGCAGCTTATCACCAGGCACTTTCTGTCAACAAGCAAAATATCATACTGTGTGAGACAGACCTGAGTGTGGAGCTGCTGCTGCGATCCAGAAAACAGACTTGCATAGTTAAGAGTGAAATATGACATTTCTCTCTCAGTCAGAAAACAAATTATGTGAAGCAGGTTACAGTGCAATGAACAGGCAAGTATGTGCAACAAATCTTAGGACATAAAATGGGGCTCAGGGGGAAACTGTGAAGCTAAATAGTGCTGTGACAAAACCAGATGTTGATGATATACAGACTCTCATGGGTAAAATATATTATCTAAAGCATCCCAGCGGCAGGCTACTTGTTTTATTTGAGCACACATTCGATTTGTAATTCATAGATTTCTGGTAGATAATATTTCCTGAACTGTGCTCTGCTTGCAATTGTTTGTCAGTCAGTCTGGATTTGATGTTTGTACATTGACCATTCACTATGACCAGAGCCTCTTACTGGTGCTACATCTGTCAGTTTTCAATTTCCACTTTTTAAGTAAATATGAGGTTTATATTGATAGCTGGAGCGGATAAACCACTTGACAGTTTTGTGAAAAAATTTTTTAGAAATGGTTTGATCAGTTACCAATTAAGCTCACATTAGCCTCATGAGTTGCTTGAAAGCGCAGTGTCCGGTTCACTTATTGCTTCTGAATGATTTGGTTTGAAATAGAAATCTTGTAAAAGGGTATTAAATATGCAACTGGTGCCTTCATACATTACACATACATTGGTGTAATATTTGTTCCAGACAAATAATTTTTCCATCCTTACCCATTCATTCTTTTTAAAGTAGATAGATAGTTCTAAGTTCTAAGAAAAAATCTTAGACGAAAACTTTAATTTTAGTCACAACTTTGTATGTGTGCTGAACATTAGCTCACATACTCAGACAAGAAAGTGAGAGGTTTTATTTGTTATATTTTTTATTAGTTTCAAACACTATTTCACCTTTTTACTGTAAGAAGACCTAAAGGTTTTCAGGATGTGTGAAAATCACTCTTACGAGGGCAAAAATCACAGAAGGCTAAACTTGACGAAGCAAAACAAAAATCACTCTTTTCCAGGAAGTTAACAAATAAAAGGCTATCAAAGTTCAAAACAAGAAAACGTATTAACGAGACAATAACTAGATCAATCTTAGCGAGACAAAACACTTGCATGGACATGAAGGGGCTTAGGTTGTTGGCAAAACGCACAAGACAAACTAGCACAAGACGGGGAGACGCGGACTTAAATACACATGAGGATGAGGGGAAACAGGTGCAAACAATCAGGGCGGGGAAGACAATCAGACTCGCGGGAAGCACACAAGGAAGGGCAAGGCGTCTGAAACAAGAGGGAAGGATTAATTTCAAAATAAAACAGGAAGCACGAGACAAACAGTAACTATAACTAAATATGGCCAACTTTACTCAACCATGACAGTACCCCTCCCCTTAGGGACGGCACCTGACGGACCAGCCAAATGAGGATTGCGGTCATAGAAGTCCGTGACGAGACTTGGAGCCAGAATAAAACTTGACGGAACCCAAGAGCGCTCCTCCGGTCCGTACCCATCCCAGTCAACCAAATACTGCCTACCCCGGCCCCTGGTGCAAACCGCCAGCAGTTTCTTAACGGTGTATGCAGGCCCCCCATCAATGATTCGGGGGGACGGAGGGGGTTGGCTGCAGGAACCAACAGGCTTTCTTTTACCGGTTTGATCTTACTGACATGGAAGGTGGGATGGACTCTCAGGGACTGGGGCAAGCGGAGGCGAACCGAGGATGGACTGATGAGTTTGGAGATGGGAAACGAACCCACGAACCAGGGCGCCAACTTCCTGGACTCCACTCATAGCGGAAGGTCTCGAGTGGAGAGCCACACTTTCTGCCCCGACTGATACTCCAGGGCTGGGCGTCGTCTTCGATCCGCAGCTTTTTTCATCTGGGCAACGCTGCGGAGAAGAACTTGCCGGGCAACGACCCACACTCGGCGACAGCGGCGCACTAGGGCGTGAGCAGATGGGACGGAGACCTACTTTTCCATCTCTGGGAAAAGAGGGGGCTGATAACCGTAGACACATGAAAGGTGAAAGGTGACATGCCGGTGGCCGAAGAGGGAAGAGTGTTGTGCGCAAACTCCACCCAAGCCAGGTTCCGGCTCCATGAGGCAGGATTCTGGGAAACCAGACAGCGCAGACAGGTCTCCAGTTCCTGGTAAAGTCTCTCTGCTTGACCGTTGGACTCAGGGTGATAACCTGAAGAGAGACTGACAGTTGCACCAATGAGTTTGCAAAATTCCTTCCAAAAATTAGAAATAAACTGAGGACCCCGGTCAGAAACTACATTCTTAGGGAAACCGTGAATGCGAAATACATGATTCATCATAACTTCTGCGGTCTCTTTAGCTGAGGGTAATTTTGGTAGAGCAATGAAGCAGGTCATCTTAGAGAACCTATCTACCACTGTGAGAATTGTGGTGTGTCCCTCCGAAACAGGAAGTCCCATTACAAAGTCCATAGACAGCTCCGCCCATGGACAGGTCGGAACGGGAAGGGGCTGTAGTAGTCCCATCCGTGCCTGGGAAGAGATCTTATTTCGGGCACAGACGGAACAAGCCTCCACATATTCCCGTACCTCCTGTTCCATGGACGGCCACCAGAATCTCTGAGATATGACCCAGACTGTTCATTTAACGCCTGGATGACAGGTGAGCAGTGATGTATGAGCCCAATGGATAACCTGAGGTCGCATAGCGTCTGGAACAAACAGGCGATTCTCAGGACACCCTCTAGGGGTCGGACTTGCACCGTGAGCCTGCTTCACCTCTGTTTCTATTTGCCAGGTTACCGCTCCCACCACACGGTTCAGTGGTAGGATGGACTCTGGTTCCTTGGCAACCATCTCGGGGTTGAACAGACGTGACAGCGCATCGGGCTTGGCATTCTGGGACCCCGGTCTGTAAGAAAGCATAAAATCAAAGCGGTTAAAAAACAGAGACCATCGGGCCTGACGTGAATTGAGTCTTTTCGCTTTTCAAATGTACTCCAGATTCTTATGGTCTGTCCAGACCAGGAAAGGATGTTGCGCCCCCTCCAGCCAGTGCCGCCACTCCTCTAGAGCAGTCTTTACTGCCAAAAGTTCTCGATCCCCAATGTCGTAGTTTCTTTCAGCCGGCGACAGCTTCCTGGATAGAAAGGCACAGGGATGCAGCTTGTGATCTGCCTCTGAGCGCTGGGAGAGAACCGCTCCCACACCTTCATTGGAGGCATCTACCTCCACCACAAACTGTTGCGTGGGATCGGGAACGGGGGGATGGGCGCCGACGTGAACCGGGACCTGAGTTGCTGGAAGGCAGCATCAGCTTGGGGAGTCCACCGAAACAGCATTTTAGACGAAGTGAGAGCATGAAGTGGGGCTGCTATTGCGCTGAAGTTCCGGATAAACCACCTGTAAAAGTTTGCAAATCCTAGGAATTGCTGTACCTTTTTGCGGCAGACTGACTGACGATGGGCCATTGAGCCACAGCGCACACTTTTGCCGGGTCCATCTGTACCTTCCCAGGGGCTATGATGAAGCCCAGGAAAGATACAGTGTCGGCGTGGAATTCGCTTTTTTTGGCCTTAACATAAAGTTGGTTCTCCAATAACCACTGGAGCACCTGACGGACGTGACTAATATGGACATCAAGGTTCGGGAAGAAAATCAAGATGTCATCTAGGTATACGTAAACAATTCGGTTTAAGAAGTCTCTAAGCACCTCATTGATCATAGATTGGAACACTGCCTGGGCGTTTGTTAACCCGAACGGCATGACTAAATACTCGTAGTGTCTGCTTGGAGTATTAAAACCCGTCTTTCACTCATTGCCTTCCCTTATGCGAATCAAGTGATACCCATTCCTAAGGTCCAGCTTTGTGAAGACCTTAGCCTGCTGTAGCTGATCAAAGGCGGAAGACGAGTGGAAGAGGATAACGATTTTTAACTGTGATTTCGTTCAAAGGTGAGTAATCTATGCATGGTCGGAGGGAACCGTCTTTTTTAACAACAAAGAAAAATCCTTCTCCAGCTGGAGAGGATGACGGACGGATGAGCCCTACCTTCAGAGAAGACTCGATATATTCATCCATGGCTTGTCTCCCAGGTCCTGAAATGGAGTAAATCTGGCCCCTGGGGATGGGAGCCCCAGGAATTGGTTCAATTGGGCAATCATATGGTCGATGAGGGGGAAGCAAAGTGGCTTTCTGCTTGCTAAAACTCTCTCCCAAGTCATGGTAGCAGCCTGGAACCGTCACCAACTCGGACGGCACGGGACCTGCAGCACAGGTGGCAGGAGCAGGGTTAATCGCAACCTTTGCACATAACCGACTTCCGGGCTTAATGCATGTGTGTGAGCATCTCGCCGCCCACTTCAAAATTTTGCCAGTCTGCCAGTCAATGTGTGGATTATGTGCTCCTGAAGTCACGGCAAGCCCAGAACGAGTGGGTGAAGGGAAGGGAATGATAGAGATAGAAATGCATGAATTCTTCATGATCCTGATGTGCAACTTTAGTGATTCAGTCCGATGAGTGATTTGAAAAATCTGGCTGCCATCTAATGCACTGACAGATAGGGGGCGAGATAGCCATTCTGACTGCACCTTCAACTGCTTAAAAAAAAACCCCAGTCCATGAGACTTTCGTCTGCCCCGGAGTCAATCAAAGCCCCAGTAGTCAGTGTTGAGTCATGAGTTTTTACCTCAAAGTCCGTGAGAGACCGGAATGATGGGGAGGAAGAGGAGGAAAAACGGCTCACCAGTAGTTCCCCTCCTACCGGCGAGCCTGCTCTTTTCCCGGGCAAGCCGCGTTGAGATGTCCCACCTGCCCACAATAAAAGCAACAACCCTCCTGCAGACGTCGACGGCGCTCCTCCGGCGTCAGCCTGGCTCACCCCAGCTCCATAGGTTCCTCCTCCGGCTGCACGGTTGGAGTCCGACTTGAACCCTGGGGAGAGTCTGGCCGACTACATTTCCCAGGATCCATTGCTCAGGTCCTGGGAAAGTCGTTGCGTGGTTTGACGCGCCGGCGCTCCTGTAACCAGTTATCTGTTCTGACGGCTAACGCTATTAGTGCATCTAAATCCGAAGGGAGGTCTATGGGAACTAACAAGTCTTGAATTTGGTCAGAAAGTCCTTTAAAAAACACGTCATAGAGAGCAGCAGAATTCCATCCGCTGTGTCTCGCCAATGTCCAGAATCTGACGGCATAATCACACACCATGTCCAAGTCCATGCCTTGCTTAATGGTGCTTAAATCCCGAGCCCTTTCTCTATCAGACGTGGTGGGATCGAAGGTGGTCTGGAGTGCTTCTACAAAATCATTCAATGAGTTACATATGTCAGATCCGTGGGACCATTCCACCGTGGCCCAGTCCCTAGCTCTCCCCGAAAGATATGACACCAAGAACGCCACTTTAGCTCGCTCGGAAGGGAATGCCGAGGGCGCAAAGTCAAAATGCATTCCACAGCTTGTGATGAAAGAGCGGCACCCGCCTGACTTATCTCCTCGCTAGAGCGATTTTCCGTTTCCTCGAAAGAGTGATTTTTTGTTATTTCTTTTTTCCAAATACCATTGCTAATTTCAGTTCATACGTAGTTTTCCTCGAAAGAGTGATTTTTTGTTATCTTCTTGATACAATAAACGTTTGTGTTTTTGGAACTTTGAATACTGAGCCCTGCTCTTGGGTTCAACGTCCTGTTCTGACAATAACCAGGTTCAGGGCTGGTGAAGATTCAAAGACGCCTTCGACTGAAGGAGCTAAGCAGCATCTGGAACTGTATGTGGTTACATTAAGTTAGTTAACGCACATGCTAATGTTTGCAGCTCACATACACTTTTTACCACATTTCTTACAATGTTGCTCCCATAATTATGGTTTTGCAAAAGCAACAACAATTGGCCCCATGCATGCCGCTTTCAAGCCAGGCTTTGTTACACTTGCACAGCTATAATTTGGCAAAACCCTAATTGAGAGAGGGGGGCTTTATCAAAAAATGATTATATTGTATGTATTATAATCATTGGAATTCTTCTCATCCTCTTTCTTCTTTCATCTTTCATCATCAAAATTTTATCTTTATCTGTTTTCATGTCTACATGACTTAAAGTGACTTGAATTTTCTTTCATGTCTTTAAAAGGAAATGATCACATTGCATCCCCAGCACTATTCAGCCTCTTCATTTCCTGTTATTGAGGAGCTCACTGTTGCCATAGCAGCGGACACAACCTTCCCTAAACAATTACCAGTTGCCAAGGAAATTGCAGCTTACCGCAGTGTTTATTTATTTGTCCTTTCTGTTCAGCTTAAATAGTTGAGTTTGTGCCAGGTCCCAGCATTAAATGGGCCTTAATGACAATGGTTTACTGTAGCACAGTGGGTTTTAATGGCTGTTTTGAATTTGTTACAATCCTACTGCTTTTATTGCGATACCTTTTTTTATATCAAAAACATCTAAAGCAATTTTTTTCTCTTTATGGTGCCATGTTTGGCCTTTCCTCCCTTGACAGTTCCCATGAAGATCCAAATGCTTGACCTGTTCTTACCCTGACCAACAATGTTTGTACAGTACATACATATGTGTAAGTGTGTTTGTGTACACATGTACATGAGAGTATTTGCTTTGATTGAGAGGCCACAGTTGACAGAAATCCAAGTCAAACATAACTTGAACTTGTCTGCCAGCTCTGATTTCTTGCACAGAGCCTCAGAAATATTTAGGGAACACTTTGCAACCATGAGAATAAAATGAGACGCCAAGTACACAAAACCTTGGCTCAGAATAGTGACTGGAGGGTTGCTGGTTCAATTCCGGGACATGCCCTCGCCTATCTTTAGACCTGTGTTCAAAGCATTCTAGGAAAAGGGCTAGTTTATTAATACAGCACAATTCAACAACAAAGCGCAGTACATAAGAAATAAAAAGCATCAATTCCTGTTAAAAAACTGTTTTGACAATTTGCATGGTTGGAATTTCTTTTGTATTTGCCTCTCAGTCTGTAAAAATCTGTCTTTGTACTAACTGTGGTGGAGCCCGCACGAGGAGATTTACCAGAAATTATACATACATGCAACAGAGTATTCCAGTGTTAGTAGGGCTCTACCATTCAGTGGTTTATGTTCCAACACAGGTATTTTAAAGTCAGTATCTTCAAGATTTCATGACTGGAGGGATGTTATCCACTTTCTTTCAGTAGCACTTGCTGTAGCACACTCAATAAACTGCATCATGTTAGCCATTACAGTGGCTTAAGTAGCAAAACAAATGTCTCCAAGTGAGCTGATCAGCAGGAAATTGTGGCCACACATGACAACATCTCTGCTACATCATCTGGCCGGCCAGACCAGAAAATCTCTCCTGTGGTCAGGACACCAGGATTCACTCGCTATTACAACATTTAGACTCATCTCATTCAATCAGTATCCTGCAAGAGGCCAAAGGGATCTGTTTTGCAATCCCAACAGCAGCAGGAGCTGATAAGCACGTTTAAACAAGCTAAATATAACTCAGCACAGGGTGTACAGCATTAATGAAAGAGAAGGTACGCCTCCAAGATGATGTGATGCAAGACAAATGACTCCACAAACATATCTGAGCTGAGTGATGGTGATGCTCACAGCAGTTGAGGACAATCTTTATGAAAGTGTACACTGTGGTGATATGGACATTACAATAATTACACATGCAATTTGTAATGTGTATGTCATATCCTCTAAAGGTGAAGTTGCAAAGCAGCAAAATCCCCCTTAATGCACTTATGTGTCATTTAATGTTACATGATATCTTTGCAACATCTCATTTTAGGTCAGAATATAGCACAAGCAGCACTGTTATCATCTTGGCATTAAGTTTCTCTGGAAGAGACTTTAATGATAAGCATATCATTACAGCCCTCTGACAACAGTTGCCTACAGTGCAGAACCAATTGAGACTTTAACCTCAGATGTGGGGATAAGTAATCAATCCAGAGACGATAAATCACCACAGCAACCAGCGCAGATGCTCCAGAGTTTCCCCCAGTTACTATCACATCACAGGAAACTTATGTGGTGCATGAGATAATGAGAGCATCAAAGGCAAGCGACCTTGGAAAAAGCCTGTGCTGTGTCTGAGAGAGAAACACTGTGTGAATCTGTGTGACATTAGTGTTGCAGTGGAAAAAATGCTCAAATGTTCTAAATTCAGACTTTTTATCATTGAAACATAAATGAGTATTGGCAAAAGAAATATTAAAACATGTGACACCATCAGGTGAATGGTTTGTTCCTCCAGTGTGAGTAATGAGTGTCTCAGTGTCATGCCTTTAATCAGTTTCAAAAAGACACTACCAGCAACCAAACAATCTTACTTCAAGGTGCATTTAGAAGTTGATCTTGTTTTGTAGACTGAGTTTTTGTCAAGGAGTTGCACATGTGTATTTATCCACATGTATTTATCCACATGTGCAAACACAGCTCAATAAATTATGTAGAATTTAATTTTAAATTCTCAAAATAGGACCTCAGATTTGTAGCCACTTCACTCTTGTATTAGAAACATAACTTTCATTTGGACTTGTGTCTCTGGGGGCCAGAAAGTCTAACATTCAGTCATCTTTTATCTCTGGTTTGTTCTCCACCAACTCATGAGGAAACTATCTGGCTAACTAGTTTCAATGGCTGCTGGACTTAATATCTGGCTATTAAGTTTGCTAGCTGCTATGGTTAGCTTGTTGTTCCAAGTGTGTAAAACCAAATAAAATTCTCCACACCACATAAAATGTGAAACTGAGTACACTACAGTAAATTTGTGTGTATCAGGCATCTTTTTGTTTCTGAGCATGTGAAACTGAAGCACTTCCTCTATGAGTCAGCCGCTCTGACAGCATGTGCTTCACTGAATAGACACAGTGTCCTCCTCCAACAGGCTGTGGCGCTTCCTGGACTCATGTTCTTCCCAGCCTCGTTCTCCCTCCTCTGGGTCTCCATCTGACAGATCTGTGGGAGTGATGGCTGTCACCACCACCATAGCCTGTTTAACTTCACTCCCTGATTTCCTGAAAACGGGTCATGTTTGCTTGTGTTGTGCTCTGCAAGGACCCCAATCCATCACTGTGTATAATTATAGTAAATATTGGTACAATTATAACAAGCAGAGCTGGGTTTATTTTGGGATCCATGACAAGAAATTTATAAGGCTCTATTTGCTGCTCTGCAAGTAATTTCTGACTTTTCTATTATTAATCTTCCAGTAAATTGAGAGGCCTCTCCAATTTTCTCATAATTTTCTGATGCAATTTGAACATCAAATGAAATGTTTGTTCTTGATTTCTGGAAGACAAACTACTTTCATAAAGAGCTGATTTTTTTTTTCCAACAAATATGGATGTAGCGGGCCAATGATGTCACGCTACAGAATTTATGGCACCCAATAGTAAAACACACTTTATCAGACAGTAGCTTACGGCAGCTGCTGTTACAGTAGCTCCCCTATGTTTGGTGAGTTCAAGCCATAAAAGAGTCAAACTGGACAACTTGTTTTTGGATCATATGAATTCACTGGTCAAAGGTCTCTGCATGTATCTTAATGATGTAAATCGAGCACAAAACAGCACTGTGACTATTCTCGTAAAGGAAAACATGACACAATATTTTAGTCTCCATACTGGGTGCCAGATCCAACCACTGTTTTCAGTTATTGAGGTTTTACAAGATTTTAGTGTGCAAACTCTTGAAACTCTGATGCTGTGAAGCTGAACTACAATTCAAAACAAAAACCCTGCTCAAAAGCACGCTCTAAGATTTCAGAAAAACTGATCCATGTTACCAGCCAAAACCTTTAGGCAACATATATTTTAAATTTGGAGTATTAATTTTGAATATTTTTAAAAAACTTTTTTGGGGTCAGCTGTAAACCCATCATTGATATATTGTCACCTTTTAGGTTGATGAACTCACTCACAGATTGTTCATACAGCCAGCAGATACTGAGCAGCGCTGCTTAGTGCTGAGGAGAACTGCATACTGTGATAAATGGCTACAAGTGAGTCCTTTCACATTACCCATAGTCATGTGACACAGTGTTGATATAGAGATACTGAGGCGCTGATGTTGCTATAAATATCTAGGTGTTGTAGCATCTTTTACTTTGTTTCTGGAGAAAATTCACATTTAACTATCCAACGTGTAAAAAAAAAAAAGTCCACCACCTCTGTCACCATACGCAACGCCACCCAAGCACAGGTCTGCTCCCATCTCCCTGATGTCTCCACTGTAGACTGTTAACATTAATGTCTAAATGTGGCAGCAGTTAATGTGTATTCACTGTATATGATTAGTGATGTAGAACACAAAACCTCCATGTTAATCTTGTCTAATTTAAGGGGAAAAGGGACGATCGCTGTGAGATGTAATTACAAGGCAATAACAGATGCACAGCAGGGCCTAGATTAAAAACCCAAGCAACCCGGGAACAGGGTGCAGGCTGCTGAGGCATGACCCTAAACCACCTGGGTGGCTGGGAGACATTAGCTCTCTGACTAATCTCCAGAGGCTAGAGCTTCTGCTTGGGATCCCTGATTTAATGGAAACCACCCCACAAACAAAATTACAAGCCTCTCAGTCCAACGTCTTTGGAAATTTCTCCTAAAATAATAAAACCTGCAGGTAAATCTTTCACTTTAAACGGACCTAAAAAAGAGTTTTATTACATGGCATTAGATTGAAAAGGTTGTTTATTTTGATTTAACCTTCATCCAACTTTAGCGAAAGATTAAGAAACCAGAAATATGGGAATTTACCTCTTAGAAAAGTGTCATCTTGATTCACTCAATCAGTCAACCTCCAAACAAGAGAAAAAAGTACCAAAGGTTAAACAGACAGTCTGACAACATCAGCGTTTTGTTTGGTTGCCATGGTGATGTCATTAAACAGTCCCTCGAGGGGTTTACTGTCTTTTTGAGATCATTCAACCGTGGCAGAAAGCAGACAGAGACACAGTCTGCTCCAAAGATGTATCTTTATCTACAGCATGTGTGGACAATACATAAAGTTAGCATAACAGCGTAAACCCCAATACTCACACACACAAACACACAGGCAGTGGCAACAACACTTTAAACCCACCTGACTGGGTCAAAGTCATTCTGGAGATGGGTGTAATCTGCTTGTGTTGTACTGATTTGTGACCTGCTTGTGTTGTAATGATAACACCTACGAGTCAATGGGCTCAAAGTCAAAATAGAGACTGAGCCAGGGAAACATCTGACATCATCATCACATGTAGTGCAATCAAAGCTCAATCGTCTTCCCTGTGTTACCAAAGATCAAACAGGGCTCAAGAAACAGCTTTGGACCCTATGTTTTCAGAACTCCTCCTCATGTAATCATGCACTATTACTTAGCAATTAAAAAAAAATGTACTTAACATCAGTGCTACTTGTCAACACATTGGTCCTACTGGACTCAAAACATTTCTGTCCTTATTCTAAATGTACATCGCTTCAGATTAAAGCGTCTGCCCAATGAAATTGTAGAACAGCTGTGTGTCAGCCAGTCGGTTTCATCAAGTCTGCCCGACATGTTTCAGGTGTGTGTATTTGATTGCGTTTAGGAATCAATAAAAAGGGGTATTGTTGAGGTTGGTTTGGTAAACAGGGTCATGACTTATCCATTACGTTTTGATAAATTATTGAGCACTTAATCAATCTCTTAGCTTTTCCGACCCCTTTTAGCGTCCATCTTTATGCTGGCTATAAAATTCATTCCACTGCTTTTAGCTTCAGTGTTTTGAACGGATTTCATTTCTTTGAAGCTATTTCTTTCACTCACTTTTAGCTAAATACTTAAAACATTATCCAATACTTTTATCTAGTTCACCATTCCTTTACAACCTGTAATGGTGCATTTCGCCTAAGCAATTTGGATAGTTTATTTGTTACTTTTACCTTCTACTTTAACTATTTGTCCCCACCTATTGTATATTCACCTGTCTATTTTAACCATTATCCAACAGCAACTCTGATTTGTATTCATTTTTTATTACACGGTAAAATAGTTATACATATAGGTTACAACCACATTTAGCAGATCCGTGCACAACAGACTGTGGGTGTGTTTGTCCCCACAGCAGCTTTGTTGAATCACCTTGACTTGGATTACTCATCGGGTGGGTTATCTTGCCATTCAGCAGTGAATGGTGGAATTGGTGGAGTCACATTTCAAGTAGATTATGGCAGAGCAGTGGGGAGGTCCATGTACTCACGCCATGCACACACTGAAAGTAAATAATTAAGGAGCAGGAGTCAGCAGCTTAGCAACTTGTTATGTGCTTTGATTATGCCATTTTAATTTGTTCTATAATCAGAACTGGATGATTTGAATCAGTGCTATAATTTCCATCACTTGAAAATTTACTTAAAAATATGCAACATTTCTGCATTAAAATGCCTATAAATTACTAATGACCTATGTTATGTATTTTGATGTAATTCTGATTCTGATGTAACTGATGCTGCACTACTCACATCATCAGACTACGTCTTGTGTTTTCACTGTTTTGAGCCATGACTCTTCCAAGAAAGAGTGTGACCTACAGTAAACATCCTATTATCATTTACATTTAGCAAAGTTGATGAGTGCCACATGCTAATGACCTCTTGTGACCCCATGATATATGAAGGTACCTAATATAAGCTAAATCATGTAATTGTTCCCACAGCTCTGCTGCAGTTGCTAAAAGGAAACTGAACAAAGGAAATGCCTTTGTACAGAGTATTAATAATTCACTGTTTATTCCACAGGGTCATTCTGCAGGAGCTGTGAAGATTAATTAGTGGACGAGAGAATGAAATGAATCCTAGCTGTTGGCATGCAGGCTCTGTACTTCAACTTAGCATGACTTAAATACATTATTGTATTTGTATGTTATTAAAGTGTATTCTTACATTAAAGACTCAAAGAAAGACTGTTTTAAAAAAATCAAATAACTTTGCTTTGAATAATAATTAGTCTTAATTTGTCTTACAGCTAAGACAGCAACCATTAGGAAACATCTCCCACACCAGTGGAATGTCTATTCTCTGTCTTTATGCACCAGATATTTTAAAGTCTCCTCTTCACGCTTGTATAAGTTACATTTTGGAACAAAGTTGTTTTTCAGAACTCAGATTTAAAGTGAACGGTGAACTGTCCACAGTCAGTGAATAAATGTGAAAACGCTGTCAAACACACACAAGCATTATTCTGCACGGAAAAGGTCAAACATCCAAAATAAATAAAGTACAGTAAACAAAACATATTTTTGATTGGAGAGGGGCTTTAATTAAAAAAATGTAATGGATAAACCCAACACATGAATGGTCTTGCAAATATTTCACAGTAAGCACAACCAATCTGGCATGTTATACTAACAACACATTTTTAAGTGGAGTGGAAAACAATGTTCTTTAATAACTTCATCCTGTTTCATTATCCTGTATCCCATTCATCAACTGTAAACATGAATAAATAACAACAATAAATTCTTTTTAATAGAGTCTCTTAAAACTTGAGAACAGGAAGAGTTCAGTTCAAGTGCAGTAATTCTTTTATTTCTGTGTCCAGCGTGAAGTTTTCTGCACGTACACTCGCACAGACTCAACACAAGCCTCTCCCACTGTTAAAAAAAAGTGCAGCGCTTCAGCTGAACTATTTCCTCGGCGGTATAAATACAGGACGACCCGCACATCTGCCCTTCAGAGCGAGGCGTGGTCAGCCAGAGCTAACAGGTGTCAGTCAGCAGTCGGTACAGCTGCAGTCACGCTTCATCCACAGGATACCTTCCGTGTTTTCTCTCCGGTAGATCTACACATACAGCTGCAGCAAGATGCCAAAGTGCCCAAAGTGCCAAAAGGAAGTTTACTTCGGTAAGATTTGTTCTCTTTATCTCCGGTTTTGTTTTCACATGATTTATGTATTTCCTGGCTATTGAAAACGAGCGGGTCTCTGCTAAAATGAGGAAACAGGAAACCGAGTTTAACCAACAAGCTGCAAGCACATGACAGCAAGCAGGCTGTGTGAAGTGGTATGTTATTCGTATAAAACATTCAATAAAGCGATTATAAACTATGGTTTGGTATTTTTGGACAGCGTTTCTGCGGTGGGAGAGGTATTGTGGTCATTTACATGCTTAAAAGTAGCACTACCATCATGCAAATGTACACAAGCTGCATTCATCTTTTTACTCAAGTCTCAAAAGTAGAAAGTATTGTTATTTCAGAATGGTTTGGATCATTGTATCATTATTGTTTATGCAATAATATGCAACCAGTGTTGCATGTTATGTTGTACTTGGTCGAAATGGAGCTAATTTTACCTGCCTTATGTACTTTTGGATAATTGAATAAATGCATCATTACATTATTTAATAAATGCATCATTGCATTATTTAACAATGTAATGATGCAAATGTAATTTGCAAAGTCTTGAGTAACTATTGTGCAATATATGCAGTGAAAAGTACATTTTTTCCCTCTCTGAAATTTAGTGTGCAAGAAGCAAAAATGATCAGAAATATAAAATTCCTCAAAATAATGATCAAAAACATAATATGATGCCATCAGAGTGCATGCTGCACACTGAGTACCTGAAAACTTCAAAATTGAAGTACATTTTGTTAGCAGTACTACAACACAGAATGGAATGTGGGACTTTTATTTGTAATCACTTTTTGCATTGTAGTTCCGCCGATGTTACTTATGTAAATGATGAACGCCCTTTCAGCACCAAAAACGTAAGCAGTTCTTTGATGTTGTTGCTGGTCGAGGTGGAGCTAATTTTCTCTGCTCTGTGTACTTTAGGGTTTGGTTTTCATATTAATACCTCAAAAGGTCACTGCACTCTGTAAACTCTCTTGTTATCAAGTCACTGTAGTGTTTAAGGCCTGCGCTCCATGTAGAAATTGGATTGTCTTTGTCAATGACTGATGAGCTCCATGAATAATGACTTGATGGAGCAGAGGAAGCAGGTTTCTTCTGTCCTGAAATAAGGCTGCATCTGCGCAGAGCGATCTTGGTCTGTCTCGTGAGGATACCATAAAAGCAGGGAGCAATTACTGCATCCGGAGAGGAAAGGGACAGATCCATTTTAGTCATGTCTTAATCCATTTACCACATTGTCTGCAGCTCAGCAGTGCAACAGAGTAAATCTTCTCCAGAGAGGCGCACCAAGGCTGAGGCCAACACAAAATACAAAGCCAAGTCTTTGGACTGTCAGTCAGATGAATTGACCATGCAACAGGGGAGCCATGCTTCCCATTCTTCCTTTTCATGGGTAAACTTTACTCTTCTGGCCAAAACAAGCAAACCAATTTGTTTCAGCCAGAACAAGCCGACCAAACTTTTCCTTTTTCATACAGGAGGAGAAAAAACTGCTCTTTTCTTAAATGTTGCTGAGGGAAAAGTAGCCTGAAACAAAGTTTTGTATTCTTTATGTGGAGGCACAGTCTCATCATTGCCCAGAACACTCTGCATCAATTTTCCCCTCCAAACCTCCTCTATACACTGGCTCAACGTCTCACTTCTTCACTCAGCAGGCTGTGATCACCTCCATCACACCTCATTGCTCCACTCCCCCAGCCTCCCTCCAGTTTGCTGCTCATCTGTCTTAATGTTTCTAAGCACTCAGATGGGAACAATCAGGCTACCGCTGCCTCACTGAATGACGAGGAGGAACTTGGTCCAATTCCAACTTCACAAAGAGCAGAGGACAAAAAAGCTAAAATACCATGCTTGTATGAAAGTCTTTCCACTGACTTTAAAGAAGTCTTGGTAATAAAGAAACTATCTTGTAGTGTAGGAAATTAGATGTAATATGTTAATTAGTGAGCTTTAGTGGTGCCAGTAGGTAAATTTTGTTCCCATTGGACAGAGCCTGGATAGCTGTTTCCCGATAATGACTGAAAGTCTTTGTGCTAAGCCAAGTTAATCATCTTCTGGCTGTGGCTTCATATGTAGTGTACAGCCATAAGAGTGGTATCAATCTTCTCATCTAACTTTCCACAAGAAAACAAATATTTCACCTATTTCCCAAAATGAAACAATTTCTGAGATTTGGCGAGATGGTTTGTTAAATGGAACCATCTGAAAGTTATTGTTTTTAAGCAAATAGTTTCCTTCCATTGTCGTCACAGTCACACCTAAACCATGCCCATAGCTGCCAGTAGTTCTACTGATTGGTTACTTTGACCACAAACACACAAGTAAAGGACTGTAAGATGGATTCCCATTTAGCTTTTCCTCCTGTGTCCAGTGCTTTCGCTAAGCTAAGCTAAGCTAAGCTAACTGGCTGCTTGCTGTTATATATATATATTCAAACTCTTGGACAGAGAAAGAATATGTGTACTCCCACAAATACCTGACTATTCATAACGAACTTAATAGTCAGTTGATCTTCATGCTGTGAAGAGTATTTCTGTATTTAAAGTCATTCACTGAGCTCTAAATCTTTCTGATTGTTTTCTTTAGCCTGACAAAGTGTTATACAACCTCTACATGAATCTTTTGTAGGGTGGAAATGAAGGGAATAGTTGAGCAGCTTCCCTTGTAGTGTTTTTCCATTCAGATTTGTCTGTATTTGGACTGCTTCCATCATGCTGGCGCAGTTGATGCAAGGAGCAGCTCGGATTATTCTTCTGTCTGTTACGCCTCATTTCTTGTGACATGGTCAAAAAAAAATAGTCTGTGCACATAAGCATGCTCAGACATATATCCAGTGAAGAGTAAAACATACATGGACACCATCACAGCTGATTAGGACAGACTCTAGGACACTGTTTGCTCAGTCCACCAGTTTGTTATTTGAAGTTAAGGACAGTAATTATTTTGGGTCCGACTTGCGTTACAGGCCCCGTCGCATAATATTTTCTGAAATGTTTTCATGCCGCTGGCCTGAGAGGTTGACCTCACCCTGGAGCACCTTCTTTTTCCGCTGCCTGTTGCATAATCTCATGCCACATCAGGTTATATTTAGGCAGGAAATTTGTCATATGCTAATATTGTGGGAAGATTCGGAGGCAAATATTCGGTCATACATCCTGTCTTTCTTTTATGTTTTTAGAAAATCTGGCAGATGTGTCTGTGGATCCACTGTCTGTTTTGGTTCATGAAAACACTTTTGCATTTTCAGCTGACCGTATGCGTTCACTGAGCAAGCGTCTTCACTTGTTGGCCTGATTCTCGTTTGTTCTGTTATGACAAGTCTCAAAAGTCATCTAAACTCTTGCCCATCTCCTCAAGATCCAAACCCCAAGACTGTCAGATCCCCTGATTTACACCCTCCTGATGGGTGTTTGCAGATTAGCCCTGCAGATAAACATGGTCTTTATCAGACTTTATGAGGCAGGAGGAGGACAGATTCCTCAGGGACACTCTGTCCTCTTTTTCCCTCAAGCACCACACCCAAGAGTGTTATCTGCAAAGACATCATCTTGTTGTTTAAAAACTGATAATGCTTCAAAAAGTCACTGGACTATGAGCTCATACTTTGGTCTGAGACACATTAACTGAGCTGCAGACTGTGACCTTCTCACACTTCCATCTCCACTACAGTTCACAGTAGCCCTCTTTGTGGTGGATGTTCACAGCTGTAGTTTTTAATTTTGTCTTTTGATGTGTTTGGCAGCTGAGAGGGTGACGTCGCTGGGGAAGGACTGGCACAGGCCCTGTCTGAGATGTGAAAAGTGCAACAAGACACTGGCAGCAGGCTCACATGCAGAGGTGAGACTCCTGAAATATATAATAATCTGTAATCATAGGTAATGTAATCAGAGTTTGGGCTTTAAAAGCACTTAATCAAATCTGAATTGAGCATTAAATCTAAATTTACACTTCACTAAACATTAAACACAGGATGGGGTTAGCTAGTGAATGAAAAAGTTTATAAATAACGTTATATTCCCAAATTCAAGTAGAGTCATCAAAATATTTGAAATGTGATGGGAAGAGAGAAGAGAGAGATCATGAAATTGTGAAAAAAAAACTTTTATTTGAGCATATAATAGTATATAACAAGAGATGAATGAAAAGTTAACATAGATATGCAGTATTACAACTTAGAAAAATATTTTTTAATTTAATTGAATATTTAAATGTGCAGTTAATGCAATGATGATTTTTTTTGTTTGTTTTGACCATGCTGTTCAAAAAATCAAGATGTGTGGTTCAGGTACAGAAAAGGTGCAGGATTGACAATACAAAAATAGACTCATTGTTATGCATTAAATCAGTTCTCAGTACATTAACACTGTTAGATGTTTGATATCTTATTTTATTGACACACTGATGCTAATACAACTCTGCCTTTTTACAGCATGAAGGCAAGCCATACTGTCACAAGCCCTGCTACGGTGCAATGTTTGGACCTAAAGGTAACCATGTCCTCATTTAAATATTTATTTTTATGTGAGGAATGAGCTCAGTCTGACCTTCTTACGTGCCTATCACAACTTGTAGTTAAAAACAACATTGTGAGGATTGTGCCTGGTAGCAGCCATGATAGCAATGGATCTTCACACTGGGCAAGGAACGCACTGTGTGAAAGTGAGGCTTTGTATCTGATGGTGGACGGTCCTATCAAAGCACACGCTGTCAGCTGATAGTGTAACATACTCACTAAAACAGTCATTATATAACTGGTGCCATTTTCGTAAACTTTTAACCGGTTTCATTTCCACTGATGTTGGCGTCAGTTCAGTGATGTAATGCTTCCCGTCTCTTCCCCTCTTCCCTCTCAGGTTTTGGACATGGTGGAACTGAGAGCCACTCGTATAACTAGACAGGTAGCAAACACACGTCATTCACTCCCCACATCATTTGCTTACATTTTCTTCTCATACATTTTCATACTATTTGTTAAGACACACATGGCCGTCGCTCTAAGCAAATTCCTCTTGGTACTTTCCACTGTCTGATGTGGATTTTCTCTGTTGCATCAACAGGTTCAGGGCCTGCAGTAAAACTGTTGACTGGAGAGTAGATCACCGATGCCAGCGTGCTTGAAGTCCCTATAAAAACCGGCAAACAAACTGTGTTCTGACTGAGAGGAAACATTTTGTATGCGTGTGTTTTTATTCTGTTTATGATCCCTATTCTCTAATTTGATTATGTCTTCCCATGATATAGCAATGAAAAGGTTGGAAAGTGGATGTTCCGATTAAACACTTTTTAAATTTGTGTCATTCTTCGTTATTTTCTCTGCTGAGTTTCTGTGTGAGACACTCTTGAGTTAAAGCGAAGCATGTGACACCATTCAAATTACTTACATTGCAAGTACCCAAAAATATAAATGGTTGTCAGTATACATAACTAAAACTGATACAGATTAATATTTCAAGTAAAATTTCAAATATGACCCGTGAACTTGTTCTTAAATGTGCGACAACCTGACCTCTGAAAGTCCATCCTGTTTTTGTCAATTTCATCAAAAATGACACTGCCAAAGAAAATGAGCATTTTGCTACATAATTAGACCAGACCCTGGTTTTACAGACAAGTTAATTATGGAGGTTGAAACTAAATCTACTGAGGAAGATTGTGTGATATGACTGAAAGCTCCAGAACAGCACTACTAAATGAAGGTTATGGTGGGATTGTTTTGCCAGATAGATATAAGGTCAGGAGCAAACTTTAAATCTCTGTAGTAGTCATGGAACTTGGTCACAGGTAAATATTTTTCAAGTAATGCACGGATTCAGATGAATCAAAAGTCAACACTGCTCATGCTGGTGCATTGTGGGTAGCAGCCTGGAGCAGCTGGGGCCAGCCTGAGTCTTTGCAGATCCACCAGATGCTTCCTCTTTGGGTGCTTTGAGCTCCATTGCCAAACCTTTTCTCCACACAGCCACCCTCGCTATCCATGAATCACGTAGCAGCCGCCACCTCCACCATGCCTCTACCGTGGCAGCCTGACAGTTGCTATGGCAACAGACACAAACAAGACCCAACAGACAGCCAGTGTGCCCGTCCGTCTGGCTGTCACCCTTTTCTCTGCAACAAAGACTCACTGTCACAGAAAATCTCCACCAAGGCCACAGACACTCAGGCAAGTGATGAAAACATGCAGAGGATGTTTGGCACTGAAGCGTTTTTCATCTTTTACTTTAAGTCGGTTGTGCGATGAAATACAAATGTGGCTCGTTCATGCATTTTGTAAATGTTTTGTTGTGTGAGAGGGGTAGTCATCATAAGCCAAGACTTCAGCCTACATCACTCCTTTTCAGTCAGTGGCATTGCTGTCATTCACTCATTATGTAGCAAATTTGGGTTTCATTTCAATTTTGAATCATCCTGAGATAAAAATCCATTCATTTCAATTAAAATATTTTGAAATTATTTAACAGGGACTCTGACAATAGTTTTGCAGAATTAGAATAAGAAGAACATGAATAAAAATAAACAAATGTAGTACGGAGTATTTAAGCATATATAAAATGTGGTGGTTAATAAATTCCTCTTTGGGTTATAAAACAATAAAAAGTCACCAACTCACAAAAGTTTTAAATGAAGAGTTTCGTTCTTATTACCAATATAATAAAAGCTTGGTTTAGCCTTGTTACTGCATGGGAGAAGGATGTATTAAACTGGGAAAAATCCTTGTGATGAGTGAAGGAAACCTCCAGTCTGCAGGGATTAATGCTGTGTGACTACTCTCTGCTCAAATGTTTTAGACATGGTCTGGTGGAGATTGTTTACATTCCTCCTCTGATAATAATCACCCTGAATTTAATGATGCAAATACCTTTTTCTCTCAGCTTTCTGCACAGGAAATACCAACAGATGGTTGTCATGGTGACGCAGCCGGATGTTTGTGTGAAACCTGCAGTATTTGTTGTGATGTTTTGAAGAAGTACATGTTCCAAATATATTTCTGGCACCAAACAGCGTGTGCTAATGTATTAAACTGAAGATTGTTTCCTGGCATGATCATAATAAAAGCACCATGCAGGCGGTACGCACATTCATAAAGCACTTATGGTGACTTACGCTGCACTTAAAGTGAAGTGTTACCAGTTTTCTTCTGAGAGGGAAGCCAGGATAATTTCCCAACCAAGACCTGCTGTGTCAGCATGAATCCCAGGCCCTCAGTCTTGAAGCAGTAAAATTTGACTCATAAACCTATTAAAGGGTGGAAAGTAAGTTTGGAAGTGTCTCACAGCTATTATAATTCGTGCATACATACAGAACTGGGTGGCAGGGTTACATAAACAATTGATTAATTTAAACAATGTGGTGGACAATATAAGAGGAGAGGTGTCAGCCAGAAGAACATAACTCACATCTACAAATGTGAAAGTGTAAAGAAAAATGTGGATACTATTCTGCAGATCTAGACAAATCAACAATTTCTGATTTTTATAGAGCTACTTGCAAATTTAAAATGAAAAACAAACAACAATTTGACCTCTTCTAGGTAAGATTTGAAACTTTCAGACTTTGGTGACTCCTTGTGGTAGCAATAAAAAGCTGTTATGGTAGCTGGCAAAACACACTGACTGTCACCATGAGACTAACCATCTTAAAGAAACAACACATGGGCAGCACTAAATCTCACAGTGATTGTCTCTCTTTTATAAATAAAATGAATATGAATAAAAGATGCTGAAGAAGCTACAAGTTGCTAAGCTCTGCTTGTTTTTTACGATTGGTTGTAGCTGACTTTGTGTGTACTCCACCACTAAACTCACCCAAAGTCTCATTAGTCTCAAAAGAGGATCTATAGGCCCTTTAAGAGCTCGCACAGGAAGATTATCTCAGTATGTCTGGACTTCCTGTTTTTAGGACAGACAATAAGTGAGTGAACACAATACGCCTAAAGAGCAAAAAGAATATCTCCTACCCATGAGCATAGCAGTGAAGATTTTAAACAGTATGAGATATGTGAAACAAAACCAAATCAAATGTTAAAATCGTGCCCGCTGGTATAGTTTTAACATGGACCAGTGAGCGCACACATGCCTCTGCCAGCATGCTATTATTACCTGGAACATCTGTCTTTCCTAATCTTTTTAAATTACACCACTTAAGGTACTAAAGTTTATTTGTGAAAATACTACACATTCACCAGTGTGAACACACGTGGTGCACTCAGAGTTTCCAGTCCCAAACCTGTAAATGCGATTTCAATGCATAAAAAGAAACATATGAACAGGAAATCCACCATATACTTTTCAGTCACTTAAAAGACTGCCTTTGCAATTACTCGCAAATAATTGTTACTGTTAATACAAAATGTGTTTTCTCATAAAATTAGGCTTTTTTTTCTTTGATGGCAGAAATTAACCAAGATTTACAGTTCTCTACAAGTGTTGAATCAAAATACACAATAACTTTTGTGCTTAAATCAGATGTTGCAACACAGTTAAAATACATAAAATCTTAATGTTTAATCTGTTGAAAAACTGCAATGCTATTTTTGACATTAAATTATTTAATTTTGTTTGAGCTTTATAGGCCTTAAAATATTTAAATGAAACAACTCACAGTTAAAAAATTCACCTTGGTACAACTTAAACACAAATTAAACATCAGGTCAGTTGAATAATGGGTTGAAATAAGAACACTTAACAGAAGAGACCAGCTGATGGCATGCATGTGTCTGCTGGAGGACCACAGGCCTGATAAAGTGTGTTAGTTAGTAGTTTTAAAAACTAAAAATGCTAATTAACTGTGTTACGGTGTTTGTTGACATGGAACTTATTGGTGGTTTCCATGTAGTCGTGTCATTAAATCATTAGCTGGCTAGCTAAAGGCTCAATATTACTATACCAATGCTCTAATGTTGCCTGTGCTCTCCTCATGACTCAGACCTTTTATTCCCTAAAACAGAGACAACTGAGTTTAACTTTAAGTCTCCCACCTCAAATTAAATCAGATTGAATGCTTATGCTACTGGTAGACTTAATTAGACTGGTCTAGTCCTAAACTAACCTAAAGTAAAGTTTATCCAACTGGACAAGGGATGGTTTAGTTTTAAGGAGACAAGAAAAAGTGGCAAGCCACTGCTTTAAGGGGAATAGTTCAACATTTATTTGCTTTCCTAACATGATTTGTATGATTAGAACAATATCAGTATCAAAGCTGAATATTTCTTTTAAAGATCCAGTTTGTAAATTTTGTATGTGATCACAGATTGTAGACTGAACACTTACTCTGCTGTAATTCTGCTGTAATATGTTCAAACAATCCAACATGCCAACATGACTAGACCTCCTCTGGCCACATAAAATTCAGTGTGAGAAAGTGTATGCACAGATGACCAGTCAGGCATTGGAGAGATGAGAGTCGTGGTGGTTACCAAGCAGAATCTGGTCCTCATTTCTTAAATTGAATTTGCATGGTTATCTCAGACACTCCCTTCCCTTTCCCCTTTTTTCTTCCACCCCTAAATTCCTTACTTCAGTCCCTCTCTGCCTAATTCCTCTTTTTCATTTCCACCATCACTCCACTTTTGTATTCCCACCTTCCATTAATCCCCTTTCCCTCCTTTCCTCTTGATATTGCTCCCTACCTCCTTCTATCCTCCCTCCCATCTCATTTAGCAAGATTGGGCTGCAGTCGATTAGTGCTGCTGGATGTATCTGTTTCCACTGCTGCGCCCCGTCTCAACACATGTGTATAAATAGGCCCTCCGGCGTTGTAATTGCTAATAAAGATCCAGTGTGTGTGCAGAAAAGAGGAGCTGCTGCCATAAGCATTTGTATGGCAGCCAGCTCCCCCTAAACGCACACAGAGAGGGGATTCATGAGTGACTCCAAGCCCAAGAGGAAGCCTCTGCACTGGGGTAGATAATGAGGTGGCCAGTCCTCGGAGCCTGGGCCTGGGATCTCCAAAAACATCTTGGTGCATCAATCATGTTTTTCCCCTGTTTAAGCCAAAGGGCAGGAGTCTGGCAAACACTCCTCCAGTTGGGCTTCCAGCAGCTCCAATAACTTAGAGTCTCCCTATTAGAGAGCAATTAAACCTTGGACATCAACTTTAATTTAGGCTGCTGTGAGCAGTTTACACCCTCATCTCCTAAGAAGAAATGTGTAATTATACTATGTCTGAGTTGGAAAAAGTGCTGAGATCGTTGGATCAACAGAAATATAACAGGCAACTGTGTTCTGTTTCTTTAAATTGAGCACAAGTTAGCATGTAGCTCAATCAGCCGTATTCCTCACACACCAGCATGGCTGTGGATTGTTAGCCCGATTATTTGGATTGCTTTAAGGACAGACACATTATGTGCAGAACTTTTATTAGACACACAGACTAACTCACAATAAAAAAGGTAACATGTTGATGCTAAGTAGGTATAGTGCTTACGTCTAGTTTAGCCTATTTGCTTACCAACAGTTGCTACCAGCAAACTCAGCTGAGGCTGATGGAAGTGTCATTGGTATTGTAGGTATACGTGTGGTTATTTCACGTCATCCTGTGGAGAGCATGAATGTCTGAGACATTTCATCATAATCTAAACAATATTTCTTGCCATATCATGGTCATGGCATCCTCAGAGTCAATAAAAATGCAATTTTAAAAAAAATCTTCCCTTTAAATATAAAGATTTGGTGCTTTTCTCCATTTCAGGCAATTCTGAATTGAATGCCATTTTGTTTGTGATTGCAAGCCGGACATAAAATAAAATAAATGTCACCCTGGTGCCTGGGAATCTGCCAGAAACACAGTATTGTTCGTTACTTTCTGGTATTTTATTGAGTAAACTCTGTGGCAAGTTCTTGGCCTTGTGCTGAGAGTCTTCATATCACACCTCATGTTGGGCTCAGCTCAAGTATACCCAGTATCATATTGAGACTGAGCATAATGATGATGAATGATGAGTGTTTTTGCATGTGTAAAAGAGAGTGGGGCATGAAAAAAACTCCCCACATTCATTTCCTCTGTCTGACTCCTACACACACACACACTTGCTCTCACACACAGGGAGAGCACCTGGCCGTGTTCACAGGGTTTTCATGCTGTGTGAACCTTGAGGGATTTTGAGATGGTTTGTACAACGGCTGTTTTAAATAACCCGTGGTTTCTCTGTGTCCACGTGATGGATGCTGTGCAATACCAGTGCAAATATAAGTTAGCATTAAGTTGGAGAAGCTCCTCAGAAGTTTGGTTTTTCAATGTAAGAGATGAGTGCAATTTTTCAAACTCAAATGACACTGAGAGATGGATGTGAATGAGCTTTCGTGCAATTTCGTGATTCAGTGTTTCTCACTGAAACCCTCTAAGACGTCGCTCTGATCCCTAATTTTCTCCAGCTGTAAGAGAGTCAGATAAAGTTGTGCTGTTGCACTCAGGATTCCTCTCTTGCCTTTCTTGACTCCCATCCCTCCCATTTGTCTTCCTCCTCCTCCTCCTCCTCCTCCTATCTCCTCCTCCTCCTCCCACAGTTTGGAACAGGCAAAAAGAGTACATGAGGACACACTGAGCCGCATGCTGTTCTTGTTTGCCTTTCCCAGATTGCCCTGCTGCTCGCCCTGGTGCTGGTGGGAGTTGACGTTTCCCTAATCCTTTTATCTCCACTGTCAGATCCTACAGTTATCTCTTAACCATCCTACGCAGTCACAGCCATATACACACAGGCATGGCATGGTTTTTTACTTTTTCTATACATATACAGTAACTTCTGTTTTTTGTTCATCAAGGAGGTAAGAGTATATAACATGTTGTGGTCTAAATGGAAGAAAAGCAATACACTGAATCTTGCAGTAAGAATGCATAACCTAGGACTTAATTGCAGGACTTAACCTCTCTAACTTTAGCTCCCTATAATACTGCCATGAACAAATCTGAGCCTTACTTTAGAAGCTTTGCACATTGTTGGCCCTCTCTGAGCGCAGGGACGTGTGTGCATTTTGAGCTGGGTAGCAGAAAATAGGCGGGAAATATGCAAAATCCCATAAAATCGTCAACTTGAAGTTCAGTGCAATGACCTGTGCTTAAATATCAGCATTGCATCAAGACAAACTCAAAAATAAGTTCACTAACATTTCAAAATATGGACTAAAATTTGCTTTGAATGATTTATTTGGGCAGCATACTTTTGGCAAAAGCAGCTAATTTATGAGGTCACAAAGAGGACAGACGGGGTGCTTTTCTCTCAGTGGATCTAAGCCGACAGGATGGGTACATTTTAAGTTAAAATCCTGCCTAGAACCGCCTTAATGAATAGGATGTGGTTACTGAGCTACATGATCAATACAAGGAAGACCTGAAAAGCATAGGAAAATTAGCAGGCTGGCTGTCACTTGCACATTAACATAAATATTGTGTTTTCTCATGAATAATGAAAAAACAATGTAATGTAACAGATGCATGTCCAGTGTAAGAACTATTCAGCAGACTTGTAGGACTCAGATCAGTTAAGGGTATGAAGACACACAATGTAGTGGCTTTTGGTACAGGCTGAGTCTCTCTGAGACAATCCTGTGATTTTTTTATAATATAAATAAATTTGACTTAATATATTTACCTCATCAAAATACTCTATGTGAACTAGAAGGGGATGGAGTCTCAACCAAACACAGTGTAAGCAGATGCTGCCAGATGAGACCTGGCTCTGTTCTCAGCTCGTTTACAAAGACGCCCTCCTCTGCTCTTTGAAGGTACTGGCATACATGAACTGCTGAAACAATGCTGCCCCCTTGTGCAGCTTCTGTCTCCTCTGAAATGCTACCAGCATCAACAGCACCACCATTACGCTGATGTTAGAAAACAAATTATTTGGCCTGTAGATAATGGAGAGAAACACAGAAAAATGGTACACTCAAACTCTTCATGAATATTTTAAAACTTTAATATACAGTGCATCATAAATCATTACTAAAAACACAGGTGGTAAAAATCAAATCGAAACAAATAAGTTACACTGTAGTAAAAAGCACTTGAGATTCCTTTCCGTATTCATCATTAGTGTGAACCCCATATGAAAATAGCATAGAAAGTATGCAAACATAGAATTTCATTCATATATATTTTCTAATCTTTAGCTAAATAAACCTTTTTGTCCCCTTTAAAATTCCCTTAACCGACTGGATGAAATGAGGAAAGTTTACAGCTGTGTTTGTGAGTCGTGGCCTCGATATCATCTTGAATTCTTTTAAAACAGCTTGAACACATTTAGCGTGGACAGCAACTTCCCCCTATGAGAACCTCAAGACAAGCCCAAATACAAAGGAACTATAAATTAACATCCCAAACATGTGAACAGTCTGCGAAATCTTTTTTTTTTCCCATTGACTGGCATACAGTTTAACATTTGACCTCAAAGCATTCTCTCACACACACACACACACACTTTTAACACTACATCTCAACGCACACACACATACAAACAGTCTGTGCATAGACCCAGGATTAACTTGTGGAGTAACTGGTAATTGGAGCTGTTTCTCCGCGCTACCCCAACTCCCCACTGTGGTTTGTCCTTTAAAGGAAAATAACCCTTTAACCCATTTGTTGCTATGGCAACAGAAGCTGGCTCTGGGCCGAAGGGCTTAACATTGAGATATGTAGAGATAGACAGATCAAAACACGCTGTTTCCATAGTCCAATTCAGAACCTGCTATCAGCAACAAGGTAAACAGATAAAAGTCAGCCATAGGTCCACATGTCGGGGTAAATCAAACGAAAATATTAAGCCTTTAATAACAACCAGGCAGTTTTGTCCAACTCAGATGATTTGTCTTTTCCTAACTGCAGTTAATAATTTGAAAAACAGTCAAATGTGAATTTCAATGTCACTATATTTGCACATTTTCTGTGACTTTATTTGACTCTTTCCTCTATGCGCTCATAAGCTTTGTGTCACGCTGCCCTTCAGTAACTGCTGCCCCACATAGACAAGTTATCAACAGGGCGCATTAGTGTCACAATGATAAAAACACACACAACACAGCGTGAGACATGCTGGCAAAAGAGAGAACCCATTCTTCCCATGAAATGTTCATCGCATGACAGGTTTCAGTTTAGAGTCACCGAAAGTGAGAAACTATAAGTCTAATAACCGCACTAAGAATCCCCTGTGAAAGTTTGATGGTTTGTGGAACAGAGCGCTTCTGACTGGCTTAAGGCCTGTTGAAGACAGCACGTTTCGATGGCATGTTTAAATCTGTTCACCATGTAAAATAAGTCAACTCATGCTGAAATGTCTGGGAGGAGATCAGTCTATCTTTTTATGTCTGGTTCTAAAGCATCTCGAGTCAGCATTCAGAGTCTCCACTCAAAACCTTCAAGATCTGGGTCAAATATGGTTTACCAAGAGCATTTCTGTCTCATTGCCTTTGAGTAAACAATATACTGACAATGATTTACAACAGTCAATGGAAACTGTAACTGGATGAAATATCTGAATAAGCAGCATAGTAAATCATAGATGTCGGCATTCGTCATATGTTAAAACCTGGCTTAAGTTTGGGTTTATATCAAAGAATGCTTCATTTTCTCTTAATGCCTATTTGTATCAGGCAAAGTATTCACTGATGTTGAGAACAGGGATAATGTAAAAAGCTAAAATTGCAGGGTAGCAAGGAGATAAATAATAAATGTCTTTTCAGAGTCTGCGTTTGTGCTGTTTGTTGTCTTTCCCACTTTGTTATGTGTAACTACAGAGACCTGCGGTTTCAACAGTCAGAGTCAGTACCTCCTATCAGTTACAGGGTTGACAGAGAGGCATCCAGAGCAGCCAGTTATAAGCGGGGAGAAAGGGAGGGCTTGGACGCTCTGGTAACGGGGGTCAACTTGTTCTATTGCACATACGTTTCTGCCTTTTCTTCATTTCTGGCTTCCGAAAAAAAAAATCTCACAGTTGTAAACAGGCAGCAAGTAGCATTATTTTTGTTTTTTGTTTAAATAATAAAAAAAAGCTATGGACAAGTACAGAAAAGCGCTCAATTAAATTGCAGCCAAAACCAGGATATAATAATAATATTAATAATCATCAACAAGAATATTCACAAAAACAACAACAATAACCATATATAGCTACACAGGCAGAAAAAGTAAAGTTTACCTGTATGTAGATATTTATAAAAAAAACAAAAACAACAACAACAGTGTAAAATTGATTGTCAGTTCAAGATAAAAAGCATCAAAACATCCAAGGCATCAACAGTGAGGAACAAACTGGGAACTATAAAAAGTGATGAGGGCTGGAGAGGGATTCACAGAACTTAAGCCCAAATGAACAACGCTCACAGAGAGAGAGGGAACCCATTTGGTGCACAACATGCGTCTGAGAAAGCTTTTGGCAGCCTGGAGTGCAGAAGAGCGGTGAAACAAAGGCAACAGTTTGCACATGCCAGCCAGCCATCTTTCCATCCATCCTTCCATCCTTTCATCTGTCTGTCTTACTAACAGCATCTCTCCATTCATTCGCATCGCCTCACTCCCCCAGCTGTCAGATTTTAGTCTTCACAGCGACACAATTTCATCCAGTTTGACGCAACTTGAGCGAGAGCGTGCTGTGGCTTGTCGAGCAACAAAAAAGGGGGTCCGAAAAGTTCCACGTCCATCAAATGGATGCAGGGCGAGACGCAAAGTTCTGAGAAAGGCCGCGGCCTGGCGTGGAGAGCGGGACAGCGCCGAGAGAGGCGGCATGGCTTTGATTTGACCGAGCCCTGTGACCTGGAGAGGTAACCCTTGAAAAGCTTTTCAAGCAGAGTAAAGGGGCCTTGGTGAGTTTTGAAAAGTGCGTGCGCGCACACACAGACACACACACAAACACAGTCAGTCCACACATTCACAAACACATACATGGGAGTAAATCTGTCCCTGAATGTGCCAGGCAACGGAAGTCACAAAATATACAAAGTTCACAGGAGGGATTCCTCTTCTTCTTTAAACTTTCCTCCTTACATCCCAGAAAGAACACCACACTGCATGGTGCAGTCAGTGTGTGCGGCCTCTCTCTCACTGCCAGTCCTCATCGTCCTCATCCTCTCCGTCTGACGAGTCATCGTTGGTGCTGTCCCCGCCCACCTGCCGTGTCCCGTTCTGCTGTCGTGCTGCAAGGATGGCGGCAGCCTCCGCGGCCGCCTTTATTGCTGCTCGCTCCTCAGCCTCTTTCTGGCGCAGTGCGGCGGCCTTCTTTTCCTGCTCGGCGTGGCTCTTCATGTGGGCGCTGCGGCTCTTCACCTTGTAGAAAATCCTTCAGCAAGAAAGAGGGAAAAGCTTTTCAGACATGAAACACTGCATGTGTGTCCATTACATCAATGCTCTTTAGAGTATTTTGCAGAGGCATGAACGCTGAGTTGAAAGTAAACACCATCGAAGACGAAACATGACGCCTGATCTCTTACAGGCTGCATCAGTGACAGATTTTAATGAAAGAGTTTCAGTCTCTGATGACTGCTAATTTATGATATACTGCAACAACACTGTGGGCTAAATTAGGTGCTAAATCAGGTCAATGTGCTCATTATTTAACACTTAATGTACATGGAATTTCTAAAGTCAGTAGTTTTATCATGATTACTCTCTTTGTCTCTCCTCATTAAGACTGTGGTCAAAGTACATTACAATGCACGGAAGTAATAGGGCAGGGTAATTACAGGTCATATTAGATGAATGACTGTGACGCAGCAGTGGATCTGAAGCTGCATGAAACACACTGGTTTCTACACTGTGACTAAACCTTTCCAAGATTATGCAATTTTCAAAATCTTTTCATTGACTGTAAATGACTGATAAACCTGGGTGGATATCCCGTAACATCGTTTATGAGCCACTGCAGTGGTGGCGAATCTATAATGAGCACACTATGAGCAGGTTGAGTAGTTAAAAAGGTGAGTGAAGCTCTCGTCAAGTCACTGGGTAGAGTTGCGTTGTCGAGAGGCTCGATGTGCCGGATCTACTCTGTGTTTCAGTTGCTAGGACACAGTTGGCAATAACAGGCCCGGTGTTGCCAGAGGACGGGCTGTTATTTAACCAACTCATGGCAGGACGGTTTGGTTCTTTAAAAACACCAAGAGACACTTGCCTTTATTTACCAGTACATATTCCAAATGGGCAATAGCAGTGGCAATATTTCCTGCAGAAATTCAGCATTTTCTATCTAGTTACGTCTGAGGACAGTTGTGTAACTACTGTGGCTGCTGCTGTCAGCTTTGCATAAGTAAACAGAGCCGTGCCAACGTCTCCAAAACAACAGCAGTGACTGATGTGACGTCTCTGATCACTGACCTGCCACATTTCTTGCAGGGGAACTCTCCCTCCTGACCAGCTGCGCCCTTGTTGCCTGTTGATGGGCTGGTCCTGCGTGCGTTGCCATCGTAGTGCGACTTGGAGCTGGGAGGGGGTGGATGAGGTGGGTGGATGACCCGGGTCAGCGGCTGGTCCCTCCCCACGTCCTCCTGGCCTTTCATGATCAGGACAGTCCCGGGCTGCACACACACAATAAAAGTGAGATGTGTAAAGAACATGAAAGCTCTGCAGACGTGTAACACAGCCACTGGGAGCAATTAGAGACTCAATAATGAGCTTGAAGCTACTTTATGAGCTCCTTTCATGTAGGACAGCATTGCAATGGCATCCAAACGTTTGCCTGTTAACATGCAGATGGACACCCAGTTTAAGAAAACAAGCATATGCACAGGCTGGCACTTTACTGAACAACTCATTATGCTTGCTAAACGGTGAAATGCAACGTGAATAACTGGGACAAAGGTTTCTCGCCGAGTCATTGTTTGCTGACAGACATAATAGGGTTACCCAATCCAAAGAGGTGGATGACAGCCAAGTTATCTCCAAAAACATCCAGCAGAGGGCAGCAAATCCAACGCCCATCCAGCAGGACAAGTCGGGCAGAGTTCAAAAGGACAAAAGTGTCGAGTCTGATGAGGCCAGCTGAGCTGTCTGATAGGAACTTCTTTTATCAAATGTAATCCAGATCATCGCGCCTCAGTACTTTAGCTTTTAGCTTTCTACCTCTCCAGCACAGGCTTGTAGGCACAAATGTGTCTGCTTGTGTGAATGTGTGTGTGTGTATGTATCAAATCCTTCATGCAACAGCTACAGTACATTTTTATGAACCAACAATCAAAGACAGAATTTAAGAAAAAGTGATTTGTACTTTTATTTGACATCTTTCCTCCATCTATGCATTCATTCATTAATCCTACTCCTGTTCTGTTATCATGATGGTTGCACGTTTTATTAACGATGCCATAATGACGCATGCATTTTTGATTTTTTTTATTATATTTCCTGTACATCCTGCTTGAAAGAGTAAAAGCTGTGTTGTGACACTTTTGTTTTCACAACATCAGATATTCTTTTCAAACCACTTGAAATGACTCGGACTGAGACTGTTGCATTATGGGTTTGTGACCCTAATGGGGCAAGGCTGGCAAGTTTTGTCTGGTATAAGGTGGTATAAATCCTAGAGTTAAAACTGTTGGAGGGTTTGTGTTTTGGTGCCAGTGAGGAAGTACATTCCTGACGAGAAACAGTTGCAGGAACCAAATCATCTATCGAGTGCTAAGAATTGCTCACAGTTCAAAAAAAATGATAAATGCAAGAGCAAGAGAAAAACCACTGCCTTCGCTGAGCATAGGAGTCATAAAGACACTGAGGCATGAGCTGCACACTTTAACGCCTATGTGAGATCCATTCATGTTTTACTTTCATGAGTTCATGGGAGTAAAGACTTTGAGGAACTATCAGGGAAACTTTCCCAGCAGGATGAGTCTTCAAGTCATTTTTATTTTCAATAGGGACTTTTTCCAAAAACAGGTGCTGGGAAAGGGGAAGTGATCTTAGATTCTGGTTAATACAGTGACTCAGTAAATCTGAAGAGCCAAAAACAAACTGTCTTGCCATTCACCTCCTTATCTACGTATTGTATTTATTCATTCAGCCATGGTTTCCTTTCCCATGCAGAGTTGATAATCAATTACACACTCACATTCTCTGTGGACTGGAGCGTCTGTGTCACCCTGGTGGGGCCAACGTCCTGTTTCCTGTCAGCTGACCCTTCCCACTTCCTGCTGTCCTCGTCTCGCTGCGGCTCCAACCTATGAGAGCCCTGCAGACCCGAGAGAGAAGAGTAAGACAGGAGTCTCTTGGAGACAGATGTCCAGCTAGGTGCTACTTTAAAAGATGTGTAGCGAAGTGTTAAACATGATGACCTTTAAAATGAGTCTCCTGAACGTTGTAAGGTACTTCGATGTTATTTCATGGTCTGATGGGGATTCACACAGCTCATTTGAAACCTCAAATGGTCAATGAACATACTCTGAGCTGCGCTATTTCTGCACTCTCACATCTAAATAAAACTCTGCAGTTTAGCAGCCACATTCACACTGATGATTTCTAACCACTTTGCACCCAGTGCATCAGTCCCTGCTGACATGAGAAAAGGCTCCTAAACCTTTTTTTTTGCTTGTAAATAGTTTTGGATTCAAGCAAAATCATTTTAAAAATCAACACGTTGTGTTTCTAACAGGTTTCTTCGCCCAGCCTTAAAAACAACCAGTTTTATGTCTATTCATCAGCAACAGATGCACATTAGTTTCTGCAGTACAGTTATTAATCATGTAACTGACCTTGTGGTCCATCTCCTCCTCTGCAGTCCTGCTCTCCAGGGGTTCTGCCTCGCCATACGTCAGCGTACCATTCCGCCCGATCTTGACATGTTTCTTGTACGTGTAGTAAAACTCCACACACTGCGCCACTGACTTGGTGATCACCTGTGAATCACACACAAACGGAGAAACTGTGTCACCGTGTGTTATTCAGAACCTGAGGTCATTTTTAAGTCCTTTTGAAGCTGCTAAGTAGATTCAACCACAATCCAGTGTGAGCTGTTGATGCTGTGCAGCTTTATTAATACACTGTCGGTTTTAATTCAGTATATTCTCGATTGTTTTCTGTATTTTGCCACTGCATTTAGTTTTGCAGTCTTGTGAAAAAGCAACTGTTGACTGCGACACTGCAAATAATTAAACAAGAAGGAAACTTTGCTCCAGAGTGACTGTGTTTCTTTTTCTCCCATCCTCCCACAGTCAGGGCAAACACTGTGTTTTTGTTAGGAGAACTTGTGAACTGTTAGTGGGGGAAATCAGCATTCCCACAGCTACAATGTGAGAGTAGATTTAAGAGTTTCTGCTCCTTTTCTTGTGTTTTAAACCACAACATACCTGTTTCTGCACCATGAAGAAATCCTTCTTGTATGCAGTGATGCCTTTGTTGAACTGGCGTCTCTCAGCTGCGGTCCAGCTGTCTGATCCTGTGGGAGGGGAGGCAGAGGGAGAGAAGCAGAGGGGAGAGGTAGAAACAGAAAGAGATAATTAAAAAAGGAGAGCGATGCAGCATGTTAAAAAACACTCAACAAGTATCTGTTGAGTTCTGTTGAGACTATGTTCTGCATGTGTAGAGACCCCGACAAGTTCAATCCTACCCCCACCCTTGAAACCCCCCCACACGATAAACAATGACTCTCCTGTCTCCTGCTTGGGATTAACCACATGCTGTAAAACCCTTCCCCACTCCCCTCCTTCCCTCATCACGTTGACCCTGACAATCCCCACAGTCACCCACTACCCCCACCGCCGCAGCCCTGACACTCTCGCTGCTGCAGCTGCCATCGCTTTGAGGCAAGGCTGCGCACTCAGTAAGTCAGCGTTGGAGTGTCTGACACATCCAGAGGGGAAACTGTGGCACAATCACACAAATGTTCACAAGTTAACTTGTCTGCTTAAATTACAGCTGGGTAGAAAAAAAGAATCTCAGATAATTATGAAAGACATTTCAGAATCAATTTATTCAACTTTCGGTGACAGAACCATGTTGGTGCAGTAACTCTATTAACTGAAACAAAAGCTTATATTTTCATTAACACATACTAAGCTGGAAGATCCTTATCATAAGTGTTGATTCTCTGTCAATTGACTGAGTAAATCACATTAATCAGTGAGGGTATGTTAAAAGTACTGAAATATAAATAAATGCTATTTTTATATGACTCACCTGAGTAGTGGTAGTTTGCCAGATGATGAGACTTGGGGAAAATGGGATTCCTCAGCATCAGCATGGACAGCGCAGCCTGGAAACAAACAAACAAGATGGTAACACTGCTTGAAAGTGAACTAACTTGGTTAAGCTGAGCAGCAATGACTAGTAGGAGCCTTTACAGAGCACATCACTCTTGCAGAGCAAGCTAACCTGGGGGGGAATTAACCATTGCTCTACTTTTTCCTGCCTGCATCACATACCTGGGCGCGATCTATCATGATAGCGCTCCGCCTTTGTTGGCAGTGTCACAATAAGTCTTAACTCTGTGCTCTTGGAGAAGACAAATCAAACTGTGCATGAATGTTGAAAGACAGTAGTTTCAGCAGGACTGCTGCAGAGAGTGGGTGCTTTCTCTCACACACACACACACACACACACACAGACTCCCTCCCCTCGTAGTTTCCTTGACAACGTCGAAGCAGTGCTGGCCGCTGAGGCCTGAAATCTCCAGCAGTACTACAATTACTCTGCATTTGGCTGCGAGTGAACTCCAGCTTGTGCATCTTCAGTAACTGAAGTATTGATTTAGGATCACGGTTTGAGAAGCTGTGATGTGTGTCATGAACACTTGCAAGGGTGTTGCAAGTCTGTATCTCCTAATCAGGTTCAAATAATTCAACTGCAGTTACATCCACTTGTTATGAAACAAGGCACGACACAGGGCAAAAACAATCTATTGGTTGTAAATGTGATTTAAATGATGTAAACTACTACTTTTTTAAACTTAATATTTAGAAAGATTAGAGTTTCCGAAATATGTATGTGTAAACTTGTTTTTTGCCTTTGTTAAAAGTACATTGGAACATTTGTTCTTTTAATTAAAGCTGCAGTGATTAGTCAATTCATCAACTGACAGAAGATTAATCAGCAAATAATTATATAAAACAATTAGATGTTTGGGTCGTCTTTTAGTCCGAAATGCAATCAGAGAGCAACCCTGAGAGTTTCACTCTCTGAAACCTGTGAATATTTTTCTTGTATTAACGTAACAAATCTGGGTCGTGATCAGTTGTTTGGACAAACAAGAGGTCATAGATATTGGTCACTGGCCTTATTTTCACTGCTTACTATTCTCTGAAATGACTTAAATTAACTTCACTAAAATTTAAGACATAAGCTGGTCACACTCTGAGATGCTTTCCTGTTTCCCTTTTAACATTCCAGCATCCATTAGTAGCTAACTAACTTTCCCTCTGCTCGTTTCATTTTCTCAATACAACAGTAACAGTGAACATGACTGTAATGTCTACTGTTGGTGTTTCAGCAGGGTGACGTGGCCAGGAAAGAGCCACTTGGGATGCTGCCTCATCAACTTTAACCATGACCGCTGTTTGACCTCATTATCACAACCACTGTTCCTTTTCAGTCAGGATAACATTCTTACATATCCGCACACTGGACCAGCCCTGATGATGGGCCCTGATGTAATTACTGGTCTGCCAGTGATGCAATAGGTATGAGATGCGGCACGTGTCACTGCTGCAGTATAAGTGGAGCACCCATCGGACCAATCAGCTTTCTTGATGACAGGCCGTAAACATTTATGACTTTTCTTGACCTTGACCAAGGGCAGCCAGCAGCAGATGATTATTTCATCAGCGATTAATCTGATCATTATCTTTCTATTTAATGAATGACTCTTTTGGACTTGAAGTATCAGAAAATAGAAAGAAATCTGCAGTTTGCAGTTTGCTTAAAGCTGAGGTGACATCTTCCAAGATCTTGTTTTGTCTGATGATCAGCTCAAAACTCATCACAAAAGACATATAAAAACAGCAAATTCTCAAAATTAAAGGCTGCAAATAGAGAATCGATGGCATTTTTGCCTCAAAATGAATCAAACTATCAATCAACGCTCAATTGCTGTTTCATTTTCGGCCTTATTGCTTCAGCAGCTAACTGTTTCGGCTCTGCAGTTGACCCATCACATCACGACTCGCCAAAAGCCACGAGCAGCTTCACACTGCCTCCGGCTTGATAACCAAACCGTTTACTATCTCAGTCATCTCGGGCCACCACAGAGTTTCAGTGCAGAGCAACCTGAAAGTCTACAGATCAGTCACTTCCGCTCGGTAATCATTTAAGGCTCAGACGGATACATTACAATACATTTACACGCACACAAGAAACTGGGTTAGTGAAAGATATCAAGTTAAAGCAGGAAGTCTGAGCTAACGTGTGTGTGTGCAATGCAACACCCTGATTACTTTAAACCTCCGGTTTACATGGAGCTGGTCAGGAATCAGATTTTTACCCCATATCTTCTTTATTTTTGAACTAACTTGCAGTGAATTACTGAGATATGAAGCTACACCTGTACATGTGTTTGTCTTGGGTGCATGCAAGACTGCGCTGCTTTGAGTGATGAGTGATGACTATCATCCCACCTGACAGCTTGGGATTCTTGTTGGTATGATGACAAAACAGGTCAGGTTAGAAGAAAACTCTGCACAGTGCAGAACGCACCTCCCAGCTTCCAGTCATTTTTCTGTTAATCATAAAAATCCCTGCCTAGTCTGCCAGTATGGATTGTTCTGTTCTGCTCACCATTATGTCCCCTTTGCACTCGTACAAACAATGGTGGGCTAACTCCTGGTTGGTGCCTCCTCCACAGAAAACACTGGAGCAGGCCAGGTGCATGAGGTCTTCCACTGAGAGAAACAGAGACACTGATTGTGAGCAACAGAGACAACCTACACTTATTTTCATTGTTATTTTGCATACAATGGTACAGCGGAGGCTTGTATGGAAGAGAATGAATGCCAAAAACTCTTAATTAGAAGATAATTGAGTAAAATATTAATATTGCCTGTGTGTGGTCTCACTGCGCTGTTTTTTGGACAACAGCACTCTGAACTCGAAGAGCATACACTTTAGTATCTGTAGAGATTAAAGGCGTTTGCATCTTCTTACTAAAACTTATACATTTTAATATAATAACGGAAGAATTAAGAAATAACTTGCTGTTTGAGAAATCCACTCTTGTGGTCAACACAGTTTTTTTCGAAAACAAGGAAATGACAAACTCTAGTCTGTTGCTAAATAGAAATGGAGGGAAGACAGCCTTTCCTGATTGTTTTATGTAAAAAGATCTTAAATGAACTTTACAGTAATTAAACAGAATCTACACCAAAGAAATCCTCCTGCAGCCCGACCTACCAGTACTTTAGTTTTGACTTTCAGGAGGTGTAATGATTGTGAAACACCTGGTACTTCCCTACCTTTCTCCTGGAAGTCAGGTTTTTCCTCCAGTTCAGACGGTGGAGCCCAGACCAGCTCCGCTCGATGATGATCCAGCTCGACAGCTGACCGCTGCCTAAGCTCTGGCACCTCCGCCTGGTACCGTGATCCAATATTTATGCGTCTGGGAACAGGACATCAGTGTGAGGGGCAGGGATTCAAATTTGATCCACTGAAAATGTAGCGGCCCTGCTGTCCAGAGGTTTTTACTCACTCTTAAATATTTCAGTTAAGACATTGTGTATCAATCTCAGATTTCTTCTAAGTGTAAAGCTCTTGTTTTATTTCTGAGATCATGTTTTGATTTCTTGGCTTATCTTCCTGCTCTGATCTTTAAATAGTCACAGGAAGATTGTTGAGGCACTCTGAGCTCCAGGCACTGCAGTTCTTGCCCGGTTTTGAATTCAAGCTTGTTACACAGCTCTCTTGCTCTCTCGGCATAATGAATAAAATGCAAATCCTTTTCAAAATTTGTATTTTAAAAACAGAGTGCACTTCTTAAATTCACTGAACCGAAAGTAAATGGATCCTCATCTGATGTGGGACGAAGGTCACGTTCAAGCAGGAAGAAAGGCTCGTGATCAAATGCATGCATCTCTATAGGCTTGTCAACTGAAAGCAGATACCTCAGCGCTTTGTTGTGAAAATCATGTTGCGTTGTATTAATGACTATCCTGTTCAAGCATGCCCCCTCCCTCCCTTCCACCTCTAGTGGGCTTGCAGTATTTCCAGCTGAGTGTGTGTGTGTGTGTGTATTCTAGCAGCCTCCCCCAGGGAAGGTGGGCTGCTACAAGTTCAACGGCTCTTGTGTGTTTGGGCGTACACCAGGCCCAGCTGAAAACATTATTTATGGGAAGCCTCACTGGCTCTAACTGCTGAACAGCTTGCACAATGTAGCCCCATAAACTGCACCTCACGGTCAACGTGCTCTGCTGCGCTTCATCTGCATCGGAGCTATCAGTTGCTGTGTTTACATTTATGGAGTAACTTGGCTTTGGGCCACGTTCTGCTGAAGGTCTTATTTGGTTCAAAATGTTTATATGCACTGTTGATATACAACATTGGAGATTACCTGAGAATAAATTTAAAGTTATAAATTTAAGAATTTTATTAGATCAAATTCCATTTTTGAAACCATTTATGGACAATTTTTCAGCTATTCTGTGTATTTACATTCAGTAAGTTCCCTCTCTGCACAGCAGTTCTTATTATTGGTGACGGAGTCCGCCATTCCCACACTGGACTGAGGAATGCCTACCAGCCAAAGTAAGGATTCACCGGGGATAATGCAGCATGTAATCCAGAGTAATTTCATCTCACTGATATCAGCCTCGCTGTTTACTCTATTTTCACACTGTCAGGGGTGTGTTAAGTTATTATGACTGCAAACAGGACATCCTACTGCCGCTGCTTCACATCCTAAGTGTTAAACATGTGAAACACAGGATAGCTTTTATTGTGAAACAGCCACAGGATATGTGGTTTATCTGTCATCAAGGATGACGCTAACCAGTTATAAAAGTAATAAAAAAAATGTATCTACAAAACAAAGACAACAAGCGATTTGGATATTTTTTTTGTTTTAGACGGCAGATCATTTCAACTCTTCAGCCAGGAAACAGGAGTCAGATTGCGGATGCAGTTATTATTGACCGACTTCCTTATTAAAACAATGTGAGTCTGTTGGGCTGCACTGTAAACAGATACACCAGTTGCTCTTCTGTTGCATTTCTGACAAAAGTAGCTGCTCAATGGCAGTTTGCTGTGATATTAAACTGCACTTACTGTTGCCACAGCAACAACGAGTGTCCCCAAATCAAGCAGCACAGACAGCTAAAGGATTACAACTTTAATATCAACAGAAACCACATTGGGTATATTGTTAATCTCTGTATCTGATACTGAATCTGCCCATTCTAATACATTTATATTATATTCTTCATCTATCAATACTTAGTGCCATTAAGTTTCAAGAGGCTTTCATTTGACAATTAATATGGAGTTGTTATGACAGGATGCACTCTTATTGAGAGACATGAGACTGCAAGGTTGGATCAGTGGGCGAATGCTGGCTCTGATGCTGGCTGGGGATGACAGGGCAAAAGATTCCAGTGGTAACGGCGGCGAAGAGCAGGGCCGCTTTTAAAGGATGGGTTTAGAATTTCAAGAAGTCTGTGTCCTCTTTCAAGACATTTCATGATTCAGCCCAGTGTTACGGTTTGAATAATTGATTGCAGAGCTACGATTCCAGCTATGGTAATTCATGCTTCTGAGTGCCCACATAATTTCTCTGAAAATGACACACAAACCCCAAACCCACCCCTTTTCCATAATGGAAGAAGAAGATGATGATGATGATTTGGGGATGTTGGGAGGGAAATACTCACGGCTCGATGCTGACTGGAGTGGCCTCGCTCATAGCAGACAGAACGGGCGGTGTGATGTCGCAGCTGTCTAAAATGAGCAGCGACACAAAATCAACTCAGTGTCATTATCAATCATTTTTGTCAAGATCACAGGAGTTATATTAATAAAATGGCCATTCAGTCAGGTTCAATGCTAATATTCATACTGAAATTCTAGAGGTGGCTGATTCAGGGAACTTTTATGAACCTATATTTATGATTTACTTACTGGAGCGCAACAGGCTGCGTGTTGCAGACTTGGGGGTTGCAGGAGGTGGCAGGCCCTGGCTGCTGGCTGCAACAGCTGCAGCAGAGGACAGGAAAGTGGAGAAGTAGAGGCCAGAGCCCTCGCGAACAGGGCTAAGGATCGGCGGAGGCGTGTAGGGGGGAATGGTGAGGGGGTTGTCGGCGAGGCGGACAGGGGAACGTAGGTGGCTCTGGTAGGGCGTGATGCTGGAGTAGACAGGAGGAGCGATGAATAAACCAGGTTTGGGCGGTGGGATAAAAAGAGGCTCGGGTCTGGGACGTCTTTTGGACTTTTTGGCATCGTCATCTTTCTCTCCTTCAGTTCCTCCGTTCTGGTGAGAAAAATAATTTTAAGCAACGCAAAAACAGTTAAAAACAAAAACAGTCACTTAAACAGTTGGCTTATTGTGTTTTTATCCAGAGAAGTCCTTGAGAGAAAGAACACGGTACCCCAACCCTCGATTGTATTGTACATAATGTACAGTATGGCAACGCTAAACCCTGATAATCTGCCTGATCTGGGACAGGGCACACAGTTCACCAAATCCCCCCAAATCAAACAGAGAAAGGGAGAAAAGTGTGGACAACTGAAATGGGGGCAGGGGACACATGGAGCACGGATGGGGGGAAGGGTGTGTGTGTGTGTTGGCGGGGCAATGTGGCATAGATGCAAGGATTTAATAGCTGAAGTTTAAACAGACTGGAAACAGAGTGAAGAAGACAATGCACCCTCCTCCCTCACCACACACTCTTTGTAACTCAATTCTGACAGTTTAACAAATAAGTATAAAAAAATACACCGATTCAGAAGTGACAAACATTCATCGGCTGCTAAAAAGGGAAAGAAACAAAACAAAAGAAGCGAAGAAAAAAAATAAACGTGCACCCACCTGCTCTGAGCTCTCAGACAAGGAGTTCCTGTGTGAGCGTCTCCGGGTGACGATGACAGAGGGCTTGTGGTCAGCGCAGCCAAGGTCCTGAGGGTTCGAAGGCCTGGGGGGCCAGTTGGAGGCCAGGGTGTCCTCATCTCTATCAGGAGAAGAGAGTTCCTGTCTTCGCACTGGAACAGACACGGGGATGACGAGGGGAAGGAGGCTGTCGTCTCGAGGCCTCTTGGCATTTAGACCCTCTGAGTCAGTGGGACTCCACGGCCTGCGGGGCTCCTGATAAAGACAGTGGATGAGGTATATCAATTTATTTCTCTTTAATATACATCCATCAAGAGAACACACAAACAAACTTCTTGCATACTGCAAAGATGCTAAACTGCAGTTTCAATCATATGTTACAATGAATCAAATGGAGGTGCACAGAAAAGAAGCGATCATTTAATAGATATGTGAATGAAAAAATGCTGTTTCATGGGATAAAAAAACTAAATGGCTCCAGATTTTGCTGCAAAAACCTGTAACAACTTAAATTAGAAAATAACCAGCTTAGAACACCATGGCACAATAAATCCTAAAGTAAAATTTGGTGTCTGTTAACTCACCTGGGCAGCCTGACAAATCCTAATCAATACAGTAAACGGGGAACCCTAAAACCTTGTTAACAACCTCACACAAAAATGTAATGTGAAGAGAAAATGATGTCAATACTTAAACTGAGTGTTAAGAGATGTGTCGATACGGCAGTAAACAAGCCTGAGGTGTATTCCAAAGTGACAGAGTCCAAACACAAGAATGAAATCTTGCGAAATACAGACAGAAATCATTTAGTATATGATTACGTCCTGACTCCTCAGAGAACAGATGGTTTGTACACATGCACTTTGATACAGCGCTGTTAGCTGCAGTACGTAAGTGACAGCCCTTACATTCACAGCAAAGGAACTGTCCCCAAGAGGCATTCTTCACATTTCTTCTGTAAGAAACCATAATGAGTGGGCCCGTGTGCTTTAGAGCAACGCTCAGCTCTAAAATGACTTCAAAGAGATCTAAAGCACCACATCATAGGCCTGTTGAAGACAGATGCAATCTGTCAGTGCACACTGCATCTTCATGGGCAGGGAGGCATGCAGCAGTGTGGCAGTGCTACGATCTGTGCTCATTATTGCTGGTGGAAAACTCCAGCCCCTACACCAGAGCAGTGGAGAGATATTCTGCTGAGCACTGCAGGCAGGGCAACCCTGCACCCCTCCCTGTATAGAGAGAGGAGGGGGGGAGGGCAGGCGAGGCCAGGCTGGAGTTTCTCTCCTTTGATGGGGTGGGGGGAGGTGTGCAGGCATGTAACTGAACACACTGTCTGTATGAGCTACCCGTGAGGCAAATCCAGGCCACAGCCATGCTGAACTACAGACATACTGACTCAGTGCTGTTTGGCAACAGAACCTGTTGCACAATCGAGACTTTCAGCACATAAACACAGATAAGTGTATGACTTCATATGGTACAGCTGGGGTAGCTTGCTAGGTTTGCTCACTGAATCGCCAAGTCAAAGCGGAAAAGTCACATATGAAGCTGTTTGCGAAGTACATATTTACCCTGCGACAACATTCACAATGCAAACTCTTGTTTTAGCCACAAATTTTCCCACAAGGCTGAGCAGCTCATCTCTGTGGTGTATACTTCGTGGGGCGTTGATTACATTCAGCATCTCTTCCAGCAACACGTTAATCACAAACAACACAAGTTTTGGCACAGTTTTCCTGGCAGTTGCGTTAGACCGTTTGTTCCAGTTCCTGCTCTTGTTCAGGGAGCTCAAGTCCCACTGCAATTATACCCTGGGATAACAGTGGAAAAATAGATTTTCAGCTCTTTGCCGAGATACTCGCAATCAAGATTCCAGCCTGCAGTGATGAGTTTAGATATAAACTGCAAGGCAATCAGCGAGCTACAGAACACTCAGTTCTTTTCTGTTTTACGTTATTTCTGTGGTTTTTCTGCTCACGAAGAGACAGCTGAGGAACAGATGACTGAGGAAAAACAACACTGAAAAAGAAAGGCTTGGAAAGGAAAAAGAAGAAAACAAGACAAAGAATGAACATTTTGACAGTCTGAAAATTGAACTGAGCGCTTACCTTAACAACATGTGATGGAAGAGACTCCATTTCTGAGGCCTTCTGAGCAAGGGTCTCCAGGTTGACCTCCTGGGACACCCTGCGTTTCCTGCGTGTACTCTGGATGACACCTGTGGGGGCTGCCTGGATGTCACGGGCCCCGTTCTGGGAGCCCTGTGGCCCCGGGGCAGCCTGATCCGAAGAAACGGAGAGAAAAGGGTTGTCAGATGGCGCCCCGCCTTCCTTGGAGAGCCGTCGTGATCTGCGAAGCTGTGTTTGGGACTGGAGTTGTGTCTGGGGCTGTGACTGGGACAGGGGCTCAGACTGCAGAGGGGGCTGTAGTGGATCTGAAGGCTGCTGGGGTTCTGGGGTGATGTCCTGGATAATTGGTTCCTGGATCTTTGGGGGAGCTGGAGCAGAGAACTCCTGGGAGTGTACCACCACAGGCTGTGGATGTGGGTGAGGGTGTGCATTTTGTGCACCGGGGTAATAGTCAAGCACACGAGGGTTTTGTTGTTGCAACTGCTGATGTTGCATTTGCTGCTGAATTTGGAGCTGCTGCTGCTGCTGCTGCTGCTGTTGCTGTTGTATCTTTTGTTGCTGCTGCTCATGCTGTATTTGTTGCTGCTGCTGTAGCTGTTGCTGTACATGCTGTTGATGCTGAATGATTTGTTGTTGCTGCATTTGTTGATGGTGCTGCTGCTGAATTTGTTGCTGGATTATGTGATGTTGTTGTTGCTGCTGCTGGCGCTGTATTTGCTCTTGCTTCTGCAGCTGCTGCAGCTGGGGTGGGGGTTTTGCTTGTGTTGAGTAGATAGGTGGGTTAGGTAGGGTTGTCCTGTTGCCTTGAAAGGTCTGGTAGTAGGCTGGCAGGTGCTGCTTGGGCTGACCAAAGGCCAGCTGGAAGGGCTGCAAGACCGAGCTTCCTCCTGGGTGTGGCGTGCTGTGCTGCTGGGTGTTCAGCGCCCCGGGTTTCAAGGTCTCCTGAAAAGACTGGGACTGGTGCTGCTGCTCCCAATCCAGTCCCCGAGCCTTAACAGCATCCCTGTATGCTTCAACCGCAGGGTTAGGCAGCTTGTCTGCAGCTCTGTTAGCTTGTTGATGTGGCTGTAAGCCAGAAGTCTCATGCATTGACTTTGCAAATGCATTCTGGGTCCTTGAGTCCGTTACATTAACTCCTCCGATGCAATTAGCAATGTTTTGTCCCCAGTTAGCCATGGTATTCCATGTCGGAGCTCTCTGCTGCTGACTGGGCTCCTGGTGGCCCCACTTCATAGGCACAGTCTGCTGATAATGACCCCTGCTCTGGTCACCCTTATCTGGGCTGAATATGACAGAGTTGAGGTACATGTGAGGACCCTCAGGATTGGATGTCACGGTACTTGCAGCCTCGCTTTGTCCTGGGTCTGAAGCAGTGCCACCAGGGACATAGTATGACCCCTCAGGATGCTGAGAAGTCTCTTTCATTGCTACGTTTTGTTCGTTGAAAAACGTGATGCGTTTGCCTGTTCTTTTGGCGCTGGGTTTCTGCTGGGCTGGTACACTCATGACGGGCATGAAGAAGCCGAGCCAAACTGAATATCTCCAACCAAACCAGCTGTTAACCCTCCACTGGCTGTCACTTGAATATATCAAAAATCAAAGGGCTCTCACAGTATAATAAAGCTGTAATGTTACACTGACATCAGGGTGAACAGTAACAAAGTCAACTGAGATAATCTTCTGATCCCCTCTGATTTTCGTGACCCACACAGAGGTCCCCGGCCTGGGGTGAGCAGATCTGAAGGAGTCTCTGTGTTTTTCTCATTCATTGGCAACACCCTGCATAGAGAAAATGAGAGAGAGGTCAAGCATTGAGCCATCAGACTAAAGAGGTCCCCGCAGGGGGGTCACATTATCATCCCCGCCTCAGCCATGTAAAAACCTGCTGTTTGCTTTTTCAACAATAGAGCTCCACTGAAAGGTATCGGGTGTGAGAATAGAGGAGGGGTGGGCTGGATCTAAACTGTGTCATTATTCGTTAAGCTCACATGACACAGGGACAGGGTCGTGCATGCAGGCAAACATGTATACCAGACCTGCATTTGCTATCTGAACCTTAGGATGGTAGGCTGATGGAGATAGCGAAATCAATACTTCCTGGAAATGTCGTTAGGGCATATTACTGCACCGCATTCAATAATGGCCAATGACATCAGCACCAGAGCAGATACACACACTGAAAAAGGATTAATGAAGCTCATTTACAACTTACAAGACAAACCCCTCATGGCTCAACTGCCCTGTGTCAGAGAGGAACAGCTCTTTCCCGCCAAACTGTTTGAACATGATAGAAACCATCCGTTTTACAACTGTGTGATTCATCAGGGGTGAAAAAAAGGGAACCCGTGCCCTTTGAACCATGGCTGCAGACTCAGAAAGGAAGGGCAACTGAAAGTGAGCAAGCATGAGTCATGATGACATGAGCTACACGAAGGAAAAAAGAGAGAGCAGAGGAAAAAGTCAAAATGGCCTTTGCAGGTTTTGTTAGCTTGTAGGGGATCTTGACAATTGCCATGGAAACCCATGATGGTTTACAAAAATATTATCTGATAGCGAGGTTTTGGAGCAGATTTTGACACAGTGCAGTCTGCCAATTTTTAAGATGCACACAGATCCCGACTGTCTCTGTTCAAATTTCAATCCTGGCTCCATCTGTATGAAGTAAAAATCGTGTCTATGTTGTGCAGCAGTCTGCCATGTAAGCAGCAAAGCATTTAGACTTTTCAAAATCACCATTATAAAATGCACATGACTGTTGCAGGATTCATGTTCCAAAATATATAAAGCTGATTGAATAAATGAATGCTAGAATCCCTGCAAAACGGACTTGGCAAAGGCCATCTCTGACGACCCAGGAAGTGACTGACAATTGTCACCCTTTCCTCTGGTGGCCCAGTAAAACACAAGCTTCTTAAAATAGACAGCTGCAGCTGTTCAGATCCTGCACTGGCTCTGGGGCGCCACAGACTGAGGAAACTGTATGACCAATGTGGCTAACAAACAGCGTGTGCATCAGGGATGCCATGTGATGTTATGCATGCCTATGGCCATGTTGTCAGATCCTGTTAACCATCCTCTATGAAAAAGGTGCACACAGATAAATAAATAACACTTCCTGTGCATAGTGACCCTGCTTAGGAGCGGAAACACGACTGCTGATCACTGGGCGACCACGCTGCGGGAGCAGTCTCTGTGCATTAAACCAAACGCACACACCATCGGAGGTGAGGGATCATCGTGACGCATCACAAGTGCGACCTTACACAAGCCTGGGGTTTAGTCCAATAACCAAAGTAACACGTTAAATTGGCTTAAATTAAATGTCAAGCACCATTAGCCGCCCTAATCCATCGCCCTTTCCTAATTTAAATCAGACCGTGTGGCGCGGCTGGCTCACCAACGGCTCTACGAGGCCTGCAGCGTGCATCAGAAGGCAAATAAAGAAAATATGAGGGAAAACATGCTGAGTCCTTCCACGACATGACTCTTCCTGGACCCCCTCCCTTCCACATCACTTTCTGTGGCGAGCCAGCTCAGCGCTATTTACGAGAAAGCCTTTGTTGCAGGAAACGGATTATCCAGTCACTAATGCCATGTCCCAGTGCAACGAACCGAGCCAATGATGCAGCCTGTATGATCAGAGTATGGTGGCACGGCGAAATAAACAAACACCGCGGAATGATTCAACTTGTCAACAAGGTTAATACGTCACATGGCTGTTTCTGTGCACTCTCGGTGCAGACGATCTGCTCCGACGGAGACATTAAAAAAAACAGTCCGCAGACAAGCGATCGATCAGCGGCAGCGCGCGCCCAGCTCGTCTCGGCGAGGTAAACAAAACTTTGTCAGCGAGCTGCGGCCACAATAACATGCACTGTCGACCACAACAACAACGCCACAGTCATCGACACCGCGGCTCCAGCCCCGTCTGTCCCGATACTTACTGCATTTGTCATGAAAGCTGCTACTCACGGCAGCTCAGCCCCGCAGGATCGCGCACTCGCAGCTCTGTGCGGCCAGCAGCGGCAGCGGGCCCGCACAATACAGACCTGCGATGATGACTGCATACATCCACAAGGTTGACTCATGATATGCTGCTGACCTCACTCACTGGTACTTTTTCCCCCTCACCCCCCGCTATAAAAGTCAAGAGGAAAAGGGGGTCGACGTTGGTGCGTAAATAGAGTCCTTCCCGGTCGGAAACGGTGCGCTAATCTGCAGAAACGCGGGCGCAATGCCGCCGCTGTCTGTTGCACATTATTGCACTAGGATTGCACAAAAAAAACTCACACTGGCAATGCGGCCTTTTGCTGTACATCGAGTCTCTCCGTGTCTCTGCTTGTCTTGTGACCCCCCTCCTCCCCTCCCCAGCCACCAGCTCGCTGGCCACACCTACTTCCATGCCCATAAATGGTCTTCCTCCAACATGCAAGGCGCTGTAATTTACGGAGCAAGATCCCTCTCAGTCTATGCGGGAAATTCCAACACACATGGGAGGACCGCGGGGATGGAGGGGAAGGGCACACCCGGGTACTCTCCGTTTGCAATCATTTTTCTTTCCAATTCACACTAACTTCCACTTTAAAAAAAATGCACGTGTGGGATGCGCACACGACAGAACAAGCAGTGTCTTATTTATGGAAGCTGTAGAAAGGCCCCAGAATGTGAGATAAATAAATAAATGAAAAAAAAGTTCTGTTTATAATAAAGCTATGAAATCAGTTTTTTCTGCATGATTGCAGAAACTTACTAAACCAGTTTAGTAAGTAAACTGTTTTCACAACAACAGTAATCAGTTAGTCTAATGAGTATTTTCTATATTTATCATTTGGTCACATTTTGTTCAACCAACAAATTAAATTTTAATGACATGCAGCTTAAAAAGATTTGTAGCAATTCTCACATAGAAAGAATGTCTGGTTCCATGAAATATGATTTGAGCATTTACCAAAAGACAGGATGCTGTCAAACTGGCCAAAATCACAGGATGGTGCAATAATAATAATAATAATTACTTTTAATAAAGGCCTCCATCCAAGGGGACTCATATTGAGAAAGCCAGTTAATTGGGATGCCAAATAGAGCAAACATCATAATATTAGTTACAATTGTGCTTATGAGAATTAGTCTGGCATGAAAAGCCAAGTATAGCTAACCAAGAATGTGCTGTGAGGTGCCTTTGAGGACTGAAATGTGCTACCTGTTAAAATCTGTGTCACCTGGTCACTAGGAGTTTCCACCTGAGTCTCACATCAGGATGAAATGATACCTAGTGAATCCTTAACCAGTCACAAATGTTGCAGAGTGATCTGTGGCCTACTCAGTGATGTAATGTCAAATAAAACGATAGCTTAGATAAGAAAAGTGACCCTGATCATCAAGGGGCAAACACCCACACCTGTATAAAGCAGTCCTGAAACAACCAGTTAAAAACTCATCAGAGCTGGATGCAATTAGTCAATTTATTATTTAGTTGTTCTGCAGGAAATTAATCAGCAAACACTGTGCGTTACTAGCATGTGTCACAGCAGCACAGACTGCATGATAAAAGTAATTATGGCTGAATTCCATTTGCCTGTTTCAGTGTCAGTTCCTGGTACTGTGCATACTGGCTCAATGGCACAGCTTACTGGGACATTTGAACAGATTAGTACCATCCTTACTGTTACTATTGACACTTGGGCTTTTCCTACAATACCAAGTTGAAATGTCCACTGTGAAAAAGGGGGCTATGATAATGAGAAGCCAAACCGTCCGCTTGCTAGTAAATGACATTGGAGAGCGTTGCAGTACGATAACACTGAACATGACCAGGCATGAGCAAGCCCTGCAGGGGTTTAGTCTCGCTCTCTCTCTCTCTGGCCCTTAAAATAACATGAAAAGCCTGCAAACATTCACAGATGCAGCTGACAATAAGTTCAGTCAGACTGACATGCTTGCCTCTGATGACGCTGTCACTGCTCTGGGAAATGTGTTGTGAGTGTGTCTGTGTTTCTAAAAGCTGCACCAACAAAGTTATTTGAAGTTGATACAGGCAGTGCTCAACTGCTTGGTTGATTAATGCTTTGGTCATCTTATTATATTGATCAAGGTTAAAATAATACTACAAGTTAAAATAGCAAATATTCGATGGTGACAGGAAAACATTTGTATACATACACTGCAATATTTTATTTCATTGTAAGAGGAGTAATTTGGGGTTTTAATGGCTGGTCAAACAAAATGAACAATTTGAGGATGTCAGTGGTGGTTTGGGAAATAATCAGAAGCACTTTTCTCTTAACTAGTCCAATTCAAACAGTCTAAAACACATTTATCAAAAGAAAGCGATTCAGCAATTGCAGACATAGATATCCTCACTCAAGCTGAAATCCTTTTTAAAAAATCTTTCTAAAAAAATTCAGTTCACCACAGGTCAAGGTTTTTAGACGTGATCATGTTGAATGAATAAAAATGTGTAACGTAATACCGATACTGGTTTTAAGGACTGAGAGTGTCAAACCTTAGCATGTCATTATGTGTTCTGCTCATGTTGATGACACAGTGAGAGTGATAATGAGATTTATATATGATGCAAATTCTGGTTATAGGTGTGAAATAAACATGATTTTTACTCTGTGTCTTTCATCTGGGACTTTTTTTTGAGGCGGGGGGGGGGCTGATTTAGCTTGTGTGCGTGTGCACGTGTAAGAGAGAGACGGGATTGGGGTGGGGGGGTCAGGTCAGGTGAAGCTAGCAGTATTTACGTCGACTCCCTGCGGCTAGCTGCATAGAAACAACGCAATAACGTGGTTAATAACAGCGTATTAAACCACCGATCGCCACATTAGCAAAACGCCTAGCACCAGTTGCATGCATAAGCCAACAGCCTTGCAGTGACGTTACTTACATTAAAGTCTGTCCCTCCATGGCACACACGTCCTCATCTCACTGTTTTCATGGCCCCAATGCAGCTAACTTTGACGGTAAGCTAGTGTAACGGCGGCGACTTGCTAATGAAAACTTTTTTATTTTTTCAGATTTCTCCACAAGGCGTCACTTCCCAGTTCCACTTTGAGACACTTTTTGCTAGCAATCGATCTGCCCATCGATCTATCCACGGGACCTACCCGCCTTCATAACCTTTGATGAGAGACTGCTCGATTGCATTGGCACCGTCGATTGTAATGTGTCTACATTCACCGCTGAATATGATCACTAGCTGCAGTATTGATGGAGTGGAATAATAAAATAGATCGTTGAGGGCGCGTGCCGTTTCTGATTGGCCAAAGCTGCCTTAACGGCTCAACTGCACCAAGGAAAACACCTACTATGTCTGTCAAGATAGTAAACATCTACTACACCGGAACATTGGGTGAATAATGTCGCATTTTGACACAACTAGCCCACGTTAGCATTGAGGCAGTTTTAAATGGTCGTTTGCCAACGTTTGCAAATGATGCCACAGATGTCATGCTAAGAATGGCACAAAAGGCGGTCTCTAGATAACTGCTGCATTACCCATGTAAAAATAGACACGGAATAAGACAGTCACAACATAAAACCTAATTTGATTTTTCCGAAACCGGAAGTTAGTAACAGAAACTCCTCTCGCCTTGCGTTAAGCGAGTTTCTCAGTGGCCTGTTCACTTTCCGCTAGCCTACAGACAGAACATGAAACCTGTCCGGTAATGAAATACCGCGTATTAATGTTTTGGAGTAAGTTGTGTTACGTTTGGCTTATTTGACGTATGCACATTTTAACAACAAGAACTCAAACTTTTTGCCAGGTCTGGTTGTCAATCCAGGCACCACTTAGGGTTGATATCCAGGCTAACGTTACTTTTCAAGGATGCAGATGCAGAGAGTCGTCCTCGCCTCACGACCAGGTGGGAAACTTGTTCATTTTGTTCATTCATTTCATTGCATTTCAACACAGAAGACGCCTTATTTTCTGTGCACTGTATTGCAGCATTACGGCAGATGTGTGGCTGATATTCACTCCAAAAACGTATTTACGTTAAGGTAAAAATGGGGCGCCAGTTCCTGAAAATTTCCGTCTGGAAGACACTACTTTAGCACCTGACCTGAAGGATGGGGAGGTCCTTGTTCGGACCCTTTACCTCTCCGTCGATCCTTACATGGTATTAATCCACAATTCACAGTGTGCAATGTGAATACTGTTAGAATAAATTGGAATGGAAGTTAGTGGTGACTCTGTTGGTTCGCTGAGTTATCAACATGATGGGATGGTTAAAGCAGCCAATCTTAGAGACTCAAACATAAAACAAAGGGCAAAGCTTCCTCATCTCCATCACTCTTGACATACATTTTTGTCTCTGCCTTATAGCGATGCAGAATGAATGAAGACACCGGTGCTGATTACATTACTCCATGGCAGCTGTCTGAGTGTGTTGATGGTGGGGGTGTCGGCGTGGTGGAGTCCAGTCGTTGCAGTACCTGTACTGTGGGAGATGTGGTCACTTCATTTAACTGGCCTTGGCAGACCATTGCTGTTATGAAAGGAAATGTCTTACAGAAGGTGTGGAACAATGCCATTATCCATTGATTAGTAATTTTTTCCTCTTGTTGAAAGGAGAACGCTTTTTAAATGCATATATGGACTAAAAGTTCTCTGCATGCACAAAAGCATACTATTAGTTTTTATTAGCCGTTGTGCTAGCATCCTCTGTCTTCTGCAGGTTGATCCACAGTTGGTTGATGGCCACTTCTCCTATGCCTTGGGTGCAATTGGCTTAACTGGCCTCACTGCACTGTTGGGCATAAGGGAGAAGGGTAACGTCATCAAAGGGGCCAATCAGACCATGGTGGTGAGTGGCGCTGCTGGAGCTTGTGGCTCCATAGCTGGACAGGTAAATACAACAAAGTGCAGAATTGACTTTGATGTCTTGTAATTTATCATAATGCAAGTAGATACCTGGTATGAGTTAAATTATTTCTGATTTTAAATGTATTGAAATGTAAGACAGTCAAAGGCCAGATGGTAGGTGGAAAGTATAACTATTATATTTCAGACTTAGTGCTCGGCAGATCTGATCGAGCTAACCACAGATGCGAACATAAACACAGAGTAGAAAAGGATGTTGGATTCTGATCATATCATGTTACCCTGCTTTTATTTTTCCAGATTGGCAAGCTAGATGGTTGTGTGAGAGTGGTTGGGATTTGTGGTTCTGATGAGAAGTGCAGAACCTTAGTAGAAGACCTTGGCTTTTCTGCAGCCATCAACTACCATAAAGAAGATGTCCCTACAAGGCTCAAGGAGTGCTGCCCTGATGGGATAGATGTCTACTTTGACAATGTTGGAGGCGCCATCAGTGACACTGTAATCGCTCAGGTACAGTGTGAGTTGTGTCTGTGTTTGTAGAGCATAATCAAGTGGATGGTTTTCTTTCATTTCATTTGTTTATTATGCTGTAAAATGTAAAAAAATTGTGGATTCTGAGGTATTTGTTGGCTTTTCTTTCCCTAATTGTTCTGCCAACATAAGCAAAGCATTAGAAATGGTAGCTGTGTACTGAAGTGCTTCCTCCTGATCTTCAGCTGTGAGCGTTTTGTGCCTTACATCTCACACACTTTGACCTCCAACCCTGCAGATGAACAGCGGTGGTCATGTGATCCTGTGTGGGCAGATCTCACAGTACAACAAGGATGTGCCGTATCCTCCGCCCCTGAGCGAGGAGATACAGGAAACCCTGCGAAGTAAGAACATCACCCGGGAGCGATTTATTGTGCTTAACTACATGAACAAAGCCGACACTGCCCTCTGTGAACTCAGCCAGTGGGTTACATCAGGCCAAATGAAGGTAAGGAGGAAATGGTGACAATTTGTGGTTGACTATGTGGGTGTCCTTGTTTATTTGCAAATTGCTTGTCTCTTCCCCATCTGTGTCCTCACATCACATAGATGTAATTTTGCTTCCGCTCCGCAGGTAAAGGAAACTGTGGTGAACGGCATTGAAAATATGGGAGGTATGTGGGTTTAAATTCAAGATTTTTACTTTATTGTGTTATTGACTTGGCCAGAGTTGAATCATGTTTCATTTTTTTGCAGATGCATTTTGCTCCATGATGAAAGGGGGAAACATTGGCAAGCAAATTATAAAGATCTCAGAGTGAAGAACATTGTTGTAGCTGCCCGCTGAGACCACTCTCACCATCATGGGAAACGTCATGGACGTCATGGGAAATTAACCTACAGTTGCCTTTCTACTGCTGCCATTAACACTAACTTAATGAACCCTTCTACAATATTACACTGAATAACTTATGCTCCTTGAAATTCTGTTCTTAGGAAAAATAAAAATGAAATGCATTTTAAAGTTAGCTGTATCTTGAATTTTTATACTTTGTACATTCTAGACTTCTGGAAAAATGTTTTTGTCAAGATTTAAAAAATATCATACCAATTCCATAATAAGACATAAGCAGTGGCAGGTTATCAAACAAGCCAAGTACTGTTAATATAAAAAATTCATTCCTTTTACCTACAGTTAGCTATTTTTAGAACTGTGTAGAGGTCAGTTAATTATTGTCATGTAATCGAGGCAAACCACAAATCCAAAGCACCACAAATCCAAAGCACCACAAATCCAAAGCACCACTCCTCTCAGCTCACTTGCTTCCTTGTGAAGTCAACTTTCATATTCATAAAACTGCACAAGCCAGTGCATCAGTATACTGTACTGCATCTGTACAACATTGTGTCATCCTTGACACTGTAATATGAGTCAGTGTCTCATAATGTTAAACAATTAGACAAAGTAGAATCAGGTAGATAACTTTGCTTATAGTAGCTTTCTGTTAAGTGCTTAAACAGTAATGTGAGCAGTATGCAGCATAACATTGTATGAACATGGCAGCTGGCTGAGTTTTATTAGGTGCTATCAAAATGTTCTGAGATAGTTTCTGCTGTTCGTGAACACAGCGTGGCACAGTAACGAGCATGCAGCAGCTGTGAGCAATAACCTGTGAGTCAGTAATAAGTACGTCATTTGCAGGTGTGAGTGTAATGCTGCCTATGTGCCAGCTGTATTGTCACCATGGACCTCAAACTTAAGCAGGGAGCAAACATCAAACTGATTGTCACATCCAAACTTCATGTTGTGGGTCATCACTGGTCAAGACAGTTGTGTCTCTGGTTATGACGAGAAAGAAGAGAGTCTTAGCTGCAGAAAAACCTGCAGTGTTGGAGTAACAAACGTTTTTTCCAACATTTGCTGGATTGTTCAACGTGAAATTGGGTGCAAATGACCTGAACTGTGTTAGATGGCACTTGGGTCCTACATAATGACACGGTGTGTGTGCACAGTGCATGCTTTTTTGTTTTCTTTTTTTGCTGCACTAACTCAACTGTTGCTCCCCACCTGCCCTGCTGGCTTGATTTGGCTAAAGAAGCTTCTTTCCAAAATGAAATTGAAGTTGAAAGATGGCTGCCTGGACACAGTGAAGGAGGACATGCAGTGCACATCACAGATGGTGCTTTATGTGCTTCCCACATGGGACTTCCATGGAGCAATTCAAGTGTGGCAGGAACGCTGGGACCAGTGTATCGCTGCACAAGGGGATGTCGGCAAAATTTAAATCAGGTACGGTTTTTTGCTTGTTATAGATGGAGTCACTGAACAATGAACATTTGATATCAAAGACTTTTGGAATTCCTCCAATAGTTCAACTGGAGCTAGTGGAAATAATTCTCCTTTCTCACAATTTTTATACTGAAAACTTTTAAATAAAATGAATATGTCCTAAAGACTATGATGATGCTACACCAGTGTGTAACGAAGAAGCACTAACACTAGAATAGTCTGATTGCAAAGGCTGCCTAATGTTATTTTACACTGGTGTTTTCAGTTGAGCATCATACTACAGCTCTCATTATCACGTAAGCATGATGAAAGAGGGAAATGTGTGTGAAAATGCTGAGTGAGAAAATGATTAAATGAGTAGCCAAAACAAATAAATAAAAACACTAAGAAAAAACATGAATTATACAAACAAATGTGTGACAGATAAACTTAAGAATAAAAAGCATTTCTTTTAAAAGGAAAAATTCATAAAATGTATAGTTTTTCATCTTTTTAGGCTCTACTTGAATTGTTTGACTAAACGTATTTACTTACATAATCAGTTATACTTGGCTGTCTCTTCTAAGTATTGAGCTCATTCATATATATTGAGCCCAAATATTCCCGTTGTTCCATATTATGACAATGACATGAAGACAAACACAAAGTATATGATTTACTGTAATGAACATTTTATTCCACAGCACTATAAACCATTAATAAAATAAAATTGTGGTTGGCTCTAATTTCAATTGTCACGAGAAAAATATGTGGCAGGTGTAAATTCATCATCTATTCATTCATATACTGAAGTGGTTGAACAAAGGAGGGGATGCAGAATAAGTCAAGTGAACATCAGTACATCACTTACAGTATACTCCTTGGTGATGGTGGTGGAGGTGGAGCTGAAGTCTGTTCTTCTTGTGAACAGTGAAGTCAGTGTACAGTACAGAACAATCACAACCAGAGCATCAATAAAAGATCAAAACTGTCAGGATAAGAATTTGTGATTTTCTGCAAAAAACAAAATTAAATTAAACAACATTAACATAAACGGTCCCATGCATAAATCGGAGGTGGAAGTGAATAGCAGCGATCTCTCAATGCCCTCCAAACCAATTCAATACTGCCTCCTTGTGGACAGATTCCAGAACTTGTGAGAGGTTCTGGTCATAACAGAGAGGTCCTCTCCATCAGTTTTATATATCTGTCTACATGCTGGAATTATATACTTGGCAATGCTCCCAAACACAACAAAAAAGACTTGTCTATGGAGGGAGGGGAAAAAAGTTATTAAATTGTTGCGAGCAAGAGTGCAGGTAATTAAATTTTGTCAGTGTCTAGCAGCTGTTCTAATATTAAACTGCGTGTCTTTTCACAGCACTGAGCAATTATTCTGCACTCATGCTGGGTATGGTTTGAAAAAAAAAAAAAAAAAAAAACCTCAGTTGGAACATTGCTTCTATTAAAAGACTTGATAAATGTGGTCTTCACCCTATTTGTCTCTTTTTTTAGACCAGTTTGTTCTTGTGAAATCCAGCACCTGCTACGTTTGACTAGTAAGGACTGAATTTGTGCAACAGACACAGTAAAACGCTCTCACGCCTTCACAACAAAAGGAATTCAGAGCAGGGCAGACAAATGCGCTTTCACACACAAAACTGTCTAATTCACTTCAGACACAGGGAATGCTCCTTATCTTCCTAACCACTCTGACCATGAGGGGCGTGAAGAATGCCCTTTTCCAGTGCAGATACATAACATAAAGGGGAGGGGGGAGAAATCAGTCAATACAATCAGAAGGAATAAATAATAATAAAAAAAAAACAGCATAGTACTGGTTCATTTCACCACATCTAAAAACACATTCATTTTGTTTTCAGTTTTCCACCACGCATCTCGACTGTCTAACATGATCTTTTTAGTTCACTGAGCTACTAATGGAGTATAAAAACATTGTCCTGAAATACTACTGAGACCAGCCTATTGTTCAAGTGCTCACATTCCTGAGAAACAAACAGCTGCTTCCTGTAGTCACGTTTGAAGGAGCACATTGAGTCAGGCCGGCTTGTTTTTGTTTAGTTTGTGTTCTGGTGACATGTTTTTTCGTTGATATGACTACTCAATGCGAATATTGAGATGTTTTTAGTGGCAGTTGTGTGCAGAGTTAAATCATTAACTACTCGATCAGCTCAACAGTGTTCAATTGATTTGTCGTTTCCTTGCTTTGATTTCCCGTCATGATGCGTAGAATAACCTTGTGAATATGATCGTCTAGGTTGTATTACCTGTGTCGTCTTCACCACGATTACAGTAACTAACACGTTCGGTCAGCCATGGGAGGTTAGGGAAAAGCTTAAGGTTTACAAAATGAAGCGTATACCTCACCCCCATGATTTGTATTAGGGGAGGTAAACACGAGGATCGGTTTGGCACGTCCTGCCTTCGTTAGTGAATGAAAATGATTTTCAGAGGGAAGAATAAAAGGTGAAATCTTTCTTATTCATCCTTTGGCAGTGGTGAAGTGGCGTTCGGCCAAGGCAACACTTCCAAAAAGTGCTAAAGCTCAAGTAAATGAGTCAGCTTAAACCACAGCTCTTACACTGTCAGCTGCAACACACGTTGGACGAGTCCTCACATAGCTTAATCAGGCTATTTTACCCTCAATGTATCCAAGGTGTTATTTAGGGTTTTTTTGTTTTTTTGTTTACACTGTACACATTGCTATGAGTATGGCCAGAAATGTGCTCACTGGTGCTTTACAGTAACATGCATATTAAGTAAACAATACTATCTAGAAACAGGATAGTGAGTGATGTACTGTGAGGTGGCTTCAGAAGGAGGGGAGGAAGAAAGGAAGGGGGTGCTGTGCCGGGAAAATTGAGGCTTCCAGGGTGGATAGTGACAGCAAAATATATCTGTGAGTCAAGCTCGTGGGGGGTTGTGGTGGTACAGTGCAATTACTGTCAAGAGGGAGAAATGCTCTTGCTGTTGTCGCGAATAAGAGGGGCGGGGCCTGTCCAGGCGCGGTAGACCAATAACAGACTGAGCCCTAACGCCCATGTGCGGACGGGAGACAGGAAAAAGGCCATGGGGCCGTAGGTCTCCAGGAGAAAGTAGCAGGAGTGGGCCTGCCAAGTGAGCAGCAGCAGCATGAAGAGGTGAACGGCCAGAGTCCGCCAGCGGCAGCCTGGCCGCAAGAAGTGGGATCGGAAGGTGTTGCCGCGGCAACGGTGGTGAAGGCTCCAGCAGAGATAGGAGGTGAGGGGCATGTTGAAGAACAGGAGCTGGCAGAGAGGAAAGTAAAATGTGATCAGTCCTTGAAAGAAGATGAAGATAACAATAAGACAGGTTAGGTACAAGTTTATGGAAGTATATGTTAGTGATGAGAAAGCAGCGTGTTAGGCTGTTAGACATGTGACCACTTAAAATGAAGCCAAGACTTGGGTCAGTGGTTACTTTTGGCTTGTCTGATAGTTTAGTCTGAAGGGTTTCTGTGGGCTGAAAAGTTAAAATATACAGTTAAGTCAGAAAATATAAACTGAAATTAGAGAAAAATACAGAATTATGATTTATACATTATTGGAAATGCAGATACAAGAACTTACTTGTAGGTCAGTGTAACATATTGAGCTAAAAAGGTAATGAAAATACTATTAAGACGACAAGATACCAAAATAGGTTAAACCTCCAGTAACAGCTAGTGGGTAGTTACCAACACTCTTCTAAACAATGGGCTCAAAGTTGCTCTCGTGCTGTTGACCTGAGGACAACTGAGTTGGGCAACGATCATGACCAACGCATTTCACACATTTACTGCACACAGAGCAAAGCTACAGAAGACCAGCACAACACAAAGCTCATGTAATCATGTTTTGATCATGACAGAAATATTTCAGAAACACAACCCATCTTAGTTTTTAAAGACTACACTACATATTTTAAGATCCTCAACCAGAGGTCTTTTGTCCTTTTCAGAGAACCAGCTAAAACCAGAGGGAACAGAGCATTAGCTATGGAGTCTCTGGAACGACCTGCCTGAGGAAAGTGAGATCGGCTGAGACAGTGAGCTCCTTTAAGTCTCCTCTTAAGACACTTTCCTTTAAAATCTTTTTCTATTCCTACACAGTAGTATTATTATTATTATGAACCAACATCACTGAGATGTAGATGTCTTGAATAAAATTGTCTTACTTGAACGACTCCAACAACATAAGTGAGACTGCCCTCCAGGAAGTGTCCGTCGATGAACACCCCAAAGGCGAAACAGGCACCACTATGCCCATCTATCAGCTCTCCTATGAACCACGGACCTGAGGGAGCACAGCAGCAGTGATGTAAACAGGAACAGAGGCAAGAATACGTTCATTTTCATCTCATATCTTCATTTGTTTTAACCTTTTATTTTGCTACTAATGTGACACACACAGTGAGCTATGCTATGCAGCAGATTTGAGTCTTTAATTCAAAGATACCATGTAGACTTTCTATTGTAATACTATTTTAAGTAGATGCCTGTTCAGCCAGAAGAACAAGACAAAGCAGCTGACCCACCTAAGGCTGTGCACAGGTTGAACAGCAGCAGAGCATAGTAGAAGGTGTCCATTGTACTGACCAGATGGAGCGACATACACGCTTGAGTGTACAGTCCTGTAGACAGGCAAAACAAAAAAGTATTAAAAAAGACAATTCCTGCTATTTAAACAAGGATTTCAGGGTGAAATTATGACGATGTATTCATGTCACAGCTCACCTCTCCCAGAAGGGACACGAATGAACCTGAAGGCCAGCAGCACACCGACATTCAGCAGCATCATGAATATGAACGCCACTCGGCCCAGGATGTAGTGGTCAGTGAGGAGGATGAAGGACTGCACGAAACCGAAGCTGGGAGTCAGGTTGTCCTCCAGAGTAAAGTGCTGCTCCCGCACCGACGACCGGCCTGCCGCATCCTGACTCGCACAGAACAGATAAAGAAGGAGCGAGTTGTCAAGTCTATAAATAAGGCCGAGCACTTAAAGGTCTGCATAAGAGTGGAATTGTCAGTAATCGATAGAAAGTAGTGTATGAAAGCCACAGAGCCCAGACAGCAGATCAACTGAATCATAATTCAACTCATGCGAACAAAGCTACCAAATTTAATCAAGACCCATCAAATATTCAAAAGTCTCTGAACACGTCTCATGTTAAGTGAAAGATGAATGAATGCTGCACTGACCTCCACTTTAACTCTGATGGTGTGCAGTCCAGTGAGGTAGAGAGACGGATCCCACAGCAGAACATACAGAGGACCTCCGGCAGAGTGGCCTTTCCCCAGAGGTTCGCCATCGACGCTCACGTGCACCGCTGTGATCGGCGCCTCGGAGAAGGCCAAGACCCTGTGAGAACCAATTGAATGATGTTTTAATATTAAAAAATTAGAATAAAAAAAATGTAGATCCAGATTGATAAAAATGCCTTTGCGGGACATTTGAGAAACCAAGTGTTGTGGAGTCATGTATAGTTGAGTCAGTGATGGTTAGCACTGCACCGAACAGACACCTGATGTGGGTTGATCTCCGTATTCGACCAAGCGGCTCCACTCCAGGATGCAGGTACTGCGCATCTTTGGGGTTGGTGATGAGCACAGCGGGCCACTGCTCAAACCTCAGGTCAGAGAAACTTAGCAAGTCATGGTCAAAGGCCAGAACCCGGTACCTGGCGACAGACATGAGACAGCTGTGTGACAGGATTTCTGTGCAGCTGATGCTCAATTTAAGACCTTTTAAGACCTTCTTAATACCTCAAAGGATGCAATTTAATATCTCCTTTAATCATACTGTCTACTATACAAAAGCAACGATTCCTGATGACATAATTCAATGCAACTTGGATCCAGATAAGTGGCGCAATTGAAAATGATTAACTCATTTGTGTTCATTGAAGTTTTAGCTCAAACTGACACCCAGTATGAGTCAGTGAGCTTCCTCCCTACTGTAGCCAACAATGACAGTTCTTACAACAGCTCTGATGGCGCTGAATGAATCTTAACAGCCTTCTGTGTGCATAATCCAGTCCAAACAATCCCACGTTTAGTTTAATATGTCTCAGGACAGCTGGCAATTAGATGCAAAAACATTTTACATTTGATTTTCAACCGCAGATGAGAGAAAATGACCCTGTGAGGCCTTTCTGTTAACGATTCAAGACCTGCAGATACCCAGGTCAGATGCGCAAACAGCAGTGTATACTTTTGTGGTGGAGTAAAAACCAAGCTAGGACAAAGAAGGGAAAAAAAAAGAAATGTTTTGGGATACACTTTAGGTTTCCATACCTGCGGTTATCCATCCAGTCGCCCAGCTCCAGCTCCAGGGTGCCTTGAGGATGTCGGCTGTGGAGGACGGGCATCAGGCCGCCCAGTGTGTGCAGGTGGCCACACAGATATGCAACTGCAGATCTAAATACAAAAAGCACCCCCCCCCACACACACAAAAAAAAACCCTGTGATTACACTGTCATAATATGCCTACAACCATCATTACTTGCATTTTTAATACATTTAACAGTTGGAAATTAAGACCAGCTGCAATTCAAATGCTGCTAACCTTTGGCCCCATCGTGATAAAAGTCTAGCTCTTGAATGTTTGCACTCTGACTTGAGGAGACACATGTATTTACACAATCAGTTGTAAAGAAACTGGTTTAGCTTCTTAGATCCAGTGTGTTCTTACCTCATCATTTCCCGGACTCCTGGAGAAGGGGAGACGACAGTGGATGTGGTGTAGTGGCCAAACCAGATCGACTGGTTGCTTCTCAGACTCTCAGCTCTGAACGTGTCCAGCAAGTCCATCTGAGTCTGTCATTTATAGACAAAAATAAGCATAACATTAACTATATATGTTCCATTACACTCATTATCTACAGTGTGTAAGTTTACCATTTAAAGAATTAGGATACACAAGGTTCAGGGTGTAACTGTAACCTACCATTCACTTTTTCCTTAAATAAACGTATAAATATTTAAAAGTTTATTCAAACAAAAGCAATCCAGTCCCTCCAAATAGAACAACACATAATCAAAATATATGCAAGTCTTTATTTAACTGGCTAAATCATTAAAAAAGCCAACTGTAGGCCACTGCAAGTCTTCGTCAGGGCTGTAAAATGTACAGGTGTGGCCTTGTCTATGCAGTGCAACATTCAGAACAGTTGGGAGGTAATCACATGACCGAGAACCAAACTTAAGTTCCTTGTTTTTTTTAATATTCTGGGGGTATGCTGTCTGACAGAGGAATGAAACCTTAAATTATTTAATTCTCCTCTATTTAAACAAACAATAAAAACTTCTGCTTTTTAAGTTTGACATAAAGTCAGTGAATGTTCGTAATCTGTCAGGTGAAGGTGGTCGGCGGCTGTACCTGGTTGAGAATACCAAAGAAATTGTATGGCCTCTTGGGTCCGGGAGTCAGTGTGGCATCTGCGCAGACAAACGAGTAGTTGCCAAAGGGAGTTTTGTGAACGTAGTGAAAAGAGCCGACTTTTTGATTAGCCGAGTATTTCCTGGAGAATATTGAAAAAAAAAAATCAAAAAAAAAAAAAATCAACGTAAGCAGAGAGGTACTGTGGTGAGGGATGGAGCCAGGAGCTCCAGTCCTGACAGAGCCCCGAGATAATTAAATGCAATTTAAATAAATAAATTAGGCTTGCTCAGGAGACAGACTTTGTCTCGCAGAGGATGACCACAGCTTTAAGAATACTGGGGAGATAAAAGATCAATCAGCATTAACAGAAGCAGCGGTGTCACATAAAACATGATTTGTCAGTGTGTTCGTGTAGCTTCTTCTATTTTTGGTCCTCAGGAAGCTCAGACAGCTTGGAGTATTGTCAATAAGTAGGTCTGCAACTGCTCATGTTTCAGAGGCATTGAAGTTACTATGCCCTCTGATCGACTTCACACTCAGCTCACTAATATAGAGACACACAGGAGCAGACAGTGACTGGATTCAACTGCTGTAGTATTGACCATTTCATACTGACCGGTAATAGTTGTTGACGCTGTCCAGTGAGATAATATTGAAAGCATCTGTCGGAAGAAATGAAAAGTGAGATTAAGCATAAAAAACTGTAAAGGAGGTCACTGAGAAGAAGGCAGCTTTAAGATTTATTGCTAAGGACCAGAATATCTGATGAAGAAACTCCTCACATAACGACACACATTTAATCCTGGAATCAGATTTCCTCATAATACAACATGATATGGAACTAAATCTGTTGTTATCGTAGAGCCCACAAACATAAACTGACACACATCAACAACAACAATTAATACTGATCGATAGCTGTCAGAGAGACTCCAGATCCAATGACAAGCTTTTTTTCAGTTACAGTTACAACATGGGGATATCTTGTTTCACATCTAATGGCCTGCGATTCAATAACGGAGGGGAAAGCAGCACTGAATAACCCCGCCCATCTCGGATCACTTCCTGCATGATGCTAAAATGCACCACTGTTAATGGATTCTTCAGAATATTGTACACTCTCTACTGTGGGATGTTTTAATTGAAGTACGTTTATAGAGAATGTTAAGATAACAAAGTGCTGCAGTAAATCACCATGATTTCCACGGATGTCTATCCACCGAGTGCGCTCCATCACACGGGACCTCTTCAGGATGTTGTGGTAGGCCTGCCACTCCACCTCGTGCTGGAGGGAACCCACCTTGCTCTCTGTTTTAGCATCGGTCAGATCCCCTGCAGAATGGAAGAAGATACATTAAACACCAAGGCCACACCCAGTGAGTCTCATTACAATACAAGGATTCTATCTCACTAGTTAAGATGGGGGGAGGTTACTGCACCTGTTGCGAGCACCAGAGCTGGCTTGATCACTTCGATTGTGTCAGTGCAGAACTTCTCAAAATCTGGGATGCGTCTTGGGTCATGAAATCGGCTAATATGAATGTCAGACACCTTGAACGAGACATAAAAGTCATAATCAGGGACAATCAGACACTTGTTTTTTAATGCAGTAACACAGCAGTATGAGAGTTGTGAAACACCAAAGGGACAAAGTCTGACTGCAACTTACTGTGTTGCTGAGCCACCTTTTTACCTGACAATGACACACTTTCGTGGTTAGTGACCCCTTTATGTCAGTCGTTCAGAGAGTTCAGTATGTGAACCACTATGACTAAAGCTTTCTGTAACAACTCTGCAAAACCAAACGTAGATCCTCTACCTAAGACCAGAAAATCTAAAACACTGGTCGACTCCAGACTTCATCATCCTGTTTGCGGTCAACGGCTTGCAGGATTTATCAACGCTAGCTAGGCTAAGACGGAGTAAAAACCCACCTGTATAAACCAGAATATGTTGTTCAACTCGCCGCCGGGAAATGGTGGAGAGCTCCCCTTAGATTCGTCTCCATCACCGACAGTCGATTGCTGAACGCTCCGTTTGGGGTGCCAAGCCGTGTCATAGCTGTCCAGCACCCAGGAGGTGATGCACGCCAGGGCCAGTCCGAGGATAACCAGCGCACCGAACAGCTTCAGCATCCTCCTGTAGTGGCGAGAGAGGGGGGGCTAGCTGCCGCCGTCTGTCCCGGACAGAAAAAAGCTAGCTACTGGTGGAAACAGCTAAGGGCACGTATCACACTAACATTAACTACAGATATAGTGAACCAGTTAATGAACTACATGGCTAAGATCTCACACTCAGACCGTTTCTGTCGCTGCCATCGCGGCCACCGGAGATGCATTGACGTGCGGGGTTCATTCACGGCTCCGTACAGCTGCCTTCAGAGGCGGAAGAGGTAGCTCGGCAGGTTAGCTAGCAGCTAGCTACCCACCAGCTACCAACACAGCACACAGACCGGTTGGATCGGGAAACGTCACCGTGAGATGAAAGGAAGTGTTTGAGGAAAGACCTCCCACTCTCATATTGATTTCCGGGCACCGCAATAGATCGCAACACGCTGCATCTGCTATCGCGAGAAGTCTCGGAACTCGACTGTCCCTACCTGAGGAGAGGCGTAATTCTAGATAACTTTTGTTTCAAAATAACAAGAATGATCATTCTTATTATCATTTGCTGATTTACTAATTTCAAAATGTTGCAATAAATTAAAAGCTCTCATAAAAGATAATTTTACAGAGCCATTCACATGTATTTTTTAAACATAAAAGAATGAATGGATGCACTTATCTAAGGCAAGAGATGTTGTTTAACACCCCTTAACGACAAGGGGACTCCTTTTAAAAAAAAAAAAAAACGAGGAAAGAGCCACACTGAATCTTTAAAAGATGTGAGCAAGATTTAAGATTAGTTGGAATAAAATGGTGAATTAGTTATAGTTTTAGTATAGGTTTTAGACAGAAGAAAACTGTGCAAAAAATACACATATGTAATATTAGCTGCTGATAATGACAAAACAAAATGTTAAATATTTATTTAAAATTTACATCTTTATAGAGATAAACTAAAAGGACATGGCTTGATAAAATTATTGTTTTGCTTGGTGCAATTCTCGATTCCACTATTAACGTTAATTCTCCCAGTTATATTGTTTTGCCTGTTATGTGTATCTGTGTTTGCATGCTGTAATACCTGACAATGCAGCACAGCAAATATCTATTAAGGTATGTAAGGTAAGATTATAATTCAGTAAACCAAGCCTAATTTGATCATTGAATTATCGGGCTTTGTGAGTGGTGTATCTTAAACTTGCAAGGGTGCATCCAAATTAAAACTACTTGAAGACACACAGTGAACATTTTTGTAATAATATTTTTATTTGTTTGTTTTCAGGACTGCTAACTTGTTAACGGTTAAATGCATTTTGTGGTTAGTTTAGAAATTGAGAACACTGAGCATTCAAATTTTGAAGTACAAGAAGCTTTTGCTTTACAAAGTGTAGGTTTGTAGTATTTGTCCCTGTGTAGACCATCTGTAACATACACCATCTTTGGCAGAATGCCGCCTCCCAGCGGTCTTTGCGAAAATGTTTTTTTTTCCCCTTTGGCCGCATTCCAAACTGATTAGACTGTATCCTCAAACCCTGCTGACATTACTTGGTTTTAAGCTTAATTTCATGTCTAAAACATGTCGGTTTTTATTTTTTGTGCGTATAAGCTATATATATAATTTTAGACCACCTATTTCCATAAAAAACCCTAAAACACTGATCTGGTGGTTGTGCACAGTGCGCGCGCGTTTGCTGTTAAACCGCGAACGAGCTTTAAAGGACCCCAGTGCGCGCGCTCGAGCTGTTGCGAGGGGTGATCGAATCGGGGCCGCGCGCGCAGGAAAGGCTGATGATCATCACAGAGTCGTCACGTCACGGATCCGCAGCGACCGATAGAGATGCTGAGGTGACAGGCAGAAGGAGAAAAGGGACGACCACACTCAGACATATTTCCCCTCTGCTCGATTATTTGTAACCCCCGCCGCGGCAGCCTCCACCTCTTCCTATGGACACCCCGCTCGCTATGGGATTCCACTCGATGCCGTCCCCGCCGCCTCCAAACGTAGAGGATTTTTCGTAACCACACCCGGCTCTTCTTTGGATCACGGATTGGCAGCAAAGACCCGAGGTAAGGATCCAAAATCTGGAGGCCGTGCTGTGTGCCCTCTACGTCTTCGCTTTCGTTCCCGTCCACCACCCCAAACACCCCTTATTTCTCGGCTGCAGCTGCATGCATTGACTGTGTTAAGATGCATGTTGTCAAAGCTTATAACATAACCTCCTACATGCCAGGCGGGATGAGGTTGCGTGGCCCGTGGACGGCCAGTGTGCGTGGACGCGCCTGAGTAAATCTGCTGTGGCAACTAGCTCGCTATGCAACAGCTCTCCACAGCAAAGCCAGCCAGTCCACTGCAGGGAGGATAGGTGGTTTAATTTTGCAGAGTAGCATGATATCTGGCTTGGAAAATGTATTGTGACATTGCTGCAGCTTGCTACCTGTCACATCCCATTGAAAACAACTCACCAGAGGTATTTGTGCCTGTCTTTTTGCATTCGTCAATCCCTGTTTTGCTCTGTTGGCTCTACAAATGAAAGAGTCGTTAAAAGCAATTATCTAAACCAAGACTTTAGTGGGGCCATTATACCATATAAACACATGTATCATGTATCCGATGTATCATCTTTTATTGCATCTTCACATTGGTTCAGTTGCATCCACGCTGTGAGTTGAGAAGAATCAGAGTGTGAAGGGCCTCCCATTGCTGGCTCCTGGCCCTGTCCTGCACACAAAGTTGTCAGACCAGACACTAATTTCATTCAGCAGCAGCCAGACAAGTGTTGTTTTCATCCAAACGTTCACTTGAGCAAGTTTCTGGCTATTTACTCTCATACTGTGCATTACGGCATGTGCATGCATAAATGGCATTTGGGTTCAGAGTTTATTCGCTTTTTGCCAATATTTCCGAACCAAACATCCACAGAATTTAGTTTTATGTTGGAGTGCAGATGGAATCCTTTGGGGTGGGATCCCTCACTGACATTTAATGATGCTCTATGTAGCTGTAAACTTACAGCTTCCAGCAGAGCAAAAGGGCAGAGGCGATGATAAGCTGCAGTCAGCAGATGAAAATGGCACTGCACCATTGTCACCATGGAGATGTGGGGCCACGAAGTGTGATTCATGATGAGACAGGAGCTTGCTGTCATAGAGTGGTTTAATTTTCGGTCCAAGGTCTGCTCCTCCTGGACTGGTTCTCTTTTTTTTTTTTTTTTTGGTCTTCATTGATGGTGGTTCGTATGACGGAGGTGGAGGAGGAAGAGCAGAACCGTGTCTCTCTCTGTGAGGTGTGAGATTAGTCACAGCGTGAGGCAGCCTGTTTTGTGGATAGGTGTGTGTGTGTGCTTATGCAATATGTGTACGAGCTTGTGTTTGAGTGTATGTGTGTTGGAGACGTGGCTTAAGCTTGTTATATGCAGTATATGGGCTGACTAGCAGGTAGTACCCCAGTATCTCTCCTGCAATCCTCACCCATTTGAGCTTTTTTTGAGGGACAAACAAAGGATAGCTACAGGATAGATACAGGATAGCTTAGATTGATCTAGACTTTTAACCTAAAAACTATAAGTTAGGTGAGGTCACAGAGACCTCCTGAAACATCCACCTTTTCTTCTATATCTTTCAGTTTTCTGTTAGAGGCTGTAAGTTATTCTCGGACGTAGAAGTGGCAGACAGCAGCTGTATCTCCCTTGATGAATTTGAACAAATGACTTACTTTCACAGAAGCTATGCCTCATTCGCAATAGCTCAGAAAAAAAGTACTTCCTCCCCTCAAAGAAGGAAAACACTGGAACATGGGGTGACCTTGAAGTTGTGACACAGCGCTCACAGCAGAGGTTATTTAATCACTGTTTACAGTGAATTCCTCTCCTCCCTCTGGGTTAAAAGGGTTTTGTACAGTTTCCTGTTTGGTTTTCAATGGTGTGTTTATGCGTTGTTGCCAATTAGCATACCGTAATATCAAGAATCCCACTGATGATGTTTGACTTCGCTTTTTTTGTGTCCTCAAAGATTTGCAGACGCTCAGTGGCTACACATAAGGGTGTCTGTGCCTGACACAAACCCAAGTTGTTGCCAGAACGAGACATTTATAGAAGTTTGGTTTAGCTTTTTAGGAAACGTGTTTGCAAACAGAACTTCAGTTCAATGCGGTTCCTCCTTTTTCCTCTCAGGATGGTAATTTTAGTCTGTCTGAGGGTCCATCATTTTGGACCAGGATGAAGTATCTCAACAACTAATGGAATGCGTTGCCTTGACAGTTTATACGTGATCCCCAGAGGATAAACTTCTGATTCCTCATTCAGGTCAAACTTGTAATTTGCCAAATAACAGAAAATCAAAAGACTTTTCCATAAGCCTCAACTGTAGTTTTTATTTAGTGCTAACTAGCAAATGATAGGTAGACAGGTAAACATTACCTAAACATTAGCATGTTAGCATTGTTATTTTGAGTGATGTCAGCATTTAGTTGGATTACAAAACCACTAGCTTAGCTGTCGACTCTTTGACATGCAATTGTCTGCAGATTCTCAAGAAAATTACAATTTTTGTGATGTTTTCCTGTGATATAATGTTTTGTAATACTGCACTGGCACTGCTTACTGTTAACAGGGTCTAATCTGAAACTTCACTATAACCTCAATGCATTTACTTCATTAAGTTTTAAAGCATTTACCAAAGAAGGGAATATTATATTACTTATTAAAATATAAATGTAGCCTGTAATTTATACAGATATGTAAATTCGTTCACATTAAATCAGTCAGTGTTCCACATAAATCCAGACTTTAAGGCAGCGATAATATATTGTAACTTTGTGCTAAAAGTATATAGTTCAGGCCTGTTGGAGTAATGGTTTGTCTTGAGCAAAGATTTATAATCGTGAGGCATCTCGTCCAGTTGTCATTTCCCAAGTCCACCTTGCATCCAGGTCACATCTCATGCTCTTCATTTCACAATTTTCCAGTTTAACCAGGCTCTGCCCTCCTCTATCTCCAAGCCTCTTCCCTGTGCATGATGGGATTGATTGCCTCCTTGATGTCGGGATCAGGCCCTGTAACCAAAGAGTGTTTTGAAGGCTCGTTGCATAATCGTGGATGTCTGCGTGCCGTGTGCAGAATGATGAATCGAAAAGTCGGGTTTGCCGTTTGAGTGTTTGAAGACTAAAGAAGTTGCCAGAGCGTGCTCTCCTGAGGAATTTATCTATGACATGGATGTTGTATAATACAGGAGCAGAGAGACGGTTTATCCGGAGGAATCTCCATTTGATTCTTGCTGCACAGACTTTAAATGTACAGGAAGATTGTACTACATGGTGATAAATATACTTGTCCCACTTTCTAATAAGTCTCCCTTAATTGAAGGTTTCTGAATTATAACCAATGGCTTTATTAATGAATACTTTACAAATATCAGTGAGTAGGTATTAAAACAAACTTTTGGGATAAGGGGTAGTCAGAAACTCCTCCAGTTTTCTTTTAAGCTCTTTATTTCCTTCTGGAAAAGCCTGCAGATAATCTGGACCAAAATTATTTCATTAATAACGTATATGAACATGAACATGTAGTCTTGATGACTTCATAGAAAGTATTAATGTAATGTAAGCTTTTAACTATCTATTACCACTGAATAGAAATGACACTTTGGCAACACAACCATTTTGTCAATGCTTTGTAATAACTAATCTATTAAACATAAGTATATAATTTATTTACCATCAATAAAGCCTTAAGTTTGTACGTCAGCCTGCAAACTTTTTACAAGGGTCAACTTATTCGAAAGTGCTATTGATCTGGAAGCTTTAGACACGTGCAAGGAGGTTGTCCAAGGACTGTATTTGTATGAATTTTGACTAAAACCCTGACACAATTCTGAAGGAACCATATTGTGATCAATTGAAGTTATTGTGTCTTTGTAGCTTTGAAATAGAAATTAAAACAAAACTTTCTTACAAAATGCTGTCTGAAACAAGTGAATGAAAGTTTATACTGTTCAATATGATGAGCATGAACATATTATTTACAAAACATCTGCTACATTAAGTATTGACACAAAATTTACTTCAGTAACACATCATGATACAAATTTTCCCGCCAGGTTGGAGAACTAGTGCTGATCATCTCAATGCAAAATTAGGGAGATATAATGGTCTCATTATACATGATGATACTTCATTAGACTTGTTCCTTGGCTGTCAGACACAGAAGATAAATGGATGGAAAAATGATACTATGATGAAGCCTTTTTGTAATTTAAGATGCAGGACTTTTGTCTGCGTGTTGGTGGGGTGAGTTTGTCAAGAAAGACAGCTGCTGGCAGCAGGTGTGGCAGCTGCAGTGATGGTCGAGTATCAGAAAGCTCCAGCCATAAGCCCAGGGTTTTACTGTGTTCAGCCCAGCCGGATAACAGAGGCCTTTATATAAATCCTCCTTGTTCATGCAGGAACATTAATTCAAGATGCTTAAGTAATTAGTTTGTGCTCATTAGCCTCAATAACCAGATTTCAGCTGATTTTCTTGATTTTTATTTCTCAGTGTCTGACAGTTTTGTGTCTCTTTGGTTTCCGTAGGGTTCTCCATCAAGACCCAAATGCCCAGCCCAGTCTGAAGCTGCTGGTTAAGGGGGGGGAAGCAGTGAGGACAGTGTCCCTGGTCCACAGACGGGATGAACGGGGGAGCGGAGCAAGCTGACATCCTAAGCGTGCTCTCCCTGGTTAAGGAACGATGGAAAGTGGTAAGTGGCGTGTTATTCAGCGACAATAGACACTGTGTTTGCTCGGCCCAGTCGCTGCCTTGCCCCTATGTCACCCTCTGCCCCATGAACAATAACTCTTTGTTCATCAAACAATGATTTCTCCTGCCTATGAGCCCTTCTGATTTGCTCTAAAGTATCTCACCTGTGGCTTGGACAGTTTGGGGTCATGTCTCTCTGTCCAGGTATGGCTACTGCAGTGTGGGAGATCCAAAAATAGCATGTATAGCTATTCGTGGCAGTGCAGTGTGCTATAGGCAGCAGCAGCAGTGGTCCCCGAGGGCCCGTGTCTCTCACTGCTGTGCCAGCCAGGGCGCCATGTGAGGCTGCTATTCCTAACTGGCATCCTGGCAGCACTTCCTGTCGTCTAAGGAGCAGAGTTACATAAGAATGCTGCAGCTAATCCCACAACTTTAGCTCCTAGTGCGACACAAGACTGTATGTGTGTGGAGGACAGTGAAGGACACGTGGGAAGTTAAAGCTGCTCTAGTACAGTATTACCTTGACACCTTTATTCTTGTCAGGTAGGGAATGAAGGGATTAGTTGATTGATTGATTAGTCAGAATACAACAGAATTTTTAACCTATTTAGATAATTTTTTGAAAAGACGGTTCATCTCTTAAATCATCTTTCAAGTTTTGGAGGATTTTCATCTGCCGTTCTCTTAAGTGACAGTAAACTCGGTTTCTGTTTGTGGGACTAAACAAGAAAAGTGTATTCATCACCTCAGGCTTTAGGACCTATTTATTAATATCTGTTAAATTAAAGGAATTTATAATATGTTGTTGTCAGTCACCTAAAAGAGGAAGTTTAATAAATATAATACAAGAAATGAAATCCCTACCAGGATAATCAGCTGCTTGACTACATCTACTTTGCGTATTCATTTGGTCACATCCATATATTCCATGTAGTCCATATTAGTACTTTTAACAGTTTGTGGACTCTGGTTTAAACCGGACAAACATTAAGTTTACATTAACATTAAGACTACAAGCATTAAGAAAAACCCATGAATAAAGTTCTGCATAGTTCTAGCATAGCAAGTAACCCTTTTACGCCCACATTGCCACTGTGACACTGATGCCAACAATGGATCTGATTTTATATTGCTATTTAACTTCGCTGTAACCTCAAAGTGGGAAAAAAAGAAAACACAGAATTTCACAGTCAGATCACGGAGAGTTTTAAGCCTTTAGATGAGAAGCTTTCTCCGCTAGTGAAGTGTTTTTGAATTTGAAAAACACCCAAAAACCTTTTCGGAGGATATTTTTTGCTGACTTTTACCCCTGAAAGTGCTAAACTGTCCTTTTGTTAACCTTCCACATTTTATAATTTCATAATTCCTTATGCTGTGGTCGATTATCTTCCTCCAGGCGAAGAAGATTGGGGGTGGGGGGTTTGGGGAGATCTACGAGGCAGTGGACCTGCTGACACGGATAAACGTGGCACTGAAGGTGGAGTCAGCCCAGCAGCCCAAACAGGTGCTTAAGATGGAGGTCGCCGTGCTCAAGAAGCTCCAGGGTGAGTTGTAATGGATCCAGTGGATTTGGTTACATTTCTGGAATTAATCGATCCTCTCTGGCATGCTGATGACCTATTGATTCGCCCCAAAAAAGGATACAGTGGAAAAAAACCCCAACAGACTGATAGAGAAAGAGAAAACATGGGAATAAATAGAGACATCCAGGAAATGTCACGGTAGTAGAAAATGCAGGGAGAGCCTTTGTGCATCGATAACAGAGGATAATAATCTCTCCCTCTGAGACCAGATATAGATCATCTGACTCATCTGAAAACACAGTTTGGCCCAGGGTTCATCTCAGTTTGCAACACAAAACATCCTATCATTCAGCTGGTTCAAAATTTCACATGCTGTTATTTAATAGTAGCTTGAGTTTTGGAAATTTTAAACACTTGGGATGACAGCTACAGACGTCACAGAGTACCAGTACAAGAGGAAGTATATGTTTGTTTTTCTGGACCCTCCCAACGTCTCACAGCAGAGAGAGTGGATCAACCAGAGAGAGCTCCTTCAGGCAGAGTTATATGGTTCTTTCTTTTTTTTATTTTTACTGCGTCTTTGCCCTCTCCTTTTCCTTCCTGCCTTTTAACCACCATGCCTTTTTTCTTTCGACCCTCTGAGAGGAAAATCAATGGGCTGGGATCATGTTTGCTGTCTAATGGCTGCGACCTAGGGCATCATGGCTCTGTTGCTTCCTGAGGGAACCATCGTGTAACTTGAGATTGGCTGAACTCAAGCCCCCCCAAACATTGCTGACCAGCCCAGCTGTAAAGAGTAAACATCCACCCATGGCCTTATAAGACAACTAATCGGTCATATTAAGCTAATAATAGCTTCTTTTGTTTTTATTTCGGTTGTATAAGTGGATCATTCTGAGGGGTTTTGTGTAAGAATTTGGTCAAAGTAGGCAATCGAAAATGTTGGGTTTTTAACATGGAGGTCATGTTGGAATAACTGTTTGCATTCACTGTGCACTGGAGGGTTTGGGGTGTGGCTGCAGTCAAGCTGCCAGTGCAGCAATGTCCTTTGAGATTGGAGCACATGCACACTTGCTTACACACTCACACGCACACACATACACACACACAAGACATTCATGCACATGTGCAGACCGGGTGTTGTGTGCTGTAGCCTATAAATCAGCAGGGTAGTCATACAAGGAAGCTGGTAATTGGGGGGGGGTGAGCTTTAGTGAGTAAAGAGAGAGAAGGGCAGAGAAATATGGACATAATCATCATCATGATTCACATAGCATGCTGCATCTTATGATCAAATGATGCAGTTGACGTCAGATACTCTGAAGTGACCCTAGCTTTTGCTCAAAAACTCTCTTCCTCTTTTATTTCTTAGGTAAAGATCATGTGTGCCGCTTCGTGGGATGTGGCCGCAATGACCGCTTTAACTATGTGGTGATGGAGCTGCAGGTTGGTCTTAATGCAGAACACTTAATCCCTTATAAACAAGGGGAGGGGGTGTAACACATTTCCCTTTAACAGTTGAGGGTACAGTTCATGAATAACGAAACATAACCTTTCCCATTTCTATACATTCAGGAGTATTGGTGCCTTACTTTGCTTTAGTATGGCTGCTAGCTCATGCAGGCTAATGTTAGCTAATATTATCAACCAATGCACAGTTAGATGCTTTGGAGTTAGTTTGCTAAGTTTATGACACTTCTTTACTACTGTTGCTTAATGCTGTATAATTGCTTCTTGTGGCCACACCATCACTGTTCAGTTAGTGTCCCTGTTAAATAAATAATGAAGAAACTTAAAAAAGCTTCTACAAATATCATAAATAATTTAGCGGCTAACATTCTGCATATACAGAAATTTCAAATGTATGTACCCACAACGATGATGCTAAACATGTTCACCATTTCATTTTAGCTTGTTAGCATGCTAACATGTGCTACAAAAAGCAGAGGTGAAGCTGAAGTGATTGTCCTTTGTTTTTTTGTTTGTTTGTTTTTTGAGAAAATTTCAAACAATCAGACAAATGGGGTTTTTGACCTGATGATGGTACCTGATTTAATTTCATCCAAAGGGGGATATTAATGTCAGTTTAAATTCAAACCACATCCACTTCTTCCACATCCTCTGGGGATCACGGATGTGCTGTACTTATTTATATGCTAAATTCATCTAATAGTTGCTGACAAATTAAAGTGTGGACCAAAGTGGTGGGCTGAGAGACCAAACAGAAGACAGACTGACAGATTTATAGCAACAATTATCTCCAAGTAGAAGCATCACTGCTGCTCACACAGTTTATCACCTCCTATGATACACAAAGGTATCAATTCATTTTCAATCACTGTATCCACCACACAGGGCTCCTATGTCCAAGTCATGGTCACAAATCATTGATGACATATGAGCCTGAATGTGTTTTAAAACTGTTGGTCTGTTTTGTTTTTCACTACCATACCCACAGAAATGAGACATTTTCGTTTACTGCGCTGACTCCCGACCGCACCATGTGTTTAATTATAGATGCTCATTGCAGCTGAATTGGTGTTTTCTCTCCCTGTTTGCTTGGTTTCTGTCCACTCCACACATTTGACATTTGGTGTCACCCTCAAACACTTGAGTCAGTTAATATTTTTGGTCTTTTTGCAAAGACACACAGGTCCCGCTATGTTTCCCTCTTTGCTAACTGATTTCATGTGCTCTCCCAGGGCCGTAACCTGGCTGACCTGAGGAGGAGTATGACCCGGGGAACATTCAGCATCAGCACCACCCTGCGCCTGGGACGCCAGATCCTGGAGGCCATAGAGAGCATCCACTCTGTCGGCTTCCTGCATCGTGATATCAAACCGGTGAGTCACAGCTAGCAGTAGAGTGCACCAGAGGATATTTTTTTGCTTGGTTCTTATTTCATTCATTTTCCTCCCATATGTTCCTGGCACAGCAGAATATTTTTATTCCTATTGTCTGGGCATTGTTTATGACTCTTGCACTTTGTATTATTGCTAGCACTGTTGCTGATTCTGTATTTTGTTTTTGTGACAGTTGCACTTAGAGTAAGTTGGCTCACAGTGAGTGTTGGCTAAATGCCCAAACTGTTGCAGAGTGTAAATATCATCTGTCTTCTGACCTGCTGTATTAAAATATACTCCATCATAGGAACACATTCATTCCCCATACACTGCATTAAATACATATATTGTTTTTAAAAATTTCAGTCACACAAAAGTTATTTTATTATGCTTATAGCATTGCCTCTTATTTCTTTGCTTCAGTCCAATTTTGCAATGGGCCGCTTCCCAAGTACCTGTCGAACCTGCTACATGCTGGACTTTGGTTTGGCTCGCCAGTTCACCAACTCTTGCCAGGAGGTCCGACCTGTAAGTGCCCTCTTCTGTTATTGATTATACACTGATCTTAAAGCTGCCTCGTCAATATTTTTAGATTAACAATGGATCAAATTACTCTGTGTGAAGCAAGGTAAGAAGCTTTTTTATTTTTTAAGATTCTTTAAGCTGGAAACTAACAGCTACTAACTTTGCAGAACCCACTGACGAACAAACAAAGTAACTAGCTGGTGAAAATACAGGAACATTAAGCAGCAAAAAAAATCTGATCATTCCTTCAGAAACTACCAAGAACAAACCCAAATGAAAACTCTGTGTCTGCTGGATGTGGAAGTAGACAAATGAGTGCCAACGCGAATAAAGTGATATGTCAAAAATGTGATGCTTATTCAGCTGCCTGAATGTGTTGTGATGTAAACAGTGACAATCAAGAATAAGAGATTAAATAGATAATGTATTTATTTTATTTATAACATTATTTTTGGCTGAAAATCTGTAGTTGAATTACACATGACATTAGTATTTAAGGTCTTTTTCGGTTTCCACAGCCCCGTCCAGTGGCAGGTTTCAGGGGAACAGTACGCTATGCATCTGTCAATGCACACAAGAATAAGGTCAGTATCCATCTACTCTGTCTAGCTCTCCTCTTACCGGCCATGTTATCCCACACTTGTTTATTTATGTGCTACTGCACACGGCTTTCTCTTTTTTACATCATAATTTGTCAACTGTCAAATGTTATTGATCAATGTTAACTCAACTCTGGTGTTTTTCTGCAGGAGATGGGTCGCCACGATGACCTTTGGTCTCTCTTCTACATGCTGGTGGAGTTTCTGGTCGGTCAGCTGCCGTGGAGGAAGATCAAGGACAAAGTAAAGAACATGAATGATTATTGACCTTCTGGGAAACTAAACAGAACTGTGCAGGTAGTTTGTAAGTGATGAGAAGTGACAGGCGTGTGTGTTGCTGTTTCACAGGAACATGTGGGGAAGCTGAAGGAGACTTATGACCACCGTCTAATGCTCAAACACCTGCCCGCAGAGTTTGACGTGTTCTTGGATCACATCTCCAGCCTTGACTACTTCACTAAGCCTGACTACCAGGTGACATATAGGTCTATTTTGCATTTAATAAAGAGTGACTGTTGAATGTCTCACTACAGAGACGATCAAGAACAAGCTCAAGTTGCCAAGAGTCATGTCAGGGTTTGAAACCCATTGAAATCTCACTGAAAAAAAGGTTAATTATGTGTTTTTGTCTTGTTACAGCTGCTCATGTCCGTGTTTGACAACAGCATGAAAACCTACAATGTTGTGGAGAATGACCCTTATGACTGGGAGCGGACCGGCACAGATGGCACTTTGACAATCAGTGCCACTGCCACAACACCACAACATCATACCCGCCTCACTCCTGCGCACATGGGGTATGTTTGTTTGAAATTAAAAAATAAAATACAGTGTTTTTATAGCTTACATAGAAGCTTAGCCTCCTTGACCACTTGCGTTTATTGTTATGTCTAAAATTACATTTGTACCTCTTGGTGTGCCAGAATGGCAAATGCCTCCCTGATCCCTGGTGATCTGCTGAGGGAAAACACAGATGAAGTTCTGCAGGACGAGCAGCTGAGCGACGTGGAGAACAACCCTGCCCCGGACCGCCTGCCAGGCTCTCCCCTTCACCCGCACCGCAACCAGGAGGCTGATGTCTGGGAGGAGCTGGACCGCAACCGTAACCGCATTAGGACAGCAGTGTGGAAGGTAGACTATAGTTAGGTTCTATCACCAATTCTCAGAGAATTGACATCTCTCAAGAAATCTGACATTATTTTTACCGACTGATTTCCATAGGCAGCAACAGAGGAGGAACACAGCAACAACCAGGGTAACCAAGGACACCAGAGCCCCTATGCTGGACCAAGTCTGGGGTCCCCAGTCAAACTGCAGTCTGAGGTGGTGGCCTCTGACCGCGATGGCCCTTTGTTGAGGAAGCTCCGCAACATCCACAGTTTTGAGCTGGAGAGGAGGCTTGGCTTGGAGTCCAAGCCCAACCCAGAGCGCTTCCTGGAACCCAGGTATGTGTATCAAGTATCTGACCTACCTACATTAACATGATATTTTTCTTCAAAATTTTGTCAAGAAGGTGATTGTTTGCATTCATCTTGTGTGTGTGCAGCTCAGCGAAGCAACAGCTTGGCAACCAACACCAGGACAAGGAGGCTGACGGGGCTGCAGTCATCCCAGTAACGCAGGGTCAGACTGTACCTGCTGTGGAGCGTCCTGACAGGGTGTGGCACTATGATGAGGAGTTCCGTTCAGGTGGTGGCTCTCCTAAGCCACCATCCTCTGGATCTCAGCAGGAGCAGGGAGAGGGTGCAGTAAGCAGTGGGGGCTTTGTGGCCCTCAATCTGAGTTCTGGGAGGCAGGACATTGACACGCGGGAGTGGGTAATGGTAGAGCGGCCCAGTGGCTCCCCAGGAGCCAAGGCTACCACCAGCCCTTCAGAGGAGGACGAGGAGCCAGAGATGCTCCAGGCAGGGGAACAGTCTCCTGGATGGGAAAAGGGCAGCCCAAGCCCTAGCTCTGGGAAAGCTAAACAAGAAAGTATTGCTTCCTCCAAGGGAAGCACAAAAGTGGACAAGTTGGAGCTCAGTGTGGGCCATGCAGGGGCTCTGCCTCCTGTCACTCCAACCAGCCCAGCTGAAGCTCTGGCTGAGGGAGTTCTCACTCAGGTAAGCCCTTTTAATTTAAAGGCCATCTAACAACATGGCATACATGATACTGACTGTAGTCAGCATTTTACAAAGTTAAAAAGCTGCACAGAGTTCTAGCCACAGAACTTTATGCTTTAGTATCATACAACAGCCAGATTTCCACCAGCTGCATCTTGTTGTAGTGTGGAGCTAAATGTTACTGCTTTGTGTTTTCTCGCTTCTTTGCTTGTGTTTATTTGTCAGAAAAACACAAATGTGTCACATCTGCAGAGCTTTTTTTAGCAGATCACAGCATGGGGAAAAGAGAGCTTATGAAATGCACTTTGATTTGCATTTGATATAATGCATAATTTGATCTTATTTTCAAGCATTTGCAGTGTTTGGTTGGTTTTATTTATTCACAAATTCACAAATTCATTTCCAAAATATGCTTTAATTTGCTTATTTAAAACGCTTTTTTGCTGCTATGCTATTTATTACCTTCAACCGGCCCCCAAATCAAGTGACCAAAATCTTGCCCAATCCTCAAGTTCAACATTAACTGCTTTTGCTCAAATTTTAGAGCGTTTTTTTCACCTCAAGAGGAGTTACTGTTCCCTCGATATCTCCTACAATCAGGAGAACTGCTTCCGACTTGAAAATGTACACCACCTCCCCAAAATCTACGTACCTGGCCTCTATCTTCCTTCCCTAGTCTGAGATAATCCCCTTATCTGCATAACCCTCCTGTTGCTTCACATTCCTGTTCAAACAACTCTCCCATCATGCTCCCGACCAGTGCAACCTGCTTGACCTCACAGCACTCCCACCAAACTCCCTCCATCTCACTCCCTCACAAGTCTCACAACACCTCCTCTCTCCACCTCCCACTTCTCTCCCTCCCGTCTCTTAGCTCCCCACCTCTCCTCCGTCCCTGCCTGAGGAGGTTGCAGTCCGGACATCCAGTCCCATCCCTCTGCGCTCTCCCAGCCCTCACACTCTCCTGACCACCCTGTCGGACCCGCTGCACCAGCGCCAGCCACTGGGCATGAGGCGCAGCCAGTCTGCCGACCAGGAGCAGCAGGAGCGCCCCTCCTCTTCCTCCTCCTGCCACGCCTCCCTACCACTACCACCAAACCCTGCCCCCGGCACCCGTTCGCCCAGTCGCAGGAAACTGCCGGCCATCCCGGCGGGTGCTGCCAACACCAAGTTTCCCTCTGTCATTCGCATCACCCGTGCCCAGCTTCAGCAGGTGATGAGCCCATCGCAGTCCCGCAAAAAACAGACCTCCATTCACTTTCCTCTACATCAGTAGTAATACGCCAGCCGTCAACATTTTTGCTCTTTCTTTCTCTTTTTTTTGTTTGAGTTGCTTATTTTGGCTTCTTTGTTTAGTTGGCTTGCTTTTTTGTGTTGTTGTCAGGCAGCTCTCTCCAGAAACCATGAGGGGCATTGTGCAGGCCAGACAGAGCATGGGTCAGATGTGTCCTTGTGTCTGGACATGTGTTCTTGTGATCTGAATAGGGGTGTGTGTTTGTCTGATTGTGGCATGTGTGTTTGGAATGTCGAGTCATGACTACAGGTTGCATGGTCTCTTTTGTTTCAGATCGTCTTTGTCCTCTCTATCTTTCTCTTTCTCTCTCTCTCCCTGTATTTGTTCCTCACCCTCTCTTCGCTGAAGCCCCCTGCGAAGTTGCGTGAACGTTTCCTGTCCTACTTGCTGGTTTAGTACTCACAGCTTGACTGACACTGCCATAGCACTTGTGTGTTTCGGTCTGATAATGGTAGCTATGGTACTGCATGCTGTTGCCAAACTAATCACCATTTATTACCCCATATTATATAATTCTTTTCTTTTCACACATCTGCATCGGACTCTTGCTACAGAACTACAGCACAACTCGACATGTTGTAGTCTATCAGCAACAGGCCTTTGACAACAATTAGAATATTATTCCCATTTGGTGTGGTTGATTTTTTTTAAATAACACCTGTGTGTCTTTCTCTTCCCTCCCATGTCTCCACCTCCCCCTCCCATCCAGTTGACAGCTCAGCGTCCCTCTGGGCTGTCCTCCCAGTCAGGATCAGACAGTGCTCCACAGTGCCTCCTGCTGGAGAAGCGTGGTGAAGCTGAACCTGAGGCTCAGCAGGTCCAGGAGCACACAGCAGACATCAGCTCCCCCCAGGACCATGTGCCCACCCATCCAGGGACACCCACAGACCCCCTGGCTGAGACGCTGGTTAATGGAAACAATCACACCAAAGCTCAAAGCCCCATGCCTAGCCGTGTGTCTTCCCCACGTTCTCCACACTCGCCTCCACCGCGCTCACCCTCCTCCCCATGCTCTCCTCGCTCCCCCCGCAGCCCTATGTTTACCAATGGCCACCTCTCGCCTCTTGCTAATGGCCAAAGGGATTTAAGTAATGGAGCTTTTCCCAAGCTGAAAGACCCTGAGAATGATTATGGCAACAATCCTTGTGCCATAGAGCCTCAGCGAAGGGGGGAAGAGAGCAGAGAAGTGAAGCAGGCCCCAGATCAGACCAGTGCTCCAGCCTCCTCCTCTCCAGCTGTACCCCGTAAAGACCCCAGCCGGAGACAAAGCCGCATCCCAGTCCTGGAGCCCTCCAGCCTGCTGGAGCTCCCTCCTCCAGGGTCTGCTAAAGAGAAACTCTTGCAGAAGAAAGCTAGCCACCAAGGCCCAGTCCCCTCTCCCACTGCCTCACCCTCCCTGTCTGATAGGCGTGGCCCCATGGTGGCCTCCCTTGCTAAAGACCCACTGTCCTCCACCTCTGACCGCTCCCAGGATGAGGACTCTCTCATGGGCTCCCGTTCTGACCGTCAGGGAGACGATGCTCCTTCCCTCTCCTCTTCCTCTAGCCCTTTGTCCCGCAAGAGCAGGATCCCTCGTCCCATTCATCCAGCTTCTTCTGCTGAGCAGCTTGCTGCCCAATTCCTGCCGCGCCCACCCCCTGGAAAGCCACCTTGCCGCCCCACAGTGGAGGGCAGGTAACTTGTTGATCTGTATCTTTTGCTTTAAGTTGTGGATGGATCAAAAATGTGATGATTAATTACATCGTTATTGTTCTAAAAGCATTTATTACAGCATGAAAAAGACGCATGAAGACATGAAAACACGTTAAACAGTAGACAATAAACCATAATTCACTTTGCCAATAGATTCTTGAGATTAAATACATTTTTTTAATTTGACTGATTGCTTTGTTTACTGGTTTGCTAGGAAATGTATAACTTGGCTGTTATTCATAACCTGCCGTGCTTTTTGTACCCACTTAGGCTTAGGCGTTACCGCATTAGAGCTGGCAGCACCAGTGACTCAGACCTCCTGACATGCCTTGCTCAGCTGATGCACGGCTCCCGAGGTTCCCCCCTTCACCACCGCTCCTCAGCCCAGCACGGGGGCTCCAGGATGGGCATCTGCAGCCTGACAAACTCTCCGCACCACCATCGCAGCTCTAGCGCATCCCCACGCAGCTCCTCCTCCCTGCAGCGCTCTGTCAGCTCCTCGCCCTCCCGCCATGAGCACCGTGGTGGCGGGGGAGGGGGTTGCCTGGGCCGCAGCCGCTCGCCTCCCAGCTTCTCTGGCTCACCACCTCCCCGCCGCTTCTACCCGCACCATCAGGAGACCTGCTGCAGCCGCCAGGCTCGCACGGTCCCGTTCCACATGTCCAGGGGAAAAGGCTGTAGCCGAGAGGGAAAGTGCTCCAGCAAGCTGAGCAGATAGTTGCCCACCAAGTTGTGCTGCCACAGCAGAGGATGGGAAGACTCCAGTTATGATAGGATAGAGTCACAGTCAGGATAAAAGCCTGAGTCTTCCTGTATGATTAGACAAAAATCTTGTTTCCTTTTTTTCTGTCAGTCTGACCCTTACACTTGTCTCATCATTCCCACTGTCCTCTTTACTCCCTCTATTTGCACGCACGTTTGTCATTCATTTATGTGCCCAGCTTTAAAGGGGTGCTCCAGCGACTTTAGTATTGAACTCCCACACAGTTGGTGGACTGAGGGACAGATATGAAAAAGAAGGGTCAAAATCTGTGTAGCAGAAGCTGAGATACTCTGACTTACAGACCATGAATCTCTCTTATTATTATTATTATTATTATTATTATTATTATTATATTTATATAGTCTCAAGCCCAATCTGTCCACAGACTAAACAACTCATGATAAGTAAAGTAGACTTTGCATGTCTAAAGTCAGTGGAATGCCCCTTTATGACAACTTATCCAGTGAGCTACAGTGACTTGTCAGTTTCCTCATTTTATTTAGGTTATCATTTTTAGAGCTAAATAATAGCCAAAAATTAATAATAGCTGCAAAATTAAAGGGTGATTTCCCAATGCAGGCAGTCCTATAATACATAAACCATAGTTAGCTGGGCCAGTGGGCACATAAATAAATCAGTTTCCTGTTTATTCATCATCTTTTTTATCCATCCTGCACTACAATAAAACATAACGTATTCATCCCCAGTATTAATGCACTTGGATTATACTGATGGAATATCAGTAAAGCTGACCACCTCTAATTAAATATCGGCAAGGGGTTGACTTAGTTATCTCCTCTGTATTTGGAGATTGCAGGCAGGGTATAAATATTTACTTTATGCTTTATGTGAATGCATAAAGGCCGAATTTGTGTACAGTTGTATTTATTGAGATATTTATTTTGATGCTTAGCGATGCTTTTGTCTCCTACCCCTTTCTGTGTGATAGTGGATGTATGGTTTTGTGTCCCTCGCATTAGTTTTCAATGTTCAATCGAAGGGGGGTCACGCCAGAATGACCCCACCATTATACAATCAATCATGTAAAGTGCGTGAGGACACACACCTTTTTGTGCCTACCGTGTTGCTGAGAGGGAATCAAAACGTCACACTGAATGAAAGGACGACAAGCTAGAGTTGTGTTTCCAGTAGTGTTAGTCGTAGTAGCACTAGTAAGCTTGAACAACACAAGGTACATTACTGATAAGTAATGTTCAGACACAGATGTTTGTCTCAGCGTGTGCCTTGGCACTTTGGGCAGCTCGAGGAATCACTTCAGTTTGTAATTAGAAAAAACAAAAAACAAAAAAGGAGCCAAAAACAGACTTGTGCCAGCAGTTAGAAGACGACCCTTTTCAGCAGTATTCTTCAATGTAGAAAAGGTAGCAACGCAAATGTTTGTGAATCAAACACAATTTGAGCAACCGTTTACTTGAGGACGGAGTAGCTTTTATTTGTAATGACAAAAAAGGAAATTCTTCAACTGATACCCGTCTTCACTGTCCTGTGTCTACCAGGCCAGTATCTGAAAAAAATGTGAATTTCAGACCTCAAGCAACATTTTGTCAAATGTTACTGAAAATGGAGGCCATATGTACATATATATTTCTCACACCAAAATGATGTTTCATGCTTCCATGTGCAAGAATGTTTTTGTTTTATTCCTCCTGCGCAGGAGAATGTGTTTTTTCTTTTGTATATCTATAAAGACATGCAGTATGTTTGTGCACAAGGCAAAGGAATCAGAGAATTGTTTGTGTTTCATTTAGTTAGGATTCCTCATTGAGACGCTCCTCCACGACCTCCTCCCACTCCTCTGCTTGTAAGATACTGTAAAATAACTCCAGCTTCCTCCCAGTGCTACTCTTTGCATGCTCAACAAATAAAAGACAAAACAGAAAAAAAACCCCAACAGGATCAACTACTGAGTAAAAAAGCTGCATACCACTCCCCATGACACAGCATCTATCTTGTGAAGATTTAAACCCAGCAGTGAGCAATTTTCATTTCTGTGTGACTAGTTTCCTGCACTTCCTGCACTGACTTGGGGTGATTGTGTTGCTGGAATATAATAGACTGTATTTTTTATCAGTGCAACTAGCTGAAATCAAAAGGAGAATAGACTTTGCTGCGTTTTAAGCACTTGTATCATAGCAAACAACACATGAGGTGAAGGAATAAGCTTCTTGACGATACGGCTGCACACGTGAACAAAGAAAAATCATATTGCCAAATATTTTGATAAATTTTGCAGATGTAGTTGGACTTGAGGTACACTAATGTGGGAGTGTAAAGAGACTGAATGGGGGCATTGCTTTGTAGATATCAAATGTGCTGTTTTGTTTGACTCATGCGGATCTTGCAGATACCTACGCTTGCCTCACAGAGCAGCTATGATGACTCATCCTGAAGGCAGACAGCGTTCAGTCAGTCAGTCGCCTTAATGTCTCTTCTCTGCCCCTCTGTGCGTAGCGAGGGATGACTGAGCCTTGTCTGTGTTGGAGATCATTCCACTATTAGGCCAAGCCAAGCCTTCCTGTCTCTTATCTCTTGTCTGTAAATGGCATGTGCAGCCATGCCTGTCAGTGTGGTCAATAATCAAATCAGTGCTGTCAGACTCTTGTACTTACAAAGCTGTGCTTCTATTGGAGAGCTCCCTGTTTTCCTGTGAGAATGAGTGGGCCTTTATTGATTGACTGGTGGAAAATTTCAGGGTGCAGTATTCGGGGTGTGTTTGTCGGGGTGATAGCTGTGTGCTCTCAAACAGGGGGTGCGTGCAATTTCTTACACGTCGCCAGCAATCAATCTTTGAATTCTCCCTCTTTCAACTCTCTCTGTCAGGCTCACAGATTTCAAGATACTTCAAGCTTACAAATTTCAGAACGCTGTTGTGCAGACTTTTAATATATACCTGTAACATATTCAAAGTAATTATTTAAATAAAACAACTATTGTAAAAACATAACTTATATGCTAACAGGCTTCAGTGAAAAGGAGGAACAGACACTAAACAGTGCTGCTGGTATTAAAGATAATCAGATTTCTCATGGGTTTTTTTTATTATTATTGCACATAAGTGGTGTGTAGTTGTAGTACTAGTGATACCTACCAGATGAGAGTTCAACACTTTTTAAAGTGACCTGCTCATAGAAAGTTGTCATATTTATAGTAGCTTGCTGGTATTTGTGGTTACAGATCGCCACAGGCCAACAGAACAAACCATGCTGTTTTATTTTATTTTGAAAGGTGAAATGGAGACTAGTGAAAGCTTTGGTGTGCACTGGTACACTTCTCATATCATAACATTGGATTACTTGTCAATAACTTATAAATACTTGACAGAAATTATTTATTGTGACATTTGCTAATTTGCCCATCTATCATTTTCACTTTAATTGTTGAGATTTTTTAATGGTTGATATTTTTTGTGTTGTAACGTATGTCATGGTTTTGAAATGTAACTGTACAGTCTCAAGGAAAGAATGTAACAAGTGGGAGTTTTGCATTGTATATAACTGTAATTATTTATGTTTATTCTATCATTTGTATCATATCAATGCCTTGTACAGTGTTTCTTTTTCTTTTTGTTTTAAAATTATTTTGTATTTTATTTTTATAAACTGGTTATAAATAAAATACTCATTCAGCATGCAGACATAATCTAGTGAAACTTTCCTGGTTTTAAAAGTGAAACATCACCGGATGAGGACACAAAGGTTTTAATAGGTTTTTACTGGACTGTCAGCTGTTGGTAAGATTCTGCCAAAAGGCAGGAGAATTAAATATGAATATGAAATTCAAAATGTAAACAAAAGGTATCAAAATATTACCACAAAACATGGCCCAAAAGCAAGAATTGAAAGAATAATAACTACATAAGTTACAATAAAATAATGTTCTACATAGACTTTTGTGATGTTGCTTGTACATGCCCAAATATTCCTAAATTATGGTCTCAAAGTTTCAGCCAGCAACCCAGATCTTTAAGTCCTGCCTGCAAATGTTTAGATTGTTCCCAAGATTTTTTTTTATTGTAAATTACATTTGCATTTGCATTCAAGGCAACAACACAGACAAGAGAGAGAGGGAGAGAGACCAGTGTTAATAAATTAATAAATTTTTAATTTTAATATTGTTAAAAATAAACAACAGCAACAATTTTAGTATTCGGCAGAGAAAGAGACAACCTGCCCAGTGAACTCCTCCATGGACTCTTAGTTCAAGACCCCATCCCTAGATCTTTCTAAGTCAGTGGATTATGGATTGCCAGTTTCTGTCAGCGGTACACGTGGCTGTCATACGTCATACGCATTACGCGTCTGCGCACACGCTGACCCCGCCCCCTCCCCTCAGTCCTTTAGCCGCGCAGCGCTTGGCCAGAAATGGCGGCTCTTTTGGAATCTCTTCTGCTGAAGAAAACGGACATTAACACGGTCTTGGACTGGTTAAGGACTGTTGAGGTTGGTCCGGAATGATTAAGAAGCACACGCGTGAGACATCCTACACGCGACTGAGCTTGTATAGTGTGTTTTATGAGATGACATAGCTCACAACTTATTGTAAACAAAACTTTTAGCTGGAAAGCTAGCGAGCTAGGTTAGCTGAAGCCTGAGTGGGATGAACTCCTGACGAACCGTTACGTTGTCAACTTTCCTTCCAGTTTAGAGAAAATGTAGCAACAAAACATCATAACTTGCCAGCGCTTTGCCTCTATTACTGCTCATACATACATCTATTATAATGATTATAATGATTGTAGTTTAGCAGATGTTGGTCAGCGCATGTTAGCTAGGTCAACAAGCAGAAATGTCCGAAGCTGTCTGCCAAAACATTTACTGACTCAGATATTTTCTATGTCGGTTTAGTCATAGATTAAATAACGCAGGTAGCATTCAGCTGTTAGTGCTGAGTTTATCACTGTCCGTTTTCCAACATTTCCATCTCTTCTCAACAGGGGGGATACATCCTGGCATTCAGTGAACCTGTGTTGACAGTTCACAAACAGGAATTTGTTCCTTTTCTTTTAAACTTCCTGAGAGAGCAGAGCAGTCAAGCACTAACCCATGGCCCTGCCACACCGGCCAAGACCCCCAGCCGCCCCAGGCCTGCAGCACAGACTCAGGGCTATGCTGACAGGAGAGGCTGCAGGTCTGCTGGAGGTGGAGCTGGTTCTCGGAGTGCCAGCCGGGTCCAACTGTTTTCTCCTGCCTCCTCTGTGTCACCGGGAAGTGAGAGAGATGCTTCTGGTCAGTCAGGGTCCCACTCTCTGAGTGGCATCATTGCCTTCAGCAGCCCCTCCTTTACCACAGCATGGAGCCCCGCCTCCAGGCCCTCAGGCTCTGAGCGCCGTTCTGGTCAGAGGATCAGTCTGGGGGACTACATGGTTTCTCCGGACCTGCATCCCAGTCCCAGCATCCACTCTCAGAAGGGTCGCAGGAGAAGCGGTGGCAGTATGCAGACAGGGGGACATGGGGGACATGGGAGACATGGAGGAGGCCATGTGGGTCATTACAACGATGAGAGTGGGGGGAGGAGGTCAGGCAGAGGAGCAGGATACAGCAAGATAAGCGAGCAGGTTTCACCTCCATCTGTGGGACAGCTCAACTTCAACAACTTGGAGGACTTCCCTCCTGTTGGCTCATCACCCATCTCACCTGCGTGAGTTTACACAACTCTGTTAGACAAGAGTCAACACTGACTTCATTGTTTGTTGTTAACTGTCAAACATTCTTTGTTATCCCCCAGGGCATCCAAACCATCTCGAAGAATAAACCCAACACCAGTCAGTGCAGAGCGGCCACACTCCAAACCAAAGACCTGCTTCACTTCCACCCCTTTCAGTAAACCTTCTACTCCCCCATTAGCCGTAGAGGTGCTTGAGGGGTCAGTGACAGTGGGCAGTCCTATGAGCCTGCAGGAGGAGAGAGAGCTACTAAAGAGGGAGAAGTAAGCGTACATGCTGAGTGATTCCACTCTAACACAGAAATTAACCCCTTATTGTACTAGTTTGAAGAGCAAAAGAAAGGCTATACTTTATACAGTGGGTAAAATAATTATTGGACACATCAACATTTTTCTCAGTAAATATATTTCTGTAGGTGCTATTCACATGAAATTTTCACCACATCTCAGTAACAACCAATGCAATTCACATGTGCAAAGAAATCAAACCATACATGTCCATAAATTAATTTATGGTTCAGTCCCAAATGATGCCCTATAAAAAGGTGTTGAAGCTCATTTAAAGTTTGCTGCACAACATTTAGACAAGCCTGTGAAGTACTGGGAGAATATAGTCTGGTCAGATGAGGCCAAAATTGAACTCTTTGGATGTCATAATACACACCATGTTTGGGGGTCAACCGAAAAACACCATACCAACATTGAAGTTTGGAGGTGGGAACATCATGGTGTGGGGCTGTTTTTCAGCATACGGCAAACTTCATATCATTGAAGCAAGGATGAATGGAAAAATGTACTGAGACATTCTTGATTAAAAAATCTTCTGCCATGTACCAGGATGATCAGGATGATGAAGATGAGATGAGGGTGGACATTCCAGCAAGACAATGATCCCAAACACACAGCCAAGGAAACTCTTGATTGGTTTCAGAGAAAGGAAAATAAAGCTGCTAGAGTGGCCCAGCCAAACACCTGACTTAAATCCAAAAGAAAATCTATGGAAAGAACCAAAGGTCAGAGTTCATAGCAGAGGCCCATGTAACCATCAAGATTTGAAGACTGTTTGTGTGGAAGGATTGGCCAAAATCACACCTGAGCAATGCATGTGACTAGTTTCTCCATACAGGAGGCGTCTTGAAGCTGTCATTACCAACAAAGGCTTTTGTATGAAGTATTAAGTAACTTTCAGTAAGCGTGCACTAATACTTTCCCATGTGTCATTTCACATTATTACACATAATTTATGGACATCTATGGTTTGATTTCTTTGCATGTGTGGATTGCATGGGTTGATATCAACATCTGGTGAAAACTTAGCACCTTTAGAAATATATTTACTGAGAAAAATGGTGACGTGTTCAACACTTATTTTACCTGCTGTACTTTTCATGTCTCTACCTTTGACTGTGCTATATGCTCTCTGCCATTTGTAATTATGTATTTGTAGACAGGCAGCACATTGCTCTATTCCACTGGGATTTGTAGGAATGTAAAAAAGAATTTAATATTTAATGATCATCATGATATTGGCTTTCTAGTTTATTTATTTGCTGCTTCTGCTGCAACTCCATTGCAAAGTCACTTCATCTAAGTTTATCTCTGGTGTTTCATAATCAGAAATAACTTGTCTTTAGGACGAAGCGTGCACAGCAGGTCGGCTCTCCTCTGCCGTCCTCTCTGGACCCTTGCACCCCCACAAAGTCAGGTCTTAGGACGGGATCTAAAGTTTCACCAGATCTGCAGATACCCTGTCCTGAACCAACCAAAGTCACTTTCTCTGTAGAACTGGATCTCCTTGCGGAGTTGTACTGTACCTGCATTTCTGGTGAGTTACCACAAGGTGGCTTTCATGTGCTAAGTGAGGAACTGGAGAGAGAGGCAAAAAAAGAAAACAGAAGAAAAGTAAAAACAGTAAAACAAAAATGATTAAGAAATCAGATTTTAAACATGAAAATGCATACATTTGCAGTTGAAATGTTTTTGGGATAAATGCAGCAAAATCCCTTTTAAGAAATAATTTTAAGAACTCCAAAGATTAAGAAAATGAGTTTGTGTTTTCACGTCTTCCAGAAAACCTGGTGCCAAACATTTTCCTGGAGCTTTTCTTTGTGATGCAGTTGCTAACGTCACAGTCTACTCACACTCATGATGATGACGAACAGGAAAGTTTGTGTGCAGCAAATTCAGGTGTGAAAATTGTTTTTCATTTAACTGACCTTACGCTTGAATCACTTAAATCCTGCAACACCATTATCATGATTTTTCAAGCATAGTTGGATTTGAAGGTGATATTGAACCCCATGTCTTTATATATATGTTCTTTCAGATGTTCTGGAGAGATGTTACCTGAGACAAGTACACAACTGTGTGTATTTGTCAGTGAAGGTTCTGGAGAATCAGTTTCAGTGAGTTGTTTTATATCTTTAGTTTTACTGCTTTACTGGAATATGTATATGTCAGCGCTTTCTCCTAATTGAGTCCTGTCTCCATGAGCAAAGTCCTAACTGTGCATTTTTGGCAGGTTGGTAGCTCATTTGGACAAGTGCACCTTGCGTCTGCTGGCAGAGAATGAAAGGGTGGGGTCTTTCTCTCCGGATCTCAGGGACCGTCTGACTCAGGCCCAGGACAGGAGCACAGCCAAGGTAACACAGACGTTCTCATTACTGAACACAATATTGGCTTTAATACACAATAATGTTTATTGTATGCTCTATATTATGATGATGATGATGATAACATTAATAACAACAACAATAATAAAATATTATACAAATACATTATACAGTCGTGCAAAACATTAATTGACAATAATTAGCAAATGAACTTGCAATAAATACAATAGTTTGTTGTGCCCCTATTATTGTTTAATACATATGTTGTATATGTTACTTTATTTCTTATAATCCTTATTTGAATTCTACTTTAATCACCTAAGTAATCAGTGTATCATTATTTATCTTGTGAATGTTTTTATGTGTTTGGTTCTGTTTCAGCTCTCTCCCTCAGTTTCCACTTTCATCCACTCGGTCCCCTTCCAGCCTGCTACCGACAACCGGTCCAACTTTGGTAGTGACAAGGCCTTCCACACCTTTAAGAAACAGAGGTGAAACACCATTTCTTTATTCTTTAATGAGGCTGTCCTCTCATTTTGACAGAATGACAGTTGAAGTCTGTAGCAGACTGGGACTTTGCGACTTGGAGAGTTCATAAATAACAAACTGACCGAGCCCTTTTGAGCTAGACTTTATTCTCAGTTACACTTGTGCATTCGATTGTTGCTTTGTTCCTTTTTCTCAGAGATATTTTTTATGAGGTGCTACGAGAATGGGAGGACTTTCACAAGGAACCGGGCTGGAATTTTGACGCTGCTCTCGGGAGTCGGATAAGGCACGTAATCATATGGATCAGGAGGAATATAAATCATAAAAATCATATCTGATCTACTTTTGCTTCATGATTTTCATTATTCCATCTTCTTTTTATCTTTTTAGAGGAATGATGAGTCAACTGACGTCTGCAGGAAACCATTCCCATTTTGCTCGCCTGTTTCTGAAGCAGCTTGTCCAGGTAGACAGTGGCCCCTCATTCCCACTAATGATTTTCACAAATGCTTTCTATACTTTTTATATATGTCAAATATATTATTATATATATTATTGAGACACGTAAGACCTCAGCAGCTTTCTGACTTTGTCGTCCACAGTTGGCACAATAAATTAACCTTTGTTTTTGTTAGATGTGTAAAGGCCCTCGTGTAAACAGCTCTCCTGGGGATACTCCTGATGCTGACTTGCTCGGCATGCTGGGAGCTGAGGGTTTAGGGCGTCTGAAGCGTCTTGAGGAGCGTCTCATTCAGCCTCATGGAGTCATTGGCCCCTGCCCTCCTCCGTCATTCCCTGGTCACCAGGAGTTCTTCAAGGACTTCCTGCAGGCAGCTAGCTGGTAAGACAATGCATCCAATTACATTATAACATGTAAACAATTTAAAACGTACCCCTAGCATTTAAGCTATTTTAAGTGGTATTTAACCTGAGAAACCAGTAGGTAGTAGGTCTTGTGTCGTGAAAGGCATGTTGTTTTTATACACTTATTATCAATAACCCAATGAATCACTCATTTTGCTTTACTCATGGCTTTGTTCGCTTACTTAGCAAGTTCTTTTTCATTTGACAGAGGTCCTTTTTGAACCAGTGTTTAAACCGTCTTTGTTACCGTTCTGTGATGTCTTACATATTGTGTACCAGCTGCCAGCTGAACCAGCACCTGCAGGACAGCCTGTGTCAGCAGCTCCTCCAGCTGGATGAGGTGTCCATCCTGAGCCCTCCTGCTTCCATCGGGGAAGGAGAGGAGGAGGGGGATGGGGACATGGAGCAGCAGGTACACTATCAGAGACAGACAAAGTGATATTAATGAAATGTCAGTGTCACTTATTGTTGGTTAAAATGGCCTGTCAGTTCAGATCGGGCTAGTTTACAACCAGTTTTTGTATAAGCTTTGTCACAGAGGACAAACGATTTCATCCTATAAAATTGCAAATATATCAGAATTAAAAAAGTCTAATCTGACCGACGCGCAGTTAGTTATCATAGAAACCTTTTGTCTCTTCATTCCACTTCATCAGGATGAGAAGCAGCGGTTCACCTCAGTGCTGCTCCTCGCTCGTCTTCTGGCTAAGTTTCTGGGATTCATTTCCTTTTTGCCTTACCAAACATCTGAGAGACCATCCAGGGAGATACAGGAGGCTGCTGTAGCCCTGCGCAGCAAGGTGAGGAAGGGGTGATTTAAAATAGAGCACTTCAAACGCAACCAGGACAGTGGTATCTCCTTGTAAAAACTCCAAATTGTTCCTCTGTTTAGCCCAGATCAGCAGATATAAAATGCATATTAGGTGCAGGGCATTTAATTAAATACAAACAATGCCTCTCATCGTCCCACAGAGTGTTCCAGTGTTGGATGTGTGTGCTGTGCTGAGTAACAGTGTGAAAAGGAGGCGCACCATCCTGACTGTGCCCTGGCTGGTGGAGTTCCTCTCCATGATGGACTGTATTGGTCCTCTGCTGCTCTGCTATAGAACTGTACTGGGCACGCTGCTTCTCCTCTACAGGTCTGTCTCCATTTCTTCCATTTCTTTTTTGGACTGTAGAGGAAATGGATCCAGATAATACACAGATTTTGCACTTAAAGGAGTATGCGAAGGTAGTCAGAAGGTTGCTTTCTTAAACAAATAGCTTAATTAGATAATATTTATATATAGATATATGTTTGCTGCTGATGTATATATATATATATATATATATCTCAGCAGCATATGTATAGATACTGATGTGACACCAGTTTGTTTATTTTATCAATAAATCTGTCAATCAAGTCCTGAAAATAGCTAACCTGAAAGCAAACAAACATAATCACTAACGTGTCTAAAGAACTTCATAGAATAAATCTGGTTTCTTCCTTCAGTTGCTGTTTGACCTCTGTTTGACCTCTGAGGTGAAGTATAACTTTTGTGTGCTCTGTAGGAGAATGCTGCTGGGCAGATGTGGAGAAATGTGTTACCTGAATAAGCTACTAATGATGTCTGTGTTGGGTTGGCTCTTCCAGGTGAGACAGGACTTCTAGATATTAAATGTCTTTGTACGTAGAAGTATAATTGTCCTGCTTTGCTCACTTTTGTGTTTGTTTATTTTACACAGCAGCTAGATGGAATTTGCCTTTGTGTATTAATCTTGCAGATCCCCGTGATTCCTGAGGACATTTTCTTCACCAATGAGTTCACTGAGGTGGCTAAGCTGGAGTACAGCAGCACGACAGCCTCAGGGCTTGTACGTAAAATATTAATTTATTAAACTATTTGTCCATGAAATTATCGCTGTTGTTTTTTATCTATATGGAGGGGTTTCTTTTTCTTTTGTAGGACTGCATCCCCCTGGTGGACCAGCAGCTTCTCTATACATGTTGTCCATTTCTTGGTGAGTGGAATCTGGATTTGGGGCACTTTTTTGGATCTTTGCAGCAGAGAAGCTCAACATACCCACACACAAAAGTGCCACAAAGTAAAAGTAACATGCACTTATGCTGAGGATTGATGATCTCCCTTGTTTTCATCGGTCCAGGCGAGTTCCGTAAGCTTCTGGCTGCCTTTGTGTCTGGAAGCACGGCCAAAAGTGGAGGAATCATCCGCAAGATCACTCCCACTTCTGCTGAGCTCAGGGATACACCAGCTGCCAACAGGTCGCAGCAGAAACTGCAGGTGAGTCGCCAGGGCAGCAGTGAAGCTAAATGTGAAATGACACCACTGAACTGCCTGTGTGTGAGTATTTAAACCAATCACCTATGTGTCACAGGTGGACCTGGAGCAAGCCTTCTTTCACAATCAGCCACCGTCTCTGCGTCGTACTGTGGAGTTTGTGGCTGAGAGAGTGGGATCCAACGCGGTCAAGCACATGAAGTCAGTATCAGAGTGAAGGGGAAGGGGGGTGGTTAGTTGGATCTAAGAACTGCCCTGTAGCAGTCAAAGATGCCTGAATTTCCAAGTCATGAATTTCTAAATCAACTGTATCTTTCACAGCTTTTTATTTGACTTTCACCTGCCCTAAACCAAAATACAGTCTTAAATTGAAAAGGTCTTTCAAAACAGCAGTCAGTCAGCCTGAAATTTTGGTTGGTTACCTACCTAAGAAGCTAGTGACTCTTTAACAGTCTCAAGTTACAGCCACTTGGGTGGTGGCCGTTGTTATGTTTTTTCATGGATAAGTGTGTGTCAAAGCTTTATTTTTAATAAGCTTGATAGTGAGCTGCGTGTAATGTTTGAGATTTTCAGTCTGTGTGTGTTTGTGTGTTCACATCTCTGAACAGGGCCACATTAGTGAATGAGTTGGTGGAGCGGGGTGAGAAGATGCTGAGAGATGGGCTGGAGTCACCAAACCCAAATCCTTCAAAACTGAATGACACCATCTGTGCTCAGCTGTGTGTCGCAGGATTGGAGGCCTTGGCAAAAGCCACCAGGTAAGATGACCTCTTCTACAGGCAGCCAGAAATATATCCAAGATATTAGTTCCAGGAAATAAGTTATGAGCAAATTTATCATCAAACATCATGAGCCGTTCACTACTGTACGCCAGTCTCTTCTTTACGGTGATCTCTGTTTTATGTTGTTTTCAGATTTTGCTGTGAAAAGAGTCCTGAGGCCATACGAATTCTGCTCCCGGATGAGACGTCCCCTGCTGTGAGTCCTGTGAAATCATCATGCAAAGTTGATGATATGATGTTGTGTCAAAAATGATTTCCAAAGACCTTTTTTACAAAGTTTGACACTGCTGATTTTACAAACCAAACCAAAGTCGATACATGCAGCCCTCATTTTTCATGTCTTGTGTTCGCCATCTCTCTGCAGGTCCTGAGCACATCTGAAAGCATCACCCAACGTCTTGCAACAGAAAAAGCCTGCAGCTGGCTCTCTGCCAACATCACAGGTAGCTTTTTAATGCACTGCACTTTTTTTGCATGCTTGTCCTGTATTAAGGGCAAATTGTGTTTGCAATGCTGGGCAGAGTCTACAGTCTGCATCCCTTTCGTTGTGATATTGAATCTTACTTGATGTTCAACTAGTGTTGCTTGCTATGTATACTCCAGTTTCTTTCTGCAAAAAAATAATTTGAAAGCAGACATGTTGTAACCACCATTGTGATAAATTATGCATGCCAATCAACTTTAATGAAGGGAGGCACTGATTCTCCATTGCCTTATTCCTCAACTCAGAATATTTCTCCCTAAAGCCCCTAAAACACAGAACTTTATGACATTGACTTGCTTAAGAAGGACTGTGTCAGGGCCAAGAATCATTTGGTGTATCGGATCAGTGGCTCCCTGTGTAAATGTTCCTCCAAATTGATTTCCATGCCATAATGAATGGGCTCTGTTGGCATGAGCCAGTAAAAAGTGTCCAGATATCTAAAGTAAAAGACTTACTTGTACTGGTAGCAAAGTCACACTTGTTGCTGACAGATCAAGTTGTCCGAGAACTCATTAAAACCATGTGAGGACACATTGGATGTCATACAGATGCTACTCAACATAATGTTCGTGAAGAGTTTTTAAACAAATGACATCTCTTAAATCTCCCAATGCTGCCGGAGTCGTGTTACAGAACATCGTTACTATAACCTTCCTAAGATTTCTGTTTTCCTACCACCAGCTCTCATAAGACGAGAATGGAAGAGCAGGTATGATCGTGTGATGAAGGCTGTGGGAAGCCCAGTGGCTGCAGAACCGGGAGATGTGGAGCGGGCTGTGGTTGAACTTGTCACCCAGGAGCAGTCGACTACTCCCAAGAGGAAACAAGGAAGTGAGAGAGTGGCATCTTGCCCTCCATGCTGCAGCCACAGTGCTTCACTGCCCTCCGACGTCCTCATTGAGATCAAGGTACGTCTGGATTCAAGGAAATGCATTACAAATACATATATGGGTGCAAAAAAAAGGCTGATTTGGTAAAATTTCTTCTTTCGAAATTCAAGTATAACTTGCGTTTTAATCTTAATAAACCTTAACTTCTTGTTGAAGAAAAGAGTGAGTGATGTTTGTCTGAACTTCAACTTAAATTTATCTTTGAACGTAGGAGTTGCTGAGCATTGCAGTAGGCCCCAGGACCAACGAGGAGCTGCCGACCAGCTCTCAGATCAAAACACTGCTGCAGAGAGTGGGAGACACACTGGCCTGCAAAAAGGTACACGAGACACAAAAGTGCAACAAAACAACCCCTTTGGGGAATTTACTGATATTCACTACACTCTGTTCTTCTTATCTCCTTATTTAGTTCTCAACTGTGGTGTCAGAGCAGATGCTACTGAACTCTACGATCCTACTGGGCTGCAAGCTGGGTAAGAGTCCAGACTGTGTATGTGTACCTCATTACAGGGAAACAGTGTGTTAACTGTACACTTCTTAATTCCCATAAGTGCCATTCCTTGGTTAACAGTGTTATTTAAATGTCCCTATGCTTCTGTGATGGAAGCAGCATAAAGTCAAGTTGATGTACTGTGTAGCAGACCTGAGCGCCCGTTGTGTGTATCTGCTCAGTGTCTGCAGAGCTGCCGGTGCTGTCTCTGTCAGGGTGCAGCAGAGGTGATGGGGTTGTTGTGGGTCCTGGTTCTGGGTCAGAGCCTCCTGTCAGAGCACTGCTGGAGCAGCTTGCCGAGCTGTGGGAAGGAGACTGCTGTGCCTCTGCCCCTCTCCACCTGCTCTTCACCCCGCTCACTGTCACGGCTGTGCTGAAGGCCAGCGACACCGAGGTACATATACCACTGCTCCTGTGACTGCTACAGAAGTGTTAATGACGCTGCCACAACTACCTCTACCTCTTTATGCCAATATCTTTACAGGATGTTCTACTCTAACGTCGGCTGCATAATGTATGTGCGTGTCTTCTATAGAAAGTGAAGCTGTTGTACATATTCCAGCTAAAGCAGCTGGTGTACAAATGTTTCTTATCCAGAATGGACTGCAACACATGTATGAAATGAAACGTAATGTTTTTACAGATATATTTGGCACTTTGGCTTTATTTACTTTTTTCTCCTGTGTCTGTTCAGCCTCCCAACTTCTTTGTTCATTTATGGTTTCAACAGTGTTGGCGCTCACTTTTTGGCCACATTAAGATTGTTGACTTGAGATATATACATTTTTCTTTCTTAATATATATTATATTATTCAGGATGAAAACTTTTTAGCATTTTTTTTTTCAGTCATAATTGGACAGCTGATAGGACAGTGACAGGAAAGCAGAGACAAGAGAGAGAGGCATGACAAAGGTCCCTATAGCCTGAACCTGTTTAGCCACTGGTGTGTGCCAACGTTTCACATCCTGTTTTGCTTTTGCTGTTCTGCTCACCTCATTAATGCCTGAATTCTCTACATCTTTGACATTTCTCCTCTTAAATTAAACCTTTTCTGTGTCTGTCAATTTCTTTAAAAGTTTTCTGACTCTTGATATAATGAAATTCTTTGTGTTTTTAGTGGAACAACTACCTTTTCCTGGTTAGAAAGCTGGTTGACCGAGGAATCCTGAGCGAGGAAGACGTCATATCTCATTGGAGGAAGCTAACAAACTTGGCCTTGCCAGCGGTGAGAGTTCACTGAATTTTGTCATGTATTCCTTGGGAATTGTTTCTTTCATGAGTGATTTGACCTCTTTTGACTCTTTTACTGTCTCTCTGACTCACTCTGTTCTCTCATTTCTGTGTCATTTCAGAAGCTGATAGAAAATTTTCAGCTGCAGTCACAGACTATTAAACCCCCATTGCCTCTGGCTGAGTTACAGAGCTGCATGGACATGCTGCAGGTCTCCCCACAGACAGTAGAGGGAGCTACATGACAATAATACTACCAAGAATCCGACAGCATCCTTTGTGCGATCACTGGTGTTTCATGTCACATCTGCCAACTTGCTTGTTCAAGAAAGAGACAGTTATGGGTGACTTGCCACTGCTGATTTTACAAACCAAACCTTGCTGTTATTGACCACTTTTGGAGTTGCTACTGCACAGCCCATCAAAGCTGGCCTACAGTCAGCCTCTGCACACTCTTTGCAAGCTTCAGATGTTTGTTCTCCACCTGTGACGTGACAGCAGCCTTTCATATATCTCTCTGCTATTTTGCTAGGGTGCTGGTGAGAACTAGAAAGCCCTGCCAGTCAGAAGTAGCTGGGGACCACACGGTCTCACACCTTAGATAAGTTGAATCGCACGCAAAGCTGGTAGATGATTGATGAAGGGAAATAAAAGTAATCAAGAATCAAACAGTTGAGACTATAGCAGGAGAAGATTCTGCATCAGAATGGGCATTTGGAAGTTTTTACGGCCGAGAACTCAAACTGAGTAACTTAAGGGTCAAACTGAAGATCTAATATTCAAGTACGGTCCCAGTATTTACATAACAAGCCATAGTTTGTCAAGAAACACTTGTTCAGACAATTGCTAAAAAAAATAACTTTTTTTAGACCCACTGAAAATAATAAATGTCTTAATTTTAGTATAGCACTTTCACACACTGCCTTTTTGACCGCCACTACTAGTGATTGCATGTGAATTACATGGATGCAGGACTGCATTTGTGATTGGGTTTTGTTCATGTTGAACGAGTGCTATGCTGCTTTTAAATTGAAATATTTTTTATGGTGCCAAAAAATCAAAAATGTAATAAAGATGTATTCTGCTTTAAGTGTGCATTGTCTTTGTAGACAGATTTTACAGCTTATGTCTGTCTCTAAAAATCACATAATAACAAATCCCATTATTGGATGTAATTTAAAATAGTCCCATTAGTCATCAAAACAAAGTATAATCCTCAGTTTAACACTTGAAACGTGGGATTTAAATAATAACAGACATGCAGAAAAAGATTTGAATATGGTGTAGTAGGAGGGGAGTATCCCTCAGCATCTCCCCTCCCCTCCCCTCCCCACCCCTCCCTCCCTGTCCAGCAGGAAGTTTCAGCTCTGGCGTTGAGAGTTTCGGAGCGACGCGGCGGGCGGTTGAACCGGCGGAGGTGACCCGAACAGCGGATGGCAGGACACTTTCCTCCCGCTCTACAGTTTAATCGGAATAAAATGCCAGATCACTCACTATGTCCTATCAGGAAACGTTATTTTCTACTGGCTCGGAGTTAGTCAACTGCTGAATTTGTGTGCGTGTGTATGATCTCCCTGAAGGCATCATGGCAAACGTTAAAGTTGCCATTCGAGTCCGTCCTCTCAACGCAAGGTAAGCTCCAATGTTAGCAAAGTTAGCAAAGTTAGCGTTAATTGCCTCTGCTAGCTCATTATAATCTTAATGAGCTAATCTTGTGTCTGGTCACTTAATGGACTTACTTTAATTCACTTTCATCCATGTTTATCCATGTCAGAGCTGTTGTTGCCAGCCACGGTTGTGCTGCTGTTTGGCGATGGTTGCATCCAAACATTGTACTTCTCATGTTGCTGTTTAGCGTTTATTGACGAGTAATAACAGAGGCGAACGTTAAGCTAGCTGCTCAGCTAGCTGACGGGTCTCTGAGCTTTGGTGCACATGGTGAATAATGACAACTGTGGCTGTCAGTATCGTGTCGTCTGACTAAGCATTGTGTTTGTGGTGCTGAGCAATGTGCAAAAAATGTTGCCAGATTTGGTTTAAAGCACGTAATTGCAGCCAGTTACATCTATACTGCAAGCTATGAGGGTATAATTAGAAATTCTTTATAATATGTTCAGAACACCGAGGCTGCCTCGTTATGTGTGTTATTAAAACAGTCGAGCGAGTCTGTACAGAAATTATTAAAACACATAATCACAAGTTACCAGAGCCTCAAACTTTATCTTAGGAAACCCCAAACAATCAACAGGTGACTGATCAAATACATTTTTTGACGATCTCCCACCTTCATATCTTAGGTGATGGTAAACTGAACATTTAAGGTGTTTTGTGACAAGCTCTTGTGAAAATGTCACCCCAGCCTCTGGAAGGTTGTTTATATATACAAGATGTTCATCACCATTTCATATAATTGTCTTATTCCACGTTGTCTTACACTATCATTGACAGTATATTCTGTGTTAGCTTTTACCAGCTCTTCATTGAAGCTTGCATGTTTACACTCATACTCAACCCAAGAGTCCATGTTTTTATCTCTGCACCTTTTTCATCACATGGAAATATTGTAAATATGTTTATTGTGGCTTTGGCATCTTTGTTTCCTCCTACAGAACAAATAATATTGAGGTTTAGAGATTAACTTCATATCATAAAACAAAGGAAATAAGACTGAGTCAGCTAATGTTTAGGCCTGCATGTTCTTGTTGTTGATGCTCTGCTCTGTCAGCTCTATGTGCTCCCTTTGTGTAGGCAAATGCATTTATTGGAAAAAGTTTTCCCTTCATTTTACAGTGCTGTGAAATCTGCTGTTGAAGTAGCAAAGAAACACAGAGAGGTCGTAAAGTGACTTTGCTCCACTGGAGCACCTCTTTACATGAACTGGCAAATTGCTACAACATGTTCAATAACAGGTCTTCAGGGTCTGGGGATATAGTACATACAAGTTCTGTAAAGGTACATTGAATTGCATTGAACTCCTGCAGGATGTATTGCAGGGGTGCTAAATCTGAGTACCGTAACAAAGCATTATTCAGGCTATGAAGGGCTGGACAATGATTCTTTCAAACAGTCTTCCTGATGTTTTGCATAACAAAAGATGTTCTTATACATAATCTTCACTGCCATGCAAATCACTGCTTCCTGATTTCTGGTTCCACCAGTCTTACTGTACTCTGCTCATTTCCTTTTTTTAAAGTTAAGGATACGTTTCCTTTATATATTTGAATAAGGGCCTGCTGTGTGACAGAGATAACATTAACACGATCCTGGTCAGTAGCATTTCTCATTTGGCCAAGCATACTGTAGATGTGTGGCGCTCTTTGTTTTAGTTAAGGCCAATGGGATACAGCTGGACCCCCCCCCCCCCCCAGGCAGCCTCTCACATGTGCAAAAAACATGTCAGGCCAATTGTGAAATTACTCGTCTTAGGTTTGTATCAAAACACGTTTTTTATGAGATTTACTATTTTCCATCCCCAACCTCTTCTACTCCATGCTAGTTAAAGCCTGAGATTGAAGGTTGGTGGTTTTGGGTTGGGCCACGGCTGGGGTTGGCAAAATGAGTCCTGCGTGGTGAAGCGCAGGGAGAGCTGATGGTTACAACAGCCTCCCCGTCAGCCCCTAACCCACCACAGAGATGGAGCGCTTTCACTACAGGCAGCATTCGCCGTCATTATCGCTCCTGGAGATCGAAATTCTCTCAGCTCTATGTTGTGATTGCCTCCAGTTTCGCATGTGTTGCATCAGATGTGCGTGGTCCAGCTGCTGAAGCACACTCAGCCTTGTTTTACACACATGCGAGGACAAACACTGGTCTGTATTACACACACGCACACACACAAAACACTTGCACTGGACGTTGTGGAAAGAGCCCAAGCTGTCTCATCAGAGGAAGTCTCTGGGGTGTGTGAGGGTCTGTTTTCATTTGAATCTTGAACTTGGTGGTGATTTCATGGATCTCTCTCTCTCTCTCTCTCTCTCTCTCTCTCTCTCTCTCTCTCTCTCTCTCTCTCTCTCTCTCTCACACACACACACACACACAGATTCATTGTGCTAACTGCCATGTGATGGCCTCAAGGAAAGTGTAACTAGCCCAAATCTATCTGGACACGCTCTCAATTATAACTGCATCAGGAAAAAGTGGATTTTAAACCTATTTAAATCTGACTGCAGGGTGTTGAATCCAAAGTGAAACCTTTGTTAAACCTTTGTCCAGTTTGCACTTGGTGTGGGAGACCCTGATCAGTACTGACAGTGTCCTTTGGATCATCTCCGATCTGATATCTCTCATTTCTCATAAACACTCATCACATTTTTGTACACTTCCAAATATGGATGTTTACAGAATTGGCTGAAGCAGTTGTTGTCCTCTTGTTTACAGGGAGAATGCGGAAGGAGGACGGTTAGCCGTACAGGTGGAGGACAAGTTTGTGAAGATCCGAAATGTAAAGGTGAGTATGTTGGCGTTTGACTGCTGCACAGTTTTAATATTCAGTTTGTGTTACTTGTTGATAGGACTGGGGAGTAGCGTGGACATGGTATCTATCACAACAGGATGTTTACAGTCATGAATTTGTCTTTTCCTGCTCGATGTCACTGTTGTTTATTATATGTGCTGAGCTCACACACACACACACGGCTATACACATGGACGGGACACCCTTCCTGTCAAACCCATGCTCCCTGATACGCTGCACACCAATACAATGAAACTATAACCTACTTAAGATACTCTAAGAAAGACTTAACAAAATAATAGCTTTCCCAAAATAATACACTGTAGACTAACTTTGGTGTTAAATGAGGTGTTTTAACAGAGTCTGGCTCCAGGCCTCATTTATAACAGTCCCATTTGCAAGACAAGAAAAGTGTGAAAGTTGTTTTTATCCTGCATGTTGAATGAAAAGGGTCATTTCTGGTTTTTGTTTAAGTTATTTAGTTTAGGTTTTTATAGAGGTTCTGCACATTTGGAAATAATTATCATGTGAGCTACGCAGTCTTGTAAACTGATACCTTTGCTAAGTTACCAACCTACTGTGTCAGATGACTGAGTGAGCTTGTCTGATTGGAGCTGCATTGCCTGCAGATATCCTTGGACTGTTTCTACAGTTTCAGTGGGGAACATGCTTTTCATTGTGAATGTTTGCATTAGCTGATATTGTGAAATGTGTAAAATCATACTTTGTAGATGTCAAAGCCATATCAAATTTTCCACATCCAATGTTTACAAATGATGCAAAAATACAGACGAATGATTGAAGTTCAGCTTAGAATTCTTTTCAAAACCAACATTTACCTTCAACCCAGTCACAAGTACACAAAGTTCTGTGTTGATCACAATGGTAGTGGCAGTTTCTTTTTGTTTACATTTGGATTTCTAAATGCTGATGTACAGCGAGGCGTTGGGTGGGGGAGGAGAGAATCTGTTACAAATGATGTGACAGAGAGAAACCACATATGGCCTCCCTCTGCCATGGAAAAGGATCAAGACTCCAAGGCTCTTTCGTGTCTCATGGGAATAATTATTTATGGAAAGTGGGACAGTTTAGGAGGATCTGAGACTGACAGAAAAAAGGGTGAATTTTCAAGGACAATAAACACAAGGCTAACTAACATCAAGTAGTTGGAGCTATAAAGGCCTACTGAGCTAAATTAAAAAGTGTGAATAAAGAAAAAGATGAAAGTAAAGATTTACCACTAGTCAGCTTCCCCTAACTTGATTAGTTGTAAAACAGGAGGCTTTATCAGAGGTCGGAGCTCTGTTATTAGGAGAGCTGCCAGTGTTGCTTTTGGCTAATCCTGTGCACTACATGGCCATTGTTGCATTTCTTAAAAGTGCTGAGGGGTTAAACAGCCATGATTTCAGTCAGGCCAGTCACTGTGAACAGCACTGATACCCAAGGCTTAGTGTTGCCTATGTTGCATTTGGAGGGAAGAAAGGCTGTTTACATAGACATTTGAGTGGATTTATCATTTGGATGATTATTTTGATAATTGACTGCTATGTTTGAAGGGCAAGACATTTAACCCTTGCCTGTAACTGAGCATGCACTCACCAAATGTAATTACAGTGGTGTCTGGTAGCAAAACACCTTACCTGTCAAAAGTTAATAGTAAATATCTTTTTTTGTGTGTGTGTCAGTCGTGTTGCGCTGTTAAACAGTGTGATATAACACTTTAAGTCTGAGTTACTGTGCCACCTCAACATTAAAAAAATGTGCACAGGTTTTTCTTTGATGTTTACCAATGTTCATTAAAATACATTAAATTACTTTTTACAGTTACTTTAATTCAAATAAAAGCTGTTCAACCTGGTTAAAACGGCCAAATAAATATAAATAATATGGACTGTAAGGCTGAAATGATGCTTCGTTACATTACAACAGTCAAGATTCGATGCAGGAAAAATATATTTGGGGTTTGATGTAATGTGTTTCACCCCTGAGCTAAAAAAACTTGTTGTTTATAGCTGAAGATAACAGCAGTATCAGAGAGAACAGAATGGTTCTACCAGTTGAATGCAGTGATTTAGAGGGATTGTTTAGAGGGTGCACTGTCCATCAGTGGAGCTGTTGTGCCTGGACAAGTCCAAACACTGCTATGTTGTCTCCTTCAGGTTCAGGATTCACAGTAAGCAGAAAAGTGTGTAGTGTGAATGCAGTGAGGCGACTAAAGAAGTGGAGGAGTGAATGTGTTGCTAATGAATGGAAACAGCTTGCTTGCAATTCCACACAGACGCACTCCGATAAACAAAAGCTATGCTAGCCAGCTTTTTATGTTGTTTGCAAATGCATATTGTCTTAATACTTCACAATGCCATACTGTTTTTGCTGTAAATAGACCAATTTAACTTTGCACTGATATTTTGGTACTTACACTGTATTTTCTGCCCTATAATTATATGATGTTGACTGTTATTGGTTCATATGAGTTGAAAGGTGATGTAAAAATCCTCTCTGTGCTTTACTTTTCTGTTTTCGTCCCTGAAGCTGGACGGACGTACAGATGGTGCTGTGGATTCGCGGGAGAAGCTTCTGGAGTTTTGTTTTGACTACTGTTACTGGTCGGTGGACCCTGCAGACCCTCACTATGCCTCGCAGGAGGAGGTAATGACTCATTGTGTTTATATAAAATATCCAGCTATTGACTGTGACTGTAAATGAGGAAGCATCCCAATGATTTTTAACACAGGTTCCTCACAGATCTATCACTATACTCCCATCATTTTGCAATTTGCATGGCAATGGGCTACTACCCAAATAACCTCTGAAGAGGCCCTGCCACAGTGCATCTTAACATCAGAGTCTACAGGCAGTATTCAACCTTAAATCCAGTTTGTCTGATGTTTGTGATTCATGCATGTGGACATCTTAGTTGAAATATGACTAAGTAAACAGTGTTTTGACTGATTCTCTAACACATGTACAAAAGTAGATTCTGACAGGAAAAGCAGCTCACAGAGGGTTCTCTATTAGATTATTTGAGTTAGTATTAGTATAGTAAGTGAGATTAGTCAGTCTTTCATCCCTCGTGGGATCTGTTTGGACAGGTAGTCATTTGTGCAGCACTGGATGCAGACCAAGTGCATGCCAATGCAGGCTTTTTGCCACAAGTTGACACTGGGCAAACACAACCTCTGTACCAAGAAATGAGCCCAGAGGAAGCAGTGTCCTTGTAGACAAACCACAACAAGCGGGGTGTGGATGTTGTGTTGTATGTTTTTACACAGATGGCCACTCAGGGGATATGATATCAGCTCCATCTGTTACCCAGAAGGCTCTTTGCCTCAGACATGGCACGGCTACAGTCAGCTCGCTTTTCATGTCCAGGCTTTGATTGGACGATTAGATATCTTTGTGTTGCTCTGATTGGAGGGTGTTGCTGGAACCTGAGACAGACTCCAGATCAAGAGGAAGTGGTCCCTAATTCCACTGCAGGAAACTCAGGAAAACCTATTCGTACGCAGAGTTCTTTTTTTGGATTAGTTGTCTTATTGACTTGTTTTCCCTTCGAGTTTTCATTGTTCAACACAATAGCTGTATCCTTACTTTACAGTTAAATCTTCCCTCCTTCTTCCACAGAGGGTCTCTCCTCTGCCACTCCCTCACCGCCTGTCTCTGCTCTTGTCAGAGCTGCCTTTGTATGTTTTTGAGAAAGACAGGGCTGTGATGACTGCCTACACACTGTGCAGAGCAACAGACAACACAGCATTTCTTCCTCTCTTCTTTTTTCCCCCCTCGTCTCTGGCTCTGGCATTGGCAGCAGCCATCCTCAGCAGAATTATGTCCAGTCACAGTGGCCTGGTTGCCACAAGACATTTCTTTGTTGACCCGTGGTGGGCGAAAGGACACCAGTGAAGGACAGAGCCGCAGGATTTAAATCTGACCTCTTTTCCTGCACCAGAATCCAAACAATTGTCTCTTTAACGAAGCCCCTCATAGACGACCACGTCACCAGTTAACTGATCACATCACAGTCGAAAATATTTGAATAAGACGTTTCTCTGGTGGATCCAAAGACACAGTGCCTGATGTACAAGGCAGAAAAGGGCAGCAAGCCAGAAGAATGTGGCAGGTGGACTCTATAATTCAAGAGCCACTCTCACTATTTTACCAGACAAATTGCTTTTTAGAACAGTGAAGAGTCTAAGTGGCTGGTTAAATAGGCAAATTTGTTAGCCAGAAACAAAATATGACAACAGCATTGGGGCTTAATGTCCCAACGTTGTTTTGTCCCTACATTTCACTTAGAGGCATTATACTTAAATTATTGCTCTTAAGTAAAGTTATAGATTCAGCTTCTTTCCTTTCTGGTAGCCTACTGCATATATTTTTAACTCTTAAATAAGCTGTTGATGCTGTTTTTGCCAACACTCTATTTTTCTCATGGCCTTTACCGTAAAAATATATTTTAACATGCTTTTCAGGGCAGGAAGAGAGGGACTAGCCCCGAATTCGTCTCTCACTGTAGTCCCCATGAGACCAAGACAATCTCAGCCTGTGCTGGAATGAAATCTTAACTCTTGCTTTTCCAGTGCAGGACTACACCACCACACCCAGGGCCCCTCAGGGCCTGCTGTCCACTGCACATGTGCATGCATCCCCGATAGTTTACACCAGTGTTGGTTTCCATCTCCGCACACTGTCACAGCTGAGAGAGTAGACAGAAATGTGGTATCTTAAACTATATGTTGGGGTGCAGACGTGGTTGCATTCTTGTCGCTGAGGGCTCCCCACAAGAAAAAAGCTTCTCTGTCAGGATGTGAGGTCTTTAAGTTCTATCTTTCAGTGAGACAAGTTTCAGAGGGGTGAACAGAGAGAAGGGCTCAGGCAGGTGAGAAAAAAGTATTTTTTTGAAAGAGAACCATAATCTATAATGGGAGCCAGCTGTTGAGTTAATGCGGGAGAGAACTGGGACTATTTGTCTAAAAGCTGCCTTTGTTTTGGGCTTGGATATTGAGCTAATAAATAGCTTTTTTCCACTATTTAATAACACAAACCCCCACAACTCGTTTATTGTTTCTGAAAGCAAGCAACATGGGGAGAAAATGTGAAAAAGAGGCAGAGGACTGACGCAGGGAATGGCAAGAGAAACCGATTAAAGACGAAGAGAAAGTGAGAATGTGAATTCCTCGGTTGGGGTAGGGGGGCAGAAGGAGGGAGGACAGGAGGGGAAATGGGCAGGGGGTGCACTGTCCCCCTCCAGCCCTCAGCTCTTGCCTGCCAAACTCACAGCTGCCTCACTAAGTGATTTTTCGCAGTTAAATTTCAGGCCATAGACGTCACTGCTGAGGATTCGTCTCAGAGCACAATGCTGTTTTTATTGCCAAAAGGAGTCGGCTTGCTGGGGTTTTTCCCCTCTCCTCCTCCTCCTGCTCCTCCTCTTCTCTCTGTGCGCCTCTGTCGATGCAGTTTGTGATTCGATTATGCTCGCAGTGTTTCTAGGTCTGTGTGTCAGTGGTGCTGCAGACTGGGGAAAGAATAGCTTCTCTGTGTATGAGAAGAATCCGCCACACACACGCACGTGAGCATTTACTCCCCCTCAACACAGTCCAGCTGAGTAGAGCCTGGCTTGAATTAACTACAAACAGGACACCAAATAAACCACATGCTGTCAACAAAGAAATATGAGATCCACACCATATGGGTAGTGGGAAAAGCACCTGTGATTTATGCACAGACTTACTGCTTTCTGTCAGTGAAGGCAGAGGATAATAGGAATTGTAACTGAGAGGTGTTAGATGTACATCAGAAAGCTACAGGTGACCCCACTTAGAAAGAAAAGTACTGCCTGCACCTTATCTGGGTGCCAAAGTTGGATATTTTGTCAAATGACAGACCTAACTGACCTCTTATCTAGGCAGGAAACCTTTATTTACCTATATGCCCATAATAATTTCCAAAAGTCCTTAGTGACGTACGTACTTTCAAACAGATTAAATTAAACCAGAAGTGGATGAGATCAGACTGACTCTGTTCGAATGGAGTATGTCTTCTTTGCCATCCTTCCTGTGACCCTGGCATGGTGTTATTTTTCCTTTAATGTAATACAATATAGGTGTTGCCCAGGGGTCATCGCTCCACTGTCACATGACTATTACAGGTGAACTGACTCAGGGTCAAAAAATGTTAATTCGTTGCTAATGGTGACACGATTCTTTGTTTTTTAGCCAGCAAAATATCAATATTCATGCTCTCTTAGTTGTGCCAGGTTCTGCCAGTGGAAATAGAATTGTAAGTCATTCAAGGAGCAATCAAAATGCCCTCTGTCTGCGTGTAACATGTGAAAACCATAACTCATTTCAATTTGGCTGAATTTCGTCCATTAGATGTTTTCAACTGGTGCAGTAGAGCTCTCTCTGACAGTCTAACCCTGGGGGATGCAGTGCACAACCATGCAAATTCTGGAAAACACTAAGAATGCTGTTTTGTCTTTGGGTCTTTGGCTTGTACCAGCAATGATCTGTGACATAAAACTTTGGTTTGATCCATATTTAGATGTTTACGCTGACAGTGAGAAAATGCTCATGGACAGCATTGCCGGCACGCATACTGACTTACAACACTTAGAGCTTACTGATTAATCAACACATGTGTATTAACATTATCTGGTTTCACTCAGCAATAGTTTTAATATTCACAGATAACAGATGGGTGCGGCTGCCCAAATCACACATGATATCAAACAGTGTAAGAACAGTAGTTGAGTCTGTGTCAAACTGTAGTAATGTTGCACCAGTTTATTTCCCTGTGACGGAACCTATACTGAACACTGTACCTTATGGATATCACACAAGGCTCCCATTAGTCTGCAAGGCTGGAGAAGTCATTTCCAGCTGGCTATAAAGAGCAAGACATGCAGCTCCACTCCACGCTGTGTGCTTTGGCCCCTTTAACATGGATCAGGGGAGGAGCAACAAGTCCCCAAAGTCTCTCCAGATATGGTTTTATTTATTTGTTTTAAGTCTAGCCTTTGCCCCGTCAGTTTCAACAAGAGTTTGTGCTGAAAAGTGGAATGCACTGTCAGAGAGCCCCGTCTTCATTTTCTGTTCACTTTCCTGTCCTCTGTTCCCTTTTCCCCCACTGTCCTTCATTCCCATGTGTAGGGAGGCCTGGGTAATGAGGGGCAGCCTATCTGTTTGGCCTGCACATCTCTGTCCCCCCTCCTCCCTCTCTCCCTTTCCATGCTAATTTGACCTACAAATTCTGTCCAAGTGTGACAAACGAGAGCGTTCTTGAACTCCATCCAAACAGCTTCCTCTCTATCCCCTCATGCGTTATGTGATTCTGTCTCTGTGTCTGTGTCCTTCCTCACTGTGATCCTCTTTTCACATTTCTCCCCTTTTCACCTCTGATTCTCTCACTCACATTTCTAGCAAGGAGTCAGGACCAAGTTCTGCAGAGCCGTTTGTTTCCTGTGTCTAAAGAAAAGCATTTATCTTTTGTCAGAGCCCAGCTGTTGTGTTTGTGTAACCCAGTTGGAAAGTTTGGGACGGGGACCAAGGGCCCTCACTTCTTCTGCAGCTGTCCTGTACTGGAAATGGAAACTGTGGGAGAAAGTTGCATCTCCTTTTGCAGTTATTTTGTATTATTTTTCACAGTCCCGTGTCTTTGCATTGAGCTCAGAGACATCCTCCCAGTGAGAGCAGTTGTGGAGGGAAAATTCTTTTTGCCCCTCTTGGTTGCGTCGAAGCTGGCAAAAACACAGAGAAGCTGGAGTTTTTAAATGTGGCGAAGTGCTTCACTTTGCTTGTCTGGCCTTTTGCCATCACCCTTGACGACATCTTACACACATATACACGCACACACATACGCACGCTGACATGCACACTACACATAAATACTTCTCCAGGGTTTGGTGTAGTGCAAGCCACATAAAACCAGACCAGAAATTGGCATTTTCCACAGCCAGTGATTACAGAACTTAACTCATTACAGGGGCATTACACAACTACATTTTCACTCTTGTCAGCCCGTCTTTGTCATTCTGTCTTTCTCTTTCACTGTTGCCATTCTTTCTCCACATTTCTCACCCACTTTGCTGCCCTCCACTTTTTTTCTGTGTTACCAGGCCACCAACTACGGTGCCTCTTTGAGGGGGAAAAAAAAGTGTTTCCCATGTTTCTAAACCAGCATGGAACATAGTTTTTATCATGGTCCAGATCTGTGGCGTGAAACCCAGCTGGTTCCTTGTTTTTCAGAAGACCTCATTTTCCTTGGAGAGCTCTGGACCAGCATAGATCAACACACACACGTTACATTTCTACTTTCCTTGAGATACGTTGCCAGATTAGGCTTTTAGAAGATAACATCTCTCTATGTGTCACCACTGCATACAATGTGGTGGTATTAATTTAAAGCTGCGTGTACACTAACCTGCCCTCTTTTTCCGTCTCCTGGCTTAGCCTTGCTTGAAATTTGAATCTCTGAAGGCGTGACACTTCGGCACTGCATTTTATTTGGAGTTCATTGTGTTTGCAGATGAGAGTATTATGCAGGCAAATACCTCTGTTAATGCATCCCAACATAATTTAAAGTATACCTCTTTTCTCTGAAGACCGTTCTCTGCCTTTCCTATGAGTTGTATAGTTTGTACTAGGGAGAGGCAAAAATGGGAGAAAGTGAGTAATTTATGCTAAAGGTCATGTTTTAGATCATTACCTGCAATGCGTGTACACATATCAGTACACGTCATGCACCACAGCCAAAGCAGACCTCATTTTCTTTGACGTTCTGATGGTTCTGGTGCCCTTTTGCCCTCTTTTTTTAACTTAAAAGCATTTTGTCTTCTTCCTTCCTCCCTCTTTTTTTTAACCTGATGAATTTGACCTATTTCCTATATAAGAATGAATCTATATTCTGCTTTTCCTCTTTCATTGTTGGATTGTTTGTGCATTTTTTTTCACATGGAAGGAGGCAAACGCTGAGGCTTTTGTCCCTGTTGTGGATGCCGTTTCCTCTAAACTGGTCACACACACACACACACACACACACACACACACACACACAGAAGCACACACACGTGCAGCAGCCTGCTGGTGACAATCATCTTCCTGTTAATGGAGGTGTTTAGTCTGTCCCCTGTGTTATCGAGGCAACCGACCAGTGTGCATGTTCACTGTGGCTCTGGCCCGGTCTCTTTACCTCCGGGCTGTTTTTCTCCTGCTCCATTTGATCCCGGAGTACATTTCCATTCCCATAATGCAACCTGTCTCTTACCTCAGCGGCTTTGTTCGACCAAAAATACCCCCCAATGCTGCAGGGTGCTGCAAGAAAGTAGGTTGTGGCAGAGCCGGAGCACAATGACACAAATGAGCATCTCCTGATTTAATTTGGTGTGACAGTGATGACAAACACTGGGATTGTTTTACTGTTGCCTAATGTGGCCTGTTCAGACAAACATGTTCTCAGGTTTAATTTTCTCAAGAGGTTGAAATAAGTTTATGTGTCCTCTTGTGTTTTTTTCAGAGGTCATTTCAAGTATTTTGCAGACTTTTGATAAAAAAAACAAACAGACAAAAGGATGCAGAAACTGACAAAACAAAAGAAATAGTGTACTGAGAGAAAAGAGAGTCAAGTTCAGAGATGGAGCGCACAGTTGAAGTGAAGTTAATGCTCTTTGTGAAAAGCCTAGAGGGACCCTCAGCCTTGGTGTAGCCCCCATAGAGTGAATGTAAGAGGGTCAACTTTAACAAGGGCTGTATTGATTCTCTGTGTTTGAGGGAGGAGAGGGTGCCTGTGTCTGTTTTTGAATAGTAGGATGAGGACAAGACAGGGGCGGCACTGCTTTTTGTCTTCATGTTTAAGCCTCTATTCAGCCAAGAGGCAGGGGGCAACACTTGGTGGTCTGGACTCACGGGGGACTGCACACTTTGTCACATTCCTATTTACTGGGCCACACTTACATGACAAACTCACCGTTTCATTTTTGTTTATTAACAAAAATAACATTAAATGCAGATTCCACCTGGCCAGATTCAGGTGTCTTCTTATCTGTCCGGGTTTATGTTCAATATATTGATTACATTTCTGCCTCAAATTCCAACAGCTGTTAATTGGTTAAGCTTAGAGCTAAAGCAATTAGACTATTAATCTTTTAGCTGATTACAGGAAATTGAACTGCTCATATTTTGATTTATTGCTTCGGTCATATTTCAAGGAAAATAGCAAACATTCTGCTTTCATTCTTCATCATATATGATAATAAATTGAATAGCTTTGGTGTTTGAACTGTTAAAAGTGATAATATAAGCAATCTGAATATATAATTTGAGCTTTGGTGAATTATAACGCACATGTCCAAACATTTTTTGGACAAAATAATTGATTGACGACAACTGAAAGTTAATCCACAGTGAAAATAATGGTTAGCTGCAGCTCTAGTTTGGCAAAAAACTGTACTCACTAGTGTTAAATGGAATGCTGTGCCTAGGAATAACGATGTGTGAGATGTCTCTACCACAGTGCCTGTTTGGTGATTTATAAGGTCATTGAGTAGAACAGCCGTTGTGGCAGCATTTTTACAAGTTACACGTGGCTGTTGTCTGCACATGGTTGGCTAGGCTACAGAGCAATACTTTAAAATGAAAAATGGTGTTTGTAGGGTTTAGGGCCTGCAGCTAACACTGTTGTTTTCTTCATTGATTAATCTGTATAGTTCTTTTTTGATAAATTGTCTAGTCTGTAAACAGTGAAAAGGCCCTTCACAAGTTTCCACAGCTCCCACTGCATCTTCAGATGTATAGTTTTGTCCATTCAGCAGTCAGATGGACAAATAGAACAGAGAAAAGCGGCAAATCATCACATCTGAGAAAGTAGAACCGGTCAATGTTTGGTATTTTTACTTGATATTTGACTCAGAAGTTAAATCTGTAGTCAAACTTGAAGTTACTTCTTTTTAAACTGAATTATTGGCTACCATTTCCAGCACTAGCTGTGTGAAGGAACAGATGTAATGATTCCAGTAATCTGAGTAAAGCAAAAGCAACTGTAACACTGTACATCTCAGTAAAAAGCAGGACATCCTAGTTGAATGAAAATGTATTTGTAATGTTACTAATGTCCTTGCTTGCTGCTTTTTACCCGCATGTTCTTTGAAGGCCTAGCAATTGAATGAGCACATGACTGAGCAATCTAAATGTAAGGTGCTAATTAACGTTTCGAAGCAGGTAATCAGTATTCTCTATGTTTATGTATACACATTATTTTCTATTTTAACCTGGACTTGGTTTACTTGCAGGTTTTTGCTTTATCAGTCGGTCACTGTGGTATCAGTGTTGAGCATTTCACTGTTCTCAGAGGAGAGGCAAGGCTGTTGAATATTAACACTCAGATTCACACACTCCTAAGAACAACCAGATGACCAGTGAATCCTTTCAGGGTGCTTTCACAAGGTCCCGGGCCTTCCACAAAGCCTTTCAACCACATCCAACCTAAACCTATTCCCACCGTTTTGTAAGCCTAGAGTATACACAGGCTGAGCTCCAGGTTCTCGCTTCTCCTGACCGTGGTTGGTAGACACACACACACACTCGCACACATGGGAGGTGTGTTGTAATGATTCCTGTGTTTGATCCTGGGAGATGGTGGTCGCTTTCAGAGCATTCCTCCTCTCTCTCTGTGTACATACCCAGTAGTATCTGTGGTCAAGTCTGAGCCTCGGGGCCATGGGAGGGGACCCCTAAATGATCTCCAGGGTGTGTTATGGTTCTTGGGGGGGAATGTGCTGTGCCTCAGGTCTGGTCTAGATCAGGTTGCTGCCCCCCCTACATGCTATGTGTTGCCTTTGGACTGAGTTTTTGGATTGCCAATGAGGCCACATGTCCTCAGGAACTGGTTCTGATAACGTTTCCATTGCTTATCAGTAATAAACAAAGGAGAGGTAATAATACAGAAGACAGATCATTAGCCTGCCTCTTACCAGTTATACATGCACACATAGGTGCTGCTGGCTATTTTGATAAATGAAATTAATTGGAAAACACCCACATTGCTCACCAATCACAATGTGTCATGTGCAGCAAAGTGTTTGGTTTTTATCACAATCCACGATACCAGACTCACTCACTTATACAAAGACACGTATCAACAAATGGACTGGTTCTTAGATGTGTACACTTTTTGACACTGGTGCCATATGTAGAGCTGAAAAGATTAATCAATGGAAATATAATTGGTGGCTATCTGACAAATACTATTTGGATTATCAGTTAGTCATTCAAGTCATTAAAACAGATTTACCAAACACTCATTGGTTCCAGCTTCTTAATTGTAAGAATTGTCTCTTTTTCCTTCTGATATAAAAGTGAAGTTTAATGGGCATGTTCCACCATTGTTTCATATTTTATTAACTATTCAGTCAATCAAGAAAATGTTTGGCAGATAAATCAATGGTGAAAACATTAGCGTTGCAGCCATAGCCTTATATTTGCAGCTGTTTGAGTCGTAGATTTAATTTTATGGTCATTCTACAGGAGAGTTTCTGATGCTGTTGAACTGTCTTGTATTTCACTGGGTTTGGTTCACCATGTTCATATCACTGAGTCTAGTCTACAGTAAATATTAGACACGCCAGTTATTATAATTCAATACAGCTCAACAGCACGAACTACATCTTTCAGAATGCTCCTCAAGTTGAGTCAACCTGTCTCCAACTGTTTCAACAAAAAATGAACATTATAATCTTCCTGAAGGTTGGATTTATTGCAGGACTGTTGTATTAGACTGCATTAGCCTCAGCCCGGTGTGCCTAATAAACTGGGAATCAACCATATATTCCAATAAATGTATATATTCATCTTACTGTATTGCTATAAGTGTAGACATGTACCAGTTAATTATATAGTACCATTATCTTGGCTATTTTGACCACAGTTCATGTAAAATTGAGCTTATCAGCTTAACATTTACTAATTTTCATTCCTCTGCTATTGATGTTCAGTTATTACAACAAAAAATGCGTTTAACAAAGATGATGTGCCAGTTGGACCTGATAACCTATTTCCTATGGTAAACACGAAATACATAAATAGACACATTTCATACACTGTCCAGATCGGGTTTCACACAAAAAGTATTGGTTGTGCTTTGGCCTCGTGCTAATAATCTCCAGACTCAGTCTCAGACTCCAGCTCTCAGATACAGACACAGAGAGAAGGAAAACAAGAGGCCTCAGCTGATTGTTTTTAGTGGGACTCTCCCGGATCCCCCGTCTCACCACTGCGCTTTTAGGCAAGGTTTATTTTCCTGACCCAGTCACTTTTCAAAGTCTTTATATCCTCACATTTGTTTCTCCACATACACATTCTGCAAAGTTGTTTACCCAGAGTATTAACTGACCTCCCTGCTCCTTACCCAAACAGCTCAGCAGGAAGCAACATTACCTCCCCACCACTGGCCTGGTGCCACAGCATTGTGAGAGTGAAACCTGGGTGTAAATCTACACTGGTGTAAAAACACAATGTGTTTAAGATCAAGGGCATCATCTTACACTGTAGACACAAACCGGCCAACAAGAGCACATACTTTTTTAGTAAAACACACTTTCAGATTCAAATCCATCATTAACATCTGCATTTAAACTGATTTTCATCCTGAGTCAGCACTCTTTTAACTTATCTAGACATATAAAAAAACAAAACAGGGAGGGAAATCCAGATGTCGGACACCACCCAGCCATTTATAGACTTCACCTGGTCGGTCTTTCTCTGTGTATTTGTGATTTAGGGTGTGTGTGTGTGTGTTACTGTTCCTCAGGTGTTCCAGGACCTGGGTGTGTCAGTGCTGTCCGGAGCTTCTGAGGGCTACAATGTGTGTCTATTTGCTTACGGTCAAACAGGATCTGGAAAGACGTACACCATGATGGGAACACCGGTGAGGAAGAGGCTGGAATCACAGCATAGCATTATATGCATTGTTAAGGCCTCAAATGGTGTCACCAGGCACATTGGAGGCACAAAGTATCAACCCAAACCATGCAAATAGGCAAATGTGACAACTCTGTAACATAAAAGCATTTAGTTGTGACCCAAAACTCACTTGCAATAATCAATGTTGCTAATTCACCTTTACTCTTTGTCTTGTCTTATCTTTTTTTTTGGCAGGACTCCTTTGGATTGACCCCTCGGATCTGTCAGGTACGTCAATGGATTGTAAAATTCAGCGTAGTGTGCACGCTGACAGTTCAGCCACTTGTGTATCCCGCGTGGTAGTGTGAAGTAAAGTGCTTTTCTCTTTCCCTTACAGGGTCTCTTTCGGTCTGAAGACACTTTTCCAGACGGGCAAAACTCAAGCAGAGTGGAGATCAGGTGCTGTGTTATTGTCTGACTCTGTGTGATTCTCACTGCATTTTTAAACAGTGCAATTGGACCTCCTCCTGAGATTCAAATTAGACGGGTACTTAGGGAGCAAATATGCTTCAAAGCTGCAGGCAATACAATGCAAATCAAAAACTGGATTTTCTTGTCTGTGTTGGGGGGCAACAACAACGCAGCTCGTATGCCGGCCTTCACAAGGAGAAGTGCTTTTTCAAAATCTGAAGATTATAATTTCCATAGTGTATATTATGTTTCGGGGTCGTTTGGCTCGACCAAACTGTGTAACCATGACTATGACCCAGTTGAAATACAAGCCATTGTCACACTCAAACCTTTGTCTCTGTGAACCCATAAACACTGCAATCAAGGCAAAATCAACCTAAAGATTAGTGATTTATGACTTCTTGTGGTAATTGCAGATAATGAACTGACATACAACAACACACGTGTGTTGGGACTGAATGTAGGCCTGTAGTGTGCTTCTCTGCGACTTCTCTGACACTAAATGCTGTCCCTATCCTCCCGTCCCTGCAGCTTCCTGGAGATCTATAACGAGCGCGTTCGAGACCTGCTGAGACGAGGAGAGCAGAAGAAGAAAACCTCACTGAGAGTTCGAGAGCACCCTGAGAAAGGACCCTATGTACAAGGTCAGTGCTGGGACACCTTCAACTGAACTTTGCAATGTGGTAGACAGTAAAACTGCTGTACCTCCTGGGACTGAACTCGGTTTACGGTTTAAAGGCATTAATTCTTTGCCATTTCATTGAAGACCTGGATGCCAGCTGTTGCACATATATACACAGACACACGAAGACATAAACTAAACCTGCACAGGAAATGTAGGGAGCTGTGGGTTTGTGCAGATCAGTCCTAAAAATATAACACAAGTAAAACTCAATTAAATGAATTCTAATTTAAATTCAATATTCAAACACGACCCCACAGGTCCCGGTTTAATTGCACAAAATGTTGTGCTCAAAAATCAACAGATCCTTTCCTCGTTATGTCTTTTTCTATCTGTCTTACTGATTAAATACTTAACTAGAGGTCTAGAGGCTGCAAATTCTCATTACCACACAATGATAATTTCACCAAGATTAAAATAAGATGCCAGATTTGTGCACGGGAAAAACTTTCTTTTAAATAACCTTGCAGCAACTTTATGTCGAGACGTAAAGCAGAACTTTGCTTTTTTAGATCTTATACTCTTAATGATGCTTTCACTGCGTAAAACATATAAACACTGCGGGTCGTACAGTAAAAGAATCTGTCTGAAACACTTGGTGTAAAGAGACTGAAGATGAGAGACGATACCATAGGTACATTTTCTGTCATACTCACTCAGACTCATAATTTTGGGAAATTATGGACTTGGATGTGCAGCATGGTCTGCAGTATTTTGAGTAATGTTCGTGTCTTGTAAGTTTAGTTTACAAGTCACTGTGGTCAGTGGTGGAATTTTGTTCCGTTGCTGAGTGTTTGATCTGGTCCAGGATCGGCCGCCCTGGCTTCAATCCAGACTCTTCTTTTAGCTTGTCTTACTTTCTCTCTCTCTCGATTTCTTTTTCTCCCCCATCTCCTCATCCTATTCCCTCCTCTTTCCGTCTCATACTCTCATCCGCCTGCCTCTCTCTGTTTAAAGCCCTACATCCACTCATTGTCTCTATCAGGAGAAATCCCAGTTGACCAGAGGAAGTGAAGTCATTTCCTTGTGGTTCCAAGGAGAACGCTTCACCACAAACACAGAGCACATCTAGGACTCCCAGCTTTAATTCTTCATCACCACATGTGCAACAGTGTTTTACTGTTACTCTTATTGTTTTAATGGTTTTAACATAGAATGAGGATTACACATATTATTGCACCATAAGACTTAATGGAACTATGTTTGAATGTTTTACACTTACTTAAAATATGTGATTCACACCTGGAAGTGGAGGCTCTTTGGCCTTTTTTGGCACAATGTGTGGTGGGAAAATATTACGGATCAGACGTAAGCAAGTATTGATGAGACATACTTCCTGTTTGTGTCTTTTTCTCATCTCTGGCGTTCTGCAGTGCCATCAGTATGTCTGATAACTGTCAGTTTAAAAAACAATGTAGTTTAATTTACTTTTAATCAATTTATGAGTTTAACTTTATTTCTAAGGCAGTCAAACACAACTACACCATTAAACTGTGAATCTGGGTCCTCGTCCTCTCTGTTATCTTCATTGCTAAACATGTATTTCAAGGAGGAAAATGTATTTATGTATTTTTTCTAAATTCCCTTTAATTGAAAAATGTGGATCTTGATATCCAACTACAGAATCGACAAGTAGTTGTTTACAACCTAAAGTTTCACACGAGTTATTTTCCACTGTGGGAATTAGGTCAGTTAACCCTCCAGACACCACAGTACCACAAAGCACCCATTCTGCATTTCATTCTCAGGAACACCAGTCTTTTTAAAATCCTCCCCAGTGTAGTGTGAAACATGGTTTCCCCTATCCCCCTATCACTATCAATCAATCACCTAAATGTGCCTGTTTCTATAATGTTGTGTCGTGAGAGGTTACGTCCTGACTCACCCTGTGTCATGCAGACAAAGATAAAGACATTGTGACCTCAGGATTTTTTTGAATGACCTGAAGATACTTTAAGGTAGATTGAGATACATTTGTTATTTAGGTTTGATTGTTTGATCAAGTGATCTGCTTGCCACATTTTGGACAGAAAACTAAAGAGGAAGTAGATTTTTATGAAAATAACTTGATTGTCAATCAAGTTTCTGAGTTTTTAAGGTACAGCTGTTTGCACTGAGCAGGGAAGTGATGATTTCAATCAGCTCTCTGAGAACTGGAGCAACATTGTGGAATCTAAAGGGTTAATAAACATCTCAAGGTTAATTTAAAACAGCAACATGTTTTTGTTTTCCACTTATCGTCCTTCTCTGCATGTCTCTGTTTGATCAGACCTGTCTCAGCACGTAGTCTCAGACTGCAAACAGGCCATGGACCTACTAGAGGAAGGCATCGGCAACAGAATAACGGCAGCAACCCACAACCACGATGCCAGCAGCAGATCCCACGCCATCTTCACCATCAAGTACACACAGGTCATCATCTTTCTGACCAGCCTCTGTACAGCATCACTCATCTGTTAAAGAGTTAATCTGCTAATAGCTCTCATTTACATTTTGCTGGTGATTGTTTTGCTGGTGTATTTTTTTGAAACATTATTTGCTGGTTTCAGTCCGGTTACTCTGTTCTTTTCTCCACAGGCGATCCTAGAAAATAACCTCCCTTCAGAAACTGTCAGCAAGATTAACCTTGTGGACTTGGCTGGGAGGTGAAACTGTTATTTCTGCTAAGTTATGGTTTTTTTCCCCTCAACATTTTCATGATTAGTTAAAGTCATTGACAAAACCGCCCCCTAGTGGAGCTTTGCCTCTGCCCTGAGATTTTCAAAATTCTCAAATCCACGTTTCTTTGTTGGATAATCCCTGGTTTTAATCATTGTGAATGACACATATCTCATTTTGTGTTTATCTTGTGTCAGTGAGCGAGCAGACCCCCACTACTGCAGGGACAGACTGACAGAGGGCTCTAACATCAACAAATCGCTGGTCACTTTAGGCATCGTCATATCTGCTCTTGGTAAGTGAACGTGCCATTTAAGAATTTAGGTTGAAGTTCATTGCTGAAAGAATCACTTCTAGCACAAACTTCCAGTTTTCCCTTCTGTCGATAACTATCTCTCCATAAATCACTGAACTCTTACAACCGTTATTACTACTACTTCACACTGTCTCCACAGCCCAGAACTCCCAGATGTCCAGCAGCTGTCAGAGCATCAACAGCATGGCCTCTGAGGGCGATGGCAGCACAGTGGGAAGCCACAGCAGCTCCCTGTCTGGAGGAGGGGGTGGTGGGAGGCGGCACTGCTTCATCCCCTACAGAGACTCGGTCCTAACCTGGCTGCTGAAAGACAGCCTGGGCGGCAACTCCAAGACCATCATGATTGCAAGTAAGTGTGACAGACGTCAGCATTGTGAGAGGACCAGAGTCATGACTCCGTATGCTTCAGCTGAAAGTTTGCGGTTGGCTGTTCAGTAGCTTTGCTTGAGGAGTTCCAAACCCTAAAGGCAAACATGGGAATTAAAAGGAATAATTCATAGTAAAAAATTAAAATTTAGCTTAATATTTGCTAGTTTTTTTAGGGTAGTCAACTCTGAAGACCTTTCGAAACATTAGCTCATTAAAGCTGCTGCAGTGTCACAACAATACAATTTAAAACAATGCACACTGATTGTTGAATGTTTATTGAGAATATCGACTCTGTCTCAGTTAAATCTGCAAGTTATTTCTTTGTATGGTTCCAAACTTAGTGGCTGGCTGGAAGGTTGGAAATGAAATGTAAAAAAGTACTGATAATATTCTGGAAAATAGTTTGCAGTAATGTGACCACACAGGCAAAACCCGCTGGTACGGTCGCTACGGCCTCACTCCTGAAACTTGACACGCTTATTTCTTCTCTGATGTGAGTGATAATTGCTGTGTGTGCGTCTTTTTACTTGTCTGTGTTTTTGTTGCAGCTGTCTCACCCTCTGCTAACAGTTACAACGAGACCCTCAGCACCCTGCGCTATGCCGCCCATGCCAGAAATATTGTGAACAAGCCTCGTGTTAATGAGGTCAGTCACTCTTTAGAGTCCGACTGCGAGGTTTCATGTTTGATCTAAATGTTTTTATGTAGGTTAATTTGTGCTTTGATTCCTGTGCAGGATGCCAATGTTCGGCTGATCAGGGAACTGAGAGAGGAGATTGACAGGCTGAAGAGCATGCTGCTGAGCTTTGAAATGGTATGATGACCTTTTTATCATTAGAGCAGAGGGCCAACTCTCTCAGCGATACACCCCACTGGGTTTACCCTCTCAGTACTGTAAGGCTTTGAATAAAAGAGACTCCCACATTACACATTTTTGCAGTAAAGGTTTAATACAGTACTTTGTGTCTTTGTTTAAAAGACTTTAGAAAAAGATTGAATTGGATTGTATCAAATGTGACATTTTCCCCTCGCACAGCATATTGACTGATCATTTTTGCCCTCTTGACTGACAGCAGCGCAATCCCAGTCCGTCCCTGAGTGATGAACGGGATGGAAATCTCTCTGACATCGTGCTCCAGAACGAACTAAAGGTAACACTGGGTCGATACAGATGGTCACATTTACCTGACAGACACAGCAGACCTGTACACAGCAAGTCAGTCTGTTTTCATATTCAGTTGAATGTTTTTCATCAGTTTGACAGATTTCAACACAAAGAAATACAGGGAAAGGTAATCAGAAGAAGTAATGCAGACTTATTTGCAGTTGACACAAGTAACTTTTCTCCCAAATGACTCCTTACTGTACCCAGCCATCCTTTTTTTCGTAAATTATAAGATGATGGTCTTTTCTTTGTGGACCTCTGCTGACATTTAATGAGCCTTTTTAATTGAAACAGTAAAAAAAAAAAAATCTCAGTGAGGGATATGGAATATCTTGAGTAACTAGGACGTTGTGCTTAAAAACAAGAGCCCTGAAAATAATTTCTTTGTAATCTTTTTATGCATAAAAAGAAAGCCATTCGCCACTGTTGGAATAAATAACAGAAAATGTATTCTGGATACCACAATATCAGTGTTTCTCAAAAAGTGCATAGCTGTGACACATTATCTTCTCATGTTTGTCTCATGACTTTGAAACCTGTATACGAGACAAAAGACAAAAGGGAGAGTAGTATCGGTAGTGGAAAAAGTAGTGGTATTGGTATGGATACAGTTGGTATTATCATTAGCCCCTTGACTGCAGATATTTCATCACCCCGGTCTCTTACACACCTTCCTGCGTCATCCTAATCCACGTCTCCTCCTCAGGTGGAGCAGCTGACGAAGGACTGGTCCGAAAGCTGGAGGGACAAGAAGGAACTTCTGGAGCAGTACAGTGTGGACATCAACAGGGACCGGGCCGGATTTCTCATCAACTCCCTCCAACCACACCTGGTCACTCTGGACAGAGATGTTCTTAGCACCGGAGTTGTCTTCTATCACCTCAGGGTATGGTAAAAAGACAAACTGACTTGCCTTGTCAGTAAACAGAATTTTTGTTTTGTTTTGGAATAATGCTTTTCTGTATGAATTTTGTGGATTTGTTGTAGTGTAAACAAAAATACATAATAGTTAGGTATCAAAACTACTAGTTTAATTGTAGGAAGTACTGTTAATGGTATTATGCCCATTAAATGTGTACTCAGTCTGAGGCACAACACAGGCTGTGTGCACTAAAAATTTGAAACATGATGCAAGCTCCCACACACTGATATTCTCTGCATTTGCTCCACTTTTTTCTGACTCTCATGTTGCTGATTTGTCATCTGTCTTCACAGAAACCATGTCTTTTTACTCAACTAGATTCTCCCCTTCTCCTCCTCCTACTTTTTCTCTCTGTTCTGCTAGAAAAACTCTTGAGAAAAGGTGCGTTTCCACTGTCTGTTCTTTTCACTCCACCCTCCAACTGTCCTGTCGATCTCCCATCTCTCTGTGTGTGCGTCTTTCACAATGCATAAAGCTTGGTTGGATAAGAGGCTCTTAGTTCTGAGGCTAGGACTCGGGGGAGCTTAAGCTGTCCTGATTCTGACAATGACAAGCATACCCTTAGGCCTGACAATTACACTGTTTCCTGCATGTGAAGAGCTGTGGCCACCTGGGAGCACATGTGGTCTTGACACTATATAAGAAAGCCTTTAATCCCATCAGATAAGACTTCAAAGTAAACAAGTGATATTTCATCTGTCAGCTAAGAGAAAGGCCAATCATTCTCAGATCACGGTGTAAAGTTCATTGTTTGTGTTATATCATGTGTTTCATTGTATAGAAATATGTAGATTTTGAACGCAGCTTTTTACATAATGTTTTTTCTTACAGGAAGGAGTAACACGCATTGGACCTCAGGGACAGTTTGAAGAGCCACAAATAGGTATTATTTATTCTTTTGGTCTCCATGTTTCATCATCCAGCTGCAAATATTCTTGGTTTAATTGTATTTTTTCTACACTGTTGTACAATATGAGAGTGGAAATCCTGAAGTATCCTGCAACCATGCTTTATTACAGCATAGACATGCTGCAAAGTGGCAGCTTTAGACAAATCAAATATACAAATATATATTAGATTGTTGCTATAAAATGAGAAGGAATCAACTGCTCAGTTCTCAGAAATTAAATGCTGCATTGAGTGCTGCATATATTTATCAGTACAGCAGCTGCATCAGCACATCTTTCTAAGTCTGTATGTGCAATTGTGTTTCTGCATTCTGCTTCTAGTTCTGCAGGGCAGTGCCAGCTGCGAGATTGAAAACCATGGAGGTGTGGTAACGCTCAGGCCTCTGCCGGGCTGCATCTGCCTGCTCAATGACCGAGAGGTCACTGATTCCTGCCGACTGGCTCAAGGTCAGTTCCCGTCTTTTTACCACTGCATTTTTGGACAAACACAAGACAGAGATTGGACATTTTACATCAAAATGGACGGCAAAGAGCTGTAGCGTGTTTTTAATATCTGTTATGACCCTTAGCTAATGTCTAGACTACATGCATCATAGCGTAGCTGTTGTGTGAGACCTGTGAATGAAAATTGTTCATATGCTTGTGGTCCAGACATGAGGTCATAGATATGCAGGCATTCAACTTACATGGCACTTTTATTTGACTGATTATAAATACTTAATCTTTTCTTAATATCTGTAGCCAGCTGTTGTCCCTATCCTGTCTTTCAGAAGCTGGCCTAACAATACAAACTTACGTTTTGGTGTGTTTATTGACAATAGTTGTTTATTATGTATTGTATCATTAAGACACTACAGCTCTCTCAATAAAATTAGTCCTTGAGTTCAGTTCAGAATCATGTGTTCATTGGTCATTGTGTGCAGTGGTGGATTCAGATAGAAAGGTAACTAATAAGTGCAAGTTAATCTGTTGAGGACAACAGAATAAATGCAGAACTTAAGCAGAATCAGAATTCCATTTTGTAATTAATTCATAATCTAGAAAACACAACAGCAGACAAGAAAATACTGATGTTTATCATACATCTTTCTCCTGACCCCGTGGCAATGAAAATTAGCATTCAGTGATGCCTGAAATCAGATCTGAGCAGCACTTGACTCTGAGCATTAAAGCCTGTTACATGATCGTTGCTCTATGCTCAATATCACATTTAGGTTAATGCACAGTTATATACTCACACTACTTAAAGATGCACAGATAAGACTTGATAACATAGTATAAGGGTTAATGTACAATTATGTATGCATGCGCACTTAATGGTGCAGTGATTCTTCCCAAGGTTAGACATATAGACACTTACTCACGTGCGTGCTACCCCACTCACACACTGCAGCACATACACCCACTTTCCTCAGCTTGCATCAACACAGTGCTGCAGGATGAGCACAACTTATGATGGAGAATATGTCTCTCTGTCTCCAGGGATGGTGATCGCCTTGGGAGGGGTGCATAAGTTCCGCTTCAACCACCCAGCAGAAGCAGCCGTCCTCCGGGAGCGCAGACGGGTGGGTGCTGCTCAGCTGACAATTAAAAAGAAGCTGTTGGTTATGATTGCAGTCATGATAATATTGATGAGCAGATGCCTGAGCTGTGGATGATGTACTTTACTACTGATACACAAAAACATTTCTGATAATTTTCATTATTCATTTTATCTCCTTTGAGAATAGTGATTGTTGTTATTGTTCATTTTTAATTATTGTGAATATTTTTTTTTCTTTGCTGTTCTCAGGCCAGTGAAGGTGGCAGGAGCTGCACTTATACTGACCTTTGCCCCTTAACGCCTGAGCACAGGTATATAACAATACTGCCTCCAAATCAAATTTGCATAACAACACAATGTACATCCCTCTGTGTAGATGCATTTGGTGTGCAGAGAGCTTATTCTGCCAGCTCACAGCATACATATTTGATAAGAAGTCCATGTGTTGTACCAGTGTTCATGCCGTAGAAGTAGGGCAGTGTCTTGTGTGTGTTTCAGTTCAGTGGCTTGAGATGTCATGTGTTTCCATTAGCCCCCACCCTCGTGAACAATCCCAGTTAGCTGTTTACAGGACAGACTCTGCCGTTGCTTGGCTACTGCTGAGACACAGAACTGAAAACTAACAACAGTAGCTTTCACTTTAATCCTACCACCGCTAAACTACTAAATGGCAGACAAAAATTGCACCTGAGGTGAAGTAAAATGGCTTATTTTACTGTTTCAGTTTGTTTCACAGTTTTTCAGTCTGTATTTCATTGATAATCTGTGTGTGTGTTTTATAGTGTGGAAGAAGTCAAGCTCCAAGGACAGCTGGGTTCCTGTCTCTCCCCTAGTGAGGAACCTACTGCCAGACAGCATGTAGAGGTGCAGCAGCGCTATGTGGAACAGTTGCGGCAGGAGATTCAGGCTGAACAGAGACGGGCTGAGAAAGAGCTGGAGAGAGAGCAGGCCTACCTACGACAGCAGCACAGTGAAAGTGAGTAGTCTTCCACACACCGATTAAGAAAAAAAAGACCTGACAGAGCTTGTCAACTTTCAAAATCAAGTGAAGTTAAAAGTTAAAAGTGAAAAGTCCACATTGCAAATAGTATTGTAAAAAAAAAGCAAAACCACATGAAATTTAGCATACTGAAAAATGTTTCCTTTTGTAAATCTTTACCCAACAGTCCAGCAGTGGATTTTGCAGGAGAAACAGCGCCTGGCAGCTGTAGAGCAGAGAATCACTCAAGAGTCAGGAGTACAAACAGACCATATCCCTGCACGTCTCCTAGAGCAACTGACAGGTCAGACGTCTGAGGATCAGGAAGGTCAGGCAGTGGATTGTCCATCCCAGGTGGTAAGGGCCAGGAAGAGAGCAGTGCAGGAGGAGCTACTGAAGCATCATGCCCTTTGCCGTGCTGAGAGCCGCATCCGTCGAAAAAGGTTGCAATACCAGCTGGAGAGAATTGCCCGGAAACGGCATCTGTTGGAAGCCAAGAAGGAATTGCAGCGGCTAGAAAAGGCCCTGCCTCAAGGACCAGACAGCCCAGAGTCTCCAGAGCAAGGGTTCCCTTCAAAGCTCAGAGGGAGACCGTTTGTTTCTCGTAGACACTCATTCTCAGCTGATCTTCTGTCACGGCTTTACCCACAGAACACACCTATCTTTAGGTAAGCACATAGTGTTACTTTCATGGAGGACTGTAAGTATAACTCTTTGCTTAATTAACGAGGGCTTTCAGCTGTGTTTTTTATCTGGTTGTTTTGGTTTGCTGGTAACTCCTATAAGTATACATTTTCCTAAATTTAGATCCCACATTACTCTTTCTTTTCTGTCATCCACAGACACTTCCTCAAGAGAAACAGATCCACAGAATTGACGTCAAATTCTTCTCAAACGTCTGATTCCATTGGCAGCAGGAAGTGGGTTTCGGAGGAATGTCTTCCTCGGGAAAGAACCCAGAGTTGTTCCAGTACACTCTTCTCAGGACAACGTCAAGCCTGCCATAGTAGAGTAAGTTCATCTGAAAACATCAGAACAACTGGCAAGGAGGAGCCTCACACTCAGCCCTGTCGGGAACGACCAGAAAGAAAACCTCTGCTGCCGAATCGAGACCTGTCATTCAAGAACAGATCAGATCATAGTTCAACGTTTACTCTGAAATCACCAGTTGGAACTTCTTTAGGGCCAGTCAACAAAGAAAATAAACAAGAACCCACAAAACAGAAACCCAGTCCTCAGACTGTCCCTTGCATGAATGAGATAACTCAAGCCCATGGAGGTAATAATGGACTAAAAACCATCAAGAAGACTTTCTGTCATTCTGTGGGGCCCAGGTTAAAAACAGCTTTGTCCAAAGTGTTCAGGAAACCACCATCAGGTCCAAATGGAGGACGATGCCCCAAACCTCTGGGAAGGATAGCAAGCAAATTTCACTGGAGACAAAGACGAGACAGGAGCCTTAAAGAAACCAAGATGAGCAGAAGCAAATGTACTTTTAAAACAGCCGTCTCATGTGAGGAGCTAGACCAAAGGACTGTGTTTGAAGATACTAGACAGAGGCGATGGCATAGCACAGAGGCTCTGATGAACAAGACCAGCAGATGGGTCGAGAAGCAGCAGGAACTGATTGGATGGAAAGAAGAGCAAGAAGATGGGGATGAAGGAACGTCAGACTGTGAGAGCCTTTTCTCTCTTGATTCCTTGTCCTCTGCTTATGTGACAGCCCTAGCAGAGCAGCTGAGACACGAGGAAGCTACTCAGAGTGAGGCAGAGAGTGAAGACAGTCAGATGTCTAAAGATTCACTGGCTGTGGAGAGTAGAGGGAAATACTCAACAATGGCGACTGTTAGCCAAACTGTGGTACCAGTTTATTCATTAATAACAGATTGCTCTCATTCATCGACGTGGCACAATAGAACAACAGAGATCAGTTTAGACTGGGACAGCTGTCACAAACCTCAGGTTATCTCAGCAGAGGCATACTGGAGCCAGCAAGGCTCATCAAAATCACAACTTGGTGCAACAAGGAGGCCTCAGTGCCACAATCCATTAGTAGCAGATTCCAAAAGCAAAGACACTGTAAACAGATTGATTGAGGACTTTGGGAACATGCAAACCACTTCTACCAGTAGCCCACGCTCTCAGAGCAGCTGCAGTGTGAGGGAGCCAGAGAACATGCTGGTGCTCACTGATGCCTGGTCCTCCACTGACGCAGCAGACAGTCCCAGGATTCACAGGGATTCTCTGCCTTATCAAAGAAAAATGATGTTCAGAGGTGTAGAGAGCAGCAGCAGTAGCAGCAGCAGTCCAAGTCCAACCAGTATGAACATCTCAGACTCTCAGAGTGGATCTAGAAGCTATAGCTCAACATACACCAGCACTGAGGGTGTAAATGCAACAGTGCAGGAACACAGTCCTAAACATTCAAGGAGCACATTAGAAACAATAGATTTTCAAGCACAAGATAAACCTCTTAAGGACGTAGGATGTTGTGTAGAACAATTAGAGGGCCCAATAGAAAATTTGGGAAATCCTGTTATAGACACTCCAGACCATAGCAGCAACAAAAGTCCAGCCTCCTTACAGACCTTAGATCAAACTGCTAGACTGTTACCCAGTGAGATCCATCACAGTGAACAACAGGCATCACAATTAAAATTCTTTCATGTGCTCACAGATGTACCTGATATAGCAGCTGCTGACATTATGATGTCCTCTGACTCTGAAATATCTACATCAGGTTGTCAAGCAGTGATGCATTTCTCTACAAGTCCAACTACCCAATGTCAAGTATTGAACAGGGTGTCTGATGTTACAAGTGCCTTCAAACCATCCACTGAAGATGAAGTGCTATGCAAGCTAGATGGTGCAACAGAAGAACTGAAAAATATACAGCAGTATGAGATTGGGAACACAGAATGTGTATCTGTTACAAAGGAGAAAACCTCAATTAAGGTTGAAACCAAAGGCACTGAAGCATACATTGCACTACAGCAAGATCTTGTTAAATCAACTTGTAAAAACTCCAGGAAGAGGAACAAAGAACAACAGGATACTTTCAATGGTAGCCAGAAAATCCCAAAAAGGTGCAATAGCATAGACTTGGTAACTTTCAGCTCTACACCAGTTGGCAGCCAGGATGATATTTGGTCTGACGACAATAATAACACAAGTGACTCAAAAGGGGAGCAGTCTTCTGTGGAAGCTGACAGCACTGGATTTGATTCTGTTTGTGTCAGTGGCAGCATTAAACAGGACACAGTTGCTTCAGTGGCATTGTCAGTTTCTGATCCCATGAGCATTAAACTTGGACAGATCTTTGACGGCTCTGAATGTGATGACAGTACTTCTCAGATAGCTAACTCTGTTGGAGAGAACAAAGCAGCTATAAAGGGAGATGTAACAAAGGTAGTAGCTGCAGAACCAAAAGGACGGGGTTCCCCAATTGATACCCCCACGAAACATCAAGAAAATAGAAAACACGTATGCAAATCAGATGCTATATGTAGCGCCATTGACCTGAGAATCTCAGAAGTTGTGGAAGAGCACATGAGATTGTCATTGGTGGGCAGCAAATATGACCGGAAGAGCAGGAGTCAAAGCATGAATAACTTGTTCTCCTCTGCATGTCATTTTGGCTGTAACAGATGGACAAAAGAAGAGCTAAGAGATGAAATAAGTGATCAGCCAAAAGAAGGAGCAATTCTGGGTGAACACCTTTCACTGGAAAGGATGACTCATGAAAGCACAATGGAGTACCTGGCAGCTGATCTTCCAGCTAAGCTAAGGACTAGTCATGAGAGCAGCATGCTTACATCAATCGAAGTAACACAAAAATGTGACCATGATCAAATGTTTTCTGGTGTCGCTACAAAAAAGCCAGTCGATCATAGCATTTTCCAAACCTCTTCCACCAAAAACAACATCCAATCAAACTTGAGGCAGAACAGACATGCAGAGTCTGTAAACCCTGTCAAGTCTGCTTTGCAACCAATTTGTTTGTCCTCAATCGGTGATTCTTCTTCAGCAAGAAAATGCACTGATTGTCAAAGAAACACTGTGGGAAAAGATGCCTTAATTCTGGAAATTAATGATTTCTGTAACCAAAAAGTAGTATCTGATCTTTATCCTAAAATCAGTAATAACTGCTTGAATGACGTGGACATCAAGATCTGTTTGGATACCCCTGCAATGCATCCTGAATTTCATCAAATTCCTCATGAAACACCTTCCACCATGGGCAATACAGAAAAGAGCTGTGACTGTAATCATGTAAAGGATGTCAGTATGGAACCCCCAACTAACACTGAAGACAATCACAAGCACAACTTACCACAGACGATTCATTTCCAAAATATTTCTGACACATCTGGAGCCATTAAATTATCATCTGATGGAGGAACTCATCAACTCTCCACCATGCCCACACATGAGGATGCCTGCATGAAAGGGTTTGCTGTGACTCTTGGCAGTGACAGAAATGGTGAAGCAGACAACACAGTGATCGCAAATGATCAGTCCAACTGTCCACAGACTCATTCAAGTCACTTGACTCAGACTTTTGTTATTAACATGAATTACAACAACAATTGCCAGGATGATGTAATGAAAACTGACAAAGAGTCATCACCTCACCAATCTGAATTGCTGGTTCCCAAATATAAAGCAAGTGTTTCTGGTTCTATGGAGCAAAGACATAAAATAGCACATGGAAATATCATCAGAAATACAAGTTGCTGTGGATCTGTAATGTCCAAACACATAGAGCTAAACACATCTAAAGATAATCAGGATAATGATGTTCTTATATCTAAAAAGGCCAAATCTAAAAGGTTCAGACGGTCTAAGATCCAGACTTATCCGACCTTTTCCACTGACTCCTCTCTTAAGTCATCAGATGAAGACGAAGAAGATGACAAAGCTATCAGAGTGCATCACAGCCGGCTGTCAACTAAATTGGTAAAGCTTGGCAGTTCAAGTAAAGGCAAACAAGAGGTCAGACAGGCTAGGAGTAACATCACAGGTATTTCTACTACAATGTCAGCAGGAAAGTCTAAAATTAAGACTTCTGAAGCTCAAGTTAAGGTTGGTAGAGATTACTTCCAAAAGAGACTCTCACTACCCATTCCAGCAATGTCACAAAAGACAAATGTAGAGAAAAGCATCCCTAATGCAAAGAAATGTGAACTTCAACATACTACAAAGTCACAGGACTCCCAGATGCATTTTGCCTCCAGTGACATCAACCCTTTTGTTCACCAGTGGCAAGACGATGATCTAAACCAACACTGTTATAAGAACCCAGCATTTGGTAGTGCTGCTGACCTATCCTGCAAATCTCCCCTTTTGAACAGCGCTGAGAAGCATATAACTAGGTGCTGTAGTGTTGATAATGGTTTGAATGGGGGGAACTCGCCTTTCAATTCCCATCTGAGCTCATATGCCACCAACAAGGGGCTCTCTAGTACACTTAGCAGTGTGGAGGATTATAAGGAACAAGTATCACCCTGTCAACAGGCATCTGTTGATATTCACGGTCTTCAAGCCAAACTGATAGTGACCAACAGTTCATCAGCTAACGACATTCCTGGTGGCTTTGGTAACAACTCTAGTCAGGTGGACGAAATTATGTTTGTCTACTCATCTGAACAAGAGTCCCAGGCCAGCAAAACCCAAAGAAGAAGGACATGTGAACACAGTACTCAAACGGAACAGACAGTAACATCAAGGAACATTAGCTGCGCTCCAAAGAGGAAGGAGCGACACAAAAGGAGTAACACTGATGTACCCACAACACAGAAAACCAAAGTGGACATTAAAGAATCCCCAACTTGGGCCAGTATGGAAAGCATGTCTGCTCACCTCTCAAAGCTCATCGACAGCACATCAGACCTGCTGGGGGATGTCCAAGAAATGAGAACAGGTGAAGTGCTCAAATCCAGTCCAAGAAGAAGTGTCAACCTGTTAGATGGTAGCATCTCTTACAGTGAGTCCAGTGACTTGAAGAGAGACTGTTCAACTCAAACAGCTGTAGATGTTGGGATCCAGACAGAAAGGACTTCAGGATGGGCAGAAAAAGAAGCCCCTGTTCATCAAACACCAAGTGAAATGTCCAAATCTCATGAAGTCAATGTGATAGTCAAAGTGATTGGTTCTGAGTTGGTCAGCATGTCTCAAGACAAGGATATGCACTGTGTGGTGAATAGTAAGGCAGGTGAAAAGATGCAAAGCATGCCCAACCTAAGGTTTAACACCTCTGCTGCAGTACAAAGGTCTGCCTCACGATCAGAGAATGGCCCTCTAAAAGCAGCTCCTCTGAAGACTGCTGGTGAATGTCAAAGACGTGTAAGATCTGCTTCCTCTAGAGGCTCAAAGCAAAGCACACCTGAGGCACTGTGCCACAAAAGCTTTGCAATATCTGAAATCACCTGCAGATCCTCAAAAAACAGCTACCCAGAAAATCTTAGTCGTTCCTTAAAAACTGACCTCTCTGTTTCTTCAAAGAGGCACGCTACATACACAGATCGTGCATCATCACCCATACTGACTGTGGGAGCAAGATTTTGTATGAAGCAGACAGGAAACCAAACACCAAAATATCAGGATAGAAATGAAGTTCATAATTCTGAGAAACACAGCCTCACTGTGTTTTCAAGCCAACAATCAGCTTGCACAACTGTTTCAGAAGATGATCAGAGACAGGAATGTGATGTTTCCTCCTGTAAATCGGAATCTCTATCACTTGAGAAGGTGAGTGAAATGAGTTGCTCAAGCCCTCAAGGCTCTTATAAATGCTCAATGAGCCTGAGTTCATCTCTGGACAGATACAGAGACACTGACGGGGGAAAGGTTTCCTATGAAGATAAATGTCCTGAATGGCAGATGACCTCTCAGCAGTGGAGGACTTTTAACCCAGCAAAAGGTTTGACTATGCGCAACCACAACTCTCCCATATTAAGACCGACTGATGTGCATGAAGACCAGGCTAAAGCCAGACATGGAAAAACAGCCAGCTACACGCAACCTTTAGTCGATTCTGTTGAATTTTGTATTGATTCCTACAATCCGGCCCTGGTCAGTAACAGGACTGTCCAACTTCAAGAGGATGACATGGTGTCACTGGCACCCAGTGAGTGCAACACAGATGTGCTTGTGAACATAAAACCAGTCACCAGCGAGTCCCTGTGTCAAGACCAGCAGACAGTCCCAGAAGACCTGCCCATGCACAACAAGTTCACAAACTGGTCAGGCATCAGTCATCAGCAATCAAAACCCTCCAGCAAACTGGCTGCATTTCTTACCAAAGAGTGTGACAGGAGCAGAAACTGTGCTGAGTGGGGTGAGATGGAGAGTTTTGGCTCAAATGTGGAGTCCGTGGTGCAAAACAACAGAAAGGCAAGAGAGATAGAAAGGCTGCGGCAGGAGAGGGAGCAGGTGATGGCAACAGTCAGCCTCAACATGAACCAGACACCGCTGACTGTGGAGCTGACCGAGGCCAAGCTGCATTATGGCCTTGGAGAGACTGATACACTGTTAAAGATGCTGACTCCGAGGTCCAGAGAAGAGCTGGAGCCACCAACTTCTATGCCCACCAAACGGCAGCTGTATGACAGGTAAGGATACGAATGATTCAAATGCTCTTTGGCCTGGATTTAGTTTTACAATATGTCTATTTTTTAACCAATATGACCACATATTTGATGCCAGCTTTCAATACTGGTTATTTCCATATAAATATAAAAAAGGTATAGCGGACCAAAGCTCAGCCCTAAAAGATAAAGCAACCTGACCCATATCACCTTCAATTTCTGTGAATCTTTCCTCTCAGACACCGCAGGAGTATTGAGGGTTTGCGGCAGCAGAGAGAGGAACGTCTCCAGACTTGCCGGAGAGCTCGTAGTCTGAGCCCCAGCAAACATCCTCACTCATCTCCTCAAGAGGCTGCTTCCTCCTCCAAGGTATCTGCCGCCATGCCCAGTCGGCGCAAAGAGTACCTGCAACAGCTCCGCCAAGAGGTGATAGACAGCACCAGGTAAGACACTGCTGCTCCTCTCACAAGAGCAAAGCAAAAGGTCCATATTAGTCTTAGATTTAATACATAAATGTTTTTAGGCAACACATTTATTATTGGTCTAAAAGACACTGAGTGAGTTATGTAAATGGCAGAGTACCAGACCCGCCACGTGGAGAGGGCCAGTATCCGTCTGACATTGAGCAGCTGTTGCGGGACTATGGCCGAGCACGAGAGGAGGCCAGGACAGAGATTGCAAAGGCACGAGAGAGACTGCGAGAAAGGACTGAGCAGGAGAAGCGGAGACTTCAACAGCAGGCCCTGTCCCAGGAGGTCAAGGTCAGTTTTTGTGTCATCACCGTATCATAACTTCCTTTAGTGTGACAACATGAATTTAAGACCTGTGTCAGGAAGAACAGGAAGGAATTTTCTGTGCTTTGTCAATTCACTGTTAGCAACTGAAAATAATGATAATTTTCATTTTTGATTAGTATGTTGCTATTTTTGGGGGGCAATTTTTCGCTCTATGGAATATTTGTAAAGAGTGAAGAATTTAAAAAAAAACAACATTTCAAAACTCAAAAAGTAAAAAAGAAAAAACTGCAGATTGTCACATTTGACATTTTTTCCTTCTGATGATATAAGATGCCAGCCTATTTGCTAATAAAACATTGGTGAAATAATAAATATGTTAAATATAATATAATATATTAAATATATTTAAGTTGTAAATAATCCATGTCTCCATCCTTGTCTGGGGCAGGATGACCTGAGGCATCGGACAAGAATCAGTAACAGCACCTTGTGCACAGGATCCAGCCTGAGCCTTTCCTCTGGACCAACGTCAGGCTATAACAGCGGCAACACTGCCCAGCTGCAGCCTGGCAGTGGACCACTTCTGACTGGACAGGTTTGTACACTAATGACGCAAACTGTAAGTTCCCACGTATGAGACACAAGAACTTCAAATCAATAATGTAAATAAAATTTTATGGATTACACTGGGGAACACAATTTTTGTAACACGTCGTTTATCTCTGCCACCATCAGAGTCTTGAGTTAGGTCTGACAGCTGTTTTTAACTAATTTTTGGGTGCGGAATCCAAAACTGATCTCAGTTTTTCTTTATCACGTCAAGTTTTTGAACTGTAGGATCCCCGTTTTCTTAAAACATATGAAAAGTACTGTACTGAACAGCTATATGCTTGTTTTATAAAAAATTTCAAATATTGACATACAGTGAAATATGAAAGAAACAGGCATGACTGCAAACAGTATTATGTTTTTACAAAGGATATGGCTACTGTAATTATAATTGTGTGCAAGTAGTTAAGGTAAAAATTTACGTTTATAGCTCTTTCTGGAGTGTTCAACTTGAGGACTATGGCGTTTGATGCTCCAACAATAGTCAGTCATCATATGTACACTACTACTACTACTACTACTACAGCTAATCAGTGGAATTTTGCTTATCTGGAGGGTAAGCTGTGGAGAAAAAACTTGACGTGCTAGAAAAAAACTGACTGCAATTTTGGAATCAGCATGCCAATTTTAGTTTTAATCAGCATAAAAATCGAACTCAACAGAATTTTTTTTTTCAAATTGTTCCCCAGTGTTATTTTGTAGAACAGGGATTGATGAAGTACTACTATTCTATTCTAATGTATTTGTTGTAATTTACCTTTTTGAATGAGCAACATAGGGGGTAACATTGTATCATTGATGCTTTTTTTTGTTCAGATCACTGGGTTTCAGGATGAAGGGCTGAAGGTCAAGACTCGTCCTCCTATATGTGGTCCTCAAAGTGTGAAGACACAGAGAGCCTGGCTGTCTGCCCAAGGTAAGTGCAGGACTGTGTTTCACAAAACACAAACAAAGATGACAAACTGACATTAAAAGTTCAGGTTTTCTTAAAAAAGATACTTTTAATTTATAGCAACTTTTGAAAATAGCTTCCAAAGTAGTTTTGCCCTCCTTCATCTACTCTACATTCCCTGGATTGTATTTTTTCAAGATGTCCGCCTTGAGCCTTCTGTCACCGGGTTTGAGCCCCTGCTGACCTCATCTCCGTCACCTCCGATTTGTACACGTCAACGCACCGCCTCATTTGGCTCCTCCTCCTCCATATCCACGACCTATCAGGATATTACATCTGGTCTCCTCGGTCGAGCTCTGGCTGAGGTAAGAGTAGACATAAGTTAAGAGTTAACTTAAACAAAACCTGAACAAGCCAGTGTTACTGAGTGAACTTTAAAATTATTGTCTCTGTTGTTATCTGTTTTTGAGACATTTCTAGCTGGTTGAATTGTTAATTTTTTATTCCACAGGTGCGACTTGCTTCCTCTGGGGATTTCACAAACTTGCTATCGGGCAAAACCACTGCAGGCTGGAGGTGAGCTCGGTCGTTCTCTTTAATAAACTCTTCTAAAAGTCATCTTCCTCCAGGTAGTATGGTCAGAACCACTTCTCTATCTGCTCTTAGATGGGATCAGTCAGCTGCAAAGTGACAGCTTAACTTCATAAATATTATTCATTTGCTAATATATTGAACCTTTGTTTATTTAGGTACCAGGGAGAAGAACGAGGTATCCGGGCTTTTTACAAGCCCTCCTCCAGCCCATCTGTCCATGGTTTCCTGGGGGCCGGGGAGCTCAACAGACCTCTGGACAGTCTGTGGAACATAATCTGCCAGCTGTCCAAGAGCCACATGTATAATCAGTCAGTCCGTTCTGTGTGGACACGGCCACTAGATGACAGCACTCAGCTGGGTGAGCTGATGTGTTTGCAGAATCGTCATCTTTAAATGACAATAAAAGTGATGAAGTGAAGTGAATTTAGTTGAGAGCTACACTGAAGAAAATGTACTCAACTTATTAATATCTCCATTGAATGCAACATCATACTTAGGTTACAAGCCAGAATGAATCCCACCACGTTTATCTGACAGATAGTAGTGATTGGATAAATAATGTATGTGTTTAAATAATATAATGTATATTAATGCATTTAACTACACAACACTTTATGAAATAGTTTAAACAGGCCCCCTGAACTCAACAACATCAAAAGTAAATTGCTACTTAATGAACGAATCTTTGTTAATTCACAGTATTATAGCTGTTTCTTTAAATTTTCAGTTTCACAGTTTTGAACTACTCATCGAGGAGACCAAGATACTGAGAAATACTTTTTTTTGTAATGCAATCTTCATGTGACAGAAAAGTTTACCTTGCAGATAAAATGTGTATTTTTGCAAGAATATAAATATAGAAAAAAAATATATATATTTTTCTCTTTGCTGCAGCACTATTTATATTTTTGCAAGGTGTTTATGGACCCTGCACGTGTATTATCTTCAGATGATGCATCTGCATTTACTAGTTATGTATAGTACAGCACAGTACACAATCCCATTCATCACTGACTAGCTTATTGTATTGCATGATCAACTCCAGTCTCACACCTGGAGTGTATTGCATTTAATACCTTGAAAATGTCATTAGCCTCTCTTCCTTCAGCTACTCTGCTCTGATCAAATGGTTTTATTTTGTCTGTTTGATTCTACATACCGATGGGTTCATAATAAATATGTTTATGCATTAATAAATTTGTTAAATATGTTACATTTGACATTTTTTGTCTTAAGATTAGAATATAAAGTACTTTTTAGCTTTATTTAGCCATAAATCCAATGCCATGGTTCTTTTATACAACTCTTATATTTCTAGGTTTCCATCAACCATTTTGTCCAATCTGACACCTTGTCTCCGTGTTTCTGTTTAGTTTACATACTAACTGATTCGTCCACCTGCCACCTGAGCCAGCCGCGGGACTTCTGCTGCATCAGCACTGAGTCTAAACAGGTAAGCACAGCTGCTGAATCATCCAGCCAGCCCTGATGATTACTGCTAGTGGCCCTTGTATAAGGTCCACTGAGCATTTGCAGCGTTGTTGTTCACAAAATCACTCTTTAGCTTGAAGGAGAAAAATCCATTTACTCTTATATTAGTGTGGCAGCAAACCAGTATCAGACAATGCTCTCTTTTGTAATTAAGACCAGTTAATGATGAATTAATGGTAATGAGGGCTTTTTCATCCACAAAATTTAGAACATAGACACTACTCATGCTCACAGAAACTGAGAGTAAACAAGGCTGACCCAGAGGCAGTGGGTGTGGAAGACACCATGTCAGCTGCTGGTTATCAGTATCAGAGTACAGTTGCCTTCGGCTGATCAAAAGTCTGCACTGCCTGTTTTATTGATGATTTTTTTTCTCCGTCTGCCTCAGGCTGGCCTGTGTGTGCTGGCAATGCAGTCTGTGTTTGAGGAATCTTTGCCTCGTCCCAGTGTGGATGCCGTCCGAGGGGAAATGATGCCCAGTTGCTGGGTCCTGCAGCCAGTTAGACGCAGTGGACAGGAATTCACGCGGGTCATGTATCTACTGCAGGTGAGACATGGTTGCTATAAATAAATCCAATAGTTAATATATGTTGTGTCCAAAGCAACTCTGCCACATTTAAACTGCCAGTAATCACAGGGATGTTTGGGTTTGTCATTGTCAAATCTCTACACAGCACCACTGCACATGTAAATGATGTTTGCATACCATTGTTGGTGTTGTTTTCCAGGTGGACCTGGGATCTCCGTCCTTTCCTAACCGACTGTTGAACACTGTTGCCAGAAGACAGGCAGCTGTCATTGCTGATCTTGACGTTTTCCTTTCTTCATGAGTCCACAGGATGAAGATGTGTTAGCAGTGAGCACTTAGAATAAACCGTCTCCAGCTGGGAGTCAGTCTGTCTTTTGAATTTGCACCTGAAGTTTATTTACTTGACTTTTTTTTAATTTTAAGAGCACTGTTACATTGATTCCCATTTACAAAGTTAAAGCAGCTTTTTTTGTATGGAGGTATTTTTTTTATAAAAAAATTTAAACTGTATTTTTATATTGTTCATGTACATAAATGCTTGTAACAATCATAATCCTACTTTACCAAAGATTGATGAGAAGTCAAGGGCATGGCACATTTAGTGTATTTTGTTGTAGGTTTAGACAGCTTGATGATTAATTATCCAAGGTGGCAAAGTTTCCCCACTGTATCGATTAATTCATTTGATGAAATAGGTTAATTATTCTGTTCTAGCCTGATAAGTATCAGCCATTTAACTCCCTTAATGCCATTACCAATATGGTGTCTGTTGATTTCTCCCATATTGTAATGAGGACAGCCAAATATGTTAAAGCTAAGAGAACCTTTTGAATTGAAGTTAAGAGTCAGTCAACAGATAACCCAAGGTTACACTGATTTGATGTATATGTATTCCAGAAGTGTGTTTTCACTTTCTGTCTATCTGTGATGGATGGACACAAATAGTTTTGAAGTTACAAGGGCATATAAATACCCCTGAGATTCAGACTGTATACAGAATGCAGCATCACTTCGTTTCAGATCTGGGTCAAGTGGTTTTTGCGAACGCTAAAATGCTTTTATGTTTTTATGTCAATGTTTTTAGTCTGCCTAGGTCTGTGGCAAGGGTGTGGAGGGGGGGTCAGCAGTGGTAATTAAATGAAAGTATTTAAAGTTGAGTTTAAATGTATGAAGGAAATATTTGCAGATTGTTAAGTCTTGATTTGTTACACTACATTTACTTATCTCCTCAGGCACTGCATATTTTAACCACTCAAAGACCTTAATTCTGCTGAAAATGAAGTGTCCTTCAAGTTTTCAAGTTATGAATATAAAGGCAAACTGTGTATACGTGTGTAAGAGACATACGTATCAAATACGATTAAGACTTTTTTCCACTCTCACTTTGCAGTGTAGTTAATAAAGCTGCAATATCAATATACAATACAATACATTAATAGGCCTGGGGAGGGTCTAGTTTTTTAACTATAAGGTTCAGCCTCCCTCAGTAATCCAGTAACTTTCATACAGTCCCTAAACTATATATGTGTTGGTTAGTGTGATGGTGATGATGTGTATTGAAGAAATGCTGAGAGGTATTTAGTTACTCTTTAGCAGTTAATTGTAATGTCTGTCTGTGTAGGCAAATTTGAAACCACTCCGCAGCACTTTGTCTAAACACAGTTTTCTAACAAAAGACGGCAAGGTGCTGAGTTAGAAAGTCAAAAACTTTATAACAATCTGCGTAGGCAAATTTAGGCAAACAACAAGTAGTCAAGCATTCCTGAGCAAGATACTGAAGATCCCACCAGCTCCAGAAAAAGACACTTTGTGGCTGACCCTGACCTGTGACCTCCCTTTTATTTCCTTAGTAAAGCTGCAGTTATTGACATATGGTACCACAAACCTACATAAGCTCAGTTTAAGGCCTTTCTTTCTCATCTGCTTCTGACATCATATTTATTTTATTTCTCTTGCCGTCTGTTTGAAATGCTGTTGAATGTGATTTATAGCTGTTATGTTTTCATAAGCAAAGCATGGTGCTGTTTTTACGGCTGCTTGCACAAATTTATTAATGCATTTATTAATTTTTTTTGTTTGTACAGTGTTGAAACTATGCAGAAGCTGATCAAAGGCACGGCTGTTCTCAGTCAAAGCTGGGTCAGCTGTATCCAGATATGAAGCCATATTATTTACAGTAGTAGAAGGTTCAGGACAGTTTTGGCACTGCAGCTGCAGCGCTCAGCTTGGGACTAAAGACGTTCCCGGGGGAACCAAAGAGAAAGAGACAAAAATACTGAAGACGCAGAGTGAAGGAACATAGTGACATCTTGTACTGATTTCTTGTTGTCGATATGTTATTACATGATCTTTTATTAGTGTAAAAAAGACTTATTTATGTTTTGACAGTGTGTTATAAATGTGTTTTATTACAAATACTCTGCTTCCTGTTGCTAATAAGATGTTATTTGGCCATGTGCTTTTCTATGAATACAATACATATTTTAAATGACAAGTTGTTATGTTTTTTAATCATGTGTTTATGTGAAGGCTTTTTTCTCAGGATTATCCTGAAGTGTCAATGGGATATGAGAAGTATATGAATCTTCACTTCCTTTGTTTAATCAGTCTAAGCAGGCCTGGCTATTGAACAATTGTGTTGTCAGTCCTGATTTAAAAGCGTGCATAGCACAGATCTTGTAATTCTTAACTATTTTACTTACTTAATGGTTTTGTTTTCCATACTTTTTGTTTTCTTTGTGAAATGGAAAAACCTGTTGCTGTGTAAGAAGAAAAAAACGACAAAATGTAAAAAACCCCAAACGTATTATCAGCAGGATTTTCAAAAAATGTAACATGGTCTAAGCAGTTTACACCTAACTGTTCCTTATCTATTGTTCTCAGTATCTCCTTAAGGTGATTCAATGTTGGTCTTAAATATAAAGAAAATATGACACAACAGTGATAAAGGTTAGTGACGCTTGTTCCAAAGAAACTCCTATTATAAATGTGAGGGGTTGTGAGATGAATATCTGATGAATAATCTTAATTTGCAATGTAACTATATCTGCCAAAAATACACTGAAAACCTCAGCATTTCCCTTTTAGTGGAACATACAGAAGCGTGAAACTTTTGTTACTTTAGAAATTTGTAGTGTACCGCTGATGTCACATTATCTGACAGGTGTTTTCTCTCTGTAACTTATGGACATCCTCTGTAACGTGAGGATCTTTGTCCAGGCCCTGTTTAAATGTCCAGACCCTCTCCTCTCTGCACCGCATGTTAAGCGGCACGCAGAGGCAGCGGCAGAGGTGACATTTGTGAAAGGGTCTCTGTGGGCGGGTGGGTGTTGTGTGTGCGATTAGAGCCCGGTCGGGGCGGGGTGGAGCAGGAGCGCGGGGGGTGCACAGGAGATCAGAAGTGTCTCTGCCATTTAGAGTCACCAGCTCTTGTCAGGAATGTCCGTCCCCTGCGCGCACAGATCATGTACTGGATGCGCCCACTTTATTTTTAACCCGGCAGGGTGGGTCAGTCGCTGGCTTTCGGGAATGACCGTGGAGCGCGCGGCGCCTACAGCCCCTTTCCCTCGTCCCCCGTGCCCTCCTCGCGCTGTGGAGACCTCCGTCCACTCTGACCAGGACCCCGCTGCTTCAATGGGAATATAATTGGTTTATTGGCAGGGAGAAGGCTCAAGATAAACACTTTCGGACACGACGACATCCAGAAGCAAGTAAGTGTAAATTGAAGGCAGAGCTAGTTGCGCCATTGTTAAATGAAATTATTGATCTTTTGCCAAATAGTTTCTGCCACCGGTCACTTAATGGTGCTCATTCCATTCAGACTGCTATTGTTTGCTATTGTTTGAAGTGGAGTTAAAAGTTTCCTCCGAACCACCTGTTGCACCAGGCTGCCATTTTAAATATCATATCGTCTTCAGGGGCTTTCATAATAACAATTTATTTTTTAACGAATGTGTTTGACTATTCAAAATAATCACTCACAGTTTTAACGAAGCTACATCCTGTTAAACTGTTGACCCACCAGTTTATCTTTTATCGTAGAAAGGCCGCAAGCAGTCGTTGAAAGTGCGCCCCATGACGTCAGTGCGCATCTTTGTGCGTGGATAAATGCGCGTTACAAAAGTCTGCAGTCTTACCGAGCTGTGGAAAGAGTCAAAACATATTAAAGTCGCCGCATATCACCGAAAAATACTGTCAATTATCCATCAATATCAACAGTTAAAGTACTTAGACTAACCCCTGTGTGAGTGTCAGCACTATTATGTTTATTAGTATCTGTTACATTGCTGGATCATTGTTACTGATGCACAAATAGGTTGGCAGCATTTTTACTTTTGAGGTTTTTAGCAGTTGAACTTGTTTTTTTATTGGACAATTTATTTATTTATTTTTTTTTTTATATTACTTTGGGATAGTTTAATCTATAACAAAGCGTCATACTTGCAAGCTTTCTGGCATATGTTTTGTATCGAAAGTAAAGAAACTGATAGTGAAAGCTGTCAAATGAATGTATTGCAGTAGAAGTATAAAGCAGGAGAAATTGGAAATACTTAAGTACAAGTACTTTAAGTTTGCTGCAGTACTGGAGCTAATAGTTGGATTCTACTGCTGATGTTAAACTAAGTCAAATTACTTAACTATGATTGAATGTTTTCTCTGTTTCTTTCTGACGCACAGTCCGTGCATGATCCCAAACAGTGCGGTGTCTTGTGAGATAACAAAGAAATGAAATGTTCCCTGAGCAGGGGAGACGTCCCTCCTCATTCCCCTTAAAAGGACAAGTGTGAGTGTGTCGCCATGTCTGCACAAGCTGGGACTTTTGTGTAAACACACTCCAGGAATAGTTTACTATCGATTCGTTATAACCTCTCACAAGATCAGGCACGGCATTGTTGCAGTCAAAACAACACTGACCACAACAGAGGCGCCTTTTTCACAGCTTGTGTACATAATCAATGCACAGTATGGATTATGATAAGCAGAGTGTGTCTATGCTCAAGTTGCACAGTGTTTTTCCCTATATGTTTCTAAAGTGCTTGCATGGTAGTTAGTTTGATGTTAATATTGGCAGGTTGAGGAGGAAGTTGCAGAGTTTGGTGGTCACTCAGTCCAGTAACCAGCCCCCCCCCGCATCTCACTCCATATTGATCTCTATCCACTTTGTTTTTACGTCTCAGATTTACTCTCTGCTGGATGACAGGCCTCCTACGCCTCAGTCCAATTGCTGCTGCTGCTACAGTCTCACACACACTCTGTAGGTCACACATCTTGACCACACCCATCTCTTATTTCATGCTCTCCATCTGACTCCATGCCGCTCAGAATAATGTGCCCACTCCTCGTCAGCTAATGTGCTGCTGCTTCTCAGAGTGCATCAGCAAGGAGTTTACTTACAGCTGGGAGCATGCTTTCCAGAGTCATTGCTCATCTCAGGGGCTGATTTGATGTTTACATTGTACATATTTGTTTACAATGTAGTTTTGCAGTAACAGCAAAGGAGGGAAATGGTGGCAGTCAATTAAAATCACAAGCAGCAGAAAGGATATCATCATTCATATTTTTTTAACACCTCAGAAACAAAGAATTGTTTAGTTTGTACTCAGCAAATATCATTCACACCTTCTCATATCTTTATTTAAGTAGTTTTCCGTTTATGTACACATATACACACATGTGCTAACATCCTGAACACTTCATTCACACCTTCTAACCATTTCTGCAAAACTTTATGAGAGCAGCTGCATGCAGACATATCAAAAGTCATGTTTTATTATTGTAATGTTACGCAAATTTTGATGAAAATAAATGTAATGTGTTTTTTTTTCTCAAAAAAGCAGCACTCGAATATCTGGAGAAATTCCAGCCGACATTTTAATCATCCCTCTTGACATTTATTCGGCTTCTGAGAAATTATCCAGCGTCCCTTACTCATCGGCTCACAATGAGCAGCTACAAAAATGTTGTGTCAGAGTATGATATCATTTGTCTTATCAGTGGAGTACAATAATGGCAAAACTGTGTTTTCTCAATGAATTGTGCCTCAAACTTATGCCAAATACTATAATAATAATAGGACTTATATCTTATAAACTTATAAACTCTAATATCATGAATTTCAAAGAAACAGCTCACAGCTATAGTCATGTCTCACAGGTACTGATACTCCCGCTCAGCACTTTATATCAGTGACTGCATCTCATTGGGGACTTTTAGATGTCTATTCTGTATTTGCAGGAACTTATAACAGACAGGGTGACCTACTGTGAGTGAGCAGGACACCCAAGGACACCACAAGAGGACACCTCACTATTGACTGACACACACTCGCTGTGGCAGGCAGTGAACTTTCTGTCACAGGACTGTCTGTATGCACGGGGCCAACTTGCTTTGATGCAGCCTAGAAAAGTATCACTGAGAATAACTCCCTGCTCACACACTTAATTTGCTGCAGTTTGTGTTTGACAGCTAAGTCAGTCACTCCTTTGACATGATTAGAGTCTTATAGTTTTTGTATGCAGCTAACTATTTGTGAATACAGAGCCTGTGCGGTACGTAAGGAGGGCTCCTGCATCGTGTTGTGCTGTAGTCCTGTCCAGGTTGTGTGTGAGGTGATAAGGGGATCCCCAGCGGTGGGTGGAGCATCCCGGGGCTGATAACAGACGCCTGCAGAGGGCCGATACTGAAGACCTGTAGGATGCCATCATTGTGCATTACTGTGGGCCTTCTCTCTAAATGCACAAGAGAAACATCCTCTGTGGTCACAATGTGAATTTATGTCAGCAGTGATGAAAAGTAACTACGATTATCTACTCCTTTACTGTACTAACGTACAATTTTAAGATGCATATACTCAGAATTTTCCCTTTTATGCTGTTTAATACTTCTATCCTACTATATTACATCTCTCTCTGAAAAGCAGTGGAGTAGAAGTATGAAGTAATGTGCAACCATAAGAACACTAATGAAGAACATGCACTTATTATGTATTTGCTTAAATTTATACTGTTTACTAATTTTAGTATTAATGTCAGGAATTAAATCTCTGGAAAATATATTGTATTCAGCGATTGTTGTATGCAGCCAGAGGAGGACACTGTCATGTTCCTTCTCTATTCTATGTGTAGTACAGTATACTGACACGGTGGGTTCCCTGCCTCACTTACCCACCAACAGATACACACAAACACACACACTCACAGTTCAAACTACGTGAGCCGCATCATTCAAAAGGAGGTGGCTTCGTCATGTTCTGCAGTACAGAGGGGTTGCCCTCCCCCTGTGAAGCATGATAAGAGAGCTATGCTGCACCCTGATATAGCTATCTGAGCGGTTACCCTTCAACCCGCCATTCCACACAAAGAACATGCAGACACGCTGCAGGCAGTTGTGCAAAGTGACATGCACAAAATGGAGATTATGATTGGCACAGGAGCTTATGGGGCCAATGTGAAAGATTTTTGTGTGAAAATGTATCTGAACCACATCTGAGATCACAGAGATTTCTTCAAATTGTCAAAATTACATTCTCATGCTTGGAATAGATACAGCTTCTCCCCAGGGGGAATGATGAATTTAAAATACAAACTAAACTGCAGCGAGATGGTGATGGATTCAGTAGTCTGCATCCACAGGGAGTAAATAACTAAGGATTAGTTTCATTACTGATTAATCTGAGCTGTTTCCTGAGTAATTTATGATCATTTTGTCTATAAAACATCAGAAAACTGTGACATCAGCATAACATTAACATTAAGCATAATGTCATCAGATATTTAGGTTTCATTTCCAAACACAAGTCAGAAAAACAAATGTACTGTTATGGAGAATGAGGAAAGCAGAAAAAACATCTGCTGAGATGATGAAAAGATGACCAAAACTATTAATTGATTAATTGATTGACGAATTGTCGTAGTCCATCCTAAAATTATCACTTGAAATAGATGATCAGTGCGATGTATTATACAGTACTTTATCATCATATTTCATCCCACATCATATCCTAACATTATATCTGTTTTATTTATATTTAATGCCCCCCTCCAAACATAAAAATAATTTTTAGAATGTGTGATGTCACAAAATCCTGCCAAAAAATCCGGTACACATCTTAAACTGACGTTTAAAGTGATCCCAGAAAACTTTCCCCCTTGTTTAGATGAATGTAAAGACAGCCTTTTAGTCTCAAACACCACACATCCTTCATTCTGCACAGTAAAGGTCAAACAGCAAAGCAGGATGGAACAATAAGAAAAGCACATTGTGAGTAAACAGAAGCCTTAAACCATTTCTTTTTCTGCTACTGTGCAGTTGTCTCATGGTCACAGTTCTGTCTCGTCTGAGCTGAACTCCAGTCCAATCATCATAGTCAATCATATTAACACCTCTTCTGTCTGTCTTCCTTCTCTTTTCCAGGCTATCTCCATTACTCACAGACCATCCTGCCGTTTTGTCACCTCCACTCATATCTGTACACAACCAGACCACCTGAGGACGCCGGCTGCCGTCCCCTCACCCGCCTGCCACACTGGCTACCGCCATGACTTCCACCACAGACTTTGACAATGCGGAGATCACGCAGCAGTACAGCCACATCAACACCCGCTTCGACCTCTCCGATGAGGAACTAGACAATGACAACAGCTCTGCCAGGCTGTTTGAGCGCTCGCGCATCAAGGCCCTTGCAGGTGAGTGCATGCATAGTAAACAGGCTGCGTCCTCTCTGAGGCATTCATGTGACAGATTTTTTGAGATGACAGTGTCTCTTTAAGAGTGTGGGAAGGGCACAGAGGATAAGCTATAATGAGTGTCTGTTTAACTTTGGCAGGTTTATATGGGCTTGAATGTGTCACTGACCTTCACTTAGATTTAGTAAAAAAAAATCACACTACAGGTGATTCATTATTTTAGTCCTCAGCTAGCGCTCTGCAGGTGTTGGTGTGTGTGCGCGTGTGTGTACATGTTTCCCGTGGTGTCTCACACCCCCAGCAGCTGAGCCCTGACACCGCTCCACGCCCTCTGTAAGTAACTGGGATCACTTGCACATTCCCAGAATGTCCACAGTCTGACTGATCTGGACAGCTGCCTTACCCGTCTGCCTCCCATAGCACAGATCTCTGGCATTTCTGCCTAAGCTGGTAAGCTGTGACCCACCTGTGGGGTGGCTGCTTGGGGTTTTAAAATAGCAGTGTTTCTGCTGCAGGAGGAAGCATAACACAAAAGGGGAGCCGAGGGTCACACCGTGCTCATTTTTGTAAAGCTGTGGACACAAGAGAGGTCAACCACAAGGCGGTAAAACTAGACTTCAGCTCTGTGGAGAAGCCACTCCGCAGTACACCTGGGCATCTTTCAAACACTTTTGATGGAAAGACAGATATGATGCATTGATACAAATGTCTTCACTGAGCCAATATGTTGGACCAGGTGACATGTTTCTTCATCACAATCAATATGAACACTATAGTAGATTTTGTGTGATACTTACCCTTAAAAAATGAATGGGTGACAGACTGATATATTGTTTATTTTTCACATGGCTTTTTGACAGTAACAAATATGCAGATTGGTCCTGGTGTTTCCTGTGGTCATTCATGGTAACTGCAAGTGTGTACATGACTGTATCAACTACTGCCGCCTGCAATAACAATGTCAAAATGTGTCAGGAATAGAAAAGAGGAAAAGACACTCAAGTATTTCACTCAAGTATTTCACTTCACTCTTTCCTGGGAATCCATTATGAAATGACTCGGTATCTCCTTTAGTAATAATGAAAAGTTTTATCTGTTACTTCAGGCACAGAGCTTTGATGTTGCTTGCATTAGCCTGTTGCCATAGGCTGTATCATTCATGCTTCAAGATCATTGGCTCATACATAAGTTTCTTGGCTACCGACTGACTCACACTGTCATCATTGCCTTTCAGGCGTACATAAAGACTTTTATAACTGCTGCAGCCTGCTCCACCACCTGAATTGTTAACTTTACTCATAACCAACATTTCTCTGTTAATTTGTTGGAATCTTCATAACCATGATGGTGGTGACCAAATGGTCAATGCCTTGATGTAAACGTGCCGGGCAAATACATTGAATAGTTTTAATGAAAGATTTAAACTAAAAAAATGAATGAAAAAGTTGGAATCAAGAACTGTCTGATCTGAACAGTGGATATAAGCTTTCAGTACACAATGCTACGAACACATATTTAAAAAGTCATGAGGTTATATATCCCTCCATCCCACCCTACAGCCACATCCCGGGGTCAAAATGTTTAAAGTTGTGCCTGGATCATTCATCAGGCATTAGGTTCTCACCACTCTTCTTTCTGTCTCTTTAAGTGATCAAGGCTTCTGTGTGGGTGTTGGTGATATTGTGTTAGAGTGCTGCTGCACTGATGTTTCTGTAATGCAATCAGTGTTTCCTGTCAGAGAGAGAGCGAGAGAGAGAGAGGGAGGTACAAAGAGGGAGGAAAGTGAGGAGAGAGGCAGGAGTTGAGAGAGGCTCTGAATGACACCCGCTGCTGATTTACAGCTTGTGAACTCAGAAATATGCACCCAGCATGCCTTCAAAGCACATACATAACATATTAGATATCCAGGCATTTACACTGCTCCTTACATAAGCCTAAAAAAAGACACATTGCTTTGGGAAGGATAGTTATATGTTGGATCGCTGGCAGTGGAAACCACAACTGTGCCAGTCTTACACTTCACATTCAGTGATGTCACGACTGTGTGGGAGTGTTGGGTAGAGGGAGGGAATCGTGTGGGCACGTGGACGTATTGAGACATATTGTATGCATGGATGGGGCTTGAAAATTCACTCTGAACTGAACCGAAGGCTGCCTCAGCCCTTGTGCCGCCTGAGAGTGGAGGCATAGCATCATCACGGCAGCAGTGAGGAGAGAGTGAGAAAGGAAGAAGAAGAAGGAAGGAGGGAGGGAGGGAGCAGGAGTGAGCACAAGAGGGATCTGGAAAGGAGGACAGAGAGCCAAGAGACAGAGAAGAGGAGAGACGTGGAGTGCCAAGCTCCACTGCTGGCTCCAGGCTGTGTGTTGTTGTTGTCGTTTGGGGGTCAAGATGAGCAGCCCGTGCCTGCTGCGTGCTGCCCCTATAAGCCAGCCCCGGCTCAGAGAGGTCAAGATCAGCCTGAAGGCCAGCAGCAGGGAGACCACAACCATCCGGAGCAGCAGCGGAGGGACCAAGGAAGCTGCCAGCCGCCCCTATGCCCCGGCAGAGAAAGAGGCTCCAGTTCGGGTCGGCATGAGCAGCAGCCGGAGCAAGAGCACCCCAGCGGTCCACCGGGCCCAGAGACCCGATAGCAGGAAGACAAGGGGAAGCAGTAGCAGCAGTGGGAAGCAGCAGGAGCCTGAACACCACCCGGAGAGGAACGGCACCCTCCTGCACATCCCGCTCTCTGTGGCACCCACAGGACCCCTACCCTTCTCTTCGTCCTCTTCCTCATCCTCCTCTTGCACCCCCAGACGTCAGAGGCCCTCTCACCCTCACCCTCCCCCCTCCACCCTCCTCCCCTCCTCCTCTTCCTCATCTGCTAAAAGTATGAAGCGGGCTCGCTGGCTCAGTTACAGCACCTCTAACATCTGTTTCAACTCCATCCTGGATGGACGCTTCAGGCAGCTGCAAGGTACAAAGTACTGATGGAAGAACTGTGTGTGTGTGTGTGTGTGTGTGTGTGTGTGTGTGTGTGTTCGTGCACCTGAGTGTGTGTTTAAGAGGAAGTTTGTCCATCCTCCCCTGTCTCACAGATGAGAGCGATAACACTTTTGCAATCATGCCCCTCCCTTCACCAACTTGTGTTTGTGTTTAGGCCAGGATGGGATCACGGGGAGGCTGGGCTGTGATAAGAGCAAGTGTGAGGTTCGTTTGTCACCCTGTCCTTTGAGAACTGGAAAAAAGCAGCAAAAGAGGTCTGAGCTTTCTCAGTGGTGGCCCTTTTATTAAATGTATATGGTAGTAATTTATTTATTTTCAGGAAGCCGTGCCTCTGCCCCAATTGTTCACTGACTTGGCTTTGAATAATTCATGAGCAAACTCCTAAAAAGGTTGTGATGTTTTTCCCTCCAAAGCCATTCATCCCCGGTTAGTGTTATGCACACTTATACGCTCCTTTTTCTTTAACATAAACATATTCATCATTTTTCCCTGTCACCTACTCTCCATATGGTCCTTACCCTTCACAAACTGTTACACAGAACAAAGTATTCCTGTGTTTTGATCTTGGCCTTCTTCTTCTTCTGAATGACTGCACTGGCAACATTAAAAAAACCCAACATCTTTTTCTGATGGTTTAACTTTTCCTGCCTGTGTTATTAAGGTTTTAAGAGAGAGGTTTTGCCGTCACTGTGGATTTTTGTTAGCTTGCACGATGCTATCCAACTCCCTGATGACAGGAGTGCATTAGTGAGAGGAAGAAAATGGAGGGGATGATGCAGTAACAGAGAGGGAAACATGCCTTTTTCTGCCTCTGCTAGATTTCAAGTATCGACGGGTTCAGAAGACTGCAGAGGCAACTGATACGTGAAGCGGCAAACTTTTGAGGAGAGGTTGTTTGGAGCCAATTGTATTGATTCACCAATTCCATTTCGTAAAATTTTATTCACTTTTTATTTATCAGCTATTAGGGAGATATGGTCAAGACTGAAGTAGAATCAAGTTGGACAGAACAACAATAACAGAAAAACATGAGTAATAAATAGAAAAATAGCAGGAAAAACAGGCTGTTGGGCATTTATTGATTTCAACCATCGATCCATTTTCTTATGTCTTTGACAAACTTATTAGGGTCGAGTGTTTCTGCTGCTGTTTGCTCCACCTTGTCTAGTTGTTTGTTTGCGTTTAACCTTTTAAATTTACTCAGCTCTGTCTGCACAACTCCCCGCCAAACTCTTTGGATCCTTAATCTTTTCCTGTTTACTGCTTAAAATTACTGTCTCGCCACTGAGTTTGACCCTCTGATTGTTGTGAATATGCAGGTCATGTACTCCTTTTGCATTTTCTAAAGGAGCACTCATTTGAAGATCATACTGATTTAGCATTGCACTCTTGAAACGTTGCCAGACTCAAAATAAGCAGTAAAAAATATCAAAATCAATGCAGCACAAACAGAGATAACGTGGTTTTTATTCCTTTTATTCTTCTTTCTTGGCACATATATTACCCACAATGCAGCCACCATTGACAGTTTGGTTGTGTATTTGGTTGTGTAATGATGGCCAGTGCAGCCCCAAGCCCCTAACTTTGAGCAAAGATGAAGAGTAGGCTGCAGAGGTTTTTGGACTGAGCACCCTGAGATTTTTCGACATTTTAAAACTTACAGTCTTCAACTCAGGTGATGCCACTGAAGGAGGACTGAGTTCGCTCCGCCCCTGCAGCCACAAAAAAGTCTTCATCCAGCTTCTCTCACATTGTTAGTAGTGCTCTTCAGCCCATGCAAACAGACTTGTGTGTTACTCCCCTTTAATCATTGTATGTCAAAATACTCACAGCTCTTCACAGTATCGAGCAACCTTAGAAACCTCTTATGTACGATAATCTGATGTTTGGCAGTTTGAAACATGTCTTGAAGGCAGGCAAACAGAGAAGATGTTTCATCAACACTCCTGGACAGCCCCGAGACATGATGTCATGGCTGCAGGACAGGTAGCAGTGGCTGTGCCATGACTCAGGCATGTAGCAGCGTGCTGTAGGACCACTGGTCACATCCAGTAAGAGCTGACTGAGGGAAAAGACGGATCAGGCTGTATACAGGGAAAATCCATCAGCATGAATAAGTCATGGGGCTTTCACTGGAGTCAAAGAGTGGATGAGAGATTACAGAGTAAAAGCATGTGAAACAGAGGAATGTTTAGTAAGGCTTGTACTGATATGCAGGAAGAAATAAGCCAGCAAGTTAGAAAAGGAATGAAGCAAAGTCCAGTCAGTGTGGGACAAGTGTGTCATTAAAAAGTTGGATACTGCTGCACTGGCTGAAAGATATGTAATTCATGTAAAAAGACAGTATGACAACAGCAACTTCTGTTGCATCACCAGTTCTGCCATTACTGAAGTGGAAATCATATTATATGGTTATAAAGAAGTCCAGCTTTTATTATTCAACTGGAAATGTACAGTCCCAATTAAGTTTTACTCTGTCTGGAATGACAGCTAGCTAGTTTATGCTGGCTAATGTTAGTACACATTAAAAAGAGATAATGCTGTTTAACTGACATTACTGACTTCTTGATTCCTCCAATATGTGTTACACCATATTTAAACATGGAAGTATCTAAACTTTTTAAGAGTTTTGTCATAAAATACAAGAAATATTGAAGAATACCTCACTCGGACATGCCAATTACAGCTTCTGGTCTGATTTGACTTTAATTTTGATTGTAATATCTTTGATAATAGAATTTTGGTAAATCAAAGGAAATTTGGCGTGTCATTATTCTGTATTGGCTGTCTGCTATGTGTAAATGTCACATAATCATCCATTAAGAGTGGACTGAATTGTCTTAAAATGTGTCATTTTATCAGGAAATTCAATTAACAAACAGTTTGCAGAAGAAATAAGGAGGCGGTGTGTGAATAGTGATTTTGATACACCTTGATGATACAAATCTCTTGATATCAAGACATTAAGATAAAAGTTAGGATTGCTACTTTTGGAAACGCTTTTCAGCTGATTTGTTGTGTGACTGTGATCAAACAAGACAAGGCATTGAAAGACATGCTATTACTTCCAAGTAAGCTTAAAGACCCATGAAATGCAACATTTTACAGGCTATTCATGATACTGAATATTATATTGCTGATCATTTTGACAGCATAATGATTTTCTGATCGGCTCCAAAGAGCCTCTGCTGGAATTTTCGTGGTTAAACAGAACGTAGTTTTCAGACGATTGCTGAAGGCTGTGTTAAGTAGCGAGCGTACGGAGGTTTGTTGTCATATCGAGCTCGTTGAACTACTCATCTGGAGATGGCTCAGCAGGGCGCATGCAACTAACTATCCTCCCTTCTCCTCCCACTCCTCCTCCCCCCCTGTCGTCTCATGCTTCTTAAATGGCCAAGAGCATCAGTGTGCCCTGTCTCCTCTCAAGGTCTCGTGAGGTGAGGTGATATGGGAGAACCATGTGCACATTTTGGGGATGTACTGTAATTGTATTCCTCTCCCCCCCTTCACTGTAAAACCTCTGGAGGGACAGCTCAGAAAGCATTTGTCACAGGTTTTAATGGATATATATGTGTATGCTTTGCTGTCTCAGTTTTTCTGACAGATAATATTGAGACTGTTGAATCAATGCTGACACTCCCATCTGAGCCCCTTATCTGCATGTTGTTAATTGCCATTACTTTTTCATGGTGTGGTTATCCGTTTGGATGTTGCAGAGCTGTGCGTGCTGTTGTTCTGCTGAGGGGAGCAGAATGAAACATGATTTATTTACTGTACTGTGCTGCACCATGTGTTTTACATACAATAAACCCCTTGTTTCTTCTCTTTGATGGCGCTAAGAATGGAGCTAGAGCTTTTTGTTTTTTTTCACTAGGTCATTGTGTAACAGTAGAAGAGATACTGTAGGTAATGTTTCTTGTTCTATTTTCCTGGTTGGGTCTCTGTAGATTAAGCCTGAATGCCTGCATCACTCTCTCCATTACTTTCTGTCTTGCCCTCTTTTTCTCTTCCTCCTCTTCCCTGGTTTACTTGAGTTGCAGTCTCTCTGTCTCCTCCTGTATCTCACTGTCTCATTTGTCTCCTTCTTAACCTTTAATCTAATATCTTTAACTTCTTCTCTCCACCACTGTTTTCTTTCTTTTCCTCCATCTTCTTCCTCTGTTCCTACTCTTTAGCTGCTTGTTCTTCACAGCCTCGGGGTCTGAATGATTTATTATACAAGTCATTAAGGATGCAGCCCTTTGCACTCGGTAGTTTAAAGTCATATTGGAGTTCAGGAATAAACTGTAGCAGCCAGACCAAAAGGAAGTCATGTGTCGCAAGATAGGATGACTAAATGTCTCCTCAGCAGTGGCTGACCTGATCAACTTTAAGTATGTATGTGTGTATACAATATGTCAGGGAGTGTGTGTGTGCAGGGACTTGTGGGTGCAATCAAGGTGACAACAGTCAGTGTGCACTGTCCTTCCATCCTCCTTGTTCCAGATTATTCTACTTCAACTAGATTAAGAACTTTTGTCAAACACTACTTACAAGGGCTGCAACTAATGATTATTTTCATTTTTTATTAATCAGCAGATTACTTTCATGTTAATTTAACTGTAAAATTGTCTGTTATCAGTGCAAACTGCTCATCACAAATTTCCAGAATCAGATGACTTCTTTAAATGTCCCATTGCTTCTTATCAAGACAACCAAGAAAAGAAGGAATACAAAACATTTCACATTTCTTTGGTAATTTTTACAAAGAAAATACTTATCAGCTAATTAGTGACAAATCACTCAAATTGTTGTTAATGAATTTTCTGACTCATCAGTGATCAAGTCATCATTCTTCATGAATGATGACTTGATCACTGATCTGACTTTATCCTTTTTCCTCGAATGTGATACCTGCTCCATGTCTTTTTCCTCTGCAACATTTTTATCCTGTTAAATAAATAAATAATCAGGTAATTTACAAACATAATTAGCTTTTCACTCATCAGATTTAATTTAACATGTGTTTTTCCTAATGCATCTCAGTACCTACACTAAACATCAGTTTAATTACTTTATTTGTATAATAGTATGCATATATAGTTTTATGTGTGCTATACCTTTGTTGATAATCTGACATTGATTTTAAGACCTTTAATCATCTGTAATTAAATGTATTGGTTAATCAGTCATAATAATTCCATCCATTAAAACTGCTGAAATGAAGCCATGCAAAACTATTTTAAAGGAGCTTATGTATGTATGAGCTGAAGTCTAAGATAACACCTTCCAGTGGCATTTTTGTTTTGCACTCAGAGCTATATCAATAATTAGACTGTGCTAGTTTATTGCATTACTGGTGCATATGCAGTTTAGAAATGCTAAAAAATACGCAAAATATGCTGCAAATTAATTCACAAGAAAGCACAGAAACGAGAAAACTCCCAATCCACTCTGTAGCCTGTGCTTATAAGAGAAAGTTTATCATGCGGGTAGATTTGAGGCTTTTTATATTCCTGCTAAATGCAGATGCAACCCCCAGTCACAAGCACACCCCCACATACACACACACACACACACACACACACACACACACACACACACATCCCCTGTTCGCATTGAGTGTGTCCACAAACAAAATAAAAAGAGTATAGAACATTGGGTCATGCTGACATATGGTCCCATCAAAATTGGTTTTATTTTTGCTGCTGAGTAGGAGGCACATCTGCCACGTGTTGAGATATGATTTGTGTGTGTGTGAATGTGAGCCCAGCAAGATGTGTCACCAGGTGGGCAGCGCTCATCCTCCCAAATACCTCTCTAAGTCTGACGCTCGTACTCTCTGCTTCTCTCCGCCACCGTCAGTCCTGACTTTTCAGGCAAAATTGCAGTTGGGGAATTTCAGCATAAATACTGTACACCCACTCTTAACTATGCAGAGTGCTCGTTTGTGTTTACTCTTTATGGATGCAGCACCCCTTACATCTACTCTGCAAGGAGAGTGTGGAGACAGTTCAGTCAAAATAAACCTTTTCTACTAGGAGTGTTTGTTTGTGAAGGTGTGTATTAAATTTGCAAAAAAACCCCAAACAAATAACAGATTCTGAAGTCGTATCAGTATCATGTCAAGCACATCAGTTGTTTAATGGCCAAAGTGGGCGTGGCCAATAGTGAGGCCTCCTGCTTTGATAACTCAGTGAAAACTGTCAGTTTCCAGGAAATTTCAGCATTTTAACCAGATGATGGTGCCATTATTTTTATTGATTCAAACAAAAGAGATGCGCTGAAATAATATAACTGGTCCAGATCTTTTAAAGGGGCCTTATTTCAGTACATCCACACCATAGTGAGGAAGTGACTTAGTGTCACAGTGAGGCTGTCTTTGCCACCAGGACACCACTGTGACAAGGTTTTGAGTATTTGACTGATTGAAATTTTAGTTACGGACATGGGAACATGATTGAAGGGTCCCTCTCTGAAGGGACTGTTTCTTGTTGGAAAGTCAGTGAAATCTGAGGTTGTCCTGGTCACATTTTTAATCCTGTGTATCTGCCAATCAAGTCCAATCCAAGACTTTTTCATTTTTTTCTTCACATTACACCCACACAACATACTGAGGCTACAGTAACGTTTCATTAATATACAGTAAAATTGGTAAAATCAGAACAGCAAAATAGCTCCTCTTTTGGAAAATAGATCTTGCATCTTATGTTTCATTTGACGGTTTCCTATTACATTTTGTATAGTTTGCTGTTGTGTTTTGTCTAATATCTGTGCAGAGGAGTGTTGTGGATCATCTTTTATTTAGAGTATGGTGGTGGGTGTCTTTTACATGTCCATGCTTTGGGGTCCATTGTCTTATCATGAGTCTATAGTTATAGAAATCATATTTTTTGGACGCTAAGCTGATGTGAGGGCAGAAATACAATTATTGGAAGGTTGTATTAAATTTAGTGGACCCAAAGAATCAGTTTAGAGTGCCTGGTTGCACTGCAGACAAAGCTCACTAGCTGACTTTGATAACAGTCGGGGCAGCTTAACTCTGCATTGAGGATTAACGTGACCTGTAAGATTTCGTTAACTTCCATCTTTCTGGAGTGCCGTTGAGCAGTTGTTTTTTTTTTCATTCCTCATGTAACTCTTGTTCCCTTTTAACTTTGTTCAACCATTAGATGAGCGTGAGGCAGTTCAGAAGAAGACCTTCACTAAATGGGTTAATTCAATCCTGTCCCGAGTTGGCTGTCGCATCTCTGATCTCTACTTGGACCTGCGGGATGGACGCATGCTCATCAAACTGCTGGAGGTGCTGTCTGGTGAAAGACTGGTAAGAAGTCAAACCTTACATTTCTCAATGTTTTTATCTCTCCTTTTTATACTCTGTGTATTATTCTGTGTATTTTATGTTTTGCCTCATGTTCTAATTTCTGCCTTCAGCCAAAACCCACTAAGGGTCGAATGCGTATCCACTGTTTGGAGAATGTGGACAAAGCTCTGCAGTTCCTCAGAGAACAGAGGGTCCACCTGGAGAACATGGGTTCCCACGACATTGTCGATGGCAACCATCGTCTTATCCTTGGCCTCATCTGGACCATCATCCTTCGCTTCCAGGTAACCTGAGATCTTGGCTGTACTAAAAGCTCATATTTACCTTTATTTACTCATGTTTGCTGATTTGCTGATCCCTTTGTCTTTGTACATCACTTATACAGCATGTTATTATCAAAACCCAAAGATTTTACAGTACTACTTTAATTGTGAACAATTTAATGCATTATAGTATTATAGAACATATTTATTCCTTAAAAAGACTAATGAGAGCCAGAAGATTAATATCTTGACAGCAGACAGAAACTTGTTCAGCATTCCTTCAGATTTTCTTACATCCAAAAATATCACCATTACATTTCTGGTCTGAAAAGCACATGATATTTCATGTTTATTAACACATGTATCACAATCTTCAAACAACATGATGAGCTGGTCACATGTGCAACCCACCCACAGTTCAGTAATGACTTTAATTTAAGTATGTTATTCTGATGAAACTACCATAAACTCTGATAAAACAGCATAAATAAAATCAGAGTGTATTTTAACTCATTTTAGTCTCACGTGGGTGTGTATGTATGTAGCACAGAAACTGTTTCAACTGGCAGCCTTGGGATGTTTTTGACTTTATCCTTTTTCCTCGAATGTGATGCCTTCAGGTTCCAGCCATTATTATCTGCTGTTAGAAGCACATCCAGAACATCAGAACATGTCTGGTTGACTCTTTTATCTTCTTGGAGGGGGCATGTATTTATTTTTAATTTGACAGCAACACTGTTATTTTTAGACTTGTTAGTTCAAACAATATGGCCTCCTGCATTATTCAGACTTCTCAAAAAAAAAAGAAAGAAAGAAAAAGAAACAGCAAAGAAAGGAGTTGACTTGGTCGTGTCTGTATCTTTTGAGTCTGCATAAACCAAGGAGAACCAAAGCTGGCTAAATTTAGCCCCCTCTCAGGGCCTGTCTCTCAGATCACATCACTGCTCTAATTACTGGCCCACTGTGTGGGAAAATAAGAACTTCAATAATTACCACCCCTCCTTTTATTAACTGGACTCCAGGTTTAGATTTGTGAGAATTCAGGCAGCTAATAATATTGATATCACCCGAGATCTGTTTTGTTTTATGCAAATAAAATCCTCCTAATATTTCTGCAAGCCATAATAAATTATGTTTTTCAAAGTGGTATTTTGTGCCACTTGTGCCAAAATGTTCCCTTCTGGTTCTTCCCATCAGCGACATGTTTCTATCAGTTTGTCTTTTTGTTCTCTGTTGTGAATTGTTCTTGTTTGATTGCAATCCTCACAGTAGTTAGTTAACTTTCATTATTAACCATCCAGCTGTGCTTGTTGTTCTTCATCAGATCCAGGACATTATTGTGGAAACGGGCCAGGCCGACCAGAAGGAGACGCGCTCAGCCAAGGACGCTCTTCTTCTGTGGTGTCAGATGAAAACTGCGGGGTAAGTGGGCTGTGTGACCTTTAGCATCACCAAGCTGTTGAAAATATCCTTTGGGAATTTGTATGAAAATCCACTTTGCTGTACAGCTGTAATTATTTTGGTGGTGGAAAATAATGTTTGTGTCTTTCAAGTACAATTTAAAAGTTTTTAAAAACTGCTTTTAATTTTTGATTTTATGTGCTACATTTATATGATTTTAATGCTGCGGTTTCTTGCTTAAATGTTTAATTTATTATGTAAAGCATCTTTGACTATCTTGAAAAGTAAAGGGGGAAAACAGCTAGCCTGAGTCTGTCCAATTGTAACGAAATCCACCTACCAGCACCTATAAAGCTCTGTAATTTCATGTAATATTTCATTTGTATTAAAAAAAGCTGTTTTAAGTCTTTATGCTGACCTATACTAATGGGCTCCTGGCTGAAACCTCAAAAGTACAGACATGAGAGCAGTGGGTCTGTAGAGCTTATCATGTAACTCTATGTAAGAAAGCAAATAAGCAGCACATTTCACAAAATGTCAAATAAATATTTGGATGAGTGAGATCTAGAGGTGCTGGTAGGTGAATTTTAAATCTTTGGACAGAGCCTAACCCTACCCAGGTTTCCACTCTTTAAGCTAAGTGAAGCTAACAGCTGTAACTTCATATTGACCATACAGACCTGAAAGTGGTATCAGTTTACTCATTTTTCATCTCTTTGGTCTTTATTTCAAGTGTTGTGATCTGCTTGCCTCTAAATTTCCTCCTCTTTAATTTCCTTGAATACATTTTGTGAGCAAATCTCAATATGCCACCATTCTGCCACCACCTCTGCTCAGGCCTGAAGCTACAAAAAGAAGTGGTTCATAATTGCACTTGTTGAGATGCAGAACAGATCCCAGGCGTTGATTTAAAGCAGGAGCTTCTAAACACTGTCCCCCACACTTTGTCAATGACACTCCTGGGCTGTTGTTTTGCAGGTATCCCAATGTCAACATCACAAACTTCACCACCAGCTGGAAAGACGGCATGGCCTTCAACGCTCTCATACATAAACACCGGTAAGGAGAGATGAATGACCAAATCCACTCTCGCCAGCTCCGAAAAGTAAACACACACGAAACCCATCTGCTTAGTGTCTCTCATCCTCATTCTCCATCTCTTTCCCCTCTCTTCATTGTCGTTTTTCTATTTGGCTTTCTTGCTCTCTCTGTCTTTCTCTACTAGGCCAGATCTCGTGGAGTATAACAATTTGAAGAAGTCCAACCCGACCCACAACCTCCAGAACGCCTTTAACGTAGCAGAGCAGAAGCTTGGTGTGACCAAACTGTTAGATCCAGAAGGCGAGTGACTGATGGAAGCTGTGCCTTCATGTAGAGCTAAATGTTTATGAGCTTTAAGCCTGGTGGAAAAAACCTCAGGGCCAGAGATGGCTCTGGCTTGGCAGTGACTGACTTGTGTGCCGTTTTGTTTTGCAGATGTGTTCACAGAGAACCCAGACGAGAAGTCCATCATCACATACGTCGTGGCATTTTACCACTACTTCTCGAAGATGAAGCAGCTCGCCGTTGAGGGCAAGAGAGTTGGAAAGGTGAGATGAAAAGATGGTGCACACTTGTGCACTCGTATGTTGAACCAGCTTACCTTACTCTCTTTGACCTCCCTCTTCAGGTCCTGGATCACGCCATTGAGACAGAGAAGATGATTGATAAGTATGAGACGCTGGCGTCAGATCTGCTGACGTGGATCGAGCAGACCATCATTGTGCTGAACAACCGGAAACTTGCTAACTCTCTGACTGGAGTTCAGCAGCAGCTCCAGGCCTTCAACACATACCGCACTGTAGAGAAGCCGCCCAAGTGAGTTGAGCCAAGACACCTTCACATTATATTACACTTTCTTACTATTTCTATTTCTGTTTTTATTTTATCTGTTCTTTTTGACCAGTTTTTTCATGAGAAATAGAAAACACATGATTTGCCTTTACAAAACGATTCACACTAAACAAGTGTTATGTAATATCAGTTACAATAAAAATCAGAAACACAAAAAGTGGATTCAGGTTTTCTTTGAAATCTAATTGGAAACCCATACTTTTCCTTCATCACTTGCTTATTTGAGACACAAGATTATATAATTAACCACACATAATACAGAAGATGTACAGTTTGTAATTCACTTACTGGCCGTTATTTTAGAAATGTTTAAAGATAATTATCTAATTATTAATAATAAATTATTATGGTTTTAAATAATCTGGTGAAGAATACGTTATATTTATGTGAAATGTTGTGATTTGTGTGAAATGAACACATAAGTGTAAGGTTGCCATTGGATACATTCGGGGTTAATGTAGGGATGGATATCTTTATATCTTCCATTGAGAGGGTGGGCAAGTTTTATATTTGGAGTGGCAGATGCCATAACTTCAGTAAATGTTCAACTTAAGTGTACTATTTTGTGACTTATTCTGTTTGTTTTCTTTCAGGTTCCAGGAAAAAGGAAACCTCGAGGTGCTGCTGTTCACCATCCAGAGCCGTATGAGGGCCAACAACCAGAGGGTCTACACGCCTAAAGAGGGAGCCCTGGTTGCAGACATCAACAGGGTTAGGAAGAGAATCATGTTTATTTAACTTCCATTCATCCTGAGATAAGGTTCTTGATTCACTGATTAATCATGTTGTATATAAAATATAAAAATAGGCCATCACAAGGTCATATGTCTTCAAATTCATCCAGCAGTCTAAACAAAGAAAACCAACAAATCCTCACAATTAAGAAGCTGGAACTAGAGAATATTTGTACTTTTTACTGAAAAAAAATGTCTTAAATGACTGTAAAGGAACTAATCACTAGACTAATAATTTCAGTTTGTTTTAATCAACAAAATGTGTAGCTCTGGATTTTGCTTGTAAAGACTGTCACTCTTTTGACCAGCATGCTAAAGTCTGTGGTTTAAAGCTCCAGCTTTTGGCTCAGCTGTATAGACAATGGTCATTCATTTAGCAGAGCACATTCCCAAGGCAACAATTAAACTATAAGTAGATTAAACTATACTGATGATACTATTGTGCAATTCAGAAAATAAAAATGAGTCTCTCAAAACATGTCCTCTGATAAAGCTCAAAATCAACAGGTTCACAGGTATTGTTAGTAACAATTAATTTGCGAACAATTACTTCATTAGTGACTTAGTAGACCAACAGGAAATTAATCAGCATCACTTTTAATAACCACTTAATCCTTAAAGCAAAACATGTTCAAAACGTGATACGTTGCAGCTTTTTATGATTTAAATCTTTAGAAGAAGCTGATATGCAACTATGGTCTCTCTGAAGTTGCGAATGGTCGACATTTCACAGACTAAATGCTTAATTAAAAAAATAATTGTAGGATTAATCAGATTAATTAGTAATGGTAGATGCATTGCCAATTGTAAGCACCTTGGTGTAAGGTAATGCTGGGAGTAAATACAGTATGCCGTCTTGTTAAGTAAAAACCTCAACAACCAAATATCTACCATATAGTGTCCAAACTCATAACACTTAATACCAACATAAGATGTCAATCTGTAGCTGCCCTTGACCTCTGAGGTCTTTGTGGACTTCTGCATATGAAACGAAAACCTACCACGTTGTTATTACACCCCTTAAAGTAGCAGAAACCACAAACCCTTATGATCCATATCTTCTGTGCGCAGGCCTGGGAGCGTCTGGAGAGGGCGGAGCATGAGAGGGAGCGCGTCCTGAGAGACGAGCTGATCAGACAGGAGAAGCTGGAACAGATGGCAAGAAGATTTGACAGGAAGGCTGCCATGAGGGAGACCTGGCTCCAGGAGAACCAGAGACTAGTGGCTCAGGTGAAACATCAACAACAAAAGAGTGGGCATAATAAGATGCTGTTATCTGGTCTTTGTTCTGAGGTATCTCTTGAAAAAAATCTGATCTCAATTAGACTACCTAATCAAATAAAAATTACATGCAAAACAGCACAGATTGGCACAGTATTTGCATTTAATTAATTGACACAGCAGGTTGTTTGCACACCTGATCACTGATGATGAGAGGTAAACAGCAGGAACAGCAGAAACAGCAGGTTGCCATGAAGAAAATGGAGAGATGACACCAACTAAAAAGTGTCAGTTGCAAAAAAAAATCTTTTTACAAAAAAATTGTTAGAAGAAATAAGAACAAACAATTTTATCACATTCATCTGTTTGTTAATAAAAAGTTAGATGATATAATATGTTGAAGAAGACATATTTAAATTCTTTCCTTAAACGGTCCTTGGGGAGTTTTGGATCTCTAGTAGTTCGATATATTACATGGTTTTGTTTATCTCTTGCACATGCAGAAAGACACACATGCGCATGTGCATGTTGGCGACACAATAAACAGTGCAAAGTGCCAGTGGTTTCACACTATTCCCATTGACCTACAAGGTGCTGTAATACTTCAAGCGTGCTTCAATCAATTTTGCATGTTCCACGAGGAACAAAATACACTCAGCACAGTGGTCAGAGAAGACAAAACGCAGAATTCATATTGGTAAGAAACAGTGAATGTAAATATAACTTTTATTTGTTAACAAGGAAGCACCTTTTAGTAAAAACAAAACAAGTATAAATGCTTTAAAAAAATGTAAATAAAAAAAATAAAAATAAAATAAAATCTACAAATGTTCCTAAGGTATTAAAATTAAAAAACTGTGTTTCAATTTGTCTAATAAACTGTGAAGTTTCATGGACCCTGAGCCTCTCTCTACTCTTCTCTACTCAGGATAACTTTGGTTACGACCTGCCAGCAGTGGAGGCAGCAAAGAAGAAGCATGATGCCATTGAAACGGACATCGCTGCCTATGAGGAACGTGTTCAGGCCTTAGTGGACATCTCAAAAGAGCTGGAGTCTGAGCGTTACCATGACGCCAAACGGATCGACGTGCGGAAAGACAACATCATGCGCCTGTGGGACTACTTGCAGGACCTGCTGAAGGCCCGCAGGGGACGCCTGGAGAAGAACCTGACCCTGCAGCGGATCTTTCAGGAGATGTTGTACATCATCAACTGGATGGATGACATGAAGGTACAACGCAGTGGGCAAAACTCCACCTCCTAACATTTATACTCCAAACACCAAACTGATCAGGTTGTTGCCTTCTCTCTTTAGGCTCGACTTCTGTCTCCTGACTTTGGGAAACATTTGCTGGAAGTGGAAGACCTGTTACAGAAACATGCTCTGTTAGAAAAAGACATTGGTCTACAGGCTGACAGAGTACAGAATGCCAATGCTGCTGCTCTGAAGTTTGCCAATGGAGATAGTAAGTGCTCTGGCTTTAGCTTAGGGTTCATTAGTGATGAGGAGTAAGTCCATTTCAGGCCATAGACCCTGACCAGGCTGAATATTGAGCATCATTTTGATAACTATTCAAAAAAGCACCTATTTTATATTTGTAAAAGTTAAGGAATTCATTTGTGTGCTAAAAACCTCATTAAACACTTGAAAATTTATGAATTTTAGTTTGTTTGAAATTTAGTTTGTTTTGCTAAAGGAACAGAGAAGACTGAAAAAAAACTGCTCCTCAAATTAAATTTTAAAGTCAGTGTCATACTGATACTGGTACAATTGTCTTTCAATTTTCCCCAGGCTACAAGCCATGTGATCCCCAGGTAATCCACGACCGGGTGCAGCACCTGGACTTGTGCTACCAGGAACTCTGTGCCCTAGCGTCCCAACGAAAGGCTCGCTTGGAGCAGTCTCGCCGCTTCTGGAACTTCCTGTGGGAGGTGGCAGAGCTGGAGAGCTGGATTAGAGAGAAGGAGCACATTTTCTCCTCCCTGGATTATGGCAAGGACCTGACAAGCGTGCTGGTGCTACAGAGCAAACACAGCGCCTTTGAGGATGAGATTGGAGCCCGTCGTGCCAACCTTGAACAGATCCTGGCTGAAGGGGACAAGATGATCCAGGCCAAGCATTTTGGCTCTCCAAAAGTTCAAGAATGCATGGACAACATCAGGAGGCAATGGCAACAGCTGGAGGAGCTGGCAGCATTTCGGAAACAGAACCTCCAGGATACGCAGAGGTTCTTCCAGTTTCAGGGAGATGCTGATGACCTCAAGGCCTGGCTACTGGATGCCAAGAGGCAGATGAGCAGCGATGATGTGGGCCAAGATGAGTACACCACCCAGCGGCTCCTGAAAAAGCACAACAACCTGAAGAATGAAGCAATCAAGAGTGGGGCTACTATAGATGCACTATCTAAACAGGCCAATGCACTGCCAGAGGAGCTTCAAAACACCCCAGATATTCAGAGACGTCTGAAAGACATCAAGGACCTGTATATGGAGCTCATGTCTCTGGCTGACCTGAGACAGAAGAGGCTGGATGACACTATGGCCCTGTACACTATCTTCAGTGAGACAGATGCCTGTGAGCTCTGGATGGGCCAAAAGGAGACATGGTTGGTGGGTTTAGAGGTGCCTGAGAAACTGGAGGATCTGGAAGTGGTACAGAATAGGTACAAAGAACAAATTATGTTTTTATGACCTTCTGACTTATGCTAGATTTTATATTGTTCTACCAATCAAATATAAAAACAAATATATAATTCTGTATGAAGTAGCATAAAATAGCAAGTAGAGTTTTTTAATACTAGTATCCATGTGTGTATGCACAGTTGCACTGTTTCTGTTTCACACTTTTCTTGTTTTCAGGTTGAGCATTCTAGCTCAAGATATGGCAAATGTGCAGTCGAGAGTTGATGACGTCAACAAAGCTGTGAAACAGCTTGAGGACAGCAGACACCCTCGCACCAAAGAGGTCAAAGAATGTCAGACGCGTCTGAATAAGAGGTGCCTTGAATATATTATGTGTTTATTACATGTGTCATACGTTTTACTGTTGATTTGTACATCAACATTTCTAATTAATCACTCACAAATAAGAAAAAAGGATTCATATTAACATGTTTTCTCCTTGTTCTGTTTTTTCAGTAATGCTTTATTTTACAGGTCAATAATTTCTTAATCATTTCCAAAAGGTTTCTTGAAAAGAAGTCTGTAATTCAGCAGTTTATAGGTGGAATAGTGAGGGTCTTCAGTTGGTGTACACTTCCAGTTATTTTGAGCAAAACATTCAACACAATCTTTTTTTCAGGTGGGAGGCCTTCAAGGCAATGGTGGAGGAAAAGAAGAGGAAAGTGGATTCTGCTGTTAGTCTGCTCAACTATGGGCTGGAGTGTGATGAGACAGACGCGTGGATCAGAGACAAAACACGGGTGATCGAGTCCACGCAGGACTTGGGTAATGACCTGGCAGCTGTCATGACCATCCAAAGGAAGCTGTTTGGCATGGAAAGAGATTTGGCTGCTATAGACACCAAGCTCACTTTCCTGAGGAAAGAGGCTGACCAGCTGGCTAAGGATCACCCGGAGAATGCTGACGACATCCTGGCCCGCAGAAGGGAGCTGGACGCCGCCTGGGATACTCTAAGAAAGACCTTAAAAGACAGAGAGGACTCTCTGGGTGAAGTCAGCAAGTTACAGACCTTCCTCCAAGACATGGATGACTTCCAGTCCTGGCTTTTCAAGACCCAGAAGTCTGTGGCATCAGAGGAAATGCCAGCCACGCTGCCAGAGGCCGAGGAGCAGCTCAACCTTCATGATGCTGTCCGTGAAGACATAAACAACCATGAGGAGGACTATCATCGTGTCAGGGACACTGGAGCACAGGTCACCCTGGGTCAGGAGGAGGATCCTCAGTACCAGCAGCTGGAGCAGCGGCTGAAGGGGCTGGACCGTGGTTGGTATGAACTGCAGAAGATGTGGGACAGTCGCAAGAACTTCCTGGACCAGGGTCTGGGCTTCCAGCAGTTCGTTAGGGACAGCAAGGCTGTAGAGGCTATCCTCAACAACCAGGTACTGCATGTTTCTGTGGAGTAGGAAATGTAAATCAAGATTATGATCTGTCTAAAAGTGTCATCACACTTCTCACAGTTAGCTCTTTAATGATGGGGTCTGTGATGCTACAGGTATTTAAAAGAATGTGGTACGCAAGAATGCAGTGTGGTCAGTTACCACACCGCATGTTTTTCATATAATGTAGTCAGCTGCTTGTGTGTCTTGAGAGTGTTCTTTCTTTTCTGTGTCAAATGTTTTCTTGATTTGCTGCAGGAATACACCCTGGCCCACATTGACAAACCCGACACCTTGGCTGGAGCAGAAAAAGCCTTGAAGAAGCATGAGGACTTTGTGAGCACCATGGAAGCCAATGAGGACAAGATTGACGGCGCCCTGCAGGGCGGACAGCAACTGGTGGACAGCAACAACCTGTACTCTGGGAAGGTTCAAGACAAAATGGACTCAATCCGAGACAGGTCAGTCAGTTTTTGGTCAACATGATTTCAATGCAAGTTGTGTAAAGGATAGAGATTAATTACAACACTGGAAAATCTTTGACATGACTTAAACCCCATTTTCATATTTATTATGAATCGGCTTTAACTCAGAAAGGGCGTTTTGGTATCTGTTTGCCACAATAACAATAATTAAACACTAGCTGTGGTAAGAATAAATGTAAATGGAGTTAAAAAGTTAATTGAGTGGGCAGAGTAAGACACAAGTGACACAAGTGACTTAGTCCTACTTGCAGCCAAGAATGAGAGCAAAATTTAACAGCAGCTCTCACTGGTTACATGCTAAATATTTTTTGCTGATGCAGAAATAGCAAACCAATTGTTTGTAGAAGCTCAGATGTCCCTGCAAGAGAATCAAGAAGGAGTTCTCGTGCTCTCAATCACATCAGTATGTTCAGTCTGAAAAAACACATTTTACTAAGTGGTCTGTTTATTTGCAAAATTGATTTAAATTTTTCAAACTTAATTTTAGTCAAGTGGCATTTTTTATATTTCCAGTAGTTTAGAGTTTAGATGCTTGTTGACAGCATACATCAGAGAAAACATAATAAGTAGATTTTAGTACCACCTTGACACGTGCAGAAAATGATTTATGGAAAGTGATTTCAGACAAAACAAATATCTGTTTTATTCTTGCTGTTTGCACAATGCAAAATAAACAAGGCTGACTGTGATCTTCTCTGCGCTAACAGCCATGCTAATACCCCTTTGAGGCTGTTCTTAGGCACAGTGGTGCTTTAACTTAAATGCTAACATCAGCATGCTCACATGCTGTGTATGTTTACCGTATTTGCTGACCACTTTAATTTTACATGTTAGCATGTTAGCATATGCTATATAGTACAAAAGACAAACTACTGCAAAGGCTAAAGCATTTGGTCATAACACAAAGTATTTGATAGACTGAAATTTTGACTTGATGGTAAGTCTACCTGTGAAGTCAGCACATACCAAATTTATTACAATTGATCTCTTGATGTGTGTGTGCAATCCATGTCCTGGCAATCCATCAAGTAGTTATTGAGTCTTTTCACTAGAGTCCACAATGTCTCTGGGCCGTTCAGGTATCTTACCAAATGTTATGGAAATTCATCTGACAGCTACCTCAGTTTGGTGGATCAGCTGACAAACTTTGCCATCTCTATCACTAAAAATTGTATTAAATGTTCAAACAAAATGCAATCACTAGGTTAAAACTATTCTCCACTGAATTACACATTATCTCCTCTATTTCTGCTAGTATGTTATTTGCCATTATTAATGATATTTTATGCAATCACTTCAAAACAAGTCTCAGAGGATGTTCACCTTTTTTTAACTGCAGCAGTCTCTAGCAGCTTAAGAATCTTTAAAGACTGCATATTTTTTACTTTTATCATCACTGGAGACCAAATTTTCTCCTTTAGGACTTTGATAAATAGTATTCTTGCTGAGATCTGATGTTGAAAAATAGATCTGTTCAGTCTAACTCATTCTAACTCAGAGTTCCGACCTCAGCAGTGAAACAGCTTTCTTATCACTGTATCATTAATGTCAACAAGAGGCAGTAAAGAGGGCATGGGAGCTTTTCCCATTACCTCCCACAATTCAGCTTGGTAGACAGGCGCCCGCAATAATGGATATTGATCTTTAAGTGAGAGCTATTCTTCACGGTGTAGCAGAGAAAAACAGATGACTGTTTTGGGTTACTGTGTCAGGTATTTTTCTGTGTTCTCTTGCGGTCGTTCAATGATACATCCTCTTGTGTCACAGGGAGAGTTGTCGAATGAAAAGCTGGAGGAAGATCTACTCAGTCTGGAGTTGCATTTTTAATGTGTTTTCGTGCCTTTGTGTTTGACCTTCAGGCACAACAAGAATAAAGGAAGAGCCCAGGAGGTGTCAGAAAAGCTCCAGGACAACCGAGACCTGCAGCACTTCCTGCAAAACACTCAGGATGTGAGTTCATCCTCAGTTTACTGTTAATGTAATCACTTTGTAACATCAATTAGTACATTAATTATTAGCTCAATTATTCCCTCACTGAGACTTCACATCACAGTGTTTTTCCTCTCTTTAGTTCTTGATTATTTTAGACAATTCATAACAACACATGCTGCTTTGTTTACTATGACACAGTGGTACTTGATGAGGCTTCCCTAGATTAAATTGGTATCTTCCCTATTTGGGATAGGGGTCCCATTTGGCTAATTGCTAAATGCTCTGTTTTCAAAAGATAAAGAAGTAAATCCTGCTCAAACAAAGTCACCTCTGCACAACTTGCTGAAATGCTGATGTTTCCATGACTTTCCCAAGTTTTGTAACCTGATGTGTTTGAGTCTAAATTGTTGATTTGAATCTTTTTTTGCTAATCCCTAATATTCCTCTCCATGCCTCAGCTGACTCTATGGATCAATGAGAAGATGCTGACGGCTCAGGACACGTCGTACGATGAGGCCAGGAATCTCCACAGCAAATGGTTGAAACATCAGGCCTTCATGGCTGAGCTGGCCTCTAATAAGGACTGGCTCAACAAAGTAGACCAGGTTGGTAATGCTACATATGTTTTAAAGAAGTGCATAATCTTAATAGGGTATCTATTAAGATACAAAACAACCTGACAAAAAAACATAGGATTATGTCAAGAACAATCAGTAATCATTATGACATCTAAAGAGCTGTCACCATTCAATTTGGCCTCTGGCAATGATTGATTTAGTTCATGGTTAAACCAATTATGAGGAACCAAATGGGGTTTTAAAGTCAGAGTAAAAGGGAAGTTATGAGCAGTTTGATCAAATTCTTTGCTTTTGTATGGATCATCCAAAACTAGCTAGGTCTAAGCCATCTTTGTAAAATGTAGTTATAGACATCCAAATGGAACCTCTGACCCATGACATCACTCTGCTAACTAAAGAACTGTGTCACAATATTGGTGTTGGAGCCGATTTCCCAAAATTTGACTGGATAAATTCATGTTTACACCTCCAATTCAAACTCAAGAATCTTTAAACATTTAACAGGAAGAGAAAAATGACAAATGTTTACATAAAAATACTCAAAAATGTATTCTGATCAAGATTTCTGTTATCTTTTCAGCTGTGAATCTTATCTACCTTTACTAATTACATTTTTTATCCATTCATTATTTTGATAAATATTAAATATTTTTTCTTTTTGGCCACAGGAGGGTCAGGAGCTCATGGTGTCCAAGCCTGAGTTTGAGCCTATTGTAAAAGAGCGTCTGGCCAAACTCCACGACTTGTGGGACAAACTGGAGTCCACAACCCAGGAGAAAGCTCGACTGCTGTTTGACGCCAACCGCTCTGAGCTTTTCGACCAGAGCCTGACTGATATTAAGAAGTGGCTCCGTGAGCTTCAGCAGCAGCTGCAGAGTGGAGACGAGGAAGTCAAAGACCTGACAAATGCCAACATCCTGCTAAAGAAGCATCAGGTCTGTGCCTTTAGAGCCTACGCTGTGCATCCTTTAGATTTGTATGCTTATTGTGTCTGCAGTTCCTGTGAATACATGCACTTCTTTAATCATATGTAGTTTAAACTCACCATGAGGGTGAATACATTATAGTTTTAGATTTAGCTCATGTGCTTTTCGGATTAACTTTAAATCAGTGAGCGTCTGTGTTGGATATGTATTTGTGTTTACTGTTGGCAACTGAACACAACAAACAGAAACCCTATAAATCTAAATCTTAATATGAAAAAAAACATTATATTTGTTGGAAAGTATAGCAAGAATTTCTGACTTGCAGGTGCAGACCAGTCTGAGTTTCAATCCATCAAAATTAATCAAAATGCACAGCAACAACAGCTTTATTTATTTACACAACAATGTTTGGCTCTTGTATGAAAATGAAAAATCCAGTGTCTCTCCTGAAATAAACAAGAACAACAACTCTGGATTTCTATGCTGAGCAATAAAAAACTTTATGCAAAGAGGTTTAAATTAAGAGAAATTACTCTTGGAACCACTTCTATTGTGTTTACTGAACAATGTTTGTTCTCCATCAAATATTTAGTTTGGAGAACAACTGGAAGAGAAGATCTTAGATTCATGTTCTCAAATGCAGATGGACATTAGTCAGAGTTATTCATAAATGGCAAATTATTTGGTGTAAATAACACAAAATTGATTTACTTGTGTTGAAAACTTTGAAAATATTGTATTTTGCATTGTGTGTGTGTATCTGTGCGCGTACATGTGTATGTAAGTTCTTTTTACCGACAAAAGGGAACATTTCAGAAATCACTTGTTTAATGAAAAACTTGTTTGTAAAGTTTTATATACATGGTATCTATGGTGATACATCTTTCACAAGACAGATGTATTGGACAAAAGAAAATCTGAAACAGCCACAGGCCCCTCCTTGATATTCACCATTTAGTGAATAAAGCATGGAGTACAACAAGAACACCACAAGTTTTCTGATTTACAGAACATTAGATGATGTATGTTATTTTGGTATTATATCAGTATTAACTTGGTAAAAGTTGAAGAGCTCAGCAGCTGAAAAGTGGCTAAGCTCAGCTTCACACATAAAAACTAACCAGCTAACTCTTAGTGGGTTTACCCTCCACTACATAGTGATTATGCTCTTGAAAGGCTATTCATCTTTTTCTCTAATCGTATCTCCCATGCCAGATGACAGAGAACCAGGTGCGTGACCGGGCACGGGAGCTGGAGGAGCTCCAGGAGGCCGTCAGGAAGCATGGTGGAGGCAGGGAGGACCAGCCGGAGCTTGAAGCCGAGCAGCGCGTCCTGCAGGCAGACTTCCAGCAACTCCTCACACCACTGGCCCAGAGAAAGGGCAAGCTGGAGGCCGCCAAGGCAGTCCATCAGTTCTGCAGAGACCTAGCTGACGAGCTTGTAAGCATGGATCCAATTTCAGAGCAAAATTAAAGTGTCGAAACTCCCTGCCCTTGCAGATTGATAGCACAAAATTAGAATAAAGAACCTCAGATTTTTAAAGGAGCTGGATTAATGTTGGCTTTTGAATGACAGCAAGAGAACACCTTTTGGGACTGATATTTTAGAAATATTGAAGCCTGAAGTTCAGACGATGTGTTTTTCTCTCCTCAAAAATGATAACTTATTAATGTGGAAATGAAGTTTTCAATTACAGTATGTGCACTTGGTATGCAGGATAGTGAGACCACCAGCTCTCTCCATGAAATTGACTCTCCAGGTGAATCAGAGTAAAATGCTTTAATCCTTTATTGGTTTCACTGGCTCAATCCACTTTAATCAGGTGGGGGAGACAGCTTAAAGAAGGATTTTTACTGTTTGAGATGTTGGAAGTATTTTGTATAAGGGGTGAAATTCGGTATAAGAAAGGCGGTCTTAATATTTTTTTATACTCAATGCGTATCTTAGATCTTTAACGCTCGTTCTCAGCAGAAACCGGTCCCTGCTATTTTCTCTTTTCATTGCCATCATCTTTGTCTTCTTTCTTCTCCTTCTTCTTCTTCTCTTCTTCTCTCTCTCAGCTCTGGATTGAGGAGAGGATGCCCCTGGCAATGTCACAAGAACATGGCCACAATCTTCAAACTGTGCAAATGCTGCTGAAGAAGAACCAGGTAAGAGATTTGTCAGTAGAAAAGAGATGTGGTTAGTTGTGATACTGTAAATTGCTACTTCTTGGACGCGACTAATCGTCTTAATCTCATTATTTTCTTCATTAATTGTTCTGATTAAGGTCTATAAAAATCCCCTAACAATTAGAGCCCAAGGTGTCTCCTTCAAATTGCTCAAATGACTGCAAAGATAAATTGATTAACACAAGGAGTTGGAGATTTATTTCTCTGTCAGTGTGTCACTACTGCATTGTACTGGTTTTATCTAGAACGTAAATTATAAAAGGAAAGAAAACAACATTTTGCTAACTTTCCTAGCTACTGATCCAATTAATGTTTCTATGTATCACCGCATATACATGGTTCAAACTTGCTGTACCCTTATTGTTTCCTTCCTTGCCCATCAGACGTTGCAGCGGGAGATTGAGGGCCACCAGCCTCGTGTTGATGAAGTACTAGAACGAGGGAGGAGAATGGAGGCGGCTGCCAGTGCAGAGGGCAGACCAGAGGCAGAGCGAATTGCAGACCAGCTGAAGGAGCTGGAAGAGTCCTGGGCCCGGCTGCAGGACGAGATGGCCAAGCGCAGAGACAGGCTGAATGGCTCCAACTTGGCCCAGCAGTACTACAACGACGCAGACGAAGCTGAAGCCTGGATAGGGGAGCAGGAGCTTTACATGATCGCTGATGAAAAGGCCAAGGTGAGGAGCAGAACAAGTGCTGCATGTGACAGACGAAGAAGCAGGCTGATTAACTCAGGGAAGTGGCCGCAGATGTCTGAAACACAGATCTTATTATCTAAATCAAAACAAGGCATATCACGTTGTGCAAATAACAAGTGGCACTGCATGCATTAACATGATTACATGGTCGGGGGTTTCTTCAATTAGGTTGACACGCTTTTTACAAGTGCCACGCTCTACTGCGAGCTCATTTGGAGTATTTTGTTTTGCTTTGATGTGAAGTCTCCGGTCCCTTTTTTCACATTAATATCTTCCTCCTCCTTCTGATTTTTACTCATCCTCCTCTCCCTCCATCTCTCCAGGATGAGCAGAGTGCCTTGCTGATGCTGAAGCGTCACATGATCCTTAAACAAGCCGTGGATGACTATGCTGACTCTATTCAGAAACTGGCTGACCGTGCCCAAAAAATGTTTGCTGAGGACCATCCTGATGGGTTTGTGCCTTTGTAATTTGATGTCCACACAGAAAAGAATTACATCTGAACTCCTTGTTAGGATGCTAATTCACTCACATTGTCACAGTCAGTTGTGGACCATGGTGATAAGAGAGACAATCAAGTAAAATATGATAATTCCTGTATGTGTAATCACACACCTCATCTAGAGTAAACCTGAATTCAATCTACCTGCATCTCATTTCCTTCCATCCTTTCCATCACCTTGTCCCCAGTGAGGAGATCATCAGGCGGCAGGGCCAGGTGGATAAGCAGTACGCGGGGCTGAAAGACCTGGCGGAGGACCGCAGGAAGAAGCTGGACCACACCTACCACCACTTCCTGCTGAGCCGAGAGGTGGAGGACCTGGAACACTGGATTGCAGAGAGAGACGTGGTGGCCTCTTCTCAGGAGATGGGCCAGGACCTCGACCACGTCACGGTAATATTCTCACACACACACGATAAAAGAAACAGATGGAAATTAGCGCCCACTTTTAAATTCAGCAGGCTTTTGCGCCCTTTTTGAACTGCAGTTCCCATTAGGTTCTGTTGACTCACACCTTGTTATTTTGACTTGTATACATTTTGTTTACAATCAAATTTGCATTAATAAAAGAATTCAGAATTAGCTGTTATCTCTGTAGTTGCATACAGTGCTAATAGCCAAGGACTACAAACAAAAGTTAGAGGATTACTTTGATAATGAAGAAAACTTAAAAACCTGATGATCCTGAAGTATCTTCTGGAGTTATGAGGATTCTTTTGTTCTATGATTTCTCTGTTTGTTTAGTTGCAGCTCAGAGTAGGTGACTGACTCTGTTGCATTTTGCAGCAATCAGGCACTAAGGATTATAAAGTTTCTTTCTTCTTTTCCCTGACAGCTTCTGAGAGATAAGTTCAGAGAGTTTGCGCGAGAGACGGGAATGGCGGGTCAGGAGAGAGTGGACATAGTCAACCAGACGATAGACGAGCTGATCGAAGCCGGTCACACCGAGGCAGCAACCATGGCAGAGTGGAAGGACAGCATCAATGAGAGCTGGGCTGATCTGCTGGAGCTCATTGACACTCGTGCTCAGCTCCTCACAACATCTTACGAACTGCTCAAGTAAGGAAAATACTATTGATGTAGCATAAAGGTGAAAGCCAGTTATCTGTAATGATGCCATTAAGACATCATGTCTAATCCCGTAATGTAGCATAACATGTCCAAACAAATGGGGATGATTTTGATGTCCGGAGCAGCTAATGACATAAAACCAGAACACATCTGGATGCACTAAAAACTTGACAACATGACAACTTTACATTGATTATACTTGGTAGAATCCAAGTGTGATGAAAATCCGCAAAAACTAGCAAAGAGACTGAGAGATCAATCCCTTTTTTTAAAGGTACTTTGACGATGGGAAGGAGCTTGTGGCTCAAATCCACGAGAAGCAGAAAGAGCTGCCTGATGATGTGGGTGAGGACTTCAGCAAAGCCGAGTCCTTCCACAGAATGCACGCCGCCTTTGAGAGAGACATCACTGCTCTAGGCAAACAGGTACAACACAGGGGATCAGCCCTTTTACTCTTAGGGAACACAGCAGGCAGTGGCCGAGAGGCAAACTTTGATGATTCATATCTAGAGGAGGGAGCGAGGGCTGCAATATTTGGGAAACTGTGAAAAGTTTTCTCAAGGGGTCAGAACCTATAAGTGGTGATCCAGCAGGGGCATTCTTACATTATTATTATCAGCCTCTTATTCCCATTTCAGGAATCAATGCTTTTATATTATCAATGGGTCAGATTAACATATGTCATGTGAAAGGTCTCAAACGTCCTCCTGGATCCATATTCTTTACTTACATTTTACAGTCTACATACATCTCTATTTTTAGCATATTGTTCTGTATTTTTTAAGTCTTAGTGTCACATGATTGTAAAGATAGCTTAATTTTAAAGACCCTGCAGGCAAACTATAATCTGTGATACTGGAATTTATAAACTATATTGTCTCGACTTGACTAACCCACAGAGAATTATCATGCCACTCTGCTGTTTCTCTCAGATCTTTGGTGCATTTTAGTATCTTTCAGCTCATTGTTTTGGTTTCACAGTCCAAAATTTTACTGTTTTGGTTTACACTTACTGCTCTAACCAAACCTGTAGAATATATTAGAATAAAACTTTATGGCATAGTTATAGTGAGTGAGTCAAAAGCACTCTGCTTGCTCAGTAGCAGACAGACAGTACAAATAATCTATTAGCTAAACTAATCTAACCTGGTCAACTTTGCGGAGCATTTAGCAGCTGAATATACATCTTTTAATGCTGGGAGTATGTTATAATGTACTGTAATAATTCAACTGCCTGCAGGTCCAACAGTTCCAGGAGACAGCTTCACGTCTTCATGCCCAGTATGCGGGAGGCAGAGCGGACAGTATCCAGGCCACAGAGCGAGAGGTGGTGGAAGCTTGGAAGGGCCTGCTGGACGCCTGTGACGGCCGCAGGGCGCGACTGGTGGACACAGCTGAGAAGTTCCGCTTTTTCACTATGGTGCGAGACCTTATGGCCTGGATGGAGAGCATCATCCAGCAGATAGAAACTCAGGAGAAACCCAGGTGAGCACTTGGAAAAGCACAGTCGAATTCAGTATCCATTCATTAAATTACAAATGCAAAGTCCAAAGCACAAGAGGATGAGGATGTTTTTCTTAAAGAATCCAACAGCTGAGAAGTGAACCAGAATCTGGCCCTATGAGTATTTGAGGTGAACCCTTAGGAGTTTTTCCTCAGTTTTAATTGTCAATAAAGATTTGGATTTTTGTTGTTTTATTAGTGTGAACATTTTGAAGTACTAAAGATGAAGATATTTAGGTTATTTAAGACTGTAAGTGGTGTTTTTCATTGTCCGCTCTTCTGGAGAAAAGCTATAATTCACTCTATAAGCTATTTGTTCACATGCATTAAATACACAAATTACTTTAGTATATTTATGAGTTTATCTTACTAAGATGAACTTGTTCAGCTTCAGTATGTTCGAATGAGAATAAGGACACTGTCAGAGCCTGATCATGCAGTTCCAGTCTCTACCAACAGAGGTAGATAAACTTCTTGCATTACCTGCTATCGCTTTACATCCTTCTCCTCCCTCCTCGACATCAGGGATGTCTCATCCGTGGAGCTTTTGCAGAAGTACCACCAGGGGATCCGATCAGAGATTGAGGCCAGGGGAGCGAAATTCACTGACTGCATCGACCTCGGAAAGGCCCTGCTGACACGCAAGCACCGAGACTCTGCTGAGGTAAGGCCTCAGCAGCAAAGACAGCTTCCTTTCATCCTCAGCTGGGCCTCAAATTGCTGCTTTCATTAGATTTAATTACTTTTCTGGGAGTGATTGTTCTTGTCTGGCACAATGGAACCAATTGGATCGCTACGAAAGAAAAAAATTCCACTCATCTTACACTCATCAGGGAGACTATAAAGCAAACAGTAATTAGAAATGGAAAAGCCAAAAGAATTTAAATGAGCAATTGACCCCGGCCTGAATTTAACGTGCGGTTAATTACTTCACAATACTAATTCTTAGAGGATAATAGCCAGTCTTGGGGCTGAGTTGTTTAATAATGCTGATATGTTACTGCAACTGTATAAATGCTTGTGTCAGATCAAGGAGAAGCTGGTGCAGCTGATGGAAAAAAGGAAGGAGATGATGTTCAAGTGGGACGACAGATGGGACTGGCTCCGGCTCTGTAAGTAAAACCACATGAACCTCCAGCCTAAAAACAAATCCTCTATTTACATTTACAAATGTGGCTGTTTGCTATGGTTGAATAATAGCTCACATTAGTAGCTGTAATGAAATTCGTTTTTATTATATAAATAGACATATGATAAAAAGTCTCAGAATGATGCGAGTCTTTACTGCCTCCAGTGCTGGAGGTGTGTCAGTTTGCGCGGGACGCCTCAGTGGCGGAGGCCTGGCTGATCGCTCAGGAGCCCTATGTAACCAGTAGAGACCTGGGCTACACCGTGGACGAGGTTGAGAAGCTCCTGAAGCGGCACGAGGCCTTTGAGAAGTCCACAGCTACTTGGGAAGAGCGCTTCTCTGCACTGGAGCGCCTAACTACAGTAAGAACAAAACAAAAATATGAATCATTACAGCTACTGAAAAAAACAAAAATCTCACCTGCAGGCTTAAACATCAGCTTTAAACAGTAATGTGTGGCATTATGGTTCTAAATTAAAGCCAGCAGTGGATTAAATACTGATTCCGGTTTACTGCTGTGTTGCAGCTGGAGTTGTTGGAGCTGAGGAAGCAACAACAGGACATGGAGCAGTTCATTAAAGATGAGCAGGAAAAGGAGAGCAGGTACACACATGCATACCCACACGCAGGCACTCGTATACTTCATATCCATGCATACAAGCAGAATTAAATGGTGATGATCAACATGAGAAAGACAAGATATTGATATTTTTGTCGTCCAAGTAGTGTTGACCAATCACATTTGAGCATAATTTGGTTGTGCATAGTCCACATGCATTACATGCTAAAAAAAAGATTACATTAAGAGCATAATGCAGATATGATACCAATATATCCACAATAAACAAACACATAAAATCAGTCAGTAGAGATTAATTGCTCAGGCTCTAATTAACAGGCATTTTCTACGTACCTGCAGCCCCATGCGACTTTTTCCTCCTCGCTTTACAAAGAGTAATGAAACACAATGTCGCACTTTGACCCAATCCCACATGCAGCAGTACTTACTGCAGTACATACTGCAGTGCATGAATCACAGCTGTATCCAGCTGTTTTAGGAAATTATTTATAAACAAAACTATATTCAAGATTTTATTGACACAGAAAGAACAAACAGGCTTGGAGCTGACAGCCACAGACAGGCCAGAGAGGCCATAAAGTGTATAGGGAGGGACGACTGCAGTCTTTTGTATTTTCATGGAGTTTGTTGACTGAAACAAAAATACGGAATATTGCAAGTCTTATCCTTTAAACTGCCACGCAGGCACACAGTGTCTCTCTCTCTCTCCCTGTACACACTCAAACATATTGTTCCTCACCCGCTGCTCCTGAAAGTCGACCTCATGCTGCCCTCTTTCCTACAGGAGAGAAGACACCGGCTTTGTAGAGGAATCTTCACAGCTTTACACTATTGAGGAACAGACTCTGGTTAGTAGCTGAACTCGCTCAGCTTCTGTCCTCTGTACTTTGTCATGTTGTGACCTCTGTTTTATAGACGAGTTTTAAAAAGAGAAAAGAAAATCAGCCTCTTTTCTATGCTATTTTCTCACTTACTCCTGCATTTAAAAGAGGCCCTTGACTTTCTTATTCTAAAAAAACTACATTTGACTTTGTTGAGAACCCTTTTTGAGCACTCGTCGGATGCATCACGGATGCATAAATCAAGGGCACAGTACGTTCTTCAATCCCCTGTGAAACATGCAGGTTGATTTGTTGATTTCTCTATGATTTCTGGCCTGATCTCACTCCGTCTCTGCCTTGATTTTTTTCTCCTCTAGTCTGGTTCTGGTGCAGTTGAGCCCAGTTCGGGTCAGCTGGAGGGGATGGCCGGTGACTCCACAGTTCCCATAGAGTCAGAGATGAAAGAGAGTGGTTCTCTGGAGTTGGAGCCTTCGGTCTCAGTAGCGATCCCAAAAGATCCAGAGAAGGCTGCCACCATGCCCTCAGAGCCCCCCCGAGCCCAACCTGTGCTGCAGGAGGGCATGCTGGGCCGCAAACATGATGTGGACGGCTCAGGAAAGAAGGCTTCAAATAGGTAGATACTCAGAAAAGGACCACATTTATACCTAATTCACTAGATGTAATATAGTCTTTGCATCACTTCACTATCTACTCCAGATATTCATTTGCTTCCATTAATTTTCTGTATGCTACGAAAAATCTATTAGCACCCTTGAAAAATTGTGCACTCTCTTTCATCCGTCACAGCAAACAGCAAGTCTGCGATATTCTTCTAGTTACCTCACATATTATAGACCTGACTCAGACTTTTTTAATCAATCTGCAGCAGCAGTACAACGAAAATGAATGCAGAGTTCATTTTCTTTCTGATGGATTAAACAACTCAAGGAAGTTTTTAAATTATTTTCAGTTTGGAAAGAAAAGGAAACCAGTGGCTGTCTTGAATGGCATTAGAAAAACATCAAGAAATCTACAACTGTATATTCAAAACATCCCAAAACTGTAAAGAAGGCTGGTATGGCCTCTATATGATCATATATGAAGTTATTATATGCTCAGTCAACCCGAATGTGAAAATGTCTTCAGTGGAAAATTAATTACAGACTTGTGGATATGAAATCTTATTTCCAGAACATACATAAATTTAATCCTGAAAATTTGAAAAATGAAATGAAAGTAAATGAATCTCTGCAACGCAGACAGCTTTTATTTCAGAGAAACTTTCGTGGTGAATGTGAATTGAATCGTGACGGGCATTTAAGACATGCACAGCTCTGAATGTCGCACCTGTACTTGCTGCACATTCATAGCTTGATTTTAGTTTTAGTGATTTTGATTTGAAAAGACCAGAAAATTTTTCCCATCTACTTCTAAATATAAGTCAGTTTGTTTATACTGAAGCAACCCAGAAAGTTTAGTTTCACTGCTACAGCTTGACTGCTGCAGAGGATCTGCCTGCAACCTTCTTGGTAAAAAAAACAAACTATTTACTGTCGTTACAGAGCAATGAGCATCAGCTCTCCTTATTTCTAATCAACTCAATTGAGTTGTAATGGAGCAATGATGTTGTTGTGGCTCTTGTAATTAGGATTAAATTGAAATGATTCAGCGTTATTGCCGGAAATTAGCTACCTGAAATGATCAGTTTTGAATTCCCCTCCTCTTTCTCACAGGTCCTGGAACAACTTGTACTGCGTGCTGAAGCCAGGTCAACTCTCAGTCTATAAGGATGCAAAGAGTTTTGGCCACAGGGTGACGTATCACGGCGAGGACCCCTTGTCCCTCAGCAATGCCAGTTGGGAGATCCTCACCAACTACAAGAAAAAGAAGCACGTCTCCAAACTACGGTGAGAATCCCGTCAATCTTCAGGTTGAAAGGACCGGTTCAACATTAAGGAAACCTTTTTTTATTTAGTAACAGAAAGGTGCTGTCCACAAAATGGCACGGCTCCTAGCTACGTGGAATATTATTACAAACAGGCCCCCCAAAAAGCCATAGTCCTGTTGTTTTTGTTTTTCCTGTATTAAACAGATGAGATAAAGTTAATATAATGTTGATTTATAAGGTTAAGAGGGGGTAGAGGGGGTAGAACCACTTGTTCCTCTTTTGTTTCTCTACGCAATAAAGTTAAACTCCACATTTTTTTCCTCTCACAGTCTTGGAGACGGCAGTGAATATTTGTTCCAGTGTAAAGACGAGGTAAGTTTTGAACCACCAAGTAAAAAAACTTTTGACAGCTCTCAATGAATCACATGAGACTGAATGTTCTGTTGTGCATTGTATAATCTTTGACCTTCTGTAAAGCAGTGGTCATTGGGTATAATGCTGCGTACAATTCATACATTTTCATTTTATGAGCTTTTCTGACAGTTTGACAGAAAAGTCTGAATATTCTGACAAGGTTATTTATGTAAGTAGCTGACATTGGTGAGCTTATTCATATCTTTGTTTCACGGTTAGATGGCAAGAGATTTACCCTACAGGGATCATTAACTTTAAATAAATAACATAATTCATAGCAAGGTTCCTTTCATAGGGGCAATGTTGGTAATATTACAGTGATTCAGCCTCGCAAACACCATATTTAAGGTTTCATAGTTAAATTTGTGCCCACCTTCGCTTCATTTCATTCATTTACTCAAATACACGATGAGACAAACACATTGCACCTTTGGTGGTGGACATCCCTTTGTAAGCTGCTGGTGTGTGTGTGTATTTGTTTTTTGTGTTAAATTTCAGGAGGAGCTCCAGCGTTGGAGCCAAGCCATGGAGAAGGCCGTTCAGCCCTTGGCAGCGGAGGAGGCGTCGGGGCCCTCAGGGGCCAAAGCCCACAGCCTGCCCGCTCCCTCCTCCTCAGCTGCCCTCCCCGAGCCCAGCTCTGCCAAGAAAGACAAGGAGAAGAAGTTTAGTCGCTTTGCCAAGAAGAAGTGAAAGAAAATGGGAAGGCCATTGGGAGGAAGGGGAAGGGGATGGGGTGGGTTGCCGAGGCAACCTGGAAAGAGAAAGTAGTATTTGTGTACAATCAGTCAGAGCGAGCTTTTTATCACAAGATTTTTTATATTATTTTGCGAGGATTAACATAAACATTGTAGTTTAGGTTAAAGCAATCACTCTTTTGCCTGTATTTAAGCCAGTGTATCATTGCAAAAGGTCCACTTATTTTTTTCTTTGTGTTCTTTTTAACAAATGCCAAATTCAAAGCATTAAATTAAAGCACAGGAATGCTCTTTTCACACTCAACCAAAGAATGTTTGTATAACTTTTCTTTTGTTAACTTTTGCTGCAATTTGCGCTTTAGTATGGGCAAGCTTTGATATAGCTATGTACGATACGAAGGCCTGTAATGAACATAGGCTGACTCGAAAGTACCACAGAGTACTTTGATCAATCTGCCTTATCCAATGGTTGTGAACTGTAATACTGTGCTGTTTGAATTTGGAGTGCTAAAGGCTACTCATAGAACCAGAGTGAATTGAAGCGGCTTTAAAAAGCTTTGTAAATGCAGTGTAAAGACTTGGTGATGAGCAAACCGTAGTGCAGTGCTGTACAATGCGCGCGCGCACACACACACACACACACACACACACACACACACACACACACACACACACACACCAAGTGTTAATTGCAGGCATGCAAACTAAATGCTCTATGCACTGTGAAGAGTTTGACTGTTGAGATTTTAACTGACGACATACGAGCAGTCATGAGACACCACAGTCAGTTTTTGAATGTCGATCTTGTCGGACTGAATTCATCAACTGAACTGTGGCAGTAGTTATTTCTGTGAACTTGAAATATATTCAACACTTGTGTATTGAACCCTACATTTCATATCTACTCATTAACATATATACATATACAGTTTATATATCTACAGCTGCATGAAGTATGTTTGACGTTAGTTTGATATGGTGCTATTGTGATATTCTCGAACCATCAAACAAGACCAACTCGACCTGCCTCGTTTGTCTTCAACTTTGGCTTGTAGAGACGCAAATGTGGAAATGTCGACATACATCAGCAGGGTGTTTCCTAAAGGTGGCTCAGAGAAGCAGGTCTTATTGTGAAATGCCAGGGTTACTGTGTTTTTTAAAGTCAAGTCAGGACCTGAGACATGAAGACAATGATCACGCTGACATGAAGAAGGAGTCAGACGTTATTTAGAAAGAAAAACCACTGCCATAAACAAAAAAGACAACTTTTTTCAAGTTAAAGAATACATTAATACATTAACCACATTTTTAGAAATGATTTTTCTATTCGGTCTGGACAAGTGAAATAACAGCCATCATATGGTGAAAAATGCTGCTGCTGGCTGCTCTTGTATTTTTCCAAACAGGCAGATTTCTGGATGTCTGTTCGTTGTGCAGGAGATTAAAACATGACGTGATGATAAAAAAAGGCTTAATGTCAAAATTTGTAGTACAAATTATGATGTGACCACAGACGAAAAAAGGAATGGAAACACTGTCTCTGTAAGGCAGATTGATTGTAACACTGGTTTCAAAGGTAATGTTGGTCCAACTCATTTAAACCTCTGCTGAGGTCAAATAGTCAAAAATGAACACTTTTCCTTGACCTTCATGTCCTGAGGTCAGGGAAGAATTCATATGAACTTTGGAAACTACACACAGACATAGACACATACACACACACAAACCCCAAATAGGTCTACCTTGCTGAAATAAGCCTGTCTTAACTCTTCATCTGACTTTATGAAACACCCCTCTGGTCTTACAAACTAGAATTTCTTTCTACTCTACTGAGTGTCAAATACAGCAGAATTTAAACCAGTTGCTTTTGTAAAAGCAGAAAAAGAGCTTGGGCCATTGCTGAAAAAGTTTTATGGTACCAGCCAAAGTCTAGGACAATCTGTGGGTCGATGAATCTTGACTGCTTTTCCAAACCACACAGCCGGACCGGGCAAGCTTTTTATCTACAGTGAGGATCATACAGTAGCAGGGTGGAGCTGAAGGAATGTGTCTACAATATGAATGTAAGGACAGAAAGGAAGGAAGTGAGAATTTGGTGCATTTAACAAAAAAAGCCATTATAGAAAAAAAAAGATTTTAGTTGACATACATGTACAGGGAATATAGAGTTTTGTACAGTATACGGAACAGCATTTAATTTAGACATGTTAATTAGTCACCCGGGTGGTGGCTGTCACATACACACCCACGCTCCCACTGCCGCCTTGCCTTGTACTGTGGGCTCCGTCCCTGAACTACGACCCAACTCAAGTGACCTCAATGAATCGATGGAAGTCAGGTGACGAAAGATGGACAAGACTGTTCAGCTCAAGAGAAGACATGGTAGCATCATGATGATCTCCGTCCAGATGAATTACATTTACAAATGAAACAAAGTAGCTATTAAATCTCTGATGTTCTCATGGCCGTCTACAGAAACACAGGAGGGCCAGAGGAGTATCACCTCTCTGCTACAAGTACCAGTAGTCCAATATGTTTGTTATAGATGCACTCAAAATTGTTTGGAGAAACTTGTGTCACGTGTTCTCGTCTTTTTTTAAGAATCACTCACTCTTTCAACAGTAACTCAGACACTTCCCACTTGGTCACCTCCATCCACTTTGTTTCAACTCCACTCCTTCGAACCTGCCTTTTCTGTTCAGTGGTTTTTGAGCTGCATTTTGTACTCTCTAGCTATGTAAAATATCCAAACCATGTCGACAAGAAATAACAGATACATTTTGAGAGAATAAACTTTAAAATAAAGCATACAGTTTGAGTTATTTGAATCTCCTTTGCCAAATTTTGAAATTCAGGTCCACAGCTGTACCTCTGCCTGTTTTTAATGAATACTGATTCCATTATAATTGTTAATGCGTTGGATAAAAGGGGTGCAAAAAATGAATTTCAAAATAGATTTATTGAGTACAAACATTTAAACAGAGGCAGGTGTGAAACAAAAGGCGTTTTTACTTGAACAGTCATCCATTAACCGAGCTAATTTCAGATAAGACGAGCTGCATATGAACATATTCAAAACAGACATTCCAGTGGCTGTTGGTACAACAATGAATAAACAGCCTCAAGACAGCGAGGCAGCCTTAGGCTAGACTAATTAGATCTCAGCTGACAAGTAACGGGCTGAGGATGATCAGTTATAGCAATACAAAGCCCTGAATAACAGTTCATTTCAATCTTTACAAACTCAATAGGTGTATGCCCGCAGCAAAGCATACAAATTATCATTTTTCTTCAAAACAAACAAGCCAGAAGATGCATATGAGAGATACTTTCAGCATACTGTATTACTTTATCATTAGCCAATTTTCCACGGCGAGGCCTTGACAGCACCCGCCAGGACTTATTCTGCGCCCACATTTACCCCTTTAACACCATTCATTTACATGTAGACTTTTGCAGCTCGCTGCCAGCAGTAATTTCTCAGCCTGGCTGCGGCTGCGACAAAACAAATTATGCTTTCCGTGATCAGATATTATCATTTCACTGTAGCTCCGCTGTGAAAACTGGCTATTTACAGAACAGATGCAACAGGAGCCATTCGTGATACAATGGCTGTTAGAACACAACCATGGAGGATCTATAAAAGACTTTGACAGGGTTCCTGCATAGTTTCCCATTTCTAAATATTCAAATATTATTCTAATTCAGTTCTTTAATTTTTAAGAATCAGGTCTTTTTCATTATGACAAAACTGCTGCATACGCCATGGCGACAATGACCTTGTGAGCTAATATGATAAATCATAGCAGAATAAACAATGTACAACCATGTGTTTCAGAACTGAACATTTGTTTTTCATAGTTTTACAGACTGTAATTATCAAACTTGAGGAAATTAATTTTCCGCACATTACCATATTTATGTAGAAACCCTGCACAGGTTGTTTAATCTCCTCTCGAGTGCTATAAATCTTTATTAACCAGGAGGTAACGAAGAAAATAGAATGAGATTAGATTAACAGCGTGACTACAGGCAATTAATAAACAGCTACAGTATTTACATCAACACTGCGGTCAGAGTGGAAAAACCTCTAGAGACACTAAATATGAGGTACGGCAGTTGATCCACTGATGACAAGTGTACTGTTATTCAGCCGCTCTCATGTTTCCCATATTCAGTGTCATTATAAACTAAGCTAGATGCCTTGGAGGAGGTAATCTTGAACCTCATGCTGCTTACTGACCCTCCTTCACACTCGAAGGACAAGTGATTGCTATATATTAAAATGTCTAACACCAGGTCAGCTGTTCACACTTTTTTTTTTGCAAATAGTTACAACAACCTTGACTTCTCAGTAGTCAGAAAATTAAAAACACTGAATTGCTATCATTCAGGGGTAGGCGCTTTGAATCCCAGCATGAAAGGATTTGCCATGAATCACTCCAAAACACAATTTTTAATTTTTTTTTTTTTTTTTTTTTAAATAGCTTTTACATCTGGCACAAATGACATGAGAACAAAGTGTTTAAAAAACACTACTTTATTCTTAAGTCATTTCTGCTTAGTAATGGATTCATAATTAAATAAGCATGTCATCTCATAATAATATACATGATACAATAAACTTAATTACACATTGAACCAACCAAGGATTCAAGGAAGATATAATTGTTTCAGACTCCAGTCTCCGTTTCATGATTTAACTATCTGTAGCTGTGTCAAGATACGACCAACAGGGGGTGATACATAAATTAAGGCAGTGTTGCATATCACTGAAATACAGCTCATGAGTTGGGATCTGTGACAGCATCCATTCAAAACAGAAACGTACACAGACAGAGAAGTTTAGAATCTGACTCTGAGGCACAGGAAAAACAGAAAACATGAGACAGAAAAGCAGCTGAGCTGTGTCACTTCCTTTTCTGTGAAGACTGAAATATGATACAACAGGTGTGGTGCATATTTGGTATCAAACAGCAGTGATAGGCAGTCAGTCCCTTCCTCTTGGGTGTAGTTTCTGATGCCTATGATGCTTCTCAAAGTCCAGCATGACTATGAATACATGTGTCAAAGGGTATGTTGGTGGTGGTCTATTTCTAATATGTATAAACGTTTACGTATTCTACTGACGTCTTAGTGCAGTAAAGACAAGCGCACCGCTGGCAAAAATATTCTGCAAGACAGATTTTTTTTGTGTGTGTTTGCACATGAATGCTGTGTGTATGTCTGAAGTGTGTGTGGCGACAGAGGCTCAAGGTTGATGGATAAAAGTGGCAGAAGCAGTGCTCCTTGTCTACTTGATGAGCTTGTTGGCTCTCTGGTTCGCTTCATCAATACGAACTTTGTTCATTTCCGCCTGAAAGACAGAAAAGAAAAACAGGTGATGCAACATTTACCCCTTTTTCTTTTCAATTAGCACTTACTGACATTAAATGCATTTGAACAACATAATAAGGTTCTCTGTAGCACTTGATAACATACCTACAGAATACCTATACTACATTATTATTCTAGTAATTATTTAAAGTAGTTATTTAAAGATGATGTATGCACATATGGGTGAGGCGATATACTGTCCGGCCAATGGTTTCACAGTATTCCACAGATATACAGGTGGCAGGAACATGCCATGATGTGCCAACAAGGGCAGAGAACCAAGTAAACATGGATGTACAATAAGGCAAAAATGTAAAACAAAAAGAAAAATCTGGTTTGCAAGCGTTTATGAGGGAGGAAATTGACTTAACGTGTTTGTTAGACCTCAAGGGGTTTTGCTAAAAAACACTAAATGTAACATAACCTGTTTGTTTACAGGAAAAACTCCACAGGGCACCTTTAACTTGAATGCACTTAATTGCCTTCACCCCAACCCAATACCCAATTCTTCAAAAAGGTGCCCTGTGGTGTTTTCTTGTAAAAAGACAAAGTTATGTTTACATTCATCAGTTCTTACCATAATGCACAGCATGCACCCTTGAAGCCAGACAAACATGCTGACAGATTTCCTGCCTCATAAAACAGTTGCAAAGCTGATTTTTAAAATATTTTAAATCCAGCATTGTTTACAGTCATGCTTGTTTAAAAGCGAGTTTTCTTGCCCATTACCATAGCAACTGTCAATCAGAAACCATTGGATGGTATGTGTGTCACATTGACCGTGTAAGTGTGTCCTCATGCACAAACAAGAACCCCCTTGTAAAAACATTGCTCCACAGTGCTACTGAGGGTGAAAATCTCCACAGGAAGCCTTTAATTTGGCCATCAAGCTCTGACATGATGAAGAGCAAATGAAAAAAAAACCCAGGATAAAAATGCAAACCAATCAGCTAACCGCCCCCCAACCCCCACCTTTAAAAACAAGCAAATGAGACTTTTGATGTTGTGTTTGATGAGTTAGAACATGTAATTTTGCAGGGAATCAGTGACTTGAGGTGACAGAACTTCTTTATGAAGTGTGATCAAAAAAAAAGCACAATTAACAAGATGAAAAACTGAGATGTCTTTAATCTCAGACCCTTACCTTCGCACTGATGCTGTCAATCTGTTTGTTCTGCTTGTCTATCTCGTTGCCCATGTCCTGAGCCATAGTTCTCAGGTTGCCAATGATGCTGCCCACTGCTTCCAGATTCTCTTCCATTTCATCCTCGCGTGCATCGTTGGTTACCCTGTACCATGGATACAAAGGAGGATTTATTTGGCTGTTACAAAAGGCTTCATAAAAAGTGCGTCTCAGTACGTCATGAGTAACTGCCACAGCTGACTAATAAATCATTTCGAAATTAACAAACTTCTAACAATATTAAGCTTCTTAAAGTGAAATGACCAGGATCCCACCTCTTGATGTAAGGGCCTGAGGGAGCCGGGGCATTCACCTGGGCGGCCTGACCATTGCGTACACCTGAGGGCTGCCTTGACACCACTTTTGAGCCATTGGAATCAACTTCGCCATCCCCTCCTCCGATACCCCAGGTCCGCTTGTATCGTGAATCGTGCTCGATTGACGACACCCTGGAGGACAAATATTATAAAATAAATGTTGAAATGCAGCAACACGGACCTTTACATAAAAATCAGCCCCAAGAGGTTTGAAAGGCTGCGAGTCGGCTACAGTCACAGCCGTTAATTAATCGTGATCAAGTGAAAAAGATTCCCTACCTTATCTGATGGTAATCATCAAAAAATCTTCTTCTCCAATGTGAGAGCATTGTGGGGAGATTTTTTCCATGTTTAGTAGCAGATATCATCTTACTATTCACACGCACACACTGACACGGCATGTCGATACGATTTGATGGAGAGAGTTTTAAGTATGCTCAGCACAGAGCGGTGCACCTGTCATGTTAAGAACTGTCACATTCCCTACCCATTGAGACGCCGTTGGGAATGCTCCCAAACTGTATCAGCAATCTTTTGGCCATAAAATTCACATTCGACATGCAAATTTGCATCATCTTCTCCGTAAAACACTCTGCTACTATGAATTCATGCTGTGTTGAAGTGAAAAATCACCCTGACATGACAGAGCAGTGTCCTGGAAGAGTTCAATCTCACGATAAAAGAGACGCTGTTTTACATTTTTCCTTTTCACAATATCCAAAATGTTCCATGGAACAATCCTACAGGTTTATGGAATGACCACTATGTTTCATTTTTTCTACTTTTTCTGAGAGAATGCATGCTTTGTCTGTGAGTTTGGCATGACGGACAGCTCTAAATACCACAATACCCATGAGCATCAGTTGCTGTTGCTATGGAGAAGGAGCTGGGCAGAGGCGTGATTCAGAACGGTAGAGAATTCAAAATGCTCTGTTGTTGCAGTTGGGAACAAAAACAAGCTGCCACAGTTGATGAATTCATCCAGAATGAATTATTTTAAACTGTGAATTATATTCGAGTTTTTAAATCAAAGGACCAGATGTTTTGCAACACATTTGGTCATCGTTTGTTCTGACTGACGGCTGAGCCAGGTGGATTTTATGCCAAGCTAAAGAAATGCTCTGACAGTCAGTCACATGATGTTTGAAGATTTTAACTTCTAGATCCAAACTGCTGTCAGTCAATAAATTACATAAAAATTAAGCATATAAAAGTGAAATGCTAATGTACAGGTACTTCAGTTGTGCTATGTGGCATCCTTGTCCATTTGCTTGATAAATCAATCGTCTCTGAACATTATTCACAACAAGCCAGCTTCATAAATTATCATGATAGCAAACACAGCATGCAAAAAGTAGGGAGCCTAATAGCACACAGCAGTGATTTGGAGCGTTCAGCAGCCCTGAGTGTACAGTGTACCTGTCACAGGGGCAGACACAGAGGCCGCAGCACTTGGAGAGGTCAGTCAGGTTTTTCTCTGCCTGTCTCATGTCCTGGTTGATCTGGTCCATGCCCTCATCCACACGCTTCAGCTGCTCTGGAACACGGACAGGCACACGGCACCGTGTCAAGCTCTCCTTTTCTGTATCTAGCTACATTTTATACACTAGGAATTTGTCTTACAGTTAATTTTGTTTTGTTTATCCCCTTTATTCATCCATTTTTAGAACAGATTAAATTAAACTTTAATGATCCCTGTGAGGATTCCTAAATTGGGTCAATAACTGGGTCATTGCATCAGCAAAAAAATAAATAAATAAAATAACTGCAGGTAACGCAACAAATAATTACAAATGCACATTTCTAAACAGGGACGCATGTCTTGGACAGCGTATACACATAAAACAATATAAAACAGGTAAAACAAACAAGCAAAATATGATTCTGAGAAAACACAAAGGCCATTAATGAAGTAATACATTAGTTTGCTGCTATAAATAAATAAACATTAAATAAATAAATGATCATTATGGCCAATACTGATGCACACTTAAAAACACATACTTTCTACTTAAGTTCTATATCACATATCACTTTGAGGGAAGTGTTGCTGTTATACAGTCGCTGCGGTGCCCGGTACACACACGCGTAAAAAGCTTCAATAGCACTTGATCTGTTTTACGACTTACTGCTGCTGTTCTACGCGCTTACAGTCTGACAAGAAAGTCAGCACAAATTATTTCAACTTTTAGTTAGAAAATGTGAAATATTTCTTCATTGCTTTAAAAATTTGCTGCCAAACACTTTTTCATCGCAGATTTTTAGAAAGCAGGCACATCCCTGAGAGCTTCCCTGCACGGTCCTGTCAGCCACAGTGGAAATAAAAATGTTTCTTTTAATGTCACGAAGAGGAAATTTGTTTCTTTGAGTCATATGGTTAATTTTATCTGCAGCAATCTTGAAAAAAAAAAGTGTACATTGTTTATTTATAGAAATATTATTTAGACTGTCAGAGCTTTAATCACACATTAACACATCATTTATGTCATGCTACCGACTATCCCTGTCTTTCAATATAAATGATACACAACCAAACATGACTCTGGGTTAATCGTTTATATTCATGCTTTGCCGCAGACAAAAACTAATAATAAAGAAATGAGGTGAAATGATCTGCATAATGACAATGAGCATGTGCAGCGGTAATCTTTTATTTTCTACCTCCTTGCTGGTCCAGCATCACCATGGTGTTGGTGCCAGTCTGTCTGCTCTGGAAAGACGAGAGTCAGACACATTCAGGAACAATGAGAACACGACAGACAGAAAACTGGAAACTGACTGAGGCTAATACAGTTAATTAAAAAAAAGTGTAATAATTAATAACTGTGGCAACCTTTTCTTCCATTTCTAGATCAAAATATTAGGTCTTTATTGTTATAATCTCAAATTATTCACAGTTATGAACAGTTGCCATCATGATGTTGTAAAAAGGAGAACAGAATCTTTTCGATTCAGATCTTTAATTACATCAAATATAACTCTAATCTTCAAATGTTGAAGCCTGACTTCATTTCTGACCGAGTTGTAAGCTCAGCATTATATCCCTGAAATAATCGTGCAATAAGATTACATTTCCCTAATCTTAATCCACCTTGGGGCCAATTATAAAGCAACATGGACTTGCTTTCTGGTCATCAAAACACAGCTACATGCAAGATGATACATATTGTGCTTTTGTGTCAGCAGCAGCGGCAAGGTGTCAAAGTCTCACCTCCTCTGCCATCTGCAGCATCCTCCGGGTGCTTTCCAGTGACTGTGGGAGTAAAAACAGGAGGCGTTAGAGAATAAAAAGAGGTGAGCAAGTTTCTTATCTGACAGCAGTTTGCACAGAGAGCGACAGAAACACGCACGCACGCACACGCACACACACACAGATGGATTTGGAGCACATTCATACATTTGTATGTTTAGATTGTTTGGTAACCAAACAAGATCTTGCAAAATAAAAAATGGACATGGACTCTAGCATCTGTGTGACAGAATTTTAGTAACCTGTATACTGACACGTTTTTTGTTTATGCTGGACAGATGGACTAGATGTCAAACCCAGACAGGGGTTTTGCATCTAGTCTGGATCTGATTCTTTGAGTTAATTTAAACAGAAAAAAAAACAAAAAAATCCAAAAAAACAAAAAAATCCAAAAAAACTTCAATAGAACAACAGAAGGGAACTAATATGGAGACAATAAGGAATGGAGCAAGATAAGGGGGAGAAAGCAAATGGAAAAGATACACATGATAAGAACATGGAGGAGGAAGCAACACCATTAATATTCATAGATCTAGAAAAGAGTGTAAAGATCCTATGGATGTATTTCCACACTTGGTCTAATAAAATGATGTTACATAGAGTATCTTCAATTCTTTACACAAGTGTCTGATTTACTTTCCCTGTCCTGTCTGCCTGTCCAGAACGACAATTTTAAATGAAAAGATGCCTAAAAAAACAAAGAGACACTGATGTTGCTGATGTCAGTCAGCCCTTCTTCCCCCATTTTATTGCTTTAATGTAGAACTGAAATAATTTGTCAGTTGATTAATTAGCTGATCAACATCAAATCGATTGGTAAATTGGTAAATAGGAAAGAACATTTTACAGACCAAACACTTCAATAGGTCTCTACAAATATTCCCTGCCTTTCCCCGACGATGTGAGCGGCTCCTCTTCCAGAGCTAAAAAAACTGATCACGCTTGACAAGTGAGCAACAGAAAATGACTTGCCCATAATTATTTTTCAAGAAAAATCAAAAGGAAACAAATACTCTTTTCAATTTTAGGATTTTCTGCTCTTCTGTTTGTGTGAGAATAAACTGTTTTTTAGTTTACAGTTTTCTGACATTAGTTTCAGTCCTAGCTGGCACACTGAAAAATCTGTGCTTCATCCAAATAGCGTCTGAAACCATGAAACATTTGTATTTTTCATATTTAATTGAAAATTCAAAATTGGACAACAACAAAAAAAAAAATTGTTTGTGTGGTTTTTCCATTTATAACTCCACTAATTAAAAAACTAACAGCATTTTTTTCATACTTTATATTCTCAAGTCAGTTATATGCTATTAAAAAATATATAACGGACCGAACAAACAAATGGGCCATGGACAGAATGGGATTTTTGAAATTTATTGTGCCTGATTTTCATGACTTGATCAACACAAGTGTTTCTTTTGCCCACAAAAACAAATCATTTCACAAAATGTCAAATCAAAAGTCTCATGTTAACACAAAAACTTGTTAATAAAATAACAAATATGGTTTTTATATTCTGATTTTGAACCTCAAATTTATTATGAAAAGACCAAATTCATCTAGTGCGAGTTTACTTCACTAGGTAAACTTTCTTAGACTTAGTAAGTGGTGTGGATTTGGAGACAGCTACAGAGTTCCTGTGTCTTAACTCCACCTGATCAGGTGACATGGGCAGAGCACAAAAGTTAAGACAGAGAAAAACACACACGCACAGACACACGCACACAGAAAAGTTGACGCTGAACTGGAATGCAGTCAGTTCAGGTGAGTTACGCCTTTGTGTCTCTATTAATAGACAGTGTTGTACAGAAAGCAGAGCATCCGAAGGAGTGAAGCACGGAACCGAGGGCTCGACTCCATTGTTACCATCACTAATGAACTGTTAACAAGAGAGAGTGGGGACCCGATTCCTCATTCTGTCTGTGTTATGTTTGCTCTGAATACATTAATCAGTGAGTTGAGAAAAAGACAAACATGGAATTGGCGAGAAGGACGTGTTGAGCTCAGCCAGGTTTCTGTTGGCTTAGCCAGAACATCACTTGGGTGGATAAACAATTGATTACGTCCCCTAAAATCCTTGAACTTGGCTAATTAAGCCCGAAATCGTTGTCTTAGCCAAATTTTCCAGATTGGGATGCTGCGACAAATCTTTGAGATACAGACAATGGTGTGGTATTTTTATCATTTGCTTGGGATGGCTTAAATGGAAGTACTGTCAGCCGAGGTACGTGCAGGTTCCAGCAAACAGCATCTGAGGCTTTTTAAGACATAAAGCCCAACAGCTATTCAAGCAGAAAAAGCATGAAAACACACTACAGGTATCAGGTAGAAGTGCACAAAGAATGCATTCAAATCATTCTGTAACAGTACTGAAGACTGCGAGAGCCATTTTAACTAATGCACTTGGGAAACAGCCTTGAAACAATGAGAAAGTTTGCGCGACTTCCCAAAAACAACCTTTTCTTATCGCAACAGATTCCGATGTTGCTCTGATACATAAGCATCCACGCTGTGGCTTTGGATAACCACTCATACCTGAAGCACTCAGAGTGATAAGTAGCATTAGCAGAAGGACCCTCCCATGCCCTGTCCCTTCTATGAGCTGCTAAGTCAACCCGGCAGCAGCACAAGGAAGAAAGAGAGAAAGAGAAAATCGCAGGTTAAGTCAGAAAGCACACAGACGAGGTAAAACACATAGAGTTAAGAAAAAAAGCACACAGACAATTAGTACAGTCAAAATGAGAGGAAGGTGAAGTGCACAGCTACAAGCTCGGCTAGAGTAAGCTAATTTGCCTCCATTTGAATCAGATGGCTAATCATATGATGCCCCGGAGTGCTGATTAAACAATTATCTCCTTGATAGTAAAGCGCTTAGATATAGCTGACAACATTCAAACTGTCAAAACCACCAAGGAGAGGGGAGCTATCAGGCTAAATTGGGCGTAAAGCCTCATACAGTTCCTATTAATGCATAGCTTAATAATCAACTGTGAATGCAACGAGTATAATTACCCACCCCCTGCTCTTTCAATGAAGCACCCCCAGGACTACATGCATGCATTATGTCCATCCAACCCGCACTGATGCTTTTCCAACCAGGTCAAAATTTTCAATTATATTGTGTTATGGCTGAAATTATTATTTATCACAATAATGATGAATGTTGATTATTTTGGTGGATCTGATTAAATCAAATATTTCAACAATACTAATGTACAAACATGATAAAACCGAGTATACATTTAATTATATATGCTGTTTGCACTTTGAACATTAAAAAGGATATTATTTCGGATAGTTTAGACATTTCGGGAAATATGCCCAATTTCTTACTTGTTGTTTATGTAACTGTATTTGTACTACAGACAGGAGAGTGGTATTGTTGCTTCTTACTTTTGGCAAGAAAGCAACAGAGCGATGTTTCAAACTGTTCCATTCACTCTTTGCATTTTTAGCTCCTGTGGCACTTGTTAAGCCACATTTCAATTTGAACAACAGCAGTTTTTGCATCTGAGAGAAATTCATTGAACTGATTGCTTGTTTGCAGTTAATTAGCATATGTGTATCTGAATTTTGGTCGTGAATTAAAGGAATACTCCACCCCACACCCTGCGTTTTAGTATCACATACTCACACCCTGCAGGTCTGAAAGATGTTTAAAGCTGTCAGTTTCAGACAGACAAGAAATTGGGTTACAGTAAACTGTAACGGTCACACTAGAAAAAAGACCAAAGCTATGACTACAAATTGTAAAAATTGTTTCTTTTTTTTAGGTTTCATTTTTAAAGGTTTCCCCAATTTTATGTTGAAGAAATTATTTAAAAATTTATTTTTTCAAAAACTCAACTCAAACATTTATTAATTTCGTAACTTATTTTCCGCATATGACTTGTTTGCTTGCAGACTGTAGCTTAAATTGTGCACACTGACTATGGCTCTCGGATACTCTAGCAATTTACTGGAGTGAATTAATTGCACGTGTATCAGACACATAATTCTTTCAAGGAGATGCCTGAGTTAATTTTTCAGAAATTAATGGGCCCTAAAAAAGTATTACTGAAGAAAAATAAAATATCAAAACATCCACAAAAACTTCTCAAAACTCTCCTGCAAACATTATCCACTTCCCAACTGTCCAACTGTGTGCTCAGTATGTTCCAAACACTCATCACTCATAGTTTCATCATGGCTTCTGTCTGTAGCTTGCACAGATTTGGGATTTGATACTAAAATATTTTGGGTAGAAAATCCTTTTAATGAAGTTTCATATTCTTGGAGAAATAGACAATGAGAGAAACAAGGAGAGAGGAATTCTCTGTGTGTGTCCGTGTGTGTGACTCTATACCTCGTCAGTCACTTGGTTTGCCCTCATTGCCATCTGTTCTACAGTCATGTCTTCCATGTTGCTAATGTCCTGTTTGGTGGCTCCCCCCGTGGCACCGAGCTCGATATTCTGCGGCCTGGAAGAAAGGCAGATTTCAGAGGTTACTTTCTAACGTCACATCAGAGTGGGTCAATGACCACAAAGTCCTGTGACACAGCATTCATACACTGCTGATGTGAAGTAACTGACAAAGGGACTGTGTGTCATATCACTGCCAGTTACAAATGAAACAATTAGCTGAATACATTCACACAGCAAACAATTCACTGCATGAGAACATCCATTTATGTCCATGTGACTCATATAGAGGAGGAAGAAGAAGATGCAAAACCTAAACAAATCAGGCTCTTTTCCTGCCCCTGAAGGAGTGTTAAGAGTCTGAACACATTCAGTAGGCTTGCTGATAAAAGGAAACCAAAATCTATTTCAGTGATGAGGCAAAATGTTAGTGAGCCTAGAGCAGTTCCCTGTTTGTATAAAGTGTAGCAGTGTGGCTAGCTGAATGTATGCTTACTCTGATGGAAGAGAGACAAGAAGGCTGCAATAAGGAAATCAGAATCATGAGACTGGATGTTGGTAACCAGCAAAAATACAGAAAAAAAAACATCAAGCTTTTCTACTTATACAAATTAGACATTCAAGAGAAAACAGAAGTAGAATAGCAGAAGTCTTATATAAAACAAACAAACAATAAAACTGTTTCTGACAGTTGTGAAAGTGTCAAAAGATTTTACTGGTAAAAAGCTGGTAAAAATGTTTTGTCCACACACAGATAATGTCCATATTGAGTTTCAGAGTCACAGTGGCAGTTTGGCACATGTGAAGTGAACATTGAACGGCATCACATATCAAATTATCCATGTTATTAATGATGTTCTTTTCTTTCCAAAATTTCCCAAAAGACTTATCCCAAAATACAGTGAATATAGGGCTTAAACAATGCTATCCTTTGCCCAATGGCTCAATCAACATAGACTGATGATTTTTGGGGGTTTTGAATGTCATGCAATCACAATAATCATGCATTGTATAAATACATACACCACATTATATGATTATTATGGAAACAAATTTTAATATATTAAATTATTTATGCCACACTGAGTATCTCGGTGCACTGAGAGAAACGATTGTCTTACAAAAGCACGTTTACATTTCATGTACTTAACTGGTTGAAAGCATGGTAAAAGGTTTAACATTGTTGTGCTTAAGAAGTCTCTGTGTCAGTAACTGAACCACAAAAAAGCAATTAAAGATTCAGCCTTTCATACAACGGTTCAGCTGGTGATCTCATGTGACTTCCCACAGCTGATCAAATCACGACAAATTGAGTTGCGTCGACGGCACCATGCAGGCTCAGTGTTCAGATTAAAATTTAGATTTCATAATCTTGCACAATATGTACAACAGTAGGGCAGGCACGAGGCAAGGAAGAGTCGCTGAGAAGCTTTGCTGCAAACCAGCAGCAGAAAGTGTTAATCATGGTTGGCAGCTAAGGGCCACTCGTTGAGAAACTGGACATTTTTCTGTGTTTTCAGGTTAATTTTTAACATTTCAAAATGAAGGAATTGACATTTTTTAGTTCAGCAAAAACATGACAAAGAGAAGTGGATCAGAATTAAATGGTGTATGCATTACGGGAAGGTAAGAGCAGAACTAAATGAGAAATACAGCGAAACGGTAAGCCTACGATACTTTCCACAATAATGCTGGTTTCTCATTAATACAACTACACTTACATGCAGAGGCAGACAGAACTTGAGTAATAAGTGTGCTTACACTGCGATTTTCCAGGTAATCCGTTTGGAAATTCATTCTGATCACTGCATGAAGTAGACTTCCTTGCAGAGCGGTGCAGGAGATACAAATTCCAATCCAAACAAAATCTGATTTGTGCATCAAGTGACCTTCATGACCAGCATCACAGGATGAACTGAGATGACTGCGGTAATGGCAGCCTCACACAGTCTTTGGTAACATTAGATCAAGATCATCATAAGCAAAGACTTAAGCTTGTTTTCTGTGTTGCAGAAAGACAGCACCTTCAAGGACAGAGCCAGCTGACCATAAATGCGTTGCTACGTCGTCAAGTCTAGTTTTTAAAGATGCCAAAATTCAGAAAAACGCTGCTTTTTGCCCTCTTTTCTCCCTCTTCAGTCAACCTCTTTTCCTTTAAAGTTCAAATGCCATTTTTTAGATTTTCAAATGACCTCTGAACTCCAAGTTCCCTTTCCTGCAGCCAACATCCTTTGGAAAAAAGAAAAGGAAAATGGATAGTCTGCTTGGCAGACAGATCAGAGGATTTAATATTGTTGACGCTGCATTTCTTTTCCCCCCTATTTTTGGAAAGAGGGCACTTGGTTCGCACAGGCTTGGCTGCTCCTTCCAAGTAATTATTGAATTTTTACGTTTACAACTGAAACACTGAAAGACTCGTTTACGCATATTGTGAAAATGTCAAACCAAAACAAGAGAAGATGAACATGCCAACACTAAAAGATCAATCACGTGTTGGTAAAGCGGACCTCTGTACAACTAGATATTGACTTATCCTCATGACTAAGTGATGAGAAGGTTACACTAAAGCCACACATGGGTAAATACTAGATTGTTTCGTTCCCTGAGCAGTTTGAGCCTGTCAGCTCATAATGGTAAGCCCTACACTTTCACACCTTACACTCGATAACAACACAAGACTGTGGCACCACACTGCATGTGACAAGCCACAAGAAGAATCATTTAACAAGCCTAAAGGACATACCCGTTCATGTTATTGTGTCTTCACAGCATTAACAGCAAGAGTCCTGACACAATAGCTCCTACAGGGAAACACATTTCTTGTTCCTCTACCCAAACCTGTTCCTCCAGATCTGAGTGCACCACACACATCGTCTTTTCTTATTCTCATCATGCTGTGTTCATATCCTCCTCCTTGATCTTTATCCACATTCACACAAGGATTGTTTTTTCAGCCATTCTCCCCCCACACACAGTTTGTCCACAGTGATGAAAACATATTTTTTGGTTAAGTGTGAATTGTAAAATGCTCTGGGCAAGGTGGCTGGCTGATAACACTGACCTGTGTGCCTAAACAGACACAAACAGGATGACATCATGCTGCACAGACCCAAAAAAAAAAAAAAGAAAAGAAAGAAAACCCAAACCATGACCTTTTATTCTTTTCCTTCAGCATGATTTATAGTGTGTAAACCCAAGTGTCAGCGGTTTTCATTACAGCTGCATCATAAGGGAAGACACAGGAGAAAACACAACAGATGGTTAATCATTTCCGTTGTTAACACACACTTAAAAAGCTGCAACGCTGTATTAACACATCTGACCTTGGTTATCTTAAAACAGAGGAATAAAGCTGAAGTGCTGAGGCACTGTTTAACAAGAGTCACTTGATGGAAACAAGTGTGACGTTAGTCTGAACGAGAAACATGAACCACACGCACTAAACAGACAGTCTCCCACACCCAAGACACCAAAGTTGTGAGGTGTAGAGTCCTCATACTTTAAAACTGAGTGAAAGAGTAGAAACAAAGACAGGGGCAGGGTAGAAGAGTCTATCAAAGCAGAGGGAAGTTTTCTTACATTGTCTGAAAAGTTGCTGTTGTGTTCACGTATCGTAAACAGGACGGGATCCGGGGGACTCTCGTTAACCCAGCTAATGTGCTGCTAGCCTGCTAGTTAGCTAGTTCCGCTTTCCTGTCAACTACCACTCAAACAACTACGTTGAAAGGGGAAAAGGAGGAGAGAGAGATATTATGTGGGGAATCAATACTTACAGTTAACCCTCCTTGTTTTAGAGAATGAGGTCGTTACTCCTCCTTCTTTACGGTATGTGCACTTGGCTTTGGCAACTTCTGGATTCCTTCACTGGTTCCTGTCTGGCTGTCCGAAGTGTGTCGGTTGTTGACTTTAAGTGCTGTCGGAAATATCGCGATTCCAAAGCCGAGCGAATACAAATTAGTTTTATGAACTCGGAAAACGTGCTCCAGCGCGTCATTTCAGTAAAAGTAGTAATTCAGCAATGATAAAATATCATGCATAATATACTAAACTTTACTTTAGTAAAGTAAGTATTGAAGATGTGCTTAGGTTAAAGCGTCAAGCACGATGAAGGAGGATGCTTCCTCCTTCAGTATTTAGGATTAGATTAGGATCTATTGTTTTGATGGGTTATTATAATTAATGATGCATTACAATACAATTTTTGTAGCTAGCTGAGGAAGGCTTGATGTCTTTGGTACTTTATGTGATTTTTAGGGGTCTCATATATAAATAAAATTTGATTTTATTATATACAATTAACAGTTTCCTTTTTGATGAAATTCACATAGCTTTGGCTATGAGATGAGTCTAGAAAACAGTATCATTTGGGTCACTGTGCCTCCCCTTGATTCTAATGCTATAGTAGCACATTACATCATTACACCAACTTTTTTTTATTGAGCAGACGATTTTATTTGAGCAGGTGTATTTCAAAGTGAAATTCTCAGAGGAAGGAGCTTTTGATGAGCACTCGAACGCAGCACATGATGGTGCGCATGTCCTGTCATATGACTCCAGAGAAACAGAGGCGCTGCTCATTTTCCCCACATGAGTGCAGCATTTACCCTTCACCCAGACCTCCCCACGCCCCCCTCCCCCCTTTCTCCGTATTTTACATGAAGACAGACTGCTGGATATTTTTCATAGTGTTTCTGAGAGATGCTCTGAAATCTGAGCCTCTAGCATTGAATCTGCTGTGTAATTCCCCAAGTTTTATGGTTTAAACCACAAAAGCCTGTTCAAGGTGACTGCAAAGACACTGGGCATAGTGCCAGCCAACATATCAACTGACAATGTCTAAAAGGCTAGTGTTTTTTTTTTTTTTTTTTCCCCCTCTCTAACCGCTGCTAAATATTTTTCCCTGATGGGTCACCTACAGCTAAATACCTACAAGCTGTACATTTTGTGACAGCTTCAAATTAGCACAAGGGATGCTCTAGAGATGCCCTCACTGAACTGCCCACGGTGCCTGAATGTTGCCCTGCTCTCTCTGCCCATGTATCTTTTATAGAGTCTACATAGTATGCATTATTCAGCAATAACACACGGTCCATCTGGACTCCTCTGTGTGTGCGTATGTGTGTGTCTATGCATGAGTGTGTGGTCCTTAGTTAACTTTCCTGCTGTGCCATTTCACCATTTCACGCCACATCCAACAGTGCTTGAAGAGCTACGAATTAGTATTTCCTCTGTAATTACAGCTGAGGTATAATGTGAGTGTGCTTGACAGAGGATATGTGTGTGGGAGAGAGTGAGAGGGGAAGGACGGGCGGAAAGAGAAAGAATAGAAAGTAGAGAGAGAAAGAGAGATAGATTAAGTGAATGTGTAATAGTGACTACAGATGGCACGTTCAGGATCAAGCTCTTTCATCATGCCGTTCCTCATTAATAGAGATGGGAGCGCTGCCCTAATTCCATAATTCCTAAATCATGCCAGTTAGTTGAATACGGGGAGACAAAAGTACAGGGGGGAGAGGAGAATGGATTAGCCTATAGCCTAATAATGTGTCTGTGAGAGCGACAAGTCAACAGAGGAAGAGATGAAGGGACAGACAGACAGAAGAAAAGAATGTAGAGGGGTCGCCATCTGTATTTCCTGGCTTTCTGTTTTAGTTGTTGCCAAAACTAACATCATATAGGCCAAATTTATTCTTGCCAATTATTGTCCCACATGTACAGCAGCCAATGAAAATAGCTAAAATAATAAGTGATTAATTAAATCTGGAAGAGAATATGCAGGGATATAATAGTGTGTGCATGTGCATGTGTCAGTGACACAGCCTGGATCACTAGTTTCTCATGATTTCAAGGAGCACATCTGTTCATTTCTGGCACTGTTCCAGTTGTATCACACATCCATCTTTCCTCTCACAAGCTTTGAGACATGGGAAGGTCTCTAGGCCTTGCTTGATCTGGCTTAATTTTACATTAGGCTAATTCTGCAGGTACCTGATACTTGTCAGGACAAAGAATTGGCTGACCAAGCGTGCATCTCAATATTCAAAGATAATTTCATTCCCTTGTCTCCTTTTCATTGGGATCTACTCTTCCTCCGTTTTGAATTGAGCTCTCATATGAAGCAATTTGATGGAAACCAGAGACATCGATAGCCATTAGCCCGCTGTGCACAGGAGGACCAAACATGGCAAGCCGACGCTCATCTATTATTCATGTACCTCAGTTTTCCCCAAAAACATCGTTTCTGATATTCTTTTTACATCACGCTGCCAAAAAAAGTCAGTGGTTTCAAATAACGCTTTTAAAACAGGGCTGATAAATGTTTTAAGCTAGCACTGGCCCTTACAAGCCCCAGTGGGGGAAAGTGTCTATTGTCTGTCTGTCTATTCATGTCCGGATCTGGAGAAAACCCTTTGAGCTCAAAGAGGAGAGGAAACATTTCATATTCATTTTTAGTGATTTAGCCTTTAGGCATCACTAGCATGTAATATTTCCATCTTTTGTTCAAGGACACCTGACTTTAATGGACACATGGGTTGTGGTGGGAATCAAGCTTGTGACATTCAGTGCAATCTCTCTGACCAGAAGGCCACAGCATTCAGACCTTTTACTTAAAATATTGTCCTACATTCAAAATTTAATACTGATGCATTAGTGTGTGAGTAGCATTTTATTATTGTTGTTGTTTGTTTAGAAACTAGTTTTTACCATTTTATGTCCAGTTCAGCCGTTTCCAAACTAGGGGTTGCACCCTGTCTAAAAGGGACAAATTTTGCCAAAAACCCTCTTATTATTTGTTTTGACTTTCCTGTCATTTGTGCTATTGTAACATTGGATAATTTGAGCTCTTTGGGCCTCAAAGAGTTATTTATCTGTGTGGCGGTAATGTTAACAACTCATAAGCCAAGCGAATGTCCAAATTTAGCACAAATTTTGCAACATTTCCAGAAAATTGGCAAAATAAATTTACAAATTTAATTTAATTTACTTGCACTTCCTACTTCAATGTACAGTAGTAAAAGCACTTGGCTACTTTCCATCACTGGTAGGCCAAACTGTTGGAAATCTGATGGAAACAAGAGAGGAAAGGCTATCAAGCTATTCAGTCTCCATGTTGTCAGCAGTTCAGATTAGCTGTCACATCGCTGAGGGAGAAACAGCTGAAGATTGGAGAGGGTGATTTCATCTGAATAATTTCATGCTTTGACTGGCAGAGCTCAATGCTCACCATCTCAAGACTTTGACGTCAGAGGAAGATAGACTGGGCAGAATAAAGACCCAGGTGTGCAGTCTAATGCATGAATACAATCATCTGCCCTTTGGGTGGGGAAAAAAACAAAACATCAAATGAAAATTAATTCACATTTCCATCGAAGAAATTCCACTCACTTGGCTTGTTTTTTCGAGTAGACAAAAAGACAATCTTTATTTGTGTGTTTCTCTCCTTGCTCTGACTTCTGTGTTTACTTTTGACTGACTGACTTTAATGACTGAGGTCAGCTTCCACAAAAAACATCACAAACAGAAAAGGAGACAAACTCATACATGACGCTCAGACCTGGAGGCCTCCTACCACTACCAACCATGGATCACAAACCAGAGAAGAAGAACGATAGAAGGACAGCATCAGTGGAATAGAAGAAGAGAAAACACATTTTTTTAATCTTCCACAGGCTATACCCCATCACTGCATCCCACACAGGAGTAATTAACAGTGATTTTAAATGCTACAAAAATAAGATGAAACAGGGAAGGAAGTGCTTCCCCTTGTTCGTGTTTTCTTGTGTGTGTGTGTGTGTGTGTGTGTGTTTGTACATGTGTGTATGTGCATGCCATGTCTTTGTAAATGTCTAGATCTGCGTGTGGTTTTCTACATATGTCTGTAATCGTGTTTGTGTGTTTGTGTATCTGTACATGGGTCATCATGTGTGTATGCATGTGTGTGTTCACAGTGCTTACTCATTATGTTCACTTCCCAACATTAAAGAAGTCTCAGTCCCATGATGCACACACACTTTCTCTCCCTGCCTCCCCCCTCCTCTGCTCCCTCTCTCTTTGTGCCATTCCCTTTATAGTCATGTCCATGAATGCTCAGAGGAACAGTCCCGTTATCAAAGACTGTGTGTGTGTTTATATGTATGTGTGTGTGCATGCGCATGTGTGTTTTTGTGATGCTACCACACACACACACCTCGCCTCATTTGCCACAGTCTATGCGCCTTCCTTATTGGTTTAACCCTCAGACCCAGGACCAGCTTCAGTCAGTGTTTACGTCCATTGTGATCCGGCCTGGGCTCTGAGGGCTGATTTCCAGTCAGTTTCACCCCGTGGGTCCATTTATCTCCTGGCCCAAGCTAATCCATCAACGCCCGAAAGCCAGACAGGAGAGACCGTGTGAGGAGAGAGGTTGAATTTTCCTTTTGATCTCTGAAAAAGTCTCAGGGAGAGCAAGAGAGCGGTAGCAGGGTGTTTCTGATTTTCCCCATGAAAAAATATATCATCATTACAAACGAGATTGATCTGAAGGTTTCACAGTGGTCATGCAACTTGAGTGTCGCCTCCTTTTCTCACCTGTTCACCGTTCATCCTTACTTCACACACCTCGCACCTGCCCCCTCCCCACCATCCCCTCAAAATCCCTGACCCCATCCATCCCGCCAGTCCAAGAGGGTACTGTAAGTGACCACAGTCATAATAATACAGAAAGACAAAGAGGTGGGTGACCAGTGGTACATTCATACATGAGAAAGTCATGGTTCCAAAAGTCACCCGACCCAGTCGACATTAGACAGTGCTGAAGACGCCTGTGCTGGCCAGGCTGTGATAAATGCTTTGTTTAGAAACATGAATAAGACAAAAACACATCCCACCTGAAAATATACACCTCACCAAACCCACCGAGAATACCCCCCACCACACATACAACACACACCCCACCCTCCCACTGAAACAGTCTATGATTATACTTGTCATTATAATATCTGAGCATCTCATAAATCAAACTATATGATTTGTGTATCACATTGCTGTGAATCTAGACTGGGTCTGAAAATATCAACACGTATAATATTACATTTCCCATTTGGCCGTATGCATTTAACTCTGTGCCCGCATTGTTTTCCCTCCCTTTTCTGCACAGGCTGGGTCACTTTTCTCCTCTCCATCTCTATGCATTTGCTCTTTTTCTCGTTGCAGTTGGAATGGGTCCAGATAGTATAGAATTTCAATTACAATGCAAGCTTGGCCACTTCCAATTCTTGGTTTGACGATGGGACAGCAATGTGAGAAAAATCCAATTTTTGTGCATCCAGGCCTATCGCTTAATGCATCCTGCTGTGATTGGATGATAGGAATTGCACTGGAACGACAAGTTTAATCATAGCCGCGGCTACATCTACCCCACCAGTGGCCAAGAGTCAATAGTCAAATAAAGAGGACCCCCTGATATGAGTGCAGAGACATTTCCCTTGTGTTTTTCAGCTGAGAGGTGCTGTTCCACCCAGAGTTCAGGGATCAGAGATGAAGGGCAGCTTTCCAGACAGCTTAGGACCTGACTCTCACAGCCAGGCTTGGGAAGGGTGTCCGTGGCTGGGCCATGGAAGGGGCTGGCAGTGGGGTGGTTGGTGGTCGTATAGAGGTGGAGGTGGGAGAGGGAAGGACGGAGACAGAGGGCTTCCCTGAGGGGTGGTGGATTTAGAGGGACAGCCAGCCCAGCCCAGCGACCCTGGGTGGGAGCTCCAGGAAGAGAAAGAGAGGGGTCACAGCCAGGAGAAGAGTCCCAGGAGCAGTGAAGCCAGAACTGCTGACATCGCTACGGACCCTGGCCTCCAGCTTGGACCTCCATCAGTCAGGAAAGGTTCTGGAGAATCATATCCCGACCCATCTGAAACAGATAGTAGAAAGAAAAGAACAACGACAAAACATCTGAACTGTGAGGGACACACAGACAGACACAAAGACAACACAATCTCCCCCAAAAAAGTAAGTGAATTGAGAAAAAGACAAAGGGTAGACAAGTGGAACTATTAAGGGAGGGGGATGTGGAAAGCGAATGACAAACCACAAAACTCTCACCCTTCAAAAGCCAAGGAAAGGCAGAGAGAAGGCGTCAGAAAGGGATGAGGAGAGGAAGGAGGGAGGAGAAGACGACAGCAACTGAGCTCTGCAGGGGGTTTAACCAACCTAATTACAGTTTAATCACAGAGACTCGGAATCTGGAGCAGCTGACGCACGCACACACACACACACACACACGCGCGCACACACACACTTGCACACAGATGTAACTCTCACAAAAAGACACACTTCCACTCACACACACATGCAACCGCTCACAGCTCACTCTAGTGACAATATTTCACAGATGAGATGGATGTTGCAATGTCAGACAGATTACTTTAACAGCACAAAAAAGCAGAATCTGTAAGAGGAGCTGCAGCAGTGACAGAATAAAAGAATGTATGTTGTTTCAGTAATTATGGAGGAGGAGAGATTTTCCTTCCCCCTTAGCCAGATATGGGATGATCTGAGCCTGGAAAGCCGCGAAGGCCAACTCTCATCCTTTTACGAAGATCTTCAAAGCCTTGTCATTATCTAGGGAGATGTGCTACTACCCAGGTTTGATTCTTCAGTCGGGCTTAGGTTGAAAACTCATGAGGTAGAATCCGCCTTTGAAAAGATGTACAGGTAGATTTTTTTAAAAAGATAACGCAAGTGTAGCGTAACGCCTGCCGCAGTCTGATCCCCATGTTTGCCAGTCTTCTGTTGAGTTATTTTTAAACGCCAATATCATAGGTTAACATGGCAGACTTGTGTGAGCGCTGCGCCCTTTCTGCGCCAATGTACAGTATAAGAGAGCTATTTTCCAAAGACTATATCATACCAGGCTGAACGCTATTTGGAAACAGAGAGTCAGTATTGTGTGGTGAGCAAGTCATGCTTCATTTTTTACCACAAGGCTGATGCATAAAGAGAATTTTATTAGAAAATATGAAGTGGATTAGACTTCAGTAGTATTATTATTAGATTTCCTCCTTGTTTCTTATGAGCAAATCAAGCCAGTAGAGTGGTGTGGAGGCTTGCTAACATTTTTAGAGAGCACTTTCAGCCTGCTCTGTTCCCTTTCTGCAAGGACAGAAGGTCTCCCTCACACCCAGTGTGATGTGATGTGATTTGATGTGAAGTGCGTATGCCACTTTGTGCCTGTGCGCATGCACGCGCTTCACCCTGTCTGTGTGAATGCGTCATAATGTGCCTGTGTGTGTGTGTCTGTGTTTTCAGCGTGTGTGTCTGTGTGTAAAGGTGTTAAAGTGTTGCCTGGCTGGTCTGTGAATCAGAGCAGAGAGTGTTGCCGGGGCATTCTATCAGACCTCTTATTCCCCCCTAATTTTACTTTGATAGCCAATCTGGACCTTTGTGCTTGTGTGTTTAAGTGTGTGTGTGTGTGTGTTTGAGTGTGTGTGTGTAGTTAGAGCGTGACTTACCTGGAGGTCTGACATACACCTTCAGCTTTAGACATGCTCGCCCCACATGGTTTGGGTGAGGAGACGCTGTAGAAAGCAGAGAAATTGAAAGAGGAGATTAGTGGAGAGATGAAGCGATTTGTGCTGCTGATTACACTCAAAGTAAATTGAAAACATTAAATAAATGTTTTTTTATATGTTATTCTGTCTGTGAGTGCTGTGGGGTTTATTATCAGGTGGCTGGTTGGACAGGGAGTCCACAGAGACAGTACTGTAACCATGGCCCTGGGGCAAATATTAGATGTGGTATTAACTCCCACAGCTGTTTCTCTTTCTGCGTTACTGTTTCCTTCAAGTAAACAAATGAAACACAAACGTAATTAGTAATATGTGCCATATAAACAGTGCCTCAGCTAACAACTACAGTGCCCTGCTATTTAATAAAGTTTTATACTCTTTTAAAGATAAATTCTATATATGTGACATTAATGGTTTTGGTGTTACAGGCAGGGTAACAAAGTCTTGAATTATATATTTTAAATGATTACGATCTGTTGACAATCAAAAAATCTAAAGTAACTAAAATTATAGACCCCAGCTAAATTCAATTGGTAATTGGAGGCACTGGTAATTGACACATGCACAAAATGCACCAGGGCTTTCCAGGGCCCTACAGAGGTGTCACAGGTTGGATCTCTATAACAGACACCAGACCTCATCCTCACCAACCCCACTTATTTTAAGTCATCATATCTGTTTAAATGTTGGCAAGAAACACTGACAATACATAATGAGTTAGTCACAAAAACACAGCAGGAATAATTACACTCCACATCAGGGTTACAAAGCTCGGGATTTTCACAGTACAACACTAATAAGTTAGAATTCAGTACTGTGGGGAAGCAAATGTAAATGGTGTGATAGCCATTCATTTTCACAAAACACACCTCTGCATCCCTGCTGCACCTTTTGTTCACGGCCTGCTTTTAACATGAATATGCAGACCTTTTGAGGGATTTCTTATTGTTCATCAGTAAATTCATTCATAAAAGTAAAGCACACCTACAAAAACTGCAGTTAGCTTGAAACAAATATGCAAAGATGGTAAATCATAAGTAAAAAGGAAGGTATTCAGTGATTTGTTATAATTTGTCATTAATATTGTCAGTAATGCAGCCTGTTACTTTCTTGATGACATTTATTGCTTCAAGCAGCTGCAGAGTTTCTTCTATTATGTCCTTTTTAGTTCACTTAAACCCATGCTCCCTGGCTTGTGAACTCCCGTAAACACACTCAGCACTTCAGGCAATGTAAACAAGTCTGTGAGGGATTGGCCCGCACACTGGGATTCAGACACACTCACATTCATACCTAAGGGGAATACCGGCTCTAACATCGACCTGACTTGAATGTCTTTGGAAAGGGGAAGGAAATCCATGCAAATTCCCCACAGACACAGGTCCCTCTTGCCGTGAGGCGACAGTGCTAACCACTGAGCCACCGTGCTGCCTTGGCTGAATGCCAAAAAAAATGAGAAAAATGTTAAAAAAAGTTACTGTGATTCAAACTTCAAAGTGGAGTAAATGAAATTGAATCTGGGTTTTTAGTCCCACCTCACTCTGATGTGAAATAGAGCTGGAGACCTTAAAGAAGATGGTGACCAACTCTCTGACCGCTCACGCATGCAAGACGTGCGCACACACCCGCACGCATGTGAGGTTGTGCAAGAAGGATGTGCGCACACACTGGTGTTTGCAAGGGTGTGCATGGAGACCTATTGGCTTTCTCCCTTGAGGAAATCCGCATAGCCAATGCCCACAGTGACCCTAGAGAAGACCATCATCAAGATCCACAGCGCCCAGGAAATAAATCTGACCCTTCCTGTGACCTCTCCTCCCTCTCCTTCTGCCCACTGCTCCTCCCTCCATCCTTCTATCTGCCCTTCACCTCCTTTACCCTTTTATGGCTTCCCTATGGCCCACTGCCTTTGCCTCAAGTTTCTTCAAATCATCCACCTACCGTCTTCACAGTGCCCAGAGAAAGTATATAGTGGTCCCCTATGAAGACCCGCCAGCTTTGTATCGAGCTTTCTCTCCTGTTGTGTGTCTTTGTTTCGGGTTCCCTACTGTTTCTCTGACAAATGGCAACATTTTCGGGACGAAAGAGCTAGAAGTGGAGAAGTGGATAGAAATATACACCCCCCACACTCATTCTTTTTCCCCGTGCCCTCCAAAAATGTTCACTATTGTCATTTTTTAAAAAAGTCTTATCGGCTCTCCCAGCACCCCTGGTTCCCAGCACATCCACAATCCTGTGTCTCCTGAAAACCCATTGAAAATCACTCAACCTCATCAGTTGGCAGCTGGGAGAAGTAAGGGGTGGAGCGGACCTGTCAACATGTCAACCTTATGACAAATACACACACCCACATGCACACACGGGCACACACTTACACACACACACACACACACACAGAGGGGTCTGGACATAGATCGCCATCAAAGATCGATGTGTTTTACTTTGTGGAGTATCTGCAGAGAGGAAGGAAAGGCACATACACAAACACACACACTCATCGAAAGGGCTGGGTGGTAAAAACTGTCAACATGCCTTGGTTCCACATCACTACTGACCTGTGCGTGTGTGTGCTTGACTGTGTGTGTGTTTGTACGTGCATGTGAGAGACAGTCAGAGACAAAAACGCGTGTGGTTGTCAGTCAAGATGATGGACATGGCCTTTCACGGGCTCACAATCACTTGACAACTGACCCCACAACCAGCCCCCCCCCCACCCCACCCAACACCCTACACACACACACACACACACACACACACACACACACACTCCAATCTCGTGGAACACACACTACCCTCAGGGGTCCCAGAAACACAATACTATAGTCAGCAACTATACAACTCTGGAGGGGCCCTGTCCATCCTTACATGAGACTGAAAACAAAAGAGTGTGTGTTTGTGTGTGTGTGTGTGCCGACTGGGAAAAGTGCAGTAGGACATCGGGTGGCTGTTATCTTCGCCTCTTTAGCTCCCTGACTCTCGCCTGCTGTGACTTTGTGACAGTGCAGACAACAGACTGAGGCGTATTTGCCAGTACTTAGTTATACTGATTTCTGAAAAGTTACACTGTGGACAGAAAATCTTGAAAATACCACACCTAATTTTAATTTTATTATTTATTCATATTAATTCAGTGGTGCAGCACATATATTTTTTTCAGTGACTGCATCACATTAGAAAATTGTGGTACTACTAAAGTAATAAAATCTAAACACAGTAATGCTTAAACAAACTGAACTTGAACCTGTGTCAGTATCTGTCAGGGTCTTTTTTCCTGCCTGAATGAGGACAACATCACTGTAAGGTCAGCAGCCAAGGGCAAAAAACCTGACAAAGAAATATGTCACACTAGCATGTCGGCCTGAAGCTGCCGGCACAGGACCCTCATCTCATTGTGGGTCATGGTGAGAATGCATCATCTCCAACTAAAAAGGTTAAGGTCAGTTTTCAGCCAACTGTGCAGCAGTAACACAGAGAGAAATGAAGAGACCTGATCCAGGCTGCATGGTGTCAGGTATACTGCTCAGCTCTGCTTTAGAGTCAATGTCAGTGTGCCAGGTAAAGTTTGGCATGACTTTTAGAACTAAATGAAGGACTAGTGAGATAACTGTATTAATTTATTTAAGGAAGTATGATTTAGGGAGAGGAATACACAAGGTATTCAGTGCCTTTTTATAAAGTTGTTCTATCGACAAATGTGTCCTTTTCGAAATGAGATCGTTTACAGTGTTGCTGAGTTTGCACCCTGGTCCCCATGTGGCAGCTCTAGATCAGACAAACACCAGAATGAATGGCTTACACTCAAAATAATCTATGCATACATGTTTCTGACAAATGACCCCTTGTGAATGTTGTGCATTATGACTTTCCTCTCTCCGAAAGACTCACTTTTTGTCCACATATTGTTCCAGCTGGTCAGTGGATTCAGGCAGACAAATGTCTTGTCACAAGCAGCCTCCGCAGAAAAAAAAAAAGTAGCACTTCCCTCTGCGGCGCCAGAAACTTTGGACATCGACAGCAAAGCTTTTGAAAGTCAATTTATCTTGCTTTTCTGTGATTACCAACTGATCTTGCTCTTAACTGTCCGGATGCGGTAAATCTATCCCACCCATCTGGCACACCGAGCTGCTGAAAACAATGTTTAAGAGTAATTTGAAGCTACTATTTGTCCCATGCCTGGTGGGGGAATGATAGCTTTTTAAGTCTGTTCAGAGAAACAGTCTCAAGGGGCAAGGCCCATCTGTGATACTAATACATCACTTGTTGAAGTGAGGAGAAACATCAATACAGCTAATATAAAAATGATTACAAACTACGCCTGGTGACATTTTTACCACTTTGCTGAGCACACCACTTATGATCTCAACAGAAGCAGAGAGCTACATCAAGAAATAAAGAGAGTGAGGGAGAGAGAGGGAGTGGGGGAGCGAGAGAGAGATGGAAGGTGTATTTATGCACGCCTGTGGGGTGTGCGAGCGACATGGCGCCCTGTGTTTGAGAACTCTCTCAATCAGCTTCTGTTGATTGCATATTTACATATCGTTTACCAATGCATACTGAACAGAAGCGCAGCGAACACACAAACACAGGAACATGCACACTCACATGCACCCAACAAACAGACAAACGCGCTCTACCTGCACACACACAGTCTCACGTAGAAACATACACTTCCAAGCAGATAACCTACAGATGTAGTAGTACTCGTGTCCAGGCCTGAACTCAAAGCCCAGGGAGAATGGGGTGAAGAGCTGGAACTTCTCTGAGAAGCGCAGGGGTCCATCAGGACCGCTGGGACGGTTGCACTCCCAGCGCTTGAAGCCACGCATCCTGTGCTGGCAGGAAGTGTAGCCCTCGTGGTTGACCATGAACAGGATGTAGCGCTCCATGCGCCCGTGGGATGGAGGACCCTCGTAGTAAGGACAGTAGATGTCCAGATAGTCATTAATGTTCACTGCCACCCTGTACTCCCCGTGCCAGAACCTGCAAGACACAGAGGAAATGGAAAATTAAAATTTCTCCATGAATAAAAATAATCTCGTGCTCAGGAAAATGCACAGAATCAGTGAGCAGAGGTGAGAGGGCTTCAGAAATAGTTTACTGAGGCAAAGCGTGATAGTGTGAGGCGATTACTTTGAGAAAACTCCCTATACATCTTCTATACCATGAATATTTACTACCGATATTGGATTTCTGTATGATTGCACAGCATAAAAGGAAATTGCGGTAAGAGTTCACTTTTATTATATGAAATTGTATGATTGCTGTTAAGACATCTTTAGTTTGCACATCCACAAGAAGATCTGAGGTCACAGTCTCCAAAACAGCAAACCTTAGAGACTCTATGAGTTGCTCAAGGACGCCTCAACAAATGCTTTCTGATAGAGGGGTTTCAAACCACCTGAGTCATGGTGGTTTGCAGCAAAAACATCCTGGAGGGTGTTTTTTACTTATTTAATAAACAAGAGGAGGCCAGAAAAAATCAATAATAATGCCTCTGCTTACGGCAAAAGTTTGAATTGTAACTGATTTTATTTTAATAAAGCTGGGCGAGCTGTGCTTCATGGGAGTTATTAGCATGTTCTTTCTCCAGACTGCTTGAATGAGCCATCTCATGTGATACTCAAGAGAAGTGGGTCATGTGATGGTAGAGAGCACGCATTATTATCCCACTCCCTAAAGCAGTGTATCGAGGCGGCTGTGGTGAATGTCCACTTAGTTCGGTACACATACGGATTACTGAGGTTGCCATGATGAATAGAAGTGGGTCAGAGGTTACTCAAGAAGAAATATCAGTATATACATTGTTGAGGGTAGATATCATGGTAATTTTCCTGGATGTATTCCTCCCGAGTCAAAGAGCGTGTGAATAATTACAGGTAACATATGGAAATTCATAATATGGTGCATGAACTCAGCTGGTGACTCCTCTTGTCAACAAAGCAGTTACAATATATTAGAAACATATGGCTGCATTGCCTCCCTGCATAATACAGCACTCTGTTTGTGTTTATGTTTCTGTGCCAGTGTTGCTTATGTGGGAACTGAACTTCTGTTTACAATCTTGAAGTCACTGGAGTGAAACAGTCTCTGTATAAAGGATAAGACTGCTGATATTCTATATTTTTGTTATTGTCAACAAATGCAATTAAAATACCAAAATCAACAATATGCAGTCTTCTTCTCTATACTATACTATAGGACTTGGTCATCTTGCCTGTGGCTCTCTCATTTACCATACAGTAAGTCTTTAAAAACAAGTACGCATAATAATATTTCTAACAATAGCTGGGCTTTAAAGTTTTACTTAGTAGAACTACTAACTACTGTAGTTTTATTGTGGCTGTGGATTTATGCACTTTTGGTTCTCTGGTGAGTACTTATGTCAGCAGTTGGCTGTATCCAGATCAACTCAAGTCAAACTACAGTGTCCATGTTTATGGCTATGAAGGAGCATGTCAATAAGTGCAAGTCAAAGGAATAAGTTATTGTATATCTGCCTTTAGGCCACACAGATAGTACTTGTTAGTGGAATCAATTTTGCTCTCTACTCAGGGTTTGTTGACATTAAGAAAAATAAAGAATATTTCCCATTTTATCCTTGAAATCAGTCTAAATATGCAGGAGAATCTTATGTTTAAAGCCCTAGTAGGATACCTTCATCTTAAATGGATGGTATCTTTTGCAAAAGTTCTTTAAGCGGCAAGTGATCAATCAATTTTTAATATGTATTTGTTTAACCACAAGTCTTAAAATAAATACACTCTTTGTTTTATCCATGATTTTACTTTTCAGATCGGCACCCCTCTGTGAGAGAGTACAATACATCAGTATTTTTTAAATATTTAATATTTCAGATATTTTATTTACAAGCACTCCATAAATAATACGTCCCCAGGGTATGACTTGATAATCTTTTTGTTTCAGCATCTTTAACAACGCAGTCATTCTAAATTCAAGTTTCACTATTAGAAGTTCTTCAGTGAACCATCATTTAAAATTCATCAATGTGATGTTGTGGCACAATATCACACATGCACTTCTTCGTGGCGCTCGTCATTAGCGTCACCATGGCTGCGATCAATTTCATTTCAAACGCACCGCAGCAAATACGTTTAAAATTCAGCTGCTGCGTGTTATCAAATCTTGTTTCTTGAAGCTCAGTAAATTTGAGACGCAGGAAAATGTCTTCAATCAAACGAGCATAAACAAACCCAGTTGTCGGGCAATCTCGACGTCTCAGATGGTGCGCACACACACACACAGATTGAGCTTTTTAAACAAATTCATCATTTTCCCCCCTCACCTTGGCAGTAATTGATTGCCTGGAATGAAGACATTTTGGTCTAAGCACTTTTGGTTAGTGGGATATTTAGCTTTGGGACAAATTATCCCTATAACGGCAGTCCTATCTCTCTCCCAGAGGGCAAATCAGGAAGTGAGTTAGATGTGAAATGAGCGCCTTCATGCTTCGGTGCCCTATCAGAGCGAGTTTTGCAGGTTCTAAAGGGATCCTTGAACAGATCATTTAGAGGCATTGATCCACTGGGGAGCTCCTCTCGGCTCTCTCTGCTCCCAATCAACTCTGATTAACAACTAAAGGGGAAAGGCAGAGAAAGAAACAGAGGGAGAGATGCACAGAATGAGAATAAAAGGGCTGAGAGGAAAGAAAGGAAGGGAGGGAGACAGAGAGAAAAGGTAGGGGAGGAATGGAGATATGTGCCGGATGAGGACAAAAGAAAAAGAAAGAAAGGGAGAGGAGGGGGACAGAGGGAAACTGAGAGAGGGATAATGAAAATGCATGAAATGAGAGTAAAACAAGACAGAAAGAAAAGAAAAGAAAGAGGACCAAAAGAGCTGAAGAGGAGGAGGAGGCCAGCTGGACGAAGAGCAGATGGAAGAGGAGTTTCGCTGTCGTTCATTTTCAATCTGTACATTTGTGGTTTTTCATCTGAGACAAATGTGCTTTGCCTATTGATTGGGCACTGATACATTTATGGATGACTACAATTTGAGCATTAGCACTTTGGGCATACAATAAAGTGTATGTGTGTGTTTGCATGCCTGGACGCGTGTGTATGTGTGTATGCGTGTGGTTGGTTAAATGGTAGCCTAGTAAAGTGGGTCTCGATGAGTGAGGATGCTCAATCCGAGAAATGGCTAATGTGCCAGGATACATTAGGTTGTATTAAGCTACTCAGCGCCCTGCCCTGCTCCTGTGACACTGTCTGCATTCCTAATATGCCCAGGCGCGAGGAAACTGTGTGTGCAGGTGTGTGTATGTGCAGGTGTGTACCCACCGCACTCCGAGCTGTTAAACAGTACATGTTGGTGAGCAGTTATGTGTAGATGGGTGTGTGCGTGTGTGTCCCTGCATCCCCTCCTCTCAGGCTGTGTCACCTGGAATTAAACACACACAGTGCACTGGCCAAAAAGACATGGGAATGCACTCACACTTACGCCATGTCTCTTCCTCATAAAACCTATGTGTGTGATGTGTGTGTGTGTGTGTGTGTGTGTGTGTGTGTGTTGACAGTGAAGGTATTGGTGCACCTTTCTTTCAATGCGCACATTTGTGATTGCAGCTCAGTGTTTGCAATTTATTTCAGCCTGTTACATGACATTATATGCATGTAGCTATGTTCACACTTTATAATACAGTCCTTGATATATAGTACCCTTCTGTTACGTATATGTATCAGGTACCAGTAAAGTACATAAAACAACTGTGGAACACTGAAGTAACAATTAGGCCCTTTGGAAGAAAGGAGACATTTTTTGTAAATACCGGTTACTTACAGCACAGGAAAACGGGAGAAAATTGTTGTTAAAGGGGAACTTCGATATTTTCCCCATGTTTTTGTGATTGACTAATTGGGACAACTTTTTGAAACCGATCTGGTGTTGAGGGAGAGTGCTGCAATTGGCAGCCATAAAACAGACTGCATTGTTTTCTTCGGGGCAATCGGACCCGTCAAAATACGACCAAAAACAGTTTTTTTTAACTAGAAGCAGCTGTTATATCACCTTGTTCAAACAGCACCACCAGACTTCAGTCAAAACCAAACTAATTCTGTTATCATACAACACACACACCTTATGCAGACTCACCAAAATCATCTAGTTTGTTCCAACAGTCGCCACATCTGATTAGGTCAAAATAAACCCTTAATTCACAGAGTTAAATGTGAACATACTCTGGCTCTACACACAGTTTCCTCCTCTCCCTCTCTGATGTTTGACCACCTCTTCACTCGATACTCTCTCATCTTAGTCCACAAGATAATGTCTTATGATAAACTTTTAAGATATTTACACATCCAGCAATTACAGGGCAACATTATTATATATTTGATATCTTATTTGTGGCCGACTGAAGAATTGAATATTTCCGTTCTTTTACCTCTTTTAGCTCTAAGCTAATTGCTCCACTATGGTCAACGGAGTTGCTATCTAAACAATGACCTGAAACATGTCATAAAGTAGATAAAGATAATAAGTTCACATTATGCACTGTCATCATTAAAAATATTGATAATAGCCATGGTAAAGACCCACTATATATATATGTCCCCTCCCCCCGCCTCCGCCCTGGTTTTCGCTGTGACTGTCTCATTTTCGTGACAAACAAAATCTTCCCTAAACTTGATCCCATTCTAATAATTTGCAAAATGCGACAGTACAGTGAGGCAAAAGTCTACACGCAGGGGCTTTGAGGTAGCTTACAGGAGAATACAGTGCAAAATTACAAATGCTCACTAATCCTTTTACACATTCTGTGTAAACTTTTATCACCGGGACAAGACATAGTGAGTATACTTCTTATTTTCAAGCTGATAAAACGAGATTATCTTTCATTTCCAGAGAAGGAGTTTTTTTTTGTATTTCTAGCATATTGACTTTCACTATAATTTCCATACATAAAACTACCAAAAGGAGGATAATTAGGCTCAGAGGATGGGAAGATAGATCATTAAAACTTGATCATATTCTTTTACTTTGAAGACCAGCAAAGTCTTTATGAAACAGAAATCATTTTAAAATATGGCTGTTGAACAGATTGGTGTTGAAGTGCATGTTGTTCAGTACATGGCCTTTTCAGTTTTTGGTTACGCCACTTCGAGACATTTCTTTTTAATATTGTCTGTGTGTAAACCTGTGCAATATGATATGATGGTTTGCTGCTTTCCTAATCCCCCGATGTCTCACAGATTCTCCTCACTCTTTCAGCGCAATTGAATTGTCTGGTGAGGTTAGCCAGATGCAGCTGAAGGACTCGGCTTTTTGGCTGCTGGCTCTCATCTGGATGTAAAAGGCTCATTCGGAGGCTTGGACCACAATCAGTGGAAAAGAGTGTGTGTAAAAGGGTTTTACGGTATTGTGTGTGCACGTCGGGATAAAAAGAAAATAGAAATTGAGGAGTTTAAAAGTTGAAACCAAAGATTAAAAGAGAAAGGAGGGGGATGAAAGCATGTGTCTCAGTGTGTGTATTTATGTACTGGAGATGCAAGTATCTTCACGTACAGTCAGAAGTGCGAGGGAGTGTGTGTGTAGTGGCCACTTCTTAGTATTCAGGCACCCGTGAGTCATCAACATCATCTCCTAGCATGGCTGTGATCAAAGCCTCTGGTTGGAGAAGCCTCCGATGTTTACCATACCTGCCTGCGTCCTAAACAGCAGGCCGGATCAACCAACAAACATCAAAGGATGCTTCACTCTCTCCCTCCTTCGCTCTCTGTCTCTCACTCTCGCTATGTCACCCCTCTCTCCATCCATAACTTTTTCTTTTTTTTACTCCTCCAGCTTCACTCGATCTCCCTCTGTCACTCTCGTTGATGCTGCATTCATGCTGAGGCCTGAAAAAAAAACAACCACCCGCTCACCGAGTGTGGGATGTCAGTCAATGGGGCTGCTTTCCATACGGCATCAAGATTTTAGTGCTTCAAAGGGAAGCTCCAAAAAAACTTGATGCAACGTTTTGACCTACAAGGTGTACGTCAGACAGACATCCATGTTGACAAAAAGGAATGATGCCTATGGATTTAACCATAACCAAGATGTTTGCCTTGTACCTGTTTAAGCAGGAGCCCTAATGTACATATATTAATGCTGAAGTGACAAATAAGTAATAATTATTGCTAGTGTGGGAGGAAGTACAGTGACGTTATGGATGAATGGGTGAAGAAAAAATGACTTTGACTCAAACTACACAACATATTTTAGTCTGTTAAGATGGTCACTGTGTCAGACTGACTTGACTGAGAGACAGACTACTTGTAGAACACTGAGTAAAAAAACAGCAACACATCTGTATGTTGTTTATTCACCATATCACTCCATATTTCTTGGAGGAGGTTATGAGGGACCGGTGGATGAATCATGGGTAGATTAATTTTGAATTTTTTAAACATCCGATTCATCTTCACTTCTCCAGTCGAAGGCAAAACCTGGGAAAATCCAACTTTTGTTGCCTGTTTCTCTCTGCAGGCCTGGTGGGTGATCATCACTCTCTTACTGACAGTAATGAACATCCGGTTTGCTTTCTACCACATACTAACGCAAAGTGATTGCACCATCATCACTGGATAACCATGGCCAATTCCAGGCACTGTCAGCCAAATGAAAATGTGGAGTCTTTTAAATGTAAAATTTCATACGCATTCAGCATCTGAAATGTGCACAATTTCACCTCATTTGGCTCTCTGGCAGGAAGAGACTGCAGGCTGTTTCATGATGTGTGTGGCTGGAAGTAGCCTCAGTTACGTTGCTGTCTCAGTCTGCTGCGCCGCAGCTTCAGTCACTCTCAATGTCTCTCCAATTAACTCCACATTACTCTCTGTTTCTATCTCTCCATCTTAATCTGCTCCTGTCTTCCCTCTGTCTTTTCCTCTTTTTTCTCCTCTCTTTCCCTCAATCTTCATCTCTCTTCACTTCAGATCCATTTACACGCTCTCCTTCCCATTTTTTTTGTTTTCTCCCACTTTCCCTCCAGGATGCACAGCAGCATCTTTTGACATTGGTACTTTCTCCTCTTTTCAGTCATCATGACTCTCATTCTCTGCTCTGTTTTCTCTTCCTTGTTCTTTCCTTTGTCTTAACTTCGCCTCCCCTCCTATCTGTGTATTTCTCCTCCCTCTGCTCAGCTCATTCTTTTGAATGTTTAAAATGACTCTCTCTCACACACACACACACACACACATCTTCTTCGTGCTAAGGCTCTTTAGCTGCTTTTCTCTCAGCATGAGGTGTTCCTTTCTCATGCTGTCATCTTTGCCTGTGACTCCCGCTGCAACGCTGCTGATGCTTAGGTATGTGGGGCAAAGTAAATGCATTACCTCCCTCAATATGAACACACGCTGAGACTCATCTACCTACACATATACTGTACATAAATATAGCATGTTAGGGCACTGCCCTGAGACATATTAGTACATATAACACACTCTCACAGAATATGTTAACACACACACAATGACACACACACACACACACACACACGTACATTCACATTAACACAAACAAGAATATACTGGGATTCATAACACAGATGCACATGTTTAATTATGCAAATAAGGTCTTGATGCTCACTTCTGTGTGAACACATGCACACAAACAAGAAATAGACACAACATAACAAACACACAAATATCATACTGTACATACACTGCAACAAGCATAAACCATCAAAAACACAAACACACACACACGCTCACATTCCCAAGCTCAAGTTGTGTTGTTTTGACAAGTTCCACATCTGTCACTCTGAATAATGTCGCCCATAGATCACCGTGGTGACATTCACCACATCTGAAAGGTTATTATGTATTTCTTCAAGACGGGCAACACGGGCCCCCTGCGGATTAAGCGCCGCCTGTGCCAATCCCTGGCAAATTCACACACACACACACACACACACACACACACACACACACACACACACGCACTCACTGTCAGACGCAAACATGGTCCCCATCATACATGCAGACACATACAACCCGACACCCACGGCACTGAATTAACATAACAAACCTTGTCAAAAAAAAAATCTCTGCAGCCCCTGGAAGAATAATTGTCACCTTGGTGATGTGGTGAAATAAAATATACACACAAAAAGTAGAGACAGAATAGACCCAAAGCCAGACAGATAGAGTGACAAATCTACTGACGGATGGACAAGCAGGACGAGTTAGTGAGACAGACGAGATGAGAGTTTGGGCACACACGGCACAACTGACAAGCTGACAGACAGAGTGCATGATATGCCTGTATCAGTCTCCTTGTTTTCGGAGGGGCAGTCACTATGATGCAGCACCGGCTTTGGCACCGGCGACAGCGTAAACAGCACAGGGGCTGTATTGGTATCGACAAGGTTCGCTAAAAGCAGAGCACGAAGGCGCTGATGGCTGGTGTCCGAGCACACCAATAGGGATCACTCAACGCACTGGGGGGGCCAAGACGAGAAAGGATTTGTGTCAGCGCCCTGCAGAAATGTCACGTATCCACAGAGTCAATGTTTAAAGAGGGGAGGAGAACTGGCTGATTTATTTTTCATTCCATCAATACTCATGCATTCTTTAGATTTTATGATGCAGTTTTAATGACTTTATTTTTTTTACGCATCGGGAGACACTTTTGGCTGTCAATCAGCATGATCAACAATGTTTTCTTCTAAAAAAACCAAACAACACTTTTCTTTCAATTTATTCTTTTGTACTTTATATTTATAATTCTACCAAACATCCAGCCCACATTTGGCCAGGACAGCAACTTTGGCCTCTGAGGGCAGAACTGCAAAACCAAACCCTACATGGTTTGGTTCTGTTATATAGTATATTTCATGATCTTTTAATAGTCTGCACCAAGACTCCTCAGGCCTGGAAATGAAATACAGTTAAAAGTTCCACAGTCCAGCATCAGAACAGACAGGACTGTATTTTTACTGGATTAGTGTGAGGAAAAAAAACGTTTTAAATCCAATAATTTCATACTGTTGCAACTTAATTTATTATACCAGTTTATTGCATTGGGTAGCTTTGATAAAAGGTATGATTATTCTAATGTTGTTTCAAAGAAATTTTTTAGGATGTAGTATGCAGTGTTTCTGTTGTTTAACCCACTTTCATTAATTAAAAAAGTGGTGGATAAACAAACACTGAACATAACAATTATTTATTGTAACTGTATTAAAGTGCGCTGGTTTTAGCCAGTTGCACCTAATAAACTGGCAGCTGAGCGTGTTTCTCTATCACATTGTTGTATTGTATGGGACTGTGTTTCCATCTGTACTTGTGAAGCATCACTTGCGGGTTTATGTGGCTTTTTTCAAACTGTCTGATTGACAGTCTGACTGACAGATTAACTGAAGAAAATGATTGACAAAGTGACAAAACGATTATGTAACTGACTGATTCTGTCGGCTAAAAGACCACCAGGCTCACTGGCCCACTGACTGACTGACTGGCTCATTAACTGACTACCTGTGTAACTCACTGGGTGAAAAACGTGACTGACTGTCTGACTACTAATCTTTCACATGAGCAAACTGGCTGAGTGTCAAACTGACTGACTGGCTGACTTATTAACTGTCTGTGTCGCTCTGGCATCAGGCTCTGGCTTAAAGATCTTCATCTAATATGGATGGGTTGATCCAGATTGACGAGGTGAACTAATCCATGTAGTTTGGGTCAAAGCGTTTGAGTCTCTGCGGGCTGCAAGTCACAGAGGGCAGGGGGAGCGAACAGGGAAAGCTGGTGTATAGATTGCTTTGCAGCATCTCTAATGAGTAATTAAACACTTGAATGGAGTCCAATTAAGATACACACTGTGTTTGCAGGCACACACACACACACACACACACACACACACACAGCCACACATGCACACGTGCACACACAGACACACACACACACACACATACTGTACACATATCCACGCGTCAACACACAAGTAAACATCAGCTTGTAAACAAAATGAAAGACACACATAGGGAAGCATGCACGCTCATACTAATAGTCACACTCCTACGGGTAAATCCAAAATAGAAATGCACACACACATAAAGTCACACACTCACACACTTACGCACTCAAGTCTCGCCACATTAAGTAGAGCCATATGTGCAGAATGTTGTACGTGGCTCTGGATGGAATGAAGGTCAATGCTGTCTGACTTTCTCTCTCTGTGTCTCGGTCTCATTCTCTCTTTATCTGCTCTCTGTGCTTGTCTCCATCATCTCCATCTCTTTGGCTCCTCAGCTCTCTCTTGTTCTGTTCATTTCTCTTTGTGTCAATCTTTTTTCTGTCACTCAGTTTCATTCTTAGTGCCAATTTGAAGGTGCAAAAGCAAAAAAAACCAAAAAACATAAAAACAATAACCCAGAAAACAGATTCAGGACCATGATTGTCCTCTAAAGAGACATGACAAAGTTGGTTGCCATGTGAATTGTGATGGCTAGTGTAACACTGCGTTGACAGACTATGACAAAAGGCTACTCTGAACGTCCAAGCTTGAAAGGAGGAGGAGCAGGAGCAGTCGCTCTCACCTCAAAACTGGGATAATGTCACACTTTCAGACAGTCTCTACAAAGCCACTGATGATGCTGCTTTCATTTAAGCAAACACATAATACTGATAATTTATACAAATGTTAATATTTTTCTTTTGTGCACATTTTTAATTTGGATAAATGTCTCCTAAACTGCAACGAATGAAACAAGAAGTCTATTGCTTCTTAATTTTTCCTCCAGAACAAGAAGACGTGCTGCTCCTCTCTCTCTGTCTTTCTGTATTCCTGTCTCCCACTCAACACATCTTGGAGTAATCCCACGGTGCCCAAACCCTCTTTTCTCATCTTCTTTCCTGCCACTGATCTCCAAAAATTCCACCCCCCGCCCCTCGTCTTTTCTCTCTCCTTCAAAATTCTCTCCCCTGCAAACGTTACATCTCCAACTTGACTCCTCACCAAAAAATGATTCTTCAGGCTTGTACCCCATCTTGGTGAGATAATGAACACTTTTGCACATGCTCTTTGTACAATCATGCTCAAATAGTTTGCAGAGGCCCTTAACAGCATCGTCAAAAGTTCTTTAAAAAATTGAAATGCTAAGAAAACCAGCAGTGTTAAAGCACAATTTTAAAGCATCGCTCTCTCCTCTGGTATTTTTGTGTTTGTTATTTGAAAGCCCAACTGAAGTTAAAGTTTGCAGCTATAGCATATGGATGCGCTGTGCTGTGAATTATACGTCCTGTGTCCTCTTTACAGAAAAATAAATACCCAAAGGAAAGAAATGTATCATTTACACTGTTTGGCTTCATGACGGCACTGCAAGTAGAAATGCCCTTTGTTCTCTTCTCTGCATAGGGGCGATTGAATTGCGAAATGTATTTGCATAAAGCAGTGAAGCCACTGGTCACACTAACAGCCAGACAGTACTGACAAAACCCAACAGAAGCTATGAGTCTTAACAGCAACTCACATTACCTTTCAAACTCACCTGCTAACAAAATGCTTTCTACCCTTGGCTTGAAAGCTCCTGCTTCTAGCGTGAGTCTGTTTACATTTAGTAGGTTTCTGCTGTACTCTGTGGAGTTTCTGACCAATAGTTGCACTAAGTAGCAACATTTCCCATTTAGTTTGTATCAGGCTCATGCACAAGGACACAAGAGCGCAAAACAAACAAGTTAGCAAGCGAACAGGAACGTCAACAATGCATGATTTAAAATAGCAAAATAGCAAGAATATAAAGAGTAAAATAGACTTAGCATCTTTGTTACAATTTAAACAAAACTTTTGTTTGTTAACTAGAAATCTTCACAGGTCACTTTTAAGTAGCTGTGCAGTTGGATATGTGCAGCAAGCTGATTTCGTTAACATTGCGGATGTGAGAAACCAGGTTTTGTATTTGAGGTAGTGATCAGAGACAACTGATTTCCCTCAGCTCAGTTCCCCAAGAGAACGCCAATTTCTTGGTGTAGATGTAGCCCAGTTTCTGATATTTTTTTTACAAGTATGCATGTGCACGACAAAGACTACAGACAGAAAAAGTCACTGTGACGGCAGAGTGGCTGGATAAAAGAAAAGTTCATTATAGGCAGTGCAGAAACTTCCTATTCTAGCTCAAGTATTGAAACTGAAAATCACACAAAGTAACCTGTAGAGGTCTGAGGAAGTTCTCACAGATGGCCATTTGTCTGTTTGTAAGGCCAGAGTCAGGGAGGGAATACTAACCTGCTGCATGTACATGTGGATTTACAGTAACCAGGTTACTACAGTGTGTGCAAGTGCATTTTCTGATTGCCTGTGTAAACCGAGTTCTTTAAGTAATCAGGGTTCTTGTAAGTGTGCTGATAGGCTCTCCTTGTCCCTGCTGGTTCAGCTGACAATCAAATTCGCACACGGCCTGCCCACTCAGTGGCTTTCAGATATGTCCAAAAGACCAGTTTCTCTTCGATTTAGAAATGAAAATTGAAGGGCTGATTAATCGTAATTTCAGCTGGACTTGAACAAATGAACAAATCATAGTAATTATTAGTTACTAAAGAACCACCATCATGAACAAAAACCACAGAAACATCCTCTCTTCTGGTGTGTAGTTTCAGCTTTACTCTCTCTCCCTCGTGCTCTCATCATCTCCATGTTTTAAGTCTAAGCCCTTTTTTTCTCTCTCCTTCTCCTTCTCTCTGATCATCTTCTTCCACGGTGCTCTTCTTCCCAAATTTCCCCCTCTACCCATTCATTCTCTCTCACTCTTCACTTTCTCTCTCTCTTTCCATCTGGCGTCTCTCTATGAGCATTAATCAGGGTGCTCAAGCACCATGACCAAAACAACTCCACAGAGACTCGCCGCTTCTCTCTCTGAGTCTCTCTTCCTCAGTCGCACTTCTTTTTTTTCCCCCTCAAATAGTCACAGATAGCCTCCACCCCACTACAAACACACGCGCGTGCACACACAGTAGGAAATCCATAAACATTAGTCAATCTTGGTTATGATTTCAACCTGGCCTGAAGCTACTTTGGTGGTGATGGCAGACGTCTTTCATCCATCTCAAAACTTCTGTTGTGTGCAGAGAGCTGATTTTCGCAGAAAATGCTCAAACTACGGGGGGAAAAATTGTGTGAAGATGTCCTGCAGTAATGTTGTTCATGCAGTTGTTTTGGGTCCATCCATCACCACAGAGTCAATGCAAATCACTTACTGAGTTATGAATTTACTTTATCAAATGCGCCCTCTATTTCTTTTTCTCCCTGGCAGCAGGCACAGCCACGACGGAGGCTGCAGCTGAATCTGTTCTTAAAATTCACAGTTGCGATCACATCTGGATGCTGTGAACCCCCTGACATTCTCCAAACATGGTTGTGCTCTTTCAGCAACAGCTTGGGGCTTGTTGATGAGGACATTGCCATTTTGGATGACATGGCTGAGATCAATATAGTGAGGTGGGGGAGAACCACACTGAAGTATACACTACAAGGTGTGCTTGCAAATATGTGTTTATTATTATTGTGTTCAGGCTGACCACTCATTTGCATTAATGACCATTCCTAAGTATGAAAATGAATTTTAGAACTTTTCGTCATGATTTGAATTTGATACTGAAAACTATCATCAACTCACAGAAAGTTTTATAATCAATTAGAATTAAATACAAAGGTCAGATTAGTGAAATAACACATCAATTAAAAAAATTAATTACAATCTTATCATCATATATGCCACGAAATACATCCTATTAAAACCAGTCCGAACCGGCACTGCTCAATTTTATGGGACATTAAGTTGCAGTGGTGTGACTTTCCAATTTTCATAAATTTAGGGGTTTTTTGACATGCCACCCACAATTATTTCTGTCAAAATTATCTGCCAGGTGATGTGAGTGAGGGGGCAACTCCTGCACTTTGCATACTCTAAATAGCATCGCAGACAGGGTTGGACGGTTGTCACTATCTTTCATCTGCTTAGTTTGTGATCTCTTTAGCATTTTAAGTCATAATTTGAGCTCCATTCTCACTTCAGACGAAACGGCTTTCTGTCAAACTCGTCGATGTATTGTCTTGTATTTTCATCTAACTGAAGATGAAACAGTACATCTATTTCAGCAAATGGGTTCTGATGCTCTGATTTATTCTCATTGTCTCAAAACAAACCTAGAGGCAACCACCATGGCTGTAAGAGTCAGAGCTCATCCAGAAATGATTAAAGATGCTGATTTTAAAAATCACACATCAGAGGTGTATTTTGTAGCTGTGTTTGCTTAATTGAGTGGTTATCCCAGCCTATCACACTCTACTACAACCAGACCCCACCATGTTGCCAAGTTAGTTTTATCTGGTGCCAAACAGATGTCAAGATGACTGTCAGACTCCAGGGCCCAACTGCTGAAAGTGACAGTTTCCTTCCAAAATCAACTTAAATAAGAAGTCTCAGAGCTGCACACAAAAAGATATTGCAATATATCCACTATCACCACTAATTTATCTTCCAGCTGCTGATACTGATGCATTCAAAAATATGGATTTAAATTTCACTGTATTTCCATATGATACCATGGCATCTACATTTCACTTCAGTGTGTTCAGTGACACAGTGAGCAAGAAAACACCATTGAAAGAAATAAGACAGGAAATATTCAACTTAATAGTTTCACTATAATGTAAAGTAAATGTTATACTACCCAGGTGGTTCTTGGCAAGATGTATTTTTGGGTGTGTATTTTTAAATTATTGGTAAATTATGTAGAGTATTACAGTGTGTTGTGATACATATTGTATTGTCTGGTCCCTGCCTTTGCCCCGCCTTTGCCAGGAGTAGATTGTGGAAGGCAGCGGTACAGAAAAAGAGATGAAAACCCAAAAAATTCAACTTTTTTTTTTGGTTTTTGTATATTTCTTGGATGCAAACAACACAGTTAAATCTGGCATTCTCAGTAAATAACTTGATTCATGTGTCTTCAGACATGTGTGATTAATGTGACTTCTCTTTAGTTGGCTTTTTAAAGTCTTTTAAAGTTTAGTCTTTAAAGTTTAATTAACATTAGTCACAGACTTCCTGAGGTCCCCCTGAGAAACCTGTGAGTGAGGTCTCAGATGCTACATCCATATTTTTCTACAGCCTAATTGATTTAAAACCTGTGTGAACCTGTGAGTCAGAGCCTGAGTCACTGTGATCATGACTCTCACCTCATAGGAGCTCAAATTAACTTCTAATCCAAGGGACCAGCGAGCTTGAATTAAACATGCTGATTAGGACTTCTCTGTCTGCAGCATTGAATTCTACTGATATGATATTTTCTAATTTGATTAAAAACACTCCTATTTAAATTTGGCAGTAATCGGCAAATTAACCAGCCATGAGAAGCCTTTTTATGCAAGAAGCTGCAAGGCAGGTCACGGGTTAAAGCTCCAAATTGTGTCTCTGATGAAATCACTGCAACATCAATTACATGTGCTCAGTTGCCTCTAGCTCCTGCAAACAAAGATGCGTTTGAGCTGAAACTGTAGCAGTTTGACTTAATGGTCAGCAAAATGTCAGAATTACAGGATTTGATGTTTTTATCTGTGTTATTTTATCCAGGATCTGCTCGCCTTGCAGCATTGGTCTTTGGTGCGAGAAGGTATATGGCAGAGCAAGGGTTAAGGCTTTAAGAGGATGATGTGTGTTCAGTCTTCTTTTCATTGTGAAGAGAGAGCGAGAGCTTTTTTTTTCCTTTTAAATGGGAACACAGCTTTTCTCCACCGGTGGCCAAACCTTGACCCTCAAACCGATCTAGAAATAGGCATTCGCTAAGGGAGGAAAAGAAAGAAACACACTCACACACAGAGCCTCCAGCATTTCCTTTCACCACACACACATACACTTCCAACTGCCTGAGCGTAGATGCATATAGTGCACGGACACACACACATTCACATGCACACGCACCAGCATGGTTTTCCACTTTTTCACTCTGGGGAGAAGGTGAACTCATATTGTCGACTGCTGAGTAAAACACAGCACAATACACACACACACACACACGCACATGCTCAGGCACACACACACATACATGCACGCACATACACACACAAACAGCACACAGACCCCGTAGACACAGACCCAGACTGTTGTTCCAGATGTCTCTTTTCCCTTTTTTTTAAAAAAAAGTGTGTCCCAGGAGATTGGATCACGGTGGGCAAAGATTTCCAAAAGAAATTGCGCTTGTGTGTCTGTACGTGTGAGTGTGTGTGAGTGTGTACCTTACTGTCTTTTACTCACCAGGTGGCTATATGTCTGTAATCTATATTTTCACTGTATGGTTTATACTTTGAGTCTTGACTATTTTCAGATCCGATCAGAATACCAAAATGTAAAAAACAGGATACAATGAGTAAACTGGGACTTTCTCAGTGTTGGCACATCATAAATTCAGCACAATACACAGACATGAAGATAAACATGAAATACTCAGAGGAACATATGTGGAGTTTTTCAAACCCTCTCAGTTTGGTTCTAATGTCATCCATTGACGTAGCCCTTTCCTGTAGCTACTTGACGCTGAGGACTGGGTTAATAAAACATTAACAAGTGAAGTGCTGCAGAGAAAAGATGCTTTGGTACATGTTCAACTTGAAAATGAAACCAAAGTTCACAAATACTGCTTCAGCTACCGGCAGGGAGCGGATGCTATAAAAATATGATTCATTCAACAATCTGGTTTTGATGAGAATAGCACTCAGACTTCTAAATGTATGCAAACAAAGTCCTGCTGCTTTAGCTCCCAACTCTCTCCTCATTTTCTCCCCCTTCATCTCCTCAGATCTCCTCTTCTACCCAACTTCTCCATCTCGCATCCTCCTTTTGCTATCCCCTCGACACCGTACAGGCTCTGCTGCAGGCCTGGCGTAACAGGAAGTGAGTCCAGAATGTGACAGACTGCCTCTGGCTGGTCGATGGAGTTTACGGCTCCGGTGTGGCTGCAGCGTGGCTGTATGAACAGCTGCACATTGGGAAGCTGTGACATCTGTGTTTACCAGCTACACAAAGATGTAGCCTTCATAGGAGTCTCAACTTTTTACTGCCTTCATTTCATGCTACAGCAAAATACGGCTGTTGTTTTGCCCCCCAGGAGGAGGTAAACTAAGCTCAGTTTCTCACTGTCTGGTGGCATACAGTCTGATATGGTAAAAAGCAAATAAAGATTTCCAGTTGCGTTCAATTTTCTGACATTGTTAAATAAAGAACGTAGGAGCCTGCATTTATTCAGACAAACAGAGCAGCTGGACAGATGACAGATCTTCCTCAGACCAGCCTCAGACCAACAATCATGACTCATGATGGACAATACACAGTACCTAATAAAGGATTAAAATGTGTATTATCTCAATTTTAATTCACTGTGATCGGGTAAGATATTCAAATTACAGTTAAATAATGGAAAAGAGAATGGATTTTCACTTAGGTTAAAGATCTCCTCATCTCAGAGTTCAGCGACTTTTTCATTTAATTGAAAAACCACTTCCTCGAATACAATTAATTGAAAAAGGAATAGAGCCTTAATTTGGAACTAAGGGCCCGTAACTGTGGTCAGCAGTGAGACTAATGGCATTCTGCTCAAACAGAAGAGCCTGAAAAGTGGACTGAGAGTTGTTTGCCTAAAAATTCCCTTGGCAAAGCAGGCATTGATCCTCAGCAGCAAACTTTGCAGCCCTGGTACAAACAGAGACTAAATGGGGGCACGAGGAGAAAAAAAATCTAGATTTTAGTCCTTAATAGAATGTTGGGCAGCGGGGTAAGCTCCACGCCTGAATAATTCACTTTAGCCAAACTGTTGCTTCGGGTTCCATTCATTTTTAATGCTGTCTTTTGATGTTGATTAATTAAGCAGTGCTAGCGCTGCTGTTTCTCTGCCGTAGCTGCCTCTCGCATGCACGCACGTCGTGCACGTAGACAAACACGCTGCTGCTTCTCCCTCTTTTTCTCTTCTCCCTCGCCTCTATCCCTCTAAACCCTAAAGCTTTAACACCCCCCCTTCCCTCCATCCCTGCTCCCCACTCCACCCTCAAACATATTCTCACACACACACACAGACTCATACATATACACAGAGATACACACAAGCACCCAGCCACAAACACTTGTGCGCATTTACAGTGCTGCGCACACACACACACCCACAATCTCTAACCCCCCTAAGCCACCCCCAAAAAAGTGTTAAGATCCGTAAGTCTTAAAAGTCTTTTCTTTTAAGGCAGTTTGGAAGGAGGGCGTGTGCGTATATGTGTGTGTGTGTGTGTGTGTGTGTGTGTGTGTGTGTGCGTGTGCATGTAAGGGGGGAGTGATGAAGGGAAGATGTGAGCAGGAGAGGAGAGAAGGAGGGGAGGGGGAGAAGGAAAGGGGAATGCCTCTCAGCAAACACATAACGGATTAGCAGAGGTGTGTGTGTGTGCGCGTGCGTGTGTATGTGTGTGTACATGAGCGTGTGAGAGAGGATGAATTTATTGTTGGAGTCTGTACTGTACGTTACAGCTTGGGGGTTGGATGTTAATTAGAAGACATGCATGCCTTAGCTGGTGGTGGTGCATGTTCAAGGGCGCGTGCATGTATTTGTGTATGTTCGATGGCGAGCGCGAACATGAGCACGAGCAAGCGTGCATGTGTGTGCACCCCCTGACTCTTTCATGTGTTTTTAACCAATGAAGACAAGAGCAACTATGCACCGTCCAATCAGCACCCTGAGGTTTATAAATAGAGTTTAGCTGACTGGAATTCTTCTTCTTCTCTTGTTCTCCTTGCAATCATCTCAGATTTGCTCCTCAAATGACACTTAATAGCAGCGGCTAGCTTGAGCTAAATCAAAGAGCAAATTTAAGCTAGGCGTCTATTAAGTGAGCTTATAAATGCCCTGATTTTAGGAGGATTTCATGTGCTTAGTACTGGTGAAAAATTTACAGGAAATTGTTCTTATAAAAATATTCAGAAAATGACAGTAGGATGTTAATGGGAAACCACATGTGCACACTCTCTCTCTCTCACAAACACACACACACACACACACACACACACACACACCTTATTGCATGCTCAGTGTGACCAGGGACTGCCTAGAAAAGCAAGTGACAGACACTGACATTCTTTTTCACTTTCCTTGACTGGCTCCCCTACAACCCTCAATACGCACACACACGCACTTACACACACATCGTGAGAGCTATTTGATTTGGTCCTGATAATGAAGCGTCTCTGTAAGAGAGTGAGAGGCCATAATGCTCTAGTCTAAAAATACCTGGCCAAAAAGCCCCCTGTCATGTTACATTGATCTTAGCATGATGGTGTTAGCCTTCCAGATTCCATCAGTATCTCTGTTACGCAGATCGGTGCTATAATAAGGAGATGGAGGAAAGCAAAAAAGTAAGAAAGAAAGAAGGGAGGAAAGAAAGAAAGAGGAGAATGAGCTATCTTTTACCTTTGCTTTACGAATTTGCCAAAAAGTAAAGGTCTCACGGTAAAGGTCTCATTTATCTTGGCTTATAATTGTCCCATGAGTGCAGGAACAAAAAAGGGAAGAAAGGATAAAGGGAGGGCGGAAGAGAGAAAATCTTTGTCCAGTCCAAACTGAATTTTACCTGCAGCTCCTCTAACAAAGAGCACATACCCGAATACATCATGGGAAACAATTTGTTATCTTGCAGCTGAATTCGACAATAGTCTCAACTAAATGAACTCTCTGAATCCAGCTGTCTAAGGTATATTGATGGCCATTATTTTAGCAAGTCCCACTCACCTATTGTGAGGTTTTAAAGTCTAAAGGAAACACAACCAAAAACACTTTCAGAGCATCCAATACACATTTATCAAACAGACAAAAAAACTGTTACAAAAGGTTGAATTATATATTTCTTCCAAAGGCCTAAGTGCAATATATATATATAAAAGTACAAAGGCAAGAAACAAAGCAGGACAGAATACTAAACAGTATCTATTCCAAGCTTCAAGTGCAGCTGCTTCATTGCAACGTTTACCTGAAGTTAATCTAACAGGTGATTGTGTTGGCATGAAGTAAGCCGAGATCTTATCATCGGTTACTGGTTGTAACAATCCAAATGGTCACACCAGCCTCGCTGCTGTCTGTGTGAAAGAGCCACAATTGCAGCCATTTGTCAACCTGACAAAACTGACAACCAGCCATTTTTGCCAGAGTGGAGGTTTTGTCAGATGACTGCTATTGGTTACACTTGGTTTTTTTTTTTTATGTGTTTTTGAGATCAGTTTTCTAAAGCCTGGACCTCATGAGATCACAAGTTTGGCCTAAAAATGTCTTCCTGTGAATCTCCTGTGGTTGTACAGTATTTATTTAAATCTGGGCCTGCATTACTTTTCGCTGCTTGCTTGTTTGTGCAAGTGTGCCCAGAATACCACTACGATGCCAACAGACAACTATAGAAGATCTGACAGCAATGCGAGCAAAACATACGTTCTCCACAGACCTGTCTTGGCATGTTAATGTAACTTCAGCATATCCATACTGCTGTGGGTGGTTTGGATTTTTCTTATTACACTTAGCTATACTTAATTTTCTCTAACAGACTGCAACATTGTCTTATGATCTAGACACACAATCAAGGGAAAACACTGGGATCTTTGTGAAGTTTCTGCAAGGGCAGGACTGTGTCTCTCTTCGACATGATTTCTGTTTTCTCTGCACAGTCGGCCGACAATGCTGGAGATACCTCATGACAAAATCCTGTTTGCTGTCATTCATTC